>OY728145.1:2100926484-2103326484 GCA_963277665.1 Viscum album | reverse complement strand
ATTTTTATATCATCAGTGCTAGTTACCATCCTAGAGCCTAATAGAGGTAGGACTCTAGGTAATTATCTCTATTTTTCGTTGCTGACCCATGAGGGGTGACTTTAGAGGGAGGTGTCTTGACAATGGGACCTTATAAATTAGAATTTGTGATCCATATAATTCATCCATTTAAATAGAAATACTATACAAATGATAATGGATTCAAAAATAAAATGGTCAAAGCTAAATAAGGGTGAAAATTTCTATTTAAAGGGTGTTTTCCTCAATAAATCAAAATTTACACTCTTTATATCAGGACCCATATAGTAAAACACAGAGCATTACCCAAAACTGTCCTTATTATTTCGTAATAGGTAATGTCTCTTATGTTCTTTAAAAATGTTCTTATCAACTAGACATGGATCTTTGAGTAGGAAGAGGGTTGTGACAATTACATAGGGAGGCTCGTACATATCCAATATTTATATTTATACATTATCCTTTTCAAATCCTATATGATAAGTACTTTTGGATTTTGTAGATCTATTCCACCATGAATTCCTCTATTAGTTTGTAAGGATGGTGGTGATGACCATACTTTAGAGTTGGTGGGCCCTGATCCACTAGTGATACCTTTGTAAGTGGCACCAATGGAACCTCCTATTATCCTAGATGTAGGAAATGATGTTCAGTTTTCAGGGGAGTTTCTATAGCTTATGCAGACTATACAAGGAACTCTCTGACCTACCCAACCTATTGGAGAGATTACACAAGAGTTTCAATAGCATCATCCACCTATATTTTCAAGGTATGGTGGCCCCAGGATGCAATGTTTTGGCTGGAGACAATCTTATCTATATTTTAGAACCATGATAAAACTCATGAGAGAAGAGTGAATCTATACACTTATATGATTCATGGATCCACCAAAGATTGGTGGGATGTTTTGAATCATTTAGGCTAATATTTCAAATTCATTTGGAGGTATTTCTAGTCTATCCTTAATAAATATTTATTCCTAGAGACCCTAATGTATTATTGTGTCAGGGAGTTTATGAGTTTGAAGCAGGGTTCTATTTTAGTTATGAACTACTTAGCTTGTTTTATGTAGCTTTACTTCTTTGCACCTATCAATACTACTAATGATCCAGGTAAAGTGAGACTATTTGAGGATGGACCTAGGAATCCTATCCATTCTTGGGTATATGTTTTCTGATTGAAAATCTTGTCAGATATAGTGAACCAGTCTCTCATCACTGAGTAGAACTTAAGGGAATCTGAAAGTGTGATCTAATTTTGTTCATAACTATGATAGATTACTAGTTCTAATAGTGGTAAAAACTGATTCTTTGAGACTATGCATTTGAGGAGTAACAATTAGGTGACACCCATTGATATTTATGTGGTTTTTCTCCAGTTTGGGAAGCCTAGACATGAGATTCCTTAGTTTCCCAGATACCCCGTTGAGTGCCAAGGCTATGGAAGATTAGGGAATATTCAATTCTTTTGAAGAAACTTATCATCTATGACGAGTGGGGGAGGATCTATATTAGCTCCACCTTTAGGATAAATATCATGAAAACCTCACTAGGTAGGTATTTTGGTTACTACCAGTCATATAGGCATAGGAGGTGATCGTAAACGAGGTATCCTTGCTTCATATATATAGTGATGGTAGAGAGAATCCACTCCAGGTAGTCAAGGTACAACATAGGGCCAAGGATCATGCCATATTTTTTGAGTAAATCCTATACTTTAGGATCATGGGTTTGGGTGATGTAATTTTTTAGTTACTATTCTAGTAGCCTCTATTATGGAATTTGTTTTGTTCGATACAGGAAAATTGCACTCTTTCATCTCTTTGGCTATCATAGAAATAATTGTGCTTGATATTTAGCATTCCTATAACATTATGACACATAAATAAACATTGTTTATATGATCAAAAAGTGTATACCTATTAAAATAATTTCCTCTTGAGGTAGGAAAACATTTTTCTAATGGAACCTCTCCATCCTCAAGATGAGAGGCTTTAACGTCATTCTTGAGATGAACTAGTTGGTATCATATCATTACTATGTGTATTTTTGTCATCAAAGACTAATGTTTACATCACCATATGGTAATATTTATATTCACAAGAGAGAGTGTGATTTATAGGAAGGTAGAGCTAGACCCGAGCATCATAGACTAGATGGAGTGACCACCCATATTGTAAGACTTTTATGGATGATAAAGGACTACATCATATTGAATTATCTCCTATAGTCGATCTATTTAGAGATGTTTTCCACGATGAATTTTTTGGAATATCACATAATATGGAGGATCATTTTACTCTCAAGATAGTTCCTAAAGCAACATTCGTATCCATTCCTCTTTACAGGATTGCTACTACTGAGTTGAAGAAGCTTAAGAGGAAACAAGTGGGTTTAGGGGCTGAAGGTTTTATATGGCCCAGTGCTTCTCTCTGGGGTTTGTCAGTCCTTTTCAACAAGAAGGAAAATGAAATCCTTAGTAATTTCATGGATTAGTGGAAATTAAATCATCTTATTATGAAAAACTATTATCCCTTACCTCATATTGGGGATATCTTTGACCAACTCAGAGGAGGAATGGTTTTCATGAATATCGACCTAAGATCATGTTATCATCAGGTTCAAGTTATACATTTAGATATACCATGTATTTATGTTTATAGATGGTACGGTTTATATGATTATTTGGTTATTCCATTTGGTCTCACAAACATCCTACCATCTTTGTGGATTTTATTTACTAGTTTTTCCACCCCTATCTGGATTCATTAGTTGCGGTCTTATTTGATGACAACATGGGGTATTCTCATACTCAAATAGACCGTTCCACACATCTTCAGTTCGTTTTTAATATACTTAAAGAGCACTATATTAACTCTATGCTCATTAAATGTCACTTATGGATTGGAAATTTTCACTTCTTGGGTTATATTATCTTAGACGTAGGACTATCAGTTGACCCAAATAAAGTGGGAGTTGTGTTTATATGGGAGAATTCCAAGAATATATTTGAAATGTGGATATATCATTATTTTAGACATTTAATATAGGACTTTTCATTCTTAGAAGGACCTCTGATAGTCTTGAATACGAATGGTGTTATGTTTGTATGGTCAAAAGTCTATGAGAAAGCCTTTAGAAGTTAAAAGGGATACTGAATTCAGTGATGATCCTAATTCATCCAGAGTTTGGGAGAGTCTATATAGTGTATCATGATGTATCAGGTATCGGTCTATGTGAATTTCAGATGTAAGAATATCGAGTCGTTGTGTACTGGTTATAGCTTTTGTGGCCTCATGAGTGGAATTTCATGACGCATGATACCGAGATGGTATTTGTGTTTCAGGCCTTGGATTATTGGAGGTATTACCTACTAGGATATTTTTTTTGGTTTTTTCATGCCATAAATACCTTAGGTGTATTTTTACATAGTGTGACATGAACCCTAGGTAGTGAATATGGATTGAATACCTTTAGTTCTTTGACTTAATGCTTTCTTATATGTCCAGGAAGGGAAATGTTATCGCTGATTCTTTGAATATGAGTACTCAAACATAGATGTTTTAGGAGGCTAGTAGAGAGTAGAAACTTTTGACCTTGTTTTTGAGATGAAAATAGAGGTATAGAACCATAATGGATTTTATGTGCTTTCATCACTATTAGTGACCTATGCACTTGTGAAGACAGTGAACACGAGGCAGTTTTCAGACCCTGAGGGGTTGGCCCTATGAGATAGTATCTCAAGTGAGGACCCACCTCTATACTATTATATCGATGGTGATGACATCCTGTGTATAAATGGGTTTATCTAGGTTCTAATAGACATGATAGACTATCTAATGGAAGAGTCACATGCTTCTTAGTGGGAAGTGTACAAAGGTATCTCTAAGATGTATCATGATATTCAATAATAATATTGGTATCCAGGGATGAAAAGTCAGATAACAGGTTTTATTACTAGGTGTTAAAAAATTAAATAGGTGAATGTGGAACACCATTGGTATGCTATATTATTACAACCATTATCAGTCCTAGGATGGAAATGGGAATGTTTCATTGATTTTGTATTCACCTTACTGAGGTCTCCTCGAGGTAGATATGTAGTGTGGGTATTTTTGGATTGACTGATGAATGTATCCCACTTCTTGTCCAAAAAACATTATTAGTTGATGAGATGGAATGACTCTATGTACATGTGATCATTTTTCTACATGAGGTCCCTTTTTCTATCATTTAATATAGTTATTCTTGTTTCACATTGAGGTTCTTGAAGGGGTTATAGAGAGCTCTAGGTACACAGGTACTTCTTAGTACATCTTTTTTCCCTCAGACTGGTGTGCAGTCATAATGGATGATATAGGTGTTAGGGAAATTCATTGAGAATTCATCCCGGAATTTTGTGGTTCTTGGGAAAAGAATAACCCTCTCACTAATCTCACCTACAATAAAATCAATCCGGTGATGATAAAGATAGATTCTTTTGAGGACCTATTTAGTAGTTTGTTCCATTATCCCTTATGATGGTCAGAGGAAAGGGAGGTAGCACTACTAGGCCCACGATTCGTTCAGTAGACTTTGGAGAAAGTTTTTATTATCATAAAATGTATGTATATGACTCATTCTATACATAAATTGTATTTTTATTGCCGTTTAAAACCTCTAGAGTTCAAAGTAGTGGATCGTATTTTCTTACAGGTATCACCAAGACTTGGGCATAAATATACAAAAAAGGTAAGGGAATTTGACACCACATTATTTCAGGTAGATTGAGATCATGAAGAGATTCGAGACAATAGACTACTAGTTTCTAATAACTCATAGGCATTGGTTCATGAATGATGTCTTCCACATATCCCAACATCACTATTATCATGCTTACCCGTCTCATACATTTGATCTCAATGATGTGGAACTAGATATCGATAAAACTTTAGAGCAGTATTCTATACACATCATTGATCAGAGCTTGAAGGCTCTCTGAGGATAACATTGCCCTTTATAATAGGTGTTATAGAATTATGACCTAGTAAAGGATGAGACTTAGGAGTAGGAGGTCAACATATATTCTCATTGGCTGGATTTGTTCTTAGATAGTGTTTCACGACCCTTGGAAGAGTAACTTGGGGATTATTTTCTTTATAGGGGGAAGACTATAAGAACTTGGTTTTTCCATGTGGTATAGATCCATTAATTTTAGGTCTAATTCATTGGTTTTGATCTAATATGGATTCATATTGAGGAAGTTGTGGAAATAGGGGTATATAGGTCTTGTTTATAGCATGGGGCACTAATTTTGGGAAGAAATCACTAGGTTGCATGGTTAGTAGAAACCATGTAGGCCAGCCTATATAGTTTCCCCTAACCGTGTGAGGAATTTTGGAGGTAAAATAAGGGAACACTAGTTTCTCTAAATATGTTCTTAGGGCTTCACACCAATGAAAAAAAATATATTTTTTAACAAATCCAAATGGAATGGTTGGAACATGGTTTCACGAACCATGCAGGTTACCTTTCGGGATAGTGGTACAAGCACATTTTGTGCATGGTTTGGCCAACTGTGTGGCCAAACTATATGAACCAGTAATATTTGGAAAAATTATGGTGTTTACCTTAATGAATTGTATTTTTAATCCTTATATTTATTTTATTCATTCCAATGGATAGCCACCTATTCTTCCTTCTTTCGAGATTAAGATCCTCTCAACCTAGGTTCTTGGATAACATTCTAATGAATACTCTACTTTGATCTCCATACATCTCATTAGATATATACTGGTAAGATATCCCTTCATCCTATTCCTTTCACCATTTCTCTTTCTCTTGATTAAGTTATTTAGGTACAGGATCATATGCCCCATTTTTGGGGAATTCATATATTTTTCTAATTTCTCTCGATCTGGAAAAAAACCAATGGTCGGTACTAGATGAGTGGTCCCCTACAGACATAAGGTGGGAGGTCTAGTATTTATCTATCAAGTCTTGTTGAATTTTAATAAGATTTATGTTCCACATGTCATAATCTCTACGTATTGCCTCAAAATATGAAAACCATGATTAATTAGATATCTATGCTAGATGTATCATAACATCCCTTGGTACATATCTAATTAGTCATCCTTCAATTATGGCCACCCCTTGAGGTGTTCTGATCAAAATTTCATTGTGGATAAAAATGACTAAATGTCCAAACCATAATCTAAATGGTTTTTTCATGAATTCTAAATTATGACATCATTAATGAAATGGATAATTATTGTGGTATATCATGGATAACAAACTTATCAGTTTAAGATGAATTGAAGGGTGGTGGGAGGTATGACCATGTCACCTAATTAAATAGAAAACCAGTTATTCCCTTGTTATTAATGAATTCTAATGAGTTATGAATTACCTATTAGATCTAATTAAATACCTGGAATGTTTATAATTACTGTGAATGGTCAAGGAGACCTGTTTATTATAATTTTGGCATAGTGACCCCTATACATTATAAATGGTTATGATGTCCATTTTAAATTTTTATGTATGGTAATGGATCCCATATACAATTATTGTGATACAGGCATGGAAAACCTATATTATGATACATGAATGAAAACCATATGTTTTGATACGGGCCTGGAGACCCAATATTTTTATATGTTCATGGTGTCTCTATAGTGTGATACGAGCATGGAATCCCTATATTGTGATATGAACATGGCGACCCTATGTCTTGATATGGGCTTAGAAACCCTATATTGTGATATGGGTATGGTGTCTCTATATTTTAATGTAGTCATGGATATCTATATTGTGATGTAGGCGTGGATATCCTATTATTAGGTAGCAATGAAAACCCTTCTAGAAATGATATTGGGCATGGTTACCCTATTGTTATGATACTTGGCATGGCGTCCCATATTCATATGATGCTGGGAGTGGAATCACTTGATACTTATGATACTAATCCTAAATCTTATGGACATATGAGTTATGACTCAGGTACATAATTATAGTATTATCTATATATATGTATGTAGATGTAACTATATATATAGCGCAAATATGTGTATACATCTGGTTACTTGTTCATAGACTTTCTTGCTTAGTCTAAAATATGTACAGTCATCCTAGTGTCCTTCTAGAACTAGTTCTATCCCCTTTACAACTTATTTACTGCTTACCATTATTAATTTCACACTACCATATTTTAGGCACGAAATAGATATTTATTGACACCATTGGTGGTGGCATACTGATTCTATCTCATGCCCTATCTAGGCCACTAATGGTACCCAGGATGATATCATGGATATAGGTAGAGATAAGAGAAAGATCCTTGTAATTGATTCTTAGTTTGGTTATAGATTTATAGTGGGAAATCATAGGACTAATCTATGTATCATGATAATGATTGAGATATATTTTTTAGTCTTTTTATCTTTTTGATACAAGTATTTTTTATCAGTCTTGCATGTTAATTTTTTTTACATTTATGAACTATCCTCATTCTATATATGATACAAGATATTGTTGATATTGGTTATTTATGTCATTTTAATGATTAAATTCCACTGTATGTTTATTATTATTCTTTTTCTATTTATATATATATATAACTATTGTTCTACTCCAATAATGATGTTATAGTATCCCCAATATAGCATCTTAGACCCTCACTTCTAGTCAGTTGCATCTAGCTTTTGGGGAAGCGTTCTTGAGGTGATGTGGCCCACCGGCTCGAGCCACAATTCAGTGGAATTTTATTTTGGATTTCATAGTGTGCAATAAGAACATTATAAAAACCCTAATTTTTTTACACCTTCCTTTGGAATAGGTGTACATGTATTGAGAAACTTGGATACTTACATGTTGTTCTCTTTTCCTTTTATCCCTTCTTGTATTTTTACAGGGATGTAAATCATGAGAGTTGGTTTTATATGTCTTAGAGAGGGTTTGATTTTTTTTATTCAACCACATGATGGAGCATTGGGTGTCCCCAATTTTCACACCAACCTATATGGTAATCTAAATACTACAGTATAAGATGTTTTTGTCTTTCTAATTACAACTATAATTTTTTCATGTTGAGAGATTTTATCATGGACAATAATTGGGAACTTACTTGAATATTGGTCTTTTTGTTTTGGGAATGTATTGTTATTCAATGATTCTATAGTGTTATATATATATATATTTAATTTTTCAAATTATAAGGTGTTTAATGTAATTAACATTGGATCTCTCATATGATCATCCATGTATTTTTGTTGTTGTGGATAGAGGATCTGAAATAATTGGGGGATACTCACACTAAACCCCTTAAAACACCTTATGGGAAGATGGTTATTTACATTTATAATGGTTTTTAATAAAACTATTGATAGTGGTTATAGTTGAATAAGGATGGGATGGAAATGAACCATAATCTCATGGATTTTAGGACCTCAAATATGAAAAAAATTTAGTGCACTAGTGCAACTGATATTGGTATAACCTTCATCTAAGGGAAGGATTTTTCAATTCATCCAAGTCACTGGTGACTCTTGAAGGATTTGAAGTAATGATTTGGTAGAAACATATTGTGAAGAAAATAATTTTAGGGTTTTTTTCATTATTTATTAGATATAAACTCAATGGAGTATTAACACTGGGATAGATCTAGGAATGGAGGTAGGATTTAAGGTAACTTTTTTTGGCATTTTTTTTCTCTTCATGGTTTGACTACTCATACACTTATTCATTTTGGATGTACTAATTTGAAATTCTATAGAGGCTAGGTTTCATAGGTTTTTTCCATGTTTCACATACCAATTGGATGATTGTCAACATACATAAAGATGCTACAGTGGATTGAACCAGATCAATTGCCTATAAGACTATTCACTGATATGCATATTACAGAATGCATGTTTTCTCTCTCTTTGAATTTATAGATGTTGTAAGTTCATTACACCCTATGTATACACTGATATTTCCTTTTTATTTAATTTTTTGGGCTACCAACTCTTATCTCGTATGGTTTTTGGTAAAATGTTGATTTCAAAAGTGATTTCATTTTATAAAATAAATTTTCTAAAATTTCAAAAAATTAATCAAAAAATTTTCTCACAATAAATAATAAACAAAATTAATAAAATTTATTTTTGAAGAATAAAATGAATTTAAAAACCACTTAGAGATTATTTACTATGAATTTATCAATAAATTTATATATAGTATGAAATTTATAAATATTTCATAAATTAGTTAATATTATTCATACCTTTCAATTTAATTTCTAGGGTATAATTATCATAAATAATAATTTTTTGATAGTATATCATGGTTCATTTAGACATGGTATTGCATGTAACGTAAGATATTAAATAAATAAAATTATTTAAATAGAAATATTTTCTAAAATCTTATGTTTTACATTCTCTCCCCCCATAATAAATTGAGTCCACACAATTTTAACTTGTTCTCAATAATAAATGGTTTGAAATTTGAAATATCATTGGTAAAAAACTCACTTTGTAAAAAGTGCTGATAAAACTTCCCCTTAAAATAGGTAAAGGGAAGTATAAGGGTCAGCAAGAAACAAGGTTTCCAAATAGGATAACATCTGTGAGAAGTAATAATATTAACATGGAAGAGAAAAATAACACCCAACAAATAATGGGGAGTGATAGAAAACATTGTAAGGAAAAACATAACAAACACAAAACCCTGAATTAGTGAGGGATTAAAATTCCATAAATTCATTATAATTGATGGTTTTAGGATAAAATTTTATGTTAAATCACATGTAAAACCTAAGGGTTACATATACCTCAACCTAATGAAATATCACCCAAATATCATTAATCACTATGATAAATTACTATATAATCTTGTAAAATAGTGAAATTCTCAAAAATATTGTAAATAAAATTTATATACTAACATGAAAATTAATCCTTAACATGACCATAAGTATCAATGAAAATATCACTTTTTCAATGAATCACGTTTCAACCATCATGATTATATATATCACAATTTTCATTGGTCCATAATTAACTTATCATAAAATCATATATCAAACCCAAAGGGAATTTAAACCGCAATAGAGTATCAAAATCCCATCACTTAAAACATTAAAAATGGGTGTTGATTCCTATGAAATTATTATCAACCTTTAACTTATAACACTATTATGATATTCATAAAATTTAAGTTAACCTCACATTAAAACATATATGATTCCAAATTAACACAATCCTTATTCCTTAAATAAGTTCACAACTATTTAATATATATCATAAATATAAAATTGAAATAAACTTCATCAAAGAAAACCAAAATAACTTTTATTGTCAAATCACAAACCAAATTCAAGGTTATCAGTACTATCAATTTAAATCATCTATTTATGTGAACAAAACATTATTAACCCAACATCAGACACATATTAAGGTTTATCTTTCCCTTAATCATGTGTTCTTCAAAAATATTACATTTTTCTTGGTTATTAGTACTGTTAAAAATATGTTTTCAAATCCTTAAAGAAAAAAATTGTTGAAGAGTCCTTAGATGTTTCATGATTTTATAACCATAATATTCATATAACACTTATACACTATAATTCTTTAATCCAAATACATAAAACTTCAATTATACCACTTCCTTATTAATTCAATAATTGTGCTCCATCAACTTATTCCCAAATAATTATTTCTTACAATATGAATCATGTCTTGAGATTTATAAAACATAATTTAATAACGATTCTTACATTTAACATAAGAAATGTTGTGAAAGTAGCCCATAACATTTATACATCATTCATAGTCTCTTCATAATCATCCTTAAAACCATTACTCATACAATCTTATTGATTATTTTCTTGAGATTTAACCTTAAGAGATATATTTTTATAATGCTCATACTTTCCAAATTTAACAATTTCAATCATCAATTATACCTTATAGAGACCATTATTCTCATACATTAAACTAACGAAAATTTTCATTTTTTCATTGAAATTACTTTTTTTCCCATTATTTTAAAAACTCAAAACATATTCTTGTTCCTATAAGGCATTCACTTGAGGGCTTACTCCTACATTCTATAATTTTTTTAGGCCGAATCTTCTTTCCTCCATGTTCATTATGAAATTACATCTTTCTCCTATTAACTATGTTAAGAAACTCACCAAGTTTGAGATTGTTAATCTTATAATGAGATATAAAATTCATCATAATCACAAGGTTTCACACTCCAACTCTTATTTCACTTAGTTTATCATGAGGAAAATTCTTCCATTGACCATATCATTCAGCATTAACACAATTCTTTAATGTTCTATCCATTTACTAAAACCAAAAAACATTGTGTGAGAAAAAATAATCACAGGAGTAAACCAAACAATGATGAAAAACCCAATTATATGATTTTTGAATCATGAAATCTTCTTCTGGGATACCTTATGTTTAAATTTGGACATTCATGATTATTACGAAAACTTTAGGATTTTATATTATACTTAGAATTATCCCTATAGTTCTCACGGAATTTGTCTTATCCTTGTTTCGAAAGAATAACCAAACATTTCTCTGATACCAACTACATTGACCCAAAATTTTCATAAATAGACATCACATATAAATATATGAATATTCATTATATAAATTAATAATACATGCCATAATGTTATAGGTACAGTTCCCATATAAATTTGGATACATAAAAATTGCTCATAAAAGTTATACATCATCACTCACTAAGTTTTTCATAACTATAACCCCTATTAGATATATCATACTCTATACTATTCATCTTAACCTGGGTAGAAACATAAAAAAGAGTGAGCTCATATGCTCGATAAGGGTATATAAGGGAGTTATAAATGATCACTTGAGTGTAACATGAACATAAGTGTATAATAACATGAGTAAAAAAATTTAAGAACATATAATTCATATCATAGATAATAATATAAATTCATTGCATAAAACGTGACATTTTATAAGACATAGATCATAAAGGAATCAAAAACATGATCCATGAGAGTGTAACATTGTCGTGTGACATAAGTTTATATAATACAAATAATAATAGAAAAAAATTTCTTTAATAGTAAAATATTTTATCCAATATGATCATAATTGTTTGGTTTCACTCCCTAAATCATCATATTAATAAACATTCTCTCCCAAGACTGTTATATTTGGAAAATTACCTTACTGAACTTGGTTCACTCCCCATTCCAATCCAGATTATCTCATGAGATTTCAGTCTTTACCCAATGCATTAGAGGGACATATTGATCCCAAATATAATTATTTATAAGGTATCCACCATACTTGGTTAAAAAATATCCACCACTCTTTTTTTATAATGAAACCATCATTTTTTTTATAACTTAACCACCATCCTTGATTTTAACATAATTATCATCCTTAGTTATAAAATAACCACCATTACATAATGAAAACCATACATAAATATTTTATACGATAATAAATCATTCATCATTTCTAAACACGTGAAAAGAAATGGGTTTTATAAATAGTTCATTATAGCATAACCTATGGAAAAGAAACAGGTTTCATAAACATTTCATCATTTCATCATGGTATAACCCGTTGAAAAATAATGTATTTTATAAGAATCTTATAATCATAATAATAAACCTTATAGAGAAAAAATAATAATGGTATCCATTGATAATATCTCCACTAAATCATAATACAAATCAAGGTTTATTGTATTTATTGAATATAAATACAAATAAAATATCACTGAAACATTCTAGAGAAAAATAACCATTCCTTTTCAAAATCACTTCTTTAAAATATAAAAAATAAAAAAAAATTATGAAAAAAATTATTTTAAAATAACCATGGAAAATTGTAAATTAATATTCAAATAATTTATTGGTCATGATAGTGGTAAATTACATTCATATCATATATGTTAAAATAAAACATTTCTTTCACTCTTTTGTAGAAAAAGTCAAAATGTATCTCATTAGGAAAATTAAAATAATATTGATTTTAAAAAAATTATAAAAATTAAAACATGGGTAAAACATCCTTAATAAATAATAGGAAAATAGAAAAGCATTTAAAAAAATTTATAAATCATTGATATGGAGGAAAAAACCCCAAAGAGAGGAATAAAGTCGATTTTCCACGAAAACATACTTTTGGTCTATTGAGAATATAAATTGAGTATAATGAAAGTAAAAAATTTAATTTTAAGATATATCCAAAGGATAATAACTTTTATGAGTATCTATATTTGTAGATCATAATATTTCATCATTAAAACTTAATAATATCCATTCCAATAAACAATGATATTATATCAAAAAACCCCTTACTAGTTGGTAACTTTTGAATTATAATCCCCATAAAAGAAAGAAACACATATTGATATGTATATCCAATAATTTTCCTGAGAAAAATCATATAATTAATTCATAGAATGTACATAGAAAACACAAAATATGTAAGTGTTGTATAAGGCATGTGTCCCATAGAAATAAAAGTGAGACGAAAAACCCATAACTTAAGTTCCACTTGATTTGAAGGTTCTCTAACCACCTATGTAATAAATTTAAATTTAGTATAATTATATATATGAATAATTTACATAATTATAATATCACATATATAAATTATATACATATTTATAATCATTCAAAAATGTATGATAGAAAAATGAATTACACTATTCATGGATACGATTGGCCATGTGTACGCATGAACTCTGTTTTCATTTTTCGACAGATGATACAAAAAAAATTAAATAATAAATAACCTTTATATAATAGTTATTATATCACATATATCATATATATTCATTAAATCCCTTTTTATTACCATCCATGTAAAAAAATAAACAATGAATCATATCACTTTGTGGAGGCGGTAGTCCACACATATGCACCATCGACGTTATTGTTTTGTAACAGCTTGGAAGGTAAGATGTTAGATATGATATTATCCTTAAAAAATTATTATTATTTCATAATTATCAAATATAAATTTTAAACCCATAATAATACCAATTCATAAAAGATGGTGATGAGAAATGAATTGTATCGCAACGTGGAGACGGTAAGTCATACGTACGCATGAGTGATGCTTTGGCATTCCATTTGATGGAAATAGTGTGAATAAATGGAGTTTAATAATCATAATAAATATTAAGTATATTTATTATACTTAATTAATTATTTCATAAATAATATAATATACTTAGAGGAGGTAAAATAATAATTAAAAAGAATGTGATCGATCTAGGCGATTACCACTTCTTTAAAATAACTCCTTTAGATCATCTCATAAGGGATCTAGGGTTGGTATTTTGGAAAGACCAGAACCGCTATAATGTTTCTATGGTATTGGACAAGAGAAAAAGGTATATTTTGGTAGATATATAAGGCTCAAAGTGGGTGAATAAGAGAAAGGATGAGTGCATTTTATATTTGGGGGTAGGGGAACTCTTGGAATTTCTTAATATATTAAATTAATATAAATTAAAATTAATGTATAAATGGCTCAATATTGATATAATATAATATTATGATGAGTGTAAATACTCTCAATCAATAAAATTTGGACAATTTTGGATCCAATTTTTAACCTTATATTTTTTGTTTTATCCCTTCAATAACCCTTTTGAGAATTACCATAATATTGATGTTTTCAACACATTAAGGGTTGATAATGTTACTATTAAATACAAAAACCCATAAATGAACCATGGTTTATTTTTATAATAATTTTACATTAATTTTGTGGAATCCATGATTTTTATTAATTAAATATCATTTAAAAAATTATATTTATTATAAAATTTCATTAGTGTCATTTTTAACACTATTAAATTAATTTGACATTAAATACATCAATAATAAAGTTATATTTTTAATATAATGATATAAAACCTCCATAATATTTCATATAAATCTTTAACATTTTTCTTACACATTAAAACATTCAAATTATTTCACTTTTATGGTTTTTAAATTTTTTTTTTCATTTTTCTGTCAATTGAATAAATACAGTATTAGTGTTGCATAGAAATTTAAGGTCATTATATAATTTATAAAAATAATAAATAAATTTAGATCAAGAAAATAATTTTATTAATATAAAAATAGAAACATATATTAATCCATAAAATTAATTTTTCCCATGTGGAAACAAAATAGATATTTAAAACTAGGAGAGTGAAATTTTATAATTTTATTTGATTTCAATATTATATTGGTCATTTTCATGGACAAGTGGTCTATAAACAACCCAATTTCTAGATTTATGTGATAAAGGTCAAATTATAGTCATCAAATAAGAATTATTATGAAAAAAATAAGACTTTATCACTTAGTTTTAACCTAGATTAACTTGACTTACCCTTTACTAAGATGATGGGTTTTACGAGGGTTTTAATTCATATTAACGAAAAACATAAGTGGCATATTTACCAAATTTTAACCACCATATTAAAAATATGGAATCCATTTTATCAAATATAATACCAATATTTTTCATCAATTAATTTTAAAATTAGCGTGAAAAATGTGATGAAAATATTTTTTTAGACAAATGTAGTTTTAATTATAAAACCAAAATTATTTATTTCTAATTCCTATAAAAATATTAGATGAATATTAAAACATTTTATTAGGTATATAATATTTAAATTTCATTAAAATAATTCACCAATAGTGATTAATTTAATTTATTAAGACAAAACACATTTCACGCAAAAAAACATTTTTTTCAAGAAAATCCCCTTTACTTATAAAACTAAATTCAAACATACAATTTATTCTAATGGACTTTTTTATATTATTTAAAATATAATAATCTAATTATACTTTGAAACCATTTTAAAACAAATTGTAAATTTTTACATATCGTTTTCAATAAAACTTGTATTTGTTTATTAAAAAAATGCAAATCCTTCCATAAAAGACTGAAAAATTCATCCTAAGACAATTTAAATATGATTATTTCAAAAAAATTGTTGATTTCATAAAATAAAATATCTAAAAGTTTTGTAAATTAATATTACTTTTTTATAATGAAAATGTAATAAAATATTCATTGGCAGAAAATGTATTTTTGAAGAATAAAATGACATTACTGAAAATTAAGTGATTATTTACAAAGAATATATCAATAAAATTATATTGAGTTAGAAATTTATTTAAATTTCATAAATTATTTAATATTATTCACACCCACTAATTTATTTCTAGGTTATAACTTTCATAAATAATGATATTTGAAAAGTATATCATTGTTTATTTAAACATGATGTTTTATGTAATGTAAGATATCGAAGAAATTAAATTATTTAAAGAGAAATATTTTATAAAATAATAGGGTGTTACAACACATATTAAGGAGAAGAATAGTTTCAAAGTTTAATAATTGAATTTTATATCTATAAGGATGTAAAAATTAAAAGATGATGTTATGGGAAATAATTTGAACTCAAAATAAATTAAAATTTTGATAGTGAAGAATAATGATCTTATTTCACACTTATAAGAATTAGTTGAGTGGAATAAAAATATACAACAAGATAAGATATTCCATAAATATGTCTTATTCAAATTAATTCTAAAATGAAGGAGAAAATGAAATGTTTGATAAAATATCATAAGAATTGAAATATAATATTTCTAGTGGGAAGAATATTAGGAAATATCTTAATTCTAAACTTCAATAAAGGATAAAAAATATCCAATAGTTATAATAAGAGATAAAATTGATCAATAAATAAGTGGAGAAGTATATTGCGCAATCTAGTAACCCAGATTTGATGGTTATATTATTATATTTGCATAATATAAAATCATTTTATCCTAAAGAATCAAATAGTTTATCATTCTTGAGAGACTAGATATATACATGATTCTCATATTACATTTAAAATAATTAAATACAGCATAGAATAATAGAGAAAACAATATTACTTCTTCTAATATATCAATAAAATCATTCACAGATCCCTTATTTTTATTCTGGGGAAATTGAAATATAATATAGAGTGATATTAGATTCTCGGTAAAGGAAAGTGTATAGATAATTATATTATTGAATAAATAAAAAATAAATAATATGGGAGAGAAAAATAATAATCAAATGTGTCATATAAATAGTGTCATTAAATGGAAATGAATCCATGGATAAAATATCAATATAAATATTCACATGTATAAAAATAATTGAATTCATAATGATATAATGCACAATATAAAACATCATAATATTTATATCAAGGCCTTCTTCCAGGACTTAATATGTAAATAGGTAAGTCATATAGAAAATACTCAATATAGATTGTCTCATAAGACCTACTGATGCATCTAGGGGCTATAAAGGGAAGCACTCATCACATACGAATTCCAATTAATACCTCATAAGAATAAAAATAATAATAATTCAAAAAATAGTCAACATAAACATTCATATTGAAAAATCATCATGGTAAATATTAATATTTTTCCAAGTTAATAAATATAACAACATCATCATAATTCATCCATAAAAATAATTTGGGTGGTATCATTAATTAATATCCTTATTAAATCATAATAATCATTAAAATGTGTTTGAATAGATGAAAATACCATTAAAAGTATATTTGATTCCTTATTTTTTTAAAAGGGTGGTGCCTTAGTTAAATACATATTTCATTTGAAAAAAATTTAAATACATATTTCCAAAATATTGAGAACATGACTTTATTTTAAAATAATCATATAAAATTATAAATTAATATTCAAAAAATAATCATATTTATGAAATTCTAAAAATAATAATATTTATGTCATTTGAAAAAAAAACAGAATATCCTTTTTAAAATTTTGAAAGTAAAGTCATGTATGGTTTAAAATGACTTTAAATAATCATTTTATTATAGAAAATATAATTTTTTGAAACATTGTAAGAAACATGGACATTAAAGAAAAAAGTTTCCAACAAAAGATAAATAATGTAAACTTTTCATTAAAATATTATCGATCATATTATGTATCTAAGAGGGGATAGTTAAATTAAATTATATAAAACAAATAGATAGCCAAATTAGAATAAAATATATGGAGTTTAAAAAATAAATATTTTTTGGTCAGAGTAGAGTACTCAAGAGGGGAAAAATTAAGTCCCTATAAAAAATTATGTCATAAATTTGTTCTTTAAAAATTTACCACAATTAAAAATATTTTCTGAGTCATTTTGTAGTGAATGTATAAGAGTAATTAATTTTACACTAATTTCTCAAGAGATTGATAATTTCTTAGCTATACTAACCTAAATAATACTATAACTTTTGAAACTATCCAACAGGTTCAAAACTGTTATAAACACTTACTAAAATAACTATTAGAGATTAACTTGGTTTGAATGAAATTTTTTATAAAAAATAGTAAGTGAAAATAACATTAGGTACAATGGAATTTAAAACAAGTGGTTCTTTTTCAAGATGAGACTTAGTCCTCTCCACTTGTTGATCACCTTCCACCAAGCAGTTAAAATAAATAAAAAAGTTTGATCCAAACCCTGGATCGGGGTTCACAACAGCACACAATGATGTCGAGGGCACCCTTTAACTCTACCACAATTATTCATGAGAAAAACAACAAATAGGTTATGCATGTCCTCTTCCACAGTTCTACGTGGGATATAAAATGATATCTAGAGTGTGAGATTAAGGATATCAAGTATCCCCCAGTTAAGCATATGATTCTGTAACGACCCAAAGTTTCATTAATGGAAATCCCTCTTGATCTAATTAAATATCTCTTTATGTTTATATAAAATGTCAACTTCTTTGGTTTTTATGTTAAGAATTTTTACCGTTGCTAATATAGTCGTTGAACAGTGATCACATGATTAGTATAAATATAGGGCTTTAACAAATCCAAATTTACTCAGACAAAGAAAGTGATGGCCTCATCCAGTAGAATTTCCCCATACGAAGCCCATTTTTCGGAGATCGGAAAAGTGGTGGCATCCTTGGGCTTCTCTCTTGACAAAGTCCAAGCTGATCATCATCATGTCAAGCTCGAACGGGACCATCTATGGGAGAAGTGGAAGTTAATATAAATTACCACTTGAGTGATGTTATCCGAGCCACCCCAAGTGTCTGTCAACATCGTACACCTTACCCTTAGGTCTTATGTGGCTATTTTAAGGGGTTATGTAACAAATCGCTAGTAATATGTTCATGTATATTATTTTTGAATATAATAATGAATATACCTCCTTGTCATTTTTTGATACATTGTAAATAGTTTTTAAAGTATAAATGGTGTTTTTAGTAATTATTTAATTAAGAATTCTATTTTTTAAAATTAAGGGATTTTTGAATTAAATAATATTTTAATAATATATTATTATTATTATTATTAAATTAATTTTTATTAAATATAAATTATCTTATAATTTTATGAATGCAATTATAATTTTTATTAAGGTTTGAAAGCCATTTCTGTCAAAACCAGTGAATTTTCGATAAATGTCAGTTTTTATTTTAAAAGTGAAAATTAACAAATTAATAAAATTATTTAGATAATATAAATTTTATTTCTGGAATCAGGATGTCAAAATTATCCAACGGTGAATTTTGCATAATTTTCTGAGAGAGTCAAATTTTTGGGCAAAAATTAAATACCGTTTAAATATATAATGTGTTTTATGACATCATAATGACCTGGTAGTGATGTAATAAAATACAATAATCTTTATTTTCGGCCAATATATTTTTTACCATTAAAATAATCTGATTTTGGGTTTGTTTGACTTACTTTTCAAACCATTAATGGACCCCTGAAAACTTATTAAACACCTTGTCTTTTTAAATTAATTTCCATGGGAGTGTGACTCACCTCCACATAAGTAATCCTATTATTTTTTAGATTTTCGGACTTTGGCCTTATAAAATATTTTTTTCCTCTTCCCTTTTCCAAAAACTATGGGAAAAACCCTGGGATGGTTTTTGGTTTGGATTAATTTAATGTAAAGCGTCCCAAACCTAAATAATAATGAATTTCCTCACCTTTCCTATATAAACCCACCCAAGCTCCCAATTCCTCCTCACTTAAAGCATTTGGAGTTCGTCCAACCTCTGTCCTACTCTCTCTAGAATCCTCCCAAGGTACCCCAAGCTCATAATAATCCTCTCACAAGCCTCTCTCTAGCCTTTGGAAGCACACTTCCATGTAAGGGTTTTTTTCTTCCTTCCTCATTTTTGTCCAATTTTCTATATGTTGTTTTTCCCTTTTAATTTCAATTATGAATGTGGATTTATGGTCTCACACCTCTCTCATACTGCCCTCTTTATGTTTAAATTATGGGAGACCCTTTCTCTCTCATTAAATGCCTCCCATGTACCCCCATTACTATGACGAAATTCTGAAAGGAACTTCTCTCTCCTTATTTACATTCAAGAAATACTTTTGTATCATGAATCAAAAGTTCATTACAATTGTTGGGACATGTATCTATATGACCCCATTACTGTCCATTAAATTTAAATATGATTAGGAACCCCTTTCTCTCTAACCGAACGTTTTTATGAATTCTTATGTCACGCCGTTATGCTGCCGAAATCGCACCGATTTTCTAAGCCAATGTCATTGTGTAGTCAATACCATGCCCATTTCTCCATCAAGGGTATTAAAATTTATGCACATTTACTTATTTATTATAATGTTTCATGTATGAAGTCCACATTCCTTTAACATGGAATAAATTATTATGTTTTATGAATCTATGTTTTATAACCCATGTGGCACACTTATGCATGAAATGAAATGTTTAAGAAGTGTGTGCCCTTATAGCGCTGCAATGCATTGGGTAAAGTATAGTATCATGATACGTCATGTTCAATGAGTGTTGAATCATTCTAATTCAATTGCAACGAGGGTTTACTCGTGATTTATGTGCAATGAGGATTTACTCATGCTCTATGTGCAATGAGCCTTGGCTCATGATAATTCCATGTCAAGTGTTGTTGCCACATTTCCATGTTATGATTATCATGATTTATCATGCCTTTATGTTCATGTTTCTCTTGTGCTATATTGATATGCCTAATGTCTAACATGTATTTTACTCCTCATGTAATTCCATGTGTATTCCCTTACTGGGCTTTATAGCTCACCCTTTTCTTATGAATGTCCTCAGGTTATTCCATGCAATGCTAAGTACGAAGGAATGTAGTGGTCATGTAAAGGATGTTTTCAATAAGGATGTTGTATTTCATGTTTTAAGTTTTTATATAATAATAATAAGCCCCAAACACACTAAATATATTGATATTATTTGTTTTATCAAGTGAAGTTTTATGTAATAAATCATGTTTAAGTTTGTAATAAAAGCAGGGTTGTCATAGTTGGTATCAGAGGATAGGTTTAGTTATTTTTGGGATTAGGATTAGAAAACCCTATAAAAGCCTTAGAGACAAGAATAAGTACAATAAAAACATCCCTATGTTTTGGTGAGTATGGAGTAAGTGGGTCATCAAGAAAATACATCCATGTCTAGATACGAGCAGGTAGAGGCGGCTCTGGCACAGATGTATCCTAGGGGTAAAACCCAAAAACATCGCTTTGAGCTAGACTCGAACCGGAAATGGTGCACGACAACAAGCCTTGATGCACTTTTGGTTACGACACTCCCAAGGGATATGTTTTGATAAATTCGGAATATTTGTATGAACCCTTATTAAGAGAGTTAAAAAAAATTCTCCTAAAAATATATGTTAGAAAGTAGATCATGAAAAGTCTAGATTGAAGCCTATAGACTCATGAGTTAAGGAAATTAACGTTTATTTATAAGTCATCAACTTTTTTCTTTGGATTACCCTTTATGTGTTACCCCTAACTTTCCTTTTATTCCAGCCAATGGCCAGTAATAGGAGGACTCGGGCTAACAACCGATGTGAAGATCAGTGTGATGACTGTACTAATGAGATGCCAAATCCAATGGGAGTGGGAATCACAAACTTTTTCACGCTTCTCATTCAGCTAACTCATGTTTTGAATAGAAACATGGGTCAAGAGGAATGTTCAACCCCCCCCCCCCCCCTAAGAAAGAAGAAGTCGCTATAGAGATCTTTATGAGACAAATGCCTCTTACATTTAGTGGATCATTCGATCCCACGATCGCTGAACAATGGATCAACTCCACTGAAAAGATCTTCTACATCCGTCAATGTTCTGAAAAAGAGAAGGTTCTTATGGAGGCTTATCATATGGAGGTTGAAGCTGGTCAATGGTGGACGTTGATCAAAAATATGAAGCATGAGGAGGAGATCGAGGCATTGGAATGGAAGGATTTCTGGAAGATGTTTTTCAATAAATATTTTCCGTGCACCCTCCAGCTTAATATGGAAAGGGACTTCCTTTCCCTCAAGAGAAAAGACGAAGAATCTGTTAGAGCGTACGAGGAAAACATCACAAGTCTTGCATGATATGCTTCGGGCTTTGTCGTTACCCCAGAATACAAAGTTTACCGGTTCTTTGGTGGGTTGAATCCTAGCCTACAGAAAGCATTAGCAATCCATGACTTCGACAGCTATGAGGAAATTGTTCGATGTTCCCTCAAGGTCGAAATGGAGATCAGAGAATCACAGGGGTATCATGGGTATAAGAAACGTAAGGCGGACTTCAATGCTGGTGGTCCAATGGATAAATCCAATGGTTCTAAGAAGATCCAGCACCCCGCTGTTCAAAAGTGCGGAAAGAAGCACCCTGGAAAGTGCCTTAAGG
This sequence comes from Viscum album, assembly GCA_963277665.1. Taxonomy (NCBI): domain Eukaryota; kingdom Viridiplantae; phylum Streptophyta; class Magnoliopsida; order Santalales; family Viscaceae; genus Viscum; species Viscum album. The sequence goes on along the minus strand of OY728145.1, from coordinate 2,103,303,717 downwards.
AGATGAGGAAATGCTTCAGGTGTGGAAGAGAAGGGAACCTAGCTGTTAACTATCGAAAAGAAAGACTCGCGGCTACGACAGAGGATAGAAACACTCCGCTCGAACATCAACGCGTTGTTCAATGATAAAAATGCAACGAACTGGGTCATTTTTCACATCAGTACCCTAATTCAAGGGTTTTCGGAGGCAACCAACAACCTTCAAAGCAGCAAGGAAGATGTTTTTTCATCACTTCCGCTGAAGTGAACCCTGAAAACGATGTGGTGGAAGGTACGATAGTTATTCATTGAATAATAGCGAACTTACTTTTTGATTCAGGTTCTACAAATTATTTTATATATCGAATGTTTAGTAGAACAATCCGAGCACCATCACAAATCATGGAAGTAAAGATGTTGGTGAGTACGAAAAATGGGGAAATCATTGCATCCCATGAATATAAGTCCTCCCCTGTTATAATATATGGATTGAATTTCCCAGCAAACCTCATCATACCCCCTCTGGTGGAATTTGATGAAATTCTTGGCATAGATTATAATTATTTATATAGATCCAACATAAATTTTTGGGAGAGGGAAATCACACTCCATATAGAGAATCAACCCCTAATTATTTACAAGTGTAAGGAGGAAGATGAATCTTCTTTTGGCTCTATCATCTCAAGCATGGATATTACTGCCTTATGAGCACACGTATCAGGCTCAGATGATTGAGTCCAAGGAAGAAACCATTTTTGAAGAATAAACAAGTTTCCTTGGATAATATAAACAAGTTTCCTTTAGAGATGTTTTGATCATTACAAAAATGCATACCATAAGTTACATACACAAATTAAGTTTCACCTTATTCTTCAAAAAATAAAAAAGGAAGACATCATGATGCTTTAAAGTAGAAGAATCTACCTTCCTTGGGAATATTTTGTGTTGGATTAATTTGAAAAGCATGTTGGAATCTCCATCTAATTCTGAAGCTATCATCCTCCTTGACTCCTCATGTCTAGTCAAATCTTTCAACAAATTTTCTTAATAAAATAAATCTACAGTTGGTGGAATGTTACCCTGGTAGTTAGAAAATATACCGTCATGCATCATTTTCATGAATTCAGCCCACTCTCCTGAAGAAGAAAAAATCTCCTTGCCTTTACCATAGACTTTATCTGAGCCTCCCCGGCTCCTTCCAAAACACATTCAGGTAGAGATAAAATTAGTGTACCAGCTTGGGATATAAAGGTCTCTCATTAACTGTAAACCATCTAATCCACCCTTGTGATACATGAACTTTTACCAAAAGAGACTTTCTCGACAGCAACCATTCAGAAGACACTTCTTCTCAAGAGTTACTATGTGGCTTCCCAACTTCAAATTCAAAGAACTTGTATAACTTCTTGATTTTCCTTTCTTACACTTGGTTTATGATGATTTACATGGTCCTTCCATCGCATTCATTGTCCTCGCCATTCTGAAGGTTCAGGTTCAAAGAAGGAAGTCGAATAGTTAGAGGTTCAAAGGTAGTAAGGGTAGTGAAGGGTCATGGGTCGATTTAATTTTATCATTTTGGGATTTTACATTGAAAAAATAAGAAATAGAATAATGGTAAAATAAGAAACAAGATTTTGTGTCATTTTACTTGCATGATACTGAACAATAGATTTACTAAAAGGTTCTTATCGATATTGGTTTCACTCAAAGGGTATCAGTATCACCTGATCGATTTCCTCTGATCAGTTTCATCTGATCAGTTTCTCTTGATCGGTTTCACCTGATCGGTTTCACCTAATCAGTTTCACCTGACCGTTTTCACTTGATCAGTTTCATATAATCGTTTTCACTTAATCAATTTCACCTGATCTCTTTCACATGATCAGTTTAATCTGATTGGTTTCATCTAATTTGTTTCACATGATCGGTGTCACAGTTATCAGTGTCAGGGAAAACTATATTTTTCTAAGGGGATAAGGTCAGATAGTCTTGATAGATTTATCATTCCTAGTTCATGTCTGATGTATTTCATTTTGTCATATTTTAAGGGTTTGGTAAAAATTTCATCTAGTTGATGTTTAGTCCCAATAAGATCAAGATTTATATCACCTTTCTGATAATGGTCTCTCAAAAAGTGATGTCTTTCATCTATATGCTTTATTCTAGAATGAGAAATTGGATTCATAGAAATGTTAATAGCACTTGTATTGTCACAATTTATGGTGATATGTATGAATTGAAATCTATAATCTAATAAATTGTGTTTCATACACAATTTTTTTACACAGAAACTACCAGCAGCAATGTACTCTATTTCAGCAGTTGATAATGCAGACAAATTTTTATTTTTATTACACCATAAAATTAGATATTTTCCCAAAAAGTGACATGTTACAGAGGTTCTATTTCTATCTAATTTACCCCAACCAAATTCTGCATCAAAATAACTAACCATATCAAAAGGTTTTCTTCTAGGGTAGAAAATTCCTAAATTACTTGTATATTTTAGGTATTTCAAAAATATTTTAACAGTATTTAAATGTGACTCTTTTGGGTTTTCATGAAATTTTGCACTCATACACACAGTAAAAATGATGTCTGGACTACTAGTAGTTACGTAAAGAAAACTCCTAATCATTCTTATGTAAGCAGTTTGATCAACTGACGTACCATTTTCATCAAGATCCAACTTAAATGTTGAACTCATAGGCGTTTCAATACTCTTAATTACATCAAATCCATATCTTTTCAAAATATCATTAGTATCTTTACTTTGATTTATAATAATAACTTATTGGTTTTGAAATATTTGAAATCCAAGAAACTATTTATGTTCACCCATCAAACTCATTTCAAACTCACTTTGCATCATTTTTGAAAAATCCGTACATAAATAATTTTTAGAAGAACAAACTATAATATCATCTACATATATTTGGTCCATTAAAACATCTTTATAAATTCTTTTTATAAATAAAGTAGGATATTATACTCCTTTTGTAAAACCATTAGAAATAAAAAAGTCACTTATCCTATCATACCAAGCTCTTGGAGCTTGTTTCAAGCCATATAAATCTTTAGTTAATTTGAAAATATGATTTGGAAGATGTGTATTTGTAAAACCTAGGTGTTGTTCAACAAACACATCCTCAATTATATAACAATTTACGAATTCACTTTTTACATTCATTTGATAAATTTTGAAATCCAAGTGTGCTGCATAGGCAAGTAGGATTCTAATGGCTTCAATCCTAGCTACTGGTGAAAAGGTTTTCTCATAATCAATCCCCTATTTATTATTATAGCCTTGTACAACCAATATAGCTTTGTTTTTTTCTATATTTCCAGCTTCATGTACTTTATATCTTAAACACCCATTTAGTTCCTATGTTCAACATATATTTTGGACTATAAAAAAGCTTCTAGAAATTATTTCTCTTAAATTGATTAATCTCTTCTTACATATCCATCGCCCAAAATTCATCATTGATTGCATCATTGATATTTTTAGGTTCTAGTCGTGACAAGAATGCTTGATTTTCAACATTATTTATCAAGGAATCTCTAGTTTGTTTTCCTCTATTTAAATCCCTAAAAATAGTATCTAAGGGTTGTTTTTAAGGGTTCTAGTTGGTATAGTAAAATTATGGCTAGTTATTTTAGGTTCATCACTTGGTTCTGGTTCATTATGGCATGAATTTGGGGAATTTCCAAAACTAGAAGTTTTAATAGATTCCTTTATAGTATGGTTAGAGGGTTTAGTATTAATGTCGAGATTGGACATATACTATTCAATATTTTCTAGAAAGGTCTTAGGTTCATGTAGATCTATTTCATCAAACATGACATGTACAAATTTCTCCACGCATTTGGTTCTTTTATTAAAGACTATTTTTTTCTTGATGTAGAATATACAAGGAATATTCCTTCATCAATTTTGGAGGAAAATTTCTCTATATTATATTTAAATGCACCAAGAGAGTTAGGCAACGTGACCCCCTTTCTGCCATTATTTTTTCTATTGAAGAATATTACCTTAGTAGATTACTTACTCTCCTTATTGATCAAAGTAAGCATAAACCTATTCATGCCTCTAGAAAACTAAATTTCCCCATGCATATCCTCTATGATTATGATATTATCCTCTTCTTACAATGATATAAAAGGAATATTCAAAATCTCAAAAAGGACCTTTCACATTATTAGTACATCTCTTGTCAAAACATTAGTTTGAATAATCCCTTTGTCTTATTTGGAAAAAAATCCCTATATGATAAAGAGTTTCATTACCAATATTTTAAGTTTTAAATAATGCTCACTACCCTTAACTTACCTTAGAGTACCCATTTTTTGGGGTATTCCTAAATATAGTTATTTTTCCTACACTGTGGACCAAATTCTCAATCAGATATCCTCTTGTAAGGGTAAATCCCTCTCTATGGGTGGAAAAATATATCTAGTTAAATCCAAAATTATCTTTAAAGTGGTCTACTCTTTTCTGATCTACAAATGGCCTACTGTTCTCCTAAAAAATAAATTTCTACATTACGAATTTTTTTTGGACTGGGAGTACATTACAAAGGAAAATTTTAACCATCCCATGGAATACTTGTTGTATGCCTCTGAAAAAGGCAGGCTTTGCATTAAGAACATTAAGATTTTAAAGGAAGCCTTACAAGATAGACTAACATGGAACCTCCATCACAATGATTCAGCCACCATTTATTTTCTCATAAAAATTCCTTAATAAGTTAAATAATGTAAATTAGAGCTATATTAGCTCTTATATTTGGCCATCTATTAGATAGACCTTTGAAAACATCATGGTTAATTCGATATAGATGGCTAACAATGACTCTTACATGATTTTCTTGTTAGACAACTAAACTGGTACCCCTTTAATTTCCACACTACCTCCTAATAATTTACCTGAGAACACTAATTATACTATCAAGGAGGTGGTAAATTCTCAGATCTCTATCCTTCATGATAACATTATTCGTATCATTGATAATTATCCCAATTCCAACTTAGATGACTTCCTTCTTATGGAACCTACTCATAATGGTGTTCTTAATTCCAAAAAAAATTTCAATCACAACTTTCAAATTTTGGATAGTGATTTCATATAGTTAAAATATTTTGATAATCCTTGGATTGAGCCCTTTAGGATTACTCTTGTTTGGGGAATTGCACACAATAGAGCCCCCACTAATGTTTGTCTTCAAGATTTTGGGATTCATCTCTTCTCTAAATTTAACCTATGTAATCATCATAGGGAAGATACTAACCACCTTTTTATGTCGTATTATACAACTTCTACCCTTTGGAACTACATTTTTGACATGTTTGATTGAATATGGATCTTGATTGACTCTATCATCTTTCATTTAAAGCATTGTGTGGATATTGAATCCCCGTAAATAATTAAAAATATTTTATTATATTCTATTGTGGATCTTCTCCAAGTTATCTACTATGATAGAAATTATATCATACATAGTAATTACTCATTCAGGTTAAATGTAGGTTAGACGTGGATTCTCATTACTATTCGTGAAGCTACCTTGATTGAGAAGTCTTGTTATGAAAACTCTATAAAAGACTTTGATATTATTCATCATCTTCGGATTTATGGAATCTATATTCAACCTAGGAATACATTTTAAGTGTTTTGGAAATCCCCACTCCTAGGATAGATTAATTGAACCTTGAAGGTGCCTCTAAGGGAAATACAGACCCCTCGGGTTGTGGTGCTATTTTTAGAGACCACCTTGGGAAATGCATTGGTTGTTTCTATGTAAGCTTTGAAATAACCTCATCACTAGAAGATGAAATGAGGAGTGTGATCCATGTTGTTTCCTTCACCATGAAATAGGGCTGGAGAAAAATTTGTATTGAAAGTGATTCGACCACAATTTTCCAGGCCATATGGAATGGAGTGGTGCATGTTGATTGGTCACTTAAAACCCAATTGATAAATTTTATTCAATTTACCTTGGAGATCATTTAAATTGTCACTCACACCTCCCGTGAAGCCAATATGGTGGAGGATGTTTTTACTAATAGGGGTGTCAACCAGGACATTACCTGTCCAGTTGACATTCCTGGTGATCTTATTTATTACTATGATAATGATTGTAAAAAGATTCTCTCATTTAGACTTTTATAATCACTACCTTTTTTATTATAATATTTTGTTTATTGGTCATTGACCAAGGAATCGCCTCTTAAAGAAGAGTCTATTTATTATATAACATTTTGTATTAACAGCTTCAGCCCAAAAATAAATCAGTAGATCATACTCATTGAGAATAGTTTGGGAAATTTCTTATAGGGTCCTATTTCTTCTTTCTACTACACCATTCTGTTGAAGTGTCCTATGAAAAGATAAGTTAAGAATATATAAATTTTGTGAGCAAAAAGATTCAAAGTCTTGATTTTAAAACTCACGACCATGATCACATCTTAAGGATTTAATTTTATGTCTGTAAATATTTTCTAAAATCCTAGCATACTTGGTAAAATTAGTGAAAGATTCACTTTTGTGAGTTAAGAAAAAGGTCCAAGTATACCTAGAGAATTAATCTACAAGAACATAATCATATTTCTTCTCATTAATACTTGAAACTCTAGATGGTCCAAGAAATTCCATTTGAACCAACTCGAGAGGTTGAGAAGTTGTAACTTCTTTATTTAATTTGAAATAGATTTTGTGTTGCTTTCATTTTTGATAAGGATTTTACACTTTATTGTATAGAAACTCAAGTTTGGGTTGGTCCATAACTAAAACTTTTTTGGTTAATTTCATAAGGTATTTTACATTACAATTTTCTAGTCTTCTGTACTAGATCCAAGACTCTTTGTGAAATACATTTGTGTAGGAAACATTTTTTGATGCTAGTGTAACTAAATTTAAATCCTATACATTAGAAACTATAAGAGTATTAAATTCTATGTTATTTTTTGAATAAAAAACAAGGCATGAATATGTTTCAAATTTAACATTAAATCCATCATCACACAGTTGAGATATGACAATAATTTTATATTTTAATCCATCAATATAATGTATTTTAGAAATTAAAATAGAGTTTGGGATACCAATATAGCCTAAGCCGATGATTTTTCTTTTAACATTATCACCAAATGTGACATTTCCTCTATCAATATTGATGATATTCTTTAAGCTTGAGTAATCTCTTGTCATGTGTCTTGAGCAGCCACTATCTTAGTACCAAATATTTTTACAGGAACTCTCTAGTCATTTTACCTACAAAATAATTCATCCAAGAAAAAATTCTGTTACCCATATTTGTTTAGGTCAATGAACATTAGTAATAAATGGTTTATGAACCCACAATTGTCTTATGGGTTTCCTATATGTATATTGTAAATTATTTTAAAAATAATCTTTATTTGTTCTAGAAAACCATGATGCAGTAAAAGATTTTTTAGAACTGGAACTTGTAGCAAAATATTGATTTTTGGATAAAGAAACAGATTTTCCAAATTTATTTATAAAATGTGTTTTAGATAAATTTCATTGTCTTGGATGATATCCTATTCTATTAGTAATCCTAGGAGTTCTATATTTACCAAGTAACAGAGTAAGTGTGTTTTTTCAACTACTAAACTTTTCCAGATACTTCTTTAACCGATTATTAGATAACTTTTAGTCATTATTCTCCATTAGCAATTGTGAATTTTTCTCTTTATCAATAGTATGTTAAGATTTAATATCTGTAAAGAGTGCATATTGTTTCATTAATGATTTATACTTATCCTTCAGTTCATTAAACTTTTCTTTTAGTATATTACAATACACAAATTTTTCATCATTTTTCATATTTTCAGATTCCGATTCATATCTAAAATAACAATATTTAGGTATAAGAGAGTTTAATAGTACCTTTAAGGTATTTTACATAAATCACATATATGCCATATCTTCTTTCTCATTTTGAGAAAAATAGGATTCAATAGAGCTATCCTTGAATGCACTTTAGGTGACCTTCATTGGTTTTTTATATTTCTTATCTTTAGTCTCATACTTATTTTTTATACTTTAATTTAGGATAGATAGATTTGAAATTCCATATACTTTTTCATTCATAGAAAACTATTTCTTCTGATTTGTCAGGCTTCTTCCAATCTTTTTTTTCAATTTCCTTTGTTGTTATATTTTTCTTTAAATTCTGGTTTCTTGATGATGTTTTTCTTTCTGTAAAATTTTATGAATCTCATGGGAAGCTGTTCCATTTCCTTATCATTATCTCAAGCTGATTCTATACAAACTATGATCCCAATAGTGTCTTGAACATTTTATTTGTCTTTGATCTTGGAAGTGGTAGTCTTGAAGGATATATATTTTCTCTTTGGATACTCCTCTTATTGATTCGCCTTTAGTTCATCCTCATATATAATTAAGTTTCCAATCAGTTAATTTACTGGTAGTTTTTAAATGTTTCATGATTCTCTTATAGATTTTCATGTCCCTCTCTATCTCTCTCGTAAGCATTGCAGAATCCACATTATCTACTCCTTTGTTATGAAAACTCTTCCCAAAGAAATCATGGGGTTCAAAATTTCATTAAAACTGAGATACATATCAGAAATAGATTCATCAGGATTAATTCTAAAATTGTCCTACATAATATTATAAGTATTTAATCTCATATCTTTCGCATTAGTTGTTCCCTCATGAGAAATAACTAAAGTTTCCCAAATCTCATGAGTAGTTTTATTGGAAGAAATTCGGTTAAATTCTTTATCTTCTAGTTCACAGTATAAAGCATTAATTTCTTTATATTTATTGTTATAGGAAATCTTGGTAGCTTCATCCCAAGTATTTATATCAGTATCAGGAAGTGTATATTTACTTTAAATTGTAGTATTGATTTCAAATCCCATGCATTCTAAATTTATTTTCATTTTAAGCTTCCACTGAGCATAATTTTTTCCATTAAAAAAATGTGGTCTATTTCTAGCAGCTTCTTCTAATCTATTGTCCATAGTACAATTTTATAAAATATTTCAAAGAGATAAAAATTTAATATTAACAGAAATTCTATGACCTTTGAAATAAAAATACAATAAAATTTGGAAATTTTTAAAAAGGATTTGAAAATTGAAAATTTCATAAACCCTTTGATACCAAATGTTGGTAGTAGTAGAGTACTCAAGACTGGGGGGGGGGGGGAATTGATTCCCTATAAAAATTTCTGTCAAAAATTGGTTATTTTAAAATTTTCCCCAATTTAAAATATAATCCAAGTTAGTGTGTAGTGAATTTATAAGAGTCATGAATGAACAATTAATTTTTCAAGAGATTTATTACTTCTCAGCTATATTAATATTATGATTAATATAACTTTTCAAACTAATTAACTGGTTCAAAACTCTTATAAACACTTTCTAAACTAACTATCAGAGTTAAACTTTGTTTGAATTAATTTTTTATAAAACATAATAATAGAAAATAAGAATAGGAACATCAGAATTTAAAACAAGTGGTTCAGTCTCAAGTCGAGACATAGTCATCTTCACATGGTGATCACCTGCCACCAAGAAGTTTAAATTATTAAATAAGTTCGATCCACACCATGGATCAGGGTTCACAACAGCAGGCAAGGATTTCTAGGTCACCCTTGACCTCTACCACAGTTCTTAATGGGAAAAACAACAAATAGGTTACACAGTACCACTTCCACAGTTCTACATGGGATATAAAAGGATAAATAGAGTGCGAGATTGGGGATATCAAGTATCCTATAGTTATTCATAGGATTCAGTGTGTGTGTCTGACAGATAGATACAAACACTTCATAGAAATGTAAATAAATGAAAACAATAGAGATAAAGCTATAAATTTAGGTTTATAAGGCTTTATATATTATTCAGTACAGATCCGGAATCATTTGATGCAGTGAAATTGATGTTCAATTCCTCTTCAAGAAGTTGACAACAAAACAGAGTGTCAAAGCCTCTATGTTCTGGCTTCTAGGAGTATGAAATGTTTATCTTCTTGTTCGAAAGATGTTTATGTCATCTCATTAGGATTATCTTTACCTCTTGATCTCTCTATATGTTCTTTCTTTTGAGTTCCTGGGTTTTGGATGTATGCTCGAGAATTGCAGGTGTTCTTCTGTACTTTTTCACATGCATTCGTTTCTTCGAATGATCCAGCTATTAATTATTTTATACTTAGAGGTCCATTAGACATAATGATCTCCCCATGTGTATGTACCTCGTATTATCCTATGAATATCCTACAAACAACATTAAATAATGTCAGAAACATTAATTTGTCTAAATATGACTGTTAGATATAAATTTTAATTAATAAAATAAAAATAGTTTTTATGAATATTGGTGAGTCATAAGTATTGGCGAATCATTAGCATCGTTCTGTCATCATTGATGACTCCCTTTATTGGTGAGTCCTTCCCATCGATAATGTTAACTCAGGACATCGATGATTCATTTTTACTATCAGTCTATTCGGGCATTGGTGAGTCATCATCGGTGACTCATTTTGAACCAATGGTGTGTTTCCCATCGGTGACTCCATAGAACTATCAGTGTGTCTCCCATCAGTGACTCTTCTATCAGTAAGTCCTTTGAACTATTAGTGTGTTGCCCATCAGTGACTCATCCATCGGTAAGTCCTTGGAACTATCGGTGTGTCGCCCATTAGTGAATCGTCCATTGGTAAGAATTTTGAACTATCGGTGAATCGTCCATTCGTGACTCATCCATCGGTGAGTCTCTTGAACTATCAGTGTGACCAATCATCGGTGACTTTTCTATCAGTGTGTCATTTGTTCTTTCGGTGAGTCAGCCTTCGGTGACTCCTTTAAACGTGTAGGTGTCGGGGAATTTGAAAATTCTACAAAGTTTCTGTCTTATATTGAATAGTACCGGATTAAATTTAATTCATAATTACAAGTAAATATACACTTTTAAATATATTGAAACAAAAATGTCCATAATTTATTGACTTATTGAAATTTATTATACCATGTGACATAATTTATTCATTTATAATTATTCATTAACATGATTAACATTATTTAAAACATAATATGTTAATTATCATGATTTTTAAATTGAAATGATTTGTGATTATTAAAACAAATATCTCACAAATGGTACAAAAAATATCATATAATTTCCTTTAATTGAAATTTATACTTGAATAATCTCGAATAAAAATGAGATTATAGAATAAACACTTATGTTGGATTTCCACTTAGTAAGACATATTCGATTATACTATTTAATAAATATATATTAATTATTTACTTTAGTAAGAACCTTTTATAGGTTAATTTTATTATAATAATTCATTTTTTTTATTTATTTCTAAGTCTTGTATATCTACTAAATCAGTTAACTTCATATCAGATGTTTTTAGGATGTTCGGTTCATAATCCCAAAAAACTTTGGTAGGTTGAACATCTTTAAAGGATTCATTTCTACATAGTCCTCATGATATTATTAATTAAATATTTATAATTTTCAAACATTAAATATAACTTTATAATTTACCATGAGAGTTGGTCATGAAAAATTAAATATGCTTCTTCATGAGATGATTGTCCATACATACACATGAATGATGTTTTCATTTTTCTAATAAATGAAAAGGAAATTAAATAGATAATAGTATAATTTTAAATAATAATATTATTATTATAAATATCATATTTATTCATTAAACACATCCTTATTACCATCCATATAATCAAAATATGAAAAACAAATCACATCACTTTGTGGAGGTGGTAGTCCACACATAATCACGAGTGACGTTATCATTTTTCAACTAATGGAAGGGTAATAATGTAGATTATATATTATATTTATAGAAGAATATTTATATCTTAAACATCCTACATAAATACTATATCCATAAAAATAATCAACCATGAATTGGTGTGATAAAAAATGAAATGCATCACTTCGTGAAGGCAGTATTCCACACGTACGCATGAGCAATGATTTCATTTTCCATTTGATATATAGGAGGTGTATAAAAGTTATTTAATAAAAATAATAAAATTTAAAAATATGGATGTTATTTAACTTATTATATTATCATTTTTATTATAGAATGGAAGGAGTAATAAGAATAAATATAATAAAAGAACTCAGTTCAGAGTTATACCACTTCTTTGAAAATTTTCCTTTAGCATACACCTTATGACTTCTTAAGGTTGTCATAGAAGAAGAATAAAAGTTATTTTACATGTATAAGGAATATAAGAATTTATTTATATAGGTATTTAATTATCTAATTTTCCAAAAAGGTTTAAATAATAATGGAGAGGGGTGCCCGTTTATAAGTGAGTTGGGTGGAAATCTTGTAAATACATGAAATATTATTAAATATTATATGTCTAAGTTAAGTAAAGAGACTCAAAAATTGTAAAAAAAATTATTATTAGACTTATATGGTCTAAACATGATCAACCAATATAATATAGATAAATTTTTAGGTCATTTAAGCCATTGTATTTATAGTTTTTTCTCCATTTAACTCATTTTAACATTAATAATAGTAATGATTTTTTACATCAGTTACTATTAATTAGGAAATAAATAAGTTAACCTTATTACCTCATATTAATTAATCATATTAAAAATATTTAAATCAATTTAAAATATTAAATTATCTGAATTGGTAAAAATTAATTTTTATGTATGTTCGTAAAACACAACGAAAATCATTTTACGAAATATGTTTGTTTTAAGCATAAAAATGATCTAAAAAATAAATTATAGTTTTAATTAAAATGGTATTAATTTTATTGTGCTAAATAAAATTAGAATTATTTTTCTTTAAAATTTACCCAAAACATAAATGAAACTTTTTAATTCTTTATTAAGAGAGAAGAACCGAAAACAATTTTTTTATGAATAAAAATAACTCTTAGATTTTCAAATTGTTAAACATATATTTCATATTTAAATATTATATTTTTTGTATCAAATATATTAATTATTTAAAATATATATTTTTTAATGTTTTAATATAATTTAATATATTATTATATCATTATAATTTCATAAATGTGATAGTAATTGTAAAATCAATATTTATCACTATTCAACCCAAAAATCAACTATTTTTGAAAAATATCAAACATTTAGCCAAATATAATATTGAAATGATAATCCTAAAGTGAATTTAATTTTATAAAATAAAACTACTAAATAATTGATAAATTATTCCTAATTATTCACACATAAAACAATTAAAAACAATTAATGTATTCCTATGGAATAAATTGAATTTCCTCTTAGACTTTTACTAATAAAAAACTAATTGAATGGAAAACAATTTGATTGAATTAAATATTTTTATTATAGAAATAATTTATACATATATTTCCTAATTTGGTTATTCATATCCATACCCTCTAACTCAATAACTATTTTGTAATATTCATGTTTAAATAGTTTTATTATGTGGTTCATTTAATCTCAGGGATAAGTGTGGTGGATGATATTAAACATAATATTCATTTAAAGAAAACTAAAATATTTGGGGGGTTAAATTATTCTCTCCTTATATAAATTGTGTCCCAAAATTTTAATTCATTTTGAGCATATCATGTCATTTTAATAGATATTGTCATAAATTTAAATTTATACATTAACATTGGGAACATATTATTTCATACATAAACATGTGAGTATATTTACAAGACTTCCACTTGTGAATATGTTTTTAGAAAGTTACATTAATAATTAGTTCATAATTTTCACAAACAATGTCATATATTTATCTTTCATTGGTTGTGTTTAAGGAATTTAAAGAATATATAATTACTTGATTCCTTTCAAATTTCTATTTTAATTTTTTTACCCTTTGATTGGGTATTTTAATGTGTTTCCACTTCTGATACTAATGATTAATGACTAAGAAGAGTTTTTCATGATTCAGGAATGAAAATAAACATTTAATATATCATAAGATCCATAAAAGAATGTAAAGTTATTTTACATGTCTAAAAAAATATTAGAAGATGTTAATTTAATACATAATATGAATAAACCTACTTTTGAATATATAACACATTAGTTCCTAAAACAACAATAACAAAACTCATATAAATGATATAATACTTTAACCCTTAGATTATAATAATACTAGTTCAATATATATTATTTTATGATTCATATACTAAATCCAAAATCCTAAAAAGTAATTAAACCCCAAAAACCATGATTATATCAAACCCAATATTAGGTATAATAATCATGTTTACAACTTGGGAATAGATGTTCATATTAACATAAAATTATTTATATTTTCTAATTATAAATATATTTCCACTAGGTTTATTGATTGAAAATTCATTCCTTAGAGTGTCAAGTTGTGATTTAATATCCAAGAAAAGTATAAAAGAGTGTGTAGATCAAGAATCAAATAAATAATTATTTATTATCAAAGTATATGCTATTAAAACTTTAAGGATTTAAACATCAAATGTAGTAAATAAATGATCTTGGCCTTCAAACCCTTAGACTTTTTAAGGTAAATTCAATTGATTCTCTACGAATTTGTTCTCATAGTACCCCAACTCCTTATTGTTGAAACAATATACATTAGAGAATTTTTTTCTTACACTTACATTCACATGATTGATAGCCTTTATCTCCACACCTGAAGAAAACACATATTTTCTTCAAGAAATTACCAGGGTAATTATTTCAAAAATTATCACATGTGTTAATTTATATCCTTTCCCTCTTTTCCATCACTTCGTTTATTTTTTCTCGGTCCTCAGTCATCCTCATTCTCTCTTGATTTTATTTTAAAATATATGACTTGAATAACTAATTATCCAACCTGATGGAGCTTGGTAGTATATCATCATATGATGAAAAAATTTGAGATTCTAGTACCCTTCTAAGTCTTGGATTAATCCCTTAAAATAAATGGAAAATATTAATTTCCAGATTACGTACATAGTCCATACCATGCCTTACAAATCTTATAAAGATTTACTTATAATAATTAACACATTCCTCTTAATTCTAGCTTAGATTAAGGAACTGAATTTCCATATCATCTCATTTCTCTTGAAGAAATTAATTTTCAAATTACATATCCTTAAAATTATTCCATTCCATTGTCAATATATTTTCCTTCATTTTTATTTTTAATTAATGAACACCAATAAACACCAACTTCCTTCAAAAAATACACTTCCATAATAACATTTCCCCTTTCATTACTTTTCAAATCTAGAAATATATTTTCAAGGGACTTGATCCATTGTTCAAATATCAATGGATTAGTACTTTCATTATGGTATAAGTGTTTTACTGTAATAAGTCTACAAACATTAATGAATCATGTTGTAAATTAATAGTTTGTTCTACAAGAGAAAGGTTATTATCCATAACCTGAGTAAATTGTCCCAATATATTGTTAATATTATTATCCCCAACTTTAATTGTGTGGACTTTATCTTGAGGTAAGTACTTAAATTAACTACGTTTATTGTCACATTCTCTATTACTTTCATTAAGAGACATTTCTAAATAATGTAATACACTATATTATATCATTACATTTGGAATCATGGTGTATAAATCCAAATCCAGTACAATACCTAACATATATTAAAATTTTTATCATAGTTAATATCATACATATGATCTTAGTATATTTGGGAATATCTTAGAATCATAAAAATATTTTCAAATCTTTCATAATGGTTTGTAATGATAATGTGAATTAATAAAATCATATTCTTAGGTAGTGTCAAACTACGTGTGTAGTCTTATTCTCACTAATCATGCACTTAGAAGAGATCAAGTTGATATGTATCCTTCCTTTTTCAAGGCATTTTACCCTAGCTTCATTTTTTTCCACATCTGCATCTAGTTTCCAATATCTTTGTAGGGATTTCATTTCTAGGATACCTGATATTGTCTATAAAAATATCATGATATTATCTTATACATATACTTATCCCTAGATTAAGTCATAGAGTTATGTCTTATAATATATTTTTAAAAATCAAGTTTCTATGGTTTATAATAAAATTTCATTGTTACGAATTGTAACACCACAACTTGTATAACCCAGATCTAATGGTTATCCTACTATAATGACATATGATAAAATATTTTTAATACTAAAGGATCGAATAGTGTAGTCACCTTGGAAGGAAAGATACATACATTATTCTCACATTAAATTACAAAACATAAAATAAAACATAAAATTATGGTGATAAATTTATTATTTATTCTAGTGTATCCATGAAATCATTCGTAGATACTTTACTAGTATCTTTGGGATGGAGAATATAATAAAGGGTGATCTTGGATGCTCATTAAGGGAAAGTGAATTGAAAAATCTATCATTGAATAAATAAAACATGAATAATATGGTAGAGATAAATAATAATAAATTATTCCGAATAAAAATATCATAAAAGGATAATATATCTGTTTCTGACACTTTCGTTAGGGCGCGCTTATCCGTCTGTATAGACGCGACAGGCGCGGCTTTTGTGTTACCCCGCATTCCTTCTTTCCAAAGGTGGGCGGCATCCACTCCTTATTCAGGGACGTCTTCTCCTTGATTTAAACTGGGATGATGGGATGTTGGTTCTTCCTTCCATGGATTCCTCCTCGGAACTTGTCACCTAGTCCGGGTATCCATCATATATTTAATACGTTGTTCGTGAAACGTTTACCAGTGCCATGATTCCATGGATGCTGGTTAATTACACTGCTTCTGTCAGGACATTCCAAAGGGTCCAGTCAGGGAAGCAACCATCAGTCGGGTGATTAGTCACGTCGAGGCATCAGTAACGTATCTAAACACTGGGGAATTGGCGTGTCTATATTTTGTCTCTTATTATGGGGATTCTCGAGGGCACAGAAGCCTGAGGCATCCCACATCGAGCGTGGGGAATCGTATTCCATATTCATGTATCTGAGGTTTTCCTCAGCTTCGTATTTTTAACACAGGGTATGCCGCAAGTTTAACGTCCAGCAGAGACGGATTGGCCTGATCATAACACTAGCTGGAGAGGAACAGATTGAGGAATCCCCCTTGAGGGAATGTCGATATCGGGGCCAGCCCGTGGGTGGCTTCCCGAATGACGTGGAGGGGAATGGGGTGGCATTATCTCACTGGGATGTGGCAGCCCGGGTAAGAATCAGGGTGGATGATGGAGACTTGCATGGAGTGGTGGGGGAATCAATTGTACTGTTGGGGAGATAGCGGTGGTGATGGGATTGAGTCTCGAAGAGACTTCCTACATGTCTCCATGGTAGGGAATCAAAGTCTATGTAGTTAAGAGTGAATTGGTGGGGCTTACACTCTAGGCTGCCCAAGGTGATGGAAGAACTAACATGAATGCGGTCGAAATGACCAGGTGGTGGGCTTGAACCTCGTGAGGCATCCTACGTACCATGCCTTGGTAAGGATCAAAGTCCGCGTAGTTCAGGAAGAGGGGTGTTATACTGACATGAAGGGGTGTCAGAAAAACTGGATGGTAGGGTCACAATAGCTTACCACTAGATTGGGATGCGGTTTAACGTCATTTGGGACATAGGCTCATCGGAGAACCGACATGAAGAAGGACCTTGGTTCATGTGGATGGTGGTCATGAAGCTCAGGAAGGCTTCCTACGTACCATGCCATGACATGGATCAAAGACCACATAGTTCAAAATGGTGTGTCGGCGAACCGACGCGAGTGAGGAACTTGATCCAGATGGCGTGGGGATTACACACTAGGCTGCGCAGGTGTTGGTGAACCGATGTGAAGGGGGTCGGAGTGACCAACGGGTGGTGGTCTTGATCCTCGTGAGGCTTCCTACGTACCATGCCTTGGCAAGGATCAAAGTCCACGTAGTTCATGTGAAAATGGGGGGGGGGGGCTTGGCACACCGACAAGGAGACAGCCTGGGCCAATGATTGTTGGGCTTGAACCTCAGAGAGGCCTCCTACATACCATGCCTTGACATGGATCAAATTCCTTGTAATTCGAGTGACGATGGTGGGTGTCCACGAATCGACGTGAAGAAAGGACCTTGGTCCGATGGGTGATGGGCTTGAACCTAAGGGAGGCTTCCTACGTACTATGCCTTGACATGGATCAAAGTCCTCATAGTTTGGGAAGGGTTTTGTCAGTGAACCGACGTGAGGGTGAACGCATGGGTCCGCTGGTGGTGGTCTTGAACCTCGTGAGGCTTCTTACATACCAGGCCTTGACATGGATCAAAGACCACATAGTTCATATGGATGTACAGTTTAATGTCATGCAGGATAGGGGTATGCAGTTTAACGTCATGCTGGATGAGGGCATACAGTTTAAGGTCATGCGGGACGAGGGATACATTTTAACGTCATGGTGGACAGGGGCATACAGTTTAACATCATGTTGGACGAGGCAATACAGTTTAACGTCATGCTGGATGGGGGCATACAGTTTAACATCATGCTGGATGAGGGAATACAGTTTAATGTCATGATGGACGAGGGCATACAATTTAACGTCATGATGGATGAGGGCATTTCCATGGTCGATGCTCACTCTAAGCCCATGTGAGTCATGCTCGGTGTGAGAAACAAGAGGCAACAGAGACCTGACGATCACATCATGAAGGGTGCGTCCGTGAGTAGTGAAGAGGGGCCTACACGTTAGGCAGCCCATGGTGCTGGGACATACACCAGGATGGAGGCCCAATGATCGGAAAAGCGCAACGAGAAAGGGATTTGGGACCAAATAAGGAAGGTGCCTCATTCCATATCGCGCCCTTCACTGGCCTTGGCAGTGGGGAAGTACCGAGGTGCATGGGTGCTACCTTCCACAAGAGGGGCTAGGGGGCTTACACCAAAGTGGTTTCCCTCTCCCATGGACATACTCCACTCCAATAATGAGTATATCATCTCATGTGTGGGTGATTCCATTCCCGTGGAGATGAGTGGTGTAAAGAATGTCCGAGTTGGGGGGACCCTGCGTGCAAGGCACGGGGTTAGGTCACAGTTTAACATCACGTGTTGAGGACAAGGTGCTAGGCAGTTTAACATCCTGTAGCTCAGATGAGTTGGGTTTACTCCTCACCCCTAGGACTTACATTACTGGTACCCTCTTCCCCTTGGGGGAGGGAAGGTACCAGCAATACCGTGGTAAAGGGTGGTCGCAGAGCGAACCATCTAGGGGTCCACGTTAGCATGGCTATGTGATGAAGCAATAGTCGTTAGCGTGCCTATGCGAAGAATCATTAGGGAAAGCAACGCTACGGGTGGTGTCTTCCATGGGACTTTGAAATCACATCATGCAAACCTGGAGGGTCGCACAGGAAGAGGAATTGCCAAGCAGAGGGGTCCACAGGTAGGGACCTTGTGGAGCATGGTTTCTTTGCATAGTGGAGAGCACTTGCAAAGGAGTGGGCTTCAAGAAGTGGAGTTCCTTGGTCTTAGCATGGGGAATAATTGTGAGTGGGAGGTTCTTCATGAAGTAGAAGGGTGTTCGCGGAGCACTACCTTGCGAAGTGGAGGTGGCTCGCGAAGCAAGGTGCTGTGAAGCAGTGTGATTCGTGAAGTACAGTGACCCTACCTTGGCATGTGGATCAATTGTATAGGATGGGTATTTCATGAAACATAAACGCTCTGTGGCTTCTTGGGTTCCCTTGGGAATCCTCCTTCCATCGCGTAGGCCCTTAGGCTTCGCGAAGGGCATCCCTCTTGAAAGAGGGGGTCAAAACGAGACAAGGCGAAGGCCTCTCGTGAAGAAAACAAATACCTTGCAGAGCTCATGATTCCCAGAGCGAAGAATGCTTCGCGATTTGGGTGTTGAGAAGATGAAAGCTCGGATTGTCCATCCTTAGAGCTCAGGGGGAGCTCGGTATTTATAGGCAATGGGCGTCGTGGAAAAGAACCCACGCGGCGCGAAGGGGGCCTCGGTGGCTTCACGGAGGGTCGCGAATGTCAACCGGATTCTCACAGGGGTATCGCCTCCTCTACTTCGTGGCGGTTCATGAACGTCAGGCCATTCGCAGAGCATTACCGCCACTGGTGCTTCACAGCGGCCGTGGAGCTAGGTGGAATTCTCATCGGGGCTCCACGAGGACGGGCGCAAAATCTCTTTTCCTTTTCTCCTTTCTTCAAATATTTTCATTGAATATTTTTTCCACCAAAAATTTCCCCCCTTAGACTTGGAGCCTCGGAGGGATCAAGGGTCAGAGTCTGAGGGAAATCGCCCAAATTCTCGGCCAATTGCGATGAGGACTAGCGAAGCAAGAGCACGAAGGGGCCAGAGGTTGCGCGATCCGGACGCGATGCGACACTCCGTGCAGGCTGGACGCCCCACGAAGCTTCGGGGGCCGCGGCCTATAAATAGGGGGCTGACCTATTGTCTTTTTCCTTCTTTGCGACTTCTTCCTCTGACACTCTTGATTCACGATGCTCTGCGTCCTCCGCATCTTCTCACTGCGAATCAAGCTTCGCGGCAAACCGCGAGTCTCCAACTCCGTGACAATGCCAAGCAAACTTCTTCTTGCAAGCCGAGGCTAGGCTCTGCGTCTTGTCTTTGCACCCGATCTTCGTGAGCGACCTTCGCGAACAACCTCCACGACCCGATCTGAAATTTTTTCCGAGTTCTACAACCGTAATTGCCCATCAAGAAGGTATGATGGGGGTGCTTACATACGCCGCCCGGAGGGATGAGATGGCCAACCATCTGGTCCTCGGAGAGATGGTCTGAATTCACTCAGACCATAATTATTTGACAGACCTCCTATCAGAAATCCAAAAGAACTATCCAATGTGAAAGAAGCTTCCCTTGTATGGCTTCGGGCTGAGGGATGATGTCTTCATTCCTGAGGTGAGTAGGGACGAACCAGTTTGCTGGTTCAGGAGCACGCCATACCAACGCCAATGGTTCAGGGTGGCCAATGGTCATGCGCGGGAGGACTTCACACCGATCACCACCGACTGTCTGTACAACCATCTGAACAACATTTATGGGGAGCCACTCCAACCAGAAATGTCCCCTCCCATGTACTGCACTATATTGAAGGTGGCTCTGAGGGATGATGTGGCATGTTAGCGAGGGCAAGAAGCCACCAAGGATATGTGGTACCTTCCACCATTTGTATGGGTGGATTGTGGTGCACATCATGGGGGTTAAGAATACCCAAACCCTATCTCACCACCGGTATCAAACTTATTCCCTTCCATTCTAAATGCATCCATGAGCTTCCCAGTCAAATTAACCATACCGATGGTGCTGAACCGTGTGTGGAAGACAGATTAGTTTAACATCCACCTGTTTCCATTGCTAACGGGGGTACTCACTGACAATGGGTAGGGAACGGAATAGCACCGGTCTTATCTTCTAGGCTTTTTAGGTGTCATTTTGGTGGCATGAGTGGATGTTGAGCCGCTCTATGAGTCATACACCCCGCATCGGTTTGCGAGGCAGTTCTGGTGCCTACAACAGCAGACCCTGCATGTCTAATGGGAGGTGCGTCATGAGGAGAACCCGTGTGTAATGAGGCAGTTGTGGCTCATGTTCACACAGGAGGACGGGAAAATACGAATGGAATTGCCTCCACCAACTGCCGCCTTTGGAATGGTGAAGGAGTATGCCATCAGCTGGGAGGCAGCTTATCCTGGGGAAATGTTGAAGCAGCCAACCATTTGGGCTGGTGGTGGTGGGCCTCCCCTGTCCCTAGGTCGGGGTCAGAGGGTATCAAGGGCCTCTCGTGGTGGCGGGGCTACCATGGTGGCGAGACCTGCACCTGCTGAGGATGCGGCAGCAGTGGCAGATCCAACAGTGGTAGTGGACCTGGTGGTTCCGGAAGAGCAGCGCCATCCTGAGGGGTGGCCACCGAGGGGGGTTTCCCACAATATCCACTCAGGCTCCGGGGAAGCGGCTGTGCCATATTGACATGCCAGAAAATGCTGTTTTCCTGGAGACCTGGGAAATTTGGGATGTCAACCGACAGTTTCTCATCCCGCCTGAGATGTGGGAACATATGAACCGTCTCGAGATGGTCCTACCGGGTATAGGCCCCGTTCGGGACAGTTTCGCAGTGTCTCTGGTGGAGGCGGAGTAATATTTTGCTGAGCTGGAGGACTACGTACATTCTAGTGGATCCCCGCGTCCGATGACAGGCCGGGTAAGGGTGCTGCTGGATCGGATGGTTCCCCCACAGCTGGCGGCCGCCGAAATCAGAGAGTGCATCCTTCTGCTAGAAGAATCAGACAAATCCTCTGGGGAGGAAGAGGCTAGTGGGGGGAGCGCGTTGGAGTAAGGTGAAGTCAGAGATCAAGACTCAGATTCCGGCAATTTCGCGGAGGTTCTCAAGGTAGCATTCCAAATATCTTTCCTCAGGGTCTGCTCTCAGGCCATTATGGGCCTATTACGAATATCTGAACCGTGCAGGAGGAACTTTTATGCAGACCTTGCTCTCACCCCTTGGCAGGTGATGATGCAGGACCTTCATAACCCGCGCATGCGGTTGCGTCCAGTTCTGTGTCTAGCGGGGCTTGAGTACCGGAGGTGGCTCCTCCAGAATCTCTAGACCTTCCGACAGTATACGGAGGGCCACACATTGGGGTCGCGTCAGCATCGACTCCAGATAAGCACAAGGAGTTCAATATCTGTATGTTTTCATTACTGGATTTATTGCTTTCATATGTCGATCATGCCAACTGACGTTCATGCCCTTCTCTGTCATACAGATCTCTGACTGGCATGGTCTATTGCAGAAAGGCTGGTTGGGATGTCTGGTGGCATCCCTCCTAGGGGCATGTCAGCGATTGTGGAGATAGTTCCTCCATCTACTCGAGCTGCAACACTCCCTATCATTGGCAGGACCACCTGCAGGGTCCTACCTAAGGTTATTGAGGTAGATTCTGACGATGTGAACCAACCGGCCGACCCAAGTCCTGCCATGCCTACCCTGGCGCCAAATGTCACGCCGGATTCAACGCCAGACACAGATCCTGCCGAATATTTCCTATGGTCATATCCTACACATGAGCCTGCCAATCGCACGGACAGAGACGAGACGACCTCTGATGAAGAGGACAACAAAATAGTCCATCGCCGATCGTGGAAGCAAATCACGCGCTTCATCAATGACACCCCCCAAGAACTATGGCTAAATGAAATGGACAGAATTCACTCACGGCTACACGAATTGAGCTCTCGGGGAGTGGATGCCCAACGTCCTAATATTCTCTTTCGAGATCTCATGGCAGAGAAGATCCGGTAATACGATCTCGGGCTCAGTGTGGGCTGGTAGCGGAGGAAGGCGACGAATGCCAAGAAGCTCCAGGAGGATGAAAACGAGGTCCAATTGCTGCAGGCCCGGGCGGATGAGCACTCAGCCTCTCTTAATGCACAATCTGATTTGATCTTGTGGTTGAAGGCCCAGTTGGCAGAGGCAGAAGAGCTTATGAGGCTGGATTCTGGAGAGATGTATTCTATTCAAGCTAACATAGAGAGGGCCTGAGCTGAGGCTGGCGAACTGCGCCCCGTCGCTACTGAGGAGGAGCGGGAGATGAGTCGGTGGTAGAAATTCCTGGATGCCACAATTCAAAGGGTGGCAGAGCTACAACACTCTTTTGATTGGGTCAATCCGTCCATGGGGGAAGTTGACCCCCAGGTACTATAATAATTACAAACCCTTGAACGTACTTTCATACTTTAAAAAATTTTGAATTCCATAGCATGAACGAGTTCCGTTATGTGAACTAGTTCATTTTGTATCCTAACAATGTTTGCGGGATGTCCGGCAATAATTCCCTAAGCTCACGTGGGTCATGCCAGACGTGAGAAATAAGAGATAGTCACCACATCGTCCAACCTAAACACAGGAGTGGAAACCAAGCTTCAGGCATCCGAGTTTTCAATAACTAGTCCGGATTTCCAGAAGATAGGAGAGACCTGGCTGAAGAAGGAAGTTCTCAAAACAGCTGAATTACCATTTTTTCAGCGTACTATTGTGCACAAATGGTGCAACTCCAGGGGCGCTGAAATTGGTCCGCACGGATGAGAATGGGAAGCGTGAATCACGATACCCAAAATTCAGAACATTGTGAGGGTAGCGTGACAATAAATGACAACTGTTAACCGTGGCAGAAAAAAAGGTATCCTTACCGTGTTAGCCTGAAATGGGGACAAAAAGTGAGGGCCGACCGTTGACCATATTCGCAACATGGGGCATAACTCAAATATCATCGATCAGTCTTTCGGGATGTTGTCCTAGGATAGTAGGCAGAGCATAGGTCAAGCATCCATACTGGTAGGGGGTCCCTTGAAACATGACCGGTCTTCCGGAATGTTGGCCCAGGACAGCAGGTGAACCATAGGTTAGGCATCCATACTGTTAGGGGGTTCTTCCAGACATGAAAGGGTACGAGGGTCCGAATAAGGGGCACACAAAGAATGGAATATGGAGTGATGTTTTGTCCAAACAGAATCCAAAACTCATGTAATTACACCACCGCGGTGGGAGTACACTAGATGGGTGCATCAGTTTGATCATGGACCATTCCTTCTTTGAGACAGGGCTTCTCTGGAGAGGGGGTCTGTCGCTTCCCAATGTAATCTTGGGGCATCATGAACTTGTTCAGGGTAGAGTCATAGTTTCATGGTCCTCTACGAGGGGTCCGGACAGGGGCCGGAAAGGGGAAGAACATGATTAATGATTCCTGCTGGCTGGACCCTAAGAAAAATACTATGGTGTCCCTATGTATCCCATGAAGATGAGAATCAAGACACATGTAGTTCTAGAAGAATAGTGTATCCATATACCAACACTGACAGGATAAATTCTCTCTGGCAGAGGCTCTGGTGCATCCCATGATTAACATGGGGTATCCTAAACTTGTTTAGGGTAGAACCGCAGTTTAGTGTCGTGCGTTGAGGACATATGTACTCCTGTAGTTTAACGTCATATGATAGGACTTGGAGTGAAAGGGAAGATCCCAGGGAGCATATGGTGTGGTAGTTATGAAACCAACGTGAATGAGGACTTGAATTCCAAATCACACCGCGTACCCCAGAGGAAACTCTTCAGGTCGAGGGACCAAGAGTGGGAATTAGGCTGGCCCCGAAGCAAAGTGGTCGGATGTTCCTACATACCCCATGAAGATGGTAATCAGGCCATACATAGTTCTGAGGGGACGATGAGAATCTTGGACGTGTTGGTACACATCCTGCCAAAACTACTGAGCCCACGTGAGTCGTGCTCGGTGTGGGAAACAAGAAGTAGTGGAGGGAATTTCCCAAAACAGAAAGGGGTAGGTTAGGGTGAAGAGACGCTCGGTGAATACCGACCCCATGTTACTAACACGACCATGTGGCACACCTAGATGCGCGGAGATATAGAGCCAAGTATTTTGGAATTCCACTTGTACATGAGGAATTTGAAATGTGTGATTCATGACGCTCGAGATTTGGATCACAATGACAGCGGCATGACAATAGAGGATAACCGTTAACTGTGGCGGAAACGCAGCATCCATATCGTGTTATCCTAGAATGGGGACAGGCAACTGAGGGTTGACCATTAACCATGTTCGAAACATATGACCATATTGAAAATGTCGTCAGAGATCCTTAGGGACTTTGGCATAAAACAATAGGAGATCCCTTAGGCCCAACATCCATGGAGATCCCTTAAGCCTAGCATCCATGTCGTCCGAGGGTCATTTTGGATTTGGAGGAGGATGAGGATCCAAATAGTGAGCTCACAAAACTTAGTCATGGGAGGAGGGGAATGTCCCCATGCAAATCCCACACTTCGGACTCTTTTTCAAAATGCATCTGAATACGACAACGAGACATATTAGATAGAGGTATCAGAGTTCTTTCCCATAGGGTGATCTTAGTTTAGGGTCAAAGAATTCGGACCATGGTTGGGAGGAAACACAAGAGGCACATGACGGGTATTTACAAAAACCCGATGTGGATGGTAACCAGGGGTATGTACAGTGTGGTGAACAACCTGACATGAACGAGGACATAATCCCATACCACACTGCACAACCCCCCTTGAGAGAGTTTTTAGGTCAAGGGACCGAAAGTTGAAGTTGAGCTGGGCCTGAAGCAAAATGAAAAGGCATTCCTACGTACCCCATGGGGATGGGGATCAAGCTGCACGTAGTTCTGAATGGTGGAACGGTAAGGTACCAATGCCAGGGAAGAAGGGGAGTGCGGGCGTGGACCTTGCACCAGAAGAAACGAAATTTGATAAATCATGTTATTCCTTAAAGGTGAGTGGTTTTTTTGTGAGGCACCAGGCCTAGGTTAGCAATCCATGGTGTTTCCACAAGAATCAATCTATGATAGGCATTGACAAATGGCATGGGAGGTGACCAATACCCAACATGATTTCCTCTAAAACAAGGTCATTACAATGCAGTTCCGTTTTTCATCATGCGGCTAGGACGATAATGTCACAGTTTAGGGTCGTGTGATAGGACCAAGCATGCATTTTAACGTCATGCAGTGCAGATGTAGAAGAGACGATGCTAGACAGGGGATGTGTATGGTGTCATGTGACATAACCGATGTGAATGGGTACATAATCCCACATTATACCGTACGCAATCCCGAGAGAGGAACCTCAGGCCGAGGGGACCACCTAGAGGTGAGGGTTGAAGGGGGAGAGATTAGCTCCCGAATGAGCTAGACCCGAAAAAGAGACGTTCGGGCGGTCCTACGTATCCCATAAGGATGGGAATCAAGCTGAATGTAGTTCTGAGGAGATCTTAGTTTATGGTCTTTAGAGCTCGGACCCTTAGTGGATGACAACTTTCTGGGTAAGCGCAGACCTCGACCCGATCCCTAAGCCCACGTGAGTTAAACACGGTGTGGGAAACAAGGGGGGAAGATCCTTATCGCAATACCCGAAACATCCATCAAGGGGAAGTCGGTGAAGAGCCCCGAAGGACACCTCTAACGCGGCTTTGTTCCCCTAATGCGTAGATGTGAACTGAGGAATAGTACCAATAGTTTTGAAACTCTACTTGGACATGATAAGAATGGAGAAGGATGTGAATCGTGTAACTGACATTTTGGGCCTAATTGGGTTGGTGTGGCGATGGAGGATAACTTTTAACCATGGTGGAAAAATAGTCTCCATATCACGTTAGCCTGTGGTGGGAACAACAAACGAGCATCGACCGCTGACCATATTCTCAATGTGGGTTATTTATCGATTTTTTGTCCAAAACCCTCAGGGGAGTTGGCCCGTCACGGTAAGAGAGACCTTGGGCGTGGAATCCAGGCCATTCTTGGG
This sequence comes from Viscum album, assembly GCA_963277665.1. NCBI lineage: Eukaryota > Viridiplantae > Streptophyta > Magnoliopsida > Santalales > Viscaceae > Viscum > Viscum album. The sequence continues at coordinate 2,103,276,434 of OY728145.1, read as the reverse complement.
GGTCCCTTTCGGTGTGAAAGGTTATGAAATCCTTGATTAAGGGAGACATGAAGCCTGAAAAGTTGGTGCGGATGTGTCCGAGTAGAATCTGACATTCCAGGTAAATTAAACTAGAGTACCCTTAGGCATATCGATGAACCACCATAAAGGGTCGGCCAAGTTGCTCAGGAAAGGTAGGCCATGGGGCCAAGGTGGGATGTAGATTTTTGAGAGATGGGGCTAGACCCGAAGCTTAGTCATTTGAGTGGTCCTATGTATCCCGTAAGGATGTGAATGAAGCCACACATAGTACTAGAAGATACCTAGGGGGCTGGATACCCCAACGAGGATGTGTGCGGCGTGGTGTGTAACCTGACGTGAATGGGTACGTAATCCCGCACCACACCGCACAGTCCTATAGGAAAGAACCTAGGCCAAGGGGAACAAAAAGGCCAGGGGGCTTGATAGTAGGATTTTGGTCATGAAGGCCTGGCCTACTCGCAGTTTAACGTCTAGAAGACGACGGTCGGTTAATAGGAGTCCCTGTACGGAGGAGGTGTATGGTATGGAGAACAAACTGACGTGAATGTGGACATAATCCCTCACCACACCATACACTCTAGGTAAGAACATGGGCTAGGGCTCGAAAAGGCCAAGAGGCATGAGGCTGGTCCTCGATAAGGGAATGCGTACAACATGGAAAGTAGCCCAACGTGAATGAGGACGTAATCCCACACTACATCGTACACTCCCAATAAAAGAATCGGGGTCGTGCACCTGACCATTGGAACCACCCAGAGGGAAGTTTGTCGCTTCGGGATGGGGCAGAACAAATCACTTCACTCGATTTTTGGGACATCATGGGGTGGACCCGAAGATCTGGGATGGTGACATGACATGGGAGCAACAAATGAGCGTCGACTACTGACCACGTTCAAAACGTGAGACTTGTATCGGCTTTTTTCTCGACATCCTCGAGGGCGTTGGCCCGAAGCGGTAAGAGGACCCTTAGGCTAAGCATCCATACCATTCAGGGGCCCATCTAGATGATGAAAGTGATGGAATTCTAGTCAAGGAGTGGGTGAAGCATAGTCGTACCCATCTATGAGAGAGGCAAACATCTCCAGGGGAGAGGATGTACAGCCCAGTAGAGGCTTGCTCGACGTGAGTTGGGGAAAAAGTGTGCACCCTGCCATATGCTTTAACCCGAGGGGAAGATTTTGGCTTTTGGGCTAGGACAATAAACAAAATGTCTAGGCATTCCTACATATCCCATGAAGATGGGAATCAATCCATACATATTTATTGAAGGCCAAGCAGTTTAACGTCATGCGGTTAGGACGTGGGAGTATAGATGAACGAGAGTGGGAACATGGTGCGGCCCTTATAATCCTTGTATGAGCGGTGCTAAGGAAGCCTACTCCTCATCATGCAAGGACCCTCCAAGGAAACTATACCCAGACAGACAGTCAAAGAGAATATCTCGATGTTGGGCTCAAGACGAGATGTCTGATCATTCCTAAGTATCCCATTAGGATGGGAATCGAGCCATACGTAGTTCCTAAAGCATAGTTTAACATCGTTCTTGACGAGAGATGCGTCTCATCTGGGGACATGTACGGTACGGTGGGTAACCCAACGTGAATGAAGACATAATCTCACACCACACCGTACTATCCAATAAGAGAGCCTGAGTCGACGAAGTCCAAGGGGCTTGATAGTTGAGCCTTGGTCAGGAAGGCCTGACCGGCTTGCAGTTTAATGTCTTACAGTAAGGATGGGGGCCAGGGGACTAAAGAGGCCAAAGGGCATGAGGCTGAGCCTTAGTCAGTAAGGCCTTACTGGCTTGTAATTTAACGTCTTACAATAAGGATGGGGGAGATCTTAGTTTAAGGTTATAGAGCTTGGACCATTTTGCAGTTTATCGTCTTGCAGGATGATATCGCAGTTTTACTGTCATGCAGGATGGTGGTGTAGTTTAAGGTCATGTGGGACCGTAATGTGCAGTTTAGGGTCGTGCGGGACTATACATTTTAAGGTTGTGTAGGACCAAGGGGCTCAGGCAAAGTACTTCATGAGTAACTTGGCATTGGTGGGAGGAGTTATGCGCTCACCATCCGTGGTCACCAAGGAGTATGCTCCGTTGGGGTAAACCTTATGGATGACATAAGGTCCTTCCTATTTGGGCACAAGCTTGGGCGGTTTTCTACCCGGAATAATTGGCGCTCAGAGGGCCAACACTAGGTCGCCTTGTAAAAAAGAGAGAAGGTGAACCATCTTGTTGAAGACTATGGCTATCTTATGCTGATGTCTTTCCAGATTGTGCAGGGCACGAAGCCTACTATCGTCTAGTGCTTCCAATTTAGCTAGACGGATTTCTTCCACCTTATCTGGCGCCTACTGGTCATAGACTGCAGTGCATAATGATGGAAGCTGGATCTCAATGGGCAGGACGGCCTCAACCTCATACACCAGGGAATATGGGGTCACCTGGGTGGAATTGTGATTCATTGTCTGATAAGCCCAGAGGGCGTTGGGGAGCTTGTCTGACCAACTTTTCTTGTTCTGACCAACCATTTTCTGCAGAATGCTATATAGGGGTTTGTTGAATTCATTGATCTATCCATTAGCATGCACATGATAGCGAGAGATATGGTTCGAACGGATATTGTACTTGGCGTGCAATTTCTTCAGCTCAGCTGCTCGAAATTTGGTACTGTTATCGGTGAGGACAGTGTGAGGGACTCCAAACTGGTAGATGATATTGGAGCTCACGAATTCAACGATGGAACCGGCCTTGACCTCTTTGATTGAAACTACCTCTACCCACTTGGAGAAGAAATCTGTAGCAATTATGATGAACCTACACTAGCAAGTTGTCGCCGGTGGATATGGTCCCATGACATCGAGTCCCCACACTACAAATGGACAAGAATGCTTGGTAGAGTGGAGAGGCTCTGGCAGCCGATATAGGAAGTTAGCGTGAACATGGAATGCGTGGAATCTCTTAGAGAACTCGATACAATCATGGATCATAGAGGGACAGAAGTACCCCAACCTTCGAATCTGATGGGATGGTTTGGGCCCAGCCTAGTGGGCACCACAGGAACCGGCATGAACCTCTTGCATGACCTGAGAAATCTCGACTCCTTGAATGCAACAGAGGAGAACACCATCGAAGATCCTCTTATAGAGGATCCGCTCAAGACTGGGACCACTCTGGAGGGTAAATTACTGTGTGCAGCGTCAGATTTTCTCACACTCAGCTCGATCGTCAGGGAGGCAACCATTTTGGAGATACTTGACAAAATGTGATCTCCAGTTGGGAGTGGCCTCAACCACTATGTCTGATGAACCTGGTACCCCTGACGTAGAAGGTCTGGCAGTAAGATGACTTACCGCAGGCCGTCATTGTCCTCTAGGGTGATGGGGGAAATGACTCTCTGGTGTGCCACATGTATGATCAAATCATATTTCTTAGGTTCTTCGAGCGACGCAGCTAAGCCATCCAAAGCATTTTCTCGATCATTCTATGACTGAGGGACATGGTTAAACTCTGGTTGGGAAGAGAACTGGGCCATTGACGAAGGTTGCACTCTAGCAATGGCACAAGCTCCAGCTTCCCGACGACATAGTCACCATTGACCTTCTTGATGACTAGTTCGGAATCCCCTTTCACATGTAGATGGGGCACATCGATCTCAAGGGCCAGCTTGAGACTAGTGATGAGAGCCTGGTACTCTACCTTGTTGTTGGTGCAACCTTCTAACAGTAGGAATGAGTATGGAAGAATGGCTTGCATTGGGGTGATGAATACGGTACCTAGACCCACTCTGTTGAGCTTAGGATCGTTGAGCCTCCTACCGGTGGGGGTCCAGGAGGCACCGTCTAAGTGCATTTGCCAACATGAGATGACATGATCAACTGAGAGGATCGCCTCATTAGGAAAATACAGATCCATGGATTGATATGCGGAGCTTGGATGAGCAGCTAAGAAGTCTTCCAATGCCTGTCCCTTGATGGCCTTCTGAGGAAAAAACCTGATGTCGAACTGCTAGAGGATCACCGCCCACCGCGCTAGTCGGCCAGTTAACATTAGGCGGTTCAGGATGTACTTCAATGGGTCTACCCTAGAGACCAATTGTACCTCATGGTGCTGTAGTTAATTACGCTACTTTTTTATGGCTAACAAAATCCCATGGCATCTCTTTTTGACCGGGGAGTATTTGATCTCCGTATCGAGGAGCATGCGGCTGAGATAGTAGAGGTTGTTCTCTATCCCCTCATTGTTCTTCTGGGAGAGAAGCACGCCGAGGGATCGTTCTAGGGTGGTAACGTAAAGGACCAGTGGATTTCCACAGACGAGTGGCATCAAGACCAGAGATTGGAACAGATACTGCTTGATTTCCTCGAAGGAGGTCCGAAACTCTTCATACCATTCATATGCGGCGCCTTTCTTCATGATCCGGGAAAAGGGCTTACACTTTCCAGCCAGATTCGAAATGATTCGGCATATATAGGCTAAGTGGACTTGGAGACCTTGAAGCTCGTAAATATTGCTCAGGGGAGGCATTTGGCTGATGTCCTTGATCTTCTCTTAGTCGATATTAATGCCTCAGTATCTAACAAAAAATCCATAAAACATCCTAGAGGTGACCCTGAAGGCACACTTTAACAGGTTCATCTTCAGGTGGTGGGAATGGAGGAAGCTGAACACTTTCTCAAGGTCCATGAGATGGTCCTGGAACTGGCGATATTTTACCACTAGATCATCCAAGTAGCGTTCCACTAGTGTCCCATGAATCGGCTTGAATATGCAATGCATGGCCCACTGATAGGTGGAACCTGCATTTTTCAGGCCGAAGGGCATAACCTGGTAACAAAAAGTTCCTTGGAGAGCCCTGAAGGCAGTGGACTCCTCGTCCTAGGGGGCCATCTGGATCTGGTTGTACCCGGAATACACATCCCTGAAGGAGAGGGCGTGGAACCTGGTCGTGGTATCAATCAAAAACTCTGTCACTGGGAGGGGAAAATCATCCTTCAGGTAGTGGCGATTGAGATCACAGAATTCGATGCAGACTCTGATCTACCCGTTCTTCTTCCTGATTGGCACAATGTTGGAAAGCCACCTAGGGTACTGGAATTCCTTGACAAAGTTGGCTTTGATAATCTTGTCAACTTCGGCCTCAACCATGGCATCGTGAGAAGGGTACATATTTCTAGGAGGCTTCTTAAACCTGTGATGGTTTGTCGGGAGACCAAGGTGGTGGATGGATACCTATGGATCTAGTCCTGGAATCTCATCGTAACTCCAGTCAAACACATCACGATGTTGTTTGAGAATGTCCACATACTGTTGCTTCTCCTCGAGGGGCATGGATGCACTGATCAATGTGGGTCTCGGATCTGCCTCGCTACCAATGTTCACCTATACCAGTTCATCAACCGTGGTAGAGACGCCTTCTTCAAAGGTAGGGGCCGAATCCTCCAGATCCTCTTCTCCACTCATGGAGGGATTTCCCGTAGGGAGAGCTGCTTCTATGTTATCAAACCCTGATGGGAAGCTGGTGCTAGTCTGGGCAGTAGTGCTCATCATATCAGGAGACCCATGCATCACTGAGACCATAGCGATGAAGTTAATCGATCCTATCCCATATGGAGTTCGGCCCAAGGGGCCACGTTTGATGACATCAATGTAGTAGTGACACATCGGCCTAAGCCGGTTGATTCCATCTCGGCAAAAGAGACAGGTATAACGTACTGCTATTTCCAGAATCATGACATTCTGATACCGCATAGGGTTAGGAGGTTCCGGGATCACCTGAGACCGGTTGGTGTAGGAGTACGAGGTGATTTTCCGCCGTTTCTTGGACATGGGAACATTCCTTCCTCCTGTACCCGAAACAAAAAAACACTACCCCATGTAGGGGGTCGTGGACTCCAACCGATAGATCGGGAAGATGTAGGTGTCATCCAGGCCTTCCCAGGGATCACTTTTGACCAGGGCGGGTGCATCCTCACTTGCTAGGATTTTCTTATCCTTGCTCTTGTAATAGTCGGCGTATAGATAGCGGGATTCACAAGAGGCGAAACGAGACGCATCTCCTTGGAGCATGCCTACTAGACCATTGAGGGAGTACTTGAGGCAATGATGATACGAGGAAGGGACCGCTGCATGTAGATGGATCCATGGCCTGCCCAGCAATGCGTTGTATGCGGTGTCCTGGGAGACAACCATGAACTCGTTGCTGGCAATTAGGCCACCGAACTGGGTCTTCAAGAAGATCTTACTGACTGAGGATTTTTAATTCCTATTGTAACCCTAGATTATTAGGTTTGATGGAGTTAAATCATCCTTATACAAACCCAGCTTTCGCAGTGTCTGTGTCAGGATTAGGTTAATCCCAGAACCCGTGTCAACAAGACAGCGGCAGACATCCACGCCATTGAACTGGCCAGTGACGTACAGTGGGTGAATATTCCCATGTATGGTTGGGTCTTCGTCTTCATCGGAGAATGAGATAACTTCCTGGAATTCATCATTCTTAATTGCATCAGCTTGGGAGGCTTCTGCAGCTGCTACCTCCATCTCAACCTGGAGGGGGCTCCTTAGGGCCTCACCAAGTGCTTCATGAATTTTAGAAGACAGGAGAAGAGGCTCAAGGATATAAATCCTTGCTAGAATGCTGGCCAGGTGCTTTAGGACATCATAATTTTGTACCATATGTGATCCTCTGCTTACAGGAGGTCGTTCTGCAGTTGGAGGCATAGCAGGCCCTGCCGGCTGGATCGGCGGCTGGCTAGTACTGATTACATCCTGCTGCTCACTAGATGATGCCTGATGAGTGGCTGCCAAATGAGGACCGGACAACTGAGATTGGACTATAGCTAGGAAAGACTGACCGCGGTACGAATTAGGCAGCTCTGCCTGATCTAGTAGCACAAACGGTGGTGGTGGTAGATATAAGGGAACCAGATGAGGTTGTGCGTGCTGAGCTCTGCGCTGGGCCTACTGTCTGGTTTCAGTAGCATGCATGGACTGACTAAAAGCACCCACTTTTGTGCCTCGACGACCCATGTGGTTGTGGTTCCACTGACGTTGATGTCGGCTGGGGTCGTTGGGGAGGTTTGCCTGGCGTTCCCCCTCGTCAGGAGTCACATAGGGATTTACCAGCTCCACGGTATTAACCGAAACATACCCCTGACTATCACTCGAAGAATCATCCACCACTGGGTGGAATCTGGGAGAAATCCTCATCTCAGGGGGCACGAAATCACCAATAGTACGGTATGGTTATGACAGTGGTGGAGCACATTGCTTTTTCTTACGCCGTCGTTGCTTGCCCTTTTGGGAAGAGATCGGCTGTGATGATGATGCAATGGTGCTGGTCACATCTTTTGATGGCTCCGGATGATTCAGGCATGCCCGAATTATGCCATGGGCATGGGAAACGGTTTTACGGGTCATCCAGTCATCGTACTTCTGGGACCCACGACTGGGAACCTGCTGCCACTCTCCTTCATTGTCGTTGCCGATTTCTAACTCTATGAAGACACCCGCCACTTGTGTCAGGACCGGTCCCAACCTGACTATGTTGTTGTCGACCTGGTCTTAAAGCCAGTCTTTAAACACATAGCACTTCTTGAGGGTGTGCCCCAGAATCCGATGATAGGGGCAGTAGTTGGGGAGATTGGTGAGATTCACCTCTATCGGCCTGCTGCACTTGGGTAAGCACACAATACCTTGCTTTAGAGCACTTCGGAAGTATCCAAGGACCTGATTCTCATTGAATGAGTAAGTCTGGTTCCTTCTTTCCGGATATGGTACCCTTGGATCATGGTCCTGACGAGGGGCCGGAGGGGCCTTCCAGGGAGGTGGTGCCTGATTGTCCCACCTAGGTGGTGGTGGCTCATTGTGCGGGGGAACCTGTCAGTTCTGAGGTGGTCGCTGCTGGGCAGGATCCTATGATTGAGGTGGAGGGCCTCTATGGGGTTGCGGGTCTAGTGCCACTGGTTGTAACTCTAGATTCCTGGGGGCTTCTATTTGGGCCACCACAGCTGGTTCGGCTCTGGCAGACCTCCTGGCTGGGATCACAGGGGGCAGTAGATGTGCCTGACTAGCCTATTGTAGAGCTTCCTCAAGGTGCTGAGCCTTATCTGAGAAATGTCAAAACCCTCCGGGGTAGTTCTAGGTGATCAGGGAAGGAACAAGTTCTATTTTAACATTCCCTACACACATCATCAATAATTTCTCCTGAGTCAGTGTCATGTCGAGGGAGTATATAAGGCCCTTCCACCGGGTGATGAAGTCCACAACTCGCTCATCAGGCCTTTGTTTGCACTTGAAGTGGTCTGCGATGCAGGTATTTCACGTGGTGGAGCTGAACTGGTATAAGAAATTCCGGTAGAGATCCTCCCAGCTAGTCACCGATCCGATGGGGAGCTAGTTGTACCAGAAGAATGCATGGCCCTCCAATGTCCGCACAAAACTTCAGAGCTTGGCGGCTTCCTGCTATGTTGGGGTCCCCAACATGGGTCCACACCTGGAGGAAAAATGGTCCAAGTGCTGTAGTGGGTCCCTAGTCCCGTTAAAGGGAGAGAAAATGGGATTCCCAAAACCTGGGGGTGTGGGCATATCATCCACCCACGCGAGATATGGCTTTCCATCTGGTAGGACTACCACCTATCGCGATTCCAATGCCTCGAGGAAGGCGATGAGTATCGCCATAGGATCATCCAGGTGGGGGTCCCTGTCATGACGGGGATCCCTAACTACGAGTGCATTTCCAGGCTCTTCGACATGGTAAACGGCTTCAATGGCTCGTGGAGAGACCGGCGGAACAGCCCTCGGGGCGGCTGGGGGAACCCAGGCTAGATTCCTCGGATTGCTTCGCTGTCCAGGAGGGTTTGGCGAGATGTATGGCACCATATTGCTGTGAGTTCCGGCCTCTGCCCTGTCTATAGGAGTAGCATGATCAGGGTTGCTCGGAGGCATCTCTCTAGGGAGAGTTGTTCCTGCCCCTGCTGCCCCAGCTTAGGATCACCATAGTCAGGTCGCCTATCGATAGCGCATTCGGCTAAGAGTTCATCAACCAGCCTCTTCTACTCAGCAAGCTTCCGACGCAACACGGCCTTCTTGGGGTCTTCGTCGGTCATCTGTACATAGGCGGATGGGTCGGAGTGCTTGACGGTTCCGACATGCTCTTTACCCTTATCGGAATTTTGGCTGAGTACCAGCAACTCGGTGGGCACAAGGAGGCCTAGAAGGTTCCTCTATTGACGATTAATCCTCTCTAATGGGTTCAACAATGGTGGTACATCCTCAGGAGGTAAGTCTCCATCAAGAAACTCCAACTCATCCTCTTTGTCCACTATGTGAGTCATGTGGACCGCAACCCTTCTTGGGGGCATGTCCTCAATGTCACATAATGAATTGGGATTCCGTTGGATAGGACTAAAGAGGAGGGCAGCATACTGTACCCATCCACGGACATTCACATGGGGGGTAGCTTCTCGGATGATTTTGTGGAATACCTTGAAACTCTGAGTGCATTTTTGTTGGAGGGCGCTCTGGGGACCTAGTGACTCAGGGCGCTGGTCCACAGGGAGTGCATCCAAATTGACCACATGGAATTGATCGCTGATTTCCTTGATGTGAACTTTGCTCCTAGGGTAAAGTACTCACTAATAGCGAAGATGAACGTGTGTCTCCCATAGGGTTTTATGGAGGAACTCAACTCTTCCTGGGCTGAGGGATTCCAACACACAGAAGTTCGGTGTTTCCACCGGCCAGAACTTCTCCGGGAAGTGGTCCGCTTTGAGAATGTTCTAGAAACACCTGGGCTTGGATTCAGGGTCTTACCCCGTATTTCCCCACTCGTCAACCAGGGGTGACTGAGGGACCAGTAGTGGTACTGAGGCAGACCGTTGGGACAGTAAAGTGGGAGGCGGAGAATACAGATAACAGGCTGACTAGCCGCTAAATTCTAGGCCATCCTCCAAAGAGTGAGGTGACCTGACCACAATGTCATGATACGATGTGTTGATAGCCACATACTCTGGCTCAGGAGTTTTGGTTACTGTCGATGGGTCCCCATGTCGCTCAACCACCATCGTTCACCAAAATAGATCTCTGTGATTTATTGTTGAGGGAGAGGGAACTTCTAGTGAAGACGGTTGTGATTGTATAGTCGGAACCTGCAGGATTCCCACAATTTCCTCCTTCGGGATGTATCTGCAAAGGGAAGCGGGAATCTGGTGGACCTCATATTCTTGAAGGATGATGCTGACACGCCTTGTTCCTACCCCGGTCATTAATGCGGAGGAACGAGGGGAGGGTTCCAGTGCCAAGTCGCATTATGCTTCAGAATCCAAGAAGTGGGATGGTTTGATCTCCATCCAGGCTTTCCCAGAATTCTTCTTGTGGCGAAGATGACCCACCCTCCTGCCCCTAGATGGCTCTTTGGGACGAGGATGATTCCCGACATGTAGTCCCGGGGCCGTGCTGACACCGTGGCAGAAAGGAATTCCACTTGAGACAGCCAGAGTATGAGGGGCACCAGGGAAAATGTCGAAGGGAACATGGGGAGGACCTCTGTGGACAGCACCTGAGCGGGCGAAACCTCCGTTGGAACCGGCAGGAGCATAGGGAGTACCTCCATGCATGGTGCCGGTGGAGTGAGGCTGACCTTCACCCCTCTGGTTTCTAGGGCAAGGAGGACCTTCACCAGTTAAGGAAAGAATATAGGGAGGATCCCCACGTTGGAGAGGTACTGGATGGGCAATGCCTTCACATAGACGGTTGGGGGTTGGAGGAGGAATTCCATACCCAGTGTGATGGGAACGGGAAAGACTTCCACGCCGAGTGTTATTGCTGCGAGGCAGGTCTTCATTTGGGTTGGGGGTAGCACAGGGTATACCTCCATGACGAACTTTGGAGTGGGGAAGGCCGAGGCTCTGTGGAGTGGTGGTGCGGAGAGGACCTCCGTACGGAGTGACACCACTGTGGGTTGGTTCCCGGTGATAACCACTCGGGCCTATAACCCGGAGAGTCAACTAGGCCTGCCCGTGGGGCGGTTGGGGCCTCGACCCCGGTCGGGTGTAGGGGGGTTCCTGCTCAGTGCATGTAGGGGATTCTTGATATATGTAGGCGGTGGCTCGGGCCACAGTAGCTGTTAACGTCGACACCCCTTGACGGTTGCCCTCAGCTCAGGCCCAATGCTGGCATCGGGTCAGGTGAGCTGGTGCAGGTGGTGCAGTGGCAAATCCTACCTACTCCTCTGGAAAGGTCGGAAGGCGGCACTTACGTGGTCGGGTAGGGGCCCTTATCTAGAGTCCTTGGATTGGGACTCTGATCGGGCGGAACCGGAAATCACCCACCTCATTAGAGTAAGGCGAGGAGTCATCGAGGCGTTCCAGGGATGGGCTCCCGAAACGATTGAACGTTGGTGTGGGGAGTAGGGGCTCCCTACGCGGCCCTTGAGGGCGGCGTTGATGGCGGGGCCTGGACGCCTCCAGGTCCAGGTGGACCATATCCCGAGTTGGGATTATTCCATCCATATCGTAATGATGTACAAGGTCATTAATCACCCTTATTTGGATGACTTCTGATGGGGAGAGGGGGCGTGGGTGCCCCACGCTCGTGGATGTAGACTTCGTTGTAGCAGTAGTGGAGCCACGCGGAGAAGCTGTACTTGTATTGCCCCTGCCTTTGCGTAGGTAGGTGGGCGGAAATCGTGTCCCTGTAGTAGCAACCTGATTCCTAAGAAGTAGGAAGATTAACTCCTCAGCACTGCGAGGAAAAGAGATCGACAACCAGTGCCCCAACGTCATTCCGTCTTTCGTGGTCGGCAAAAGGGATCCACACAGACAACAATGCAGAATGGAATGATCCACCTTCTACTGCCCCAAATTTTGGTGAGTTTCACGCCAGGCCCGCTATTTGCTTGGCGGGACCTGGCGCCAGATATCTGGATCTGGTGACTTGTCAATCTACTGATGTTTCAAATGCTACTAATCATCACATTGAGGAGAATACTTTCACATCAGGTTCACGATTTCTATTTCTGACGCTTTCGCCGGGGCATGCTGTAACGCCCCGACCCCAGCTACCCAGAGTCGGTGCATTACTTCGTAACATTGTCATGATCACAAGAAAGATCAAATCTCGAAAGACCGATTGGTTTAGTAGCCTTGGAAACACTAGATATATTCATAGGTTTTACATTACATCATAAAATGAAAAACTACTACAACAACATAAAGTCTCCATAATCCACACTCATATCCCCACATAATATCCCTACAGGTCATTCATAATTTACTTCTTCACTTCCTGGGAAAAATAAAACATATAAAAGGGGTGAGCTCAAATGCCCAGTAAGGATAACAAAATAGCGGAAACTTTCATAAATAAGAATAAACTTTTAAGGCAATGTATAACTAAAACAAAATCCTTTTAAACATGAACTTTCAACATGGTATGGAATAAATAAAATGAAATAATGCCATTTACTTATTCACATGGATATTCTACTAATCGAATAATCACATGCAAAAATCAATAACCACTTTCATAATGTTGGAATGCATAATACCAGACTATCATAACCACATAGCCAAGGCCTCGTGCCAAGACTACAAATAAGATTTTGTCAAGGCCTTGTGCCAAGACACTAGTTTGTCTCATGAGACATACCAATGCATCGAGGAGCTATAGCGGGCTCCACCCGTCACTTATTAAGTCCAATGCATTCCCATATGAAAAGTTTAAACATAACATAAACATTCGTATTAAAACTAGCATACGAAATGTCAATAATTTCACCATAAACTATGAATGGTATAAAAATAGCACATCCATAGTCAAACATATCACAAAACCATCAATACAATATAGAAGTTTTGTATCATAATAAATCAACTTCAAATAATCTTAAAATCCATCAAAGGATGTTGACGTAGATGAAATCAAAATTTTTTTTAAAAAAATTTCTCTTTTTATTTTGAAATCATTTAAGATCCATATAAAATAAAACATTTTCTTTGAAAATATTCTTATAAGCTTGTATGTAAAGCTTTGAAGATTTTATAACGGCGTAAAATAACCGCACCCGCCGTATAAGTTAAAAAAAACATTCTTACCTCAATTCTGTCGAAAAGGTTAAAAAGGACCTTGTTTTGAAAACGACGGAAAGATTCCTTTATAAACCTCTTATAAAAAGTCAAACAAGGGTATAAATGACTTTAACCCATATTCTTGTAAATAGTAAAAATGTTTTGAAATACATTTTTAAGAAACATGGATGTGGATGATAAAGATATCCCAGTAGATTATTACGTATAAACAACCTCGGATAATGAAGAGATTGTGAAATAACCCTTACCTTGTACTTTTCCTTTGTTGGGGTAGGTTATCCTCCTGTATAATGGTGAAATAATTGTTATTAAATTATAAAAGAATCATAAACATTAATATGATATCATATATGATCTTTTAACATTGCTTTATTAATAATATCTTAGTATTATCGTCGTTTCGGGTGATAATCGATTCGTTCTTCTTAAATGTTTGGTTACGTAAGACATGTTTGTAATGGATATATTATATCTTATTCATAATCAGAATGATATTAACATTATTTTTAACCCTAAAATGAGAATAAGACTTGAATGGATACGATGGAGGATGGATCTCACCGCGTTCGTGGAGACGGTAGTCCGTACGCACGCACGAACGCTACTTCCATTTAATTTTTATTTTAAAAGAATTGAATCCAAATGATACATAGGTATATTACTATTCCAGTATAATATAATATTTTATATATGTTACTTATGTTCATTAACACCATCCTTTATACGTTCCATGTGTGGTATGAACGAGTCATATCATTTTAAGGGGGCAGTAGTCCGCACTTCCTCAAATGAAATTATCGTATGTATATACAACATGAAACGAATAATGGTATGAAATAAAATGGAATTACAGAAGCTTATATATAAAATATATATCATTAATATCATATTTAATTACAGTTCCATCATAATGGCCACCATGAGAGGCGGTAAGATGTATTTGAACAATCATCGTTTCGTGAGGCGTTAGTTTCCCATCCACAGAAACATTATGTTCATCATCCATTAGATGGAGTTGTGTGTATGTGTAGTTTGAATACTTCTTATAACAACATCCTAGTATATTTTGGATACTGGTGTTGTTACAAAAGAAAGGAAATAAAAAGAGTTTGGGGGTTGGAGAAGCAAAATAAAGGAAAATAATTTAAGAGAAATCGTTACCTTTAATTTAGGTAACTCACTTTGGTTGGAACCAAAGGACTTCTTGAAATGATTTCTGCCTAAGGGGAAGCTTCAAGGAGGAGGAGAGGGATGTGGGGAGCTTATTTGGGCAGAGTTTGGACGAGCCAAGTGGCTTGAGAGGTGTGAGGAATGAGTAGAAGTGGTCTTCTTTTATAAGGGAGAAGAGGGGCTCTTTAGGAAAGAGTGAAAGTATTACTTTATAATATAATTATATTCGGTTTATAATGGTCCAAAAATAATTTAGGCCGAATATAAGATGACTAATATTCTAAATAACATCAACCAATAAGAATTGGATAGGTTTTAGATAATATTTTAATCATTATAATCTTATTTATTTAAATGATTTATTAATGAGGTAAACATTGCATCATTATTGTGTCATTAATAATTTAAATTATTTGATGTCTAAAAATTATAAATAAAATATAATTATGTAGGAAATCTTTTTATCTTTCTAATAATATTTATAATCTAAAATCCAACATGTATAACCCTATGTAAAAATTGTTCTTCTAAAAGATGTAAGCTTATGCCATTTTTTTTATTTTAACTTTATTAATATAAAGTGTCCCTACCACATACAAGTGGCTCCAAGGGGTCCCCAAATTGACCCAAGGATGATAATGGTCGGGTATGTGTCCATCAATAAGGTTAGGACACATTTTAGGGTAATTTTTTATTATTATAATATTATTTTTTAACCCTTATTTACCGGATTTACCCTTTAACCATGGTAAATAAAATATTTACCACAGTAATTATTCAAAATGTCTAAAAATAAAAGTTACCTATTTACACAATTTGGAAATCCTGATTACAAATATGGAATCCATTTTTCTAAATTCAAAACACAGAAGTGGCAGAAATTAATTTAAAATTAATTCCCGTTGTTAAAATAAAAAACGTGTTTTTAAGAGATAATAACTATCAAAAGATTGACACTTGTTTATGTCTGATTTAATTGTGAAATTATGTCCAATGAAAAACATTAAATTAAATGGTAAAAATATATTCTAAATATACTTTAAAACCACTCAAATTCATAATTTATCAATATTAATTATTTTGATTAAAAAAGTTGTTTTAATTAAAATTTAGTAATTTTCACTATTCATCAAAATATAAAAGTTATCCGAAAAGTACCAAAATTTCACCCTAGGCTAATTTCAATATTCCGAATCCAAAAATGAAGTCCATTTTGAAATATAAAATATATATGATTTAAAAATTTAGGTATTACTATCCATAACGGCTAGTTTGATCGGTTGTGTTGTGTGTTAAAACTCGAAGTTGCGTACAACACGCGCTACTGTTTTATTCAAAGGAAAGCGTACCGTGTAATCTTGGGATGTTTCATTTTAATTTTTTTGATGTCCCCATTTAGTCAAAAAGTTTAAAATATTGTATTTAAAAAGGTTTCACTATTAAAAGTTGATAAAAGTGCAATACTGAAAATGAATCTGTTCTTGCATTATGACTAAGAAACTCATAATATGGATTCTAAAATTATAAGGATTATATAAAGTTTAAAATGTAGTTAATGCTATTCATGACCTCTTTTAATGGCCATTTTTTTTGTAAGTCATGGTGTGATTGAACTCGGTGTTGCGTGTAGTGCAAGTTATTGAATTATTTTGAAGAAATAACACACTATGAAATCTTGGGGTGTTACATTCTCCCCTCCTTCAATAAATTGCGTCCTCACAATTTGAAATTTTTCTTCGAAAATAAAAGTTTGAAAATAGAAAATATATTTGTGGTAAAACCCACATTGGAAATTGGGTTACTAAAATTTAGTCTTAATATGATGAAAAGAGAAATGAAAGGGTCACCACCAAATTTTGATCTCGATTAGGAGAACATTGGTGGCAATTAGAGACATATAATTGAACAAAAAACGTAAATATTTATAGGTAGTGATTGAGGTCATCAATCACAAACAAGTATAAAATTGAGGTCCTTAAACTCATCAATCTTTGATGATTTGAAATACCATCGGTTCAACAAAACATAGGGTATTGGGATAACACATTTTTGACGTTTCAAAATATCTTAGTTGAAATCCCACGTCGAAAAATGAATTAATAAGGCCTCTATTTAAAATAAAGAGTGGAAAGTATGAAGATTACCGAAAATAACGCATACTAGGGTTCCATGTAGGAAAATATGGATATGGAGGAGAAATCTAACCATCAATTATCTGATGGAGAGTGGTAGAGAACATGGCTATGAAAAGGACAACAATCCCAAAGCCATAAATTAGTGATGATTTAAGGTACCATCTAGGACAAAATTTTTGTTCTAAGTTTCTTTAATTAATGTTGAGGAATTTATTTATGAGATTGGCTAAGATTATAAGGAGATATACTTACATTATAATTAGAGTTTTATACATTAATAAATTTCTACCACAAACTCATCTTTCACTCTAAAAGATAATAGAACGTAATAAAAAATTCTATTTATACTATTCGTACAGGTTTCCAAAATAAATGAATTTATAATTCATCTACCAAATCTTTTAAAAAAAACTAAATTATTTAATCCAGTACATCTCATGGGCCAGTGGTAGGTGATACACCCTTTTCGCCCTTCGGTTGCGAGTTCAAGTCTCGTAGCCTTGCCGAACGCGACGGGTTTCCGCCCGACCTCCGGGTTGTCCTTTTATGGCAATCCAAAATAATCCAAACTAGAACTATCCAAAATACTTCTGTCCAAACTCACAGTCCAACATTTATAAGGAAGGTAAACATAATGTAGATCCTTTTTACCCCGTAATAGAATATGAATACCTTCATCATGTATTCTTTTAATATTCTGAAACATCCTGAATTACCATATTCCTTATTGATTACATTCATGCTCCCTTATTCCATATAAAATGCTGGATATTAATCCAAAAATGTTTTAAACCCCATCAATGATGGAATATACAAATCATTAATCAGTTCCAAGGTAGTCAAGAATATCCAATTTAATTTATCCAAAACAATCATGTATTATTCCAAAATCACTACCTCAATATCAGAACTATATTATGATTTATCTTTCTCTCAACCATATATTTTCCAAAAATTTATCCTGCTATTGAGTCACTTTTCTTTGTTCCACACAATCTAAAGTCCTTAATGAAATAGTACTGCAGTACAATCCTTATATACTCCATAATTATTATAACAAGTACATTGTTGATACAACACTCAATTGACATAATCAACATAAGAACTCTAATCATTCCTCTTCATCTGTGGTAGTATCATAACTTGATTATTATCCAATAACATCATTTTCGGCATAGTCTGATGACTGCGACATAGGTTCGCGTAGTGTCCAAACTCCTTGCAAATGAAGCATTGTACATTTAAAACCATTTTCTTACCCTTGCAGTCACGTACTTTGTGCCCTTTTCCTCCACACTTATAACAAACTCCCATTCCTTTCAGGCAAGTTCCAGGGTGTTTCTTTCCACAGTTACCACATATGGGAAAATTCTTCTTTTCCCTTTTCCCTTTATCCATCTTTCTCTCTTCCATTATTTTCTTCTCTTGATTCCCTTCAAAGCCATAGGACTCAGTAAACTCTTTACTTATCTTATCAACACATGATAGTATTTCTTCATATGATGATAATACATGGGAGACTATTTCTCTTATAAATTCTAGCTTAAGACCGTGAAAGATATGATCCTTCCTTCTCTTTGAATCATGTGTATTTCTGGAGTTCTCATTCCTTCTACTGGGCGCCATTTCTATACAATGGCATAAACTAGATCAGTTTATGAATCAAAATACATAATCCCATACTTATAAAACACTTAACATAAATTGAACTATTTATGGATATAATCCATAATCATAAAAATGTTTTCTTTGAGGAAGTATATACTCATAAACCCTTCATAATGATTTGTAAAGAAAATGAGAGTTATCTTAAGCATATCCCCCGGGAGTGTCGTAACCAAGAGTGAAGCAAGGCCCGTTGTCGTGCACCAGTTCCCGTTCGAGTCTAGATCAAAGCGGTGTTTTCGGGTTTTACCCCTAGGTACATATGTGCCAGAGCCTCCTCTACCTGCTCGTATCCAGATAGGGATGTATTGCTCAGAAAACTCACAAAATCTCTACAATACCAAAATTCTAGGAAGTTCTTCTATACTAATCCTCAAAGTTCATCTTAGGTCTACGTGCTCTAATCAGAGTTTATCTAAATCTAGCTTCCAAGGTTTGTACTAAACATCCTCTGATACCAACTGTAACGCCCCGACCCCAGCTACCCAGAGTTGGTGCATTACTTCGTAACATTGGCATGATCACAAGAAAGATCAAATCTCGAAAGACCGATTGGTTTAGTAGCCTTGGAAACACTAGATATATTCATAGGTTTTACATTACATCATAAAATGAAAAACTACTACAACAACATAAAGTCTCCATAATCCACACTCATATCCCCACATAATATCCCTGCAGGTCATTCATAATTTACTTCTTCACTTCCTGGGAAAAATAAAACATATAAAAGGGGTGAGCTCAAATGCCCAGTAAGGATAACAAAATAGCGGAAACTTTCATAAATAAGAATAAACTTTTAAGGCAATGTATAACTAAAACAAAATCCTTTTAAACATGAACTTTCAACATGGTATGGAATAAATAAAATGAAATAATGCCATTTACATATTCACATGGATATTCTACTAATCGAATAATCACATGCAAAAATAAATAACCACTTTCATAATGTTGGAATGCAAATCCAAGACTATCATAACCACATAGCCAAGGCCTCGTGCCAAGACTACAAATAAGATTTTGTCAAGGCCTTGTTCCAAGACACTAGTTTGTCTCATTAGACCTACCGATGCATCGAGGAGCTATAGCGGGCTCCACCCGTCACTTATTTAGTCCAATGCATTCCCATATGAAAAGGTTTAAACATAACATAAACATTCGTATTAAAACTAGCATACGAAATGTCAATAATTTCACCATAAACTATGAATGGTATAAAAATAGCACATCCATAGTCAAACATATCACAAAACCTTCAATACAATATAGAAGTTTTGTATCATAATAAATCAACTTCAAATAATCTTAAAATCCATCAAAGGATGTTGACGTAGATGAAATCAATTTTTTTTTAAAGAAATATCTCCTTTTATTTTGAAATCATTTAAGATCCATATAAAATAAAACATTTTCTTTGAAAATATTCTTATAAGATTGTAAGGAAAGCTTTGAAGATTTTATAACGGCGTAAAATAACCGCACCCGTCGTATAAGTTAAAAAAAACATTCTTACCTCAATTCTGTCGAAAAGGTTAAAAAGGACCTTGTTTTGAAAACGACGGAAAGATTCCTTTATAAACCTCTTATAAAAAGTCAAACAAGGGTATAAATGACTTTAACCCATATTCTTGTAAATAGTAAAAATGTTTTGAAATACATTTTTAAGAAACATGGATGTGGATGATAAAGATATCCCAGTAGATTATTACGTATAAACAACCTCGGATAATGAAGAGATTGTGAAATAACCCTTACCTTGTACTTTTACTTTGTTGGGGTAGGTTAACCTCCTGTATAATGGTGAAATAACTGTTATTAAATTATACAAGAATCATAAACATTAATATGATATCATATATTATCTTTTAACATTGCTTTATTAATAATATCTTAGTATTATCGTCGTTTCGGGTGATAATCGATTCGTTCTTCTTAAATGTTTGGTTACGTAAGACATGTTTGTAATGGATAGATTATATCATATTCATAATCATAATGATATTAACATTATTTTTAACCCTAAAATGAGAATAAGACTTGAATGGATACGATGGAGGATGGATCTCACCGCGTTCGTGGAGACGGTAGTCCGTACGTACGCACGAACGCTACTTCCATTTAATTTTTTTTAAAAGAATTGAATCCAAATGATACATAGGTATATTACTATTCCAGTATAATATAATATTTTATATATGTTACTTAAGTTCATTAACACCATCCTTTATACGTTCCATGTGTGGTATGAACGAGTCATATCATTTTAAGGGGGCGGTAGTCCGCACTTCCTCAAATGAAATTATCGTATGTATATACAACATGAAACGAATAATGGTATGAAATAAAATGGAATTACAGAAGCTTATATATAAAATATATATCATTAATATCATATTTAATTACAGTTCCATCATAATTTCCACCATGAGAGGCGGTAAGATGTATTTGAACAATCATCGTTTCGTGAGGCGTTAGTTTTCCATCCACAGAAACATTATGTTCATCATCCATTAGATGGAGTTGTGTGTATGTGTAGTTTGAATACTTCTTATAACAACATCCAAGTATATTGTGGATACTGGTGTTGTTACAAAAGAATGGAAATAAAAAGAGTTTGGGGGTTGGAGAAGAAAAATAAAGGAAAATAATTTAAGAGAAATCGTTACCTTTAATTTAGGTAACTCACTTTGGTTGGAACCAAAGGACTTCTTGAAATGATTTCTGCCTAAGGGGAAGCTTCAAGGAGGAGGAGAGGGATGTGGGGAGCTTAGTTGGGCAGAGTTTGGACGAGCCAAGTGGCTTGAGAGGTGTGAGGAATGAGTATAAGTGGTCTTCATTTATAAGGGAGAAGAGGGGCTCTTTAGGAAAGAGTGAAAGTATTACATTATAATATAATTATATTCGGTTTATAATGGTCCAAAAATAATTGAGGTCGAAGATAAGATTACTAATATTCTAAATAACATCAACCAATAAGAATTGGATAGGTTTTAGATAATATTTTAATCATTATAATCTTATTTATTTAAATGATTTATTAATGAGTTAAACATTGCATCATTATTGTGTCATTAATAATTTAAATTATTTGATGTCTAAAAATTATAAATAAAATATAATTATGTAGGAAATCTTTTTATCTTTATAATGAATATTTATAATCTAAAATCCAACATGTATAACCCTATGTAAAAATTGTTCTTCTAAAAGATGTAAGCTTATGCCATTTTTATTTTTATTTTAAGTTTATTAATATAAAGTGTCCCTACCACATACAAGTGGCTCCAAGGGGTCCCCAAATTGACCCAAGGATTCTCATGGTCGGGTATGTGTCCATCAATAAGGTTAGGACACATTTTAGGGTAATTTTGTATTATTATAATATTATTTTTTAACCCTTATTTACCGGATTTACCCTTTACCATGGTAAATAAAATATTTACCATAGTAATTATTCAAAATATCTAAAAATAAAAGTTACCTATTTACACAATTTGGACATCCTGATTCCAAATATGGAATCCATTTTTCTAAATTCAAAACACAGAAGTGGCAGAAATTAATTTAAAATTAATTCCCGTTGTTAAAATAAAAAACGTGTTTTCAAGAGATAATAACTATCAAAAGATTGACACTTGTTTATGTCTGATTTAATTGTGAAATTATGTCCAATGACAAACATTAAATTAAATGGTAAAAATATATTATAAATATACTTTAAAACCACTCAAATTCAAAATTTATCAATATTAATTATTTTGATTAAAAAAGATGTTTTTAATTAAAATTTAATAATTTTCACTATTCATCAAAATATAAAAGTTATCCGAAAAGTACCAAAATTTCACCCTAGGCTAATTTCGATATTCCGAATCCAAAAATGAAGTCCATTTTGAAATATAAAATATATATGATTTCAAAATTTAGGTATTACTATCCATAACGGCTAGTTTGATCGGTTGTGGTGTGTGTTAAAACTCGAAGTTGCGTACAACACATGCTACTGTTTTATTCAAAGGAAAGCGTACCGTGTAAGCTTGGGATGTTTCATTTTAATTTTTTTGATGTCCCCATTTAGTCAAAAAGTTTAAAATATTGTATTTAAAAAGGTTTCACTATTAAAAGTTGATAAAAGTGCAATACTGAAAATGAATCTGTTCTTGCATTATGACTAAGAAACTCATAATATGGATTCTAAAATTATAAGGATTATATAAAGTTTAAAATGTAGTTAATGCTATTCATGACCTCTTTCAATGGCCATTTTTTTTGTAAGTCATGGTGTGATTGAACTCGGTGTTGCGTGTAGTGCAAGTTATTGAATTATTTTGAAGAAATAACACACTATGAAATCTTGGGGTGTTACACATGCGCATCTGTCTGTATGGACATGACAGGCACGACTTTTGTGTTGCCCCTCATTCCCGCTTCCCAAAGGCGGGTGGAATCCTCTCCTTATTCATGGATGTCTTCTCCTTGAACGAAACTGGGATGATGTGATGTCAGTTCTTCCTTCCGTGGATTCCTCCTCGGAACTCGTCACCTAGTCCGGGTCTCCCTCATAGATTTAATATGTTGTTCGTGAAACCCTTCTTAGTTCCATGTTTCCATGGATGCTTGATAATTACACTGCTTTTGTCAGGACATTCCAAAGGGTCCAGTCAGGGCAGCAACCTTCATTCAGGGGAGTAGTCACGTCGGGGGATCAGTAACATGCCTGAATGTTGGGAAATTGGCATTTCTGTCTTTCATCCCTTATTATAGGGATTCTCGAGGGCGTGTAAGCCCAAGGCATCCCACATCAAGTGTGGGAAATCGTATGCCATAGGCATGTATCTGAGGTTTTCCTCATCTTCCTTTGTTTAACATAGGGTTTGCCTTAGGTTTAACGTCCAACAGAGACAGATTGGCCTGACAAGAACACTAGCTCGAGTGGATCAGATTGAGGAATCCCTCTTAATGGAATGCCAATACCGGAGCCAGCCCGTGGGTGGCTTCCCGAATGATGTGGAGGGTAATGGGGTGGCATGATCTCACTGGGATGTGGCGGCCTATGTAAGAATCAGGGTGGATGATAGATAATTGCATGGAGTTGAGGGGGAATGAAATGTGCCATTGTGGAGATGGAAGTGGTGATGGGCTTGAGTGTCAAAGAGACTTCCTACGTATCCCCGTGGCAGGGAATCAAAGTCTACGTAGTTCAGAGTGAATGGGTGGGGCTTACACTCTAGGCCGCCCAAGTTGATTGAAGAACTGACATGAATGCGGTCAAAACGACCAGGTGGTGGGCTTGAACCTCGTGAGGCTTCATACGTACCATGCCTTGGCAAGGATCAAAGCCCACGTAGTTCGGGAAGAGGGGTGTTATACTAACATGAAGGGGTTTCAGAACAACTGGATGGTAGGGTCACAACGGCTTACCGCTGGATTAGGATGCGGTTTAACATCATGCGGGATGGGGGTGCGTCAGAGAACCGACGTGAAGAAGGACCTTGGTCCAGGTGGATGGTGGGATTGAATCTCAGGAAGGCTTCCTACGTACCATGACTTGACACGGATCAAAGGCCACATAGTTCAAAATGGTGTGTCGGCGAACCGATCCGAGTGAGGACCTTGGTCTAGATGGTGTGGGGATTTCACACAAGGTTTTCCAGGTGTTGGTGAACCGACGTGAAGGGGGTCGGAGTGACCAACGGGTGGTGGGATTGAACCTTGCGAGGCTTCCTACGTACCATGCCTTGGCAAGGATCAAAGCACACGTAGTTCAGGTGAAACTGGGGGGGGAGGGGCTTGTCACACCGACAAGGAGACGGCCTGGGCCAATGATTGTTGGGCTTGAACCTCATGGAGGCTTCCTACGTACCATTCCTTGACATGGATCAAAGTCCTCATAGTTTGAGTGGTGATGGTGGGTGTCCAAGAACTGATGTGAATAAAAGACCTTTGTCCGATGGGTGATGGGCTTGAACCACATGGAGGCTTCCTATGTACCATGCCTTGACATGGATCAAAGTCCTCGTAGTTCGGGAAGGGTTTTTTCAGAAAAATGATGTGAGGGTGAACCTGTGGGTCCACTGGTAGTGGGATTGAACCTCGTGAGGCTTCCTACATACCATGCCTTGATATGGATCAAAGACCTCGTAGTTCATATGGATATATAGTTTAATTTCATGCGGGACATGGGTATTCACTTTAACTTCATGTTGGATGAGGGCATACAGTTTAACGTCATACTGGATGAGGGTATATAGTTTAACATCATGCTGGATGAGGGAATACAGTTTAACATCATGCTGGATGAGGGCATACAGTTTAACGTCATGCTGGATGGGGGCATACAGTTTAACATCATGCTGGATGCGGTCATATAGTTTAAAGTCATGCTGGATGAGGGCATACAGTTTATAGTCATGATGGATGAGGGCATTTCCATTGTCGATACTTACTCTAAGCCCACGTGAGTCATGCTCGGTGTGAGAAACAAGAGGCAGCAGAGACCTGATGATCGCATCACGAAGGGTGCGTCCGTGAGGAGCGAAGAGGGGCTTACGTGTTAGGTGGACCATGGTGCTGGGACTTACCCTAGGATGGAGGACCAAAGTGTGTCAAAGTGCATAAATAGAGGGATTTGGGACCAAAGATGGAAGGTTCCTTGTTCCCTATCGTGCCCTTCACTGGCCTTGGCAGTGGGGAATTACGGAGGTTCATGGGTGCTACCTTCTGCAAGAGGGGCTAGGGGGCTTACACCAATGTGGTTTCCCATCTCCCATGGACATAAGCCACTCTGATAAGGAGGATATCATCCCATGTGTGGGTGATTACATTCTCCTGGAGATGAGCGACGTAAAGAATGTCCAAGCTGAGGGGACCCTACGTGCGAGGCATGGGGTCAGGTCACCGTTTAACGTCATGTGTTGAGGACGAGGTGCTTGGTAGTTTAACGCCCTGCAGCTAGGACGAGGTGAGTCTACTCTGCACCCCTAGGACTTACATGACCGGTACCCTCTTCCCCCTGGGGGAGGGAAGGTACCAGCAATGACGTGGTAAAGGGGGTCGCAGAGCGAACCATCGAAGGGTAGACGTTAGCGTGGCTATGCGAAGAAGAAATAGTCGTTAGCATGCCTATGCGAGGAAGAATTAGGTGAAGAAACACTAACAGTGGTGTCATCTATGGGACATTGAAATCACATCATTCAAACCTAGAGGGTCGCACATGAAGTGTAATTTCATGTCGAGGGGTCCACAGGCAGGGACCTTGTGGAGCTTGGTTGCTTTGCATAGTGGAGAGAACTTGCAAAGGGGTGTACTTCACGAAGTGGAGTGTCTTGGCCTTAGAATGGGGATGAAGTGTGAGTGGGAGGTGCTTCGTGAAGTGTAAGGGTGTTCGCAGATCACTGCCTCATGAAGCGGAGGTGCCTCGCGAAGCAAGGTGTTGTGAAGCAGTGTGCTTCACAAAGTACAGTGACCCTGCCTTTCCATATAGATCACTTGGACTGGATGGGTGTTTCAAGAATCATAAATGCTCCGCAGCTGCCCGGGTTCTCATTGGAATCCCAATTCCTTCGCGTAGGCCCTTAGGCTTCGCTAAGGGCATCCCTCTTGGAAGAGGGGGTCAAAACAAGACAAGGATAAGGCCTCTCGTGAAGCAAAAAATACATCGCAGAGCTCATGATTACCAGAGCAAAGAATGCTTCATGATTTGGGAGTTGAGAAGCAGAAAGGTCAGATTTTATATCCTTAGAGATCCGAGGGAGCTCGGTATTTATAGGCAAGGGGCACTATGGAGCAGAACTCACACGGCGCGAAGGGGGCCTCGGTGGCTTCGCGGCGGGTCGCGAACGTCAACCGGATTCGCGGAGGGGTACCGCCTCCTCTGCTTCGTGGCGGGTCGTGAATGTCAGGCCGTTCGCGGAGCATTACCGCCTCTAGTGTTTCACGGTGGCTGCAGAGCTAGGGGACTTCACGTCGGGGCTTCTTGATGATGGGCACATAACCTCTTTTCCTTTTCTCCTCTCTTCAAATATTTTCTTCAAATATTTTTGGCTCCAACAATATCTATAAAAATCACATGGATAAAAATTACTGAAATCATAATGATAGAATACATAATTTTAGACATCATAATATTTCCGTCAAGGCCTTGTTCCAAGACATAATACATAAATAGGTACGATATATGTCAAATACCCAATATAATTTGTCTCATGAGATCTAATTTTACATAAAGGGGATATAATGGGTCTCATACATCACATAATAAGTCCCATTCATTCATCATATAAAATAAATTAATAAAAATTCAATACATAATCAATATAACATTCTTATTGAAAACAATCATATGAAATGTTAGTATTTTCCCTAGTATATGAATAGAACAACATGATCATAATCCATACAAAGAAATATGGTATATGGTATAATTATATTATATCCCCAGTAATGTATAATAATTAGGGAAGTATGTTTACATATATTAAAATATGTTTAAAATAATTTTCAAGACTTTATTTGAAATCATGAGAAAACACCCTATTATTTTGATAACATTTTAAATAATAATTTATATAATATTATGAAAATGCCATTATTTTAAAATAATAAAGTAAAATTTTAATGGTATCTTCAAAACTAATAATATTTATGACATCGATAAAATCTATTCATTCTATAAACATGAAAATAATTATTTCTTTAACACTTTTGAAAAAAATTCGAAAGGAAATAATTCAGAAAATGTCAAGAAGATTCCTATTAAAACATTGAGAAGAAATTATAATGTGGTTGAAAGTTAATTCAAATAGTTATTTTATCATATATAATAATATTCTTATAAGCATTTTAATAAACATGTACATGGGATAAAATTCTTGTTGACAAAAGAGGAAATAAGATTGGCTTTTCTTAAAAAAAATATTTTCTCGACCGTATTAAGTACCAAAGAAAATAAAATTAAAGGAAAAATTTTAAAATACATATATCAACATAAGAGAATAAAATATAATTATTTTAAAAGATAAATATATTACAATTTATTTCATTGTCAAATTAAACATAAACAATCTCGAATAAAAATATGATTATGGAATAAACTTGTACCTTGGATTTCCCCTTAGTTAGACCCATTCTAACCTCTTAAATAATAATTATATACTAATTATTTACATGATTAACAACATTTTTAAGGTTTATTCCCTTATAAAAATCCATTTTATCTCATTTATTTTCATATCTTATATAGTCAATAAATCGATTAAGTTCATGTCAGTTATTTTGAGGATTTTCGATTCATAATCCCAAAACAACTTCGATAGGTTGTACATAGTCAAAGAGGTTATTTTTTCATAATATAAATATTATTATTCATGATATATTTATAATTTTTATACATTAAATATAATATTATAATCACACATGATATCCGGTCATGAAAAATGAAATATGTAAATTCATGGAGACGGTCATCTCGATGTAGGCATGAACGAAGATTTCATTTTTCTAATGGATGAAATAAAAATAAAATATGTAATGTTTTAATTTTCAATAATTTAATAAATATCATATTTATTCAATTAATATTTCCTTTTTACCATATATTTAAATGATAACTGAAAAATAATCACATCACTTTATGGGGGTGGTAGTCTACACAAACGCATGAGTGATGTTTTTATTTTCCGACGGATGGATGGGTAAAAATTTATATATTATATTATAATTCAAGACACATAATTAAATCATAAATATCATAAATAAACATTATATCCATCATAATAACAAACCAGGAAGGTTGGTTATGAAAAATAAAATACATCGCTTCATGGAGGTTGTAGTCCACACGTGCACACAAGTAATGATTTCATTTATCATTTGATAGAAACATGGTGAATAGAGGTTATTAAATTGGTATAGTAAAATTAAAATATATTTAAAATAATTATTTTTTATATCCACAATTTAATGATCCATTTTAAATAGGTAGATAAATAAATAGATTGAATGAATTTGGTTTATAGTTTTAACTATTCTTTAAAAATCAATCTTTGGATAAAAGATGAAGCCAAATTAAGAAGGTATTAGGAGAAGATAAGAATTTATAGTATATGTATAAGGAATCTATAAAGTTATTTATTTACATATTTTTTAATATAACTACCTCAAAATGTGGGAATAAGAGTTGATAGGGGGTTCCATTTTATAAATGAGGTGTGTTTCCATCTTGTAAATACTTAAAAATTTATTATATATTATAAGTCCTACTCAATTAAAGTGGCACAAAAATTTTGAAATTTCAAATATTATAGTGAAAAGGTTTATATATGAGAAACCAATATAATTTATAAAATAAATATTTTATTTAAACCCTTATCTTTTTAGTTTAATACACTTTTAGCCCATTTTATCATTTATAGTAATAATGAATTTTTACCTCGACTATTATTCATTATGACCAAAAATTAAGTTGAAATTATTAAATGATATTAATTTTATGATAAAAAATATTTAATAAATTTTAAAATATTCAATTTACTAGATTATTTAAAATTAATTATAATAAATTTTCACAAAACACAATGAACCCCATTTTTTGAAATATGCTTGTTTTAAGCATTAAAATGATTTTAAAGAAAAATAGTTTATAATGTTGATTAAAATGGAATTAAATAGTTTATGATAAATAAAAAAAGTATTATTTTTATAAAAAAACTAAAATAAACCTTTTGAATACTCTATTAAAAGAGAAGTATGAAAAATAGTTTTTATTTGAATAAAAACTTTACTTATATTTCCAAAATGTTATACATATATTTCTAAGTTTAACATTATATTTTTTGATGAATTATAATAATTATTAAATATATATTTGATCTACCAAAAAACATTCACAATATTTGAAGTTATAATTATATCATTATAATTTCTTAAAAGTGAAAGTATTTGTAAAATATTTATTTTTTATTATTCACTCGAAGAATTATCTATTTCTGAAAATATAAAAATTTCACCCTAAAAGAATATTGAAATGATAATTTCAAAACTGAAGTTTATTTTGTAAAATAAAAATTCTAATAATGGAAAAAATTATTCTATTTATTTATAAATAAATCAAATAAAATTAATTCTATGAATAATATATTCTTATGGAAAAAATTAATTTATTATTATACTTTTCTTGTTAAAAATAATTATATGAATGTAAAAAAATTGATTTAATTCGTTATTTTTATTAAATAAATCATTTCTACATCTATTTAATAATTTTATTATTCATATTAACACACACCAACCTAATGGCTAGGTTATGATAGTAATATTTAAATATTATTATTTCACGGTTTGTTTAAGCTAGGGGTTATGTGGTGTGTTCTATTAAACATAGTATTCATTTAAAGGAAATAAAAATATATTGGTGTTACATTCTTTCATCACAAAAATAATTCCCTTGTAATTTTAATTCATTTTGTGTATATCATGAAATTTTAATATATTTTATCCAGAATTTTAATTATTAGGTTAAGATTAGAGAACTTATTTTTTCATTAATAAATAATGTGTCTACCCTTTTAAGACATCCACTTATGAATGTGTTTACAAAAAAATACCTTAATAATTAATTTATATTTTCCACACAAAATTTGATAGATTTATCTTCCATTAATTGAGTTTGAGGAATTATCATAAAATATACTTACTTGATTCCTTTCAACTTTCTATGTGACATTTTTTCCCCATTGATTGAGTATTTTAATCATTTTCCACTTCTGATTCTATTGATGAATGACTGAAAAGAATTTTTCTTGCCTAAATCATGAAACTAAAACTTTAATGGATCATAATATCCATAAAAGAAATACTATTTATTTCACTTATCAAAAAAATTATTAAAACAATTTAAGATAATACCGATTGGGAATAAATATTATTGTGAAGAAGTAACACATTAATTTCTAAAACATCAATAATAATACCCATTGAAATGATAAAATACTTCAACCATTAAATCATAATATCAATAGATCAACATAGATTTTTTATGCTATATTAATAAGTTCCAAAATCCTTAAAACTAATTATACCCCAAAAATCAAGATTAGGTCAAAGATAAACATAGGTATAACAACTATGTTTGCAACTATTGAATAATTATTTATTTAACATAAATTGTTCAATATATTCTCATTATAACAATATTTACACTAGGTATATTTATTGAAAAATTCCTTTCTTAGAGTATTAAGGGATGATACAATATCTATGAAAAATAGGAAAAGTATATATATCTAAAATAAAAATAAGGATTTTATGATCAAAGTATATTTTATCACTACATAAGGGATTTCAACTTCACCTGTAGTAATTGTATAATATTGGTCTTGATCCCTTAGACTCTTATAAGGTAAATTCCCTTGACTCTTGGGGGAATTTTTTATAGTACCACATATACTTATTTTTAAAACATTAGAAATTGGTGGCTTCTGTATATCTCTTACATTCACGCACTTAATGGCCTCTCTATCCACACTTTAAGTAAACTCACAATCCCTTCAATCAAGTACGGGGGTATTTACTTCTATAATTGTCATATGTGATAAGTTCCACCCTTCCCTTTTTTAAATTAACCCCATTAATATTTTTTCTTGGTTCTCAGTTATCTTCGTCTTATATTTATTTCCCTTAAAAATATATAACATGTAGAATTCATTGCCCATCCATATTTCACTTCATTTAATATCATCATATAAATGAAAACATTTGAGAGACTAGTTCCCTTTAGAGGCTTGGATTAGTCATTTTAAAGAGGGTTTCAATAATTATTTTTGGATTACATATGTAGTCCATAGAATTCCTTTCTAATATTATAATGTTTCCCTCATACATAACAACATTTTCCTTTTTATTATGTATTATATTAATTAATCTCGTTCCTATATCAATCCATTTACCATGAGGAAACTATTTTTTGAGGTATATATCCTAAAAAATATTCTATTCATTCACAATATATCCTCTCCTCATTTTTATTTTGAATCAAAGACTACTTTTGATCAAAATTTTCATTTAATCAATAAACTCTCAAAATAACCTTCTCCCTTTCATGACTTCTCAAATCCATAAATATCTTTTTAAGGGACTTAATATAGTATTCAGTTACCAATGGATTATTAGTTCCATTAAAGGATGGATTTTTATACTATATGTAGGGGTCCAATATTAATGAACCATGCTATGAAGAAATATTTTGTTCCATACATGCTAGGGTACTAGTCATAACCATTCAAGATTTTCATGGAAAACATGAAAAAAATATCCTTCTATTTCGATAAAATTTTAAAAAAAATTATAGAATGTTGGTAAAATTACTTTATTTGAAAATAATCATGGAATCTTTTAAATAAATGTTCAAAATAGAAAATAATTATTATAGTATGAAAACAATTTCATTTGGTAAATGTAAAAACCAATAATTCTTTCACAATTTTAGTTAAAAGTCAAAATACCTCATTTAGAGAAGACAAGAAAAAACCTTTTCAAAATTTTAAAATAAAATAAAATATGATTGAAAATGACTTTTAATAATCATTAGATCATATAAAATAACATTATTGAAAACATTTTTAGAAATATGGACATGAAAAAACTGTTCATCAACCAAATAGTGAATAAGGATTGCTTTTCTTAAAAAACATTTTCTTGATCAAATTCAGAATTAAAGAGAATAAAATGAAATGAAAACATGTAAACTACATAGATAACCATATTATAATAAAATAGATATAGTTTAAAAAATAAATAGATTACAATTTCCTTCAATGTAAATTTAAACATAGATATTCCCAAATAAAATGATATTATATAAAAAATATTTAATTTATATTTCTGCTTAGTCAGACACATTACAATATCTTGTATAATAAATGTATTACCTGATTAAGAACATTTTATACTATTATTAACTTACCATAAACCATTTTATTTCATTTATTACTATGCCATATATAGTTATTAAATTGGTTAAGTTCATGTTGGATGTTTTGAGGATGTGTGATTCATAATCCCAAAACCAATCTAGTAGGTTAATCATGGTCAAAGGGTTAATTAATAAAAAATATCTAGAATATTATTCATGACATATTTATCAGATTTATAAGTTAAATTCAATATTAAAAACAAATATGATATAAGGTAATAAAAAATAAAACATGGTATTTCATGGAGATGATAATCCATATGTACTCATGAACGACATTTTTATTTTTATAATAGATGATAAGGAAATGATATTGACAATAATTTACTTTTAAAAAATAATAATAATATTATAAATACCATATTTATTCAATAAATGTATCCTTATTTTCATCCATGTATGTTATAAATGTAAATAAAATTGCATCACTTCATGGAGGTGGTGGTCCACTTATACACATGAGCGATGTTATCATTTTCTAACAGATGGAAGGGTAAGTGATATTGCTTAACTTGTATCTAAGTATCACTGATAGGGGGAGGGGAAAATCAGTGGCATCTTTTTGTTTAAGTTTTCTTTTCTTTTAAAAAAACCTTTTCCTCTTATTAAATATTTGTTAAATTGCTTAAAAATATCATACATTCGCAGGAACACAATATTTCACAAGGTTCACTACTTAGAAAAAGTAGACAAGGCCTTGGTATAGTTTGTGAAAAATAAAATACCATACACTAAACTAGAAAAAAACCCTTTTTGGTAGAAATAATAACTAATATATTCCCTTACACTTATGCAGCACTACGTTTGATAAAACAGTGCATGTGCTTTAAGTAGCATGAAATGGAGTAATACAATTTGTGTAACAAGTTAAGACACTTTCACATGTTCCTTCAGAACATGTTACTATTCTTCCTTGTCAACTTTCAAAAAAATGATCTTCAAAACAATTTTTCACTTTCCTATCCAATACCAGGAAAGAACTCCTCTTTGAAATTGTAATGATACTCAACGTTTTTTCTAGTCCAATTCACCAGTAATATTGTTTAACCCAATAATATAACTCTGTTATAATACCACTAAAACAATTCTAAACAACGTTTTTCTATGTTTGTAAATCCTAATCTTATTTCTTGGTACGATCCAGAATATCTAAATACGATATTCTCCCTTCATATTCTTCTTTCTGGTATCTTCCTCAGGAAAGCATAATCTAGAAACTCCTTCTATTAAAAAACTTTTATAGTTCCACCTTCTCTCTACACAATTGAAAAATAATTGTGTTATGAAATTAAAAATAATAATTCCTCAATTTATAGGCGTTCCAAATTAGGTTTAGGTGGAATTATGAAAAAACATTCCTTCTTAACCAAGTTTCCTCAAAATTTCTATTTTCCTTAAATTTTGACTCCATCTTTTACTTCTTCAAAGCTTCCAAACTCTTGTCATTTCTTCTTGAACCTTCTCAAATATTATCATAACATAAGATAGCTTTATACTTTATTTAAAATATTCAATGTGATTCTGGTTTCCATTATGATTTCCCCATTATAATGAATATGTATGTTTAGTATTATATTACTGATTACATTTCTTTACACCAATAGAAACATATGAAAAAATAAATTTCTTCTCATTTTGACTCTTAGAACAACCTGAAAACAAACTACCCATTTTGATTATCAATACATAATGATAAATATAAAACATTAAAACCATTATTTCATACACATTGTTTTGAATTCATTAGACTTGAGTCACCTTTCCTTTTCTATAAACATAGTGGAAACTTCTAAATATTTCAATACATCTTTGATGTAATTCAACATCATATTCAAAACATGTTCATAAAAATACATCCACAAAACTTCTTTAAACAATTATTCTTTTCTTCATTTCCTTAAAGACCAATGATCCTACATCTGATGAATTTATCAATTTTAATCTTTTTTCGATAAATCTTCCTCTGACTTCCTTTGATTGATCGGTTTCACCTCCATCCTGATAGTCTTGATCCAATTGAAAACTTATCAAAATTCATTCATTATTAACCCAGTCGATACAAAAAATATATTAATTAAAATGGTTCACTGCATTGTTGATCATTAATTTACTTTATATTACTTTTAATTGGTCCCATTAATTCCCAAAAATAACAACTATTCTTCCAATTTTCCTTTTCAATACAGACATAATCTAATGATTGGTTTCAGGTTCACTCTGATGTTTGGTGGCATACCACATATGATGAACTAGTGTCAGTAACTTCAACATCATAAATTTATTTCCTTATCAACATCTTTCTATGAAGTTTTTTTTCTAGTGTATTATTCGTCCAATTTAAAATCAGTACCTTCATTTTATCATGATCCAATCAACCTTCCAATCATCCAAAAATATTTGTGACTGGTGATCTGACACTAATGACCTATGATCAGAAAGCATTGATTTAAAAAATATTCTTTTCAACATAATTATTATTTTATCGGTAATTCCTCCTAACTTTTAATATGTTTAGGATTAGAATAGAATCATCTAAATTACATTGGTAAGTATTTTAATTTCCCATCCTTTCAGTGTATTTTTTATTTCTAATAAACCTCAATATGATTGGAAGCCCCAGCTCTCCCCTTTCCTTCATAAGGCTTTAATCACATGTTTTTAGACAAATTATGACTTTTGTGAAATAAAAAACATAAAAGCATTATTATATTTACATTAAATCCAATAATACTCTAATATACTTCCTCATTACAGTCATCACTTTTCTTTTACCCAGACCCAATGTGGGTTCGATTATCCTTTTTTCCTGAAACCCTCTTCTTAAACTACTGGAATTTCTTAAGCTTTGTACATCCATTTTTATGAATATGGTGGCCATTCTGATGATAAGAATTTACAAAGTGAATTTATATCTTCATTCTATGACATTTTTGTTTGACAAAAAAACACTTTCATCACAAACCTCTTTTTGTATCTAAAAAATACTCCCTGCCAAATTAGTCCCATACATCTCTACCTTTGAATTTTTTTATAAAAAAAGGTTCATAAATTAATGAACTTTGTAACCTCAATAAATGGATTACTTATCAAAAATTCTTATACTACATGATCTAACTCATTGGAGGAATCAAGAATTATTAACAGAAAAAC
Organism: Viscum album; assembly: GCA_963277665.1. Taxonomy (NCBI): domain Eukaryota; kingdom Viridiplantae; phylum Streptophyta; class Magnoliopsida; order Santalales; family Viscaceae; genus Viscum; species Viscum album. The sequence continues at coordinate 2,103,241,226 of OY728145.1, read as the reverse complement.
CATTTTTTCCAAAAGTATTGTCTCATTAAACTACTATATCTTTTCTTCACATCTTTCATAACTTATTACAATTTCTTACTAAACAAAATTTTCATAAAACCACTAAAAAAATAGTTATAATAGTTCACACATATAGATTATGAGTTCACAGCTTACCCACAACTGCCCCAATATACATACTTCATTAAAATTGTTAGCATGTAACAATGGATAGATTTATGAAACAATTATCAACTTTATGATCATTGTCCAAATAATATATGAGAGATGAGAAAAACACATACCTCAACCTTGTTGATAAAGAGGTTGTATGCCCACGTTCAACCTTAGTTTAGAAAAATCTTCTTTTGGTAAAAGTTTTGTAAATATGTTAGTAAATTTTTCTCATGTATGATCATACTCCATATTTTATTCAATCTTTTCCACATGATATTTGATGAAATGATATTTCATATCAATATATTTTGAATGAGAATGGTGTACCAGGTTTCTTTTAAGTTTTTCTACACTTTTATTATCACATCCCAAGATCAAGGGTAACTTCACTTCAATAAGTAAATGTTTCAACTGAGTTTTCATCAACAAAAGTTGGGTAGTGGCTTGGGTGGTAGAAAAATTCTCATCATTATCTGTGCTAAGAATTACTGAATTTTGTTTCTTTATATTCCAACAAAAATAAATTTTACCCAAAAATAAAACTCCACCAGAAGTGGATATTAGATCATCAATATTGTTTGCCTAATTAGGATCTGAATACCTAAACAGGTCAATATTTTCTGAGTTATCATACCTGATTCTAAATTTTTTGTGACTTTGATATATCTAAGAATTATTTTTTCAACTAATAAATTTAATTCTTTTAAGGAACTATGAAATATTTCACAAAAGTTAACAACAGAAAAATGTTATGTCTTGAGGAATTAAAATATAACAAACCTTCAATCAGCTTTAAAAACTCTATAGAATCAACTTCCTTTAATTCTCCATCATTAGAAAACATGGTTCCCAAAGAAATTAGTGTGGATATAAGTTTTTAATTTTCTAGTATAAACTTTATAAGAATTTTCATAGCATACTTTTCTTGGAAAATAAATATGCATTTCTTATTTTATAAGATTTGTAACCGAATAAAGTATTTCATTTCATTGATCATGGAAGTCTCAAGAAAAAAAATATATATTTATCAAATAATTCATAACTTATTCGATCATTCCCATAAAAGATAATTTCATAAAAAAACAATTATAATGATAGAAAACTCTTTACTTTATTTGATATAAAAATCACTATCAAATCTTCCTTTCATTAAACTCGTCTTCGTCAGGGAAGTATCCACTTTGTAATACCATGACCTTGGAGCTTGTTTTATCTCATAAAATTATTTATTCAACTTTCACACATAACTTTCATCCTTCCTAAAAAAATGCCACATGTTTTTTCAATGTACACTTACTCATCAAGATCACCATTCATAAATTCTGATTTCACATCCCTTTCAAAGAGTTTGTAAATTTATGGTTCCATAATAGAAATAAATATTTTGATAGTTAATAAACTTTCCATGGGAGTAAAAGTCTAATAAAAGTTAAAAACTTCAATATATTAGTATCCTTTTCACACCAATATTTCTTTGTTTCTTATCACTTCACCATGTTTATTCAACTTATTGTAGAAAAAAACATTGTATTGAATACATTTTATTCATTTAGTTTAGGTATGAGTTCCCAAGTATTTTTATTTTCTATCTGATCTAAGTATTCATTCATAGCATGAACCCATTATGGATGCTCAAAAGATTCATTCATGTCTTTCATCTCAACTTTTGAATATAAATAAGTACATGTAATAAATTTTTATGTTCTTCTTGTTTGAACCATCTGATGTTAATTACTAATATTATTTTGATATTCCACTTTCTTCCTCATCCTCAGATGATATTTTTGAGAATATTCTTCATCACTAGAAATAGATGACTCTAATTCATATTCATGAGTAGGATTATAATTTTTTCATCCTTATCATAATCCTTATCAATAATTATTTCATCCTTTTATTCTTCCTTATCTATATGAGTATATTTATATTCCTTAGGATTTTTAATAACTTGCACCTAAAAAGAGTTAACTAATCTTCATAATTCTTTATCGAAGCTTGTTTATCCTCTTCCTTCTGGAGAATAGCCATGAAAAATTTCATCTTCACCTCTCTGCTCAAGCATCCTAAGATTTCCACCTTTCTTCTTTATGATAGTCCCAAAAACTATTAAGGGTTTAAAACATGTAGTTTTTTCATAAAACATTTCATATGGATTGGTATCTAAACTTGGAATATAGAAACATCATTTTTGAATATAAACAGATGTTCTCATGGATTTCCTCTCAATGTAATGAGATAAATCATGTTCGAGTAACACAGTTCTTCCTATTTCAACCAAAATTCTATTATTCCTTTCATAATAGTATTATTTAAGAGTTTATGGTGTAATTAACTCATTATGAATTTCTTAATTTTCATGATAACGTTTAAATTTTTCATTTTTGTATTCATATCCATTGTTAGTTCTCAATATCTTCACTGGATACTCACATTCCTTCTCATATTTCCTACTAAAATTTTTAATACTTTTTTAGATAATTTGACTTATGTTTCATATACATAACACAATTAATGTGAGTAAATTCGTTAATGAAAGTAATAAAGTACTTATATCCATGATTTTGTTCTTTTCTAATTGGACCAAAGATGTCATAATGAAAATTTTCTAGGGGTTGTTTTGAACAAATATCAACTTTCTTATGAATAGAGTTTGTAATATTTCCTTTCAGAAAAATTGTGCAACATGAATCTCTCTTTCTTTACATATAAGGAATATCATTGACAAATTCTTACATTAATAACTTGATCATGTTTTTCTAACACATGTATCCCAGCCCTTTATTCCATAACTAGTTTTCTTCCTCCAATCCAAAGTAGAAAATGTTTTAAACCTCACCAACTTGGAATAAGTTTCCATTTGAATTTTAGCCTCATGTAACTATTTTTCCATCTTCCTCGCTTTTTACAAAAAATCCATATTTTCTAAAAATAACGTTTTTAACATCATTATAGAGTTATGAAACACTTAGTATTTTTTGTTTCAACCCATTAACAAAAAAATAATTCTTGGATTTCAACTTTTCTTTCCCTGTGATGTTTGACCCAACACCTTTGAAACGAGGAGATTCGTTATTGGAAAATATTATTGTTCCTTATTTTAAGTATTTCACATTCTATAAAATTTTTAAGTATCTTTTAATATGACAAGAACACCGACTATCAAAGATCCAAGTTCATTATCCGTATGTAGCTTTGAGGGCAGTTTTTAAAATAATGGATTTTTCTTTTCCTTTATCTTTTTTCACATATGGCTTTTAATAATTTTTAAAATACTATTTTTGTGCTGGTAAAAAACACAAAAACCTTTTCCAAGATGTCTTGGTTTTTCACATCTTTTACATGTAGTTTTTAGAATTTGGAATTGATATTAAACATCAATTCCAACCATCACAGGATTCTTAAAAATGTCCTTATTAGATTTCTTCATTTGATGGGATTTACTCCCCCTCAAAATTTTCTTTCATTAATTCATGCAATATTAGTAAGTTTTTTGGTTAAACCAAAACATGTTTTATATATATTTGAATCCACTATAATACCAACTATATCCATTGAATGATTATTTTCTTTCGAAACTTACATATTGTATGGATTTGTGTAATATTTTTTCAATAACCTTCTTATCTTTCTTATCAGAACTTTTTTAACCACAAAACATTTTATTATCGACCATAATCTTCCTTTTCAGTTTGGTTTTCTTTATAGACTTATCAAAAATAGAATTATTAGAAACCTTTTTAGACTCATAATTTTTAGAAACTTCTGAATTCTCCACTTTTTTGGTCTTGGACACATACATAACATTCCTAGATTTCTTCTTTTCAGAAACAATTTGGACTTTAGTACCAGCCTTACTAGGTAACGTTTTATCCTTATGAGGTATACCCTTTATAGTGTTTTCTCCAAATTTATATATATAAATCATGAAACTTGTAACCTTATGTTCATATTTAGAAAGTTTTTTTTGGAAAAGTTCCAACTCTTCTTCTTTGTTCCTTCATAAATACATCTATATGTTTAATCCAGTTATTTTTTTTCTCAATATATTTCATTAAATCATCAATCTATTCTAATAGAATTACTTTCTCATAAGATGTTTTTGAAGAGTTTTCATTTTTTATCTTTCATTATTTCTTTCTCAATCCTCCCAATATTTCTCCGGTATTCGTTCAATTATTATTTTAGATGAAATTATAATTGATTTTTTTCTTTTTTAGAACTGATACTTCTGAATTCTCCATTGTTAACTGTTGTAATAAAATTATTCTCTCTATCCTCTTCAATATATTTTTTAGATTCATCTTCACTGTCTTCTTTTTAATCATATTTATATGAAAAATGTGTTCTTTTGTATTTGAATAAATTTTTATATTTCCTTATGAAATAATATGTAGTTTTATATCCATGTTTATTCTTTAATATTGTTGTCCTTATTTCATCTTCGTCAAAATATTATTCTTTATTTCTTCAAGGAAAATCATCCACAAAGTTTCCAATGGCTCCACATTTAATAATATCAAGGGAATTTTCGATTTATATTTACATGTACCTTTTCTCGCATTTAAAAAAAGGAAAAAATATTCAATATTTCTAGATACCTCATTTATGGAATCAAAATCACTAGATTTTTCTTAATCAAGAATTCTCTTGAAATTTTATTTCTTAGGATCTTTGAAAGAATTTTCAGAATCAAATTTTTTTCCTTTTATAAATTTCTCCCTTATAGTTTTATAATTCATGAGAGTAAAATATAAATCATCTAGATATTATTTTTGTGGATCTCTATATTCCAATAAAAAGACCTTAGAATCAAACTTGTAAATAATAATTATCAATATCTTTTCAACAAGAGTAGAATCTTTAAAATTTTCATCAAGACATCTAGTAGTTAGAAAAATTTCATTTATCCTAGTAGTGAAGCCACCAATATATTCATACTCATCCATATTATGGTCTTTATACTGCTTCTTATATATTTGAAACTTTGTCTTCTTCAAATATTTATTTCCTTCTTAAATGTTCTTCACCTTATCCCATATACCTTTGGCAGTGGCAACACCCTACACTCATTGAAACTCAATTTCAAAAAGAGATATGAGTATAGTATTATTATCTCTTCCATTATTATCAAGATTCTTCTTATCAATATATGTGAGATGAACTTTTTCATCAATAGGAATAAATTTATCTTTTATAGCTTCAAGAACATCAAACCCAAGATATATAAGATAAGGTTCCATTATATCCTTCCAAATATGATATTTATTACCATAAAATACTATAATCTCCATAATGTTCACACAATTATGATTCTCTATCAAACCTTCTTCTTAAAAATATCATAAAAGATTAATAGAAGGGAACCGTGGCTCTGATATCAATTACGATTTCCCTGCCTGGATTTAAGAATCACTGAGAGGGGGGTGAATTAATGATATTTTTGTTTAAGCATCCTTTTATTTTTAAACAACATTCATCTCCTATTAAATATTTGTTACCTTGCTGAAAACAAAACCAACACACATCAAAATAAATACAAGAATTTACAAGGTTCGCTACTCAAAAAGAGTAGTTATATCCTTGGTAGGGTTTGGAAACAATATAATACCACAAAATCCACTATAAAGTAATCCTTCTGTATGGATACAACAATGTGCTACCTTATCAACATTCATAAATATGATCTTCAAAATAATTCTTCACATTCCTACCCAACAGTAGGAAGGAAATCCTCATTAACTTCTTAATGATACTCAGTTTGATTTTCTAGTCTGATTTTCCCATCCAATTATTCAGTTTGAAAATATAACTCTATAAAAATATTGCAAAAACAATTATAAACTACTTCTATCTAATTTCTCATTCTGGTCTGAAATCTCTGAATATGATCTTATCTCTTATTCTTCTTCTTATTTCTAGTAAAATTATTCAATAAAGCCCAATCTGAAAACTCCTCTCTAAAACAATTCAGTTCTTTTCCTTCTCTATACACCCATTAACAATACTTGTTTCAAAAAAGTACAAAGTACTTACTCTATTTATAGTTTTTCAAAACTAGTTTCAATGGGATTCTAAAAAAACATTCCCACTCAACCAAATTTCCCAAAATTATGATTTACCTTAAATTTTAAATCCATATTGTTAGGCCGAAATAATAAAAAGATACACAAGAGGGGTTTAATTATGTATTTTTGATATTCTTAATAGATTCTAAATTTTAGAATTCATTTTGTATTATACATATATGTCGTATTCTATTCTATAATTGATTTGAGCATCAGATAAATTGCAAAGAATAAAAAAATTATAGTGGTTTGGGGAAAAATGATCTCATGGTCCACTTCACAAACGATCTCTCTATAAGATTAGTGATTTTCATGAGATATGGTCCTCTTATTATAAGACCTTCAAAACTGAGCGCAGACAGTTGACACAGTTTATAATACGGATAAACAGAGCAATATGGATCTTTTATTGAGAATTATTTATTCTTTATATTAGTCTAAGATGCTCATACTCTTACAAAACTAAGTCTAAGAAGTCGAAAATAAAATAAATCAAAATATTTTTATTTGATTGAATTGAAATTTCCTTGATCACAGTTACAGTAGAAACTGACATAATATAGATATTCTTCTTAAATGATAAATTTATTAAATAAGTAATATCTTTTAAGAGATCCTAGTTTAAAGTGATCTTCAATAACTATAGCAATAAACAAATAGAATCAATTATACAGTAACACAATATTGAAATATATATATCTCCAAAGTGTAGCATCTTATGAAATAAAATATTCCCTTGATATTGTTTTCTTCATAGTAGTTCTATATTTAAAAAGAAATTAAAAAAATATAATAATAATTTAAAATTAGAATAATCTCTCTATATAAATAGAATACATGAATTCCATTCATTTCAGAATATCAAATAATATTTTCCTATAGATCACAATCATTCAAATTTGATTCATTTAAGAGAGTCATAACTTTCCTTAAAAAATAGGAATGATTAACTCCATTTCAGAAAGTCTTTTAATTGAACATATAATATATTTAAAATTATATTTCCTTCCATATATACCATTTAAGAAATCATAGAAAATATCTTTAAATAAATCATCGTTATTGTATAGTCAAATTTAGGGTTCATTCATGTGATGAAAAAACTCCAAAAATTGGGTTTGAAAATGAAAGGTTGATTAAAAAAGTAGGGTTGATGTACCATACATTTTTTCCACATAAGAAGGGTCCCTTACAAATGTAGGGTTTTTTAACCATATGTTCCTAATAACATTGGGTACATGATCCATACACATTGTTTCAAATGTAGGTCTTCTGAACCATACATTGTGCTTACAAACATAGGGTTTGAAGGGTTTTCCTAGAATACTTATGTTCAAAATACTTTAAAAAATATTTTAACCCATAAATAAGATAATCTTATAATCTTATCAATAAATATATTCCGAAAAAATACTTAAAGTGAATTTATTCATAAAACAAACAAATTTATTCGTGATCATTAAAATAAATAAGATTTATTGATTATTGTTGAGACAATACATGCCTGACAATATTCCCTTTTTTATGATCACAAAACCCATAACATAATTTACAGAAAATATATGATTTTCAAACACAAATGAAATAATATATCTAAAAATATAGATATATTATAGTTGTTGAAAAATTATTTTTATATAGTAAAAATAATTTTGTTTGATTTATAAAAGAAATTTTTAATAGATTCAAGAATGTTGAATGTTGTGTTTAACCAATTTTCTCCCTCATTTTGTGATATTAAAAAGAGGTTATATGAAAAGGTATTAAATCACATTCAATGAAGAACATAATGTTAAATAAATATTATAATATATTTAAGATAAAAATAATACATTTGTTCTAGAAGTAGAAACAAACATAAATAACAATAAACAGTAATTTGAATAAACAAAATTAATTCATAAAAAGATGTTTATGATTAAAATAATAATAATATTTTCATAGAAGTGGTTAAATAGTAGGGATGGATGAAGTTGAATGTGTCGGTTCATAATATTTGTTTTATTTTGGTGAAACTTTAACATCTTTAACAAATTATTTCAATTTTGCAATATATGCTATTAAACTTTTAGTGAGATTTTCATCTAACTGCCTCATTAACATTTTTTAATATTGACCAATATTCACACTTTAAACCAAATTTACTTTTATAAATTCATGAAATATTTCCTCTGAGTGAACATATTGAGATAACATTGATCCTAACTGATTAGTAAGATTCCTTATAGTAGGATATCTTGAAGTTAGATATTAAATAAGATCTCTTTGATTGTCTAGCAGTACATTAAGTGGTGCACTGTCACACTAAAGAGTATGAAGTTGATCATTGAAATTAGACATGACTGTATTGATTTCATAAAATCTTATGATTAAGTCTGGAGAAGTTTGAGGGGATTATGTAGAAGTTTGGGATTGATTTGAATTATTTCTAATATATTCAAATTGGTCCCCCAAATATCTTTTCAAATCATCAAGATCTATTTTTGAAATAGATTCTACTTGGATCCATCCAAACTGAGGAGCCATTCCTCTATGAATATCATTAAAATATTTTCTTGTAATGGAATTATCTTAGATATTATGCAATTAGACTTGAACATACTCGAATTCCTCTCTAGGAATAGTAAAATTTCTAAAATATTCCAAATATTCTCTTATTACTTTTTATTCCAATGTTAAAACATGGATTTTCTTCTTGCATTTTTTATAAATGAATAATAAATACTTCAATTAAATTTTTTAAAGAGTCAAAATATTATGCTTCTTGAACTTGAGATGGTTTACCTTTTTCAACCAAGGATAAGAATTTATCTTTACTTTTCTCACTAGAGGCAGAAAAGTCAACTTTGAGAACCTTTGTTACATCAGTATGAACAAAAGTTTACTTTTCCATGGAATCATATAATTCTTGTTAAACTCATTCATTTCCTTGAGAATTTTTATGACATAGAACATTAGAATTAGTTATTTGAATCTGATTTTTAGGCTGATTGAAAATTATATCTTCTTCCTCTTCTTTGTTGAATATTTGATTTTCTTGTTGGGCAACTTCACTAGTTATTGCAGCCGATACATCTGGTGCTAAAAATGTGGTAACCTGAGTTATAGGTTCATTAACTCGCACAGGCCATGTGGTAAGGGTCTCATTTGGGTTTTCTAAATTTTCTCCAAAATATGGTGGGATACATCTTGTATCTTTTGGATTAGAGACATTATATCTGAATCAACATCTCTTTTATGGAGTTTCATTATATATTATTGATTCTACGACTTCATATTCTCTAATTTTATCGATAGAACTAGATCCCAACATTCCATTCTCTCCCTAAGAAATAGGACTAGATCCTTGTTGTTTTTTATCACTAACAGATAATAGCTTTTTCTGGATTGTAATATCGATAAAACTTATCATCCTTAGAGTTATAGTATTTAGAATATTGATTTGATGACACTTGTTGTGCATCTGTATGTCACTAATAATACCACTTTTATATATCATAAAATAAACTATCCTTCTGTAAGTATAAAAATATATTCTAGCCTCCTCTTTCAAACAGTGATGAATGTACATTAACATGAACCTTATGAAATTAAACAAAATATCACTTATCATCCAAAAAACATTATACAGAAGTATGGGTAGAGAATATTTTTGAGTTCAGTGTTTCTAAAAATAATTGATGACTGAATAAACTTTATCAGTACCTTCTAGTCAGCTCCATGATCCTTACAATAATTTTTATTATCTGGGAGGATCTGAAGAGAAAATATAAAATATCCTCTGATTTATGTCCTTGATTTCCTATGTATTGAAAATAGAAATTAAAACCTCATTCATGGGGACACTAAAATACATTTTTAATTTAAACTGATGATATTGAAAAATATCTATCATTTATCTAAGATATAATGACTTCCTTTGGGTCACCAAAACCAAACTGAACATCTCAAAAAACACTTTTACTTATATATCAAAAATAAACTTAGTATTTAATTTAGTGAAAAGATATTTGAGACCCTAAAATTCTATAGGATTCATCATTAGAATATTAGTCTGATGGATCCATTCCAAATCTATTACATTTCTTTGAAGAATTTTTATATAGGTACTTCATTGTTGCTTTATTCCACTTTGTTCGCTTGCATCAGATATCTGAATCATCAACATCTATGATAATCTAAGGGATGATGGTTTTGGATTCTATTTTTCCAAAAGAAAAAAACAAAATCTCTAGAATTTGAAAGGTTTAAAATGCTAAGAGTGAGAGTGAAATTGAGATAGGGTTTTATAATAGTTTTAGTAATGTTGTCCTAGTTTATCAAGCTAATCAGTCAGTATAATCATTATTACTTTTAATTTTAAAAATATGTTATTTCTTAAAAATGAAATACGTTTTTTCTCTTAAAAAAGTAAATAAATAACTAAATAAAAACTATACATAGAGAAATTAATGAAATAAATTAACATATATTTATTTGAAATTAAATATTTATAACTCCCCCATAATAAAATTAGAACTTTTCATAGGAAGTGGTTCAGTAAAAATTTCAGTAATTTGATATTCATTATTTAAAAATTCTAGAGATATATCCTTTTTGGGAACATGATATCTTAGAAATTGATTCCTTATATAAATATTCTTGGTTCTTGAATAACTTATCATATTTTTGGAAATATTAATTACACCATATTATTACATAAAATATTTATATTATTAAAATTAAGTCTAAATTCTAGTAATGTCTGTTTCATACACAAGAATTGTTCAAAAAAATATCCAACTGATATATATTCAGCCTCAGATGTTGACATAGAAACTGAATGTTGTTTCTTTTAGGACCATGATACTGACAATTTTCCTAAAAAGTGAGACATTACTAATGTTCTTTTCTATCTAACCTACAACCTCCAAAATTAGTATCGAAATGTTTAATTAATTTAAAATCACATGTTTTTAAGTAAATAAGTGATTGAAAAATATTTTCTTTTAAATATCTAAAAATAATTTTAATAGAAATAATATGGTATTTTTTTGGGTTTTACTAGAATCAATCACATAAACATGCATAAAACATTATGTATGGTCTACTAGTAGTAAGATATAATAAACTACTAATCATACATCTATATAACTTGTTGCCAACTGGTTTTCTAGCTTCATCTAAATAAAATTTTACATTAGCACACATTGTAGTTGTATAGGTATTACTATTTTCTAGTCAAATTTTTTCAACAAATAAATAAATTATTTTTATTGATTTAATAAATTTCCATAATATTTTTGATAAATTTTAAATCCTAGAAAGAAATTTAATTCTCTCTTAAAACTCATTAAAATTTATTTTGCATAAGATTTGAAAAAACGTTACAAAGATTTTTATTTATTGATCTAAAAATAACATCATCAAAAATGTTTTTTACTAATACTATATTAGATGAAAATATTCTCTTAAAATTATTATGATCGTATAATCCCATATAAATTCTATTTTATAATAAAAAGGAGTTTATTTTTTCATACTAAACCCTAGGTGCCTGTTTAAGGCCATAAAATTCTTTGGTTATTTTAAAAACTAAATCTGGAAGATGAGAATTTTCAAAACAATATTTTTGTTCAATATAAACTTATTCCATTAAATATCCATTTTAAAATTCGTATTTCACATCCACTTGTCATAATGTGAGATTTACATGAGATTCATGATCTATAATTATTCTAGTTCCCTCTAATCTAGAAACATATTCAAAGTTCTCAACACATTCTATCCCTTCTTCCTGGTTGTAACATTTTTCTACAAATATATCGTTATTTCTTATAATGATTCCTTATTTATTTCTAAAAACTCATTTGGTTCCTATTACTGGATAATTGGTTGGTCTATTAACTAATTACTAAAATTTATTTCTACTTAATTGATTAAGTTATTTCTTGGCCATTAACCAATTTTCATCATTTAAATCATCTTCAATAGTCTTAGGTTCCAGTTGTGATAGAAATTATGAAAATTCAGTTAAGTGTCCAATATTTCTTCTAATTATTACTATTGTGTCTAATTTTTCTATAAAAGTTTCTAAAAAATATTTCTTTAAGGTTATATATTGTCTAGGTAATACACTTTTAGGTTCTTCTATTTCATGTTCTTTTGGACTTGAATAAATTTTGTTTATTTTATTTTTAAAATTAGTATTAGGTGAGTCAAGACTCATATTGTCTAAATATTCATTAATTTCATTTGTTTTATCTTTCTTTTTACTAAAAGGATCACATTGATCAAAATTCATATGAACTGATTTTTCAACAATACTTGAATTTTTATTATACACTCTATAGGGTGTAGATGTAGCAGAAAATCCTAGAAATATTTATTATTCAACCTTTGGTTCGAATGTACCATGGTTTTTGTTAGTATGAAATATATACACCAAAAATCCAAATACTTTAAAGTGCTTTACTTTATGTTTTATGTTATTAAAAAGTTCATATAGTTCCTTTTTGATAAAAGGTGTTATTTAAACTCTATTCATGATATATCAATTTGGGTTTATGTCTTATGCCCAAAAATAAGTAGGAATTACATATTCATTTAACATAGTCCATGACATTTCTTGAATAGTTCTATTTATTCTTTCAATAACTCCATTCCATTTAGGTGTTCTTAGTGAAGATAATGTGTGTTTAATAGCTATGTTTTATAAAAATTAATTAAATTCTTGGTTCTCAAATTATCCACCATGATCACTTATTAATAAAATTATTTTGAAATATTTTTTATTTTGGAGAATTTTTCAAAAGCCTTCAAAAATAGTACATGCGTCACTTTGGGTTTTATGAAAATAAACCCAAGTAAATCTAGAAAAATAATTAAATACTACATAAACATACAATTTAGTATCCAAAATTTCTACCTTTGATGTTCCAAAAAATCCATGTGGATAAGTTCTAATGGTTTAGATGAAGCAACCTTTTTTATTTATTTGAAAGATGAATTGTTTTTTTTTTCAATTTGATATGCATTACACAATCTATCATTTTCAAAATTTAAGACTTGGTAAATCAGAAACTAAATTTTTCATTGATAATTTATATAAATTAAACATATTGTAGTCTCTACGTCTTTTATTCTCAATCCATGACTCATTTTTCTCATCAGTTAAACAATTAACTTTTGGTTTACATAAGTAATCAAGATACAAGGTATAAATGTTTCTAATTCTAGGTGCTCTAATTTTAAGCAGTTTATCTTTGAAAACTAGGCATTAATTGTTAGATAAATTGATATAAAAAATATCATCATAGAGTTCAGAAATAATTTCTAGGTTGTGCTTCATCTCATGTACATATAGTAATTTTTTGATTGATATTGAATTTGGATCACCTACTGACCCTCCTCCAACAATCATTCCTTTTTCATTGTCTCCAAAGGAGACTAAACCGCCATGCAGTTTTTACAGTGTATGAAAATTGGATTATCTCCACTCATATATCTTAATCAACCACTATCCATAAACCATAAAAATTTATCGTTAATATGGTATTTTACCTGTACAATCATATCAACAAGAGTTTGTTTTCATACCCACATTTTCTTAGGTCTAGCTGTGTTAGTGAGAAAATATCTAGGTATCCATATTTTCCTTCCTTTACCAAAATATACATTACTTTCTCAGGCATGATTTTAGAAAAAAGATTCCTTTTTAATTCCACTTATCTGAGGATTTATTAAATACAATTTATTAGAATAATGTCCTTTCATTCCATAATAGAGACAGGTAGCATTTTTATAACTATTCAAAAAATAATTTTAGTAAAACTTTTATTTTTATCCCTTGATTCTTATTCCATATTTTCATATTTTAATAATTTTTTTTCCATATACCTCATTTAGAGTTTTTTCTCCTTTAGTTAAAATACTAGAAACTATTTTAATTGGTTCTACTTTATCTTGAATTTCTTTAATTTTAGTTTCATGAAAATTACAAATTTATGTGGATGTATTGAATTTTTCAATGAATTCTTGATTTTGTTTTAAAATTACATCTATTACACTTAAAACTACATTATGAATATTTTTTAGTAACATGTTATTTTTTACAATAGAATTATTTTTTTATTCAAGTATCAAGAAATATAAATCCATTTTCTACTAGAGTAGCTATCATAATTAAAAGTAGAAGAATAATGTGTTTATACCTCATTTTCTTCCTTATACATAAAGCACATGTTTTATTTAATAATATTTTACTTTTTTTCTAAATAATATTTGGAAGGGATGTTGGATAGTTCATATACACCCCAAGTATATTTCATAGATCTTCCCTTTATGATCATAATCAGTTTTCTTATTACTTTTATTTTTCATCATTCTTCTTCCTTATTTTAACTGGGGGAAATTAGGTCTGTTATGACCCATATTCTTGCATTAATAGAATATTACTTATTTAGATCCATTCTAATCATTCTTGAAGGATTTTCTGAAACCCTTATTCTTATTATAGAACATGAAAAAATTTATAGCTAATGGATCCAATTCCACTTCATAATCTCAGTCATCTACAGCTTTTGTGATTTTGAAAAATTCTTCTAATTTTCTTTCATGCTTCTATGATGTAAATTTAAGGGTAGTATTTTCCCTTTTTAATACCTTATTATCTTAAGCTTCAACTTACATCTCTTCTTCATACATCATCAAGGTTCCAATAAATTCTTTCATTGTTAGGTTTTTAATCACTGATGACTTTCTTATAAAAACAAATGTCTCATTCCTTTTTGAGGGTAGTACTTTTAGTACTTTTAGCACCTCATCTTATTGAGAAATTGGATCTAATAAATCAGCAACATCATTGACTATTTCTATTAATATCCTATTCATTTGGGTTATTCTTCCACCATCATACAATTTAAAGGTGTCAAATTTTAGTTTTGAGGTAGAATACCTTATCATTCTAAAAATTTTAGTTCCTTCATATGCAACAACAATCTTTTTCCACATTTCATAAGTAGTAGAAAATTGTGATAGAAAATTTAATTCATCTTTACCAAGTCCAAAAATGATAGAATTAATTTCTTTTGAGTTTATTTCATAATCAGCTTATGTTGCAGTATCCCACGTTTCAGGTTTCTCGGGTGTTGCATAGAGAGTGATGATTTTCATATAAAATTTAAATAAAAGATTATTCAAATAGATGATAAAATTTGATTTCCAATATTTATAGTTATGACTATTTATGTATGGATAATATATATTAGAAATACCTTCTCTAGGATCATCAATTGACATATTTCCTTGTATAGAACATATACTTTTGATATTGCTGTATCTTTTACTAATTTATCAAAAACATTCATCTCCAATATCAATTGTTAGGATGGAATGAAACAAAGATACACAAAAGGGGGTTAATTGGGTCTTTTGATAATCTTTATAGTTTATGAATTTTATAATTATTTTCATTTTATACAGATATGCATCATTCTCTTCTGTAATTGATTTGATCATTAAATAAATATTAAATAAGAACACAATAAATTTTATACTAGTTTGGGACACAAATATCCCATATTCTACTCCACTAATTCTCTCTCTACAGGCTTGGTGATTTTCACTAGACAAGGTCCTCTTATCATAGGACCTTTAAAACTCAGTGCGGGCAGTTGACTCCTTTTACAAAAAGGATAAATAAAACCTTCTGGTTCTTTTACAGGGAATCATTTTCTCTACAGAATATTCCAAGAAGTTGATACTCTTCCATAGATGTTTTCAAGTAGTTAAAACTCATATAAATCAAAAGAGTTTGATTTTATTGAATTTATATTTTCTTGATCAAAATTATAGAAACAAATTATAGAATATTGATCTTCTTCTTAAAATATGAATTTTTTTAATAAAGAATAGATTTGAAGAAATATCAATTGAAAGAGATCTTAAATAATAGTATAAATAAATAAACAATGAAAATTACATAGTAGCATAAGATTGAAATATGTATATCTTCAAAGTGTAGCTTTATCAGAAATCACAGAGTCACTTGATCTTTTATTTCTTTCCATCAGTTCTATATCTAAATAGATATTGAAATATATATAGTTGTATATTAAAGCGATAATACTCTGGATATATATATAGAATACATGGCTTCCTTTAAGTTGATAAGATCTTATAATATCACCCTATATATCATAATCATTCAAATTTGAATCATTTAAAATAGTGGTAATATTCTTAGGAAATAGGAATGATATAATCCATTGAATATGAGCCTTTGAACTGATCATAAAATATCATTTAAAGGATATTTACTTCTATTGAGACTATTATTGAAATCATATAAAATATCATTAAATAAATCTCTATTATTGAATAGTAAAATTTAGGGTTCCATCATATGATAAAAATACTCCAAATGTGGGTTTGACAATGTATGCTTGATTAAAAAAGTAGGGTTTATCTATCATATGTTTTCTTACAAAAATTTAGGGTTTTTTACAAATTTAGGGTTTCTTAACCATACTTTATTTATAGTATAGGGTACATGATTCATACACACTCTTTCATACATAGGCTTTACAAACAATATTCTATGCTTACAAATATAGGGTATGAAAAGGGTATTTAGAATACTTTCAAAACATGTTCAGAATACCTTAACAAATATTATAACCCATTAATATATTAATCTTATAATCTCCATAATAAATATATTCTTTAAAAATACTTAAATTAACATTATTAGTAAAGAAAACATAGGTATTTTTTCTCATAAATATAAATAATATTTATTGAGTATTTTTGAGACAATACATGGTCCACACATATTTGACTTCTTCCACTCTTTTTAACTCTTCCCATTTACTCTCAAACATTCTCAACTATTCTCATAACTTAATATCACTTCAAACATTATTTACAATATTCAATTCAATTCTAATTTCGATTACGATATACCCATTATGATGAAAAAATTTGTTAAGTTTTAGATTCATCATTATGTATCTCTTCACCAAATGAAATAAATGAAAAAAGAAATTACTTCTCATTATGATTCTCAGAACCTCCTAAAAATAAACTACACATTATGAAGCTTTGTACCAACTAATAAATTTAAAACATTAATACCATTATTCCATACATATTTTTGTGAGTTTTTTAGACATGAGTTGCCTTTATTTTTTCATAAACATGGTGGAAATTTTTAAAAATGTAAACACTTATCAACAACACTTTAGCATTATGTTCAAAACTTCATCAAACAAATAAATCCTGCAAACATTTTAAAAATAATTCTTCTTTTCTTCTTTTCCTTAGAAACCAATGATCCTGTGTCTAATGACTTTATCAGAGTTATCTAGTGTCTGATAGATCAACCTCTGAATTCTTTTGACGGGTTAGTATCGCCTCTAGTTCAATAGTCCTAACCTAATTGAAAATATACTAGAGTTCTTTCATTCTTGCCCCAATTGATAAAAAAAATAATTCTAATGAAAATGGTTTAAATACATTGTTGATTGATATGTGAATAAATTTTCCTTTTCATTAGTCCCAAAAAGTCTTGACAATAATAATTTTACCTATGAATTTCTTTTGAAATCACCACTACATCTGATGATCGGTGTCAGGGTCACACTAATATTCGGTGTCATACCATGTCTGATGAACTAGTGTCAACAGCTTCAATTTTAGAAACATATTTCCTTTCAATGTCTTTCTTTGATGGTTTATTTATTATTTCTTATTGTTCTGACTAGAAATCAGCACCTTTATTTTCAAATGATCCTATCAACCTTCTAATCCTTCAAACAAAACATCGATTGGTGATCTCACCCAGATGACCTGAGACCAGAAAGATTTGATTTCAAAAACATTCTTCTTCTAAATACTTCTACTTGTATCATGAATTCTACAAGACGTTGAATAAATATAGGATAAATATATAATCATATAAATTACATTGGTAAGTATTTTTAACATCTTATCATTTCAGTGAATTCTTTATTTCCAATCAAATCAATATGATTGGTAGAACCAACTCACCCCCCCATTCCCTTTATAAGGATTGAATCACAAGTTTTTATACAACTTATTAATTTTTTGAATTAAAAATCAGAAAATAATCACCATATTTACATTATACCCAATCATTATTTGATAAACTTTTTCATTATGATCATTACTTTTCTTTTTCCTGGACCTAAGGTGAGTTCGATGATCCTTTTCTTCCAGAAACCTTCTTCTAAAACAACTCAACATTCTTAATCATTTTGTGTATGAGTTATTGAATATGATGGTGAGTCCAATTATTATAATTTAAAAAGTGAATTTTTTTCTTTAATATTTTACATTTTTTTGACAGAAAAAGATATCACTTTCAACAGACACTTCTTTCAACATCCAAAAATGACTTCCATCCAACTTGGTCCCAAAAAAAAGTTAAATTATATATTATCATTATAGAAAAATAATTATATCATAAATATCATCAATAATAATTATATCCACCATAATAATCAACCATTAAGTGTTTTTATTAAAAATTAAATTCACTGGTTCCTGGAAAAGATAGTCAACATTTATGCACAAGTAATGCTTTCATTTACAAATTGATCAATAAGAGGTTGATAAATGTTATTCTGTAAGAATATTAACATTTTAGAATATGAAATAAAATTATTTCATTATATTAAAATTGTTAGTATATAATTGAAATAGGTATAATAATAAATAAAATGAAATAACTTTTTTAATATTAATATAACTTTTTTGGAAATCCTTCTTAGTATTACACCTTAATCCTTCATAATATCGTGTTAGGGGAAGACCTGAAGCTCTAGAAATTGTAAAATTAAGATTGGTAGGTATTTTTATAGGTCCTGTCTAATATAATTGGCATAAAATTTGTGAATATTCTAGTATTGGGGTTCCCTTTTAGAAATTAATTGGGCAGAAATGTTGGAAATACTTGAAATGATGTTATAAATCATATTTTTTACTCAATTCAAGTTCTCAAAATATTCAATATTTCAACTATTAGAGTGAAATGTTATAAATAAGATCAAAAAAATAATGTAGATATGTTTTTAAGCCATTGTGACCCTTTTTTTAGTTTAACCCCCTTTAAACTTTTTTAACCTTTACCATATTAATGACCTTGTACATCGGCTACTGTTCAATATGAAAAAAAAATAAGTTAAAATTATTAAAAAATATTAATTATGTTGATTCCAAATGTGGGATCTATTTTAAAATATTCAATTTCCTAAATTGGTAAAAATTAAGTATAATATATGTTTGTAAAATGCCATGAAATATATTTTTAGAAATATGCTTATTTTTATCGCACAAATTATTTTAAAAAAATATATATATAGTATAATTTTGATTCAAATGCAATTAATTAGATTTTTCTAAATCAAATTAGAATTATTTTTCTTTAAAAATAATCAAAACCAAAGTGAACCTTGTGAATAATTGATTAAGAGAGAACAACCAAAATGGTTTTTATTTGAATAAAAACATTTCTTAGACTTCCAAAATTTCATTCTTATATTTTTAAGTTCAATATTATATTTTTATATATAATATATTACTTATAATTTATATATTTGGTTTATAAAAAAGTTTTCATAAACACGCAAGTTATTCTTATATCCACAAAATGTCATAAAAGAGATAATATTTTTTAAAATCAGCATTTTTCACTATTCACCCTAAAAATAAAGTATTATTGGAAAATCTCAATAATTCTGTCTAATATAACCAGTAAATGATAATATCAAAAATTAATTTAATTTTATAAATAAAATTTCATAAAATTTTGGAAATTTATTCTAGTAATTAGTACATAAAATACAGAATGTTTTTTTATGAAGAATGTATTATTATGGAAAAAAAATTTATTATTTTACTTTTCCTTGTAAAAAATTATATTAATGTAAACCATTCATTGAATTTATTATTTTTATTTAGTAAATAATTTCTAAATATTTTTTTAAAAATTCATTAATTCCTATTTATACCCACCAATCTAATGTCTAGGTTCTAACAATCATATTTAAATAATATTATGTTGAGGTTCATTTAAGATCGGAGTTTCTTGTGGTGCATTCTATCTAACACAGTATTCATTTAAATGAAACTAAAATATTTGGGTGTTGAATTCTCCCCTCCTTAAATAAATTTATTCCTATCTATTTTAATCATTTTGAGCATATCATGACCTTTTAAAATATTTTATCATAAATTTTAATTTATTAGTTAATACTAGGAAACTTATTATTTCTTAAAAAACAATATGTGTACCTTTATTAGACTTTCACTTATGAATGTGTTTCTATAAGAGTACCTTAATAATTAATTTATACTTTCCATGCACAAAATGAGAGATTTATCTTCTATTTCTTGATTTTGATTAATCATAAGAAAATATTTTTACTTGATTATTTTCATATTTTTAGGTGAACTTATTTCCCTTTGATTTATTATTTTAATTAGTTTCCATTTTTGATTCTAATGATGAATGACTGAGAGGATTTTTGATGCCTAGAGCATGAAAATAAAGATTTAATGGATCATAAGAACCATTAAAGAATGAAAAATTATTCCACTCAACAAAAAATTATTAGAAAAACTTAAGATAAAACTTAATATGAATAAACCTTATTGTGAAGAAGTAACACATTAATTCTTAAAACATCAATAATAACAGCCATATAAATGATATAATACTTTAACCTTTAAATTATAATAAAATTTGTTCAATATAGATTATTTTAGGATTCATATACTAATTCCTATGTCCTAAAAAATAATTACACCCAATAGATAAAGATTATTTCAAATCCAAACATAGGTAAAATAACCTTGTTTTCAACAAGGGAATAGTTTCTCATATTAATAGAAACCACTCAATATATTCTTGTTATAACCAGATTCCCCCTAAGTGTCTTAATTTAAAATTCATTTCTTATAGTCTCAAGGGGTGATAATATGTTAATGAAAAATATAAAATATTTCATATATATTGAATCAAATAAAACATGATTTTACAATGACATTAATTATCATCACAACTTTAGGGATTTCAACTTTATATATAGTAATTACATAATCCTTAAATTACACCCTTATCCTTTTCTAAGGTAAATTTCTTAGATTCTTGGGTAATTCATTTGTATAATACCCATCAACAAAAAGTTTAAACACTATAAATTAGCGGATTCTTTCTTACCCTTGCATTCATGCACTAGATTTAGTTTCTCTCCACACTTGATGTAAACTCCAACTCCCCTAAAGAATTTACCTAGGTTTTTTTCCATCAATTATTACATGTGGCAAGTTCCATCCTTCCATTATTTTCCATTTCCTTATTTATTTTTTCTTGGTACTTATTCATCCTTTTTTTATTTATTTCCTTTGAAAATATATTACTTGGAAAATTAATTTTCCATCTTGATGGAACTTGATATCATAACATCATATAATGAAAAAAATTAGCAACTAGTATTGTTTAAAGGCTTGGATTAATACCATTAAATAAAAATTAAATCTTTCTTTCTAGATTATATATATATATTATATACTATTCCTTGATAATATTTTAAATTTTTCCTCATACTCAGTAACACTTTCTACTTCTTTTTATCTTATATTGAGGAATAAATTTTCTTATTAGCTCATTACACATAAAGAAGGTATTTTTAGTAGAATATATCCTTAAAATTATTCCATTAAATTCTTGCTATCTTCTATACCTCATTTTTATTTTGAATCGATGACCACTATTAGCTAATATCATTCTTTAAACAATGCCCTATCATAATAACATTTTCTATTTCATTACTTATCAAAGACATAAATATAATTTCAAGTGACTAGATCAATTGTTTAGCTATCAATGGATTAGTGGTTACCTTAAAGGATAGAGAGTTATTCAACATTAATTGTTCCAACATTAATTATTCCTACATTGAAAAAATATATTTTTCCATATAGGAATGTTTATTGGTCATAACCTGAGTCAATTATCCAAATGTGGTAATAATATTCTCAGCTCCAGTATTAGTTATATTGATATACTCTTGAGGGAAATACCTACATTGATTATGGGTTTTGGTGAATTTTCCATTCCATCTATGATGTTTCATTTCTAAATAAATTAAAATACTATATTATCTTGTAACATTATGAACTACAATGTATAATTCCAAATATAGTGTAATACAAAACATAAATTGAAAATTTATGTATAGTTATGCTCATAATTATGATTTTAATGTCTTTATGAATATCTTAAAATAATAAAAAAAATTTAAATAATTCATGATATTTCATAAATAGAATGTGAATCAACCAAATCATATCCCTCAAGAGTGTTTATCCATGGGTGATTTCATACTCCCACTCATAATGCACTGAGTAAAGAACAAGTTAATACTCAACTATCTATTTCCAAGGTGTGTACCCCTATGCGTATTTGTTCCACATCCACATCCAATTTTTATTATATATATAGGTATTTCATTTCTAGAAAACCACACATTATCTACCTTACCAAAATTGTATTACATAAACATGTACTTAGACTTATCCCAAGAACCAGTCATAGGATTAGGTTCTCTAATCTGTGTTTTCCTAAATCTAGTTAACAATGTTTACACTAAACTTCATATGATACAAATTATAACACACTAAATCTAATAACTCAATGATTTAGTCTATATCAATACATTGTAACAAGATAAAATTATTTATATCTTGAAGGATCAAATAGTTTAACTATCTTAGGAGACTAGATACATACTTGATTCTCACATTACATTTGAAAACATGAAATATAATTTGAAATTATAGTGATAAATTTATTATTTATCTTATTTTATTCCTATAATAATTCATAAATCCCTCCTTGGATTCATATGGAATGGAAAACATGATGAAGGGTGAGCTCATTTTCTCAGTAAGGGAAATGTTCAGTGGAATCTATCATAGAATAAATAAAACGTGGATAATATGGAAGAGATAAATAATAATCCAATATGATTTATAAATAATATCCTAAAATATAAATTCATTTATGGATAACATAAAAATATAAATAATCACATAGATAACAATAACTAAATTCATATGGATATAATGCATAATGTAGGATATCATAATCATTTTGTCAAGACCTTGTGCCAAGTCTGAATATGTAAATAGGAAAGAAATATGCCAAATCCCAAGATAATTTGTATCATGAGACCTAATAATTTATCTAGGGAATAAATAGGCCAAACTTGGAACTGACTATTTCCAATTCATTCATTATGTACAATAAATTAATAATAATTCAGTACATAATCAATATAAAAATTCATATTGAAAAACTAGTGTATGAAATGTTAATATTTTCCCTAGTAAATAAATAAAAAACATGATTATAATCCATCTAGATAAATAAGTTTTATGGTATCATTATATTATATAAATTTAAATGTATAATAATAAATAAAGGATGTTGAGATAGATGAAATTTACTCTAAATGAACATTCAAGACTTTCTTAGAAAACATGATAAAATATATGTTTGTTTTGATAACATTTTAAAAAATTATTCGGAAAATTATTTTCTTTGAAAATAAAGATGGAAACATTGAAATTATTTTTTTAAACAAAAAATATTTATGAGATTAATAAAAAATTTCCATTCGGTAAATTTTAAAAACAAATATTTCATTCACAATTTTTCTAAAAAGTCAAAAATACCATATTTAGAAAATGATAAGAGTATTCCTTTTATAACCTTGAATATAAAGTCAAATATTGTTAAAAATAAATTATAATAATCATTATATCATATAAAATTACATTCTTTAAAACAATTAAATAAAAACAAATGTGGAAGAAAAAATTTTCGAAAAAAGATTAAATAAGGTTAAATTTTCTTTAAAATACATTCTCAATCATATTAAGTATAAAATATAGAAAAATAAAAAGAAAACATGTAGACCTCATATATAACCTTAGGAGTATAATATATATATATATATATATATATATTAAAATATAAATTTCTTATACATTAATGTAATGTAAATTTAAACATAAATAATCTAGAAAAAAATTAAATTGTAGAATAAACCCTTACCTTAGATTTTTACGTGTTCAGATGCATCCCAATATACTGTATAATAAAAATATTTTAATTATTTAATTAATTAATAACCTTTTATTTATTTTATTCCCTTATCATAATCCATTTTTTTAATTTATTACAATTTCATATATAGTTACTAAATCTGTTTAGTTCATGTCAGATATTTTAAGGATGTTAGGTTCATAATCCCAAAACGACTTCGGTAGGTGGGCCATGGCTAGGGGGTTCATTTATCCATAATCTCCATAATATTATTCCTTAAATATTTATAATATTTATAAGTTAAATATAATTTTATAATCAATCATGTGATTTAATCATTCAAAATGAAACATGTATCTTCATGGAGGTGATAGTCCACACGTACTCATAAACAACATTTTCATTTTTCTAATGGATGAAAGGAAATGAAAGAGATAAAAATATACTTTTATATAATAATAATATTATTATAAATATCATAATTATTTATTAAATTCCTACTTATTACCATATATGTAAATAAGAAAATAAAATTGATTCACATCGCTTCGTAGAGGTGGTAGTCCACACGTACGCACGAGCGACATTATCATTTTCAAACTGAAGGAAGGGTAGAAATTTTTATTATATATTATCATTATAAAAGCATAATTATATCATAAATATCATACATAAAAATTATATCCATCGTAATTACCAACTATAATGGGTGGTGATGAAAAATACAATGCATCTCTTCATGGAAGCGGTAGCTCGCACATATGCACGATTGATGCTTTAATTTTATATTAGATTTTATGTAGGTGGATAAATATTTTTCCATAAGAATAATAAAATTTAATTATTTAATATATTTAGGTTATTATATCATAATCATTTGGAAAAAATTTAATTTGGTAGAATAAGAAATAAAATAAAATAACTTGGTTAAGTGTTATACCTCTTATTTGGAAATAATCTTTTAGATTAAACCTTAAACATTATTAAGATGGTATTAGAGGAAAAAAGATTATATAAAATTAATGGAATACAGTAAGGTATTTTTTTAGCTATTGGATGAGATATGTGGCTCAAAAAATCTGAATAACAATGGATAGTGGGTACCCTTTTATAAGTGAGGTGGGTTTTAATCTTGTTATTACACGAAATATTGTTATACATTATATGTATTACCCGATTAAATCAGCTCAAAATTGATACAATTTTTAATATTAGAGGTATAGGTTATAAATATGATCAACTGATATAATTTAGATAATTTTTTACATCATTTTAACCCTTATCGTTTTATTTATATTCCATTTAATCTTTTACCATTGAAATAATTTTTTCCTCATTTTCTATTAATAATGACAAAAAATTATGGAATCCATTTTAAAATTATTCCCTAATGAGGTGAAGTTTAACCTAATAAAATCAAAAAGAAGTGAGAATTATTTGTAGAAATATGCTTGTTTTAAGCATAAAAATGATTTTATGAAAAAATCAAGTATAATGTTGATTCAAAATTAATTGGTTGGATTATATTAAATAAAAGGAGTCATATTATTCTTTAAAACTAAACCAAATCTTAAACTAACCTTGGTAATACTTTATAAAGATAAAAGAACCAAAAACAGTTTTTATATGAATAAAACCATTACTTATATTTCCACATTGTTATGCATAGATTAATAAGTTCAAAATTATATTTTTATGAATTATATTACTTATTAAAGATATATTTTTACATATAAATGTTTAATTAAATTATAGGTTATTCATATATCATTATAATTTCATAAAAGTGGTAGTATATGTAAAATTAGTATTTTTCACTATTCACACTAAAAATCAACTATTTCTAAAAAATTCAAAACATTAACCCTAAGATAAATTTTAAATGATTATTTTAAGAATGATGTTAATTTTTTAATATACATTTTTAAAAAAAAGTAGAAATCAATTCTAATTATTCATACAAAAAACACATAAGACCCATTTTTGGGAAGAATGTATTCTTATGGCATAAAATGAATTTATTCTTACACTTTTATTTGTAAAAAAATAGATTAATTTAGAAAATGTTTAATTTAATTTAATATTTTTATTAAGGAAATAATTTCTAAATATATTTCATAATTAAATTATTCATACTCATACCCGCCAACCCAACAGCTAGGTTATAACAATCATATTTAAATATTATTATTTCGTGGTTAATTTAAGGTCGAGGATTCTTGTAGTGTGTGTTATATAACATGGTATTATGTTCATGGAAACTAAAATATTAGGGTGTTATACAAAATTCCATTAAATATATTAAAATTTGGTATTGGCTATGGTGAGACCTATTGAACTCTTGTTGCATTTGTTGATAAGAAGTCAATATGTGTTGGTGGATGAAGTGGTAATGCTGGGAAATTTTTATAGACTCACATTATGACATTGGATATCTTTCTTGATCAATTAAACATGTTTCAATTATGATGATTGATTTAAGTGATCATGATTTCTAGGACATGGGTCAAGAAGGACACATTTTTTACCAAATTTTTTAGAAGATTAAATAATGTCATCTTAAAAAGAAATTAATTATTTCTTGAGGAATGAATAAATTATATATAGATTGAAAATAGAATTGAAGGTGTACATGAAAAAATATATTCATAAATTGTGCATAAGGAGATTAGATGAAGTATAGTTGAGGATGTTGTAAATGAAAAACATAAATGAGGCGTTGGTTTATTTTTTCAAGTATGCTGCTACTCTTCCCCATGAAATACTTCCCCATGTGACTCTTCTTCTCCCCATGAGTCAGTTTATTTCCCACGAATGATTTTAATATTGTTTTCTTTTTTTCCTCTCATTAAATGTAATGTGTTTGTCCATTTTTTTGTATTTTTCATAGCCTATCAATATGGTGAATGTAGTCCATTAAAAATAGTGGTGATAAATGAAATCTTGAAAGATCCTTTTTTTTGTTATGTTCCATTTTCATTATCCTCTAAATTTCATAGATTTTATATCAAACAAACTAGTATCATAGGCAATACCAAAGAATCCTCTAATTTCTGAAGATGACCACCCCAATCCAACCGCATGTTCTGAAGTTGTCTAAATACAACTACGAAAGGTGGTGCATCTAAATGAAGGCATTGTTCAGAACACAATAATTACGGGAGATCATCACCAATGTGTATATTTTACCCACTATGGAGGAAGAATACTCCTTCACGAATGAAGAAAATAATACCCTCAAAAATAAAATTAAGAAGGACAACAAGGTGTTGTTACTCATTTATCAATTGTTGGAAGAATCGACGTTTGAAAAGATTTCCAAAGCAACATTGAGAAAGAAATATTGGGATACCACTGCCACCATCTTCAAAGGTGTTGATCGAGTGAATTATATTTGTCTTCAAACACTAAAAGTGGATTTTGAAGCTGTACACATGATGGAAGATGAGAGTATATATGATTACTTCTCATGCCTAATTTACATTGTTAATAATTTGAAAAGAAATGGTTAAAAAATAGAGGAAATTTGAGTTATTGCTAAAGAAAATTGATCACTCACAACCATGTCTGATCATGTGGTTGTGGAAATCTAAGAATAAAAATATTTTTAAAAGTTTTCCACTTAAGAATTTATGGGGTCATTAAAGTACACGAGTAGTGAATACAGAAGAATGAAGATTCAAAAATAGAGAATGCCTTAGAGTTGAATTTAACTCTGCAAGAATAAAAGTATGGCCATGAAAAATGAGGCGGTTATCGTGCAAGAGGAAGAGGGTGTGGATACCTTCTAAGCCATCAATAAAATAAAAAAACTTTTAGTAGATTCTGTGGAAAATGGAATGGTGGAGGCCGATTCACGTGTGGTCATGGAAACGTAAAGAATGTTCAATGCCACAATTGTAAGAAATTTTGATATTATGAAATTGTTTATTGGATGAATGTGGATCATGAGGAATGATCCATCTATGCTGAAACATCTCATCATGGAGAATAAGGTACCACGCTCCTCCTAGCATAAGAAAATGAATGTCAATAACCCAATGTATGGTATCTCAAAACAGTTGAAAGTAACCACATGATTGGTAACAAAGAGCTGTTTGAGGACCTCACAAAAGAGGTTCATGGTGATGTAGGATTTGGTGACTCATCAAAGCTACCCATGACTGGAAAAGGTAAAATCAAAATCTATTTGAATAATAGAGATTAAAATTACATTTCTAATGTATATATCATTCCATGCATGAAAAATAATATCATCAGTCTCAACCAACTCCTTGAGAAGGGGTATGACATAAACTTGAAAAACTATTCTTTCTCTATAAGAGATTCACATAGGATACTTGTTTCTGAAGTCCAAATGGAGAATAATCTCATTTTTCAGCTATATATCAACACAAAGGATGAGGATTGTCTCTTTGGAATCATGAAGAATGATTCATGGAAATGGAATCTGGGCTTTTTGCATCTACATTTTAGCGGGCATAAACTTCTATCCTCATAAAGCATAGTGCATGGATTACTGGTGATTGAAGTTCTAAATAATTTATGTGAGGTGTTTTCCCTCAGTAAGAAATAAAGGAATTCATTTCCCAATGGAGTGTCTAAAAGGTAAAATGAACCACTTCAGTTTGTTCACACCGATATTTTTGGAACACTTGAAAAACCCTCACTTTGAGGTAATAGGTATTTTATTACCCTTATTGATGATTTCAGTAGAAGACTCTGGGTGCATTGCATCAAAGAAAAATCATCCAATTTCACTATCTTTAAAACATTAGAAACTCATGTTGAAACTAAAAGTTTCCATATAATCAAAGCTCTCATATCTAAAAGATATGGAGAATACACCATAAATTCATTTCAAGATTATTGTAGGGAACATTGCATCAAACAGCAATTCACAGCATCCAATATGTTATAGTAGAATGGTATCACATAAAGAATTAACTACACCATCCTCAATATGATGAAAACCATGATGAAGGATAAAGGACTGCCAAAGCGCTTCTGGGCAGAGGCAGTGGAATGTACTACATACATTTTTAATCGGTGTCTAATGAATAGTGTCAAAAACATGACTACACAAGAGGTGTGGAGTGTCTACAAACTAAGTGTGGAACACCTAAGAATCTTCAGGTGTGTCACATACACTCAAGTTCCAGAAGTAATAAAAGGAATATTGATTATCGTGGTGAAAATTTCATCTTCATCGACTATTATAAAGCCTCTAAATCCTACAAACTCTACAATCAACTAACCAATGAATTAGTGGTGAGTATATATGGGTTCATTAGTGAGGAAGAAGCGTGGAAATCGAATAATGAAGAATTAAACAAAGATGTTCCAATAAATAAAGAAGTTCCTAAATAAAGGCATGATCATCAAGAGAAAACACCCGGAACACCATCCACAGGCGCATCATTAGTTGGAGGAAGTCCATTAGTACATTCCATCACTCATGAAAGCACTCCAGAAAATCAAAATTTTTCCATCTCATCATCGCCTATGGATCTAACGAAGATGAATATTTTGAGTGACATTTATGAGAAGATCGAAGAGGTAAATTTTTTTTTCTTGTATACAGATCATAAGACTATAACGTTTCAAGAATCCATGAGGTAAGGATGTTGGATAATTGACATAGAAGAATAAATTCAATCCATCAAGAGAAATGACACATGGGATATGACTACACTCCCAAAACTCCAAAAGAGCATTAGCATCAAATGGGTGTACAGGATCAAGCGAAATTTCGATGGTGATATCAATCGATACAAGGTAAGACTAATAGAAAAGGGGTAAAAATAAAAGTATGAGGTGGACTATGAATAAGTCTTTACTCCTATTGATCACCTTGATACTATAAGGATGATTACCTCCCTTGGTGTCCATCACAGTTGGATGATCAACCAATTGGATGTGAAGTCTGCATTTATAAATGGAATTCTGGAAGAGGAGGCCTATGTTGACCAGCTTGAAGGCTTTCTTATGTAGGGGGGGGGGGAAGAGAGGGTGTATCATCTAAAGAAATCTCTTTATGGGTTGAATTAGGCTCCTCGTTCTTGGAATGAATGCATCAAATGAAATCATCAAGATAATGGATTTTCTCAATGTCCATATGAGCAAGAAGTTTACATCTTGAAAAATGATCGTGGTGATATACTAATCGCATGCTTGTATGTTGATGATTTGTTGTTTATAGGGAATAGTCGACAGATGTTTGATGAATTCAATGGGGTTATGTTCAATGAGTTTTAAAAGACCGATGGAGGTCTCATGTCCTTTTTTGGGCATAGAAGTAAATCAATAACATAGTGGCATCTATATATCTCAAAAGAGGTATGCTAATGAGTTGCTTGGAAAATTCAATATGGCCAATTGAAATGTTGTAAACACACCTGTAGAAAAGAGCGTAAAGCGGAAAAAATAGAGAAGGAAGAAGTTTTTACTCGACTTTGTTCAAAAGTCTGATTAGAAGTATGAGTTATCTCACAATCACAAGGTCGGATATTATCTACAGTGTTGGGCTTCTAAGTAGGTACATGAAAGCAATGAAAGATTCACACTGACTAGTAGTAAAAATAATCCTTTGGTATATTAAAGGTGCAGTGGATTTTACTCTTTTTTATCAATAAAATGAATAAGAAAAGCTATATGGATACCCAGATAGTGATTGGGGAGGTTACCATGATGGAAGAAAAAGAACCACTAGTTATGTATTTTTTCTTAGACCGACTGCATTCACTTGGAATTCAAGAAATTTGAGTGTGGTCTCCATATCCACATGTGAATTAGAGTACGTGGAAGCATACTCTACTATTTGTGAGGGAATTTGGTTGAGAAATTTTATGAATGAGTTGATGCATCCATAGTATAGATCCATGGTGATATATATGGATAACATGTTAGCTATTGAACTAGCCAAAAATCTGGTGTAGCATGAGAGAAGAAAATACATTGATACCCATTTTCATTTTCTCAAAGATCACGTGAAATAGAAAATGATAAAATTAGAATATTTCCATAATATGGAACAGGTGATAGATATTTTCACAAAACTACTATCGGTAGAGGAATTCAAACGGATAATAAGGATGTTATGTGTGAAGCTAGTTTTAGTTTGAAGGGGAGTGTTGGAAATGAAAACCATAAATGAGGAATTGGTTTATTTTTTCATGTAAGCTACTGCTCTTCCCCATGTAGCACTTCCCCATGAAACTCTTACTCTCCCCATGAGTCCATTTATTTCTTATGCATGATTTTAAAATTGTTTTCTTTATTTTTTGTTCTTATCATTAGATGTAATGTGGTTGTCCTTTTTTTGTATTTTCATAGCCTATAAATATGGTGAATGTATTCCATTGAAAATAGTGGTGATATATGAAATCTTGAAAGCTCCTTGTTGTTTTTTGTGTGCCATTTTTATTCTCCTCTAAATTTATCGAGTTGTATAGTCGATGGAGTAATTATATTTGATAATGTATTGAAGAATGATTTTATGGGTATATATTTCTTTGTATTATTTTTAATGTTGGATTTAAAAATATATATCGTGTCATCCACAGAAGCCTTAAGGGATATCCCTCAACCACGCTTGAGGGACCAAATGGTCAACCTCATGGGAAAGCCTGACCAATGAGGTTTCATAGTGGCATAGGTGGGCCATGTATTCCCAAAAGAGCATGATAGATCATGGGAAGGTCGTGTATAGGCCTGCAAAGGAGTGGGTGCATAGCACACCTACATGGGATGGTGGATATGCAGAGGTGGGCATAGCCACATGAGGCACAAGGTGTGAAAGTATAACGGTTGTCGAACCCTATAGTCTGCTTGACCGAACAGTAATCATGGTTTTGGTAATAAAGCACAAAGCACCTGCAAGTGATAATTGATAAAGGAGAATCTAATGTGTGGGAACTATTTTCCCACTATTAAATGATATTAATATATGATGGTTCATCTGATAGAGTTACTCTATGATTTCTGATCATAGCTACAATCATCTTAAAACTTTTGATGTTGAAGGCTTCTATATATAGAGTGTTTTCATGTTTCAATCATATACTAACCTGAATAGTCTACAATATCATCTCAAACTTGATGGGAGTATGAAATGTGGCTAAGTATGGATTTGATCAAATCATAAAAATGCTTTGTGAAGGTGATTTTTCATAAGCATGTTAGTTCACAGAGAATGATATGAAAATAAAGAGTCCATGTGAATGAGCATCCATGCAAGAGATTCTATAGCCTGGGGGTTTCTTTAATTTAACGAAGTATTAATTTCTGTATACTGATATTTTTACTCAATATATGTTCCATTTATAAATAATTCTATACGGAATTGGATGTTTGCAGAGGATATTACATGCAATGTGAAGGATAATATTTTGTGGACTGATTTATGAAAATAGTATGAAGACTACCATGAGAAGATAGAAGATGAGATTCAGGATGATTATATCATATGATTCATGCTTGATGAATACATAGAATAATAATTCTTTGAAGTATAAAATACCACAAATATGGAAGGTCATTTTGCGGTTTCATGTGCTACATGAATGTGGATATGGTATGTGAAGAGTATAGTATGCATTGAATAATAACATATTGTATATGGAAAATAAATGTTTTGTTGGTTGTGTCTTTTTTGGAGATAGGTGACATATTTTTGGGTGTCTCATACAATTAAATGGTTCAGTATATGTTTTGATATGATCATGTGTTAATTTCTTGTTAACAATTTTTTTTATAAATATATGGTTAACACTCGGCTAAAATATTATTAATCAAGATTTTTGGAAAAAGTATTTCATTGAGATCTGAGGCTCTTATATTTCTATAATTAAGTTACATAAATCATTGTGTACTTTTAATGAAGAAAATTATTTAAAGTTAATTTTAATTCTAAGTGCTATGTGGATAAGGTGAAATACTAATTACACTATGATATAAATGCATAAAGAGAGTGATATAGACTTGAAACATAACCAACATTCTTTTTGAAGTGTCAGTACCTGAAGTTTCATGTAATTGGATCCATAGTACATAGTAAATCATATATTCTATGCTATATTCATATTATGTGCATAAGAAAAATTTCAAATACTACTTGATTAATATATAATGATTTGAAAACTGACGTGAAATTTGATCTGAGCATTAGTACGCTAAGAATCATGAATGTGGTCCAAAAGTATTAAACATATTATATATGTTGTTATTTGATCATTTGATGTTAATAGAAACAATTTAGCATACTTTTTGAAGTTCACAATGTGGTGAAGTAATGCAGGTTCAAAGAACACTATTAAGAATTCCATGAAATACTAAGGATTTCATGAATTATTTGAGTTGAGATTTTGAAGATGGATTATTCTAAGTTGTGAAAGTTATATATTTCACAATATTGAGGTTAGTACATCATCTAAAGAAGGAATAATACTGGCCCGATTAGTTTTCTGAGTAATATCATATCAGATACATGTGATCATAGATATTTGATCAAGACAAGAATACTGCAAAGGTATCCAAATAGGTACATGAGAAAGTGTGATTCAGTGATCACATAGAGGAATATCAATAGATCTTCCTAAAGTGGATTAATCCTTTAATTAATAATGAATCCTCACAATTAGATCTAGGAGTAGGAGATGTCTCCTATGTGATTCGAGAGTATAAGCCTCTAGTGTGGATTCTAGAGAAGGTCGATGTGTATTTTGGTAACATTGTGGGATGTTGTATAATGTACCTTCTGTGTGGATTAAAGATATATATGGTGTGACTCTGTATGAACCATTATAATTAATAATAATAATAATAATAATAATAATAATAATAATAATATACTATAGAATTCATATTGGGGATAATAACCAACATGGAAAGAGGTAGGTCTTTATACCGAACCTGGTAAATCCTTGTGTACTGTGACTTTAATTTACAGCATTCTTAGAGGTAAGGTTAAGATATTAAAAAATAGTGTATTGAGGCTTTAACCAACCACATAGGTTTGACTGGAAATAAATTATTTCAAAAAAGAAAAATAGATCATTAATTCACCCGCTTTCCCTCCCAGTGATATCAGACTTATCTGGGCACTTTAATTAGTATCAAAGTAAGGTTAACAATAAAATATCCAACAAAATTATGAGGATAGTGATGTTATTAATATTTTCATTACTTATTAAATACTCCCTTCACTTATTTTATGTTAAATGTGCATAATTTATGTGAAATATTAATGTTTTAATACTAAGTATAATTTTTGAGCATTTTAGAAGTAATCCAATTGATTCAATGTACTAATTTATTGATAAATATTGCAATAATGATCCATATTGTTTTGTTCTTATTTTTTATTATTTCCAATTCAATTTACTACATTTTTATAGAAGGAACCATTGGCCAATTCGTCCATTTGTATGGTCATATGGACCACACAAGAAGACTCAAGAAAACTGTGAAGAAACTGGATCAGCCATGATAATGGAATTACTGGGCTCCCGCCATAAGCCCAAATTTGGTGATACTCCAGATTTAATTCTATATTCTCTAAAGGAATCCTGGATAAATACATCAGGTCCCAATACCAAACAAAAGCGACCCAAATGATTCATTTAAACTCATCCCACATTTTTGGCCAGTAATTAAAATCATTATAGTGTTGATGACATGGCTCCTGATCTAGAAATAATTTTGAGATGATATGTTGTAGTGAGAAAGAGGAGATATAGGTGGAAGACTTTTTTGAAGACGTCATTCGGTTTTGAAGGCATCTTCCTATTCAAAAACCCTTTCACATGTTGGACATCAAAAATGATTGGATTAAAATGGACAGATTAATTTTTTTAATCAACCAGCCATAACATTGTCTCCATAAGTCCAAATTACTCAAAATTTTGATATAGGTCAGTAAAAGTTATTATAAACAACTTTGAAGAAGGAGATATCACGAGAATATGCTGTATGTATATCCAAATCGTCAATCCAAGTGGATGGACTGATTGGGAATGCAAACAATCCACTTCATTGGGCTATAAATACATCCCCCTCCACTCCTTCAAAGGGGTTGGCATTTCATAATAGTGGAGCATCAATTGGCATGATCAAATACCTTCCAAATGCTTTTTAGTACCTTCCATACTCAAGTTTTCACTTGAGATACCCTTCCTCCTCTCTTTGTTTCCTTTCACTTTTGTGATTTTCTTCATTTGTAATCTCGTATGTGTTGTTTTTGTAATTATGTTTTAATGCAAGTTTATTCTTCAATATCTCTTATTCTCATCCAAATTTTATAGTTTAATGTTAATGTTATTAAAATAGTTAAAATACAGTTTTATCCCCTTCCCTTTTCTTTTTCTTCCTCATTCAATCGAAATCTCGTTTTTAATTATCATCATTGTCCGTGTGTATGTGTTTGACGCACCACTCTTTTCTTATCCCTTTCTTTTTATTCTCTTCTTAATTTTTCATCATAATCATTATAACCGGAATATTAAACACCCAAATTTCTGAGTAAATCTCTCATTGTGGTGAGTCAAAATTTTGGGATGTTAAGTGATTGAGAGTATTTGCTCGATGAGTATTTGTTAATTTAACATTGTGTATGTGGGACTTAACATGTCATGGATTAATGACATATTTTGTTTAACATATGGCTTCCATGGATTATTGTAACCATAAATACACTACCATAAACAAGTAATGGTAATGATTATTACCCTAAGTTAAGTTAAGGCTTGGATTAAATCCTTAACACTTAGGAATTCCAATCAATGTTATCTTGTGATGTGGGTGTTAATTTAAATGAAATATAAAGCAAATATCAAGGATGTCACAAGATTAACTCCCTAATAATGAACTCACCCAAATATTTATCAAATTTTTAAATCAAGAACCAATCTTTAATCACTTAATTTAAGCTCTGCAAACAAACCCCCCAATCAGAATACAATGAACTAAAAAAATGACTATTACAAAGTATCATCACCAAGGATTCGACCCAAGTGATTATATATATATTAACAGAGCACCAGAACCTTGACCGGTCGACAGGCAAAAATCAGCCGTGTGTTTCAAATGAAAGCATTTCCAGGGATGGTGCTTTAAATAGTTATTAGTTTCTGGTTGTTGTAAAAAACAAAATTTAAGAAAAAAATTGAAAAAAAAACACAAATAGAAAAACGTCTTCTCATAAAAATCATAAATTTAAAAAAAATACCAAGAAACCCCGATCTTCCATTTCCATCCAACATCTCTCTGAATGCCTCGTATCCTCCCAAAAAATTCCTTGGATTTCTTTGATCTTGAAATTGAGCAAAAACTTTGCCATATCTGGAGGAACATAAGAGATAATCAACTCATTCATGAACCAGTCCTTGGCCAACCAATCGAATTAGATATAGTCAATCCTAGGGAACAAACACTAAAAAAACTTGCTACCCCTAATATGAATTACCAACCTCTTGGTATTCAATATCCAAACATAGAAGCTGACTTCGAACTCAAATTAGGTTTGATTCATCTTCTCCCTGATTTCCACGAGCTAGCCAGTGAGGATCCACATCTCCACCATAAAGAGTTTCATGTAGTGTTCTCTACCATGAAGCCTCAAGTGGCTTCTGAAGAACAAATAAAACTTCAAGAATTCCCTTTCTCCCTAGCTGACACTTCTAATTCATGGATTTACTAACTACTTCATGGTTCCATAACCACATAGAATGACATGAAGCGACTCTTCTTAGAGAAATTCTTTCCTGCTTCTCGTACTGCTTCAATTCGAAATGAAATAAGTTGTATCTGTTAGTTCCCAAGTGAATAACTCCATGAATACTGGGAGAGGTTCAAAAAGCTTGTTGAAACATGACCACACCACCAAATCTCTGAACAACTCTTAATCCAATACTTCTATGATGGGTTATTGGCTATGGATAGAACTCTCATTGATGCCACAAGTGGTGATGCTCTTGTTGATAAAACTCCTGCAGCAACAATAGATCTCATAAGTAACATGGCTGCAAACACACAACAATTCCATACTCTAGTACATGCTCAAGTCATATAAGCCCCAGATAATCTATCAATTGATCCGAACAAGATGACTGAGTGGATGAGTGAACTTACAGGTCTTGTGCGACAACTAGCTATGGAATCCAAAGCCCCAACCTCATCTTCTCCACAATCACTATTTCCTAGACCTATAAAAAGATGTGGAATCTGCAACTCTCAATCTCATCCAATAGAAACATGTCCACAACTTCAAGAGGATCAATCCAATTCATCTGGACCAATGGATATCAATGCAGCATATGCTCAGTGGAACTCAAATCCTCAACTATTAGGTTAGTTTGTTAGAAACTTCAACCAACCCCACTCTGATCCCTTCTCTTCTCCCTATAACCCTAACTTGAGATATGGGAATCCGATTTCTCATCCCTTTCAATTCCCTCCTCAAAACCCAAACTAGTTTCCATACAGTCAAGGTGTTGGTAACTTCCAACAACCTTATCCTTTTATTCCTCAACCTCAAAGGAAAAATCCTCCTCCTAGATTCCACTATCCCAGTGAGCCATCCCAACTCTCAAACCAATACAATCACTCTCCCAAGAACCAATATCAAGGAAATCCCAATCTGGGGCATGCCTCTTCTTCCAAGAAACCATGGAAAAGTGCAGTTGAAGATCTTTCCTCTTTCACCCATTCCATCCTTAAAAATATTGAAACCCAAATTGGTCAACTTGCATCCAACCTTAGTCAGCAGCAACCATCCAATTCTTCCCAACTCCCAACTCATCCATTTCCCAACCCCAAGGGTAATGTAATTGTAATTACACTTAGATCGGGAAAGAAAATTTCTATGTCTCAAGATAAGCCCTTTAACCCTACTTTGAATGTTGACCTAGAAAATGAAAAAAAAGAAACATGAAAATGAATCTGAATCCATTCCCTCACCTCCTTCCATTCTACGTAAGAATCTAATTCCTTTTCCACAAGCTGTCTCTAAGCCAAAGAATTAATTTAAACATGAT
This sequence comes from Viscum album, assembly GCA_963277665.1. NCBI lineage: Eukaryota > Viridiplantae > Streptophyta > Magnoliopsida > Santalales > Viscaceae > Viscum > Viscum album. The sequence goes on along the minus strand of OY728145.1, from coordinate 2,103,202,857 downwards.
CTTGAAATGCTCGACATTTTTAGACGTGTTGAAGTCAACATTCCTCTCTTAGATTCCATCAAAAAAATTCCTATGTATGCCATGTTTCTTAAGGAATTGTGCACCCATAAGTGGAAAATTAGGACCTTTGAAAATGTTTCCACCCGGTAGTCTATTCCCATAAAGTTCAAAGATAAAGGGACCTTTATGGTCTCATTCCAAATTGGAAGTTCTAACATTTATGATGCACTTATAGACCTAGAGGCCTCAATTAATGTCATTCCCAAATACATATTATCCAACCTTGGTCTAGGTCCCTTACATCCAACGAGTGTTTTCATTCAATTAGCCAATCTAAGAACATTCAGTCCTGAGGGAATAATTGAGGATGTCCTTGCCCAAGTCAATGATCTTATCTTCCCTGCTGATTTCTATGTCCTTGACATGGAAGGTTAGGCGAACTCTTCTGGATCTCCCCTAATTCTAGGAAGACCATTCCTCATGACTGTAAGATCCAAGATTGATGTCCATTCTGGCATCTTATCCATGGAATTCTGTGACCAACTAGTCGAGTTCAACATTTTACAAGCCATGTGATACCCATCTGAGGATCACTCTGCATTCTCAATCCATGTTTCTGAGGACACTTATAAGAGTCAATCGAACCCCAATCCACAATGTTATTCATGTTCTAATGACAAAGGATCTTTTGAAATCTACACCATGATTAACCAAGTCATAAATGGTGAAGTTGATGTGCACCTCTCATTCATAGACTCCATCAATCTAGAGGAATTTGAAAACTCTCTTGAATCCCACATAAACTCTGATCTCTACTACTCCACCTTGGAAGGTATTAAGGAGAATGGATTTGAATCCACTGAAATACCTTCCTCCATTCTTGATTTTTCTAACCCACAAATGAAAGATGAGACTGATCTGAAACCTCTTCCTGAATGCCTAAAATATGAATTCCTTTTCCGGGATCATTCATATCCTGTCATTATCTCTTCTTCACTTACCGAAACTAAGGAAACCAAACTTGTTCAAGTGTTAGAGGAAAAAAAGGCCTTAGGGTGGACCCTAGATGACATACCAGGAATCAACCCTACACTTTGCATGCATCAAATCCAGCATGAGGAGTCATCCAAACCAATTAGACAACCACAAAGAAGACTCAATCCACTCATACTTGAGGTAGTTAGGGAAGAGATCAACAAGATTCTTCAATATGGTATTATCTACCCAATTTCTAATAGTGAATGGTTTAGTCCAATTAAATTTGTACCTAAGAAGGGTGGGATAATTGTTGTCACAAATTAACATGGAGAGGTAGTCACAACTCGAGTGAAAAACAAATGGCGTGTGTGTATCAACTATAAGAAATTGAATGTCGAAACAAGAAAATATCACTACCCTCTTCCATTCCTTGATCAAATGATGGAATGATTAGTTGGAAAGTAACACTATTGATTTCTTGATGGATACAATGGCTACTTCCAAATCCCAATCACACCTCAGGACCAAGAAAAGACTACTTTAACATGCCCCTTTGAAACATATGCTTATATAATAATGCCTTTTGTCCTTTGCAATGATCCTGTAACATTCCAGAGGTGTATGTTGAGCATCATTTCTGAATTCATTGAACACTTCATGGAAGTATTCATGTATGACTTCACCATTTATGGTGAGTTATTTGAATCTTGTTTGAATTCACTCTCTCTAGTCCTCCAAAACTCTTTCATGTGTAACCTTGTGATAAATTTTGAAAAATGTCACTTCATGGTTGAAAATGGGATTGTTCAAGGGAATATAGTTTCAAAAGATGGTATTGAATTAAATCCTGGAAAAATTGAAGTGATCCAATCACTTCCTCAACCCACTTCTGTTCGAGACATCCATTCATTCCTCGGTCATGTTGGTTTCTATCAGATATTCATCCATAACTTCAGTAAAATTTCCCTCCCACTCACTCAGTTGCTCCAAAATGATGTCACTTTCCATTTCGATGAGGTTTTCAAGAGAGACTTCATTGAACTCAAAACTGCTCTTACATTTGCACTGATAACCCAACCCCCATATTGGTCCTTACACTTTGATTTGATGTCTGATGCTTCTGATAGAGCTATTGGGGTTGTTCTTGGTCAAAGAAGAGAAAATATTCCTTATGTCATCTATTATGCCTCAAAAACATTGGATGAAACTCAATCTCACTACACTGTCACTGAAAAAAACTTTTAACAGTTGTTTTTTCCTTAGATAAATTCTGGACAAATCTCTTAGGTGCCAAAATCATCATCTTCATAGACCATTCTGCTATAAAATTCTTACTCAAGAAAACTGATTCCAAACCGAGGCTAATAAGCTGAATCCTAATGCTCCAAGAGTTTGAAGGTGAAATAAAATATAGACCAGGTAAAGAAAACCCTGTGGCTAATCAATTGAGAAGAATTTATAATTCCTCTCATTCAGAAATCATTAATCCTGAATTCCCCACTGAGCACCTTTCACCTCTCACTACAATGTTACCATGGTATGCCCCAATTTCAAATTACATGGTTTCTGGTGTTTTTTCTGAATCGTTTTCAAAAGAACAAAAAATTAAATTGAAAAGTGATTCAAAATACTATTTTTGGGAAGAAAATAAACTTCGGAAAATTGGGGCAGACATGGTTATTAGGAGTTGTTTTGATAAAGATGAACATTCCTCTATCTTAGAATTTTGTCACTCAATGCCTGGTGGTGGCCACTTTGGACAACAAAGGACCTACCAAAAGGTCCTAGACTCTAGATTCTTCTGGCCTTCACTCTTTAAGGACTCACATGAGTTCTGTCAATCATGTCCTAATTCCCAAAAGTTTGGCACAATTTCAAAGAGAAATGAAATTCCCCAAAATCCTTCAATTTTCTGTGAGATCTTCGATGTTTGGGGTATCGATTTCATGGGACCATTTCCCCATTCCAATGGATTCTCATACATGTTAAGTAAATAAGGTTTTCCTTATGACTTTTCGATTCCTTCTTGTTTTGAAAATCACAAACACCCTATACATAAGAAAATATACATTTTACTTATATAATGAAAATTTCCTTCTCAAAGGAATTTACCCCTACTATATTTTCATTGTTCGTATCAATATTTTCCTTAAACATAAAAATCAGATTCATAACAAAAACCTCGGAATCATATAATATTTTGATATGAAGCATTATTTTTTAGGATCTGAAATCTAGATATGAACTGTAATAAAGTTCCACTCTGAATTCTGGATATGAACTATAATAAAGCTCTACTCCGAATTCTGGATATGAACTGTAATAAAGTTCCACTCCAAATTCTGGATATGAACTGTAATTAAGTTCCACTCTGAATTCTGGATATGAACTATAATAAAGTTCCACTCCGAATTCTGGATACAAACTCTCATATAGTTCAACTCTGAATTCTGGATATGAACTCTCATACAGTTCCATTCTGAATTCGGGATACGAACTCTCATATAGTTCCATTCCAAATTCTGGATACGAACTCTAACAAAGTTGGACTCTAAACTTCTATGAGTTCGACTCCGAACTTTTACTAGTTCGACTCTGAACTTCTATGAGTTCGACTCCGAACTTTTACTAGTTAGACTCTGAAGTTTTATAAGTTTGACTATGAACTTTTACTAGTTCAACTTTGAACTCTGTTAGTTCATATTTTTAACTCTGGGAAAACCAGACTCCGAATTTCTTTAGAAATTCAGACTCTAGATTTCTACAAAATTCAGGTTCCGAATTCCTATAAAACAGAATTTGAATATCCTTTTATTAAAGAATCTGAATTCTATTTTGGTTAGACTCCAAACATTTATTTTCTTACATTCCAAACTACAGTTTTTCTTATGATTACACTCATTTAATTATAAAATGATGTTGTGATTTCAGTTACATATTTTTTGTTATAAAACGATGTCATCCATTCTGTTTCTAACTAACTGTTGGTTTAGTGACACATGTACAGGTCCCTCTAAAATTTAAGTAAAATATGACCGTTAGAGGAGGGAACCGACTGTTACAACTGAGCCTATAAATAGGAGCTCATTTGAACGAGCTCAACACAACTTTGGAAACTTTGATACAACTTTTTCTTACATACTATTGAAGTGATTTATAGAGAGAGAGGCTCTTATCGACTCTCAAGCTTCATGTAGAAAGTTTTAATTGCTTGTTAAAACTTTTCCTTGTGAAGACATTATTTGTGAAACTCTGATTGTTGGTGATTATGATTGAGGGCTTCCGGGTATAGGAAGACAGAGGTTCCAACACCTTGAAGTTGAGGGCTTCCTTGTTGAGGAAGACAGAGGTGTCGACTACCTTATAGTTGATGGCTTGTGGGGATAGCAAGACAAATACTTTGATCTTCATATCGAGGGCTTACCATAGTGTGGGTAGGATAGACTTTCTTAAAAGTATAAATCAAGGGACCTTTATCCAAGGTTGTTGGATACCCTTCTCTTTGGGTTAAAAGATTTATATCTTGTTACTTGTTTTTGTTACAAGTGTTTCCATAGCATTTTGTATTGTAAGGAAAGTATAACCTTCTTATATTTCCATACTCATGTACTCTGATTAATTTAGATTCTATATGCTTTAAGGTATAATATCTTATTTTAAACTTTGGTTAAGTTTCATTTTTCGGATCCATATTTTTGGAACTGGTTTTTCGGAATCACTTTCTAGATTTAAGAAATTGTATAGAACCAGAAGTTTGTAACTTCTTACCCTATCTCAATCTTTCAATTTCTGTTAGAGGTGTTGTGAATTTTCTTAGTTTAACTTTGTTAAAATTATATCTTTCCTTGTTTATGGAAATTTATAAAGTGTACAATTCACCCCCCCCCCTCTTGTATATTGAGCATCTACATCATTATTTCGATCCTAAAATTGGTATCAGAGGTTGGAAACCTCATACTCTATACCAATCCTACATTTGGTATCAGAGAAGGTCTCTGAAATACTTATACTCACAAATAAGTTTTTTCCTTGCTCATTTTTTCATTGTTCTATATTTTCTTTGCATAGGAATATTTTTCCTTGAATCCGAACTTTTGTTTTTAACAAGTTTTTGTATAGAAATATTATTAAGATGGTGGGTTTAAATATTTGTTCCATAGACAACCTAAATCCTAAAAGACCACTAATTTTTTATGGTAATGATTATGAGTATTGGAGAGATCGAATGAAGACATTCTTTATCAATACTGGAGTAGATAACTTGGTTATGCTTACTGGTGGTTATAAAATTCATGATAAGGAAGTTAGTGCTTTCACAAACCAATAGAATCATGATTATCAATTAAACTATAAGTTATGCAATACTCTACTATGTTCAATGACTACAAACATATATAGCCAAATTTCATCTTCTGAAACAGCTAACTGTATATGGAAGAAACTTGAAGTTACAAATTATGGTATATCTAAATTGATTGAGACTAGAAGAGCTATGTTGATAGTTGAGTATCATGGTTTTAACTTTCCTTATGGAGAACCTATAAGTAAAGTACATAAAAGATTTATGACTATTGTGAATAGTTTACAATCTATGGGAGAGAAAGGTCTGGATGATGAAGCTCTTGTGGATAAGATCATTTGATATTATGCCCAATTAGTGGGAATCAAAGAGAACATATATTGATGAGAACAGGAAGGTTACTCAAATTTCCATAGATGAACTATTTGGAACTCTTCTCTAACATGAAACAAGGATGAAGAGAGGTGATGACAACATCAAAAAGAAGAATGGAAATGGTACTGTTACTTTTACTACAACATCAAATCACATGAAAGCATAGACTCCTGAGAGAGTAAATAGATCCAAGTCTAAGAAGGGTACTATCCCATCCGAATCTAGTGAGAGTAAAGTCTCATAAAATGAGTTAGCTGATCTTGCTCGAAGGATGAACAAGATAGTTGGTCACATAAATTTCCAATCCAAGTATAAGAAGATGGAAAGGAAAGATAAGAATGATTCAGAGGTCACATGCTATGAATTCAAGAGAAGTGGACTCATTAGACCAGATTTCCCTATGGTTAAAAAGAAAGAAAGGAAAGAGAGGCATTCTGAAAGGAACAGGAAGATGTTTTACAAAGCTAAAGCTATGAAAAGTTTGAAAGCTAATACTACCTGGAGTGCTAGCTGTGGAGACTCTTCAAGAAGTGAATCTTCAGAATATGATTCATTATCTTAGAAGAACATGGGATTCATTGCTAAAACTTATTTTCCACATACATGTTTTATGGCCAAGGTACGCTCTGCCGAGGCTTTAACAAATTTCTCTCTTGATAAAAATTACTATTCTGAAAATAGTACTTCTAATGAAGATACTTCATCCTCAGAAAATGAAGAAACTTTATATGAAGAAGTATCTAGATTTTCCAAGTTACTTGAAGCAAAAAATTGTAAAATTTCTAAGAAATTAGACAAGGTAAATACTAGGGAAGATATTCTTACAAAAGATATTTCAGATATTTCTTCATATCTAAAAGATAAAGAAGAGATTTTAGAAAAACGTTCTAAAGACCTTGATAAATCAAATTCGGATAAGGAAGAAATTTTTAAAGATCTTAAGAATGTTATTTTAAAGATGAATGTTTTTGAGGAAAAATCTAACACTAAGGAAATGATTCCTGAGGATAGATATTTAGTCATTAGACTGAAATCTGAAATTTTTTCTCTTAAAAAGCTTCTTGCAAAATTTACCTCAAGGAAGGAAAATTTTGACAAGATGTATTCTCAAATTAAACCTCAAGGAATCACTACTGGAGTAGGTTATACTCACAAAAAACCAGTTTTCAAAAACAACTATTTTGTTCCTTCTAGAGCCCCTTTTTGCACTAAGTGTCAAAGTGGTGGGCATTGGAAGAAAAAATGTTCTTTGAATAGAATTCAATCTCTTGGGTTTCATAAAGCATATTTCTCTAAACAAATGTGGATACCCAAAATTTTTTTATTTGAAAATCTCAGATCCAAACAAGTTTGTATTCTGAAAGTCTTATTATTTTCTTATTTTCAGGAAGAAAAATGAAGTATCAACAACAATACTTGGTACATGGATAGTGGGTGTTCCCAGCATATGGCTGGTAACAAAATCTATTTCAAAAATATTATCAAGACGAAAGGAGGAAAAGTAACTTTCGGAGATAATGCTCAGGGAGAAATTGTTGGTATAGGTAATATTGTTCTTCTTGTTAAAACGTTGATTTCAAATGTTTTGTTTGTAAAGGGTCATAATCACAACCTCATTGGCATAAGTCAATTATTTGATGAAGGATTCCTTGTGAATTTTAGGAATAATAAGTGCTTAGTACACAATTACAAGGAAGAGTTTATTCATTCTACCCATAGGAAAGAGAATGTTTACACTTTTTAATTTAGAAGACCTTAGGAGCCAATAATTACCTTGCCTAAGTGAAATAACAGATCCTTCTTGGTTATGGAATAGAAGACTAGGACACTATAACCTTAGAAACTTATGTAAACTTTGTAAGAAGAAACTAGTTAAGGATATATCGGAGCTTAGATTTAATACATTTAATGTTTGTGATCCTTTTCAATATGGAAAGAAACACAAATATAATTTTAAATCAATTTGTGAAGTCTCAACAACTGTTGCATTACAGTTGGTGCACATGGATCTTTTTGGTCTAACACAAACTGGAAGCATTGGAGGAAAATACTATGTGTTTGTTCTAGTTGATGATTACACTAGATCTACATGGGTGTATTTTCTAGCAAAGAAGTCTGAAGATTTTTCTTATTTCAAAATTTTTAGAGCCCAAGTTAAAAATGAGAAAAACCGTCCACTAAAAACTATTCATAGTGATCATGGAGGAGAATTTCAAAATTCTGATTTTGAAACTTTTTGTAGTTTAAAAGGTATTACTCACAACTTTTCAACACCTAGAACTCCTCAAAAAATGGTGTAGTTGAAAGAAGAAATAGAATTATTTAAGAGATAACTAGAACTATGTTGAGTGAATATTCTATAGCTATACATTTTTGGGTTGAAGCTGTAAGTACTTCTTGTTACACTATAATCGATTTTTTATTAGAACTTATCTTAATAAAACTCCTTATGAGTTATGGAATGGTATAAAACCAAGACATTCCTACTTCAAAGTTTTTGGTTGAAAGGTATTCATCCCAAATACTAATGATAACTTACACAAATTCGCACCAAAATATGATGAAGGAATTTTCTTTGGTTACTCCACAGCTTATAAGGCTTATAGAGTTTTCAATAAAAAACACTTGTACTATTGAAGAAACAGTACATGTAAAATTTGATGAAATTGATCCTTTTGTTTTTAAACCATCCCAAACTACATCCTCGGATGTGTTTTCAAAAAATGATTATCAACCTTTGATAGAAGATACTTTTGATAAGGAAAATGTTCAAGAAGATACTTCTGAAACATTTACCCTAGAAGACTTTCTACCCTACGTTGATGAACAAGTTTTACAAAACCCAAATCAGTTGTTTCTTAAGAATCATCCCAGTGATAGTATCATTGGTGATGTAAATCAACCTGTAAGGACTAGAAGTTCCTTATGATATGAAGTAGAGCATCTAGCATTTATTTCCCAATTAGAACCAAAAAGCACTGATGAAGCTTCAGGTGATGATGATTGGATCAAAGCCATGCAAGATGAGCTAAATGAATTTGAATGGAATAAAGTCTGGACCATGGTTGAAATACCTAAGGAAACTTCTATTATTGGAGTAAAATGGGTCTTCAGAAACAAGTGTGATGAAAATGGAGTCATTGTTAGAAATAAAGCTAGACTAGTTGCTAAAGGCTATAATCATCAACAGGGAATAGAATATGAAGAAACCTATGATCCAGTAGCTATACTTGAATCTATTCGTATCTTACTTTCCTTTGCAGCATTCTTCAATTTTAAATTTTTTCAAATTGATGTGAAATGTGGTTTTCTTAACGGTTATGTTCAAGATGAATTTTCTGTTGAACAACCTCCTGACTTTGAAGATACAAAACATCCTAATCATGTTTTTAGACTTACCAAAGCCTTGTATAGCCTTAAAAAATCCCCACAAGCTTGGTATGATAGACTTACAGGATTTTTGCTTCAAAATAACTATGTTAAGGGAAATGCAGATCCAACCCTTTTTATAAATAAAGTAAGAAAAATGTTTTGATTGTTCAAATTTATGTTGATGACATTATATTTGGTTCAACTCAGCAATCTTTAACTAATTCCTTTGTGGATATAATGAAATCTGAGTTTGAAATGAGTATGATGGGTGAGTTAAACTTTTTTCTTTGGTTTTCAAATTTCTCAAAAACCAGAAGGAATCTACATATCCCAACATAAGTATATTAAAGATATTCTTCAAAAGTATGGATTTGACAACACTAAAAGTATTAGTACTCCTATTGGTACCTCAAACACACTTAATCATGATTAAGTTGGGAAACCAGTAGATCAAACATCTTTTAGATGTATGATAAGAAGCCTAATATACTTGATAGTTAGTCTACCAGACTTGATGTTTTCAGAATTCTTATGTGTAAGATATCAATCCAATCATAAGGAATCTCATTTAAAGGTAGTGAAAAGAATTTTTTGCTACTCAAATAGAACCATGGATTTAGGACTCTTTTATACTTCTGGAAATGATTTTGTTTTAAAGAGTTTTTTGGATGCTGAATTTGGTGGATGTAGAATGTATAGAAAAAGTACATCTGGAACTTTTCATTTCTTAAGAGATTCATTAGTTTCTTGGTCCTGCAAGAAACAACACTCAGTAGCACTCTCAACTACTGAAGCTGAATATGTAGAAGCTTGAAGTTGTTGTGATCAAGTTTTGTGGATGAAACACACACTCACTGATTATGGCTTGAGTTTTACTAAGTCTCAAATTTTGTGTGATAACACAAGTTCCATTTACCTTAGTAAAAATCCTTCACATCACTCTCATGCAAAGCACATAGATATTAGGAATCACTTTCTTAGGGATCACACACTTAAAGGAAATATTATTCTTCAGTTTATCGGAACGCAAGATCAACTTGCTGACATTTTCACAAAATCATTACCCTCCGATATATTTGAATACATTAAACAGAAGTTAGGAATGGTAACCATAAGGTAATATTCCTTTTTTAACTTTTTTTTAAAACAATCTCCTTACAGTAATAAACTTTTTTTCTTAGGGGGGGTACATTTTCTTTTTAGCATAATCAAATATTCGTAGTCAGTTTTTTTAAGCTTTTGTAATCAAAATATTCAAAACGGAACTTTTTGTAATGAAAATCTTCGGAACTGAAATTTTCATAAAGGAATTTTTCGGAACTGAAATTTTCGTAATGGACATTTTTAGAACAGAACTTTTTGTAATGAATTTTTTTCATACTCATAATTTTCATAATGAAAATTTTCATATTCATACTTTTCGTAATGATTTTTTTCATATTCATACTTTTCGTAATGTAATTTTTCGTATTCATACTTTTCGTAATGAAATTTTTCGTATTCATACTTTTTGTAATGAAATTTTTCGTATTCATACTTTTCGTAATGAAATTTTTTGTATTCATACTTTATGTAATGAAATTTTTCGTACTCATACTTTTCGTACTGAAATTTTTCATTTTCATACTTTTTGTACTGGAATTTTTCGTACTCATACTTTTCATAATGAAGTTTTGGTACTCAAAGTCTTTTCAAATTTCAGTTTTTCATAGCTATTTTTTCATAGTCAATTTTTTTTCAAGAAGAATATCACATATTACAAATAAACTTCCTGGCCAATCCGAACGATATGATTTCATTACATAAGTTTTCGTAGTCATATTTTGTGTGCTGGTATTTTCCTATGAGTTTTAAAATTTCTCGGATTCTAGTTTTCTTAAATACGATTGTTTTTCTTAAAACCTCAAAATATCGAATTCAGGATTTCCTTGTGTATATGTTTTCAACCATCAGATCAGTTCAGAGAGTTTTTCAACCGTTAGATGGCTTTTTAAAGTTCAAATGTTAACTACATTTCCTATATAAAGGGGACCCCCGAGGGTCTTCCCACATCGGGTTTTCAAAGCTCTCACATCTCGAAGCTCTACCTATTTTCTTAAGGTCGTTCCGATCTTTGTTAAACCCATTCCGAATCTTCCAGAACCTTCCATTCCAAATTTCTACTGCATCAACTTCTTAGTATATGTGAACTATAAATCCAATCTCAATGTTGATAGTTTACAGGGAGAGGTTAGTGTATCCGAGTTTCTACAAGTATGATTCTCTTATATCTAAGAATATCAGATTGAATGGCTGGGAGGAGGTTTGCTTATAAAATCCAGAGAAACAGGATCCAGTTTATATAGATTTTCTTTTTGAGTTCTATGAGTCTGTTTCCTTCCTTGAGAAAGATGGCAGAGAGTTATTTTCATTCAAGACTTATGGGAAGACTTACAAATTATCTTACACCAAGGCTGCAAGCCTGGTGGGTTTATCTTATGAAGGTGAAGCATAGTTTTGTTCACATAAGCTTCCAGATGAGCAAGTAAGTTTCAACAAAGTGAAGGCATTGAAATTCAATGGACTTAAAGATGTCAAGATAACTAAGATTTCTCATCTCTCTTTGAATAATCGGATTCTACAGCTGTGGGTACAAGGTTTTCTCGTACCAATAAGGGGTGACAAGGATAGTCTCAAAAATAGTGACATTTATATTATATGTTTCTTGATAAATCTTAGGAAGATAAATTTGATGAGGCATGTTTTGATTATAGTTAAGAATATTAATTAAGGGAATCTGAAAGCTCAGATCATAATGTATCCGGCCTTGGTTTCTAGGATTATCATCATATGTCTTGATTCATTTAAAGTTTCTTGAACTTCCAAGAAATGAAATTGATAGGTAATTATAGTTAGTGATGATACATTAAAGAGGATGAAAATGGGTTTTTCTGATGAATCCAGAGGATTCTACCCTTTACCAGAGGAAGAGGCTGAGACCATTCCGGAAAATCTGGAAAAATCTAAGCTAGTGATGAAAGTTACTAAAAAGAGGAAGCTTAAGGAAGTGGTTGCTGAAGAAAAAACCCCCATAGCTAAGGAAACCCAGTCCGCACCTCCCAAGCTAAAAAAACAGAAAGCATATCCAGATGAAGTGGCTGCTAAGTGGAGGGAAGACATAGAGAAGAGAAAAGAAGGGGATCCACAGTTCGGATTGGACCCTACTGAGGCTAAGGCCATAAAAGAGAGAGCTATTGATGAGTTAGAAAAACAAGTAAAAGAGAAGAAAATGAAAAATAATATGTCTAAATCTGAGCTTGTACGATATCTATTGAGAGTTACTAAAATTTCCTCTAAGAATATTTGCATTCCGGAAACTTTTGTTGTCCATCCTTTACCAAAAACTCTTGAGAAGAAATACTCCACTCCGAAAACGTCCAATGTCAAAGAAGTTGTTGAAAGAACAGAAGAAGAAGTTGTTGAGAGGGTAGATTAAGAAGAAGGAGAAGGAAGTACTAATCTAGATGACTTGATTAAACGAGTAAAAGAGTATCATGAAAAGGCTGAATCCGCAATATTAGTCACTCCGGGAAAGGGAGTTGAGAAAGAAAGTAGGAAGGATGATGATATGCAAAAGGAAGAGAAGGAAAATGTTTTGTATGATGAGGAAGAATCCTATGAAAAGAATTTTCTGGAGGAAAGAGCAGAAAAAAATAAAATAGATGAAGACCAGATTGTTCAACTATCAGAAAGTGAGGAAGAATCTCCACATGATCAACCCATTCTGAAAACTGATAAAGGAAAGAAAGTGCCCATGGATACAACCAAAAAAGATATCATCAGGAAGAAAGAAGTCGATGGTTCTTTTACAATGAAGTTGGTACAAATTGAAGAAGAACAATCCCTAAGAAAATTATCAGATTCGGAGTCATCAGCACACGGTCATGACTTTGTTGTTGAGTCTTTGAAAAAGTTGGTGGACACCATTCCGATTTTTTCCACTGTTGACTCCAAATGCCAGATGTTGCAACATAGTCTAAATCAAAGATCAAAATCCTTATCCATGGTGATGGATAAGTGTGTGAAAATTTAAGGTGACCATAGAAATTTTTTTATCAACTATGATGTAAACAAGAAATCTTTCAGCAAAATCACTTTGTGGTATAAGAAAATTGAAGAAGACATGGATGAGTTTGATCGTTTTCAGAATGATGTTAAAGATTCCTTTAACACTAAGTACTCCAAGATTAAGAATCTTCAGGATGATCTAATCATTTAGCAATGTTCTCTAAGTCAACAGGTGAAGGACTTGAATGATAAGGTTAAATCTCTTGCTAAAAATTTTAAAAGGGAAAGAGATCTCCGGATTGAGCTCCAAGAAAAACTTGTAAAGTAAGATGAGTTAGTGAAGATGCAAGAAGAGGCCATGAAGGCTCAGGAAAAAGTTTTGAAAGCTCAAGATGAAATAATAAAATCTTTGATGAAGCAAGCTGAGGAGGATCAAAAATATTTGAAGAAGCTGAAAATCTTGCTGAAGAATCTAATCACGAAGGAAAAGGAAGACAAATAGACTCAATTCGATCTTTTGTTATATTTTTCATTCCTTGTAATATTTTTTTCAACTCCAATGAATTTTTTTGGTTGGTTGTATCTTTGTTATTATTTACTAATGTTTCGGGTACTTTATTCCTTTTCCATTCCCTTAAATTATTTTTGATAATCACAAAGGGGTATAAGGAAAAAAGAACTACTCAAAAGATGGAGAAGGATAAATTTCTAAGTCAAGAACTATCACTAAGTAAGAGGGAGCTTATCTAAGGTGGAGTTCCTCATTACGAATTTTTTCATTCCCATGATAATGAAAACTCCATTCTGGAAATTCAGAATACAATCCTTAGAGTTTCAATTCCTAAGGGGGAGTTAGTTGTATTCACTATCATTCATGAACAAAGGGAGATAACTTTTAATTTCAATGTCTAATGAAATTTTTCAAAGTCCTTATATTCTTTTTCATAAGTTTGTTTGTGCTTTCCATAAAGGGAGATATTGTTGAGTCAATAAGGTTTTCCTTATGACTTTTCCATTCCTTCTTGTTTTGAAAATCACAAACACCCTATACTTAAGAAAATATACATTTTACTTATATAAGGAAAATTTCCTTCTCAAAGGAATTTACCCCTACCATATTTTCATTGTTCATATCAATATTTCCCTTAAACATAAAAATCGGATTCATAACAAAAACCTTGAAATCATATAATACTTAGATATGAAGCATTCTGTTTTAGGATCCGAATTCTGGATATTAACTGTAATAAAGTTCCACTCCGAATTCTGGATATGATCTATAATAAAGTTCCACTCTGAATTCTGGATATGAATTGTAAAAAAGTTCCAATCCGAATTCTGGATAAGAACTATAATGAAGTTCCACTCTGAATTCCGGATATGAACTGTAATGAAGTTCCACTCTAAATTCTGGATATGAACTCTCATATAGTTTGACTCTGAATTCTGGATACAGACTCTCATATAGTTCTATTCTGAATTCTGGATACGAACTCTCATATAGTTCCATTCCGAATTCTAGATACGAACTCTACCAAATTTTGACTCTGAACTTCTATGAGTTCGACTCCGAACTTTTATAAGTTCGACTCCGAACATTTACTAGTTCGACTCTGAACTCTGTAAGTTTAGATTCTGAAATCTGGTGAAACCAGACTATGAATTTCCATAGAAATTCAGACTCTGGATTTCTCAATAATTCGTTTTCTGAATTCCTATAAAACAGAATCTAAATATCCTTTTATTACAGACTTTGAATTCCATTTTAGTTAGACTCTGAACTTTTATTTTCATACATTCCGAACTGCAGTTTTTCTTATGCTTACACTCATTTCATTATAAAACGATGTCATTCTTTCAGTTACACATGTTTGGTTATAAAACAATTTCGTCCATTCTGTTTTTAACTAACCTTTAGTTTAGTGAAACGTGTACAGGTCCCTCCAAAATTTAAAGAAAAATATGACCATTGGAGGAGGGAACTGACCATTCCCACTGAGCCTATAAATAGGAGCTCATTTGAACGAGCTCATCACAACATTAAAAACATTGATACAACTTGTGCTTACATGCTGTTGAAGTGATTTCTAGAGAGAGAGAGGCTCTTATCAACTCTCAAGATTCGTTCAAAAAGTTTTAATGAATTGTTCAAACTTTTCCTTGTGCAGACATGCTTTGTGAAACTCTGATTGTTGGTGATTACAATCGAGGTCTTCCGTAGATAGGAAGACAGAGGTTCCAACACCTTGAAGTTGAGGGCTTCCTTTCTGAGGAAGACAGAGGTGTCGACTACCTTATAGTTGAAGGCTTGCAGGGATAGAAAAACAGAGACTTTGATCATCATATCGAGGGCTTACCCTGGTGTGGGTAAGACAGACGTGCTTGAAAGTATAAATCAAGGGACAATTATCAAAGTTTGCTGGATACCCTTCTCTTTGGCTTAAAAGATTTAAACCGTGTTACTTGTTTTTGTTACAAGTTTTTCCGCTGAATTTTGTATTGTAAGGAAAGTATAAACTTCTTATATTTCCTTATACTTGTACAATGATTAATTTAGATTCTATATGCTTTAAGGTATAATCTCATATTGTAAACTTTGGTTAAGTTTCATTTTCCAGATCCATATTTCCGGAACTGGTTTTTCGGAATCACTTTCCAGATTTAAGCAAGTGTATAGAACCAGATGTTTGTAACTTTTTACTTTCTCCCAATCTTTCAATTGGTGTTAGAGGTGTTGTGAATTTTCTTAGTTTAACTTTGTTAAACATATAACTTTCCTTGTTTAAGGATATTTTTAATGTGTACAATTCACCCCCCTCTTGTATATTGAGAATCTACATCGTTATTTCGATCCTACAATACATCCTTCTTGCGGTTGATTATGTTTCTTGGTGGGTCGAGGCCAAACCCACTAGAAAATATGATTCACATAATGTTCGTGAGTTTCTAAAGACACACATCTTCCACAGATTTGGCACGGCTCGTGTCTTGATCAGTGACTTAAGAACCAATTTTTGTAATAGAACCATGAAATCTCTTTTGAAAAAGAATGGGGTTATACATAAAACTTCAACTGCATATCACCCCCAAACAAATTCCATGGCTGAACATTTTAATAGATAAGTGAAATGAGTTGTTGAGAGAATTATAAAACCCACCAAAAAAGACTGGCCTGGAATACTTGGTGAAGCACTTTGGGCTTATCGAACTGCCTATAAAACACCCATTGGGATGTCTTATTTTAGGCTATTTTTTGTTAAATCATGTCATTTTCTAGTTTAAATCCAACATAAGTCATTTTGGTCAGTGAAAACTTGTAATTTTGATCTTGAATAATATGGTGAAGAAATATTGTTACAATTGGCTGAACTATAGGAGCTTCAACTTGATTCTTATGAGAATTCTATTCTCAACAAAGAAAAATCCAAGGTACTCTATGACAAACACATCCTGGGAAAGGTATTCCATGAAGGTGAAAAGGTAATGATCGTCAGTTATTGATTTTGGCTTCACCCAGGTAAGCTTAATTCTCATTGGGAAGGTCCTTTTATTATTACTAATGTTTACCCGTTTGGTGTAGTGCAAGTCCAAGACCCCTCTTCCAAAAGGACATTCACGGTTAATGGACATCGGTTAAAGCATCACCAGGAGAGGATGCACAATCCTATATCAACATCAATTTCCAATGAATCCCCAACTTCTCCAGTTGACCTACCACTAGATGGAGATTGCAACCCGCCAAATCCAAACTAGGGGGAAACTCTTTCTATTTAACTCTATCTTTATCTCTTCCTCTCTCTACCTCTTTCTTCTTCTTCTTCTCTATTTCATTTTTTTACCACTTTTTCTTCAAACCCTTTATTTTCCTCATTCTCTTTTGTGTGGGTGTGTATTTTAAAGAACACTAAAATAACTAAAAAATAAAAATTGTAAAAAAACCAAAAATGTCATACTTACTCACCATTAATTTTCAAATTTTGTCCAACCATTTTGGGGAGTCAAAAGACATGGTTTCATCTAAGAAATTTTTTTGTTTTCATCATATATTTGGATAAATAATTTCTATCAAGAATAATATATTTTGAATTCTCAATTTTTGATTTGGAAAATGATTTTCCCAAACGATGAGAAACATCATTTTATTTCATACCAAGGACACATATGGCTATCTTTTCAAAATGTGTGTTTTCACCCCCATTTTTGAGTCATGAGTTATGGTCCTTAGAGTTTAATTTTTTACTTTAGTGTGCATTAATATGATAGAGGCATTTTCTGAACCACATGAGAATCACAATAGCCAAATAGCCTCCAATTTCTCTAAAATTAATCCTCCTTTTGAAAGCCCCTTCAATCCTATAAAAACCTTTTCTTTGATATCCATATTACAAGCCTAATACCTTTTCCCACCCAATATCAACATGGATTTTTATTGCATAATTTTTTGAAATTTATGTGTGGGGGGATGGATTTCATTATGGGTACCCTTTGATTTCACCATGCTATCATATTCTTGAGGGAAAGCATCCATTTCAGTGTGGGTAGACGTTTTTATTCAATGTGTTTTGGGGAATGTAATGTACTTTCATTTATGTAATTTTGTAAATTTTATTGACAAATGTTAATAAAAATATCTACAAAATCAACAAAAATAAAAAAATGAAAATAATAATGGGTTGTGTCTTGGGTAGGTCAAAAATCACTCTTCCTCAACATTTGATCTTGTTTTTGGGAATGTAATGTACTTTCATTTATGTAATTTTGTAAATTTTATTGACAAGTGTTCATAAAAAATTCACAAAAATAAAAAAAAATAATAAACAAAATGAAAATAAGAATGGTTTGTGTCTTGGGTAGGTCAAAAATAACTCTTCCTCAACCATTGATCTTGTTATAACTATTACAATTAGTGTCGTGAGGAGATCAATCATGGGTTGGGATATGAGTGTGAGATCTTTTCCAATTTCAACTTTCGAAAAAAAAGAAAAAGAAAAGACAAAAAAGAACACTTGCAATATATTCTTATTTCATTGGGAGAAGTTTTGTGGTTTTTAAATATTTCGTCTTCTCATCCCCTTCAAATTATCATCCTCTATTGTGTCTTTTTTCACACAATCATTCCCTTGTAAATATGTGTTTTCATTTCCTTCCATGTTTTATTCAAAAAAAATATTCATTGCTTTTTCTATATTGGTGTTTTACCCCTCTTCTTCTCTCTCTTGAACATTATATTCCTACCATCCCATAACCACAGAAAAACCCCTTGAAAAGACCTATTGATTCTTGTGCACTTTTGATAGGGATTGGAATCTGAGATCTCTTTCAAACTCTAATATTTTCCCTTTTGGTTGGTGAAAGAGTGATCCTCCACAAATGAATTTTATCATCTTGAGAGGTGTGAGTTTTGAGTGTCCACATTTTCCATTTCTAAATTTGAGCATGAAAAAATGAATTAATTTTGTAACATTGTTTTATAACAACTCGTGGTGGAATTCAAAATGGATGAGTGAAATAGTCTAAACTTCCCCTGATTGGAGAAAACAAAATTTTAATATTTTTTGGTGAGTGAAAATGATTTTGTCATGTTTTTATATTTATTGCACATGAGGACATGCACAAGACTAAGTGTGGGGTATTTGATGTTATTAATATTTTCATTACTTATTAAATACTACCTTCACTGATTTTATATGAAATGAGCATAATTTATGTGAAATATTAATGTTTTAATACTAAGTATAATTTTTGATCATTATTAGAAGTAGACCAATTGAGTAAGTATACTATTTTATTTATAACTATTTAAATACTAATCCAAATTGTCTGGTTCTTATTTTTTAGGACTCCCAATTCAATTTTATAAATTTCGTTATAAGGAACCATTGGCCAATTCGGCCATTTTTATGGTCATATGGACCACACAAGAAGAATCAAGAAAACTGTGATGAAACTGAATCATCCATGATAATGGAGTTACTGGGATCCATCCATAAGCCCAAATTTTATGATACTCCAGATTTAATTCTAGATTATCTAAATTTATCGTGGATAAAAATTTCAAGGACCAATACTAAACACAAGGGGCCCAACTGATTCATTTAAATTTAGACCACATTTTTTGCCGATAATTAAAATCAGTAAAGTGTTGATGAAATGGCTCCTGATATAGACATCATTTTTAGCTAAGATTTTTTAGTGTGAAATAGAAGATATAGTTAGAAAACTTTTTTGAAGTCATCATTCAGTTCTGAAGTCATAATCCTATTCAAAAACCCTTTCACATTTTGGACTTCAAAAAGATTAGATTGAAATAGACAGATTAAATTTGTTTAACCAACCTACCATACCTTTGGCTCCATAAGTCCAAATGACTCCATATTTTGAGAGAGGTTGTCCAACATTATTATCTACAACTTTGAAAATGGATATATCTTGAGATTATGTTGTAAGTATGTCTAATCATCAAGCCAAGTTGAGGGACAGATTGAGAATGCAAATAGTCCACTTCCTTGGGCTATAAATACATCCCCCTTTACTCCTTCAAAGGGGTTGGAATTTTAGAAGAGAGGACCATCAATTATCACGACAAAAGCCTTTACAAAGGCTTGGGAGGACCTTACATACTCAAGTTTTCACTTGAGATACCCTTCCTCCTCTCTTTTTTTCCTTTCACTTTTGTGATTTTTATTATTTATAATCTCATAAGTGTTGTTTTTGTAATTATGTTTTAATGAAAGTTTCTTCTTAAATATAAATTATTTTCATAAACCTTCTATAGTTTAATGTTAATGTTCTTAAAATTGTTAAAATATAGTTTAATCCCATTCCATTTTCTTTTTCTTACTCATTTAATCGAAAGTTTGTTTTTAATTATCATCATTGTTCGTGTGTGTGTGTTCGACGCACCACTCTTTTCTTATCCCTTTCGTTTTCTTCTCTTATTAATTTATAATCATAATAATTATAACCAGAATATTAAACACCCAAATTTCTGAGTAAATCTCTCATTGGGGTGAGTCAAAATTTAGGGATGTTAAGTGATTGAGAGTATTTGCTCAATGAGTATTCGTTAATTTAACATTGTGTATATTGGACTTAACATGTCATGGATTAATGACATATTTTGTTTAACATGTGGTTTCCATGGATTATTGGAACCATAAATACACTACCATAAACAAGTAATGGTAATTATTAGAACCCTAAGTTAAGTTATGTTTTGGATTAAAGACTTAACACTTAGGAATTCCAATCAACGTTATCTTGTGAATTGGGTGTTAATTTAAATGCAATATAAAGAAAATCTCAAGAATATCACAAGATTAATTCTATAATAATGAACTCACCCCAATATTTATCAAATTGTTAAATCAAACACCAATCATTAATCACTTCATTTATGCTCTACAAACAAACCCACCAATCAGAATACAATCAAATAAAAACAAACAACTATTATAAAGTATCATTGTCAAGGATTCGACCCGAGTGCTGCTATACACATTAGCGGAGCACCGGAACCTTGACCAGTCTATAGGTGACAATAGGCCATGAATTTCAGATAGATAACAGGGATTTAGTAAACAACATGGTTATTCCCATTTTAAATGGTGATAACTGTCATGGCTTGAAAAAAGGATGATATTGTATCTCTATCACTTGGAGTAGAAGTGGGAGATGTATATACATTGGGATTTCCACCCTACTTTGAGAATGATCCTTTGAATTTTGAATATAAGAGGAACCTAGAGATGGATGGTAATGAAATATTTATGTCCTTATTAGAAAATGTATACAATAAAGTGATGTGTCTCCAAACTACCAAGGAAGTACAAGATAACCTGATAAATAGTTATGAAGGAAATATTAAAGTCAAAATGGTTAAGATGAAAATCTAGAAAAACATATTTGAAGATATCAAAATGGGGTATGATGATATTATTTATGAATATTACATGAGTAAATTATATTTTTAGTATCATCGTAGATTTTGTTGATAAGATGGATGATTTAACCCTTATGAAGAAGCTAATGAGAAATTTTTTATATAGATTTGATTCAAATGTTTCTAAACAGGAAGACTGAGAAGATCTATCACTTGATGAACTCCATAATGTTCTCATAGAATATGAAATGAGAAAAATACCATCTTTTAAAAATAAATTAACACATAATATGGCCTTTAAATCCATGATAAAAGGTAATACTAGAGTTGATGAAAACCCATAATCAAGCGATTTAGAGGATGGGAAAGTTAAAAAGTATAATAAATTGAGGTCCTTGTTTACAAGGAAATATAATAGAGATAAAAGAGAAAAATTAAATAAAACACTATTTTTTCAATTTTTATGGGTTTATACATTTTATATAATATTTTACAAAGAATATATACAATGAAAATAATTCTAATGAAGAATCATAATACTTCAATAAAAAAATATAAGAAATAGAAAAAGGTTGAATGTGAGAGGAAAAATAATAAGTACTCAATAAAAAATAAAAAAATATGATGAGTGGGGAAATATATGAATCTTTATCATCAAGAAGTGGGAGAAATGATTAATGGCCTTCTTGAAATAAGTTGTTCTTTATGGGAAAAACTAAAATATCTAAAGACGCATTTGAAGGTATATAAGGTAAAGGGGAAACTCGGTTAAAATGGAACTTGAAAGAAAATATTGAAGCTACTCTTGAGAATAACATAAATATTAAAAGGGATAAAATAAATTATATAAAGGAAAATTAATAACATGATAAGAAATAAAAGATGTATATTAATGAGATAAGGGAATATTTGAATAAAGTAGCTGATCTAGAAATGAAATTAAAAGATTCTAAATAAAATTCACCAAGAATAGAAGAATTAAACAATTATGAAACTATTTTCATTGAAGATAAAAAACAAAATATGTTGAAGATAACTAAATATGAAAATATATTTAATAGTCTTGAAGGAATAATTGATGAGAAAGAGGTATAATTATCTGACACGTAGTATATGTTCTTTTAATCACAAAGTGAGTTGAGGAATATGAAATAATATTACATTAAATTTATTGAGATAAAGGGTGAATTCTGAAAAGATGTTGATAAGAAGAGTCCATAGAAAATGGTTGTTTCTATAACTAATGTATCAAAATGTAAATTTTTTATATATGACAATGCAGGCCCAAGAGACAAGGTTGAATTTGGATAGACCAAAAGAATAAATGAGAAAACATATTCTACAAAGGAATAGTGGACTAATTCAGCTTGAAGGTTTACTCCTAACCAAGAAAAACCCACAATCTATAAAAAGACAATAACACGAATCTTCATAAAAGAATTATTATCAATCAAGAAGATCAACTTTAAAATTCTACTACTGGTGTTGTGTAGTGTTTGGCTATAAATATTTTTTCCATTGGTACAACATGTCACTACCAGAAATAAGGCATGAATCAAGTGGGGGAAATGATAAAAAATGTGATTAGATTGTCATAAAGAGAGGCATGTTACCATGAAATCATATAAATTGAAAACACAAATAAAATTTCAATACTTTAAGGTTGTTTTTTGAAGATTTGGTCATGTAGGCCACAAATTTGAGAAATGCAGAGTTATCTCACAAATTAATTTTTCACACAGTATATTATGTGACAAACTCAAACAATCTGAGGGCATCAAGAAAGAGTGTTTAGTTTTATAGCCTAAAAACTAGAAAATGTAAAAAAAATAGATATATACCATAAACATACTATGGAAAAAAAGGAAATAAATGGTAATATTTGAATAAGTTAAAGTTGATATGAAGTCATCAATATATTATGACTTGAAAATTATTAAGTGTGGAATGTGTGAACAAACTGGACATAGCATAAGATATTGGTTGAAAATTTTATGAGCCTTGAAGAATATTTTCAAGTAAGAAACAATGAATCTGATAATAAAAAGTAATGTACATCTACATCAAAATTGCCAACTATTGAGGAAAGATCAATCACACATTTTAAAGAATATAATAATAAAAAGAAGCCCATATTTATAGAAAGATCTAAAACTAAATTTTATTTCTATGAAATCAATAAGTCCCTATTCATTCCCTTATATATGAATGCTTTTTTAAAAACATAATGGGAATCTAAGGAGATTGATCCATCCATTTAGGAGGATCATTGATGAGATGAAGTTATCAAATCTTTACTACCTAGTGAATTTGTATCTTCTAAATAGCTTTATAAAATTAGATGATGGGGTATAACAACCACACTTTTATTCCTTATTCTTAATTTTCTGAATCATATCAATTAAGAGGGAGTGAATGGTTTATCATAAGATAAAACAAACAGGGATATATATATTTTTCACTTGATCTTTTGAATGTGTATATTAAAATAAGTGATGGACTTAACATTTCATTGATAAATCTAATTAATTGAAACCCTAATAAGATATTTGATAATTTTTTATCATGATCTCACATGAAAGGTATTTTATGGATATATTAGACATCCTTAGTTGTATCTCACTTATTTTTTACATTAGGTTATCCCATGTTGACTTTGAGTTGATTACCTAAAGGCTCTTTTTTAATAGAACCATGTGATATCATTCCTCTCTTAAAAGTGATTTTAAAATTTTCATATAATGGAAATGATCATACATTTTATAATATAGATTATTTTAGAAGACCCCATTTTCCTTTTTTATATTGATTTTCAATAAGGGGGTAAAATTTCTCACCACATATTTACCTGAATGATATGTGTTGATATTGAAAATAAAATTATAAGTGGGAGATGGTTGAGCTCTAGTTTCATTTTTGTCAATAAGTCAATATGTGTTGGTTGATGAAGTGGTGGATCTTAGAATATTTTTATAGACTTACTTGATGACATTGGATATAATTCTTGAGAATTTATCCATGTTACAATTGTGAGGATTGATTTAAGTGATCTTAAGTTCCAAGACATGTGTCAAAGAGGACACAATGTTTACAATAGTTTTTCTAAGGTTAAATAATTATATGTACAAATAAAGTATATATTTCATGAGAATATATGAATTTATATATTTCAAGAGGATAGAATTGAAGGTAGACATGAGACAATATATTCATATATTGTGCATAAGGATATTGTACGAAGATTAAATTTATACATAGATATTTGTATGAATTATCTTTAATGGTAAAATTACTAAAATATATTGGGCTAACCACACATGCCCACAAGGGATAGCCCTTAACCACACTTGGGGACCCAAGGGTCAGCCTTGTGGGATATACTGCCCAAGGAGGTTGCATGGCAGTAGAGTTGGGAAGTGTATACCCACAAGAAAACATTCACACATAGGTAGGTCATGTATAGGACTGTAAAGGAGTAGGTGCACAGCTTAACCACATAGGCATGTGGGCATGTGTGGGTGTACGCAGCCACATGAGTCTCATGGTGTGAAAGAGTAATGGGTGATGAACCCCATAATAAGATCTAACGAATAGAAAACATTGTTTTGGTTATAAAGTTGAAGGTACCCACATTTGAGAATCGATGTGGGATAAAATTATTTGTAGGAACTATTCACTCATTCTTAAATGATACACATATATCTTGGTCCATCCTATCAA
This sequence comes from Viscum album, assembly GCA_963277665.1. Classification (NCBI taxonomy): domain Eukaryota; kingdom Viridiplantae; phylum Streptophyta; class Magnoliopsida; order Santalales; family Viscaceae; genus Viscum; species Viscum album. The sequence goes on along the minus strand of OY728145.1, from coordinate 2,103,178,183 downwards.
GTTAGTATAATCCATATGATCATAGCCACAATCATATTCAACCTTTTAACATCGAAGTCTTATATGGATAGTGTTTTTACATGCCTTAATTGATTACTAACCCAAACAGTATGTGAGATCATTCAAAACTCAATGGGATTATGAAATGTGGCTAAGTATGGATTCTCATAAAGAATAAAAATGATTTATGATCGTGAGTTTTCATATGAATTTCAGTTCATTTTTAAATTATATACAGATAAAGACTCAATGCGAATGAGATTACATGTGAGAGATTATAAATCTTGATGAGTTTCTTTAATTTAGAAGTATGAATTTCTATATTCTGATATTTCTATAGGATACATGTTCCTTGTTGAAATTATCCCATGTGGCATTGTATGTTTATGGAGGAGATTTCCTTCTATGAAAAGAATAATAGTTTGTGAACTAATTTGTGATAATGGTATATGGACTACCATGTGAAGATAGAATATGATTTCTAGGACTAAAATTACTTTTGATTTATTTATGTTGAATGTGTAGAAGAATAATTCTTTTAAGTATAAAATACCACAAAAAGTGATGGTCAGTTTGTGGGTGAATATACTACATGAATGAGGATTCTATGTGGAGAGTATAGTATGTAGAGAATAATAACATGAGATAATTATATTTATAAAATATATCTTGTGATGGTTATGTAATTTGTGGAGATAGTTGACATATTTTTGGGTGTCGCAAAAAATTAAATAATTGATCATATGTTTTAGGATGGTCATGTGTTAACCACTTTCTCATTGATTCTTTGTTAGATGAAGTGTTATGTTAATTACACTCTGATGTAATATCATAAAGATAGTGTTGCATACTTGAAACAGAAAAAAACTTCCTTTTGAAGTGTTGGTACATGAAGCAACATGAAATTAGACCAATAGTACATGATAAATCACATATGTTATAATATAGTCGTATGGTGCTCATAAGAAGAATATCGCGAACCTTTTGAGAAATATATAGTGAATCAGAAACTAATGTGAAATACAATCCAAGCATCAGTATGATAATAATCATGGAATTGGTCCAATATAATGTAACTTATTATATATGTTGTGATATGATCATTTGATGTGCACAGGAATAATTATTTTACTGTTCGATGTTTATACTATGGAGAACAAAAGAAGGATCAAAGAACACTATTGAGAAGTCCATGAAACACTCATGATTTCATGAAGTATTTGATTTGAGATTTTGATGATGGATTATTCTAAGTTATTCAAGTTACATATTGAATAATATTGAGGATGGGACTTCATATAAATATGGAAGAATACTTTCCCAAGAAATTTTCAAGGGAATATCTAATCAAATACAAGTGATCAGATATATTTGAGAAAGACCAGCAGACTGCAAAGTTTCTTGAATAGTTGCATGAGAAAGTTTGATTTGGTGATCTCATAGAGGAATATAAACACATCATCATGTAGTAGATAAATGCCTTAATAAAGGACTAATACTCACAGTTGGATCTAAGGGTAGGATAAATATCTTGTGTCAATCAGGAGCATAAGTATCTAGATCAGATTCTGGAAGAGGCCAGTGTGGATTCTAGTAATACTATAGTGTATTGTATAAAGAACATCTTATGATTAATTAGTGGAGATAAAATGTGAATTTTTATCAACCATTGTTATTTATATTAATATTACAGTATGGAATACATGTTTGGGAGAATAAAAAACCAGGAAAGAAGTTGGTCTTTATACAAAACCTTGTAAGTCCCTGTGTTTTGTGCCTTTTATTTACAACATTATTAAAGGTATGTATGAGAGACACCACAAATGTATATCAAAGATTTGACAATCCATAGAGGTTAAATTTAAACAAATCAATTTTTTTTAAAAAAGGTATCAATGATTCACCCCTCCCCATATTAGTGATATTACACCGAGTAAGGCACTTCAAAACCTCTCTTAAGATAGTGAAAAAGAGAACCATATATAATACAAAATGAGATAAAATTTTATAATTGATCAAAATAGATAAAAAAAATATCCTTATAAGTTGTAATAGAAATAGTAATATCTCTATAACAAGGTATGGAAACCTTTTTTATTTTGTGGGTTTCATGGTTACATTTCAATTTTTTATGATTTGGAATATATTCCCTGATATGACGATAGAAAATTTGAAAAATAAAAAATTCAGCAAAAAATTCACGGTATTGTTATCATTCTAATTATTCTTACTATATTAACCATGCATTTAGTGGAAATTTTAGATGATTTTAAGTGGGGACTGAGAGAGGAAATCATCTTTCAAAAAATGATATATCTGTCCCATTAAGAAACAAATTTCATAATATATATATAGAAGACTCATATACTAAAATTGGTGAGATTATAAGCTCTAAAATTATTCCTAAAACTCAAACCTCCTGGAGATATAAAAAAAGGGTTTGTATATAAAAGAGGAAGACCTCACAAGATCCTAAATCTAGATAAGTTCTTGTGAAGTAGATGTGTCAAATAATGGTATTTACTAGGAAAATAAATAATACTTATAGTGAAAAAATATTGGAAAATAGATTGGATTCCATCAAATATAATTTATATTGAGATTCAAAAATGAAGAGAAATGGAAAAATAGATCTCCAAAGTGACTCACCATCCTCTTAAACGTTATGAGCATTAATATTACCCCTTTAACCTTATGCTCTAAATGTTCTAATTTAGTCAAATATATACATGACTCAAGAGGAGATGTAATGCAGGTGGTAGTATTCTCAAAATCTTGTGAGATAAATCTAAAAACAACTATGGTTTTAAACTATAAATTTCATGTAACAAGTGGTATTTGGAGTATTCAAGGATTGTTTTCATGTCATGATTAAAGATATATGTTATATTGAAGTTTTCATACTAAAATTGGTGAATAAATGACAGATTTAAATGCAATATATTATATGAGGTTATATCCAAATTAATCCATTAAAATTCCTTGAAACAATTTTTTTAATACTATGGGATTAGTGGAATTTTTCCATTAAAGGAGTAAATTGGATTAGATAAGTTAAAAACATGGAATTTGAATTTATTTTTCTATATTCTAAAAATTAGTATTAGTTTATTATCTTTTTAATATACTCAATATTTCATATCAAGAAGAGTTATATCTGAAAAAATGGTTCCCCAAAAAATCAAAAACAATTCAAGTGCATGAAGTTATAATTAAGGGGGGTTGAAGATGAATGTAATAAATTGTATTTAGCTACATTATTGGTTGATGGAACCTATGAGATTATGGGTGACATGGGATATGAATGTAATCATGAATTCGTCATTTACAAATTATGTCAAGTGATGCTAAAAGTGGTATATCACACACCCTTTTTTATTTTAAATTTATATTCCAATAGTTTTTTATGATTTTGGTTGAGTTTATAGGATTTAATGAAAAAATATAGTTATATTTGATTTAATGGACCTAGTTAGTAACATGGAGATTATTTTATGTGTTATATAAGACTCATGATTCCTACACCGGGCCTCGGATCAGTATCCTTAGAGGATTTACTAACACCTTACATGATAATAGAAAAAATTAATAACAAGATTTCCTGAGATATTTGTATATCTATTGTTTAAAAATTAATTTAAAAGTTTTTTAGGAGAAGGATTATGGATTTGTAAATTCCAACCAGAAAATTTTGATAATTGGGATCACGGAATGGTGAAAATTAATTATTAACAAAGGGGGTCATTTTCAAGCACCAAATAATGGAAAGTCTCTATCTTATTCAAATGAAAAAGGGTGATTAATAATAAAGGATAGAATAAAAAATAATTCCTCAAAGGGAGAATGTTTATGAAGTGTTATGGTTATGAAATTAAAGCATAACAGCAAACAATTATCAATTTACCTAATAAATATAGAGTTGTATTTAGGGTGACCCTTTATATTTCATTGAAAATATGTGGGGGAGAAAATTTAGAAGAAATAGTGTTGTACTTAAGGGATATTATCAACTAAATCCAAAGGGGGTATTTGTGAAACCCCTAAGTGTATGTATTAAATTATTTTACAATATGTGATTGGGATTATAAAGTTTTTTACAATATATTAATATTGAATTTGATAAAATAGTGATACTTTGAGAATCATTGATGAAATGAAGTGGATTCATGTTTGGTTGTTAAGGATGAAATGGTTCAGTTTCCATCATTTTATGTTTAATGAAAGATTACAGAGTTTTGGAGAATGTTGGAATGTCTATATATAAATATGGAAATCAAACTACCAATATCATGTAAAATCCACCTACATAATGGATATCCACTACTACATAAACATAGAAGGAATACTTTAATAAAGGTCATGTTGTGGATGAATAAAAAAGTTGTGTAAATATTTTCTAGTAATATTATTTTTCATGTAAAGGGGAGTGGATTTTATATAAGAGTAGAACTAAATCCAAGTAGGATGTGTAAAGATAGATTTCGACCTATGTAAAGGACACCATTCACTACGTAAGGGTGATTTGAGATCTATATAAAGGTCCTATTGAGAGAAGGAGATTTTTATAATGGTTAGGTGATACACCTATGAGGGAAAGAATGGACTCACACAAAGGTAAGAAGATTTCACTTTTGATGAACTCTTTTTGAAGTTAAGAAAACAATATTGTGCAAAGGTGATCTAATCATTTCACTATTAATGTAAAGGTAATCTTGAAAATAAACTGATTACGTAATGTTAATGGATGAGTACTAAAATGTATATAAATTTGGGATTAATATACGGATCACATGACCCATGTGATAACAACTATATTTTAGAGATACGTAAGGATAAATAATGAATATTATGAGCTATATAAAGGTAATATTTTTAACTTTCTGTATGCATTGGTTTCAAATCATGTGAGCATCACTAAATGTTTGTAATCCAAATATGCTTGGATTTTGAACATGAATGATTTTTGGAAGAGTAAAAGATTTTGTATTTGACTAAATTAAAGGCATAATAATAAAATATAGAAACTATTTTATAATTTAAAGGCTGAAATAATAAGGATATTTTAATGGAGGTTTCCATAATTAATATTATGGAATGAAATATGTGGCATTCATGGGAACATATATTTTTTAATAAGAAAACATTATCTTATAGTGATCTTCATGAAAAAAATAAAACTATGAAGTTTGGAGAGCCCATATATTTATAATAAGGAAACATTTCCATACATTGATATTGTGGACCTAGTTTCATGGGAGTTTTATATTTTGGAATATTAAAATATTTTCATTCATAAGGAGTCTTTCATGCTGAGTTTAAAGAGGGTTTCCATAAATCATACTATGTAAGTATATTTTTTTATGATATGTGAAGGGTTCTATATTTGAATTATGTAAGGATTTTCCTATAGATATTTAAAGACTGTATAAATATAGAATATATAATATATAGTGGAATTCATGATAACATAATACCTATAGAAAAAGAAATAAAATCCTTTATTGATATACCTTTTGATAGAAGGAAAATATGGGGAGTTTTTTTCTTCCATAAAATAAAAATGAATTCTAATTTTAGTACTAGAAAGTAAAGTTATAGAATTAATCTAAAAAGGGAAATACTTGATATATCTTGAAGATATTTCCAAAGTAAGAAGGTGATTCCATGATCTTTCATGGAAGGATACTACTCAAAGTGATTTTCACACTGAGGATATGAAGGATCATGTGGAGTTAAAAGGAACCTATTCTACATCTGGTGTAATTTCAATAACGTGATATTGTAATTGGAGTGTGTGTATATATATTTTTCCCTATTAGATCAATAATTTTATGACGGAATTTTGAGGAAAGTGATCCTAAGGAGATATTGAATATACCCTAAACCATTATAATGGTAGTTATCCTTGGTATAAATGAGCTATACTAAAACCAACTAGAAGTATTATTAATGTTTATTGGATAACCAGCACATTTTTGGATGTATACTCTTTAGATTAGACCATAGTTGTGAACCAAGTAAAATCCACATGTATTTTTCGTTGAATTGCTTTACTTTTGGTGCATCATTATTAGATAAATTTATTAATATAATCATAATAAAAAATTTATATAAAAGTAAGGTCAATTAAGTATATCAATACAAACACTAAATAGAAATAGGAGTGACCATGGGTATTAATAGGTCAAGAGTGAAGTATCGTAGTGATATTTTTTGGAAAAGTTAAAAAATTTAGAAAAAGATTTATTACCCTAACTCCCCCCTAGGGTATATATCACCTAAACCAATTTTGGGCCTAAGATAATAAACTTCCTTTTCTAACTAATATTGAAGAGTTTTGGATAGAAAGGGTTTGATCCTGGATTAATTGTTTACTAAAACCTAATGAATGTATACATCATTGAGTTTTCAAAATATATATAGGGATTTTATGTTCCCTTGTAATGATATATCTTGTTCAATTTCTATAAATTAAATGGAAATATAGAATTTCATGAATCCAATATTGGTGTGATATGACTCAATGGTGAATACTTTATTCTCAAACATTGAAGGATTTTGATACATATTTAACAAGGTTCTATCATAGATCTTTGGATGGGTGAAAGGAAACCATGATATAAAAAAATATAAAAAATATGGAGAGATTTTTTAACACGTTATATTTTTAATCTAGGGACCTCGGTATTATATTTTGTGTTTATTCTCATGCTTAGGGAATGGAGAGCTGAAGTGAATGTGCTGACGATGCACTAGGGATCTCGTATGATGGGGCCTCGATTGCATGAATGTTAGGAAAAATAGGAACCACTAAACCCCATGGTTGTTTAGATGAAAATAATTCAGTTATTTAATCCAATAATTGAATTAGATTACAATTGTAATTATAGGGACCTACGTTGTATTTACACTCTATTTGATCCCATTGAATCACATTTACCTATGTTTTACCATAATGTATTATATGGGTATAAATATATCTCAAAATCACTGTTAGATCTTGGGTATAATTTCCATTTCACAATACACTTTAACAATATTTATTGGGATATCTCTATTTATAAATCTTCTCCCAATCATTGTATATGTCTATTAACAACATCACACTGATAGATTAAAACTAAATTTCTTCATCGGTGGAGCGTTCTATTGAGTAGTGTATTTCCTGAACTAAAAATATCAAAGGAATCAATTCCAGGAGTGTTTACACCATTTGGGTGTCTATATAATTTTATTTGTAACCATTATTCCCCAAGCACACACTAATAGGGGTGAATTATGATGTGAATTCTTTTTTGTCTCAACCTTTAATGGATCTTATTCTCACATTAATAGGAATAATCCAAAGATTAAAATCACAAGAACATAACCAAAAAATAAAAATAAATAATATTAATGTGGAAGAATAGAAATTATATATGTATTTCTAATAGGGTATATATATAATAAGAATAAATCAGTAATCTGTCAATATACTAGAATCACTATTCACTATGTATGATTCCACGGTTTATGAAGGATACACTTATAATCCCAGGGTCACTCCCTTTAATTATAACTCCACCCACTTATATAATTCACGGTATATAGAAATATTGAAAGATGGATCACTTATAATAATTTATATATAGATTATTAACATTGAACAACAAGGGTATTCTCTATATACTTAAATATCCATTATCAAATACAGATCACTAATATTTTACTTCATAAACAAGGGTATCTCAATTTTAGATCTTTCAAATATCTCACATGATCATACCTCTTCATAATACCTTCAAAATTAATCCACTTAAAATTATCTACATGTAACCCAATGATTGGATACCAAAATCATCTATAATATACTAAATATAACCATAAAAGTCACGGTTAATATCTCCCATTTTTAAAAATATTAAAATTTTAAAAATAGTCTGGAAATTATCACATCATACTGTGATAACATTAATTATAGAATAATTTACTTCAAATTCACTATATTTTTTAATTACATAAAACATTACTTTATTATTCTCTCTTAACTATATATCTATAAAATTCAAATGAAATTTATTTTAAAAATCTTTGGAAATTAGGGATTGATATAACAAATCCATTATAAACCTCAAATACATATTTTAGTGTGGCTATTATTTGTGGTGGGATATCTTTAACTTGATAAAAGTAGTGATTTACCATTTTCTCATAGACTTCTATTTCATCATTTAATCTTTCTAAATCAATTCTCTATTGTGAGATGATTATCAACATTGTAGCATAATTCATTTTAATATTCTAAACATCCATGAACCAATCTTTCTTGGGGAACTCATTGTGGTTGAAAATACTCCTCTATGGAATGGTTTACTATATTTTTGTGTGATTAGACATTGTATCTTCAATTTACACTTACACATTTTTCTTCATGAATTATTTTTTCTTCTTTCTAAATGACACTTTGAAAACATACCAAATCACCTCCAAACTTAACTAAGTCTTTATTGAAAAAAATAACACCTTTAACAAAGAATATTTCTAAATAGTTAAAAACATTTACCAACCTATAAACATGAACTAAAATATTATCCAATGGTTACAAAAATATCATATTAAATAACCTTAGATAAAATATTATCCCCCTTTGGGTTTTCTGGAAATCCAAAGAATCCATAATGAAATTAAACATTAGTAAGACAAAATAATAATATAAATCCACAACCTCACTCTAATTCTATTTGAGATATTTTCAATATTAAAAAATATATATCAATAGATAATTATATTCTCACCATACATAACTTTTTGTTAAACTCTATAAAACCACTTTCCAAATAATTTTTTACCCCAATCAAAATCTACCTATTTTCATTCATACTAATCTCATTAAATATTATCCCCATGGATTATATCTCCACTTTTAATGACAATACCCACTAATTTCTCTATTTTTCTCAATTTCTTTCCCTTTAAACATAAACCCAATGGGTTTATGTCCTTCAAAGAATTGAACAACCATATTAAACAATAAATTTATATAGGGATATGTGATTTTTCTAAAATTCCTCAGACCAAGTGACATGTTTGAACCCTAAGTCTAATTTGATGCTTATCAAATTCTAGTCTGACCATTAGATTTATTATAATTATTCCGACATATTGATTTATTCTAATATACTTTATATTGAAGATTTATTGTTTCTCCTTCTCTTTAATGAAGGGATATGGTATTGTGATGTTCTTTATACAATAATATCATATCATATTATTCATTAACTAAGTAAAGCTCTTGTTCTCATAGAGAATCATTAAAGGTACCTTTATATCTTCACCAATATCCTCTAGTTGTTTCTTCATTCATAGAAATTGAGTACATTATTTCATCAATAAAATTTATCATGTATCAACCATAATAAGAGATGTGATCTATTGTTTATTTCTTTTAAATCTAATCAACATTATTACTACAAAGAAATTTACTCCACTTGTGAATTTTATATCCATGACATCACGATCCCAATCCAAATATGAATAAATAATTAAATCCTGTTTATTTCTAACATAAAAAATGAAACTATAATTGGGGTTACATTGAATATACCTCAGGATCCTCTTCAAAAAAGATAGATGTTCCTCATTTAGTTTACTTTGAAATGAACCATTAAACAAGTCTCATAGCTAATATATGGACTTCTCACTGTCAAATACAAAATAAAACTTCCAATTATTCTTTGATTTAATGTAATATGAATAAATATACCTTATACATAATTTCTAAGTTTATTTCTAACAATAATAATTGAAAAATTGTATTTCTCCCATGAATCTTGAACTTATTCAATGGATCCCATACAAGAAAATTTATAGATAAAACATTACTTATTTTAATACACATTTAGGATAAGAAAGTATGTAATCTCTTAAATAATTGAAAACTAAAACACTAAAATCATCAACCTTGTAAACTCTTCAACTAATTTTTTCTTGTTTTCACTAAAAATGATATCATCAGTATATAAAATTTCTATAAACTTCTATTCTTTATGTTTTTTCAAAAATTGGTTGTGATTAACACCACTTCTCGTTAAATAATTGTTTTTCAAAAATTATTTCAATAGATAATACCACAGTTAAGGATCTTGTTTGAATCCTTATATATTCTTATTTAATCTGAACACTTTTGATTCATCATCTTCAATTAGAAAATGAACCAGTTGTTCAATATACACTTATTACATGAGAACTTATTTTAATAATATTATCTATATATCCATTTCAATAACATTGAATCTTCTTTATAATAAAATATCTAAGAAAAGTATTATTGGATCTAGTCTCTCCACTAGTGTAAAAGTTTCTTTCATATATATTCCTTAAATTTTCACATAGACCTGCATATAAAATCTTGATTTATTCAAGATCACCTTTCCATTCCCATAATAATTGTTCTTATACACCTATTTCATACTAAATTTATGACCATTCTTCCTTTTAATAATATCCCATGTTTCTTTTCTCTATTTGATACAACTCCTAATTCATGGATTTAACCAATGAGTTGTCCTTCAGTGTATCTTCAAGTGATTATCAACAGACCTAGGATAATATAGTAGTGTGATATACACTCCTCATCCTCAATGTTTATGTTAATTTACATTTTCAATTTATGGCATTTGATTCAATAACCTTAGCTCTTATATTACTCTTGAAAGTTAATGATTATAAAAATTCGGTAACCTATTCTTCTTATAACTCAACATTTGATTCGTATATATTTATTAAGGTTTATAAACCTCTATAATAATTTTCAAAATCTAATTATTTATCATCCATACAACGTCAAATTTTTTTATTAAAAACAAGACATAAAACTACCATATTATCCACTATATGATTCTACTTTTCTATGAAACCATTCTATTTATGTGACCTCATCAATGAAACTCCATGCTTGATAGAATTATTTTCCAAATATTTTCCTACCTTAATGGAGGTGTACTTTATGCCCGTATCTGATATTAGAATCCTTTTTGATATTTTGGGTTTATTTCATCTCACCTCTAGAAAATATTTATACACTCCATCATTTTATTCTTATTTTACATAAACATAACACATCTCATCCTACTATACTCATATATAAAAATAATAAAATATCTTCCAACTCATGTTTTAAGATTAGTATTTCTCCCACACCCATCAATGTGAATCAAGTCCAATAAGTTCTATGTTATCTTTTTCTTTTGATAATAATAATTTATCACCATATTTTATCTTATGTAATTATCAAATATCATCTATTGACCACACTTCAAATTTATAAGGTATATTTTATCCCTAAAATTTGATAAATTATATATTCTTCATTGATGTATATGAACATGCCTCAGATGTAACAAGATTTTCATATCTTCCACTATGAGTGGAAAAGTGTTCTGTATACCTTCCACATGTTATAAGTTTCTATTTTTTTGAAATAATTCATCAATGAATTTAAATCCTTGATTTTGATAAGGAAAATAATCGGGTAAAATGTGTCTTCAATCCATGAGTCACATAGTTATCTCATGCTCAAAATATTATTTCAAATACCATCCATATAAATTACCTTCATGTCTTTAAAATCATATCTATTTATCATTTTATTTCTAATTTCATTCATTTTAAGTTCTAAATCATTTCCAAACTGAACCATACCTTTAACAAGGACATTAACATTATTTAAATGATATAGCTTTTAGGTCATGTGGGATGAACACCCAATATCAAGTATTTATTTACTACTATTATTATTTTCTTTAAGAAAAATTTTAACTAGGATCACTTTATCTTTAATCTTCTTTTACTTCCATGATATTACTGATTTATTTGATTCAAATTATAGTCGCTCGAAATTTTTTTTATCATAAGTAGTGTAAATATATTCTTCCTCCACCAATAGGGAAAAATATTTCCTAAAGGAATAGGGTTAATAGCTATTCTTACCATTATCCTTGGTCATTTATATGGAACATTAAAACTACATCATTTCCTAAAATCAATATATTTATGTCCAATGTTATTGAAAAAAAAAGTATCCATAATATTAATTTCATCCTTAAAGTGTAATTTGTGTTCTCATCGTACTTTGTTTACTTTTGGGTTCTTCCCTTTTCAATTAAATTTATGCCTCATTACAATAAGTCATCATGTGGCCTAAATAACCATGGAATTAGAACTCCATAAGGGGGAAAATTTTGACACCTCATTCTATCCACAAGATTCCAACAATTTAATTGGTCATTGGTTTTTGATAAACCTTTAACGATTAATAATTATCTCCAACTTTCTTCTTACCTTTATTATTTTCACTCAATAGTATACCTTTAGATAATTCAAATTCAAAACTATGTTCACTTTTACCCATTTAGTCAGGTCTTTGATCATTCAGTACCTACTTGACATTTCTCATTCCATGTTCAAACCTTTCTTTTTTTTCTTATCTGATAACTTTCCAAACTGAAACTTCTTTTTGGAATCACATGTTTTTATTTTAGCTTCAAATTTCTTCCTAAGAGTAAACAATTACACTTCAAGGGATTCAACCCTTTTTCTTCATTTCTTGATTTAATAATTAAATTCATCATTCACTTTATCTTTTTATTCTACATTAATATTTAAATACACAACTTCTAAATATGATTCATGAGATGCTCATTCCTACAAAACGTTATCTAATAGTGTAACTTCAATATTAAATTGGAAAATATACTTTTATGATTCTTTCAACAGTCTTATAATATTCCTATTCTTATTCCATTATAGGTACATATATATACTTAAGAGTAACTTCAAGATATTCTATGAGGTTAATGACATATTCTTGTTGATTTTATTTATTATTTTTATTTTGATCCTTATTAATGGTCAACATTATTAAATCTTTCAAATATTGTTTTATTTTTTTCACCTTCCTCCAATCATGCCCCATCATCATCTTCTTCATTACTCACTAGTCTCTACCTTTGAAAACTCTTTTTAAATATATTTCTAGATTTTATGTTTCATTTATGTGGGAACATTATCTATTTTTATTATGTATTTATCCTTTACTTATACACCTTTTTCCCCCTCAAACTCTTTATTTTATATTTCTAAACATTCCATATCAAAATTAAGACAATCGTAACTTTCCAAAAAATATTCCTTTGACTCATTTCAATTTTCTCACCGCATGTGATAAACATTAACCCCTTATAACTTTTTCTTCATTTCTAGCTTCATGAATCTCAAGATTCTATATGGATTTAAATTCTATTTCCTTTGGTGAAAGTCTTGATTCACTTTATAAATTTACTTTTATTTTATATGTGACTATTTTTTTGTTAAAAAATTCAAGAGATAACTCCATAATTTTTTCTTATTTAATAGTTAACGCCGATAAATTGTATAAAGGTTTCAATATCCTTAGAATTTTATTCATTATATAAAAATAATTCATCTCATCAGTAAATCCATTAATTTATACAACAACCTTTGTGATATAATTAAATAAGTTATTAATGTTCTCACTTAGATGTATTTTCAAATCATTAAATTTATTATGAAACACATACAGCATTACATGTTTCACCCAGTTGTCCCCTTTATAGATATTGGAAATTTTATCCCAAATTTCTTTCACTGGTTTATAACTCATCACCTACATGTATATTGAATCTAAAAATTATTTATACAAATAATTTTATACCTTTTCATTCACATTATGTAACTTCTAGTATAATTCAATTATAAAAATCTTTGTAAAATCACTCGCATGTATTTCATGAATAAAAGAAAAGTACTAAAATTATGAGAGACCATAGATGTGATTTGTGACACCCATAATGTCATGCGTAGGTATTTAATTTATAAATTTGTTTATTTCATGAGTTATTTGGAGTTTTTAATTTGAAAACATGAAATATTTTAGGGAAGTTCAAGATATATAGTTGTAAATTACTAGTGGTAACTCTATGACCAACCCATACTGGGGGTTTGATTTAAATCCATAAGTTTTTGTATAGTTCTTTCATGGTTTCAAAAACTATAAATCAAAACCATGTGATCTACATAAAATTCAATTTTTTTATTTACCTTTTACATATATTTAGGCATTTTCATATTTGGATTTCACTATTTCCATTGATACTCTCTAGAATCCCTCCCAGTTAATGCCTCATTCTCCACCATTCTTCTTGGTTATACTCCTCTCAATATTAAGAAAATTTCCAAGATAAACTCCCTTCTTCCCAATAATTTCTATTCTTCTCATCTTTTATTATCTTATTATTTTTTTCTCCTTTTCATTCCCTAACTAGTCATAGTGGCCAAATCCATGACTAGGGTGTGTCTAAACCTGGGTATTGTGGTTTATAAGGTATATAAAGATATTTTCTTTCCCTAATCCATTGATATTTAAATAAAGTGACTTGAAATCATTAGCAATATTTTGGTGTTTCTATGTAATCTATTTTTATTTTGAATATTATTAGTGCATTAATTTTTTAAGTATTAGTTTAACTAAGTTGGTACTCATATCAATTTTCTTTTATTTATTTACAATTTTTCTTTATGGATTCTTTAAATCTATATTTGATTATGTGGAAATTTAAATGGTATTAAAAATAATATTTAAAAAAAATCTTGCAAATTTTTTTATAAATTATCTACTAGTCTTGAATTGGTTCAAATATATTTCTAAAGAAATATTGGGAAGATTAATAATTTTTGTAAACTATGTTTCATGGTTTTGTATTGTTTTATATCTTATAAAGTGTTTCTTAGTATTGTGAATTTTATTGATTTTTTTATTCACTTATATGTATTTATTAGTGTTGATATTGTTATTAAAGTTATAATATTAATGGTGATGATTATAGGATTGATATTTGTTTAGTTTTATAATGGAGTGTTACACTATTTTAAATTATTACACTGCCTGGTGTCCCCTATTGTAGTTTATGCCCTGGCTAATGGGTTTCCCACTAGTGAGTCCAGGAGGGTAATTTGGGGTCTGTGGCCATTAAGATCACATCATAGGATGAAGGTTGGATCTATATTTAGAAAATTATTAGGTTATCTCATTGACTAAAGGTTTAGATATCATATTGTGTTATGTTCATGGTGTAGTTTACTTTTTAACTTGATCTATCTTTTGATTATTTCAAATATATTTATTTAGAGTTTATTTTTATGCTCTGTGAAATTATTTATTTCTTAAAAATTATTGGTATTAAAAAAATTATGTGTGACTTGTTTTTTAGTCATATTAAATAAAAAGATACTTTTTAATTTTATTTCAAATTGGTGTCATTGGTTCTCTTTATTAAAGGTGGTGTATATATTCTTGGTGGCCTAAAACTTAGTATTATATTATACCCAACATACACACTTTCATGTGTAGGTAGTATTTTTCTTATTTTATGTAATTAAAGTAAAGGGATTGGCTTACTTGGATAGTGTTTTCTAGTTACCTCATTTTTGTTTTAGTTTTAATAGTGAACTGGTGGTAACCATGGGATGTAGGAGATAGTTTTTGTTGTGTTTTTAGGATTGTTAAACCATATTAGGATGTTTAATTTATGAGACACATAATCAATTTACTAATTTTGGTTACTTTTATATATATTGAAATATTATTTATCAAATTTAACACATTTTTATAAATCATTGTTTGGATGATTACTTTAATCTTCATTAATATTTTTTTTAGATGGTTATTATTTTGAAACAAATTACTTATCTAGTATTATTAATCAATGTATATGTGATCTATTTAATATTATTTTTTGTATTCTATTATATTATTTGTTGGTTTGAGAGGGTGAAATAATTCCTAATTTTTGCTTTTTTATACCCTCTATGTCAGTCACTAACCTGTAATGACCAAGGACATGTGTTGAGCCTTATGGCATGTCAGATCGAGTGATGTCATAGGTCATCCTAGATTGGTTGATTACAAAATAGTATCATATCAAAATTTTTATTTAGGGAATAAATATTTTTAGAAAATTTGAACATTATAACTTGAGAGGTAGGAACAAGGAAGTGTCTGGATAACTATTTATCAGGTTTAACCTCAAGTTACCATGGATGGATAGGATATGTATCTTAAAAAATGAGTTTTTTTTATTTTTATGATATATTAATTTAATTTATTTCTAAATTTTAAATTAAGGACTATTTGAAAAAAAAATTTGGAAAATCCGAGATTTATAGTAAAAATGGGGAAAACCTCCATGGTTTAAGGTTTGGTAAACTGTTCATAGACCATGAATTGATAACTAGAGTGTTTCGTAAATTATTTCAAGATTAGAACCCAAATTGGTAAACTATACACTGACCATGCATATGGTTTTTGATGACATTAAATAGATTTTTCCTGGTTTTTGCATGGTTTAAAGGAATTTGTCTCCAAATTGTGAAATGTTTAAAATAATTTAAATTTTTAATATATTAATCTTTTTGATTTTCATTTATTTTATTATTAGTAATTACATATTTGATATGAATTAATAATGATTTACATGGTTTATTGATATTATTTGGTTCAGTGGTTATTGTGTCCACTTGATATTGACCTTATAATTATTTGTTGTTAAATTTTTCTGTTTCATGTTGAATGCCTCTAATATAGACCCTAAAGAATCACAGATTGGGTGTTGTATATAAATATCCACAATGAAACACTATCATTAATTTTAATTTAGATGATTTAATCATTCTGACCATAAAAATCTTGGGAAGGGAAGGAGATAAGGATTTGGATAGAATGGAAGATGATGCTCGATAATTCATTGGGAGAAACCCATTTTTCTTACATGGCGACTAATGGTCTTAGGAACCTAAGGAATTTTAGGAAATGTTTGAGTGTATATTTTATTCCCTTTAGACTCCCGAGTCTTCTAAAGGAAATTTTACCACCTATATGATAGAGGTATTGAGCCGTAGATAATGTGACTTGGTTGTGTAGAAAAATTACATGAGTATATCACTTATAAGGTGTTTAAATAAATATTCAATGAGATATTATACCCTAAAACCTTTAGGATAGTTAAGGTTAATGATTTTGTGACCACAGAGCAAGGTAATCGCTCAATGATAGAGTATGCTACTGATTTTTTCAAGTTGGTCTAATTTTCTTCTAAGATCCTCATGAATGACACCCTATATTAGAACCCATCACCATTGGAATCCATCCAATATGGGTGTGAGTACAATATTTATCCCCAAATCCTATCTCCCAAAGGTTATTGACAATCACTGACGGAATAAAAACACATATAATTGAGAAATTACCCTCATAAATCCCAGAAATATTAGGAAATGGGCACTAGTAAACTCCATAACATAAATAATAGATAACATATAATCTAATAATGAATGTAAATGTCATAAAAACTATCTCTAAAATAAAATAATAAAATAAACTCATATGGTAGAAACTCAATGAACATAGAAGATCACCACGAGTAAGTATGGTATAGCTAAATTATTATCTCCCTTATATAAACCTATAAAAACCAATATATATGGGTTATCATACAAGTATACTCAGTATGATCCTCCCTGAAACCAATCATGAAAATGTGGAAGAACCATTATAATGCCTCAGTAAATAAATGGTCGAAACAACTCATCTCCTATACAAGGTTAACTATCACCCATCCTCACAAAGGCTCACTCACTGAATCTATATACAAGATATCATAACATAATATTAAGATAATATATTAATAAAGGTACCCTTAAACCACTTCCCTACTAATTTATTCACCCTCATGCCCCCAATGACTTTCATAATAGTTCTCTTGTCCCTTCTAAATCCATATAACTGAATAATCACATCATATATGCATCCAAATCATCATAATATACCATAGACACATCACCACCACATATATGTAAACACTTTAATCTTCTATATGAACACTTCACTACCACACATTACATCCTCCTAATCATAGTAGGGTAATGTAAACAAGAATTACATAAACCACATTTCCTTCCTCCTTCATTGTGTGTCCCCCACCAAGTATCACATCATAACCACATCATAGGCATACCATCCTCAATAGATTAAATATCATGCATCATAACACCTAGACACTGCAGCCTATACTACATTTTTAAGGGGGAGAGGGGAAGGGGAAGGTGTTAGTTATCCATCCATTTCAAATTTATCCTAGATTTTGGGGAAAACACCTAGAACCCATTACTTCATATGGGCATCGGTAAGGTTACCTGACTCAGGTCATAGTTCATAAAAAATAACCTAAAAATAAAAAGGATATATAATATATTATACAATACCAATATAAAGTTTGATTACCTAAGAATTTAATGTATTAAGATAACCTTTTATAACTACATCATCCTAAATACCTCACACCAACAACTGCTACCAAAACTAATCACAACTCAAACTGGACACACCACCATTACTAAATAGTCACAAAACAACATCAAATTCCCATTTAATCACATAGTTAATAAAATATAGATTCATAATTTGCAATTATATTATACTCATTATGACACATTAATCTTAAGACATTAAATATTAATTATTCACATTGATTTCATCCTTTAACATTTCATTTCAACTATTTGACTTCATATTTCATTAAATATTCCACTAATCATCAATTTTAGCACATTATTCATTTATAATTTCATTTATTTAAATATATTTTTACATTAATATAAAACCATGAGAAAAAATACAACATCATCACACATAACCTCATTCACTACCTCACAATCCCAACCAACAAACACCACAATGACATCATCAACACATTTTACACCATATCCAACCATACAACAACCACAATGATAACCACACACCATTCAATCACCATAAATTCTATAATAGTGAACACAAACACTAAGAAAATAATAAAAACAACATGAATAACTTAAAAATTGGTTTTAAATTAGAATAATCATAGTATTAAGCCACATCAAATAGTCCCCTCTAATCATACATCTAAATTCATCTAAGACTTAATGAAAACCAAATGCCAATATAAATTTTTGAATTCCACATCACACATTTTGTTATCAACTTTATGTGAATAGATAATAATGAAGGTAAAAATAATTTGAAAGAAGTAATAAAAGGTTTCATAGTAACACACATCAACCAAATAATCAACAATACATCTAAGATGTCATAGAAATTAATAAATAACATTTGAATAACAAATCCCCCTCTATTATACTTAGTTTGAATCATTATCTTTATTAGTTAATCCTAACCAAATATCAAATGAAGAATATGAATGATAATTCCACATTTACACCTGAATAAAACAAGAGAGATCTCAAATCCTCTACCTCAATCATAGCTTCAATAATTTCTTCATAAGAATAAGAAGAAATTTGGAATAAAATTTCTCGCAACTCATAAGGATCAACCACAAGATCTATCCACATAAAAACCCCATAAATACTCAACCATGACATAAAAAAACAGATGAAACCTCATTTTTATAACCTTTTATAAGAGAATGAATGAAATGGAATGGTGAAAAGATGGATAGAAACATACCTTGGATCAAAAGATCTCAACCACATAACGTTAAGGATAACAATTTACCAAGGAATGACCAAAGGGAACCTAAGAGAAGACAAAGGGTATATGGGGTTCAATTAAGGTCAAATAAAGTAAAGTTAATTATAGTAGACACCCAAAAATATTTAAAATCTGGAAACAAATTCTCATTATATGGAGGGCTTGAACATACCTTATGGTGGTCTGATCCAAAAAACCTAATGTGATTCCCTTAAAATTCAGTGAGTTCAACCCTTTTTAATTCAACATAACCATGGTAGGTCATGACATAATGGAGACCTTCATTACATGATACTTGAGTCTCTAATGATTGTGATATAATCATTAGACTTTTCCCTTAAAAATAATCAACCCTAGACAATCTTCATGGTGAAAATTCAATCACCTTGGGGAAACAATACCAAAAATAGAATAATATTCATAGCTAAGGATTCCATGATGAAATACTCATCGCTATAGGTCATCAATAATTATAGAATACTAAACCAAAAAATTCCATGCCATAAAAAAATACATCATGCCATAATAATATTTACATACTTATATATAAAGACACCAAAATATCAAAACCTAATCCCCACACTGCAACACATCACACCACTGTATAGCCTCATTAATCATGGTGTAACACACCACAATGATATAACCCATTTTTTTAAGGCAATCGACCATGGTATGATATACATGGTCATGAAACAATCCAAGATACAAATTGAAATCATAGCCAACATTTCCCTTATCCTCTAATATTCACCTATAAACTACTTCCTAACACCTCCAATGTAAGAAAATCATAAAGGATGAGTATGGTAAATGCTGGGACATTACACATTAAAGGCACATCGATTTGAAAGGAGTCTAAGATCTAGAACATAATCTCATTATAATCTTTTATGATTTATCTCATATGGATTGGGGAGTTATTTTTAAATGAGATATTAGGTTTTTATATATTTTTTATCATTTCCCTCACACTATAATTCTCACATTGCATATTTAAATTATAACTGTTTATGTCCCTTATAATTTTCTATAATCTCTCTAGAATTTATCTCTCTCTCTCTCACTTCTTATTTCTTCACCATGATATATCAAACTCATGAATTTGAGTGATATAATTTAGTATTGAACATTATTTAAGGTTTTTTGGTTTTTCTAAATTCTTTATTTTTTAATGCTTCAGGTTTTTATTCTTTTTTTTTGTGATTAATAGAGAAGTGTTAGGGTTTAGTGTAATGATTGTCAGCATATCATTGATATGATTTTCAAACTCATTTTATTCCCTACTATATATCCATTATCATCATTTTATTGAGAAAACACTTTATATTATAATGTTTTGTGTGTTTGAGAGAAGAAACTGAATATTATAGATTCTGTTCTTAGAAGGTGTCACACATATGATGGATTATTTCCATAAACCTTGACTATTGGAGGAGGTGAGTATTGGTTATATATTTATGGAGTGATGAGTTTTATACTCAATGTAGTGGTAGTATTTCATTAATTGTGTTATGGGGTATAAAATAAAATTTATAAAATAATAATGGATAATGAAGGAACCTAAGTAACTAACCCTAGGACCAACTTATTTCTTTCTAACTCATTAATTTTGTTTATATTTTTGCATCTTTGTGATTATTTCTAGTCTTGTATTCCAATTAATAAACCACAATATATTTATTTAGTTGTTATAAATATAAAAACAAAAAAATACAATAATTTTTTTATGAGTAATGAGTTATTAATAGAAAAATATCCTCATGAGAGACAAACTTGATCAACCACTGTGTTGTGCTAGGAAAAATATAAATAATTCTTTATACCACACCAAGATAGGTGTGTCACTCAAGTATGGGGTTGGGTTGTGTGTTCATGTGACATGCCCATATAGTGTCTTTTGGATCTTTTTAGTGATTCCCTAATTAAAATAATTACCTAGGTTAAGGGAACATGGTTATAAATGATCAAACTAAAAAATTACGATCTCAAGAAAAGAAATAATCTAAGGAGGAAAATAATTTGATGATCCTTTTTATTGAAATAAACCTGGATCGAAAAGAATTTTATGGTTGGGTATTTTTAGATATTATAAACGTAAAACCCTCCTTAAATGGTTGAATTTAGTAAGACAAAGAATTTTATCAATATTTTCAATGCATAAGTGGAATTATAAAGTGTTTGAAGACCTAGGGATAATGGTATCGGTCTCTCGATAGAAAATTATGTTTCAATAAATGGTCAGTGATTCATTTTTCATTAAGTAAAAAAATTTTACAAGAAGGTTTCCATTCAATCTTGGTTAATCACCATGATTCCATTAAAATTATTTATGACCCCAGACCCTGATACTATTGTACAGTGATGAGGTGAGTGATTTTTGAGTTTTATCTCATTTCCTTACTTTCAAATTATTAAAATTTGATCATTAAAGGCCCCTGAGATTATTACAAACGCATCCCATTACATATTAGAATTAGGATGTGATCTCTATAAATTCCATCATTGCCTTACCTTGATATCCTAATTGGAATAATTTTATATGGTTGATCATTGTTATTTAAGTGATTTCATCCAACTTTATTATTATCAAAGAGAGTACAAAGGTATAGGATCTCATAAGACTCTATGTAAAAGTGATCATGAAGTTTCATTGCATATAATATTCCATTGTTTTTAATAGATTCTTTTGTTTTAAATATTTTTATACATGTATATTACATCTTTTTTAGATGAATATTCAATAAATTATACAAACACATGCCTATGGACTCTAATAGTGTACTGTCTTCAAATACTATGTACGCAATCTTATAATTTAGTGAAAAATCTTCAACATCTCCTACAAATATATTATCCTTTAGTACTCTTTACAAACATACTCTATTTAAAAACCTTCATCACAACCAAGGGAAATGAAACATAAGAAAGGGTTAGCTCATATTCTTAGTAAGGGTAAACAATGGATATACATAAGCATGCCATGTGCATAAGGGTATGAGAAATGATCATAACATATGAAAGTCATACCCTATAAATCAAATATCATAATCTTGAGACCATGAATAAATATTAGAAATTTATAATATATTAATCATAACGAAATCAAATAACATGATTCATGAGAAAATAACATTGGAATAAGACATGGATTTATGGTATACACATCAGCTTATAACATTGGGAAAATGTATAAATAGAGATAGTTTCACTAATTAAGTTAAGGGAATGAAATTAGGACCTTGTATAAACTTATGTACATGTAACTAGGTCCACGTATAACATTATGGAAATGAAATCAGGTCCATGTGTAAAACTATGAACATGCAATCGGGGTCACGCATAACATTATGAACATGTAGTCAGGTTCATGCATAAAAATGTATAGATTTTATCTGGTCCATGCATATAATTTTTAAAATTTAATAATGTTCACACATAAAATTTTGATCATGTAATCAGTTTCATGGATAACATATTTAATGGTGATTTATCTATCTTTACCCAATTCATTAGTGAGAGATATAGGTCCCACCCATAACATAATGAAAATAATTCATATGTGTGCCATAAGATTATAAAACATTAATCATATCATAACCCATTAAATGAAATGGGTTTTATAAAAATTTTATCATATTATAACTTGTGGAAAGTATATAGGTTTCATAATCATTTCATCATATCATAACCTATGGAAAATGAATTGGGTTTCATATGAATGTTTTCATGGTATTAACTGTGAAAGAGAAACTAGTTTCATTAACATATATTCATGATAAACCATTCAGAAAAAGAATAATAATATTATAATTTCTTCATATCCTCATAAAATCATAATTTTTATCAATGTATTTCATATTATATGAGAATGATTTTGAAATATCACTTGGGACATTTCTTGAGAAAGATAACTTTTAGTTGAGAATCACTTTTTAAAACAAAAAATTCATAAATATTTTTGGAAAATATATTTCTTTTAAAATAAAATTGGGAAATTATAAAGGAATATTCAAATCATATAATTTTCATTTTGGCATACAATTACATTCATTCCATACATGTCAACAGATATATTCTTTTCACATATTTCTTAAAATCCAAATAGGAATTGTTTGGAAGATGACATGGGGATTCCTTTCAAAACATTTTTAAAAAATTAATACTAGGATAATAATGGATTTAATAAATAATTTGAATAATTTTTCAAAAAAAATTGAAAACATTTTTAGAAAACATGGTTTTAAAAGAAAATGGTTTTCAACCGAAGGGAGAAATAAATACATTTTTTTTAAAAAACATTCTTTTGGACTCTTAAGTACATAAGAAGAGGAAAATGAAGTGAAAAAATTTATTCTCATTACATGAACATAGTATAAGAATATTAATGAGTTTATTAAGATATATATCCAAATATTACACAATTTGAAGCATAATCATTAACAATCCCGATAAATGATGAGATTGTATTATAAAACCATTTCTACTTTGGTAACATAGAATCATAATCCCCATAAAAGAATAAAATTAAATCAAACATAGAATATCATGAGGATAAATAAATTCATGATATTGCATGTCAAATGTAATTATATACACCAACAAAATAAAAAAATGGTGAACTTGTATATGTATCCTAGAAATAGAAGAGAGACCAGAAATCCCTTACCTTAAGTCTTAACATCCACCGTACATGTCAAAACCTCTTGTATAATAAATGTAAGTTTATTATAAATATATTATTTAATAAAAATTATATATATTATACCATATATTATATACTTATGACCATTTATTACCCACTTATTACCAATTACTTGTTAAAATCATGTTTTAGGTAATAATTCCTTTTTTAGTATATGTTTTGATTTGTTAATTTTAGCCCTCTTACTTTGATCATGGTTCCCTCATATCCAGATTAATAATCAGGAAATAATTATTTTATTTGTACATAAATTTTACTTTTAATACTAATCATGACTGATGGTTTTGATAAATGAAGTACATTATGATCATGGAAATGGTAGGCCATACGTACACATGAGTAGCATTTCCATTTTCCGTGATCATTATAGAAATGAGGTAAGTGATATTTTATATTTAAATAATCTTCATAATAAAATAAATAAAATATTATTTATTTAACAATAATTATACACATTATTCATGTTTTGTTGTGATGAAAAGGGAGAGTGACATCGCTTTGTAATGGAGGTAGTTCACACATACATGAACTATGTTATTATCTATCAATGAGTGAAAAGGTGTGAAATGAAATGATATATTATATTTTAATAATGATAAATATGTAATTAATATAATAAATATTTAATTCATATCACATATATTCATTAAATATATCCTTTTTTATTCCATGTAAAGCGTTAGTGAAAAGGGAATCACATCGCTTCACGAGGTGGTAGTCCGCCATACACACAAATAATGTTATCGTATCGCCTAATGAATGGAAAATAAAAATGGTATATATGATATAATGACTCTAGAGGTATAATAATTCTATAAATATAATATATATAGTTTATATCCATTATAAAACCCAACCTTGATAGGTGGTAATAGAAAAGATAATATCATCGGTTCGCAAGGTAGTAGTCCACTATACACAATAATAATGGTTTCATAACCCATTTTATGGAAGTGGAGATGGTTATAGGTCATTACCATAACATAAAAACATATCTTTATTTGTAATATACATATTTTATTATAATATCATGGTTTAATAAGAATTTAAGGATGTGTAGGAATAAATAAAATAAAAACTCTCATTGAAGGACGTTACCTCGACTTCGGGTATCCTCCTTAGGATTGCACCAAAAGCCATCCTAGGTTGGATTTATCATAAAAATAAATTTTATAGGATGATAGGATAGAATATTTTTGTATGTATTTTCTGAAATAAAGTGGATTAAAGGTGTTAAGAAGAGAGGAAATGGGGTTTCCTTTTAGAAGTGAGGTGATGACACACTTGTAATATTTTGAATAGAAAATGGTGTACCCATATTTTTATCATGTAAAAAGGATCATAAATGAAATATTATAAATAATTATATACTATATGGTATAAATATGTCTATAATATATATTTTATATAAGTTTTTACATCATTTTAACCCTTATATTTTAGTTTAACCACCTTTAAAACCATTTTTACCTTAACCACGATAATTAATTTATACTATTTTCACTATTCATTTAGGTAAAAACTTAATTCATGATTATTATATATTATAAATTATTATAATTAAAAATATTGGATCCATTTTTACAAATTTAACTTACATAAATGGAAATTTTTATTTTAAAATTAATCCCACGGACTCGATAGAATATCAGGCTTTCAGAGAGAAAACATTCAAAAGATTACACGGTTTTCATATAAAAGATCAGTGTAAAAATGATTAAAATGAAATAAATTGTATTAATAGATATATAACTGAACTAATTTTAATTTCAAACCAATTTCAAATATAACTAAAATTTATAAATGATTTAAACAAAAATTTCATTTTTAATTAAAATTCAGTATTTTTCAGTATCCAAAAAAAATTATTCTTTTTAGAAAATTATAAAAACATCATCATAAGATAATATTTATATATATGAATTTAAAAATAAAATTATTTTTTAAAATAAATTTTCTAAAATTTTAAAATATTGTTTTTAAAATAAGTGTGCCAAAAAGTAAAAAACTGATTTTTAGAAAAATATAGTTTTTAAGAATAAGATTGAATTTATTCTAATATATTATATAGAAAACACATAAGATGAATTCTAAATATTTTATTGAATATATAATATATAAATTTCATAAAAATGATTACTATAAATTTATTTTTTTAATTTATTTAGGTAAAAAATGTTTTTCCATAAAAATATTTTTTCAGAGAAATATTTCCATTATTTTCAAATAGTTTTTTATTTTAATTTTTAGTTAATTAGTCATCAAAGAATTAATTTTTCATACATGTGTAAACCACATATTTTCATAATTTAATTAATCTTATTCATATCCACCATTTTTATGGCCAAGTGATAACTATCATATAATAACATTTTAATAATATGACATCTTTCATTTAAACATAAGGTTTAATAAAATTCAAGATAAACTTACTGTTATGTGTAATGCAAAATATCAAAAATATTAAATTAATTTGAAAAAATATATTTCACAAAAATCATTGGTTGTTACCTTTTACCCCCCCCCCCCATAAAATTAATTTCTCCCTTGAGATTCATCTCTATCATCAAAAGTTAAACATTTCAAAAATCATTAATAGAAACACACATCGTAAAAATGTATTATAAAAAAACCCCTTAAAAAAGGGAAAGGTATTTGTGAAATGAATCTGGAATAACACATACTATGTTTATAAATATGATAACATAGGTGGGAAGTGAAAACGTGGACATAGAAGAGAGAACTGATACCCAAATAACAATAGAGAGTGAAAGCGAACATGGTTTTGAGAAATTTGATAACCAAAATTTCATAAACCAAAGAGGAATGAAAAGGGTCATTGATATAATAAAAATGATTATAATAGGATAAAATAATATTTTAATATCCTTTTAATATTGTTCAATAATTCCTTTTCCATCTAGACTGATAACATATGAAAATGTACTTACTTGATATATATTTTTTTCATAGGCGCAATTTCATAATTTAGTTATTCCTTGATCAATTTTCACTTCATGTTTTACTCTAATAGATTAATTTTTCATATCTAAATCACTAAAATATATATATTAAATAATGATAAGTCGTTCCTTCAAAAAAAATATTAACATTGTTAATCCAATATGGATGAATCTTAACATGGTGAAGTAATATATTAATATATAAAACCTCATCTAAAGTTCAACATAAACCATTCCATAAATGGTTAACCTTATGACCCTTACAAAATTCAAAATTTATAAATAAGGTTACAAAATTTCTCAAAATAAACTTAACATTAATCACTCATATATTATAAAGTATCTCTTGATTATAACATACCAAACATGTAGATACCCCCATCATGTATTTTATTGAAACATGGTAATAACCTAAATTAACATAAAACATTATTGAAAATATAAATGATTTATCATTCCTTACATAAAATATAAATTATTTTATATATTCCTTAAACAGAAAAAAACTTTGAACTCTATAAATAATGGCATAAACCACTTTATTAAAAAATAATTAATTAATTCCAAGGTAATTAGTACTATCCAATTTACTTATTCATGTCCACCATGTCTTTGTACCAGTATAATTATCTCAATATATGTAACATATTAAGGGTTATGTTACCTTGATCAAAATAACACATTTCCATTAAATCACCCTTCTAGTCCATTAGTACTATTTAATGTATTTTTGAAATTTCATAATGAAAAATATATACTAAACAATACTTATATATTTCATGATTTATATAACATAATCCTTGAATTATAACACATTAATACTTCAATCACACCACTTCATTCTAAAAATGTTTACTGGGCTTCATCATCTTATTCTTTAATACCTCTTTCCTTCCATATGTCATTTGTAGTCTCTTAATTATCAATAAAAAACCAATACTTATTCAATCCTGTTTATTTTCTTCACAATATTTTCCCCTAGAAATTTTTTTTCATAATTAGAATACTTTCCACATTAAAAGAATTTATCCATTGATAATACCATACGGTGACCAATATTACCATCCATTGCATTAACTTATCATTTCTTTTTTTTATTTTCAATTACTTGATTTGTGCCCTTATTTTGTTACACCTAAACATCTTCTCATCCCTCAAATACATTATCTTGAGTGCTTCTTCCCACATTCTCAACATATATAAAACTAATCCTTCTTTCCTCCATTTTTTTCACTACCCAAACACTCACTAAAAATTATAATTATATTCTTTGGTGAGTCTGAGAGTTGGTTAAGGTTAGTGTTGTTAATTATGTTCCATGATGACTGATTAAGAATAATCACAATATCTTTCACTCTAGTAATCATCCCATTTGGATTCTCATCAGAAAAGTTTCCATCACATTCAAAGTTAACCTAATTTCTTCTAGTTCCTATCATTGACTAAAATCAAAAATTTATTATGTGATAATCACTAGTCATAGTAGAAAAACACATAATCAGAAAATAATAACTTATAGTATATATAAATCATGAGAAATTATTTTTTATCTATATAACCTTAGATTTTACCGAAGTAAATCATTAGCATCATCTATTTAAATCCGTTATAATGGTTTATAAAGATTTTGTTAGTTTTCATATCATATACCCTAGATGTTTCAAACTAGCTATATAGACAATCATGTTTTCATGCATTGGGTGATGATTGAGTCTACCTCAATGTTCCCTTTTCAGATTTATTACCCCTAGATACCTCTATTCTAGATCCACATCCACTTGTGGTATAAATATAGGGATGAAATTTCTTATAATCCACTCACTCTATCCTGTAGAAAAA
Organism: Viscum album; assembly: GCA_963277665.1. Lineage (NCBI taxonomy): Eukaryota > Viridiplantae > Streptophyta > Magnoliopsida > Santalales > Viscaceae > Viscum > Viscum album. The sequence goes on along the minus strand of OY728145.1, from coordinate 2,103,149,094 downwards.
TTCAAGGACATTTTACCATACTTTGACTCATCCTTAGACTTATCATTAGATACATACATAGATATACCATTAGAAATATTCATAGGGATCTCACTATTGATATCTCATCATTATTTCCAAATGTTAACTTAACCTTTCCTTTGATATCAACTATAGTGATCCAGTATTTTTATAAATGGATGTTACATATTTTTAGATGAATATTAAGTACATTGCACAAAAAATTTCCAAGGACCATAACAATTTAGTGTCTTCAGAGACTAGGTACACAATTTTCTAATTTGGTGAAATAACTTCAACATCTGACGTAAAGATTTTCTCATTTAGTAATATTCACAAACATACCCTACTAAAAACCTTTCTTAATAACCTCATGAAAGGAAAAATAAGAAAGGGTGATCTCATATGATGATTAAGGATAAATAAGTGAGATATATAATCATAACATGAACATAAGGGTATGAGAGAATGAGAATAATGTATGAAAACCATATCCTACATATAAAAGATTATAATCTTAAGTCATGGAATAAATATTTTTAGTTAATAAGGCATGAAACCTAATGAAATCAAATAACATGATCTATGAGAGTATAAAATTGGTATAAAACATGGAATTATGGCATACACATCAGTTTATAACATTGTGAACATGTACAAATATAAATAGTTTCACTCGTTAATTTAAGTGCATGAAATAAAGTCCTCTCATAAACTTATGGACATGCAACCAGGTCTACACATATCATTATGGACATGAAATATATGTCCATTCATAACACTGTGAAAATGTAATAAAGTTCATACAACAATTTTGAACATGTAAGAAGGTTCATGTATAATTTTTTGTATAGGTAATCAGGTTTAAAAATAAAATTTTGAACTTATAATCAGGTTTATGAATAAAATTGTGAGCATATAATCAGGTTCATGTATGACATATTTACTCGTGAGTTATCTATCTTTACCCAATGAATTGGAGGGAGATATGGGTCTCACCAATCACATAATGAAAATCATACGTATGTGTTCAATAAGATCATAAAACATTAATCATGTCATAACCCATGAAATGAAATGGGTTCAATAAAAAATTCATCATATCATAACCTATGAAAAATATATGGGTTTTAGAATCATTTCATCATTTCATCATAGAGTAACCCATAGAAAAAGAAGCGGGTTTCATAATAATTTAATCATTGAGTAATTTATGAAAGAGAAATGAGTTTTATAAAAATATTTTCATGATAAACCATTCATATAAAGAATAAGAATGGTATCTTTGGCTAATATACCCATCCAATCATATGTTACATCAAAGTATATTATCTCATATAGCATATTATTTTGAAAGACACTTGGAACATTTCTTAAAGAAAATTATTTTTCTCTAAAAATCAATTTTCTAAACACAATATTAATAAAAAATTTAAAAATAATTTTCTTTGAAAATAACCTTGATGAAATATAAATTAATCTTCAAAGAAAATAATAATCATGATGGTGGAAAATTTTGTTCATGTCGTATATGTCAAAACCATGATTATTTCACATTTTTGGTAAAATCCAAACTGAAGTTATTTTGAAAAAAATGAATATTCCTTTTCAGAAAATTTTATAAAAATTAAAACAAGGTTAAAATTTATTTAATATCTAATTTTATAAATTTTGAAAATAATTTTTAAAAAAATTATAAAAGATGGTTTTGGAATAAAGGGTTTTTTGACCGAAGAGAAAAATAAATATGTTTTTTCATAAAAAAACCTTTTGAACTCTTTAGTGAATAATGAGAGGAAAATGAAGGGAAAACATGTATTCTAATTAGATAACCATAAGAGAATAAAATTATTGTGTTTATTGAGAGATAAATCATAACATTTCATCATTGGAATCATAATCATAAACAATCCCAATAAACGGTGAGATGGTATCCTAAAACCATAACCACTTTGGTATCATTGAATAATAAGACCCATGAAATAATAACATTAAATTAAACATATAATAACATTAGAATAAATAAATTCATTATATTAAATTTTAATGAGAATTATATAAATCACACAAAATAAATGAGTCTTGAACATGCATATGTCTACCATAAATTGAAGAGATACTAGAAATCCCTTACCTTAAGTCTCAACTTCCTTTGTACATGGTTAAAACTCAAATATAATATATATAGTTTTATTATAAATATATTAAAAACTGTAATTATATATATTATACCATATATGATTTACTTATGACTATTTATTACTTGTTTATTAACATTTCCTTATTAAAACCATGTTTTCGTTAATAACTGTTTTGTTTTTTGTATATGTTTTGATTTTCTATTTGTTGTCATGTAAATTTGATCATGTTTCTATAATCTCAAGAATAAGTATCATTAAATAATTATCATATTTATACATCAATTATACTTTTAATTATAATCATGAATTATGGTTTTAATAAATAAAGCACGTTATGATCTTATAGATGGTAAGTTGTATGTATGAATGAGTTTCATTTCCATTTTTCAATGTTCATTATATAAAGGAGGTAAGTAATATTTTACCTTTAAATAACTATAATAATATTATAAATAAAATATTATTTATTTAAATATACTTATACATCTCATCCATGTGCTTTAGTGATGAAAAATTAGAGTTGCATCACTTCATAAAGGTGGTTGTCCACACATACATGAACGCCATTATCATCTTTCAGTGAGTGAATATGTATGAAATAAAATGATATATTATATTTTAAGAATGATAAACATTTGATTAATATAATAATTATCTCATTTATATCACAACTGTTCATTAAATATATCCTTATTATCTTCCATGTAAAACGTTGGTAAAAACCAAATCACATCGCTTTGCGAAGCAGTCGTCGATCATACACATGAGTGGTGTTATTGTATACCCTGTGTAATGGAAATTAAAAAAGGATATATATATATATATATATATATATATATGATCTAATTACTCTATAGTTATAATTAAATTATAAATATTATATATATACTTTATATCCATCATCAAACCCAACTGTGAGAGGTGGTAATGGAAAAATGAATGGCATTGGTTCGCGAGGTGGTAGTACGCCGTACACATGAATAATAATTTCGAAACTCATTTTATAGAAGTGAATACGGTATTAGCTATTTATCATAACATAAAAATATAATTATATTTAAAATAATTATTTTATTTAATTTAATAATAATTGAAATAGGTGGAAGAAGAAATAAAAAAATGCTTCTTAAAAAATGTTACCTCTTCTTCGAGTATCTTCCTTAGGATTGCACCAATATCTATCCTAGGTTGGATTTATTCAAGATTTAAGGAATTTAGGATAATATTAGGAAAGTTTATAATGGATTTGGGTAGTTTTTGTCTAAATGAAAAGGGTTTTAAATAGTAAAGAATAGAGGAGATTGGGTGTCCTTTTATATGTGAGGTGAGAGGCATACTTGTAATTTCTTGAAAGGAATATGGTGTAAACACATTTTTCTCATTAAAAAAGTCTCCAAAATGGATTATTATCGATCCTTATGAATTATAGGGTCACAATATTTCAATAAAATATATTTTATATATTTTTTATGTAATTTTGACCCTTATCCTTTTAGTTTAACCCTTGATAAAACCATTGTTACCTTCACTCTGACAATTAATTTTTATGATTTTCATCATACCTTTTAATTATAATTTCAGTTGAAATTATTAAATAATATAAATTATTATGATTCAAAATATGGAATCTGTTATTCTTAATTAAATTCGTGGAGTTTTAAAAATTTTATTTAAAAATAATCTCATTGATGTGATGAGAAAACGGGTTTTTAAAGAGAAAAGGTTAAAAAGTTTATAAGGTTTTTATTTAAAAATTAAATATGAAAATGATTCAAATTTTATAAATTGGGTTAATATTTTTTTATCTAATTTTAATTTAATGAAAATTTAAAATATTGCTTTACTTGATAAATAATTTAAATGAAAAGGTAGCATTCAATTAAAATTTAGTATTTCTTACTATTCATCAAAAAAACTAATCTTTATAGAGAACTTTAAAAAATTCACCAGAAGATAATTTTTAAATTATTATTTAAAAATAAATTTATTTTTTCAAATAAATTTTAAAGTGTCAACAAAATTGAAAAAAATAAGTAAAAAGGTGATAGAACTATTTTCTAGAAAAATATAGTTTTTAAGCATAAAATTGGATTTATTCTTATCTCATATCTAGAAAACACATAAGATTGATGTTAAAAATTATATTGAGTATATACTATATACATTTCTATAAAATAATTAATCAATTTTTTTAATTTATTAAGGTAAAATTTGTTTTTTGTATAAAAATAGTTTTCATATAATGATTTTTTTATCAAATAGTTTTAAATTTTCATTTGTAATTAATTTTTCAATAATGAATTATTTTTTACACAATTTTAAACCATAAAGTCTTATAATTTAGTTAATTATACTTATACCCACAGTTCCAATGTCTAGGTGATAACTATAATATAATAACATTTTAATAATATGACATGTTTCATTTAAACTCTGGGTTGCATGCAACACAAGATAAATTCAGTGTTACCTATAACACAAGATATTGAAAATAGTAGATTTATTTGACAAAAATATTTCACAAAATATTGGGTTGATAAAACAATATTTGTTAATAAATAATAAATATGTCCATTTTTTATTCCTTTTATGGATATCAATGTCGATCCCCTCTCTATTAGGATAAACTAGGTGAATGTTATTTATTGGAAGTGATCCTTGTTTGAGAGATGATGAGAATGGTTTGAATAATATTTAAAAGATTAATGGTGGATAAAATTCATAAAAAATATATTTTAACCAATAATTAATCCCTTTTATTTTTTAGTAGGTGATCAGGTGTTTCTCAAAGTCTCTCTTCATCCAGGAAATCAAGGATTTGTTAAATAAGGTAAACTTCTACTATGGTATGTGGTGTCATTCGAGATTGTGGAAAATATTAGGAATATGTAATACCAACTAGTTTTACCATCCTAATTAACATACATTCAGGATTTGTTAAAGGTATCCCAATATAAAAAATACCATCCTAATCTGTCACATGTTATTGGATGGGAAGATACATATTTGGAACCTGATACCACTATAGTATAAAAAATAGTTCGTATCAAAGATCATCAAAATAAATTCTTTAGGGTAAATTCTATTCTTTTAGTTCATGTTTTATAGAAACATGGTAAATATATACATGAGACATGAGAATGTAAATAATTGATGAGGGAGTAATAGCCTCACTCATTTTTAAGCTATGAGATCTAATGACTTTTTGGGGGAATAAAGTGGTATGTTAGAGAAAATTATGACACCTATGATTTCATGGGTAGGTATTTATTTTAGATGTTTATTTTTTTTAAATGGAGTTTGGAATTTGAAAGCATGAAATTTTGTAGGGTTACAAAAGATTCAAGGTTGGTTCATGGTTAATAGTAACTGTGAAACCAAACCATGTATGGGGTGTTCTTTAAATATAGATGTTGGAGTATTGTTGGTGTATGGTTTCCCAAACTATGAATCCAGACCATACGAACTAGCCAAAATTCTAATTTTTCAATTCCAATTTTTTACCATTATTTAGTTATTTTATTAGTTAGGTTTCCACATTTAATTTTATCCTCTTAAAAGTCCCTCCCAATCAATTCATCCTTCACCCTATTCTTTTTTGTGCTTATACTATCAATTTCATGTGAACTTCCAAGGTAAGATCTCTTAGTACAATCCATTTTCATTCCTCTCCTCTTATATTATCTTATTCATATTTGTTCATATTATTTTCATGCCTTGGATGATCATAAGGGTCAAATACATGATTAGGGTGTCTAAACATGGGGATTTTGGATTACAGGATTTGAAAAGATCTTCTCGTGACCTAATCCCATGACATTTAAATAAGGAAACATGATATAATTAGCAAGAGGCATAGATTTCAATATAAACTCCTTTTATTTATTATACTCTTTATTACTTTATTTTCAAATTATTGTCTACACTAATTTGTTACTCATATCAATTTTTTATTTATTTGTAATTGTTATTTATGGTTCCTTTTAATTTCGGTTTGATAAATTAGGGTATTCAATGTTATTTATGTGTTATATTTCTAAATAAATGTTTCCATGAATAAAATGAGTTTGGAAAATTTTATAAAAGTATTAAATTAGTTCATATGTATTTTTCATAAAATATTTGTATTATTAATAATTTATATAAAATTTTTTCCATGGTTTTGTATTATTTTACATCTTATAAATGCTTTTTTGGAATTATGAATGTGATTGATTATTGTTATTGTTATTCACTTTACATTATTCTTTGTTGTTGACATAATTATTTAATTTGGCATATTTATGTTGATGATTATGGGATTTATATTTGACTGGTTTCATATAGTAACCTTGTGTAGTTATATGTGAGGTGACTTGATCATTCCTTACAAAAATATTACATCATTTAGATGAATATTCCTTACATATCATAAAAATACACACCCCATGACTATAAAGGTTTAGTGTATTTTATGACTAAATATTATTTAACTTATTCCATGAAATATATCAAAAATCTCCCACAAATTTATTCACACATAGTACCCTTTTTAGATATATACCAGTTAATATCTTTCTTCAAATTGTGAGAAAATATAAATATAAGAAAGGGTGAGATTAGATACTCAGTTAGGGTAACCATGGGAGATATCAAATGAATATCAATTGAGAATAATATGAGCATAAGTGTATGAGACCTTTATTATAACTTTTTAAATATATACTAAATTAGTTATAGATCATGAATCATGAGTCATGATATAATTTTCCTTAACAAAATATATGAGTCGTAAGAGTTTAAAATCATTAATAATAAATCATGATCCATGAGATCATATCATAATAATAAGAACATTTAATAGGAATTTGGAACAATCATAATCATTGAAAATAATTTTATTATCCAAGGCCCACTACCAAGACCATCATAACATAGATGATAGAGTCCCATAGTGGATTGGGTTCACTCCTCATTCCCTTTTTATTCATTTTAGATAGAGTCCCATAATATATTGGGTTACCTCCTCATTACTATTCATATTATCTCATGAAAAATCAATATCTACCCAATTAATTAGTGTGATATATAATTTTGGGTCCACCTATTGTATAATGAAAATAAGATATATGTGTGAAACAACATCATAAAAACATTCATCATTTAATCATAGCTTAATTAACCCATGGGAAAGAAATAGGTTTCATAAAAACATCCATGGAATATCATAATCATAGTAAATATAGAGAAGTAAATTAAATTATATCAGTGTATAATATCACCAATGAATCATAATATTCTATAATATAATTTTACATAGTTGAAAAAAACTTTTATAAAATCATTATAAATATACATTGAAAAATAAGGGAAAACGTCATTCTCCTTTGGTAACATTTAAAAAAACTAAAAATTTCAAAAAGAAATGGGACTATATTTTTCTATGTAAACCCATGTAAACTTTTAAATGAATCTAAAAAAATTCATGATTGTGGGAAAAAAGTTTATTTAATAAATATTAAAAAAAGTTCATTTCACACTTTTGTAAAAAGACAAATATATCCCATATAAAAGCATTATAAAAATTAATTTTTAAAACTTTTCAAATAAAGTATAGTGTGGTAGAAAATGAATTTAAAAAATTATTATAGAATATAAGATAAAATTATTGGAATATTTTAAATAATTTGTTCATGGAAGGAAATGATACCAAAAAAAAGAGATAAAAAAAATTGGATTTTCTTAAAAACATTATTTTGGTCTTTTGGGTACCAAAGAGGGGGAAATATATATTCTACTTTAAAGCACCAAAAATAAAAATATTAGAATAAAATATATGGTTTTTAAGATATTTTTTGATATATATAGTATAAAATTTCCCTAATTGGAGATTAAATATGAACAGCCCCAATTAAAAATAAGATTGAAACATAAACCCATAACTCAAGTGTAGAAATTATTCATAAATGATTTAACCATAAATATAATAATTTAATATTTATTATAAATATATATAAGTAATATATTAATACTTATCTTACCATATATGATTCTTTCATAATTTCTAATCACTCATTTATTAATAATTCTCCACTAAAATCAATATTCTAGGTGTTGGCAGTTTATATTTTCATGTATATTTCTATTTATATATTCAGGTCCTTGAAAAATGGTAATGGTTTCATCATATATAAAATCTTAATATATTAATAAATATACTATTTATTTATTATAAAATTTTTTATAAAAATACATGTAAATTGGTGATGAAAATGAATTAAATCATTTTGTAGAGGCGATAAACCACAGGTATACATGGGTGATGCTTTCAGTTTTCAGTTAATGTTAAGAAAGGAGGGTAAATAAGAATTTATTTTTAAAATCATAATTATACCATAAATATCAAATATATTCGTTAAATATATCAATATAAATATCCAAGTGATGTGATGATGAGAAGTGAAACAAGTTACTTCATGGGGATAGTAGTATGTACATACACATGAGCAACAATTTCATTTCTCACCGAATGGAAATGAGATATAAAATGATTATACCATTAACATAAAAAAATAAATTATAGTATATATACTGATGAAATTATATTAATAATTTTATATAATAATTTTAGGATTTTTAAGAATAAAATAAACTCAAAACAACTTGGTTAAGATGATTACTTATACATTGAGTATCTTCCTTTTCCATACACCTTAAGCCTTATTAGGATGATATTTTGGTAACACCATGACAGAAAATATGTGTTTATAAAAGTTAAAAAGAAATATTTTATTCTATTTATTAATATAGAGTGATCAAACTGTTTGAATAAGTGAGAATATAGTTTCCCTTTATAAGTGAGGGGATCATCACCCCTGTAAATATTAAATGTTTTAAAATAATATAAAATATTTTTCTTAGGAAAGTGAAAAAAATGGAAAAAAATTCTATAGAATACGTTAAGTTATAAAAAAATCAAATAATAACATTTAGATAATTTTTAGTGATATTTGAAGCTTTATCTCTTAGTTTAACCCTCACATTAACCCATTTAACCCTTATCATGGTGATTAACGTTTTTCCATGGTTACAATTCATTATGATCAAAAATTAAGTTGATCCAAAAAAAATTAATATGTTTATTAAAAATATTTAATCCATTTATCTTGATTAAAGTCCTATATTTTGAAGAAATAAATTGTATTATCCATTCATAAAACACGCAAAAACCATTTTTAGAAGAAAAAAATTAATTTTTAAGAATAAAAATGATTTCATTATCATTTATTTCTAAGTAAATAAGCATTATATGAATGATAATTTTTTGTTGAATATATCATTTAAAAATTTCCATTAAATTTTCATCGAAATGATAAATTTAATTTATTGATATAAAAACATTAAGTGAATTAAAATATTCTTCTAAAGAAAAAATAAATTTTTATTACCTTTAAATGATTTTATCTTCATTTATAACCATTTGATAATCAATGTATGAATGAATAATTTTTCAACATGTGCAAACAATATTTTTACATTATTTTCACACTAGAAATAAATTAAACTAACTTTTTAACAAAATATATATAATAAAAAAATTGTAAATAAAACATTTTTTAGCTAAGAATTTCTAGACTAATATTCCTTGTAATTTCTCAACTATTTCATTAATTTCATTACATTATTTAATTACTTTAATTTTATAAATTTAATTTAACTATCTATTAATGACTTAAATTTTAGGTTTTTAATAACACATTATTCACTTATGTTTTATTTTTCATGTATCACAAATTATCAAACACATCAAATTTATTAAAGAGAAATATATTAAAAATCCCTGGGTGTTATAATATAGGATATCAGGATGAGTAATACACTATATTAGACTAATTCATTGATTTTTCCCTTGTATATTTTATTCCCTCACTGGAGGTTTTCACCTAGGAATTCCATGAGAATAATTTATGAAATATGACTATTATCATCATATCATAAACTGGTAGGTGGATCCATGTTTTCAAAGGTAATACTTTTTCCTATTAACTCAAAGTTGACACCCCATTTTTTATGTTCATGGTATGTTTTACTTATTACCTCCATTTATGTTGTGAAGTTTTCATATATGTTTCTTTGGATTTTATTCTCATTCTCTATGCCATTGTTTATTTCCAAGATTTTTTATTTTACAAAAAATAATGAAGTGTGGATTTTTCCCCATTTCTTGTAAAATAAAAATATAATTTATAATATAATTTAAAACTATTTATATAGGTTTTCATTTTAAAAATTGACTCATAGATTATTGGTTGTATCATATTAGGTGTTATCTCACACCCTACATACACACATACATTTGTATATAGACTTAGTCTTATATAATGCATGTAAAGTAAGGGGTTCCACTTCCTTGATAATGTTATCTCATTTCAACCTTCATGTTTTTGTGTTAATGGTGTTCAGGTAGTGACCTTGGGTCATGGGAGATAGTTTCTATTGCATTTTAGTATAGATAGACTATGGTGGGATGTGTCATTTATTTCCCACACAGCCATTTCTTCCTTTTGGTCTCTTCTTTATATTGAAATATTTTGTATCACATTTACCACTTTGTTGTAAAGATTTATTTGAATGTTTAGTTTAATATTCATTATTTATTCTTTGTTTGGATGGTTATTATTTTGAAACAATTTATTCATTTAGAAACATTATGTAATGTATGGGTAGTTCATGTGGAATTCACTTATGGTTTCTCTTATATTGGTTATTGGTTTAAGAGGGTAAAATAAACCTTTTTGGGTGTGTTTTGATACCCTTAGTGTTATCGACTTTCCTATGATGTTCATGGAGGTGTTTCAGGCCATTTGGTGGACTGGATATGGTAACGTGAAAGTTAAACCTGGGTTGGTTCATTACATGATCTCATTATATTATTAAAAATGTGGTAATTACATCGATCAAATGATGGTACTCCTTTTGAATTTATGACATTATCTATGCCCAAACATTTATGTGATAAATTCATCAAACTGAACCTTATGACTTTGATACCACTTGTTGTAACCACAACATCCGTAACACATACAAATATGGTACTGAATTAGGGTGTGAATTTTTTTTCATCTCAAATTATAAAAAATATTTTTCTCAACTTGGAATGAAAAATATGAACATATAAATCTCAAGCACACAACCACAACATTAAAATAAAGAAAAAAATGTATTAATACATAGATTTTATATGGTTTTTCACTAAGGGTTATATCGAAGGATAATTCATCAAAAAAGGCATATGGTTTACCACTAAGGGTTATATCGAACCAAATTATTCAAATAAATAATTTAAATATAGTAAGTTGACTGTCCCACCCCAATACCACCTCCAATGGGCCAACAACTAGAGACTATCACTAAGAATACATATCCCATACATGGGTGTCCTTGTACAATATAACCTACATACAACCACTTGTATCTAAAAAAAATATATATAAATGTGAACTAGATAGATAACCAATTTTATTGTAACATGAATTTATCATATGTTAAACATCTTAACAGTAGAATAATAAACATCTCGAAAAAAGGTCAAAATATAAGGCCCGATATTGTTTAACTAAAGACATGCCTCAAATAATTAAGAAAAAATAAAGTCCATGATACACCAACACTAAATAGATATTTTTTCTAAATAGTCATCAATAATATATACTAAGATCTAACACCACTAGAACCATGACCACTACAGTCACCTTCAAACTATGTGTCATTTTCACAAACAAAACACATGTTGGAATAAGTATAGTGTTTGTGTGAGTATAAATATACTCAGAATGACACCCTAAAAAAACTAAAAAATGAGATAGTAATTCAACTCATACCAGTATAAATATAGACATTCTTAAAGGAATCAATATAGTCAATGGTAGAATATAGATTCGGTATTCATAGCACAAATATAAAAAAATCATACTCTTAAGGGAACCTAGATTATCTAAAATTTCACCAGACCCAAAGAACTCAAACTACCTATAATCTAACACTTCCATCACATCCCTCTTCAACGGTATTGAGGGCTCATGGGACATTGAATATCACACATTTGTTTAGGGGGTAATGACTGCAATATAGGACCCACACATCCTTATATAAATTGTGCATTGGTTGAGAGCATTAACTACTCCATAATTGGAGGACCCATGCCCCATATATAGGGGCATTACCTACCCCACTAAGTGTGTAGAGGAACCACACACTGGACTTGGAAAGTCTCTATGGGGGTTACCAAATCTAGGTATTTTCCAACCATATCATCTCCCTATCATTGACTCAATGAAGCTAAATAACCTCATATACTCCAAATCCTTAATAAAAATCTAGGGATGGTGAAGAGATATGAATCATCTCATTTTATAAGGAAAACATTCTGAATGGACAACTCATATGTTCAATTTTAACACCTAAGAAAGAAGTTATAGAAAATTCTAAATAAGGAATAGTATAAAACATGTAATATTATATACATGGAGTGTGGGCCTCAGCCTATATTCAGGAATGCACTTCCATTATCTAGTCAATGCAAGGATTCCTTACACCTTGTTCCTAGGATTGTGCATGGCATGTGGGAACTACAAACCACTTAGGTATGTACTTGAAGAGATACCTGATTTGATCTATCATAGTACATGATATTTCCATTGGACTATATATCATTTGAATCTAGGGAACTATCTTGGACTATACTTGAGTACACACTCAGGAAAAGAATTATATAATACATGGTGTGTGATACAAAAACACAACTTATGTAACATTTATAATGTTGAATATATACTAAAGCCTCACGAATAATAATAAATGATGTGTGAACCATTGGGATACGCACCATTTAGTTAATATTTCTAGATCTAGATGGAAAAATCATCTGCATTTTTTCACCATGTCCATCAATACCTACAGTCACTCTACCACTACCACCTAGTTTGATGCCCATGGGGGTTATCACCACTCCCCATTAGATTTTGGTAGTTTATTGTATCGATAATTATATGAAAAAATGGATATTAATGTCCAACTATCTATCCAATTTTTTGAACCAATCCCAACCCTCGCCAAAATCCATAACGCATCACCAATGCCTCATACAAACCTTCATCAGCCAGCACCCCCCCCCCACTTATTATTACTCCACTTTTCTAATTCTAGTAAAAAAAAGTAGATTTTGTATCATATTTTTAACATTAGTTATATTATAACCAATGTTCAAATCTACATTGAGAGGATTTTAATGATATTTATACAATAACTAATGCTAAAATTTTGATTTCAACATTGATTATTGTATAACTAACATTGAAACCCTATGGTTGTGGGTTTTAAGGTTAGTTATATAATAACCAATGTTAAAACTCATGTTTTAACATCATTCATTATATAAATTATGTTCAACAAAATTTTTAACATCCTTTATTGTATAATATATGTTCAATCCATTTTATGAAACTAAAACACAAGGGTATTTAATTTCTCCTCATTTTATTAACACTTGGTTTCCTAAAACCATGACCTACATGAATTGAAATCTACCTCCCTGAGGTCATATTTCTTTCCCTTTTTCATTATTCATCCTCACACTTCAACATTTCACCTTCTTCTCTTTTGTTTCACCACCCTCACCCATATTCCAATGACCTTGGTTGTGTTACACATCTCTCCTATGATATTCACTATCTTCAACCTCAAGTCACCTTTTCTAGCTACACTCATACTTCATTAAATGGAATCTAATGTTAAACTATAACTAATTTTTCACTCTTTGTTGGGCATATACTAGATGCATCTTCATTTTTTGAGTCAAATTTTTATTTTCTATTTTTAGAAAATTTATTACATGTTTATTAGTTTAAAATTATATTAATTTTTGTATTGTTGATATAAATGTTGTAGTCATTTATTATATTGTATTAATTTATTTATTATATTCTGGTTTATAGTGCATAATTTTTTTAATTAACTGTTTAGAAGTTTATATTGTACTAATTTTTAGTTAAGATTTTCTGATTAAATTCTTATATAAATACTTATAAATTTATAATGTTTATAAATTTTTATAATTATACATGATTATATGTTTATATAAATTTTTATAAGTTTGTATTGTATTTCCTTTTATATTAGTTGATTTTTTTTATATAAATGTTTATGAATACATGATTACTTGATTGTTTATTTTCATTACGTGTTAATATAAATGCTTATAAGTTTATGTTTACTTTTTTATATATATTATTAATGTTTAGTGTGTGATTTACTTTTTTTATGTTTTCTTCTACTTTAATTTTTAGTATATATTATTTATTTATTTATATTCAATATATTAATAACATTTATTGTATATATATTTAATTTTATTTATGTATATATAATTTTAATCTATATGTTATTAATTTATATATGTTTATATTCTCATATGTTTTAAATTTATCTTATTGTATATATGTTTGAATGTTTATTTGTTTTAATATATCCATATAATGTTTTGTGGTTTATGATATTTAATGGATCATAATTTGGTGAGATTTATGAATAAATAGTTATTAATTTGTGAAAGTTGTTGTTTATTTATAGGTATTTTCTAAATTAAATCATGAAAATAATGTCATGGTTTTCTGTCCATGTATGAAATATTTGATTATGAGAAAATTGGAGTCTAAATAAATTAATGAAAATTTAATTTTTTATGGTTTTAATCTTATTTATGCATATTGGATCTATAATAGTGAAATAATAAAGAATTCAAGATTTTACATGGATAAAGATATTAATTATGAGACATATGATCATCTTGATGAATTAATTAATGATGTAGGTGTTGAAACCATTGAAAGAACATAAGTTATTGAGTGATTTTATGGAGATAAAGAAAACCCATTATTCCCAGGTGGTACAAAATTTACAATGTAATCAAAAATGTTGATATTTGATAACTTAAAAGTAAAAAATGGTTGTAGTAATAAATTTTTTACTAAATTTTTTGAACTTTTGGGAGTTCTTCCATAAGGAAATGAACATCCAGATTTCAAATATTATGTGAAAAATATATTATGTTCAGTGGGACTAGCGTGTAAAAAATATCATGTTTTCCCCAATGATTTTGTTCTATATAGAATAGAGTATGAGCATTTATCATAATTTATTAAATATGGGACATCATGATACAAATTTGATGGGATATCTAAATATGATTCATTATAAAAAACAATCACCAAACCTACTACTAATGAAATTCGGTATCTTCCAATAATTCCTTTTTTTGAAGAGTTTATTTGCAAATTCAAATGATGAAAAGATACGGAGATGAAATACAGATGAGTGAATCTATATTGGAAACCTATGTCACCCTACCAATTCACCATAATGGAAGAGATTTAATAAATAATTTCTTGATTTTTGTAAATGTAGTTATAAATATTTGAATATGACTATGCATGGATGGGATGAATCCATATTGTATCCTTGATATCCAACATATCTCTTGGCCAATTAAATTGGTAGTTTAATACCCTTCCCCATAGATATGTATGAATACAAATATATTATGATTCACTTGATGATCTCGATACCAAAACAGCTTAGAAATGATATTAATTTTTATCTATCACCATTAATTAATGATTTGAAATCTATATGGGAGTAAATTGTTATATTTTTTAATTTTTAAATAAATAATATTTTATTTTTTGTTCTATGGTAATATTGAATCTAAATGACTTCCCTACATATTGAAACATATCTAGATATAATGTTAAGGGACCTAAAGGTTTTTTAATTTTCAAATAATTGATTTTATATCATAAATTATAGGATTGAAGAAAGAGAGTGTGCATGGGTTATCAAATATTTTTTTGAATGAATCACCCTTATCAAATATTAAAAAAATGAATTTAAAGGTTTATAAGGGTATGATTTTTCCCCCCAACCCCGTTCAAATGAAGAATATTACAATAAGGTAGAAAATATCAATATCACATTTTAGAATGGGAAAATTTTGGATCTCCAAAAAAAAATGTAAAACATATTCCATATTATTCAATTTACCTTATTGGATATTTTTTAGAGGAAAAATATAACATTCATATCATGAATGTTGAGAAAAATGAAGGACCTCGGAACACCCTGAGAGGGGAGGGGTGAATCAGGGTGACAAATTTTTCTTTTAATGTGAAAGATATTGTTCCCAGGTTGGTAGGAACTTGTTGAACCTATATGATGAATATGATCAGAAATCAAACATTCACATGCACAGAGAAGACACAACACTTTTTACTTGGTTCACCACTAAGGGCTACGTCCAATGAGCATATGCCGACAGGTTGTCAGTTGTACCTAATTCCACTAAACTTCACTAGTTGTGGATTACAATGGTTTGGGAACAGTCACTCTATCCCAAGCTCACTGCCTTTAGAAAAGGTTCAGGAATAGCTCACAGTGTCCCTCAGGTCACTCCTGTTGACTCCCCCTGGCTCACTACCCTTGGTAAAGTCACACTCAGTTTATAGACATAAAGTTCTCTTCATCATTGCAAGATAATACATCTTCTATTGTGTGTAGACGCTCTATTGAAGTTCAGATTTTACTCATAGACTAATCTCACTGTGCACCAAATATATCGGGAAATCCACCAGCTTTCATGCAGCTTCAAAAAGACCGACGTACTCCAACCTATCCTGGTGAGCTTCTCCAAGATCGGAGTGCAAGCTTCGTGAATGGCCCGAAAGTCACTTGCACGGTACAAATTCGGCGCGTAGGTGTAACCGACCCACCTGCATGACACTGTTACTTTTAACTCCAAACTTGCACGATGTTGTGCCTTTAACTCTTAAACCTCCCTAGTCACGCATCCAACAACCAACGCGCAGTCTCTACTTGTGCGACCCAACTACCACTTGCGCGACTCAACCACTTGCCCAACGAGAGGTCGAAAAATATCTAAGCATTGAACTTCATTACAAATTAGGGGGGTGGTCCTCTATTTATAGGAAAACTGGACCCCCTGCACGGTGGTGCGCAAGTGTCCTCACGACGCGCAAGTCCCGGCACGCAGCTCCAACCGCCAAAGCCTCTATCGCGCTACTCACTTGCGCAATCACAACAATACTTGCATGACCCTCTTTCCTTTGCCATATTTTTATGTTCTGACCATGAAGAACAATAGGCGCACAAGTTTCCAATCCTCCTAGGCACTGGCACGCAAGTCCTTTCTCGGCGCGCAGTTCACTTGCGCGACCACACTAATACTTGCACGACCCTTATCACTTTTCCATTTTTCCATGATCTGGTCTTGAAAACCTCTAGGCATGAAAGTTCCCTCTCTTTCAAGTACACGACGCACAATTCTCTTTTCCAAAATCAATTTTCTCCATTTTTCGATTTTCAGGCCCAAAAATTTGGCAAACACTAGGAAATGGTGCCACCATTAATATTGTTGTCTGTTTGAACTATATGATCACTTTTCTGGTACTCATTCTAAACATCTACTGAGGATTTTCAACAAATACAAACCATAATCCAATTCATGCATATAATACCATGGTTCCAACAATATCCCTCTTTGGGTTTGTTAGAAATCAACAAATAAATTCAATAGATCCCCATCCATGTGCAAACCAAAAACGTAAGAATCAACTCAGCCAACACTCTAAGTCTACGTGAGCAATGCTCGGTGTAGAAAACAAGAGAGGAAGCTTGAATTGGGTTCCAGTGTTTTGGAATTCACCTTGACACCTAAGAAAACGTTCTGATCTTGAAATACTCTAGGTGTGCAAGTTCCCTCTCTTTTAAGTACAAGACACACAAGTCTCTTTTCCAAAATCACTTTTCTCCATTTGTCGATTTTTAGGCCCAAAAATTTGGCAAACACTGGGAAATAGTGCCACCTTCAATACGGTTGTCTGCTTGAACTATATGATCACTTTTCTTGTACTCATTCTAAACATCTACTGAGGATTGTCAACAAACACAAACCATACTCCAATTCATGCATAGAATACCATGGTTCCAACAAAAAACATATGTGTAACTTTGATTAAAACATTGTTAAACATAAAATAAAATAAAATATATATATTTAATGTAATATTAGACTTAATATCTATAGGAATACATTTATAGTTAACTCCCACTATTAAAGGAAAAAATATATATTTACCAATAACTTTTCACATGTTAATAAAGAGTGAGAAGATTATTTTTTTCAACGTGTTAATTGTATTAAACTACATAGTGGGTATTCTTAAAATGTGAAATTTTTAGTTTGAATGAAATATTCGAAGTTAATATGGATAAAATCTCAAGACTATTTTCTATTTATGAAACAGATACTATGGATTACACGATGTAGAATATTGTTGATTCCAGTAAAAAAGTATATTATCATGTTTTACTACTTTTTAAAATTCATTCTTCAAAAATATATGGATCCAAATTTTTCAATTGTGTTAGAGGATAAAAATGTACCCATACATTTTCAATTGGATATGTATTTTCTATAATATTTTTTAATATAATCATTCATCTTGTGATTCATTAGGTATGAAAGATAAAGATAATTGGGCCTTCATATTTATGTTAGGTGTGTCATTCTAAAAAATTATATAAAAATTTTGAAGGGATATTTTAAAATATTCATTCACCAGAGGATTATATTGTTATAAAATTAATATCTAAGGAGTTGATTGAGTTTTTTACATAATAATTGTATAAATATATAAAAAATTTGAAGGGATATTTTAAAATCTTCATTTATTAGGGAATTATATTGTTAGAAAATTAATATCTAAGGAGTTGATTGAGTTTATTAGTGAATACTTATATAGATTAGAGCACATTAGCCTCCCAATATCTCTGAATATGGCAGTCTATATTGAAGGAAAGGGTATTCATGGCTTAAAAGTAAAATTAATTACACATGATGTAGTTATGTAGGAAAATTTATAATTTCAACAACATGGGTGGGTTCAACGATATATATCATAACATATTTCTGAAATTTATGTTTGATATGAGAAAAAAATAAAAAATGGTTAATTAATAAGTATAAAAATACAATCCTTATTTTTTAAGGAGAATGTAAAAAATTGTTTCGTCTTTATCATAAACCTTAATATGGTTATTTAGGGGACCATGTTTTAATGTGATCACATGGCCTAGTTATCGAATTAATGGTTACACATTTTAGAAAAATTTCTGGACACCAATATTACTATTCAAAATAGTAGAGTAATATTCATCACTGAAGAAATGATTTTTTCAAGTTCAAAATAGAAAAACCTAATTTCAATATCAATAATATATTTTAGAGTTGTTTAATATATATGGGAAATTGTTTATACAAAATTTTAGTATATGTGTTTAAGTGTACTTAGGTTGATAGTAACTATGGTGCGAAACATTATGATTATGGATTGATACATGATGATTTGAAAATATTTAGTTGTAAATAAGAACCATTTATCATTATAATTCATGTGATTTGGATATTTTATTTTATTGAGTCATTAAATGATCGATGGTCCATCATTTCTCAAGGGAAAAAATTAGTTGGGGGTGAGGATGTCGATGATGTTGTGGACTTATGTGATATTACTTCACCAATTATGAAATTACCAGGGGATAATAATGACTATGATGTATACATGATCAATGCTATATAAATGATCACATAGAAAGGATATGTGAAAACACTTTGTTACTCTGATAATGATTTGGGTAAATATCTATTTTTTTATACTTTCACATGTAAATAACTATTTAACTTTAGTATTTAATTATATATATATTGATCATTTCTTCTATTTTTGTGTTAATTTTTATATTCATCTTTTTTAAGTTCACTTTTTTTTATTGAATAAGGATGAAATAATTTTTTATATATAACAATTTATTTGTATTCATCACTTCAGGTATGTACTTTTCTTGTTTCATTAGTTAATGGAATAGATAGAATTTACTTTTTATTATAAAAAAATTACCTCTAAAAATTATTCAATTATAATCAACTACTTGTATACAGAATTAAAAAATATTTTTTTTAATCATTTATTTTTTTTGTATTCATTTTTATTTTTATTAGTTTAATTTTCATGTTTTTTTCATTGAACAAGCCTGGAGTCATTATTTTATTGAGAGTATTTCTTTGTATTAATCATTTTCAGGCATGTACTTTTATTTGGATGTATTAGTTAACAAAATTGATATAATTTCATTTTTATTATGGATAATCAATTTTTTACTTCTAATAATAATTTAATTTTGATTGAATACTAGTATAAAAAAATTCATTAAAGGTGTATATATCTTTTTAAATGATGGAAACAAAGGAATAGGGAAATTTAACACTATATGTGTATATTTATCATATAAATATATATATTAATATATAATAATTAAATTATTTAATAAAATTAAACATGTGTTTTTTGAAATTATTTTTTACTCTTATTCTTCTCCAGAGAAAATGATACTCAAATTTGGTAGACGTGTGATTACATGATTATCAAAACCATTAGGTTCCTTTGAGGAGAAAAGGTTTTAAATTAAATTTGATGATAATAGTAATCCAGTTGTCCCAAATAAACAACAATTTATATAACAACCCTTCTCTTTATTACACTTTAATACATAATTTATTATATAAGGTTACACTTAATATAACCTAAAAGATCGATAAGTATAGTGTATTTGAGAATTAGGTACATTAACTAATAGTTTAAAATAGGAAAAACATCATCTTTATTTAAAACTTACTTAACATGCTCGCACTTAAAACTACATTGGATTACCTTGGGACATACATAAGAAAGGGGTGAGCTATAAATCATAGTAATGGAATAAAAATAGAATAAATAAATAATAAATGTTAAAAAATAGGTATGTCAATGTTGAATAAAAGGATTATGAATCCTAAATATGAATAATGAGACATGATATAGAATAATAATCATAAAAGGAAACATGGGATGTGTGGAAACAATTTAAAACCCTACATCATAAACACACTTCAAGGATAACTTCCAAGACATCATGATGGAAAAAGTCCCATAAAGGAATCATGTTCACTAATTATCCCAAAATGACATCTCAGGAGACTAAACATTACCCAATGCATTAGAGCGCTATATAATTTTGGGAACACCCATCACTTTTATTTCATTCTCATGAATAAGTGTACCACATAAATCATAAAACATTGATTCGTTCATCAACATATTTTATTTCTTGATCAAGGAGTGTGGAATAAATATATATAAATCCAAATTAAAAAATTATAAGTTTATAAATGTGAAAAACCTTAATAATAAATGTGTATGGTATTCACTATATAATTATTTCAGCATGGAGAGTCATGGTGAAATTTCAACAGCATAACAAGGTCACATAATAATTCATAAAATGGGTTGATAAGGGATAAAGGGGTATATAATAATTTTTACATAAAATGTAAAGTAATATGGACATGTAAATACATATCCCAATATTAGGAATTGAAAATATAAGTCATAAAATAAAAAATAAATGTTAATAGAGAAGATAAGGTGAGGATCCCTTACTTGAGTGTGTGATAGAGAGACTTTCATGTGGTGGTTCGGCGTACATCGTTTACGTCATGATCTCAATGATCTTGAAATTCTCCGGTAAACAGTTTTTGTCATGCTTAAGTTGTTTGATCTCATATTGGGCTTAGTCAAGGACTGATTCTAGGAGAGGTTCCAATTGTTGGTGGTAGTCCGTTATTGGTCGAAGGTAGTGGAGAAATCTCAGGTTTTGAACCCATTGAAACAGATCGACCTCACAAGAAAGATACTGAGATGTTTTATTTGTAGGAGGAATTCAAGGGGGTGTCCATGAATTCCAAGGACATGTCTAAGGATCCAAAATGTTTTAAAATTTGTGGTCGGTTGAAAAATGATATGAGGCAGGGGAATCCTATGGGTGTTGTGGTGATACAAGGTAATACAATGGATTCCGGTGATGTAGGAGTTGCTGGTAGGATAAAGAATTATCATGCAGTGGCCTTGGGTGAGGGCATTGTTGGAGCTTCTGGTTCTAATGACAGTGTGGAAGTTCAATTTGAGGTTTAGGGAGTTCCCATGACTCCTGGTGTGGGTTCTTATGTGGAGGAAGTCTGGTCACCTATTAGAGGACAGGTTGTGGCCACTATGATTCCAACTAGATCAGGTCTTAGAAGGGAAGTGTCAGATATTGAGCTCGACAATCGTTTTGATGGTTTGACTAATGAAGATCCAGTGTAAGAGGGTGAAACCGATCAGAGCAGATACACTATGGATGAGCAGCAGGTCCAGGAGAGTGTGACTAGTGATGGGTATAGGAAGGGAATCTATAAAGAGCGCAAAGATTACTCATATTTGCCACCTCCAATGGAGACACGTTTGGTGAAAAAAATAAACTCCAAGAAGATGGATGGTGATTCTCTTGATCAACCACTGTATTTACTTATGAGTTCAGATGAAGAAAAGGTTGAACAAGTTTTGTTTCTTAACACTACTAAAGAAGAAGCTTCTAGAGTGACGGGAAGGTCTTTGAGGATGAATTTTATTGTGGAATAGTATATCTGGATCGACAGCCATGACTTTAATTTAGTTGGGGGATTTAATAATGGGAAGATGAGTTTGAGAAGTATGTTAAAACTTGGGATAAATTGATGTTAAGACTTGAAGATCTCTTAACGGATGAACTGGGAACTCAGGTACACAATATCTCCTCGAAGCTATTTAGGGAGCTAAATTCTGGTAGCCTTAAATTGTCTTTTAATGGTTCGGTTATTTCCTTTTTTGCCTGAACACATGGTTTCTCACTTCTTACTAAAAAGTGTTTGGAAATAAAAAAAATTAATTTTTAGTCAGTATGATAATTATTTTTTATAAAAAAAGTTTGTAAAATTATTTGTTAACTAATTTATATCTTATTTATTTATTCTAATATAACAATAATCCATGAGATCTCACCAAGAGATATAGTTATATAATGTATACCCTCATATATTGTCACATGGGAGTATCCTTTATTAGAAGATAAAAAATATTCCTAAAAGGTTTTATAAATTAAGATATAAATATAATAGTGATTATAAATAGGTTTTCTTT
This sequence comes from Viscum album, assembly GCA_963277665.1. Taxonomy (NCBI): domain Eukaryota; kingdom Viridiplantae; phylum Streptophyta; class Magnoliopsida; order Santalales; family Viscaceae; genus Viscum; species Viscum album. The sequence goes on along the minus strand of OY728145.1, from coordinate 2,103,125,813 downwards.
GGTCCTCACTCACCCCCCAATCAACATAAAAATTTAAAAGGGTGAGAATTAAAAAATGGTATGTTTTTTACTGGTCCATCAAAATAAGTAGTCGATGATATTGTAATAAATTAAATATTTTTTTCTTGGATATTAGTATCTTTTAAATTCATCAAAAAATATAAAATTTATATATATCATTTCAATATTCCCCCCAGGAGTAATAAACACATGGGACCTTTATCCTTGGGGGTAGGATGTATATTATTGTGACTAAGTTTGTAAATCAAGTACACATGATCCATGTTAGAGGATATAAGGTGGGTGTTAGTAATAAATTTTTTTTGGGCATCCTAATATTGGAACAAGGGAGTAAGAACATAATAGATATATAAATTACTTAAAATATAAAATTTTAGAGATAAATTATTTGATATAAGAATACATTAAATAATTTATATGAGCTATGTTTTTATAAATGACAATACAAATGCTTCATGTTCAACCTGCTTATCTTGATCCTCCACCACTTCCTTCAAATTCAATTGTGTACTATGAGTTTCATTTTGGGGATCCCCATTTATATATTATATCATTAAAAATCATACATACTCTTTTTAATCAAATATATCATTAGCTTATGTATTCATATCACACAATAGAAGTGGTACATAATATTATTGATCCATATTCTTCGATGTTGTTTCCTTCCAAGAAGGTGGACACAATTAGAGAGAGAATGAGAAAATGTTTACTCTATCTAGATAACCTTGTTAATCAATTAACATATATGGTATCTGTGGTTTATTAATTTTTTTAAATATAATTTAAAATAATTTTAATATTTTATAAAATTTACATTATATAAGAGTATCTGAAATATAAGGAATCCTTTAAAAAGAAATAAATTTTTTAATAACCAACACCTTTAGATAATCCTTAATTTTATAAAGGTCTAGCAAAATTAGTATCGAATTATTTTAAGAAGTGGATTATTAAGAGTTTTCAAGGATTATATACATATGTGGTAGAGACAATACTTTAATAAAAGTTAAAAAATACATCTTGAGTGTTGTTATTTTTTATAATCTCTAAGCACATGTCTTGGAATTGTTTTCTATGTAAGTAAATTTTAAATGAAATTTTCATTTCATTAATAAAATATAACTTCTGATGATTTAATTTATTACATACCTATTTGGTATCTTCACACACTTTACATGAAAAATGATATCTCTTCTTTTTTATGGTTTTATGTATCCATAATTCATCTCAACAGTTACGAAAAACCAAAATAATATTCCTATAATTAAATATATACCTGAAATACTAAAAAACATGTATATTAATTATTGGATTATTCAATTCCTTCATAGGTAAAAAAGACTTATATAATTATGAACTACTATTCATTATAATGTCATTAATGCTGAACTTTTTATATTTTAGAAGACATTGGATGTATGCATATTCTCCCCAGATGAAATCATGACATATTTGTTTAGATCTTTACAGGGAATAGTTTTGGAAACTTTTCAAGAATTTTGTGATCCATAATATTTATTCTATTTTATTATCTTTTTCATATTAAATTATTCACTTTAATTATGTTTTGATAATTAATATATTGAAATGAAATGGTTCATGGTAGATATTTAATAGGACTTAATTTTCGATAAATAATCTAAATAAAATTAATTATGTGAAACTAAAGGTAGATAACTTTTATATTACATAATATTTATTCTATATTACATATATATAATTTCTTATTTTTAAAGTATTGTTTCATAACCATAGTTTTATCATCAAAAATGAAGTGATGAATATGTTTATTATTTTTTATAATTAATTTATGAGATTATCACAACTAGAATAATAGCATATTTTCAAAAAGATAATCACATTACAAGTTTTATGTTTTAAACCAATATGTTTTATTTTTTATTTTAAAATTTTTATTATTTTTATAGGATTTTGATGATGTTTCATTATATTCAGAAAAATAAACAAAATATCATTGAGGGTTATTTGTAGAATAATTTGTAGATTTAATTTATTTATAGATGTATATCTAAAATTTTGAAGTTAAAGTAATGTTTTTAATGGGTTTTTTTCTATTTTTTGTAGTTGGTTGTGACTATATAATATTTGTTTACTTCTATAGGTTTTAATTTTTTTATTCATGGGTTATTTTATTTTAAAATAATAAAAAAATAGGTTTCAATATTATTTTTTATAAAAAAATAGACATTAAAAGTACTTTTGATGTTGGTTTTTTAGAGAAAATAACATCAAAATTTCATCCATATTTATATATGTAGAGACATTTGACATCAATGTTTTATTAAAATGGAATAAAAAGTTTCTTTCTATGTCGGTACATTAAAAAATCATGTCTAAAGTCTCCCTATATAAATATTTTATCTAGATTTCAATAATTATTATTATAAAAATTGACATTTAATGTCACTTTCAAAATTAGTTTTTAATAACAAATGCTAAAATGTTACTTTTAATGTCAGGTGTCTTCATTAATCTATTTAAGAAATGTGAAAATTTTAAAGTAATCAGTGTTCAATGGTATCTTTCTAGTATTGTAGGTATAAAACATATCTATAATGATGAGGAAGTAGAAAATAAATATTGTTGATCTATAGAAAAACATGGACACCAAAGTTCATGTTTTCACTCAAGTTCATTGAAGAACATGATGATTGAATTTTCATTCAAGAAGAACTAAATGATATATGGAAAAGAACCATTTTTAGAAATTTGGAAAGAGGATATTTTTCAAATAAATTAATATAAATTAATTATTTAATTCATGCTTTTCCATAAACTATCAAAATAAAAGTCATTAGCATAAATAATCCAAACAACCCCCATCAAATATAGATTATAAGGAATATTTTTAATGTTTATTTTATGCCGATGAAAACAAAACATGTTACAAAAATATGGAGTATAATTTAAGAATATAAAATTTTAATAATTTAATTCGTATATAATTCATCTCAGGGTTTTTATAATGGTTTTTTCTATGGGGGAATTGAAAATCCTTCATGAGAGGAAGACTTAAATCAAATGAATAAAAGGTAAATGAAGAGAATAGAATCATATCACCTCATTATGTAGATTTTGAAGCTCTGACGATCCTACCTCAATTAACAATCATTATTTTAATCATTGTGTAGAAATTTCCTCTAGATCATCAAGAATGAAGTGAATCTTCCCTAGGGATATGCTCATCGCCAAAATATATCCCTAGAGAAGGAACATATCCATATATTTAGATTTTAAATTTTAGGATATATGATTTTTTAAATAAACACTCATTAATCCATGGGCTTCGGCTCTGAATCCTGACCATGAAAATGATACCACTACTAAGAAAAAAACCTCAATTCTTGAAAAAATCATGTTATCAAAATTTCCATTTAGGGCTCCATTTAGTAGATTTTAATTTCTCAATTATTCATGGATAAAAATATATTTAATATATTATATATTTTTCAAAGACTCATGTCACTAATAAGAACAAACCCTCTTCATGAACATACTTTTTAAATGTTATTAAAATTAATCAAAGACATTTATTACAAAATCCAAGTCACTACATCCTCCTTGCCTTAAAATAATTTAATCCCAAAAAACATAAATCTCATAAAGGGTTAAGGGTGTTGATCTCACTTTTAATTATCACATTCCCACAAGCTCTCATTGTGACTCTTATGCTGCTGCAATATGTAAAGTAAATGAATCTTTCAACCATGAAGGATCATATGTTATAGATCTTAAATAGTCATTGGATATTCAATGAATGAGATTCAATTATCAACCTCTATCTCTCCCCAGTTGATAATGTGATATTCATCTTTCACATACCTATATAACTATGATATTTTGAAGGAATTATGAACCTGTTCAATCTTTAGGGGTAAATTTGAGTGATATGTGTCCAAGTTGAGGGTGTCACATGACCTGAGGTTCACCTCCTCATACACCATAGGTTTCCAAGTAGTAGAAAATATCTATTGTGATAATTTGGGTATATTATACCCACAAATTATAGTAATAAAATATCATAAATAACCAAAAAACATGAATATTAAATTATTTGACTATAAAAAAACTCAATAAAAAAGAATCATGCTATATGAAAATAAAATGTGTAAGCATATAGTCATACCTACCATCTGAATTCCTACCAAGAAAATCAAATATACAAAATAAAAAAAAGAATAAAAATATATAAGTGGATTTACTACCATCCTTGATACCCATCTCATCCCAATATCTAGACTCTATAGGAGTTATATTGTGAAATCAGAAACAATGGGACTCTACCCTACCTAAACCTATGATCAATGAGGTATTCTTGGCTACCAATGTTTCAGGGACACCTGAGTAGGGTGTGAATAGAATTTAGTAGGCCACCACTAATAGTGTCCCTAAAATAACACGTACGATAGTTTATGTAAAATGTAATATTAACAAAATAAATAACTAGTGAATAATCATAATAAAAATAATCTTTATTGATCTTACAGTTCTAAGTTTACACCAACGATCATATATATCTACTTCATCCAGTGCTAGATGTCTCCAAGCTAATCACATAACCACCTAGGGGGAACTTCATCCTAACCTGTGAAAGGACCATTTTGGAATATTCCTAACATTTATAGAGGGGTGAATTAGTGTTTGGGAATTTTTAACCTTTTGCAACTTTTTATCCCTTTCCCTATTTGACATATTAGTACCTCGATTATTTTATTCTCTTTTTATTGTCACGTGATAGGATATGAAATCATTAAATGATAGCACATGATATTTTTATTACGTTCACTACTCAATGAGAGTATCTAGTCCTTGTAATGTTATGAAAACAATATAACCATCCAACCATTATAAAATAATCCTTTCAATGTGGTTATAGAAAGTAGGGAATATCCTTTTACATGAAATACAATATAGTTAATTGATAGTTTATATTTTAAATCTCCAATATAAATATTTATACAATAGATAAATATAATATTATTTTTTTTGTTAAGTTTATTTATAACTCCAAGAAATTATTCTACTTAATGAGACTTCTATTGAATGTTATAGTGTTGATTTTTTCTTCGAAAAACTTCTTCTTCACATGGTTACTTTAACATCGGTAGGATATCAACACTTATTACTTATTCTCAGTAGTAAATTGAAATATATGATTTCTTCTTATTCTATATGTCACAATAATATGAATATATTGTGTATTGGTAAATATAAAATTCTTCCTAAAACAAATGATAGTCAATTGAATATATATTTTACAATAACTTCTTCTTCTTCCTCTAATATTTGACATGCAATAATATTCAATAGTTTATAGAATTTGTAGCATCCCTCTTATTCTCATTTTCTTGAGAAGGGAGAGAAATATTACATGGCCTTAAGTGACATCCCCAAGATTCCAAAGGCTAGAAATAAATTCCAATGGCTTCATTAATAGATGGAAGGTGATTTTTCCTTTGAAAATAAAACAACCAACCAAACATGTCATAACCAAATGACCCACTACATGATGCATGATATCAATGAAATACAACTCAATATTTAATTTATATAAAAACCACTACAAAGCGTACCATAGTATAAGACTACAAAATAACCAAGTACATAATGGAAGACTATAAAACCAACAAAACTCAAAGGCAATTATAACTCCAAAGCTCTAACATAATCTATGCTCCAAAAACATCCCAAGTATCGCTAAGAAACACTAGAGAAGTTTGATACTTAACCTTTTCTGGTTTCCTAATAAAAAACATTTTCAAAATCACTAAAGTTCTAAAGTTGAGGTGAGTAATGAAACTCATTAGGTTTTCCCCAAATGACTTCCCTACTCATGCCTCAAGGATACACCATGTTTAAAAATTAATATAAAATAGTTTTTATAAATAAATTTATCAAAAAAATTATATCCAAATATAAACAAGTGTCATAGTAAATTAGTTTTATCAAAAAATATCAAGTTATAAAGAAAGAAACCAAACAAGTTCTTCAAAACCATTTCATATTTTCTTTTACTATTTCTCATTCTAATCCACAAATCCTCACATCCAACCATGCATGATACATTATGAAAATTTTAAAATCCTTAATGGTTTATTATCAATATTCCAAGTCATCATAAGGTAATTAAATCCCACGTGCCATTACACCTTTACCACTGAGCACAAATTCATATTGCAACTTGGACTCATAAATGCAATTTGAGCCTGCACCATCCCATTATATTAATCCATGCCAAAATCATCATTCCAGAACTATTTCATTAAAAAACTTTTATTGAAAACCTTTCCACAAAAACTTTTTTAACAAATCGAACCAATCAACCATTATTAAAATCAAAATTTTAAAATTATTTATCAAAGTACTTGCACAACAATTATACAATTCCATAAATATTTGCAAGCCATCACTAGATAGGGTTTTTACCATGCTTTGCAAAAAAAATTAAATTAAACTTCGATATATTCGAAAATAAGCCTTCAAGTTATAAATAAAGGAGTTGAGACTGAATCCAACTACCTTGAAATATTAGGCGAAAATGCAAAACATCATGAAAAACATCCACAAAAATGGGTTGAAACACTCAAAAATGCCTTATATCTTTTTATTTAGAAAAAAAATAAAATATAATAATATTTGGAATATAATATAATAGATATATACTAATATAATGTAGATATAAGAAACCAACCACATAGAAAAACCAAGAACAATCACTTACTGTGATAATCTAGCTTCAAATCACCATGTAAAGTCTTTGAATTGCCTCTAAATTGATGGGATAAGCTTCCTTAGACTTCGGAAAGACGTAATCTCGAGTTAGGTCCACATAGGAGGAAAAATGAGGGATTTAGAGATCAAATCATGTAATATACACAATTTTAAAATCTCACTTTTAACTTTTTCACTGTAAGTCACACAATTTGGTAAAATGTGCACTGACAATGCACCAATCACTTCCTTAAGGATGAACCTCACATGAGTTCTTAAACATTTTCCAAACCATTCTCCAACTATGAAAAATTAAACTTTCTATCCTAGCATGATTTCTCCTAGGCTGCCACACAATTTTGACAGCTCGTTCACTACTTGTGTGCCTTAACCTTTAGCCATTGTCTCACTGTGTATGTTTTTTATAGGTTTTTCACAATTTCCACAAATCATGCACCAACTGTGCACTATTAAAATTCCCCAAAACATTTCAAAACTTCTCAAAAAATCTCCTGAACTTCACCCAAGCAATTTATGTACTTAAAATAATAAATAAATGGTTAGTTACTTGAAACTGTGGGTTCTATATTCTCTCAACCATTGTCCTTTCCATCCTAATTAAGTATAAAAACAACATCATTTCTCTAAAAGAGTTTTGGTCATATCTCTTTCATTTCATTATCCTTTTCCCAAGTCTCTTCTTGAATATAACCATGTTTCCTCAAAACCCACACAAGACCGATTCTTTTTCTACACAATACATTCTCTTTTCTATCCACAACATGCACTATCATGTCCACCAATGAAGCATTCAGCACTAGGTCAACATGATCCCAATGAATCACATGATTAGGATTAGGTCGATACTTCTTTAACTGAGATACATGAAACACATTATGAATTACACTGAACCATGGGGGAAATGTCAACCGATATTCCACCTCACCAACTCATTCAAGTATCTCAAAAGGGCCTATATATCGAGGAGATAACTCTCCCTACTTCCCAAAAAGCCGATGTCCAAGACTTGGAGAGAACCTCAAAAACATATGATTACTCACCGCAAACTACAACAGTTATTAACAATGATCCACATATGATTTCTAATGACTCTAATTTATCTCCATATGTTTCATGATCTACTGAATCTTCTTATTAGTTTATTGGAAAAGGCTTGTCCCAACCAATGAAGTCTCACCTATTTCCACTCAATAAAGTAGAGAACGAAAAGGATTCCCACACAATGATTCAAAAAGAGCCATATGTATCGAGGCATGATAAGTTTTGTTATGTTATAACTCCACTAAAGGTATGTGATCATCCCATGAGCCACCAAAATACATTACACAAGACCACAACATTTCTTCCAATTTTTTTATCATCTTCTTGAATTGTGGAATTGTATGATGATGATACATTGTGCTCATTTTCAACTAACTCTGAAGGTATTTCTGTAACAATTTCCAAAACTGACACGTAAACCTCATATCTCTATCTAGAAATATTTAAATTGGTATTCCATGCCTCTTTACCACTTATTGAATATAGATCTTTGAAAATTCCACCACTGTATGAAATTCTTGAATAAGGATGAAATGAGATGAATTTGTGTGTGTGTTTGAACCATTCTTGGGAGGCCTATTACAAAATCCATAGTTATCTTCTCCCATTTCCAAATAGAAATGGGTAAAGATTGTAACATACCTACTAGTCACTGATTCTCTGTATTAACCTTCTGAAAACTTAAGAATCTTGAAATGAACTTATTCACATTTTGTTTCATATCTACCTACCAAAAATATACTTTTAATTCCTCATAAAACTTTTGTATTCTAGGTTGAATACTCTATATAAAATAGTGGTAAGCATGAAGGGGTTGTTCCTGATAATCCATAGGTACAACCATTGAATTTATGAACCCCAACACTGAACTCTCATTCAGCTTTCATTCCTCAATGGTCTCCCCATAATTGATTTTTGACCTCATCACCACACACTCTGCATCAGATGTTTGTGCCTCTTTAAGAAAATTTACTAAATCAGGTATAAATGAAACTGGAAGTAAGGTCACAAGTTCACCTTGTTCTTTACATTCAAAGTGAATGTTGTTAAGGATCAACATCAACTACCACTCATATGAAGAATATTTTTTCAATTGAGCATATGAATTTGTGTTTAATGGATCTTTCACTGAATTTCCTTTTCCCAGTGTATAAATCATGTCAAATTCAAACATTTGTAGAAACTATATCCATATTATTTATCTCATATCAAATATTGTTATGATAAAATTTTCTTCAAGCTCTTATGATCTTTGAACACAGTAAATTTCTCACCAAAGAAATAATGATGCCATGTCTTCAAATCATTGACTACAACAGCTAGATCTAAATAATGTGTTTGTAGTTCTTCTCATGAACCCATAACTTCCTTGAACCATAAGCAACAACATGATCTCCCTGCATGAGAACACATACTAACCCAAATCCCAAAGCATAATAATACACCACATACCCTTGTCCTGATTCTGAAAAAATCAATATTTTTACTGGTGTAAGGTTAACTTTTAGCTCTTGAAAATACTTCTGAAATTCCTCATTCCATTGGCATGGAACATTCATATTTTTAAAAGATGTCATAGGAGAATCTAGTTGTGAAATATCATGATCAAATCATCATTAATAACCATATAGCCTTAGAAAACTACATATATCCAAGACATTATTCGATGGTTTCCACAAGATAATGGCCTCTTTTTTTTAGATCTACATATACACCTTTTCATAAATTATGTGCACAAGGAAACATACCTATTGTATCCAAAAATCACACTTAAATAATTTTTCATAAAGATGATGATACCTCAATATTCCCAACATTGTCTCCATATGTTTCTCATTCTACTAACTTTTCCATGAATACACGAATATGTTCTCCACAAATACCACCAAAAAATAATCCAGATATCGCTGAAACATCTGATTAATAAATTCTATAAAGACCATTGGTGAATTCATGAGACCTAAAGGCAATATCGTATATTCATAATGTCTATATCTACTTCTAAAATTTGTCTTTAGAATGTCCTCCTTTCACACACATAATTGATGATATCTTGATTTCAATTCAATATTGGAGAACCACTGAGATTCCCTAAATTGATCATACATATCATCAATCCATGGAATTGGATATCGATTATTTATCACAACTTGGTTAACCTTATGAAAATCTATAAATATCCAAAGAGTTCCATCTGTCTTTTTATAAAAAAAAAGACCAGAGCTGCCCACACATATGTTCTCATCTGAATGGATCATTTTCTTTCCACCTCCTCCCACTACACATTCATCTCCCTCAATTCTACTGGTTCTATTTGATAATATAGAATAGAAAAAGGACTGGTCCCTAGAAGTAGATCAAACATAAACTCCACTTCTCTCATAGGTAGAAATCCTGATAAATTTTTAGGAAACACATAAGGGAATATATCCACCATTGCTAGAAAACTATTGTTCTCGATATCATTGATCAATGCCAATGACAGCACTACCAACCGATATGAGATTCTTCCAAATGTTGGTGCCAATAATCCCATTGCACCCACCTTTAAATTCTAGTCTCCTCAAAATAGATTCTCTATTCTGTCTTCATTTAAAAAACGTACTCTTCATGTATAACATTCAATGTGAACCTTGAATGTTGTAAACTAATACATACCTAGGATTATATCATATAATTATATATCTATCATAGGGAAATCCCATTCAACTCATCTATATAAATCGTTATAAAACATTCTCTAAACAAAAAATCTCAACATTCTCTTTGACCTAGATGGTTTTAACTTGTATCACATAAGGCATGATCTCAACTTATAAACTCAACAAATAAAAAATATGAGAAGAAATAAAGCAATGGGATGTGCTTGTATCAAACAAATATTACCTGAGGGTAGAATTACAAATAATCTTACCTCTTACTATATATTTTCCAAAAAGATCATCCACAATAACCTGCTCAGCTCCATATAGTTTATTTCTTACAATAATTTGTTCCTTAATTACTTATTGAGTTTTCCCTTGTTGTGGAGTCATGGTATTCCAAGAATCACCATGGATAGATTTGTTCTACTCATGAGACTAATTCTTCTTTCCCCATCTCGTCGAAGCATATAACACATGCAATACCTGAGAATTTTCCTAACCACCCGAACTTGGATCACTGCGATAATAACATTGAACGTGTGATGTTGTACACTCTCACTTCATGTGGTTGAAGGAACCCCAATGGGAAAATTTATCTTTGTTCATGGGTCTCTGAAGATGATTTACTCATCCAACCGTCTGATTTTGATTCATACCCCCACCTTGGAAATAGGTGTCCCTCTACAACTTTCTCCCAACATTAGAGTCCCTACCATTTCCCATGGGTATCAATATACTTTCTTCTCCCATATCTTCTGAGATATACCGTTTAGATACTATATATATATTAACCATATTTTAATAATCCATAATATAGAGCACAATAATATTTTAGAGAATCTCTTTCCTCTGCCCCGATTCAAAGTTTTGTTCCTTTAAGGTTACACTAGTAGAAACCTTGGGTGAAAAGAGTAGAAATTCAGGAATTTAGTTGCATACTCTATGAAAAAATATTTTCTTATTTTATGCTTAAGAAGTCTATAGTTGTTTGAATTCTAAATGTATCTGTATAGAATTATTTATTGAACAATTCCTCAAAATCATCCTATGGAAGGTTGTGGTCTAATTTTGCTTGAATAGCTAAATCCCACCACTATCATGAAATATCTTCCAATATATACATCACCAAATGACGTTCATCCATGCTGGTGTTCTGATGAAATAAAATATATGATTCATCCTATTTAGCTGCACCTCTTCCTTTTCTGGTTCAGAATCACCTCGAAATATGGGTGGATTCTACTTTTGGAATTGGATGAAATGATCCACTTGTTTTGGATCATCCCTCTGGTTCCTCGTATCCATAGATTGAAAATCTTAGACTATACTCTGAACCAGTTGTTGTTTCACCTGTGGCTTAGGTACAACCACATTCTCAGAAACCTCTTCTGGTTGGTTACTATGAATCCCACTAGGTGCCATTTTCTATATAGACAAAGAATTCCATAAACCTCACTCTTTATTAACTGAAGGATTAAAAATTTAAAATTCTAACATATCATACTATCACAGTAGTGATTTTGAAAATTAAAAAATATTCCATGTTTAATAATTTTTGAGAAAAAATTCTTCTTTTAAAAATCAAACTATTTTTAAAATACTAGAACGATTCACTTTTTCAAAATATATCATTTTAAAATAACTTTAACATCTTTCAAAAATAAACAAATTACATAAAATAATTACTCAAAATGAGATATGCACTTCTAGTGTAAATTCATTTCTATAATGCATGTCATGCTCACCTCATTGGATAAACCCATGATAATGAGATTATAATTCCTATAAGTGTCTCCAAAACACTTTTGTACTGAACTCCCTATTAACTCGAATTTCATCGTAAAAGGTTATCTAAATACTTTTTATGCACTAAATTTAAATTCCCGAAAATCCTACTCCTTTCTATGATACCAAATCAAGAATAAACTAGAATGAATTTCAAACTCCAAGACCAACAACTGATACCAAATCAAATACCAACCAAGAATACAACCACTTTTTTCAAAAATATATTCATAATGAATATGATTATAAAACTTGTAACATACCTCCTCTTATTATTGGCTTGAGAAGGGATATGAACATTACTTTTCCTTAAGTGGAATCCCCAAGATGCCAAAGGATGGAAATAAATGACAAGGGATTCATTAATAGTTGGGAGACGATTTTCAATTTGAAAATAAAACAACCAACAAAACATGTCATAACCAAATAACCCATTACATTATGCATGATATAAATTAAAGAAAACTCAACATTTAATTTATATCAAAACCACTGCAAAGAGTACCACCGCAGAAGACTACAAAATAACCAAGTACACAATGGAATACTACAAAACCAACAAAACTGAAAGGAAACTATAACTCCAAAGCTCAAACCTACTCCATGATCCACAAATAACCCAAGTATTACTAAGAACCACTTGAGAAGTTTGATTCTTTAACATTTCCCATTTCTTGATAAAAACATCTATAAAAAGACCAATTTTCTAATGAAAGTGTGAGTAATGAAACGTAGTAGGTTTTCTTCAAATGACTTCCATACTCACGCCACTAGGATAGAATATGGTATCACATTTATATAAAACAGAAATTTCATAAAAAAAATTATATCAAAATATAAACAACTGTCATAGTAAATTAGTTTTCTCAAACAATTTAAAGTTCCAAAGAAAATAACCAAACAATTTCTTCAAAACCATTTCATATTTACTTTTTGAATATCCCATTCCAATCCAAAAATCAACATTTCCTACCATGAATGATTCGTTATGATAGTCCCATACTCATGAGTGGTTTATCATCGATCTACCAAGTCATCACAAGGTAATTTAATTCCATGTTCCATTAATCCTTTGGAACGAATAACTAATTCATATTTCAACAGAGCCTCATAAATTCAATATTAACCTACACAAACAAATTATTTCAAACCATTCCAAAATTATCATGTCAAAACTATTTCAATAAAACAAACACTTTTATTGAAATCTTTTCCACAAAATATTTTTCCACAAAACCTTTCATTGTAAATAAAATTAATAAAAAAATTTAAAAATCATCATTTTAAAATAATTTATCAATTCACCAACACAAAAATTTCACAATTCCATAAAAACCACAAATTATCACTAAAGGGGGTTTCTACCATGATTTTAACAATACTTCCTTAAAAAATTTCAATCAATTTAATCAATTTTAAACGAATAATTCAAGTTTTAAATAGAGGAGTCAAGCGTGAATCTTCCTACTACAAAATATTAGGTGAAAATGAAAAAAAAGGCATGAAAAACATCCAGAAAACAAGTTGAAACTAAAAAAACCCACCTTAGATCTCTTCCCCAAGAAACAAAAAAGCCAAATATAATCATATTTGGAATCCAATATCTTAGATCTATCCATAGCAGATTTAGATAAAAGAACCAAGAGAGATAGAGAAGTATATGTAAGATAAACCACCAAGAACAACCAAGAATGATCACTTACTGTGAGAATCCAACTTCAAATCACCAAGAGAAGAGTTTAGATCACCTATAAGTCAATGGGATAAGAATAATTACCATTTTGGAAGAGTTAATATCAAGTTAGGGACACATAGAAGAAACAAAATGGAGTTATAGATCAAAACATGTGAGATCCACAATTTTAGGATCTCTCTTTTAACTCATGCATGGTTCGTCGCATAGTTAGGAAAACCACATTCAAAATGTGCATCAGCCACTTTATCAAAAATGAACCTCATATGGTTGTTTACACGGTTTCCAAACCATGCACAAACTATTAAAAATCCCAATTTCCAATTTATCATGATTTCTCAAAGGTTTATTCCATGTTTTGGATAGCCTACATGCTGCCTATCCGCCTTCCCCTTAATCCTTTGTCTTACTGTGCCCGGTTTCCTATTTGTTTTTCATAGTTTCCACAAATCATGAACCCTTATAAAAAAACCCCCAAAAACATTTCAAAGTTTTTCCAATCTTTCCCAAACTTCACCTAAACATTTTATTTATTTAAAAATCATAAAGACGGGGTTACTTACTTGAAATTGGGAGGGTTGCAGCAGTGTCTTAATCTCTTTCTTCTTTAGTGTGAAACAGACTGCACTGAATCTTCTAATTCCTTGGTAGAATCACAAAACTTTTTTTTAATATCAAAATAATGAATTGAATCTCATAATATCATCATTTAAATTAAATCTAACCTGAATAAATGAATATTTATTGGCCGATATCTTCTTCTTATTAGTCTCTTCCTCGGACAGAATTGTAATAATATCACTATAGGTTGAAATCACTAACTTCCTCAATACACAATATCAAAAAATGTTATTTTTTTATTCCTATTTTCTATTATAATTCATTAAATATTTATGTGATTGAATCACACCAAAATTTATATATTAATTATTATATTCCTGAATAATCTTACACAAACTCAGATTCTTTGCTTCTTGAATTCTTAACTCAATGCATGCATAGTGCATGTTCATTGAACATATCCATTTTTATCATTCGCATTTTATGTTATATGTATTCTTATTTAGTTAATATTTCATGTAATCATGTTTACTTATTCAAGTCCCATGCTCACCTTCAGGCTATATGTATATACTGTTTGCATAGTTCACTATTTATGTAACAATACTCGTAGTCTCATCATCATGATATTACCATGAAATTTAAACTTTACATTACTATTTATTTGGGTAAACTATTTTAGATGATAGATTTATAATTTTAAATGTACCATATTATATTTTCTTTTCAAACACATAGTCATGTTATATTAATCTTTATAAAGACAATACATGAAAAAGATGTTCACACAAGATTATCACACATCTTCCTCCTCCTTCATACAACTCAGTGTGTAGTGATTATCACTAGTATTTATGTATCAATAGGGTAAAAGATCAATGTTTACTTCTCATAATAAAATGGGGATATAATACCTATACACTGGTTTGTAGAAATGTTTGTCTTTACGAAGCATAATGAGAGTGTATAAACAATAGTCACGTATATGCATCTCTTCTTCTTATAGGATGTGTGCGATTCTTATTAATACGACCAAAATGGTTTTTAGGAATCCCATATTCACATATCCTAGGAGTATCATGGTATTAATTTCCTTATCACATAAAATAATACCTCATAGGTTCTTTACTTTTTTAGAAAATGAGAGCACTTGAATACTTTTCAAGAGGTATCAATTTTCTTGGCATCATGGAATCGATATTTATAGAATGGTTTCATCACCTCTCTTCATTCATTAACCACCTTTGTATATTGAAAATAATTATATGTGAAGACTCATTCAAAGATATTAAGTTCTTATATTTTAATTCTTTAAACACAATTTATCTTTTTAGAAGACACCATAATACATAGTGAATTCATGTTTCTCCCTTACAGTGATATCCTCACATGAAAGTGATCATAATTTCCTGACCATTCATGCCTCAAACTCATCAATGAACTCATATCACTTTCTGAAATTTTTTTCATTCATCTAAACCTAAAACTTCGACATATTCCATACATGAAAACTGTTATTATAAGCATCTCATTGTATATTTAACATCTTGAAAAATCATCCAAACTACAACAGGATATTCTTAATGGTTTGTGTATTACTCAAAGATCATAGATATTGGCTTGAATTTAAATATTAATTTTGATCCATCCTTCATGGTGAGAGTAAGATTATTACTACATGGATGCTCGGTGATTTTCAGATCACCTTGGATTGAATGGATGCAATATGTCAATATAATTTTAATATGGGTGAAAAGTTCACCCACATTAGTATCACATGCCGATATCTAGCATGTTTAGGTATAATTATATCATATATACCATTTACAAAACTTGTTTGTGAAGGAACCAAGGTCAACACCCAGATACATAGAACATCACACCCACCTAGTCTACACCCTGCTACTTAGTCCATAGGATTCTTTACGGGCTTCTAGCCCAACTTATTCGTGCCTCCTAGAAGGAACTCTACTGGAAATATACACCATCCCAACCACACCATATCCTACCTATACAGGAACTCTAAATTCCACCATGTTTTTCCATGTGTGGGATGGCCCCCACCTTGGTTGATATTTGTCCCCATATATGTGTTTGAGATGGCCTCCTTGGGTGGATTTTTATGGCCCCATTTTTTAAAACAATTAGAATAAAATCTCTATGAAATATTATATAAATTCTAAACCAAAATATGATTTGGCATGGCCTATTTTAAATACATTCATGGAAACCATCTTCCCATAGGAAAAATAAAATTATGTGTGGCCTTATGTTTCTCTTTTTGGAATAAACATTCCAAAGATCTATTCATCATCCAAAAATCTTTTATCTCATATTCTAAATTGTTGAAATCAATGTCTAACCATTGAAAAAATTATTTTGAACTAAATATCAGCTCCACAATCATTAGAGTTTGTAGGATAATTCTTCTATAATAATTATCCAAGAATCTCTTATAAAACTCAATGTATTTAAAATGTTTAGATGATTCTTCAAATTATAAGACTTTATCACTTCATCCAAGATCCATTAACATTGTAAATTCTTAATCATATTAGAATCAATGAAATATTTCTATTTCATTTATCAACATTGATAACCAGTAACATCTATTTAAAAAAAATACAACTCATAAATAGAGTGGGATTTTCAATCTCCCCCTTGGTATTTGTTGTAAATACCTTGAATGTACTTCCCAAATGAATGTGTTAATATGTGAATCTATACCTTATATACCATTTACATTTCCAAAATTTTATTTCAACTTCTCTCCCCCTTATTGAAAATAAATGTAAAGTTCATGGGAAAGGGTAATTAGTTCATACTTAAATAATTTTTCATTAATTATTTCACTCTGAGTCTACTTAAGCTAATCTCAATGTAGAAAACAAGAGTATTTTATTTAGACAAAAAAGTTGTCCCTTACCAACTGATCATGACACCTCATGAGATGAGAACTCATATACATGTATTCAAGGTTTTTATACCTTCATTCCAGTCTAAAGATACTAAAAATGATATATGAAACTTTTTTAAGAAATATCATCCTGATACTCTAGCACTCACTTTAATAAATATATAAATAACCATTCAAGTTCAATAAGTAGGATATGTGGAACACTTGAATTATTTCTACATTTATTATGACATTTATTAATTAAATTAATCCCCCTTTTTAAAATTAATTTCATCTTGAGTAATAAATAATGAGATATTAATAAAAACATACAGTTTCCAATTAAATGACCTTTAATTATTTTCAAAATAATCTAGTTTTATACCAATTAAAATAATGATTCTTGAAGATTTTTTATATTTCTTTACCCCCCCTCCCAAGGGAAACACTCCTAAACATCTTAATAATGGTGGATATCTTAAATAATGGATTTGGATATGTTTTAATATAGTGGAAACACTAGAATGGATCTTTAACTTGTTACTATCTAGATTTAAAACTTTTACAACTTCACTAAGGATAATCTTCTTCTATAGTTATTAATCTGGATACCAAAAATAAGATCAAGATAAAATGGTCTCTTCTTTATCCAATTTATCCATAATAGGACATATAATTCTTTAATTTCACCAAATATGATCCTCCATCATATTGGTGATGGAATATCAATTGAGGAATCATTCAAGGATGGTAACTTCTTTAGATTTTTTATCATTATCTGACTGAACACACTACTTCTCAAGTAGTACCCCTAAGAACTTGCTTCACCTTAAATTCCATGCATTATAAGAACAAATATAATGCATAAATATTTAATGGAATAATTTGCACCTTTCATTTCTTCGCAATTTTACTAGTCAGTTGAGATAATTTTCTCAAACATGTTTATCCATTTCCTTTGATCTTTATTCTTGAACATATAGATGTTTTTTAATTTATGTTGGTGAAGAATGGATCTCATCATATTATCTTATAATTTTTGTGTATAATTTTTATTCTTAATATTCATCATAGATGATGAATTATTAATCCTCTTATATATTACTTCTTGTTCTGGTATAATGGTTAAAAAAACTTTTGCAATATGACCAGATTTCTTACATTTCGCACACAAACCTTTTTTAACACAATAGTTTACTTATGTTATCAAACACTAATTAACTTTTTCTTCATCATGAAGGATATTTTCTTTTATTTTTTCAATGGCCTTATCTTATATATATTCTATTTTCCTCATTATTTTAAAATCTTATGGATAAAAAATAACATGTCCTTAGGAACTGTGGAAGAAAGTTTGGATCTTCCACATGAATTATTCTAATTTTCATCCTTATTGTCATTTATTTTGTATTAACTTTCATTCAACTTATTTTATTTGAAATCCAATGAATTCTCAGCATTCTTACTTGAAATATTCTTGGAATAATTTTTGTTTACAACATTTTTTTATTTCTTCCAAAGTTTTCTTCTTCTTTCCTAGACATATTTTGTCGTATTATTTTCTCATAATATTTGTATACATGTTGAGATGAGAATATATCAGCCTTGTGACTATAACCATTTCATATAGATATTTTTAATCTTTCAAAATATCTTTAAAGTATACACATTTTTCTAGACCTGTGTAAATTTCTTCTTCTTCACTAGATTACTCTCCCTTGAGATAGGCTATATTTATGCCTTTTAATTTAAAGGATTATATGAAAAATATGATTCCAAATTCCCAACTCTATTATAGAACCAACATTGACACACAAAACTTGATCTTTTTATATTATATGTATGATTTTTTTTGGTCTGATTCATACTTTTTTGTTCTCTTTTTGGGGAATGAGATTCTACAATCTTTTTCATAACCACCCTAATCTTAGTGGAAGACCTTTCATCACCTTTTTCCATCCATAATTAAATTTTTTTAAACCAGCACTATTCATGATAATAGGTCTATACTAATTAATATAAGTTGATATGGATGATACCTATTTCTGTACAACTACTTGAGATATATCATCAAAAGGTGTCATAGTATTCTTGTCACATTTTAGAAGTATTTTAACTGTAGAATCCTATAGTGATCATTGAGTAGTTGTAGTAGTTTTTTATTTCTTTTGTGAAGTCTCAATATGTGTCTTCTCAATATTGAAAAACATAACTTCCAATTATAGAAATTTTGTATTGAGGATTATTTTATAATCTTCAATCATAATAATCTTGTATTCACAAACATTCATCATTATTTAAACATAATATTCATATATATTAACATTTTTCTAAATCAAAGAGTCAAGTTATTTGATCTTCTTGGATGCTACTTCAAATTTTGAATCCTTGACATCAATTTTTTTGAATTTTTCTTCAAGTACATGGATCTATTCTTCAATATTCTTCTTGACTCACTCTTTCCCTTAAAATTATTTTAGAAATTTTGAGAATATTATTTCAAGTTACCTATTTTTTTTCTTAAAAGGCTCTAAACTTTATGGAGAGCTTTAAAGATTATGGAATTTTTCTTTTAAGACATTCTGCAAAATATCAGCCTCTTCTTTAATTTGGGTGATTTCTTCCTACATACATTGAAAGACTCCACAAACAATAGAGTCTATTTTTATAGGAACATAATTCAAGATATCACTTAATCTATCAATTGATATTTCTTGAAAATTTATAGATTGATCATCACAACTTGTATTAGAATCTTTATCTTGAGGAAAAAAATTCCAAGGTACTAGCACATACCTCATGATCACTTAAATATCTTGATTTACTTGAGGTAATAAGTTTTTCCATGTCCTTGGTGGAAACATTACCCACCATGTATTCACTTTAAAATCTTGATATGTCTTCATTATTAATAAGGAATAGATAAACAGATACATACAATTCTTTAGGAAAGAGGGATTTTTTCTCCAACTTTATTTTATCTTTATTTCTTATATTCACCATGTTCTTGGTATAAATATAATTATGCTCAAAGATAACTAAATCTTCACTAAAATATCACTTAATTTTTAACATAGTAAAGAAACTAAAATCTTCATAATATAATAGCTTTTATGTAGATAATCCAACATAGGTGAACCAACCCTCTAATACCACTTGGAATGACCAGTTCTATATATGCCTAACTCTAAGAGGGGGTGAACCAGTTTTGAGGAATTTTTAACCTTTTAAAACTTGTTATCACTTTACCTATTTAACCTGTTAGGATCTCAATTCTCTTATTATCTTTTTCCTATCACATTAAAGTATAATAAAGTAGTAAAATATATCACATGATATTTTATTAAGGTTCACTACTCAATGAGAGTAGATATTCCATTCCATGGTATAGAAATAATCCAACCCCAAACCACAAGAAAATAATCCTTTAAATGTGGTTACATTAAATAGTGAATGTCCTTTTACTCATAATTCTCTATAGATTATTGACATTGCATGTTTTATAGCTCCTAGATGGATCGTTATAGTGCCTATAAAGATAGTAATCTTCTTATTGTTAAGATTTTTTATAACACCAAGAAAGTATTACACATGAAGATATTTCTATTGAATGTAACAGAGTTTCTTTACTCTTCTACAAACTTATTCTTCACTTGGTTATCTGCACAGTAATAGGAAATAAAAATTTATTACTTCTTCCCAGTAGTAAACTGAAAGATGAACTTTATGCTTCTTCAATCAATCAAAATAATATGAATATGTTCTGAACAAATGAACACATAATTATTCCTAATCCAAATGATAGTAAACTAAATATAGATTATCCAGTCACTTATTCTTTTTCCTCTGATATTCGACTCATAATAATATGCAATATTGTAAAGCAGTTTCATGACCTCTTTCTTATTTAGTGCAAAACAGACTACACTGAATCTTATTCTTCCTATATAGAATCACAAACCTCCCCTTAGAATATAGAAACAATTAATTTTAGCTCAGTATCGAATAATCACAATTAAATATAACCTAGATAACTGAATATTTATTATCCACTTTTTTATTCTTCTTAGTCTATTCTTCAGTCATATTTGTATAGATATCACTGTATAATGAAATCTCATACTTTATCAATACACAATATCAAAAAAACGTTATTGTCTCAGTTTCTATTTGTTTTTATTGGTGAAACCAATATTTATTCAACCAAATCGCTTCTAAATTTCAATATTAATTAATTTATACAAGAATAATCTTTCACAAACTCAGATTCTTCTCTCTTTTAATTCTTAACTCAATACATGAAAATTTTATATTCATTGCACATCTCTATATTTATCTTTATCGTTTTATGTGTTATGTATTCTATTTGAGTTAATATTTAATGTATGAATTTTTACTTCTTTATGTCACATGAAAACCTTCGGGTAATATGTATAATCAATTTATAATTGATAAAGTACACTATGATATCTTATTTTCACAAACATGATCCTATTATATTAAAACTATACAATACACTACATCCAAATAACCTTCATGAAAGAGTATCACTCATTTCCCCCTTTGAATAACTAACAGTGTGAAATTATTCTCACTGGTCATCATGTGTCAACATGGTACATGATCGGTGTTTACTTCACATAACATAGTGGGGTTATAATACCCAATAACTAGTTTACATAAATTTTTGTCTTCACAAAGCATGATGAAAGTGTATAAACATTATTTATGTGTCCATGGATATTCTTAATGTAGGATGTGTGTGGCTCTTCTTCACACAACCAAAATGGTTCATAGGACTCGCCTCTTCACATATCTTAGGAGGATCATGGTATTCCTTACCTTCTCAAAAAAATAGCACCCCATAGGTGCTCTGTATTTATTATAAAATGAAGGAACTCGAATATTGTGAATGAGGTAAGCAATTTCTTGGCCTCATGGATATTTATAGAGAGGTTTAATAGCCTCTCGTCATTCATTCACCACCTCAGAATCCCTCAGATAATGTCATGTGAAGACTCATTGAAAGATCTGAAGTTATCAACTTTGAATTATTCAAATATGACTTATCTTTTCATAAGATGTGGCATTTCATGGCACCTTAGATTTCTCTACTACAATGATGTCCTCATGCTCATGTGATCATAAAAGGATGCCCTTTCATGCCTCAAACTCATCCATGCAGATAAATGGACTTCTCTAACCATGTTTTTCATTCAGTAAAGATCCACCTTAGACATATTCAATGCATGAAACATAGGGATTGTTAGCATCTCATCACATATTTAACATCTTGAAAATTCATCGAAACTAGATAAAGATGTTATTCATGGTTCGTGGATCCTTCAAAGATCATGACTAGTGGTCAGAAATAAAATACCACCATTGATCAATCCTTCGTGGTTATAAGAATATAATGACTGTCTGGATGCTCGGTGATCATGTGATCATCTTGGATCAAACAGATATGTATTTCTATATAATTATAATATAGTTGATCAGTTCACCAACATAATGGTCCCAAATCAATATATAGAATTTTTGGGAAGAACAATATCAAATATACCATTCATGCCTCTTATTCTATTTAGTATTGTGGTAGGCACTGAGATACATATCACATCACTCCCACATGGGTCACACCCCATTGCATAGTCCATGGGCTTCCTTGAAGACTTCTAGCCAAACTTATGCATGCCTTTATGTTTGTGCTATGTGAGCCTTATACATGGGCCCACCTACACCATAGATTTCATATGTAGGATCTCAACATGCCTCCATGGCTTCCCATGTGTGAGCTATATCTCAAACTCATAGGTCATACCAATCTAGTATCACACTACATAGATGATATAATTCTTGTTTAACTTCCCAAGTCAACCTATATTTTTTCTCTCACCCAACCCTTTCCATAATCCAACCCAATGCATACCCACATGGGCTCTCACGTATCGAAGGGGAAGGAACACTCTCCCTACTCTATAATAAAATATCTTGAAGGATATAAGGTATCTCATGGTTCTTATATATCCCATCCTTAGGTTAGCCATTTCTTATATATCACTCACCCATACTCAATGGAACTAAATAAACTTATACCATGGTCCTATACATCTATTCACTAGGATTACACACCTCATGGGTCCCTATATCATAAGTCTCACTTTCATTATCATGCCCTAATCCATTGATAATTGAGGTTTAATATTATTTTTCAATGATACATTATTTCCCTTGATAATTTTTTCCTCTCACAAAATTATATAAAATAATTCAACTTTAATTAAATTACAATCACCCATCATAGTGAGACCACATGCCGCATTCATATAAACATAAGGGACATACTTTAGAGAAAATGGCCAGGGACCACTTACCTTATATGGGGTTATTTATTTTTAAGTATTCTCATCTAGTTCCTAAGATTATATAAGCTTCATACCATCTCTCAAGATCCTAACTCAATCCATCACATACAAAATAATTAATTACGACCATTTATAATTTATTTTTACAATTTAATTCAGATAGAAATAATCTCTTAAATACTCATTGGGTTATCATGTTGCATTAAAGTTGTAACCAAACACACATGAATGGTTTATATCATACCCTAACACCATTTTGAGAAAACTATCTATCAACCATAACCAATTCATCTATCGATTTCATCCAATTTAATAAAAACCCCTAGAAAAATTCATAAGGATACATACCTCCAAAAAAACTTTGATTAATGGCATGCGTTATTCCTCCCATGACATCCATTATCCAATCCACCGTAAAGTCACATCATTAAGGGATAATTAACTCATGCTCTAGTGGAACCCTTAATGAAACCTCATCTAGAAACATCCAAAATCAATAGCTATAAATAGAGGATAATAACACAAGGAGAAGAGGATAGAATTACCTCTAATATACCATGAAACACCTTTAAGAACACCTTATTTTAAGGGGGTAGAGATAAAATGAGAGAGGGGACTCCCATGGTTCAGCAATAAGAGAGGGAGAAGAAAAATTGAGGAGGTATTAAAATAAAATATGAGTGAAATAGTAATTTCATACTTTTTAAATAATTTTGGGTAGTTTGATGGTTTGTCTAAATGATTTTTCAAACCATGCACCAAACATGTGGATCACACTGTCTTGATCCACAACGCCTCATATTGTTTGGCCATGATATTTACTAAACCATGAACCAACCATGTATCACACTCTAAAATATTTCAACATCATATATATTTTCCTCACATAGTTCTTTACTATATTGTGCAATTCATGCACCTCAACCATCATGAAAAAAGAACTCTAAATGGGTTTTTATAGTCACCCTGATGGTTTTAATTAACTATTAAGTGGCCATGAAAAAGGTTAAAACCCTTAAAAAAAATTTAACACATCAACTCAAAGCTCTTAAGTTCTACTTGAACACCTAATACCTCACTAAGGACTTTATCCATATCTAAAAACAATACCTTGGGATTCTCCAACTCTTTTAATTTCAATCCAAATCCCATTTCTTAAAATATCCCATACTATGAGACCAAAAATTCAAATTCCTTATGAATTTAACATCTTGTAATGAAATTTTAACAAAATCCATACCATAACAATTCTCATCCCTGATAATCCTTGGTTTTCCTTCAACCACCAATCTTGGACAACCTCGGTTGTCAATTCATGATCAAATTGACACATTCCATATTCAAACATCAAATGAGCTTCCACTAAATAACTCTAAACATAAGGGTGCACTATTCACCAAAAGTTCAGAAACCCACTTATCACTAACACCAATACCAAGATGGATCTCACCATACCCATCTATCCTAAGAAACCCTAGTGTCATCAACTGATCTATCATTATTTTCATGGTGATCTGCACCATGTGAAATTGCTCATAAATCCCAATTCCATTTTATGGTTCTTTCTACCGAAGGAATCACCTACCAAAATGAATTTTTAGTGGTCTATTAACATGATAGATGTGTTTTCCACACCACTTCACCCAATTTATTTTTAAAATACTGGTTGGTCCTCATCTAGATGATCTCTCTTGAAAATAATCAACTGTAATCATTGGTATGGTATCAGATCACCTGATCAGAATGCCATGAATTCCTGAAGGAGTTTTAATACTATCTGAACAACCACACTAGATTCCATATCTGATACTCTATGTAATTACATAGTTGGATCACCAACCAATCACACTAGCTATCATGCTCTCACCTAGACCACCAACACACCTCTAATATTACTTATCCTTGGATCCCATCAAGTCTATCTCAATCCTGATTCTAATGTATAGACTCCATCTAATACCACATCTAAGTCCCAAATATGGTACTTAACAAGGAACCAGATAAAAATAAATCAACTTAAACACTATCATCAATATTCCATATTGATCATACAATGACTAGTCCTGTTGTATCCAAGACTCTACCAACACAAGGTTCATACACCCCAAAACGATATGATTTTATCCACCATATAAGTATCCTTATCATAACTCCATTAAACTAACCACTTTATATCCTTATCCAATTCTTTGTTTACTGCCATGTGTCATGACTAGATGTGACCATACCGCTCATCCCCAATCATCATCACAAAATTCCAATTGTTACCCATTTCTGGAACCCTCTACATCCAATAAAATTCTATCCACAATGAGCATCACAACCTTTGAAATAAAATGGAAAAATCTCCAACACATGGATTCCCTTATACTGGTCCTCTAGTGAAATGTTTGTTGGAACCCATTACCACACGAATATTTCTCTGCTCGAGCCACACTAACCCTAACCTGATAACTCATGTCATGGAACAAGCTTGGATCAACCATACTATTTCAATTTGACCCCTTTCCAATTTCCTCCTCATCATAAAGGGATATCTCTCATTCTCACCAAAAAAATTGGCTTTCATTTCCATAGGTGTCTCATAAAATCTATCAATCCTCATCCCCCACACAGCTATTCACCGATCCACAACTCAACTGGAACCATGCGTAACTAGTACACGCTTTCCCTCATGAATTAATGATTTTCAAAAAAATTAATGAAAACCCTCACACTACTATCCCAAGGTAGAGTGATCGTATAAAGAACCTTCTCACAAGTTCTTAATCACTATTCATCTCAATCACATCTAAATTGAAAAGGTGTACACTTATATACAACCTGATCACACAACCAAACTCCCACTCCCATAAGTTTTACATCATAAAATCTTGGCTCATGCATATAAATAAATACCTATGTTCCCCTTGTGTGTCAAACTCATCCTACCATACTAAGCTCAATGATTCCTTTAAATAGGCCTAACATCTCATCCATACCAATGCCTACCACACAATCACTTGTCTCTTAAGTATTATCCCAAATCCTTAAAGCATCTACCCAAAATAGATCCAACTGTCTTGGACCACAATCCATGATACATAATGAATATCCATGTTTATATCACATATATGATATCACTTTTTTTTCATAAATATCAAACACACAGTACTTTCCCATACATCTCATCACTAAGGGAACTCTTGAGTCATATCTAAACACTCTCTCGGGTTACCCTCGTATATAAAATCTCAGCCCAAAGGCACTAGGCCCTCCCACATAGACCATAAACCATATATCAAATAAGTCACATCTCATAGGAAAACATCCCCACTCCCATATCAAGTTTCACAAGGCAACTGACATACCAATACACCCACATCAGGGTTCTCACATATACATATCAGGCATCACATGACAAATCTTCAAGCTTCTTTGGGAACCCATCCTCATTAGGAATATGCATACCAGACTTCTCCTCTCAAGGATCATTTCAAACCCATACATATATAATGAAACCATCCCAATAAAACTTTTATCTTGTAAAACCATAGTCATATGGTTTGGTTATGTATAATTCCAGAAAGAAGTTGTATCGGAAAAATAATATAAGTTTTTATTAGAAATTTTAATTACATAAACATTTTTCCTCAAACAGAACCAGTAATAAGGAAACAAATTAATATAATGGCCCACCAAGAGTTCATTACCCAAGCATCCAATTCTTGTATAGACCCACTAAGGGTCACTATACACCCCTTTCATTGAAGTATTTTATATCCATCATCAATGAATGCATTGTTATAAGATCCATGTGACCATTCATTATAAGAAATACTATGGTTTAGATCAGTATAATTTAACCCAAAATTTATATTTAAAAACACAATATAAATTATTGTTGAAACTTTAAAGAACTAAACCCTTTTCGTAGGTGATATCAATCACATAAAATCACATGAATGACGTGTGAGTACTGCATGCCAAAAATGATGCATATAATCTACCCTCTTTCCAATAATACAAGATCATACACCATAATATAGAAATCATAGATACAAAAATCATACTTGAACAAATATCTCAACTATTAAAGTTAAAACCAAGAACAAAAATCATATATCCATGGTAACCTGAAATTCCCATAAAAATGCATTTATGAAGCACCGATGTTGGGTCCATCATAAGCTCAGAAACATTATTATTCCCTATCTACTATGCCCCAAATATTAAGTCAAATATTATATAGTCGGGTACCACTTTTTGATGACATTTCATCCCTAGACCACTCAATCATGTTTGGTCCAGGAGTCTCACGTGATCTCCGACAGACCTCACTAAGCCATACATTTCTAACTAGTATATAGTATCTAAGGTGATACTATGGGGAAACAATAACATCATATTAGATTCATTTAATAGTGGAAATGACTAAACAAAATACATTAAAAATAATCAGAGTATGCAAAAATACAATAAACAATAATCATACTAAATCAAAATAAAATAAAACATCATATAGTCATAAATCCCAACTGATCACCCACTAGGACAACCACATATATAAAATAAAATAACAATAAAAATAAAGAATTGAATTCAATTATATTTTTGATCCCCACCTCATCTCAATCTCTAGACTCCATCTAAGCTATCCTACTCGATCATGCAACATTGGTCCTCTTTCCAACCTAAACTTTTAATCAATGTGGTATTTAAGGTACTAAAGTTCCACAGTCACCTGATCAGGGAGTGAGTAGAACTTGGTAGGTGACCACCAAATTTTTCCCAAACATAATTAGTATATTAGTGTATGTGAAATGTGATGTTTTCAAAAAAATAAACAATGTGAAAGAGTAATAAAAATAATCATTATCAATCCTTGAGATCTAAGGTGACACTTGGGATCAACTATGCCGACTTAGGAGGGTTCCAAATATCTATAATAAAGTCACATGACCACCTAAGTAGAACCAAATCCAATATCAAAACTAATACACAGATATCATGGACACTTTATCAAGTATTAGAGTGTAACTGATCATGAAATGTAACACCTAGGGGAACTACATCAAGCCCCAAAACCAAATAGAAATTATACACATGAGGGAAACTCAACTCACCTAGGAATATTATAATAAAGATACACCCAGGGGAAACTCAACTCACCCTGAAAACATATAGAAAACATATTGAAACACCATAAATTTTTGTTTAAAATAATAAAATTCTAGATAGTTTTCTTAACACACAACGCAAATCATTAAGAGAATTGTGATATATTATAAAAATATTATTATAATCAATCCATTTAATTGGTGGGTATGAATATGAGTAAATGACTTATGAAATAAATGTATAATCTAAAAACTCAATAAAAAATAATTGATTAAATCTTAGGAAATAATAACTCATTTTAAGTGATTTCATTTTATGCTTAAAAAATAAATTTTCATCAAAAGTGGTTTTGAATGAATTTTTTTCAAGGGAATTATAATTAATTTCTAAAAAAATTAGAAATTTTATTTTATAGAAAAAATTGATTTTTAAATATTCATAAAAAACTAAATTAGGGTATATTTTTTCTATTTTTCAAAAATGGTTTTTTTAGTAAATAGTTAAAAATAAAAAAAATTCAAATACTCTCATTTTTCATTAAATGAAGCGATTTAAAAGTATGGTTATTTTCTAGATTAGGTATTAAAGTGGAATATTATCCTTTTAATTTATAATAATATAATTAATTCTATTTAAATTAGCAATATTCATTATTCTCATATAATATAATTTCTATATTTAAAAAATTATTTTTCTAAAAATTATTTTTCATTTTATTTTGGATATTTATATTAAAATTTATTTCTTCCAATAATATAGATTTAATTTTGAAAATTGGATAACATATATGGAATCAGTAGGATCAAAATCAGTAAATACTTCCCTTTTATTTTTTCTCATTATGAATATTAACCATTGTAAATATTTTTCACTTTAGTAAGGGTAAAATGGGTAAAATAGGGTTAAAACCATGAGATAAGATACCAAAATCAACCAAAAACTTTAATTAATTTCATTTAATGGGTTTAATTAGACCATATCTATATAAAATTATAAAATATGGAATTTTGGGGCAATTTTTTATTGAAAATAAAATTTATATTATTTTAAGTAAAGAAAATTCCATGATTTCACCCTCTTGATTTTAATTTATTTTATTTTCTCACATAGGGATAATATTATTTTATAAATGAATATATAATTTTATTTTGAACATGGATAATTTATTTTTATGATGGTATTTTATTTTTTATATTTATTTATGGTATAATCACCTTAAATTTTTACATAATGTTAATACAGTGCTGGTGCAGGTAGTAGAAAAATCCAAGGGAATTATATTAAAAACAAAAAAACGTAATATTTTTTTAGATAATTTATAGAGTCGTTTGAATTTTATTATTATTAATAATTTTTTTTTCTAAATATTTTATATTTTAATTGATTTGTTGTCTTAAATTCATTAAAGTCCAATTAAATGAATGGAATAAAAAAAACAATAATTATATTTTATGAAAAATAATATTTTATTAAATTATTTAAAAATCATAAAAATATTTCCATATAAAAATTAGGATGAAAATGGTCTATAATTTCATCCATTTTCTATTTATTATCCAATTTTTACCTTATAAGTAAAATTATAACCCTTTTAAGATTGAAAAATACATTACTATATTAAAGGATAAAATGGGTTTACCATGAGTTAAAGCAAGAGATAAGGGTAATGTTTCTAATTAAAATTGTATAAATCTCATTTTATGTCCATATTTAGACATAATTATATCTCATATTTGAATCTATGTCCATTTTTAGTCATATTAATTGAGTATGACATTATTATATTTTATTATTTTAAGGATTCTATATGTGTCATTTTCATCCCTTATAAAAGGACACCTCTACTTTCTATTCTTTGTACCACATTGAGCCATGTATCTTAACAAAACCCTACCAAATTATCTTATAAAATTCTTTATACATAAAATATATATTATGGTAATTTTAAAATAACATTGAAAGGTTTATTAAGAATGGTTCTAAAGGAGGTTGATTGAATAAGAGGTAATCGTCTAACCCAACCTATTTCAATTTATTGATTCTTCTACCTTCACTAAATCTATGGTATTAATCATAAAATAATAGCTGAAGTATCATAAATATACTAAAATATTATTATAATTATGTAACCACCATTATTAACCATCTTTTCCATCAAATGGGAATTGAAAGTATCATTCGTTCGTATATGTGGACTATCACCTCCACGTAGCGATACAATTCATTTTCGATCAACATCCTTAATATATAGTTATTATGAGTGGTTTAATGTTTATATATTATATTTATGAAATAATTATTCTTTTTAAATTATAATATTATATCTACCTTCTTACTTTCTAGTATTTTGAAAAATGATAATGTCGTTCGTGCGTATGTGTGAACTACCACCTATATGAAGCAATGCGATTCATTTTTCATTTATTCTTTACATGGATGGTAATAATGATATATTTAATGTATATATATGTTATTAATGATATAATTATGGTTATATAATGATAAAATAGTATATATATATATATATATCTTTCTTTCATTTTTATCTTTAGAAAATTAAAATAGTGGTCTGTGTAAGTTGGTATGTCGCCGCTATGAATGGGGTAAATATTTTTTCTATATCTGACATTTATAAATGATTATAAATATGTATATAATGAATATATATGAAATTTGTATCATTATTAAAAATATTTATATTTTTTAACCATGAATAAAGATCAAATATCAGAACTGTTATATTGAAACTCTAACGAAAAAATAAATAGTTACCACTCAAAAACAACGATTTTAATAAGGAATTATTAATAA
Source organism: Viscum album (assembly GCA_963277665.1). NCBI lineage: Eukaryota > Viridiplantae > Streptophyta > Magnoliopsida > Santalales > Viscaceae > Viscum > Viscum album. The sequence continues at coordinate 2,103,094,136 of OY728145.1, read as the reverse complement.
ATGGGAGTTTAAATGTTATAACTGGATCGTATATGATTTTATAATAGTGTAAATTAAAATTTTATAAATTTTTTTTAAATTTTAATTTATTAAATAAGAGTTTATATAAGTTTCAATGAAATTCAAAATTTTGGTAAGGGGATTTCTCATCTCACTTTTATTTTTTGTAAGACAAATACCATATTCAAAATTTATTTCCTTTTTTGTATATATATTTCAAATTATTTTATTTTATGATTATATTCATGAAAATTTTAAGGATTTAAAAATCTATATAATTTTATCTCTTTCATGATGTATTGATTCAGTGATTACCAAAGCAGTAAGGGTTATCCATGTCAATATAGTTTCATTGTAACATATTTGATGTCATACACCTACTTATGTTTATGAGGTGTATATAATACCCATTTGAAATTTTATATCATGATTCTACTTATTTTATTATTATTTAATGTTTCATTTTAAGGAATTATTTCACGGTTCTTATGATTCAAAAGTTACTGAAGTGGTAGAGGTTTTATGTTATAATCCCATTGTTTATTGAGATTATTTATAATTAAGTTTCTTATAATGAAATTTCATGATATACCTCTCAAGAATATAATGATTTTTTTTATACTATAGTTATTCATGAAATTTTAAAGTAATAATACCATTTTCCTCTCTTTATTATTTAAAATTTCTTGAGAAAATGTTTTTAAGAAAAATATACTTTATTTCTTATTTGGTCGGGAATATATTTCTTATATGTCCATGTTTTCTTTAAAATATTTTCAAGAATGTTTTTAATATTTTTTATTATTTTTAAAATCCATTTTTACCCATGTTTTATGTTTTAAAAAAGGATTAAAAGGAATATTCATGTCATTTTTAAAATGAGGTACTTTTGACTTTTTACCAAAAATGTGAAAGGAATCTTTCTTTTAACAAACACAGCATGAATGGAATTTCCCACAGTCATGACTGCTAATATAATTGAGGATTAATTTAAATTTTTTGTATGGTTATTTTCAATGAAAAATATTCCATAATAATTAGGAAATGTTTTATATTTTAAAGAATTGTTACCAAAATAAAAAGGGTATTTTCCTCATAAAATATTATCAATGATCTTCAAAAGGAATTTTTTATTTATGATAACATCCCTTGATGTTACTTATGATTTATTGGGAATATCCAAGGATATAATCCTTATTATTGCTATATATTATTTATTATTATGAGTATGATATGTTTATGAAACCTATTATTTTCACATGGATTATGTTATGATGAATTGTTAAAATGTTTATAACACCCATTTTTTCACAAGTTATGATATATGATGAATGTTTTATGATATTTTGGAACACATATAAATGGATTATGATTATTTTTTAGGTTTTATTAAAATTATATATCTCTCCAATTAATTTTTTAAAGATGGATATCTGATAAGATGATAAGGATTGTAATCGGAAGTGAACCCAGATCAGTAAGGGACTTTGTCCACTATGATAGTCTTAAGGGTAAATCTTGACTAAGGATACTATATAATGGGGATTAAACCCAATAATCTATGATAATTTTATAAATTATCCTTGATTAAGGAAATTATTTTATATACTTATGTGTATGCTACAAACTTATGTCTTATGCTAATGTTATTCTCTCATGGATTATGTTCTTTGATTACTTTATGATTCATGTATTATTAACTACTAAGACTTATTCCATGAATTAAGATTATGATATATTCAGTGATGGGTATGGTTGTAAAATTTTAATATCTTGTTATCATACACATAAGCTCATTTTATTCTTTTGTTTTCATTGATATCTCCCTTTTTACCTTTATAAATCATCTGAGATCACCCTTTCTTATGTTTCCTATCCATTGGTTTTGAAGAAAGGTTGTAAGTTGGGTATGTAAAAAAAGAGTACAATGTGGGATTTTTTGTGATATTTTTAATATCTTTCATAAAATAAAATTATTATTTATATAGTATTTGACTATACGAAACCTTTACGGTCATCGGGAATACATTTGTAAAATATATTGAATATTTATCTATTAAAATGTAATATATATATATATATGAAATGTGTGGGTCACTATATTTGGTATTAGATAAAGGTTTAGTTAATATTTAGATATTTAGATTAAATAACTTTGGAGAAAACTCTGGGGATAATTTTATGTATAGGATAACATCCTAAAGTTTTGGTAAGGTAGATATTATGTGGTTTTATTAGCAATACATCCTTGTGTGGATGCTACAAGTTGATGTGGGTTTGGTATAGATGCATCTAGGAGTAATAACCTAGAAAAAAGTTGTTCATTTATATCTTGATAATGATTTTTTTCATGATTAGTGTTCTCATACTATGCATCTTGTTTGACACTCTTGGGGGATATTCTTTGATTAATTCACATTTTCTTGATGAACCATTATAAAGGATTTAAAAAGATAATAAACATTGATGAACTAGGTTAAACCTAAGGATTCATATAGTGAAAAAAAAAGGTTCCATGATTTATACATCCTATTATTTATTTTTCATGATTTGTCACTATGAATATTATTTCTCATACTATTTTTTTAGTAAATGGTTGAAACTAGATAGAATTGTGATAATGATGAATGTGACAGAAAATAAAATGATCATCATCATGATCGAACAAGTGAAATAAGAGATAGAATGTGAAACCTTGTTATTATTACTAATATGATATCTAATTATATGATTAATAATACCAACTTGGGTGATTTTCTGGACACAACAAATAAGAGAAAATGGGGTTTCATGAAGTTTGTAGAGGGAAGAAGATTTAGCTTCCTACATGTCAAGTTTTGGGATTTGAGAATTTTATTTAAGAATTTTATATCAATGATATTATTGTTAAAATAATCATGAAACATATAAGGATTATTCTATAGTAGTTTTTATTTATGTATTTTCAAGCATATGTTGAATGGTACCAATAACCAAGAAAATTGTTTTAGTGGTAAGGTAATATACATGATTGAGGGAAATATAACCCTTAATATGTGTATTGTTTTTGGTTAATAATGTTTATTTGGGATAAAGATATTATTAATATTAATAAATTAAATGGGATAGTGTTGATATCCTTACAAATGATTAGTGATTGATGACAATGTGATTTATGTCATATTTGGTGAATATTACTGTATTTTTTTGGATTTAAGGAATATATTAAACTATATTATTATTTTTTTATGGAATAAATATAAAGTAAATTTTTGAAATAATTTATGTTTTCATTGAGTTTTTTTTGTGATTCAGGTTATTTTGGGTAAGGATTATCAAGTTTTAAGTGAATATATAATCAAGGTATTCACATGTTTGGTATGTGACATTATGAGATACTTTATTTTGTCTTGGGATAAATATTAAAGCTGATATTAAAAAATATGTGATCAAATATATCATATTTTTGTGTTTTGAATTCGGTTATATATATTTTATAGGATTATTTAATGGATTAATTTGAACTTTAGGTGTTATTGTGAGTTTTTAGAGACTGATGTCTTATATTTATCCATATTAGATAACTTGTGCTAACCATTTTGATTATAATAAATATTTGGAGACATAAGGAATGAATTTTAATTATTTTATATATCTTATGATCTATTAAAAATTATTTTTAGTAATTCAGGTATGAAACATTCATCTTCAATATTCATTTCATAGAGTAAGAGATGAAGTGAAAATTCATCAAAGAACAACCAAATGATGAAATTGTGTTTATAAAATGGAAAGATATCATGTAAGTTTATTTCATAATGTTATATATCTTTAAAGTAAAATAATACCTATAACTTTTTTAAAATGATCTTAAAATTAAAAAAATCATCCTTTTACCTTTATTTCAAATGAATCGATGGACTTTTCACCCCTCATTGATTTTTGGTTTTGTGGTCATTACCTTTTTCATGACCATGTCCATTATCACTCTAAATTAGTCCTTGGATGTTATTTTTCTCTTATATTTATATATTATTACTTCCAACCAATGTTATCCTTATCGGGGAACCCAATTATGTGTTATTTTAGGTAGCCTTATTTTTCTCACTTCCCCTTTTCAAAGGATGTTTTACTATTCATGTGTACGATTTAAGTTTTCAACAAATCTATTTTAAAATATGTAACCTTTGATGGTAGAGATAAAATTAATAAGGTTAAATTTATTTAACGGAGATAATTTAAAATCTTATAAATTTTTTTTAAAAGAATAAAAGGCTAGATTGCTTGCTTAATACACAACACTAAGCTTTAAGCAACTCGTGGTGTATTATAAAAACATTATTATAACCTAGCTAATGAATTGGACAGTTTGAATATGAATAAATAAATTATGATATAAATTTTTAATTTTCCCACTCAATAAAAAATTATTGATTAATTATTAGTAAAAATAAATCATTTTTAGTTAAGTCATTTTATACTTCAAAAAAATACATTTTCTTCAAAAATGATTTTAATTGCATTTGTGTAGAGGAAATTATAATTAATTTATTCCACCTTTTGAATTTGTATATTATAAAATAAAAATAATTTTTTAAATCAGAATATAAAAATTAACCTAGGGAAAAATTTTATGATTTTTCAAAAATGACTGATTCTTTACTGAATAGTGAAAAATTCTGATTTTTTATATATTCAAATTTTTGCATTAAATAAAGTAATTTAAAAGTATTATTATATTTTTTATTTGATATTAAATTAATATATTATTTTTTTATTTAGAACAATATAATCAATTTAATTTTAATTATAAATATTCATTATTTTTATATAAGATAGTTTTTATACTTAAAAAACATTTTTCTAAAAAAATAAACTTATTATGTTTTACGCATTTATATTAAAATTTATTTATTCCAATTATAGGGATTTAATATTGAAAATTGAATAAAATATTTGGAATCTGGTGGTTTAATCTTTTTAAATATTTCCCTTTTATTTTTTTCATTATGAACAGTAATCATAGAAAATATTTGTCACCTCGGTGTGGTTAAAATAGGTAAAATGGAGATAAAACCATGAGAAAAGTTAACAAATCAACCTATAATTTTACTTTATTTTATTTTATGGGATTGATTAGACTATATCCATTCAAAATTATAAGAAATGGAATTTTTTCAATTTTTCCTTGATAGAGATATTTATATTATTTTAAGTAAAGAAAAATCCTAAAATATCGCTCCCTTTCTTTTAATTTATTTTATATATTAACGTAGGGATGATAATGTGTTATAAAAGAATATAAAAGTTTATTTTTAACATTATTAATTTATTTTTTTTTCAATTTAATTTATTTTTTATTTTTATTTATTGTATAATTCTCTTAAATAATTACACAATGTTGACATAGTGCCTGTGGAAGTAGTAGAAAAATCAATGTAAATGACTTTAAAAATAATAAAAGTAATATTTTTTGGATAAATTGAGGTTTAATAAAACTTTTATGGTAAATAATAATTTATAATTTATGGTTAAAGATTTTATATTCAAATTCATTTGTTATCTTTATGACTTTAAAGTCATATTAAATGAATAGTGTCAAAATGACATTAATGATGCTTTATGAAAAATATTATTTTAATAAATTATTTGAAAATCCTAAAAATATTAAAATTGGACAAATATTATGATAAATGTTTTTAAATTTCATCCATTTTCCATTTAAAATCCAATTTTTATCTTATAAGTAAAGTTTTAACCCTTTAAGGTTGAAAATTTTGTTATCACTATTACGGTTAAAACAGGTTTACCGAGGGGTTAAAGCAATAGGTAAGACTATTTTTACTAGTTAAACTTATCTAGATACTATTTTTTAAACATAATAATATCTAAAATTTTAATATTTTTCCATTTTGAAGCATTTGTCATGAGCATGATATTATTATATTTTAATCATTTAAGAAATTCCTTATGTTTCCATCCCTTATAAAATGGTACCCCACCTTTATATTTTCTAAACCACTTTGAGCAATATATCTTAACTAAACCCTAGTCAAGTATATTATAAAAATCCCTATACATGAATTATAGGTTCTTTTAATTTTAAAATACCATCCAAAGGTTCCTTACAAAGAGATCTAAAGGAGGTATACTAAAGAAGAGGAAATCTTCTTACATAACCTCTTTCTATTTATTTCTTATTCTACATCTTCTAAATATATAGTATTAATAATAAAATAATAACTTCATTATACTTAATATACATAAATTTTATTAATATTATGGAACCCACATTATTCACCCTCAATTCCATCAAATGGTAAGTGAAAGTTTCACTCATGTGTATGTGTGGACTACCAACTCCACCTAGTGATATAATTCATTTTCCATCAGTATCCTTCACAGATTTTTATTATGAGGATCTTAATGTTTATATATTATTTTTATGAAATAATTATTCTTCTATAATTATAATATAATATCTACATTATTACCTTTTGTTTTTTGTTTTGAAAAATGAAAATGTCGGTCCTACATATGTGTGGACAACCACCTCCATGAAGTGATGTGAATTTTTTATTCCTGGATTACATGGATGGTAATAAATATATATTTAATGTATATATATGTTATTAATGATATATTTATGGTTATTTAATGATAAAATTATATTTATCTTTCTTTACTTCATTTCATAATAAAATAAAAAGTGTGTTCATTTGTATGTACGACCTACCGTCTCTATGAACGATGTAAATAATCATTTTACATATACATTTTATGGATGATTATAAATATGTATATAATAAATTTATATGATATTCATATCATTATTAAAATTATTCGTATTTTTAACCATGATCAAATTTCAATTATCTGAACTTTCGAACTGAAACTCTCATGATAAACGAAATATTTAACACCCAAAAATGATAATTTTAATAAGGAATTATTAATAAATAAGTTTTTAAATGTTATAAGTGGATAATATATGATATTATAAGTATTTAAATGGTTTAATTATATAATTATAATAAATTTAAATTTATTATAAATTATTTTGGATCACTTTTTAAGTAATTTTAACTTTAGGTAAGGGGATTTCTCATCTCACATCTATTTCTATGAGACATATGTCATATTCACCATTAGTTAACTTTATGTGGTGTATATATTGAATATTAATTTATTTTATGATTTATTTCATAAAAATTGTTCATATTTAAAAATAAATATAAGGTTCTCTATTTCATGAGGTTTTGATTCAGAGATTACAAATGAGGTAAGGGTTCTTCAACTCGGTAATGTTTTGTTTAGACATATTTGATGATATGAACTTATATTTATTTATAAGTTTTATGTATTAAAACTTTGGAATGTTATATCATGATTGTATTTATTTTCATGATATTTAAAATTTCATTTGAATTCATTCATTCATGGGTCTTATGATTCAAAAATTTACCAAAGTGGTAAGGGTTTTATGTTACAATTTCATTATTTACCAGGATTGTTTATAATTATGTTTATGATGATATAATTTCATGATTTACATCTCAATAATCCAATTAATTTTCTTATCATCCATTTATTAATGGAATTTTCAATCAATAATATCATTTTTCTCTCTTTGATACTTAAAATGTTTGAAATAATGATTTTAAAAAAATTGACTTTACTTTATCTTAGTTTGTAATTTACTTCTTATATGTCCATGTTTTCATTACAATATTTTCAATAATATTTTTTATATTAATCTAGGATTATTTAAATTAATTTTTCCACTTGTTTTAAATTTTAAAAAATGTATTAAAATGAATATTTGTATCATTTTCCAAATGAGGTACTTTTGATATTTAGAAACAATGTGAATAGAATATTGGTTTAACATACATGACATGAAAAGAATTTTTTGTTTTCATGACTACTCAAAACGTTGAAGATTTATTTACATTTTTAATTAGTTATTTTCTAAAAAACTATAATATTTTGGAAATTGTTTTATTTTAAGGAAGTGATTCCAAAATGAAAAGATTGTTTTTATCAAAAAATAGTCTCTATAATCTCCAAAAAAATCAATTATGATAGCATCTTTTGATGTTACTTATTATTTACTGGGGATATGATCAAAAAATGCCATAATTATTCTTTATAAGGGTGATTTATGATTATTATGATGATATTTTTATGTAACTGATTCATTTTCTATGGTTTATGCTATGATGAATTGTTGAAATGTTTATAAAACTCATTTATTTTCCATAGGTTATGATATATGATGGATGTTTTATAATCTTGTGGCATACATATGAATGGATTATGATTATGTGGTAGTGATTCTAGAATTATATATCCCTCCAATTCATTAGGTAAATATGGATATCTCATGAGATAATATGGAATAGAACCGGAGTGAAGCCAGTTTAGTATGGGACTTTATTCAATATGATAGTCTTGGGAGTAAAAATTTACTAAGGATATGATAAAAGGGGTATTGAACCCAATGCACTATTATAGTCTTGTAAATGATCCTTAACTATGTAAATGGTTTTCTATACTTATTTTTATGCCAAAAACTTATGTATTATGCTAATATTATTCTCCCATGGATCATGTTATTTGATTCCTTTGTGATTTATATCTTACGAAATTCCAAGATTTATGTTATGATTCAATAATATGATCTATGATATGATTGGTATGGTTTTAAAATGTTAATATCACGCTATTATAACCTTATGATCATGTTATTCTTATGTAATAATTGATATCTCCCTTGTTTACCCTTACTAAGTATCTAAGCTCACCCTCTATTATTTTTCCTTTCCTCAAGTTATAAATAAAGGTATTAAGTACAATTTTTCTAAGAGGAATATTATGTGGGGATATCTTTTCAGGATTTATTAATGATCTTCCATGAAATAATAATATTATGTATCTAGTCTCTAAATACACTAAACCTTTATGTTCATTGGGCATGTATTTATAAAATATATTGAATATTCATCTATTAGGATGTAATATCTGTGTAGGAAAAGTATGGGTCACTATACATAAACTTGAGGGAAACTCAACTCACCCAAAACCCATATAGAAACCATACACATAGGGAAAACTTAACTCACCCTAGAACTATATCATATTCACATAGGAGGTCACACCGCACCATGGAGTAGTACCAGGAATCTATTACCTAAAGAACATATCTTCCCAGATATATAGACGCTCATTCCCATATCACACACACACACACAGATATATATATATATATATATATATATATATTTGTGTGTGTGTGTGTGTGTATATATATATCACAATACATGGGGGAACATCCTCCTCATATCATTATGTCACACTATATAGGCCAGCCTCTCAAGCGCACAACCCATCCCTATCACTAAAGTAATGTTAGGCTCCCCCTTTCAATCCTAGGGTTCTAAGGTGACATCGAAGACCACATATAATTATTACCCTACACTAAACCTCTATAGTATCAACATGAAACCAAAGAATCAACCAAAACTCCCTTAGTAATATCAAATACTAGACACCCTACATGAGCTCAAATATCTCATTACTAAATCCCAAGTCAAATATCATCACTTAAAGGGGCACAACATCCCTCATAATGACCATGATAGCCTCATTGTCTAATTAGCCTCATAGGCCATACCATCTTGGTTTCACACTAGAGAGATAGTGTAATTCCCATATCACTTCCCAAGTCAACCTAAGTTAGTCCTCTCAGCCAACCCTTTACATAATCTAACCCAAGTTTTGCATACCTAAGTACTCATATATCTGTGGGGGGTGGGGTAACTCACCCCACTCTCTAATAAACTATCCCAAATGATATAAGGTATCCCAAGATTCATATATGGATAATCTATAGGCAAAAACTTTCCTGACCATCACTCACCCCTCATCAAGGAATGTATGGGAACCTATACCAAGGTTCTCAATGTTTATAAACTATGATTCTACCCCATCCCTGGTACCAATGTCATAAGGCACACTTTTATATCTAATACCTTATCCATCTGTGGTCAAGGATTCAAGCTAGTGATAAAAGGTCTATTCTAGACCTTTAAAATTCTTTCCACTCATGGAATTTTCTAAAGTAATTCATTTTAAATTTAAGTTCAATCACTCATCATTGGAGATATAATATACACATTAACATTAACACAAGTAATATATTTATAGTAAAGTTTATATGGACCACCTACCTCATGTGGAATTGTTTCCATTAAGAAATATCAGACATTATATAAGATAATACAAGCATTGTACCATCACAAAAGATCTTATTTCAAATAATAAAATTCAAAATAGTTTATTAAAACTATTTTTAATTAATTTTTCATTTCAATTCAAAAATACATAATCACCAAAAAACTCATCAGGTTTTTTTGTCACACTGAAACCAAGACCAACCTTACCTTAAAGGATCGTGGTGTACCCCTGAATATTTCAATAAAAAAAACCTATCTACTATCACACATTCATCAATTAATTTCATCCAATTTATTCAAGAACCAAAGAAAAATCGTATAGAGACATACCTCTAATGAAATAGGGAGAAACAGTGTGTGTACTTTCTCTCGAGAAATCCTCTGTCCATGACAGATAAAAGTTGCATCATTATGGGATGATTCCACCATGATTTATTATAATTTTTAAATAAACCCTACCCTAAAGCATCCAAATTCAATAACTATATAGGTATGATATGAAAAAATAGAGAATATAAAGGACATACCTCCAACATACCATGGAACACCATTAAAAACACCATATTTCAAGGGAATTAAGAGAGAAAGGGAGGGGCGAATCCCCTGGTTCAGATGTATGAGAGGGGAAATAAATAGGAGAGAGAGATTTAAAATATAGTGTGGGTGAAATGTTCATTTTACACTTTTTAAATAATTCTAGTTATTTTCATGGTTTGGCCACATGATTCCCCAAATTGTGCACTATTCATGAAACTCGTACTATCTTGATCCAAACCACGTAGAAAATTTTTTTTGTATAGTTCTATATAGTCATGAACAAGTCTTTACCCTCAAAACTTATGAAAAATCACTCCACATGGTTTTCTTTGGACGCCCACAAGGTTTTCCCTAACCCTGCAGTGACTGTGCAAAAGGATAAAACCCTTCCAAAAATTCCAAACTTCAACCTAAAACTCTTGACCTTCACCTGAAATCTCTTTATCACCTAAATATATAACCGAAAACACATCATTAGGATGCTCCCACTCTCATAATTTTAATATTAGTCCTAATTATTGAAACATACCTTTCTCTAATATTAAAAAATCATATTACTTTTAAATTTTACAATTAATAAAGACGTGAGTCATTATAATAAACAATCTCACCTACCCTAAAAAAAATATGAAATTATATAATTAAACATGAATTCATCTTGATTCCCTAACAAAATATCCCCAAATATCACTGAGTTTAGACCTTCAATAGCATGTGGTCCCCCTCTTATAAATCCAAGGATCATAATCTTTTTTTCATGGGGAACTTCTGATGGATTCATACAATCTGCATATTATCCTAGATCACATGCACATTATTCTTCATCAATTACTCTAACTCATAACTTGAGAGTGATTAATTTCCAAACTACACACCACAAATGGGGTCCTACAAGGTCTTTAAATGATTCATTATAATATTGTACTGGGGGCTATTTTTGTATGTAAACTCCTTTAAATTTAGTTGATCTGCCTAACTCCAACCAAAATCCAACATGTAAGCCTACAATATATCATTAAAACCCTTAATGGTTTTCTCATTATAAACATCATTCTAGGGGTGTAATGTCATATTAAAACACAATTGAATCCCAAAATCATCCATAAAACTCCTACATAATTAAGATGTTAATTGAGTGACATATTCATAGACAATTGATGAGGGTGCCCCACGAAATCATACAACCTCGCAAGTGTACAAGCATCCTAATATATCTATTTAACTCTGCTACCAAATGGGAATAATGTTAGTAAACATGGTCAACCATTCAATGATCACCAAAATAGTATCATTTCCCTTTACCAAATATGGGATTCCAATAAAAAAAATCCATTGATATACTATCTCACTTACACACTAAAACCTCAACAGGTTGGACAAAACCTATGGGAACCTGGTTCTAAACATTTACCTATTAACTGGTGAGGTACCAAGATATGAACTTATCAACACTTCATTTCATTCCAATCCCACAAAACTTATGCTTAAGATCTTGGTACCTTTTTACCATTCATGGTTGTACCACTAAGGGATATTTTTAAATTTTCCTCAACACCTCCTTGTGTATATCAACTAGAAACACTGAAATTCACTAGAAAATAATGGTAAACTCTCCACCTTTATAGAATCCATCATGTTTATCACATGAGTATATGTTTTCCTAAAAAATATCACAATTAATTTCTCCCAAATAAGACTCATTTACCCATTTAATGCATGTAAGGAACACCACCACCAAACAAAGGTAAGAAACACCTCCTTCTTGAAAAAAAAAATTTGAATAACATCATGAGAAAAATACTCAGACACCTCCTCTATCAGCTAATCATGGGATTTACTAAAAATGGAATCATCCACCATGTTTCCCTTCCCTATATTATATACTATATGAATGTCATTTTTCAATAGGAACTCCAACCAATAGCTCTACCTTAGGTTGACATCTCTTAGGGATAAGATATACCTAAGACTTTTGGGATTTGTATTGACCAAATAATATTCATTGAGAATATAGTTTCTCTATATCTATATGGAAAATACTATAGCTTCCATATCTATGTTTTGGGTCATATAGTTCAACTCACGTGTTCTCAATTTCCCGGACTCATAATAAATAATTTATTGCCTCTACATCAGTATGAAACCAAACCCAAACCTAGAGACCCAACCCCGTCCTTTAGAAATTTTAGAACTAGGGCACTGGTCAGTCTCCACTTTAAATTCTAAAAAGCTTCCTGAAAACTATCATACAAGATAAAGGTTAGATCTTTTTGGGTGAGGGACATCATAGGGGTTATAATATGAGTGAATTTCCCCATGAAACTTTAATTTTTTCCTACTATTCAAATGAAACCACACACCTTTATCACTATATTGGGTGTCTTCCAAGCCATCACAGACTCAATTTTTTCTGGATCAACTACAACCCCACCCTCTAAAATGGAATTCCCTAGGAAATGAAATTATTGAATAAAAAAATTGATATATTTTTATAGAGATTATTCCCAAAAATTTAGTAAAATACTATCCTCAAATTCTCAACATGAGCTTCTTATGATTAGGAATAAATGAGGATTTCATTAATGAAAACCATCACTAACTGGTCTAAGTATGGTTTTAAAATCTTTTCCATGAGTCCTATGAACATTGTAGAATAATTAATCACACCAAAAAACATAATCAAGATCACATAATGATTTTAGTGAAACCTAAATTATATATTTGGGATATTAATCACATGAACCTGAAGATGGTGATACCTAAAACTAAGATCAATATTTAAGAACCATATTCCTCCTTTATGTTGGTTTAATAGATCGTATAATATTACAAGAGGGTATTTTTTTCTTTACAGTCACCTGATTCAAGTATTGATAATCAATAAAAATACATAAACACTTGATTACTTTATTATTTAATAGAATGAGATAATCCCAAGAGGACACAGTGGGTCTAACAAATCATTTATTCAACAGGTCCTACAACTATACTTTTAACTCTCTGAGCTCAACTCGGGACATCTAAGAAGATCATATGTATAACAACACATAATTTACTTACATTATTATTACATAAAAATTGAATTATATTCATTAAAACATATAATAAAACCATAAAAGAACCGTATAGGTATAGTGTCCTTTGAAAATGGGAAAACATAAAAAACTAGTTCATAAAACATCTACATTGTTTACCACTTATTTATTTATAACTAGACTCCTTTTGACATATCTTAATTGATACACTTCTTCATGAAATGGGGAAAATAAACATCAGAAAGGGTGAGATCAAATTCTCAATAAGGGTAAAGAAGTGAAATATAAATCATATCATAATAATAAGATATAAGAACATAACTTTTGGAAGTCTTATCTTATATATAAAAGATCGTGATATCATGTCATGGGATAAAAGCTCATAATAATTAATGGACATAATCCCAAAAGTCATGACATAAGACATTAAGTTTTTTTCATACACATAATCATATAAAATAATTTCATATTATTCAAGGCTCACTTCCAAGACCATCAAAGCTGAAAAAGTCAATTAGTGAACCAGGTTTACTTATTATTTTAGCCCTGTATTACTGAATCGGAGTAAAATTGGTTTATTAAACATTATTTATTTTTAACATAATCCATGTAAAAAAATGGATTTCATAAATAGAATTCCAACATAAAAATAATAAACCATAATAATAATAGGGATATTATACTTGAAACATATTCCTAATCTTATATAAAAAAATAATTTTGATAAAACACTTGAAATTAATTCTTGAGGAAAATATTATTTCATCTTTAAAGAAATTTTCTTTTCTTAAAATTCCTTTTAATATTAAAAGAAAATAATTTATTTGAAAATAAAATTGATATCTTGTAAAGGAAGGTTCATGGACATAATGTGTTATGAATGTGAAAAAATCTGTTCATGCTGTATAAGTTAACAAAAACATTCTCCTCATACATTTTTTGGAGAAGTCAAAAAGTACCTCGAATCGAATGATGACAAAATATTGTCATCATACCATTTAATAAAAATTAAAAAAGGGGTAAAATTAACATTAAAAAATTATAATAATATAAATAATATTACATACTTAGGAAACATGGATGTGGATGATAAATATACCTCAGTAAATACTTATGTATAAATAATCTCAGATAATAATGAGATTGTAAAATTATCACTTAACATAGGTCTGATATCTTTTGTGTGTATCTGACCCCCCTGTATAATTATTTAAATAATTTTATTGACTTATTTCAGAATCATATTCATTTTTTATGTTATATTATTATATTATCATCTGTTTGTTAGTAACATTTCATTGTCACTTGTTATTCAGATATTAACTGCTTTATGTTCTTATGCAAGTTTTGTCGGATAAGTTTATGTTCCACTTATTAGGTTATAGTTATATCATATATAGAATGATATTATTATAATATATATCATATTTATTCATTATATTTATTTATATAATCATGGTTTAATTAATATCATGTAGAATGAATCGTCTCATGTCATGGAGATGATAAGTTGTACGTACGCACGAGCGACGACATCATTCCCATAATTGTTGGATGGTATTGAAGTGGATGGTGTATAATATTTAATAATAAGTATCATTTTATTATAATCATATATAGTAATTATTTCCATCATTATACTCATCCAAGTAAGGTGGTGGTGAAAAAAAGATTACACCACAGTGTGGAGACGGTAAGTCGTACATACGCACGTGTGGTGATTTCATTTTTCATAGGATGAATAGAAGGTGGAATATAGAATTTTAATAATTATAAAAAAATATCATTATGTGATTGATACTGATGTTATTAATTTATAAAAAAAATTATTTAATAGGGATTAGAATAAGAAATAAGTTTGAATGAATCGGTAGAAGAGATTACATCTTCCTTGGCAGGTTTCCAATAAATTTCTTCATAGAGCACTAGAGTTGGTCTTTGAAGATCAAAAAAAACTCTATAATGTAAATTTGGAATTTTATAAGGAAAAATGGTAGGGTGTGGACGATCTTGAAGGCTCAAAATGAAGTAAAGAGGTGATGGATGAGGTGTCCTTTTATAATTGAGGTGAGGGGCACTTTTGAAAATTCCATAAATAATAATTTATAATTAAATGAAAATCAACCCAAAAACCTCTAAAATGTCCCAATTTAGAAGATTATATGAGATACGGTTGTAATATCATCAACCAATAAATTTTTTACAAGCATTCTTATCAATTTAAGCCTTATCTTTTTAATTAACACTTAGTTATTCTATTTAACTTTAAACTAGGGTATCAAATAATTCAATATTAAAAGGGAAAAATATTTACTTATTTGATGTAAAATAGTCCATAAATAAATACATTATATTATTTTCTACCATGTCATAATAATTATATATTTTTTAAAAATGTTTGATTATTTTTTAAATTATTTATTAATACATTATTTTGAAAAAAATCAATCGTATCAATTTTGAAACTATTCAATTCACTGATTTTTAAAAATATTAATATAATCAGATAACTTCGAAAAAAATAATTACTGTATTACTAGGATTTAAAGGTCATATAGAAAATTAATTATACATGTTAATTCTTCCAAATTATATTTACTTTAATATTTTTAATAACATTTATTTGATATTTCTCTTAATAAAATAATTACTACAATAGTTTTTTTAATAATTTAATACAATAATTTGTTGAATAAAAATAAAAAATAAAATATTTTTATGAAAATAGATCTACTATATTTCATAAAAATACTTTTAGTAGAATTTTTATTCTCGAAAATTTAATATTTAAAATGTTATAATTATTAAATTATGAAGGTGACAACTTTAACATCACTTTAAATAAAATAATATAAGTGTCACAATCCCTCCTATAAAGATTAAAATGGTCCATAACTCAACCATTGGTTGATTATGACCAATATATATTCTACCAATAATATTTTTTCAAGTTTTTTGATATTTTAATGGGTATTATTATTTTAATAAAAATATTATTATTGATTTTTCATCAAATAAATATTTTTTGCATCATTAATATATAATTTATTAAGGTAAATATTTATTTCCTAAAAATTAAAAATAAATTACGATGATAAAGTAAAAAAAGTTTCATTTAAAATTAGTATTTATAATAAAATTTATCTTTTGTATGACCTTATTTAAAAAATGATTTAGTTATTAATTTTTGAGTGAGACATATTTAAATTTAATTTATATAAAATAAATTAAATGTCTTAATCTCATCCAATTGGATTCAAATGGATACCATTTCGATAAAAGGATGATTTAGGTCGAAAAAAACTCATCTAATAATATTAATTCAAGTGTTATGGTAATTTTATAATAGTATTCGTACCTTTAATTACCTGGTTTACCCTTTTTCTGTATTAATAAAAATTACCAAAGTTACTATTCAAAATGCCCAAAAATAAAATAATGTATTTATATAATTTGGACCTAATGATTATAAATATGGATTCCATTTCTCAAAATTCAAATCACATAAATTTTAGTAATTAATTTAAAATTAATATCTTTGTCAGAAAAAGAGAATGGGTTTTAAAATCTACAAATTCGCAAATTATTGAAATGTTTTTACATCTAAATTCAATGTAAAATTATTTTTAATGACTTAAATTATATTGAGTGATAAAAATAAATTATATCTATACTTTAAAATCATTCAATATTATAATTATCCATAGAAATTATTTCGATTAAAAAATTTGTTTTCACATAAAATTTAGTGTACTTTTATTATTCATTAAAACTTGAAAGTTATTAGAAAAATATCAAAAATTAATCCAAGATAAATTTTTATATCTCATTTCAAAATAAAATTTTTATGTTGTAATATAAAAATTATTAATGTGTAAAAATCTTTATTTAAAATGGGTTCTCCATTCAAAGGCATAAAATTACCCTTTTAAAAAATATAGGTTTTTATACATCAAATAGGATTTATTCATACCCTATAACTAAAATATCCATTATATGAATATGAAAAATATTTCATTAATTATATAAAATATATATATCATTAATTTCATTTCCAATAGTAATGCACTCAAAAATACAAATATCTAATTGATTTATATTTTTCATTAATAATTGATAGCACATAAATTCACAATGCATTTTCATAAGTTAGTTATACTTATTACTACTAACTTAAAGGATAGGATATAATTGTAATTTTATACTAAGTACATATCATGTTTCATTTAAACTAATAATTTCATGAAATTCAATCTACTGAAGAATTAAAATTATTTTAAGAAAATATTTCATAAAAACATATGAGTGTTACATTCTACCCCCCCCCCCCCCCTTAAACTGAATTTTGCCATCAAAATTCATCACCTTCAAATAAACATATTAGGATAACTGTCCCTCATTATATCCTCGGGTTACCACATAGCTTCCTCAAATTGGTGGTTCCTCCATAAAACTTTAACCAAGCGAGTGGTCTTTCTTCGTAGAAATTTTTATCTACGATTCAGAACATCTATTGGTTGTTCTTCATAAGAAAGATATTACTCCATCAGTATGACTTTTGAGTTTAGTACATGTGAAGGATCTAGTATATAATTTATCCTGAGAGATACATGGAACACATCATGAACTTGAGATAGATTTAGTGGAAGCACCAATTAGTAAGCTGCCTTTCCAACACGATCCATAATTTTAAAAAGACTGATATACCTCGGTCTCAGCTTGACCTTATTTACAAATCTCATTACTCTCTTGCAGGGAGATATTCCTAGAAACACCTTATCAACCACTTCAAACTCTAGGTCATTTCTTTGATTGTCATCATAACTTTTTTGTCTACTTTGAGCTTCTCTTATTTATTGTTGAATAGATCTGACCTTTTCTAAAATTTCGTCAACAATATTAGGTCCTAATATAATTCATTACCCAAAGTCATCCCAACAAGTTGGAGTTCTGAACTTATTTCCTTAGAGGGATTCATAAGGATCAATTTTAATACTATAGTGAAAGTTATTTTTGTAAGAAAATTCCACTAAATGTAGGTGTTGATCCCAACCACATTTGAAATCTATAATGCAGGATCTCAACATGTCTTCCAGAGTTTGAATTTTCCTCTTAGATTGAATATCTATCTAAGGATGATAAGTAGTGATGAAACTTAACTCTCTATCCAAATAATTATAAATAATTCTCTAGAACATTGAGGTAAACCTCAGATCCCGATCAGATATAATGAAAAGTGGAATTCCATGTAATCTTACCACTTCCTTTATATATATCTTGTAAAGTTGATCAAGAGATAAATCATCTCTAATAGCAATGAAGTGTGTCAAATTTATAAGGAGGTCAAATATAATCCAAATAGTATTATTGTGTTTGAATGTTTTGGTAATTCTGATGACAAAGTCCATAGTGATGTTTTCCCATTTCCATTTCGGTATGGGTAATGGTTGTAAAATCCTCTTAGACTTATGTCTCTCAGTCTTAACTTACTGACAAACCAAGAATCGAGAGACATATTCGGCAACATCTCTTTTTCTATCATCCCATCAAAAATACTCTTTTATATCCTTGTAAATATTTTTCATTCTAAGCTGAATATATAATGAATAACTATGAGCCTCATCCAATATCTCCTTCTTTAATTCTAGTATGGGTGGAATACAAACCTAATTCCTAATATTTATTATTTCATTACATTCAAGGGTGAATTCTGAATCATTTCTCACCTTATTTTGTAGATCTACATCTTTCTTCTGCACCTCCTTAATCTTAACTTGTATAGATGGTTGAACATTCATTGTAGAAGGATAATATTTCTCCCCTTACTTTAAAATTTCATGATCCATCCTTTTCAAATCTATAAATATTGTATCTTTTGTGGTCCTCATCACAGATAGGGTAGCATGGTATTTTCAGATCAAAGCATCTACCACCTTGTTCGCTTTCCCAGGGTGGTAATGTATTGAGTAGTTGTAATCTTTAATCAACTCTAACAATCTTCTTTGGAACGTATTTATCTATTTTTGTGTGAAGATACACTTTAATCTTTTATTATTAGTATAAATATCTCACCTTTCACCATAAATATAATTCTTCCATATATTTAATGAAAATAATACCACTGCTAACTCCAAATCATGAGTTGGTTACTTTTTCTCATGGATTTTCAGCTGTAGTGATCCATAATCTATCACCATATCATTTTGCATGAGAACACATCTCAACCAATTCTTGGATACATCACTATAGATCACAAACCTTTCTCCACTACAAGGTAGTTTGAGTACAGGTGCATTGGCTAACCTTATTTTTAGCTCCTTGAAATTCTCTTCACATTCCTCCATCCATACAAACATAACTCCTTTCTGAGTAAACGTGGTGAGTAGATTAGATAATCATGAAAAATCATTCACAAAACGTTGATAATATCCAGCCAAACTAAGAAAAATTCATATCTTAGTTACCATTTTTGGTCCCGACCAACTTTTAACAACTTATATTTTTTATGGATTCCAATATATCCCTTATCTTGAGATTATGTGACCCATGTCGTAAATTTTTCATAAAGTTTCTCCTTTCTCAAGGTCTTCAGTACAATTCTCAAATGGTCTTCATGTTCTTTGTTTCTCTTAAAATAGAAAATAATATCATCTATAAAGACTACCAAAAAACAATCAATATAGTCTCTAAAGACTCTATTAATTATATCCATGAAGATAGTGGAGGAATTAGTAAGACCAAAATTCATCGCTATAAATTCATATTGTTCATACCTTGTAAGAAATGTTGTATTTGGTATATCCTCTTTATTGACCCTTAATTGATGATATCATAAATGAAGATCAATCTTGGAAAAGTATTAATCTCCTCGTAGTTGGTCAAATAAGTAATCATTGTGGGGAAGAGGATATTTGTTCTTGATAGTGATCTTGTTAAGTTCTTGATAATCAATACAGAGTCTCATTGATCCATCTTTCTTCTTAAAAAAATAACAGGTGCTCCCCCCCCCCGCAAGGTGATGCACTAGGGTGCATGAATCCTTTATCAAGATTATCTTGGAGTTTCTTCTTCAATTCCTACAGCTCAATTGAGGTCATTCTATAAGGTGTCTTTTAAATAGCCATAACACCCAGTATGAGTTCAATTGAAAACTAAACTTCATGATTTGGTGGAAGACCTTAAAATTCCTTAGGAAATACATCATGAAACATTTGAAAAATGGTTGTATTATTAATCATGATTTTCTCCTCAACAATTTGAGATAAATAACCTTAATTTATAGGAATCAATACCTATAAGATAGAATAAATTTCTATTGGAATTTTATATTCACCACTTCATCGATATATGATCATAGATTAATCGAGAATATGATATGTGACTTCCCATCCATAGAAACTGATATGATATCTATATAGAGAAATCAAATCCATGAAAATAATCACATCAAATTCCATTATAGGAAGGATCACAATATTTTCAGGAAGCACTTTCCTGCAAACTTCAACTGGAGAAGAATTATAAACTTTTAATGAGATTTTTGTTCCATTAGGAGTTGTCACGTCTAAATCAACATCTAAATATTGGGGTAATATGGTGATACCCTTAGAAAATTCTTTAGAAACAAAATGTGGGTGGATCCGGAATCAAATAAAGCATTTGCAACTTTAATAATGGATGGTAAGTGTTCCTTTCACCACATCATTATCGTACTCCACATCACCTATAGTGATTGCATGTTAATTTCCTTTGTCTTTGGCATTAAGAGTTTTTTAACATTGATCATCATAAATAACCCTTGGATTAGTGAATTTATTTAAATAATTTCCAATTTCCTTACACTTTTAGCATTGAAGTGTAGGAGGTGCATTATGTGTAGCATTTTCTCTATTCGCATCACTAGAAATATTTTCCCATCACATCCACATTCAACTACCTGATGACCTTATTTTCCACACATAAAACATTTATTAGTCCCTTTAAGACAATTTCCTCTATGTTTCCTTCCACACTTTGAGAATAAGGAAAAACCCTTCTTCTTTTCATTGTGGTCTTTATATTTTCCTTTGAATTCCATTTTATTCTTCTTATCAGACCCATAGGACTGATGGGTTACTCTAATCTCCATCTCAACCTTGATGGCATAACAAACTATTTCCTCATAGCTATTGAAGTTCTTTATGGATAATTCCCTTCATAGACTTGGTTTTAAGACACTAAAGAATCTATGAAGTTTACTCTCAGTTTGGATAATAATTCCAAAAGTATACCTCGAAAGTCTTGCAAAATTTGATTTGTAGGTACCAACAGATTCATCATACCTTTTCTTAAGTTGAAGGAACTCCTTATCGATTTTTTTCAAATAATATGGGGAAATTACTTATTGAAAAATAAGTACTTGAACTCTTCCCATTCCATGGACTCAATTTCATCTCTTTTCCTTGTATTCTTGATATGATTCCACCACTGATTAGCTTCACCTTCCAAACAATAGACTACTAATATGACTTTATCATGTTCAAAACATTGTAGAACTGAAAATATATTTTTTTGTGGTACCGATCCGTTTTTCAGCCACTAATGGAATAAAGGACCGATTGAAAGAAGGTGGACACTGCCTCATAAAGGACTCAACAAAATTTTTCTCCCTCCTTTGCTCGTTTGGAAGTCCTGTATGATTCATATCTTGAAATATTTGTGTGAACATAGCTAAAAGATTTTTTATTCCATCTATCATAACAATTGGTTGATCAGGAGGAAAATCATTGCATTTTCCATCATATTCAACATTATCATGGTTACTTAGGGTTCTATCCATTGACTAAAACCAAGAATCATAGTGTGATAAACACTAATCATAATTGGAAAATCACATAATCAAGAATATAATTTCAATTTAAGACACTTTAGGTTTTATCCTAGGTTATTCATTGTTATTTCTAAAATAATAGCGTTATAAACTATACGTAGACATATCATCGGGGTTCTTACTAAGGTTTCCTCATTCTAGTTTCCAAATGTTAACTATTCCCTTCCTCTTCTATAAAATATAATAACCCATACATTACATACATTGATTTTACTTAAAAATTTAAGTATATTCATTACAACATATAATGAAACCACTATAGGACCGTCTAGGTATAGTGTCTTTAGAAACTAGGAAAAAATAAACAATTGGTTCATAAAAAATTTATATTGTCTCCCTCTTATTTCTTCACAACTAGACTCCTTTCTGACATATCTTAATTAATACCCATCTTCATGACTAGGGGAAAAGAAACATATGAAAGGATGACCTCAAATGATCAGTAAGGGTAAACAAGGGAAATATCAATCAAACACATAATCTTATAAAATCATTTCATATTAGTCAAGGCTCATTTCCAAGACCATCATAGTGGACAAAGTATATTACTAAACTGGGTTTACTTGTTGTTCCATTTAAGTATTACTGCACCAGATTTACTTGTCATTTCAGTCATGTCTGTCTCATGAGATATAAATATTTACCCAATAAATTTTAGGGATATATAGTTCCCACCCATCTCATAATGAAATCATTTTTATGTGTACCACAAAACATAAATCATTTATCATAGCATAACACAAGGAATAAAATGGGTTTCTTAAACATCATTCCTTCATAACATAATCCATTTAAAACAAATGTATTTAATAAATATAATTCCATCATTTACATAATAAACCATAATAATAATTGCTATATTATACTTGAAACATACCCATAATCTCATATTGAAAATAATTTTTATAAAACACTTGAAATAAATTATTGAGGAAAATATCCTTTATTCTTCAAAAACATTTTCTTTTCTAAAAAAGTTTTGTAATCTTAAAAGAAATGAATCTAATTTAAAATAAACTTGAAATATTATAAACAAAGATTCATGTATATTAGGAATTATTAAATCATAAAAATACATTCATTTTATATAAGTTAACAAAAACATTATCCTCGTACTTTTGCTGGAAAAGTCAATAAGTACCACGAATCAAATAATGACAAAATATTCCTTTCATAAAATTTAATAAAATTTCACAAAAGGGTAAAATTAACTTTAAAAAATTGTATAATAATATAAATAGTATTACCTACTTAGAAAACATAGACATGGATGATAAATATACCCTAGTAAATACTTACATATAAACAATCTCGAATAATAATGAGATTGTAAAATTATCTCTTACCTTAGGTCTGATATCATTCATATGTATTCAAACGTACTTTATAATTATTTAAATACTTTTTTTAATTATTATAGAATCATATTCATTTTTATGATATATTATTATATTATCATTTGTTTTTTCTTAACATTTCATTGTCACTCATTATTCGGATATTAATTGCTTTATGTTCTTATGCAAGTTTTGTCAGATAAATTCATGTTACACTTCTTAGTTTATAGTTATATCATTCAACTAATGATGTTATTATAATATATATAATATTTATTCATTCCATTCATGTATATAATCATGGTTTAATTAATATCATGTAGAATGAATCGCATCGCATCGTGGAGACGGTAGGTTGTATATATGCACGAGCGACGATATAATTACCATAATTATTAAATGGAATTAAAGTGGATGGTGTATAATATTTCAGAACCAGTATCATATTATAATAATCATATATAGTTTTTATTTCCATAATTATACCCATCCAAGTTTGGTGGTGGTGAAAATAGATTACACCATGGCGTGGAGACGGTAAGTCGTACGTATGCACGCGTGGTGGTTTCAATTTTTCTAGGATGGATAGAAGGTGTAATATAGTTGTTTTTATAATTATAATAACATATAAGTATATTATTGATACTTATTTTACTACATTATAAAGAAACAACTAATGAAGAGGATGTATGAGAAGAAATAAGTTTGAATGAATTGGTAGAACAGATTACCACTTCCTTAATGTGATTCCTCTAAATCTATTCTTAGAGCACTAGAGTTAGTCTTTGAAGATGACCAAAACCTATATAATGTGAATAGGGAAGTTGATAACGAAAAAAGGTAAGGGTATGGCCGATCTTTAAGTCTCAATGTGAAGTGGAGTGGTGAGGGAGTAGGTGTCCATTTATAATTGAGGTGATGGGTACTTTTGGAAATTCCATAAATAATAATTTATAATAAACTCAAACCCTACCCAAAAAAAACAAAAATTTCCCAATTTAGAATATTAAATTGGATAGGGTTTTAATATCATCAAAAAATAAATTTTTTACAAATATTTATATCAATTTAAACCTTATATTTTTAATTAACACTTAGTTATTCTATTTAATTTTTAAGTAGGGTAACAAATAATTCAATATTAAAAGTGTGAAATATTTACTTATCTAATGTAAAATAGACCATAAATAAATAAATTATATCATTTTATTGCATATAATAATTATTATATATTTTTAAAAGAAATTAATAATTTTTAAAATAATTTAATAAAACATTATTTTGATAAACAATCAATAGTATCAATTTTGAAACTATTCAATTCACTGATTTTTAAGAATATTAATATAATAAGATAACTTCTAAAAAAATTTATAATATTCCAAGGAGGTCAAGTTAATCTATAAAATTAATTATACATTTTAATTAGTCCAAATTATATTTAATTTAATATTTTTAATAACATTTATTTGATATTTCTCTTAATAAAATAATTACTACGACAACATTTTACAATTATTTAATATGATAATTTGTTGAATAAAAATTAAAAATAAAATAAAATTATGATTATAAATATAATAGATTTAATAAAAATAATTTTTTTAGAATTTATCTTCTATAAAATCTAAAATTAAAAATGTTATACTTATTAAATTATGAAGTACACAACTTTAACATCACTTTAAATAAAATAATATAAGTGTCATAATCACTTCTATAAGGCTCTAAATGGTCCATAACTCAACCATTGGATGATTATGGTTAATATATACTCGACCAATAATATTTGGTCAAGTTTTTGGATATTTAAATATGTATTATTATTTTAATAAAAACTATGTTATTGATTTTTCATCAATTAAATAATTTCTACATTATTAATGTATAAGATATTAAGGTAATTATTTATTGCCTAAAAATTAAAAATAAATTACAATGATAATGTAACAAATTTAAGATTTCAAATTAGTATTTATAATTTAATTTAATTTTTTGATAACCTTATAGAATAAAAAATTTAGTTATTAAAATTTGAGTGAGACATATTTAACTTTTCATTAAATAAAATAAATTAAGTGTCCTAATCTCATCCAAGTGGATTAAAATGGATACCATTTCGACCCAAGGATGATTTAGGTCCAAAAACACTCATCCAATGATATTAATAAAAGTGTTAGGGTAATTTTATAATAGTATTCTTACCCTTAATTACATGGTTTACCCTTTTACTGTATTAATACAAATTATCAATGTTACTATTTATAATGGAAAAAAATAAAATAAATATATTTACATAATTTGGAACTAATGATTCCAAATATTAATTTCATTTATAAAAATTAAAAGCACATAAATTTTAGTAATTAATTTAAAATTAATCTCGTTGTTGGAAAGAAAAAACGGGTTTTAAATGCTAAAACATTGCAAAAGATTGAAATGTTTTTACATTTGAATTCAATTTAAAATTAATGATAATGACATAAATTATATTTAATGATAAATTATATTATATTTATACTTTAAAAACATTAAACATTATAATTTAACCATATAAATTATTTCGATAAAAAAGTTGTTTTTACATAAAATTTAGTGTATTTTTACTATTCATCAAAACATGAAAGTTATCATAAAAATATCAGAAATTCATACAAGGTAAATTTTTATATGAATTTTAAAAATGAAATTTTTATTTTGTAATATAAAAATTATTAATGTGTCAAAATATTAATTTAAAATGGGTTCTCCATTTAAAGGCGTAAAATTACCCTTTTAAAAAATATAGGTTTTTATACATCAAATAGGGTTTATTCATATACTATGAATAAAATATATATTGTATGAATATAAAAAATGTTTTATTAAGTATATAACATATATATATCATTAATTTCATTACCAATAGTAATTCACTCAAAAATAAAAATATCTAAATGATTTATATTTTTCATAAATAATTGATAGCCCATGAATTCACAATGAATTTTCATAAGTTAGTTATACTTATTACCATTAACCTAACAGCTAGGATATAATATTAATTTTATATGAAAGTCTCATCAGGGTTATTTTAAACTCACGATTTCATGCAATGCAAGCTACTGAAGAATTAATATTATTTAAAGAAAATATTTCATAAAAGCATATGAGTGTTACAATAGAGGTATCAATGTAGTCCTAAGGTGAAATTTAATCCCATTAATTATGCACTTTTCAAGTGGGTAACTCTTGAACATAGTTTTTTTTAAAAATCCCATGTACTCCTCCACTACTAGTAGTAAATATGCATATACTATTTCAGTGGTTCATAAAAACAATATCACCAATTAAGGGGAAATCAATTTCAATATCCTAAGGGTTGGACCTACTAATTATAATTGAGGGTTTTACTCACCAATGAAGGTGAATATAAACCTACCTTTTTAATGAAATGTCACTCCACTGCAATATCAATCTAACTTATCCTAGATTGTTGATAACTAGTCAATAGAGAGGATAAAATAATGGTCCCTCATCTCTTCCATGATAATAACCTAGGAAAATGATTCTATACCAAGGGTAATCCTACACTAATGGTAGATAAATTTGATAGGGTGATATCCACCACCAATAGTCTCTAGATTAATGTATTATGTTAGGGGGTCTACAAAAATTTCTAAATCTCAAACAAAAGATATGACTAGAAAATAATGTCTCTCCCTAGTATTGATGACTATGTGTACTAAATTTGAGAAGACACTAATTATAATGTCCCTAGTATTTTACACATATTATTACATGATTTTATTCATAATTATCCTTCAAATACAAACCAAGTATAGTAAAGTCTAGAGCCTTTTTAAGATTAGATACATAATTAGAAATCATGAAACAAAAATAAAAAACATATTTTATTTAATATTTATAATGAGATCCCAACATCCATTGAGCCCTTACATCTGTATAGGATAATGTGGGGAATACATGAACAAAGTTATGATCTAAAAATCCCAATAAGTTAATAAACATAAGAATAAATCATAGAACTTGGGTTAGAAGTCATAACATGATGACATAAAAAGTCATGGAACATAAATAAACATAAGGAAGAATAACATAAAGAGCATGGGATCATGTAATCATAGAACCATAGTAATGTGATTGAAACATAAAACATGACATAATAATGAGTCAAGTCTCATTTCATATATTGGATCACAAGTCAATATTAACCACCAAGACCTTTTCGTATAGAGCACGAGTTAAGGCCAACCACCAAGATCTTTGCACATAGGGCATGAGTCAAGGATAACCACCATAACCATTACACATGGTGTATCATGAGACTAAAAATTACCCAATTAATTGGAGTATTATCTGGTCACACTAATAATAACATGGTCATGAATATTTTTTCCACATAAATAATTATACAAATGGAATCAAACATAAATAAGAGAAACCCATAGAAATCATGTCAAAAGGTATAACAAAAGATAATATCATAATGGTGTCTATAAAAGAATCGATGTAAATTATAAAAGGAAATTAATTAGGGAAAATAAGCATATATCATGATAATTTATGTAAAAATGAAGTGAAAACATATAAAAAAAGTGTTTAAGAAACTTTAAAAATAAAAAAATTTAGTGTGCTTTAAGAGAACATTTTCACGATTCTTTAAAATGGAAAAGGCATAATCGTCTGTATAAAACAAGAATTTAATAAAGATAGTTTTTCATATTAAAATTAGTTATTTTATAAAAGTAATTATGGCTTAAAATATATTATGTATTGAACTTTAAAATAGGTAAGAAATCAAGAAGTTCCATTTAATCGGGCTTGCTTATTGGGGAGAATTGAAAAGGGAAACTTTTTAAAACATGTATTTCCCCATCAAAGAAGGATGAGATGATCAAGATACATGTGTTTAGAAAATATACATATAATATAGAATCATTATATAAAAATAAAAAAATAATTAAATTTGGTTAAACATATATAAAACATGACCTGATGGGAAAATGTAGGTTCAGAAATAATCCCTTACCTTATGTTCGAAAGTGTTCTACACATAAACTTAATGCCATAGATAATCAAATAAAATCCATTAATTAATTTATTTATAACTTTTAATAAATTTATTTTATTCATTAAAATTGTATTAAGTTAATTTATGGCCATTTTGATGAGTTATAAGATACAATTTCATCATTCGGGTGTGTCCATTGCATTGATTTTCATGATCGATTCATTTGTATACATGTATGAAAGATCATGTAGAATGCGAATAGTTTTCCAAAATTGAAATTATATATTATTAATGACCTTATAGAAGTTTATTTTTTTGTATATATCATTTTTTTATATATTATGATGATGAAACATTAGATAAAACATTAATGATAATCCTATAGATTAATTTGGTTGTTTCTCGATCATCACGAACTAGTTTTGTTCAATTATTTAATTTTTTGAATATATACTGGTTCCATAACATTAAATAAGATATAATAAATATATTAAAAAAATTTATTATAAAAATGGTTTTATGACCAGCCTTGAAGATGGAAAATGAAATTGAAAACTCGTCATCCTTGAATGCGACAAATTAACACATCACATATGATATTTTCATTTTTAGAAAAAAAGGGAAGGGGAAAGAAATGATGATAGATTATTCAATTAAAAAAATAAAATTCAATTATATGTGATATAATGGAGTTACCATGACACTTGGATAAGGGTACGTGAGGAGATAATAAGAAAAGAAAAGAAATGGAATGAAATTTAAATAAAAGGAAAGAGGTTTTTACCTCTTGAATTCTTCTCCTTGAGAACCTCCTTGAGGCCCATGAGTTTGGTCTTTTATTGAGACCAAAGGCTCATAGACATGAGTTTGATACATGGGACGTTTTTTGGGTATAATTTGGATAAGATTCAAGTATTTATAGGTGTAATGAAAAGAGGTGGTGATGGGAGGAATTTATAGTGGTGGAGAGGGGTGTTTTTTGATTATTTTATTCATTAATTTATTATTTTGGCTCAAGACTATGAATATAGTGGATTCTTGTGACTAAATAAAATAAATAATTCATTTGAGTTTGAAATAATAAATAGTTATATCATTCAAGACTCAAGCATGACTAAAAAGTTCTTTTATTTACTTTATACCGTAAATTATTATATTTCACTATTCACTAGAAATTCAACTATTTTAGAAATATCCTAAAAATTCACCCTAACCATTATTAAACATATAGAATTGAAAAATGGACTCCATTTTATAAAAATATTTTTATAAATATGAGACATTAAATTTTTAATTAAAATCACAATTTACTCAAAAATTACTGATTTTAAAATTATAACTACTTTTATATCACTTTGAAAATTTAATTAAGGTCTCATAAAATTATGTTTTAATCATAAGAAAACAAAATGATAATTTATTAATCTATTTTATGAAAATATATTTTCTTTTAAATCAATATATTAATTATAAAATTATAAATAAACTTTTGTGTTTTATAAAAATACCAACACTTAATTTAACATTTTCAAAACATTTATTTAGTTATACTATGATATAATTATATCATATTTCCATTTACAAGATTTATTAATTTTATTTATACTTTTATAGGTGTGGTTATTAATCTATTGGTAAGGTTACTATTCTTAAGGGTCACATTACTGTTCCATATGTCATGTTACTATTCCTTTAGTTTAGGTTCCTTAATTTCTATAAATAATTCTTATTTCATTAATTATTTATTGATAAAGTTTTTATTGTTTTATATATGTGATTTTATTTTATTTATACTATATTACATAATTATAAGAAGTTAATTTTTATTGATAAAATTTTGGGTCATTACATTCTTCTACCCTTATGAAATTTCACCATTGAAATTTCATTTTACAAAATATGGGAAAAACATCTGAGGGTACTTCTCCTTTATCACTTCCTATGGTCCACATGTTTTTTCTTCATACTAATGGTTCAGCCATAGTACTTTGACCAGGTGGGTGGTCTTGTTCTGTAGAACTTTATATCTACAAACAAAGATATTCACTGGATTCTCCTTGTAAGAGATATCATTCTCTAAATATATGACCTCTAAATTTAGTACATATGAGGGATCTGGTATGTACTTATTCAAGAAGGATACATGGAATACATAATGTACATGAGACATGGTTGGTGAAAGTGTTATTCAATAGGCCACAACTTCAACACGATCAATAATCTTGAAGGGTCTGATGTGCCTGGACTTAGCTTTCCCTTCTTCCCAAATCTCATGTTCCTCTTGCATAGAGATATATAGAGGAATACTATGTATCACACTTTAATCTCTAGGTCTCTTCAAGGATATTCTACATAAATATTTTTTTTTACTTTTTGATTCCTTGATGTGATGCTGAATGGTTTTTACCTTTTACACCATTTCTTTGACCATTTCAGTTACTAAAAGATTATGTTCACTGACTTCATCCTAGAACCCCAATGTTCCACATCTTTTCCCATAAAGGGATTTATATGGAAAATTTTAGATTCTCAATTCGAAACTATTGTTATAGGAGAACTCAAACAGAGGTAGATGTTGGTCCCATACTCCCTTGAAGTCCATAGAACATTCTCTCAAAATGTATTCTAGTTTCCAAATAGTCCACTCAGATTTTCCATCAGTTGGATGATGATAGACTGTATTGAAGTTCAGCTCATTGTTTATAGCATGTTAGATACTTTTACAGAACTTTGAGGTGAATCTCGAATATTGATAAGATACAATCGATAGTGGTAATCCATGAATCCTCACCACTTATCTGATGAATATCTATTCATGTTTATCTAAGGAGAAGTCCTCTCTAATTTTAATAAAGCGACTTTCCATTATATGAGGATCCACAACAACCCATATAGAATTGTTTCCTCTAGATGTATTCGTAAGTCCAATTACAAATTCAATGGTGATTTTTTCTTATTTCCATTTTGGTAGGGGTAATTATTGCATCATTATTTTAGACTTTTTCCTTTCATCCTTCACTTGCTGACATACCATGCACGTTGATGCATATTCAATGATCTCCTTCGTCATATTGTCCCACTAATAGTTTTCTTGTAAATCTCAATACATCTTTATGCTCCCTGGGTAAATAGAGAAGGTTGAGCTATGTGCAACATTCAGAAGATCTTTCTTTACCTTTGTATTGTATGGTACACACAATCATGACCCAAATCCCATGACTCCTTCCTCATCCATTTGGAACTCTGAGGATTTACTATTTCGAATAGCTTCTACATTTTTTTGAATTTCTACATCATTTCTTTAAGCATCATTAGTTTTCACTATGAGGGATGGTTGAGCAATCATTTGAGAATTAATTAATTATGTTCCTTCTTATAAATTCCCATTTATATCCTTTGAAGTTATAAAAATATTATATCGTTATCAATTCTAATTATTGAAAAAGATGTAGGATACTTTTTACTTAGATCATATGCCACCTTATTTTCCTTACTAGGATAGTAGTGGGTTGAACAATCATAATCCCTGATCAAATATAACCATATTTTTTGGTGGATATTAATCTTCTTCTTTGTGAATATATATTTGAGTCTCTTATGATCATTTTATATCTCACACTTCTCCCCATAGAGATAATTCCACCATATTTTCAACTCAAAGATCATATCCACAAACTCATGATCATGTTTGGGATAAATTTTCTCATGAATTTTCAACTACCTTAAGGATTAGGCTATCACTTTTTAAATTTTCATCGGTACACTGCCTAAGATCTTCTTTGAAGCATTTTTGTACACCAAAAATAGCTCCCCACTTATTGGTAGTGTGAGAACTGGTGCAATAATAAGCCTCTTTTTCAACTCTTTTAATCAATCTCAATATTCACTAGTCCAGACAATCTTTTCTCCCTTCCAAGTTAGCTTTCTTACTGGGTTTGACAATCATGAGAAGTTATTCATAAATTTCTTGTAATACCCAGCTAAACCATGGAAAATATGGATCTCTATTATAAATATTGGTATGGGACACTCTTTGATTGCATTTGTATTGGAAGGGTCTATAGATATCCCTTTATTGGTGATTACATGACCAAATGATGATACTTCACCCATCTAAACCTTGCATTTACTATACTTTTCATATATTTTCTCCCTTCTCAAATTATTTAACACAGTATTCAAATTATCCTCATGTTCCTCCTTAATCTTAAATTATATTCTAATATCATCAATAATTATTACCAAAATCATTTATAGGTAATCTCAAAAAAAAAATATTCATTAAATCCATGAAAATTGATGTAGCATTAGTGATTTTGAAGGGAATCACTATGAACTCATAGTTTCCATAGCTCATTAGAAAGGTAGTCTTGGGAATATATTCCTTATTCACCTTTAGTTAGTGATATCCTGAATGAAAGTACACCTTAGATAAATACTTGTCCCCACGTAGTCAATCATATAAGTAATCTATCTATGGAATGGTATAATTGTTTTTATTTTAGTTTTATTGAGCTCATGATAATCAATGTAGTGGTGCATTGATATAACTTTTTTCATGAAAAATAGGACTGGTTCACCTCATGGTGAAGCACTTGAGAATATAAATTCTTTTTTTAGATTCCCCTGTAACTACTTATTGAGTTCCTATAACTCAATTATGTCCACTTTATAAGGTTTATTAGATATAGGAAAAGATCAAAAATAAGTTCAATTAAGAACTCAATATCTTGATCCGAAGGAAGACTAGGAAACTCATTAAGGAACACATTAGTGTAGTCCCCCACAATGGGAATGTCTTATATCATGATTAGCTCCTTTGTCTCAATAATTTGATGTGTATATGATTTATCATAAGTAAATAATATCCACAATTGAGATTATGATATTGATGGAGATTCATCCTCCTCCTTACACTTGTATAGAATTGGTGGATTCCTCAAGATGTGAAGTGTCATCACCCTTTCCAGACAGCCAATTTTGTATTTGTATAATGATAGCCAATATATGCCCAATATAGCATCAAACTCCACCAATAAAAATAAAAACAAAATGTTCTCAGAGGTTCAATCCACAAAAATTAACTAGGGAGGATTTTTATACTATGTATGCAATAATTTCCCCATTTTTTCTTCTTATAGATATCTCAACATCCATATTTGGAGGTAGTGTTTCAATAGTTCTATTAGAATTCCAAGATATGAAATAATTCTTAGAACCAGAATCAAATACTACATTCCCTATTCTTGAATGAATAACTAATGTACCTGTCACCACATCATTTTCAGGATCCACCTCTGTAGCATTGATAATATATTCACTTCCTTGCTACCTTAGAATTTTTTGTTATTTATTGCCTCCAACAACCCTTAGATTAGGTAAATGTTTCACATAATGATTGTGTTCCTTGTAGTTGAAACACTACACTATATGCTAAGTGTTGGTCTAAAACTTCCCTTCTTATTCTAAATTAGTGGGATTTTTTATATCCCTTTAGTATTTATTATCCATGTTCCTCATTCTTACACATTTGTATCATTTTCTAGTTCCCTTGGATATTTCCTAGGATAATTCTTCCCACAATTATGACATATGTGATATTGGGTTTTCATTTCATAATGGGATTTATCTATTGATCCACCCATATTAAACTATGTTTTCCTATTTTTATCTATGGGGCCAAAAGACCACTGAGAGTATTATATCTCTATTTCAACCTTGAGGGAATGTCAGACAATCTCTTCATAGCTATCAAAGTCTTAAATCACCAATTATTTTCGTATACTCGATTTTAATCTACTAAATAAGTAATCCACCTTGATTTCAATGTTCATGAAAAAGATTGAGGCATATCATGAAAGTCTTGTAAAGTTTTCATCATATGCCCTGATAGACTCATATTTATTTTACTCAGGTTGAGGAACTCCCTCTTTATCTTAATATGTAGAGTTCAGGTAATATATTTATTAAAAAATCTTAAAATATCCACATTCCATGGAATTAATTTCCCTATTAGACTTTATGTTCTTGATCAGTGCCCACCACTGATCATCATCCCCATAAAAAATATTGACCATCAGTACAAATTTCTATTATTATAAGCACTGAAGGATAGAGAATATATTTTCAATGGAGTTAATCCATTGATCCATGAGGAGGGGATCAGAATATCCACTAAACATGGGAGGACTTTTTCGGATAAAGGATTCGACTAAAACTTGTTATTTCTTATTAAAAGGAGTAAATTACACCTAGTTCAAGTTATTATTCATAACTTGATCTGATTGAGAAAGCAATATCATGAATTTTTGAGTGACCATTACCATCATATTTGGCATTGTATTGGGGAAATCATTACATTGCCTATCACACTGATTGTTGGAATGGGTTATCCTATTTCCATCCATTAACAAAGACAATAAAATACAATTAGAGGACTTAAATACTTGTCTAATAAACATATGAAAATGAAACTATGAACAAAAAATGATAAAATTTTAAATAAAAATTATATACTAACCTGTGATTTTCTAAGTTTCAATTTAGGTTATCCATGGTGATAGAATTATCCCTAGGGTTCTTACTAAAGTTCTGTAGTACTAATCTCCATAAATAACTAGACTATGTATCTGATAACAACTATAAAAAACCTATACTTCTACACATATTATTACATGATTTTAAGAATAATTATCCTTCAAATACAAACCAAGGATCATAAATGTCATTTTCTTTGAAAGATTATATACATAATTAAAAATAATGAAACCAAAATAAAAACATCTTTTATTTAATATTCATAATGATATCCAAAAATCTTTTGATCCCTTATATATGAATAGTATAACTTGGGGAATACATGAATAAATGGATGAGATAAAAAACCTATTAATGGAACAAAAATAAGAATAAAGCATAGAACATGGGTTAGAAGGCATAACATAATGACATAAAAAGGCATGGAACATGAATAAACATATGGAAGCATAACATATAGAACATGGGATCTTGTAATCATAGAATCATAGTAATGTGAAAGAAACATAAATAATAAAATAATTATGATTCAAGAATCATTTCACATAAAGGATCATGATTCAAGGCTAACCACCAAGACCATTTCACATGGATCACGAGTCAAGGCTACCACCAAGATCATTTCACATGGAACTTGATTGAATGATAACCACCAAGATAATTTCACATGAAATATCATAAGACTAAAAATTACCCTATTAATTATAGAACTATCTGGTAACACCCATAATAACATGTTTATTAATATTTGTGCCACATAAATAATCATACACAAGGATTCAAACATAAACATAAGGGTTTCCCATAGAAATCATGTCAAATGGAATAAAAAGGTAATATCATAGTGGTGCCTATGAAAGAATGAATTTAAACCATACATGGACATTAATAAGGTAAAATAGTCATATATTGTGATAATTTAAGTAAAAAAAAGGTGAAACCATGTAAAAATAGTGTTTAAGAAACTTTAGAAATAAAACATTTTGGTGCTGTTTAAGGGAACATTTTTAAGATTATTTAAAATATAAAAGGAATAATTGTCTGTATAAATCCAAAAATGAACCAAGATATACTTTCAGGTTAAAATTTTTGATTTGGGAAAAAATCGTGGCCTAAAAATTATTATTTGAGTGTACTTGAAAATGGTTAAGAAATCGGGGAGTTCCCTTTAATCAGGCTTTCTTATCGAGAATAATTAGGAAGGGATCCTTTCTAAAACATGTATATCCCCATCAAAAAAGGATGAAATGATCTAGATAAAATATTTTATAACATATAAATATAATTTATAATAATTATATAAAAATAAAAAATAATTAAATTGGGGTAAAGAGATATAAAACATGACCTGAAGGAAAAAATAGAGGTTCGGAAATAATCCCTTACCTTATGTCTGAAAGTGTTATGCACTTGAACTTAATGTCTTGTATAATCAAATTAAATACATTAATTAACTAATAACCTTTTATACATGTATTTTATTTCTTATAATTTTTTAAATTAATTTATGCACATTTTTATGAGTTATAAGATACAATTTCATCATTTGGGATTGTTTATATCCTTGGTTTTTATGATCGTTTCATTTGTATATGTGTGTGAAAGATCATGTAGAATGGGAATAGTTATCTAGAATTGAAATTATATGTTATTAATGAACTTCCATAATTTTATTTTTTCTTATATATCATTTTCTATATGGTATGAGGATGAATCATTAGATAAAATTTCAATGATAATCCTTTAGATTAATTTGGTGGATTCTTGATAATAACGAAATAGTTTTGTTCTATTAGTTAATATCATGTATATATACTAGTTCCAAAACATTAAATAAGTTATAATACAAATATTATAATCTTTTTTTACCATAAAAATGGTTTTATGACCATCTTTGAAAGTGGTAAAGGAAATTTAAAACTCGTCATCCTTGAATGCGATAAATTAACACATCACAGAAGATATTTTCATTTTTTGAACAAAAAAAGGAGGGGAACGATATGATGATGGATTATTCAATTAATATAATAAAATTACAATATATCTGAGATAATGTATTAACAATGAAATTGGATAATTGTAGGTGAGAATATAATAATAAAAGAAATGAAATTAGTAAGAAATTAAAATAAAAAGAAAGAGGTTTTTACCACTTGAATTTTTCTCCTTGAGAACTTCCTTTAGGCACTTAATTTTGATCTTTTATTAATACAAAAGGGTCTTATACATGGGGGGACTTTGTAAGAGGTTTGGGAAGAATTTTGATGAGCTTAAAGGATTTATAGGAGTGAGGAAAAGAGGTGGTAAGGGGTGATATTTATAATGAAGATGGGTGTTTTTTTATTATTTTATTCATTAGATTATTATTTTGGATCGAGAATATAAATATTATTAATTATTAGAAATAAGTATATCAAATAATTCATGTGAGTTCTAAAAAATTTCCACTTACATCATTCATGACTCAAGCATGACTAAGAAATTCATTTATTTACCCTATATTGTAAATTGCCATATTTCACTATTCCCCAAAAATTCGACTATTTTAGAAAAATACCAAAAATTCACCCTAACAATTTTATAATGTGTAGAATTACAAAATGGAATTAATTTAATTATAATAATTTTATAAATATGATAAATTTTATTTTAAATTAAAATTGTCATTTACTCAAAAAAATACCGATTTTAAAATTATAATAAACTTTATAACACATTCAAAAACTAATTAAGGTCACATAAATTTTCTTATAATAATAATAATATATAATATAAATTTATTAATCTATTTTATGAAAAAAAAAATCTATTAAATCATTTTATTAATTATAAAATTTTAAATAAACATTTATGATTTAGAAAAATACTAACACTTAATTTATCATTTTCAAAAAAATTATTTACTTATACTATGATGTAACTATATCAGACTTTAATTTATAAGATGGATAAATTTAATTAATAATTTCATAGGTGATTTTATTATTCTATTAGTTGGGTTACTATTATTAAGGGTCACATTACTATTCCCTGTGTCATGTTATTATTCCATTGGTTTAGGTTCTTTAATTTCTATAAATACTTATTATTTCATTAATTATTCATTTATAAAATTTCTATTATTTAATATATGTGATTTTATGTGATTTATACTATATAACATAATTATAAGAAGGCAATTTTCATTGATAAAATTTTTGGTCATTATGCTGATCCTGCCTCAACCATGTTGGACCCCGCCTAATAAAATCCCTCTATCACCTGTTCTTACCTCTAACCTAACCTATTACACCTTGAGCCTAACATGGTCTATCTAGAGGTGATTTGGTGGAACTATATCAATGAACCATCCACCCCTAGCTGCTCCTTCACTATGAGATCTTATACCATATCTAACTCTAGGAGGGACGTCATATCTACCGCAAGGAGGACCCTATTACATATGCATCCTCTATTGAGGAGCTCCAATGATAATTACAAACTATTATCATATTTATCTCACCCACTAGGACAAACATAATCTAGGTATCCTCTACTACCACAAGCATAACATGATCTATCATATGATTGTGTAGATTCAATCTGAGATCCCTCCACTGCAAGCCTCTAATACCAGTATTATGAATATTCTTTCCTCTAAAAGTGAGTTATTACTGATTATTGTTGGTTTTTTATTTTTGATGATTCTTCTCTAAGAAAAACTGGACCTACTCTTGTTTCTGATTGAGGATCCACCATAAAACTCTTTATCACCAATGTTTACTTGACGACTCTATCATAAGTAGAAATTCATAATGATAAAGGATTAGTTAAGATCTCCCAGCTAATTCTATTCTCGAGCTGATGATAATTAAGATATATATCCCAAATAATGTATCGTGAGTACCTCATGTAGTCCAAGAATGTTACAACATATTTAGCCACCATCATGTTTTCCTATTATAGATCTAGAACCTCTTATACCCATTCCATACTATACATCATTGGATATACTCCTCTATAAATAATCACTCAAACTTTATCTAAGGTAATGTAGTTTGTTTATGAGTCTACACAATCAATTTCCACCAATTACTAGTTATTTCATGAATTAGACTCATGAAAAGGATCACCATATATCTGGTATATGTTTAGAACATTTGGAAATATATGAATCTGGCTCTAACTAGTCCTCTACTATCAAAGGATCCATATCACCTCAGAACCTAGGAGACCACTATCTCTAAAACTCATAAAATGCACTCAACTTGTGAGTAGTCTCATCATGTACTATATGGAATACCGTATCCTCTCAACCCAACCAATGGGGGATCAAATATGTTCTCTACTATTGGGGTAAACACCTCTCTATCTATTCCCTATAATTGAGCCTCATTTCTCAACTGGTCAGTGAATGGAGGTTGGGTTGCTGGCATGGGCTCAACTCGGCCTTGCCTCTAATATTGAGCTTATTGTCTATGAGGTGGAATACTATATTTGATAAGATAAACCTATAGTTATTAAAGTATATATGGAAGATTTGAATCAAGAAAGGTATAGATAAAAACCTATCAAACATGATACATGATGTATGGACCATCCTATTATACCCTATAACCTAAATCTTAGAGTTTTGACTCAACTAATAGTTTACCAGAGTCCTAATGAAAGGAAACTTATGACTCACACATCAATCATTGGGTTATTTGGACTTTTAACTACACTCAAGACTCCTTAACATTATTTCTAAAAATATCCCAAACCAATCCTCATAATACTACTAACTCGAAACTCCATCCATTGAACTAAAATTTCTCTAATACCATTCTGACATAACTTGACCCACCAAGACCCCTTCTGGGCTAGAAATAAGTTTATTGTTCCACCCCAATGCCACTTATAATGGGCCATGTTCTAAAAACTAGTGATGGGTTTTTCTACTCATCAAATGAATAAGGTAGAAAAATAAACCCATGATATTCATGATCTATATTCAACCATTTTAACATGAAAAATATAAATAACTTAAATAGGAATACCTTAATAGTATTAATCTCTATATTTAACTATTTTATGGAGTATTCTTGATCGGTATCATGATAGGATCAACCCAATGCCTCCTTCCTCTAAGGGATGATACTAGACTTGGATCCTTGTTTGTAATGAGAGGATTCCAAATCACTAAGGGGTGATAATACCTTCTTTATAAGAAAAATAGTTATATGGAATAAAGAGAGATTCATTTTTTATCTTACATGTATTGAGTGTTCCCACAACAAGAGTTATCATATCAGTTTTATAGTCTCTCTTCATTTAATGAAGAGAATATCAATGTTGGAGCATCGGGTTCCATCTCATGGAACCTTGATGTTACAGCCTATTGGTGTGTTTTATTCATTGAACACTTCAAAAAAATATTATGTATATAAACCCATAAATGATTCAATACCATTTATTTATGATTTATAGTAATTGGTGGAAGACATGGTAGTGATTCATGCAATTGATATCACATATTTCGTGCCCAATCATACATTACCACAGACATTCAATCAAAGCCTATGATATAAGAAATATATTTCTTATATAATCAATTAGGATTCATGGATATCATACAATATGATGTCCCTATTTTTATTTCATCTCTAAAAATCTCCCACTTTCACTAAAATCCAAAAATACTCTATATAAAATTTCATAACTCTTTTTGAATTCTTCCAAAACTCTTTTGGATATGGTTTATTGAAAATCTCTTCATTTTGGGAAAAAAATCAAAAAAATTAATACTTATACAAAGGTCTAACTATATGAACTTACAAGATAATGAAGCATTTCCAAAAAATATGAAATCAAACTTTCATAAATATAAGATTAGAGCGTCCTTTAGTAAGTGATTAGTTTTACTCAAGCTATAAAGGTTCCAGTGAGATCTCGATAAAACATAATCATATATTCATACAAACATGTACACCATATGATGTATAATATAAAACATATATATACCTTTATAATAACTTTATCCATGACATTGAGTGACCACTATATATGGAACATGTCAATATAATATAGGCCATCTCATAAATTCCTGATTCACTAAAAAAGATTGAGCACATCAATGAATACATCACATGTCATTAATCTAGCATATGAGCACATATCATGTCCATAATCCAAGTATTTTATCACATAATATGTGACTCAACTAATCTTGGCCATACATTTCGTAAATCTAATTCAATAGAGGGACCATATGTCTTATATCATCATATGTGTGGGAAAATCCCATCTTGGTTGAGCTCCAACAATTGATATGATTAGCAACATGCCTAACCACCCCCCGATTAGCTAAGCCTCAAGGCTTATAAAATAAATCTATAAAATTATGAAGGTTCTCGTGCTAGTTATATCTTCAAAATTAAATAAAAAAGATTCATAATAATCATATACCACTAAATATGTCAATGACTATATGAAATTACATCAGATATACTTTGGTGGGTCAGTCTAAGTAATAAGTGTTAACTTATTACATCACGATTCTATTATTTGTATCACATATACGATGATTTGTATTGAATATGATATTCTACTCATGTTAACTTTAACATAACATCACAACCCATAATATTTTATGATGATCATTGGTTAGGGACAACTTAAAGTTGTGTTCTAAAGGGATATTACATTCCAATATTCAAGTAAAATAAATTATAGTACACAAGAATTAATGATAAATGTATATTTCATTTATTTATAAAATCATGATACATTTACAATTGTTACGTTCAATCACTTATGTATCTTATACCAAGAGATTAAGCATAACCCCCATGCTTCTATTGTGTGAGTTTCTTTATTAATAGATATATTATAGTAATATCTATAACCACACAAAATATCCTAACATCACCCTTCTCAACAATCACTTGTATAAGATGGTATTGGGAAGGATGTGTTTGATTATTTGGGGAGAATGGGGTTCCTTGTCTAGAGAAATGTCTCTATATTTGTCACAGTAAATCTTAATTTCTCCCTCTATACTAAGAAACACCTCAATATTGAGAATTAAACTTCATGATCCAAATCATCTTCCTTTGAAACATCTGATATAATGATGTACTCCAACTCTATTTTGAATTCCACTATAGTGGCCTATTTGGAACAATTCCAATTTATAGCTTCATAATTCAAGTAAAACAAAAAACCATATTGAGACCACATGTCATCTTTATCATATTTGAAACTAGCATTAGTGTAACCTTTCACACATATCTCATATTCTCTTCCAAGGATTAATAACATATCGTTAGTTCTTATCAAGTACTTAAGTATTATCTCAACATAAATCTAGTGACTCTCACCAAGATAATATTGGTATCTAATTGTTATTCTTAGAGAATCAGTGACATCATTTTGAGAAAAAAAACATGATATACAGGATATATTTTCTGGAGAATTCATAGGGAATTATATTCATCATTTCAAATTACTTAGAAGGATTTTGAATTTTCTTAAGATTTGTTCCATGCAACACTGTTAAAGACCCATTTTTTGGTTCTCTATATTAAACTAATTTAAAACATTAATAATATATGTGTTAATACTTATTCCAATTAGCCTCTTATTTCTATATCAATATACCTTCATACCTAGAATGTTTACTGCTTCACCCATGTCTTTCATGGAGAATAATTTTCACAACCACATCTTTAAGAGTGTAAATTTGGGACATCATTTTAAATATTTCATCCAACTATAATATCAAAAATACCATAAAACACTCACTAATCTACTTATATACATAGTAATCGTCCATATATTTTAGGAAACAAAAATCATTAATCCCATAATCAAACTGAATATTCCAACTCTGAGAATCTTGATTCAATCCATAAATGGACCATTGCAACTTTTAAACCATAACTGACTCATTTTTAACTTCAAAACATTTATTGTATCATATAAATTTCATTGGATAAATTCCCATTAAGGAAATAAGTTTTTAAATCCATTTGATATATCTCATAATAAAAATGAGCTATTATGGAATGCAATATCTGAATGGAATTTATCATTGTAATAGGTGACAAGGTATCATTATAGTTAATACCATGAATTTTATTGTAATTTTTTTCTACAAAGAGTTATTTATATCTAGACAATATAACATCCATGTCATATAAAATCCACTTTTACCCTATAGGTCTCACTCCTTTAGGTGCATACACCAAGTTCCAAACTTGGTTAGTGTGCATGGAGTCCATTTCAGATTCTATTTATTTAAACCATTTATTGAAGTCAAATATATCAATATCCTTTCAGTATGTAGTAGGACCATATTATATGAAAATTAAATCATAATCATTTTCAATAATAATCCATATCTTTCAGGATCCTGATGAATCCTACCAAACCATCAAGGTTCTTGTATAGCTTGAGTCAGTTATTATTCTACAACTGTTTGGGAATTGAATCAACTTCGTTCTCAAGAAAACTTCAAGTTTTTTAGTCTTTAACTTATTAAATTTAAAATTTTCTCCCACTTAATCCTCAACTCATTTTCTCCTTCTCAATTAAAATACCATGTAAATCTACAAACAATTAGTGTTTAATATTTTTATAAAAGTAAAATTATGTAGTAACTTTAGGATGACCAATAAATAAGCCTTTTTTTCAAAGTTAGAGATGAGTTTATCATAAGACAAATGTCTTACATATTCTCCACAACCCCAAATCCTCATAAAATATATACTGGTATGTTTCTTAATATATATATAATATATTTTTCTATTACTCTTTTATATGGAATGTGGTTAAGTAGGAATACAGAAATATCCATAGAATAACCCTGGAATGTAATAGTAAGGTCACACTAATTCATAATTTATCAAACTATGTCCAATAGGTTATGATTTCTCCTATTAAAAATAATAATCCATTATGGTGTTCTAATTAGAGTGATTTTTGGATGAAATCAACAATATATCAAATGAACCATGAAATTACAAATCAAGTATTCAC
The DNA here is from genome assembly GCA_963277665.1 of Viscum album. Classification (NCBI taxonomy): domain Eukaryota; kingdom Viridiplantae; phylum Streptophyta; class Magnoliopsida; order Santalales; family Viscaceae; genus Viscum; species Viscum album. The sequence goes on along the minus strand of OY728145.1, from coordinate 2,103,049,590 downwards.
CACCCTAATCAGAATGGGGAATACTAATACTTTTTCTTAGTTGATTATGTAATTCATTCTAAAAATATTTAAACTTTAAAAAGTTTCGTAATTGTTTCACATCATAAACATGTAACGATACTAAATAAATTCATTAATAAAAGTAACAAAGTACAAAAAACCACCACTTTCTTGAGTACTGATTGGTCCACATACATCACTGTGTATAAAATAAAGAAATACCACTTTCCCTTTTACCTTTTCCACTAATCGGTACTTTTGGTCATATTTACTAATAAATCATATTCACATTTTTCAAATTATTCATAATTGAATTATTTAAAAAATAAATATCTATGGAGTCATTGGATGTACTTCTCATTTGTATGCTTAATGAAATAATTCCAAAGGTGGATGGGTTTAGAATCAACCCTAGACTTCTTATTCTAAATGTTATATATAGGATTATCCATATCTATAATTTATAAAACAATTATTATATACCCAATTACATAAAACATTTCATTCTTATATATAGAACAACTCGTGTTCATAATAATGAATTAAAATCTCATCCTTTCCAAACAATATATAGAAATAAAATTTCTTTTTATGGAGGGAAAATAATAATAGTTCTCCAATTCAAGAAATAATAAATAAGTAGGCTTAGATAATAAGTTTCAACATATAATGAATCAAATATTACTCCATTATCAACATGAATATCTATTTAACCCTTATACAATCCTCTTTTATCTCTGGATCAATGTTTATCAGCATAAATGTTTAATGAACTCCTAGTATCCAATACCCATGAATTAATGATAGAGAAATTGATTTCTATAACATTCACATTTAGATTATCATAACTCTTCTCTTTGATAACACTTTATAACCTCAGATACCAATTTTAAACTATTTTATAGGTTATTCCTATAAATATTTCAAAAAATATTCACATAATATATTCCATAAACAATAAAAAAGACACATTTTTTAAGTATTATGATTTATATATTTTTCTCAAGTAATTTTAATGAAATTATTCCCACTAAAAATTAGGACCCTATACAATATATCAATTTAGTGATCCAAGTTGCATATTTCATCATGGATTACACTAGGTATGACAAAAATAAGCTACAGTTATCTTTGGTATAAAAATATTGTTAATCATATCATATATGATTCCTATATGGTTGAGTGAATAACTATTTATCCAAATCCATCATATCAATTAACTAAATTATATTTATTTGGTATCATAATGGTCAGGGTTTCTCAGCTAAGTGTAACCCAAATTAAATTCCAAGAACAAGGCACCTAACGCTTAGGGCAACCCCATTACCTGCTTTTCTAATATAAGATAATTTGTGGGCACCTAACATTTAGGGTCACCTATGCTAAGTGATTGATTTCTTGAGAAGTGATGATTTGTAAATAATATCACACACGGTATTTATGTGGTTTTATTTTAAAGTCTCACTAAATTAATAGACATCATATGCATATATAAATTCATAACTATTTTATCACATGAAGTCTTTATTATCTCATGTTTTATTCATTTATATATGTATGATTCTATCGATTTAGTTTTTTAATCCCTATTACAAACAACAAATTATTATTTCCTTTCCATATTAATGTGGAACTCTTTGCACATACCACAATTTTTATTACTCACCCAAATATAGAAACCCAACTATCACGAACCAGCCCGAGTCGACCCTAAACTGATCACCTAGGCCAGTTCATGATATGTCCTGATAGGTGTTCCCAATCCTCCTGGGATGGCGACAAGAACCAAGGAAATAAATAGATTACACAAGGGAATTATTTTACCCAAATATAAAAAATCAAACAAACAGTAGAAAGAAATAGACATCCCAAAATACATTTATATAAAAATTTAACTAAACTTTATTTGTACATGAAACTGAAAGTATAACTAAACCAACAACTCAAATGAACAAACCTAATAACCAACTAACTCCACGTGACGACTCTGGTTACTCTCCAACACAATGATCACATGTCACCCAAGGCAATCAAACTGAAGCTGAAACCTGCACAAGGGCTAAAAATATAAGAAGACTATAGGTGTGAGTATTAAAACTCAGTAGGTTAGCCCAGTATTCTATTCCCAATGCACATCCTTTAAAATAAAAAAACATAAATTTTAATTTTTAAATACAAATATAAATGTATGTTTTCCAAATAAAGTCCCATGCTATAAAAAATTTACCAGATAAAAACATGCATGTTTTTTAAATAAGAATACTAGTAACAATTTTCAGAGAGGTGGAACTTCAAAATGAAACTAGTTTTCAAGAGGGATGCTTTAAAGAATTTACACTTTTAAATAAATCACACACACTACTGATTTTACCAACCAAACACACCGTATGTCTATGGTGAGTACAAAAAATCCAATGATCCCAAGTCACGGGAACACACCTAGGAACTAGTTACTTGTGAGCCCCAGGTACCTCGCATCTCAATGAAAGTAACCATAATAAATATTCGTTCTCATGCACACGAGCCACTATTATGGAGAGTAACCATAAAATAATGGTCCCAAACATCATAATCATCATAGTTTAGTTAGTGTTGTCATCGTCAAACTTGCTACGTGAAACAGGGGCCAAACCCCACAGGATCACTAGCATACTAATACACATCCACCCACCTAGATACCTAAGATTCCCTTTAGTTATAAATTAAGTTACACATATTATCAAATACACATTTCACATAAAAATTCCATTACCAAACAATAAACACACCAACATCCCCCAAACTGTCTTCACATTTCTTTCACAAATCAATAAACTACTAAAAATTTTCGTAGAACAATTTCAAGGAGTGTATTGAGGCTTTGCACATAAAACTCATTCAAAAACACTATTTTATGTTTAAAAAAAAACAAAACCATACCATAATTGGAAGCCCTAAAAACATTTAATAATATCATTTCATGGTCTATAATACAATACCAATTGACACAACATTGTACATGCATGTAAAACACTCATTCTTCATTTTTAGGAAAGGCCAAACGAGCCTTTACACATTTTCTCAAAACTAACATTTGACAAAGTTATTAATTTCAATTTTATTAAGGAGTTGTATACACACCATTTATAGTAGAAAACTACATTCATTAATCCCTTAAAACACTCGGGTTATATATTTAAAACACAACCATTTTCATAAGGATGTGAAACGGGCCATTTTCTGGGAACTCGGGCCAAACATGTTGTAAACCAAGACCCATTTTTTTGTAAAACCAAATACAAATTGTAAAGCCATAAAATGATCCCAAAATAATTTTTTCCATGATTACAATGTATTTATAAATCAAATAAAATCTTCTTAAATTGCACTAGACACATAAAATCCAACCAGGCAATTTACAGAACACATGGCATACACTCTTTAACAAAACAACTTATTTTAAGCACTTAAAAAGGGATAAAATACCATTTTAATTCCCAAATTTTATTCAATATACTGAAACATATTCAAAATACCATAAAACATGTGTGTGATATCGTGGAATAATCTACTAACTATAGTAATCTTAGCAATCCCACTTACCACGTGTCAAGTTCAAATGCCTCCACAACCCATTTACAACACGTGTCCAACTCCCGCGCCTCCACGCCACACTCTATCGCATTTCTTTCCCACACCCGCGGCTTCGGTATTTCGCGCCCGCGTATCAATCATCGGGACAACCCCTGGTTTTCAACCGCTTCCTTGCAAAGGAACTCTGCAACCCTCCCGTCTTCAATCATTTCTAACCTATTCCAGTTTTCTGGCGCTTCCCATCCAACCAACTTCGACAGCGTCAGAGCACTATCTCGACGTCCCTGATTTACTTCAGTCGCCGTAGATTCAGTGTTTATCCACACCTAGGGTTTCGGCACATTTATCAGATCTGTTCTCATCGGCCTCCATCAGTTCTTCAACTGTGCCGCCGTATCTTCTTCGACAAAAGCTTCCAGGATTCGACAGCGTCTAAGGTATTTCCCGGTCATGATTCCCTCAAATATTCTCCGGACTTTTGGTTCCCGCTGAATAACATAAACTGACCTCCTATATCTTCTTCGATTTTTCAGCTGACGCATATCTTCTCTTTCAATGCTTCACTGCACCGGCTAAGACACTACAATCATCTTTCTTGACCACTACACGCACCATCTACACTGCACAGGTCCGATTTGAAGTAATTTCAGGTGTTCAGCTTCCATATTACTAAAATTCATAAACAATTTGAAGAAAAATTCATTTCCAGATTGTTATCTTCTGAAAAAATTATTGTATCTTCTTTGATCTGATTTTTTTAAGCCTGTTAATATCCAACTGCATTTTTAGTTCTCTGATTTAACAATGCATGCTTCCCAATATAAACAAGCCCCTGCAGCATGCTGTTGTTATTTGTTTTCGCCATTCTTCAACTACAAATCAATTATCCATTATGATATCCACGTCCATGTCTGATTAGATGATCCTATAATATCTACATTTAAAAAAAATTCTACAGTTGTCTTCTAAAACCTGCTTCATCTTTTTATTTGTTACAAAATATTATAGACTGTTATGTGCTCTATGAATTATAATCTCTTACTGCACACCTTGACATTAATCTATAAAGACAAAACAATTAAACATGAATTCTCCATCGAATTCTAAAGATGCAAGGAAGCAAATAAAGCTACTAATGAAGGAACGACAGATAGTTTGTGAGTTCTGTTTTAAATATCCTTTAGTATTTTCTATTATGATTATAGTCCTTGGTTCAATTGTTTAACTCATTACACTTGCAAAATACTCAGTAGCGACAAGTACAAGAGACTATTCTATGACATCTACCAACCATTCTATTGATCATTCAAGTAATTCAGTATCAGTATCCGGCATCAACAGTGTGGTCACACGCATGCCGTTATCAACTCTATCTATAAATGGTTTGTTTTTTTGCATTAACCAACATTATTTTAAAACTGTATCATTGTACATCTATTACTAAACAAAACCATGCATGCAGACTTCTATTATAGTGCCTACGCACTTGTCTGCTCAATCAAATAAAAAGATGTATTGCAAGGATGCTACGGAACAGGCTTCCAATATCTCTGCTCCCTCGAGCTCAAAACATGCTAGGATGCAACGAAGGCTTCTTAGGAAAGAACGACATACATTTGGTGAGATGTCTATTATATAACCTACAAATTGATCTTTTCTTTTTACAAACCTATATACAGTATCATTACTCACTACAATTGCAAATTGTGCAGTGCCAACAAAAAATACAGAACATCATTCATGCTAATTTACTTGTCATACAGATGCTGGACATTTGTTTGCTCAATCAAACACAAACATGAATTCGACATCAAATTCTTATATGGCATCTGATAGCCAATCTGGAGCCCCTAGAAATTCCCATCTACCATCTGTTTTAAACACAAATGAAGTCACAGGCATGGCCACTGTAGTTACATTAACATTGAAGGAACTACACACTGCATTTCACAGTACCACAAAATATTAATAACCAACTTATCCATTATGCACAATGCCAGAACCATTTGCAGCTACATCAACGATATCTATTGGATCTAACAAACGGAAACAACGATTGACTACCTTGACAGAATCTCCAATACATTTCTGTAAGTAGCATTACTAATAAATTCCATGCACATATTGTCTATCCTGCAACAAATGAAAACCCCTAATAACATTTCATTCATCATTTTCTGTAGCATTACTAAATGGAGAAAACACTCAACCAGATTCATTAGTTGGTACCTCAACAAGGTAAGAGTGCTTACTGTTTATACACATTAATATACCTTTGATTTCAGATATACACCTTATTCTGCCCTATACAAACATATGTTGCAGAGCTCCTTCTGTAGAAGGGGACAACAATTCCTTATCCGTTATAGTTATGCCTGATGGGATATTTTACACGCTAACATATATATCACACTGTATAATATAAATTACAGTTAGTTGCCTTCTATTATTGCTTTCAGGTTCCGAATCCATTTCAACTATTCCAGACTCAATCAGAGTAAATATTTGTGACTCTCAACAAAACAGAACTGCTGATATTAACGGTGCAGTAAACTGTATAGGTAATGAAATGTACATGTTACATCACTAAAGTTACAGAGTTATTTAACATTACAGGGAGTCTAACATTACATACCTCTTGCTGCTATAAAAGTGTCACTAGAACAATACACTGTAGAGGACACAGGTTCATCTACTAACTATATGATTCTCTAAGCGGTTCATTTATACTATATTATGGTACATGCTGTTCTGTTCCAATTTATAATAACATTTTCTGCATTGCAACTTTATTCAATCAGGTTATTAAGATATCGGAGATCCTTCTAACATATGTGAGCATTGTAGAGCTTCTTTTTTGTTCACTGAGAGGAACAAGAAATTTAGCAACAGACAACACCAACGTTTTGCTCTATGTTTCTCAATGGGAAAGGTTTCTTTACACTTACTACCAGAATGTCCCGAATACCTTCGGAAGCTGGTGTTTGATCGTACTTCTGCTGAATCCCGATTATTCCAAGAACACATCCATATTTACAACTCAATGTTTGCATTCACCTCATTGGGTGGAAAGGTAGATAGGTCAATCAATAATGGTCAATCTCCATGTGTGTACTGGTTACATGTACAAAACTACCATCGCATTGGCAGTTTATGTCCATCAGATGGTCAACCTCCGAGGTTCACACAGCTATACGTCTACGATACCGCGCATGAGTGTCAAAATAGGATTCGCGGAACGAGGTATCAGTTATACTCAATGATTTACGATCATTTAAAATAACATTCAACTTCCTAAATTAACATTACCAATTTCTCCAGGTTTGACGAAAGAAATGAACAATCTACTCTTAACTACAGTGTTGTCCAGAACCTACAACATATGCTTCATGAAAACAATGCTCTGGCTCGAGAATTTCTAAATGCAAGGGATGTGCTTAACAGACAAGAGGTTCCAAATTTAAAGCTACGACTCCTTAAAAGAAGACAAACTAACCCTGGTACATATAACCTTCCAAATACAGCAGAGATAGCAATGCTGATAGTCAGTGATATTGAGGATCTCAACCATGAACGAGACATCATCCTTCAAACCAAAAGCGGTGATTTACAACGAATTGATGAGTTGCACCCACTGTATCTTCCTTTGCAATATCCTTTGATTTTCACATGTGGTTAGGATGGATATTGCGACAACATCTTACATCGTTATACTCAATTCACTACAAGTAATACCATCAGAAAGGTAACACTAAGAGAATACTTTTCATTCCACTTGCAATTCTGTGACAATGATTTATCCATCTTACTACATTCTAGAACATTACTCCAACAATTTATAGTTGATGCTTATACAATGATTGAGTCTCAAAGACTATCATTCATTCGCTTAAATCAAAAGAAACTGAGAGTTGAACTATACAATGGGTTGCAAGATGCATTGATTCGAGGGGACCGTGAAGGGACGTCGTGCGGGAAGCGTATCGTATTACCTTCTTCTTTTATGGGTGGACCAAGGTATATAATCCAGAATTACCAAGATGCTATGTCGATATGTAATTGGGCTGGGTATCCAGATTTGTTTTTGACATTTACATGTAACCCAATGTGGCCTGAAATAACTCAGTTTATTAGAAATCGACACCTCCGACCACCAGACTGCCCGCAAATATTATCTCGAGTATTCAATATTAAAGTAGACTGTCTAATGAAAGAATTAAGAGAAGGCAGTTTTTTTGGGAAGTCACGAGCAGGTTACTACTACAGATTTTTTCAGTAATTTTACTTCCTTTTTGTATTAATTATCTTCTTCAACTAATTGTCAAATTATTAACCTACCTTGCAGTTGTTTGAACCGTGGAGTTTCAAAAACGAGGCTTGCCCCATGTGCACATCCTTCTATTTCTCAGTCCTAAAAATAAAGTTCACACTCCAGTACAAGTGATCAAAATTGTATGTGCTGAAATTCCAAATGAGAAAGGCTACCCAAGACTACACGTACCTGTTAAAAATATTATGATCCACGGCCCATGCGGTGATGCTCACCGTACATCACCATGTATGAGAAACGGAAAATGTTCCCAATTTTTTCCAAAGAAATTTTTTGGGCATACCACTGTTGATGATGATGGATATGTTCTCTATCGCAGAAGGGATGATGGAATAATAGTTCTAAAAAAAGGAATCCCTTTGGATAATCGGTATGTCGTACCATACAATCCTGTTTTTCTATTAAAGTATCAAGCTCATCTTAATATTGAAGTCTGCAATCAGTCGTCTTCCATCAAGTATTTGTTTAAATATATTAGCAAAGGAAATGATCGTGTAACAACAGCACTCTATGAAAGCAACAACAGTGGTGTATCAGACAATAATGTGGATGAAATTAAAATGTATTACGATTGTCGATACATATCCCCTTGTGAGGCCTCTTGGAGGATATTTTCTTATGATATCCATTACAGATATCCATCAGTAGAGAGGTTAGGTTTCCATCTACCAGGAGAACATTTTATAACCTACAATGACACAGATAAAATTGTTGATGTTTTAAATCACAATAACTTCAACGATACAATGTTCACCTCTTGGTTTCAATAAAATTCAGAGTACCCAGAAGCTAGGGCATTGACTTTTGCATAATTCCCAACAAAGTTTTTTTATCACTCAAATGACAGGAAATGGCATCCTCGAAGGCAGGGGTTTTCTATTGGCAGGCTTTACTATGTGCCTCAAACAACTGGAGAGTTGTTTTACCTACAGATACTTATAACAAAAATCAAAGGACCTACATCATATGAAGATATCAAAACAGTGAACTCCGTAACTCATGGCACATTTAGAGGGGCCAGTTCTGCTTTGGGACTACTAGCTGATGATTCAGAATTTATTGCAGCTATAAAAGAGGTTTCCACTTGGGGAATGGGACATTATGTACCCAGGCTCTTTGAAAGCATGTTCTTTACGAAAAACATTTCGCGTCCGGACATTGTTTGGCAGCAAACTTGTCACATTCTAGCTCAAGACATATTATATTCCCAAAGACAGAGGCTTCATATGGAAGGTCTGCAAGCGTCTGTCATCTTATATAGTCAAACCAGTTGCACATAACTGTTTTCTGTTCAATCTTCCTTATTATGCTATTCAGAAAATATAGTCGCATAAATTTTAGTTTAAAATCCAATGATATTGATTTATTATAATACTTGCAGGCTGTTATGTTCATTATGTGTACATTGTGCTATCTATTCAATTATTAGTCCACCTATATGCATGTACAATTTAAAAAATATGGTGATGTAGATTCACTGAAAGAATTTTATTTATTACAACTATGATATCATGTTGTTCTTTTTACTATATTTCACTCACTGAACATCAAAAACATATAAATGCTCTTCCCGAAATAGAGCAGATTTTACACATAAATAATCAAGTATATGTTAACATCAACTAAACACATATAACGTGGACTGCATATAAACAAATGGTTTATTCTTTAAACCTTTACAGTTTACTAAAAAATATATATAATAATTAAAAATGATGATTATGATTAATGATTTATCAAAATTAAGGGAAAATGATATACATTAATAGAACTTCTTCTTCTGCTGTTTATTTTGTATTTACTTTGTGTTTTACCAGATTTGGCACTCAGTGAACATCAGATTCAGATGTATGCTCTGCTTGAAATAGAGCATATATTGCGAAGCAATGGAACGTCTCTTCGATTTTATCCTCCCATTCCAGTACCAGATTCATCAATTCATAGTCCTGTGAATCGTTTAGTGGCGGAGGAACTAAATTACAATAGAGAGTTACTACGAACTGAGTACAGAACTTCAATGACTATGATTACCAATGAACAGAAGGAGTTTATGGATTTCATTCTGTCTTCTATATCTACAAATTCTGGAGCATTCTTCTTCTTGCACGGATATGGGGGCACAGGTAAAACATTCCTATGGAAAATACTAACATCATTACTTCGGTCTAAGGGATCTATTGTACTTGCGGTTGCTTCAAGTGGAATTGCATCATTGTTGCTTCTAGGCGGACGCACTGCACATTCTAAATTTCATATTCCAATAAACATTACTGAACAATCTGTTTGCAATATTCAGCAAGGAAGTGATTTAGCAGAACTACTACATTCTACAAAGCTGGTTATTTGGGATGAGGCTTCTAGGGTTCATAGATACTGCTTTGAGGCTCTAGACCGTACTCTCCGAGATATAATGACAGAGAAAAATGAAAATGCTGCAAATATACCGTTCGGCGGTCTGACAGTTGTATTGGGTGGAGATTTTAGACAAATATTACCAGTAATACCAGGTGGTAACAGAAACGACATTGTATTTTCAAGTATTAAGTCTTCATATATTTGGCAACACTGTCGGGTATTAACTCTAACAAGGAACATGAGATTTCTTTCTTTTACATCCACCGATACATCAAATGAGGTCCACCAATTTGCAAAATGGACTTTAGATATTGGCGAAGGACGAGTTGGAGAACCTAATGAAGGTGAAGCGGTCTTCCAAATTCCTTCTACATTACTACTTAACTACTCTTCAAATGCAATGACGGCCATAGTGGAGCATACTTATCCAAATTTCATTGAGGAATTCAGTGACGCCTCCTATCTTAAAGAGCGTGCCATTCTTGCTCCAACCCGTGATATTGTCCAAGAAGTAAACGATTACATGATGTCTCTCACAAACTCTGAAAAAAAAATACTACTTCAGCTCTGATATAGTTTGCAATGTGAGTTTTGATACAGATAGGGCCGAAAACATATACACCTCTGAGATGTTGAATTGTATAAACGTCTTTGGACTAGCTGCCCACAAGATTTCTCTAAAAATCGGTGTCCCCATTATGTTACTAAGAAATGTGGATCAATCTGCTGGTTTATGTAACGGCACCCGTATGGTGGTTACACACATAAGTGATCATGTCATTGGAGCAAAAATTTTGACTGGTTGTCAATCAGGGTATTCCACATTCATCCCAAGACATACTATGACACACTCTGACGGTAGATGGCCTTTCAAATTACAGAGAAGACAATATCCTTTCACAGTTTCTTATGCAATGACTATTAAAAAAAATCAAGGTCAATCATTGTCTTCTGTTGGGTTATATCTATGCAAACCTGTTTTCTCTCATGGTCAACTATATGTTACGGTTTCTAGGGTCACTTCTCCCAGTGGTTTAAAAATTGTTGTCGATGATAACAATATCACATCATCTCATTACACGCATAATATTGTGTATAAATAAATATTTGAAAACCTATCATAGGTACCATTTTAAATATCTTGTCATATTTGTTATAGTAGTTTGAAGTTGGAATTTGTACTTCAATAAATGTGAAACTGCTTCATATCTTTCTTTTTTCAATGATATTTAAATTAGTACAGATTGAATAGATAATGTCCAGATCAATTACCCCACTGAATACGATTACCCCAGATGATGATGAGACACTAAGGATAGAGGTTTGTGTCTTAAACATGTGGTGCAATTCTTCGCCAAACTACTCTAATGCAGTTGTTGCTGTACATCTAATACTTACTGATAAAGAGGTAAGCATACATTACGTGAATATTTTCAGTTTCTTTCGTATATATTATGTCTCTGTCCTATGTGACAACCTATTTTAGTCATTGTTCCTACGTTTTTAAATTGTATCACAAGGGGATAAAGATTCAGTGTACGATCAATACCCACCAGCTTATCTCAATGTACAAAGATCTAATGCGTGAAGGGGAATGCTTTATTATACAAAACTTCCAAATAACATCAAACCATGGCAGTTACTTGGGATGTAGACATTCCTGCAGAATAATGTTCACATCAACAACGTATGTTCGTCCATGTGAGGCAGAGATTCCTTTGTTCAGTTTTGATTTTACATCTTTCGATGATATTATTCAAATGAAGGTTCCAGAAGAGCATTTAATAGGTACGTTAAATAAACTTGCATCATGTTATAGTTTTCTCTCCAAATGAGTAACAAAACAAACATTTTAGTTTTCCTAACTTATACCTTACTGTAATAACCTTAACCTCATTTCTGTCATATATCTTATAGAAATAATTGCAATACTACAACACACTAAACCGCTGGAATATATGGGTTCTTCAAACCAGAGGATGCAGATTACTCTTCAGGATGATAGGTCCATGTTGCTGTAAATTTTTTATTACAAAAATGGAAACAAAAAATATTCATTCTTTCTGTTACTTCCTTTTCATACAGAGGTTCCCAAATAACATTTAGTTTATGGGGTGATTACGTACGTGAAATGATGGAGTACTTGGAAAATAACAAACTGCCATCTACAATACTGATATTACAACTCGTCCGGGTGAAGCGGTTGAGCAGTATGTTTTCTATTGACGTTACAAACTTTTGCTTTACAAACTATTTCCGTTTCTAATTCATTCATAAATTGATTTGGATGAACACGTAACTATTTAATTATGCTTCGTTTGACTACATTATCCTTTCAACTTCTATTATTGTCACAACTACAAAGAATGCAACGAAAATACTTTACAACCTTCGTATTCCAGAAGCAGAGAACTTAAGAAGCAGGTATCATTATATGTAAAAAAAATTGGCTACATAACAAGTTTAATCTCTGTGCAACCAAACCGTATTACATAATTGTTAATATAGTTTATCTTCCTGAATTTCATTCTCAAATTTCCAGGTCTGGGATGGTAATAACAACACAACTGCACAGCCCACCCCCTACTATTGCTAGCCCCTCTATAGAGGTCTTGTATTGGAGTAACAAGAAAACAATATCAGATGTAAAAAACTGTTACGAGGTAACTAAATAATCCTAATTTTCATGAATTCCAAATGTTGTATTATGATTTATTGACACAAAGCCTATTGTAATGATATTGTTATTATGAACTTACTATACTGCAGCCTACACGATGGTTAATAGCAGCTACAATAGTAAAAGTTCAAAGTACTCACAGTTTGTTTTTCAATTCATGTAACTTCTGCATGAAGAAAGTTCAATTTTTAGAAGACAAAATTTGGTGCCACACTTGCAAATTGTCGCCTAACAGCACTACTCCTAGGTTTCTTATTATTTATTTTTTAAATGAACAGATGTCACTATGCTTACATCATACAAATAAAAGAAAATTACATAATAACGCTGACCATGTCAACACAATATTTCATGTTACAGATTTCAAGTGCAACTAGTGGTTACTGAAAGCACAAACTCATGTTCGGTTGTTCTATTTGACAAACAAGTCATCCAGTTCATATATAAAACAGCTACAGAATTGAGAACTTTTATGATACAGGTAGAAATAACTACTTCTCTGAGCTCATTATTTTAATGACATATTTTTCCTGACACTGCTTAAAAATTGTAATTTAGGAAGAAGATGAGTATGGTTTTCCTCCACAGTTGAACATTTTAAAATCAAAAAAAACTGCTACTATCACTTGATGTTACCAATTACAATATTTAAAACCATCATCGTTCATTTGAACAAAACAGCTTTAGAGTACTATATATCAGTGATAATGACAATTACATTACCAGCTTCACAGACAACATTGAACATAATAAGGTATTATAGTATTTCTTTTTGTATTATCCATTTATAACTTAAAATTACTTCACTATTCATTTTGGGAATGAATAAACTCTACAGGGTCATCAAAGTAGTGGGTCTTCACAACTGAGTAGTGGCTTTGAATTTATCAAGGTACAATGTGCTTCATTCTATTTTCATTCTGTAAAAATAACATACATTAGTAATGTTGCTTTAATTGTCCTTCCAACCTTGCATAATAGGAACATCAAACCGGTAGGTCTTCTCCATCAACTTCAAACACTGCCAGTATGTATGATGCCTGTACGTCTAATCGGTTATCTACTCAGGTATGTAATAGTCGTCATAGCTGAATAATAGCTTACTTCATCTGCTTTAACAATAAATGCATGATTAGTGATTACTTTCAATGAATATAATATACACAATGTTCATTTCATTGAAAACCACATTTGTTCTGCTTTGATTTGAACTTCATCAATTAGCTTCTAATTCTGCTAAGTATATTCCTTATGTAGCCAAACCTTTCATAAGAATTTGATGCAGTGGATGACATGCAACATGGTATTCAGTGTACTCGACACAGTTTAGGTACAATTACTCATTGTACTCAACAAGAAAGGGGATCGAAGGCTGACTTGAACAAGAAAAATGAGAAATTAGATTGACATTTTCTTCTTTACTGTCAAGGTAATACAAATAAGTGGTTGTTTAATTGGTTTTTAATCATCTCATTTTCAACCTTAACTGTAATACACAAAAATAAGCAGATAGATGTTTCTGTAATTTCTCATGGAGTCTGTTTTAGTTGTAATTTTCTATAAGTTTATTATAATATTAACCAACTGGATGATTTTCATGCAGGACGCATATAATGTTGGACAGTATTCACAACATTCTGGACGTACTCCATTAATTTTGATTTTGTATCAGTTATCGTTTGTCGGATATTTTCAAATATTCTGGACATTACTCAATATGTAGTAGGATAATGGTGGAGGTGTTTCATTATAGACATTCTAATGCCTTATTTTTGGTATATTTTAGTCACAGCTGATGCTTTTTAAAAACTGAGTTATATGTTATGTATTTGGTTTTCCAAGAAAATTGTAGGTTTCTTCTATGGACATTACACATATATTCATCTGACTTAATTGTGTACTAAATCAGGGAAGTGAACCTATGTTCAAACCCTGGTCTGTTTGTAAGTAATTTCCAGCCTTTCAGTGTTTCCATTTTATATCATGAATGCCCAATATAAATTTCTATTACTTATTAATTCAACATAATTTTTACTACTATGTTTTAGGATTTCTCTTATAATTTCCTTAACTTCTATAGGCCTATGAATTAGACGAGGTATCTTCCAGTACATGATGAGGTAACTCTTTCAAATGATATTATTGGTTCTTCAGGTGGTAATGCTTTGTCTCAATGTGTTTAAATTGAGAACCAAGACAAATAATATCTTCTGGATTTGAGTGGATCTGCTGGTAGATTGAAGGTTGATGTTACAGACACCTATATATGGGCAGATTCTGATTTCGGTACTTCTGGACAGTTACCACTGGACTCACTATTGGTTAGTTCTTCATCTGAATCTGAGAAAAAAACAGTGAGAAGGAAAATTTTTCTTCAGAAAACCTGTTTCTTATTTTATGGAATAAATCATTTTTTGTACACATTTGTTTATTTTAACTTTCTTCCAAACTATCTGTTTTTTGAACTGCATGGAGGAGGGGATGGGCTTGGCAGGGGGAGGGGATGGTCTTGGCAGGGGTAGTTGTTATGATCATTAATAAATTTTCATGAAAGGAAGATGTTTCCCATCACATAGTAAGAAATATTGGAAAACAATACTCATATTTTCATTACAGGAAGATGTTCTTCCTCTCGGTTTCTCTCTAATTCTCCTTTAATTTTGTATTTGATGAAAACAGTACTCATATTTATTCAATATTTTGTATGAAATCCACTTTATTTTTGCAGTTTGGCAACATTCATTATGTGTAAATGTTTATTCATTTGATTTTCGAATCCTGTTTAATTTTTTCAATTTACAACTCTGTTGTAGGAATATGAAATCACTGGATGTTTAGGAGTCTAGTGGAACAATGACACAGTATTTGGTACAGAAACTATAGATTTTTCTTGTATTGACGTATTAATATATTTATCTTCAATGTATCTTATTTTCATTATATCATTGGAGTGGAAATTGATGATTTTTGGGCATGTGTCTCTCGAATAATTCTAGATTTTGAGCATGTTAGAAGGCTAACAAGTCTACTTCGTTTCAAGTGTACATAATTGGGGGTGATGGGATGCAGAGAGGAGCTTTTGTGATTTGTTAGGTATTGCGATTTTAGATCATTAATGAGTCTGGAAGTAGTTACTTCATGTTGTAGGAAATATTATTCCCTGATTTCATTATCATTCAACCATTAACTTATAGGAAACATTTATTTCCAGGTAGGTATTTGTCATCCATTTATTCCCTGATTTCATTTATTTCCTCCATATATTTGATATGAATGAGTTTTTATGGGAGAAGGTGGAAGTTTTTATGTTTCTTTAAGTTTATATGTTATCCAGCATTTGAATAACAATGGTTCTGTGAACCATTTCAATATGTTACCTAGGATATTAAATATCAGCATTTCTATGAACTGATGGTATATCCTATAATCCCCCAGCACACATCAATGGATCACATCACACATCAAATCAGAACACATCAATGATGAGAATACCAATATCTCTACTCCCCAGCAAACATCAAAGCTGGGCAGACCTATAAACCCATTTCAAACATTAATCCTGCACCTCTAAACCTGTAAAACCAAAGCTGTGAAAAACTGTAATCCCACATCATGTAGTAAACCAACAACTCTAATATTGGAAAACATGCACCTGTAAGCCTGCAACTCTATTATTGGTAAACCTGCACCTGTAAACCTACACCTCTAATAGACATCCAAAGCACACATTAGACCTATAAACTTGCACCTGTAACTGTAATCCCACAACTCTAACAGTCTTCCAATGCACCTGTAAACCAGCACCATCATGCACCTCATATGGAAGTAACTTCACATGATGAGGGTGAAAATTCACTAGGTTTTTTCAATTATGGATTTTCCTATTCAGTGTCTGAAAATGTTTATTAATATTCTTGAGAGAATATAGATGCTCTGGGATGTTTTTCCTTGGAAGATGATGAGGTATCTTGTAAGGGGGACCTCTCCACTGCTTCCAAATTTCCAGGACTATCATATTCATACTCATATAGAGATAGTGATTCAGCTTCCTATGTATACAGAGGTGGAAGTTTTTATGTTTATTTAAGTTTCCAATCGTCTCACATCTTGGATTAATTTTTTCTGGATTCATCTTCCTTTGTTTTCTGTTCAGAAAGTCTTAAGGTGCACTCCAGCAAGACTTACCTGCTTCGTCTAATAAATGCACCAGTCAACAATGAGCTCTTCGTGAGGTATAAAAAATATTCACTCAAGCTCTTTCACCCGTCTTCACTGTTTAAAGATTCATCAATAACTATCCGATGAAATCATTTCTGTATTCTATTTCCCCTCTGCCCAGCCCCCTCCCCCTGCCCTTGCTTAGCCCCCTCCCTCTGCCCAGCTCCCCCCTCCCCCTGCCCATCTCCCCCCCCTGCCCACCTCCATCCATCCACCTGCCCCTGCCCAGCCTCCCCTCCCCCTGCCCAACTCCCTTCCTCCCCCTACCCCTGCCCAACCCCCTCCCCCTGCCCAGCTCACCCCTCCCCCTGCCCAGCCCCCCCTCCCCCAGCCCAGCTCCATCCCCCCCTGTATCATGATAACATATTGCATATCTTCTTCTCAATTCAAATTCGTAATCATCATATTCCTTCTAACTTATGTGTATGTTCATAGAGTTAATAACCATTTTTTTGTACTACTATTTTGGTATTTTGAAGCTACTGTGTAGTCTATATCTCCTAAATTTGTTTCCTATTTCAGATAATTCTCACTACACTAGATATTGTGATGATAGGACTGATCGCTGATGGGACTGTTCACTGCTGTTGGAATGGCTAAGAGACAAATGTAATATTTCATTTTCATAATGTTGTAACCTTTTTAATTTAATGTTGTAACCTTTTTTGCTTCACCTGCATCTGTTTTATCTCCTAACTATTAGATGTTTCACTGTTTCAGTGTTTTAATTACATTATCTTCAATCTGTTTTCAGTTTTTTTATTTCTATGACCACACAATTATTTTAGATGTGGACCTATATGATTTAAAAGAAAAATTAATATTCTCGTGCTTGTGCACGGGCGGAGTACTAGTTTATCAAATAAGAGGAGTGCACATTTATACCAAAACAACTATATTTTTAAGAAAATAAGGCATAAAACATCATTTTCACAAAAAAATAATTAAAAAAAGGTTTAACAGCAGCTCATATTATATAAATAAGGTTATAATAGAATTATAATGGTGAAACTTAAATTATAAAGGCTTGTGCAAGGGATATCCTACCTCAAATCCTTAATGTAATGGAAACACACACCAAATATCACCATCTGAGAGTTTATAAACCCTAAACCTATGACGACCAGCCCCAAACGAACAAAACCCCCATCAAAAATCATGTAATAACAAAACCATAGGTCTAAAATGACTAGGGTAGAATATAAAACCAATAAATAATGAAAGGAGGATGAAGAGGGAGGAGAAAGTAGAAGGAATCTCACCTTGCCAACTAGAAAACTCACTGTCTTCCACTAGATATGAACCCATAGAGAAAAGGTAATGGATTTGAACTTCTTTTAGAGGATCCTAATGTCTGGAAGAACCAGGTAAATAAGATTTATGGGAAAATTAGTATGAATTTAATGATTTATGGATGAAACAATTTACCTTCTCAATTATGGACGTTTTAAGGAAACCTGAGAACTTTCTCTCTAATATTCGATGAAAATGAGATCCAAAGAGGAAAATTAGATAGTGGGGGTGAGGATAAGTATTTTTTATTATAATGGGAGGTGAAATAATCGAAAAATATTAAAAAATGAAAAATATATAAAAGAAACAAATTATATTCTTAAAACTGGAAATGGGCACATAATCTGGCCCAATACCTAAATTAGTAACCCAAATTCACCATGCTTATGAAGTTATAAGGGGTAAAAAAGGATATGGTAGTTTTAATATGTCAGTGTAGGACAAGTTGGAAGTGGAATTAATGAAAAATGTAGAAAAATGAAAATTTTATAAAAGAAACAAATTTGGTTTTTAAATCTAGAAATGGGCTCACTGTTGGCCCAAATCATGAAATAACCGCCCTTTCTCCAAAAACTCCTAAACAAGCAATAGGGAACCCAAATTATTGTGATAAGACATAGATGAAACTTCAAAAATCAAAATTAACCTCACCAAAGACCCATGAAAACTATTTGTATTTCCAATGAACCAGATCATAAAAAAGACATGAAAAATCAGGTGTGATAATTCTCCCCACTATTAAAGTTTTCCGCCCCCAGAAATCCATAATACATTTCAGCTGATTGATCAAAACCTATGGATTATTTATAAATATGGTCCATACTCCTAATAAAATGACACACCATTATCCATTAATGGAACTTAATCCTCTTACCTCAACCAAAATACCAACTCTCAACCACTTCCTAAGAATCAACTGAAAGATCGAGTCACTACCTCCACAACCTAACCAAGAACCTGGTTGTTGGGCCTTCTACCAATGAACCCAAAAATTACCCAAACCAAAGAAAACACATGAAAATGAAAGATTCTAGTGTATAATGGAATAGACTCCCCACCATTAAGAAACAACTAGAACTAGATAATTTCTTAGGAGGAAAAATTCAACAAAACTAGTTGTGGGTCTCCCCACCATTAGAACCCAACTTGCAATGAAAAAACAAGAATTAAACATTAACTAGAATTGGAAATCACTTATACAGGACCACCAAAAATCTCCCACAACAACCTATAAACCCAAGTTAATAGGGTTACAACATGAACATCTAATCCTCCCACTCCCGAACGGAGGGGATAAGAACTGGGCCAACACTTTCAGCACTGATCGGGACCCCCACCACTCGGGGAGGGGAGGGAAGGGGACCCAATAATTAGGCAACTAAAACCACACACAAAAAAATTACCCAAAAATATCCACCTATGAACAGGTGACACCAATACCACACCCTATTTTCACAGGCGGTCCACACAGGGACATTGATCGAAAACCCACATCCATGAAGGCATAACCATAGACATTGTGTGAGGGGTAAGTCCAACACGATTGTTGTGATGAAGGGAAATTCACAGAAATTAGGAACCACAATAGAGTCATATAAACTACCATAACAAAATGGTAGAGGCAGGAGCCTGGTCAACCTCCCCACACCTCTGTAGATTTCCTGACTGCATGAAAAGCTTCACTTTTAGGCTTATGGCTGGAGCCCTGATTCTTGAAGCATCTGCTGCACCACAGTCAGGGTGCTAAGGATCACACCACTCAAAAAAAAACTAACATTCTCAAAAAAACACCTTCATCTAAATAGGAACTCATAGATACATATGAAAATTCTGTCTCACTCTGAACGAGGGGCAGAATGGACAAAGAATATAGCAAAACACATCAACATCACTGAACACAACTACTATGTCCAAAAGAATTATCATGAACTGGAAGCACTTTAAATCGATCTCAAACAGCTCTCTATTCCAAAAATAAAACTAAGGCATCATCCGAAGAGGTGGATTTAACATTTTAAATGAATACATAGGTTGATCAACATGAAATATTTCCAATGGAGAGCTATCCATGGTCACATCAAAACATCAAACACATCTTTGGAAACCCAATGAACATTACTCGAAAGCCAAGCCACCAACAAGATCTCATCTCAAGATACAACGAGAGTATGAATTATATATCACAAGGAATATTATTGAATAAAAAACTCTTCTAAGACAGAGAAAAAACTATCCACATAACCATGGGTTTATAAACAAAGGCCATAATTTTTCATCTCAAAACACTTTTGAAAAAAGACTAACTTGGTGGGTTTCCACATTCACCAATGGTGTTTCACCAACTCTCACCTACATGCACATTTCCATGACGCCCTAGGCACCCAACCACCATATCATATAGGCCATCCTTCCATATATCAATAAAATCATGCATTCAAGCACCCATGAAAACATCAAAGGCTAAAAAACAACATCATTCCAAAAATCATGTACCTTCAAAAGGAACACCAACCACCAAGTCAAAACCCCTTTTAATATTTCAAAAAACAAAACATACTTAATTAAGAACTATTTGCTTAAAAACCTACCAATTTTCATTTTTAACAACTTTTAAAACAATCAAGATACTCTAAACAACACGTTCCCATTTTCTAAAATTCAATAAGGTATCTTTTCATAATCTGATGGTCATTAAGACCAATACCCTTTCTAGGAAAACACCAACTTCTCAAAACCAATTTCCAAAACAAATTAATCATATTAAAACACTTTTAAACATCCCAAAATATCCCATATAAAAAAAATAGTCAGAATCAACTTAAAATGATTCACACTTTCAAAACATTTTATTTTAACAAACCGCAAGTTTAGATTTAGTAAAATCCAATCCCATTAAATCATTTCCACTTCCTCCAAAAACATTGTTTCACAAAAATCACAACCTTCCAAAACCATTCTTATATTTAATTTTTGAAAACCCCTTTTCCACTTTTCAAAAACCAACTACTCCTTTAAAACCCATTTTTACAATTCTCACTCAAGGATTTTCAAAACAAAAATTCAGAATTCAAGAAAGGTCCAAGAGACCCAAAAAAGGAACTAGTGTCGGTGGGTGACTTGACCATATGGTTGGCGGCCATATGTCAAACACAACACAAACATAAAGAGACTTATTAGGACCGTTACCTAGATCCACATGGCTTTATAGGACTTGTGAGCTCATGGAGGCAATTAGTCAGACTCCCCTTGTCATATCCCAAAACCAAACAATCAACAAGAACAAAAGACACTAATAAAACCGGACTTCCCATGGAAACATGAGGATCAGAATGAGAAGGAGTTTATGACGCTCTTCCCACACTTACCCCTCAAGTACCAAAAATTATACTCCATATACCTTTACATACCTCAAATAACAAGGGTGCTATAAAAATAATGTTTTGCTAAGATCTGACCCCCTTTGATGCCATTTTGTCACGAACCAGCCCGAGTCAACCCTAAACCGGTCACCTAGGCTAGCCTGCGACAAGTCCCGAGAGGCGTTCCCAATCCTCTCAGGATGGTGACAAGAACTAAGGGAATAAATAGAGTACACAAGGGAACGATTTCTACCAAATATAAATAATCAAACAAACAGCAAAAAGAAATGGACAGCCCAAAATACATTTACTTAAAAATTGAACTGAACATTATTTGTACAAGAAACTGAAAGTATAACTAAACCAACAACTCAACTAAACAAAAATGATAACCAAGTAACTTCATTTTACCCCTCTGGTCACTCTTCAACATAATGATCACATGTCACCCAAGGCGATCGAACCAAAGCTGAAACCTGCACAAGGGCTAAAAACAGAAGAAGACTATAGGCGTGAGTATTAAAACTCAATAGGTAAGTCCAATATTCTATTCCCAATGCACATAATTTAAAATAAAAGAAAATCCAATTTCATTTTTTAAATACAAATATAAAGGTATGTTTTCCAAATGAGGTCTCATGCTATAAAAAATTACCAGACAAAAACATGCATGTTTTATAAACAAGAATGCATGTAACAATTTTCAAAGCGGTGGAACTTCAAAATGAAAATAGTTTTCAAGAGGACTACATTAAAGAATTTACACATTTAAATAAATCACACACACTACTGATTTTAACAACCTAACACACCATATTTCGATGGTGAGTACAAAATAGCTAATGAGCATAAGTCAAGGGAACACCCCTAGGCACTAGTTAGTTGTGAGCCACATGTACCTCATATCTCAATGAAAGTAACCATAATAAATATTCATTCTCATGAACACAAGAAACTAGTAGGGAGAATAACCATAAACTAGTATTACCTCAACATCATAATCATCATTGTTTAGTTATTGTTGTCATCGTCAAACTTGCTACATGAAATAGGGGCCAAACCCCACGGGATCACTAGCATACTAGTACACATCCACCCATCTAGATACATGGGATTCCCTTTAGTGATCAATAAAGTTACACATATTATAAAATACACATTTAACATCAAAATTACATTCCCAAACCATAAACACACCAAAATCCCACAAACATTCTTCAAATTTCTTTCACAAATCAATAAACCACTAAAAATTTTCGTATAAAAATTTCAAGGAGTGTATTGAGGATTTGCGCATAAAACTCATTCAAAAACACTATTTTCAGTATAAAAACACAACAAAACCAAAACCAAACATACTTGGAAGCCCTAAAAACATTTAATAAAATCATTTAATGGTTCATAAAATAATAACAATTGACACAACATGGTATATACATGTAAAACACTCATTCTTCATTTTTAGGAAAGGCAAAACTGGCCTTTAAATTTTTTTTAAAGCTAATATCTGAAAAAGTTATCCATTTAAATTTTATTAAGGAGGTGTATAAACACCATTTACAGTAGAAAAATACATTCATAAATCCCATAAAACACTCACTTTACATATTAAAAACACAACCATTTTTATAAGGATGTGAAACGAGGCATTTTCCGGCAACTCAGGCCAAACATGTTGTAAACCAAAACCCATTTTTTTGTAAAACAAAATCCAAATTGCAAATCCATAAAAGGATCCCAAAATAATATTTTTCATGATTCCAATTTATTTATAAATCCAATCAAATCATTTTAAATTTCACTAGACACAATAAATCCAACCGGGAAATTTACCGAACACTTGGTATGAACTCTTTAAAAAAACAACTTATTTTAAGTACTTAAAAAGGGATAAAATAAAATTTTCATGCCATAAATTTATTCAAGATACTGAAAAATATTCAAAATACCATAAACCATGTGCATGAGCTCATGGAATAATTCATCAAACAATAGGAGTGGACTTTTATACCAAAACAACTATATTTTTAACAAAATAAGGCATAAAACATTATTTGCACACAAAACAATTAAAACCAAGGTTTCAAAGTAGAAAATATCATATAAATAAGGTTATAATAGCAGGATAATTATTAAACTTAAATGATAAAGGCTTTTGAAATGGATATCCTACCTCAAATCCAGGGTGTAATGGAATCGCACACCCAATATCACCATCTAAGGGTTTATAAACCCTAAACCTTTGACTAATAGCCCAAAATGAACAAAAAACCCATCATAAATCATTGTATAACAAGAAACTAGGTCTAAATTGACTAGGGGAGAATATAAAACTAGAAATAATGAAAGGAGGGGGTAGAGGAAGGAGAAAGGAGAAGGAATCTCACATTTCCACCTTGAAAACTCATCATCGTCCACTAGATATGCACCCTTTGAGAAAAGTTAATGGCATGGAACTTCTTGTAGAACCCCCTAAGTTCTGGAAGAACTAGGGAAAGTATATTTATGGGGAAAATAGTATTAATTGAATGATTTATGGATGAAACAGTTTACCTTCTCAATTCTGGACGTTTTAAAGAAACCTGATAAATTTCACCATAATATTCAATTCAAATGAGCTCCAAAGAGGTAAATTAAATAATGGGGGTGCGACTAGGTATTTTTATTAGAATGGGAGGTGGAATAACCGAGAAATATGAAAAAATGAAAAATATTTAAAAGAAAAATTATATTTTTACAAGTGGAAATGGGGTCATGGTCTGGACCAATACCTAAATTAGAAACCCAAATTCACCATAATTTTGAGTTTATAAGGGGTCTAAAATGATATTTTATTTTTACTATGTCAGTTTAGGCCAAGTGGAAAGTGAAATTAATGAAAATTTTTGAAAAATTCAGAAGTTATAAAAGAAACGAATTTAGTTTTTAAATCTGGAAATGGGATCACCGTTGGCACAAATCATGAAATAACCACCCTTTCTCCAAAAACACTTAAACAAGAAATGGGGAACCCAATTTAGGGTGATTAGACATATATGAAACTTCAAAACTAAACATTCTCCTCACCTACGACCCACGAAAAGGATTGGGATTTCCAATGAACCAAACCAAAATAAAGACATGAAAAATTGGGTGTGACACAACATATTCAAACATATCCAAATATATATTATGCATGAGGTAGACGTACTATTCATTTAAAGGTTTATAGTTATATGAGACTAACAATTTTCATATGAGTAATCCTTAAGTGAAATATATCCAGCCACCACCTTTCTAGAATAAAACATAATCCTCTGGTTCGGTGGGAAGTGTGACCTGAAGCCCCTCTCCTTTGAAAGAATTTACTCAAGAGATAAAATATATTCAACAACTAAATTTATGCTAATAACTTTAATTAAAAACTGAGGATAAGGCAGATGAAATCTATATCTTATATTTTTGTACCCAGTATGTAATTCCTAATGAAACAATTTATAAAAAGTAATATATAATATAAATAAAGCATACATAAGATTTATATTTCATTAATATTTTATAAACATGAATATTGTAAAGTAATACACAAATAAATAAACACTTTATTTATTTTCCAAAACATCAGATACAAATATGAAAATTTCAAATCTAATTTAGGAATGATAAATATCATTTTATAATTCATAAAAACAATCATTTATAAAAAATTAATAAATAATGAGTAATTCAATCAAAATATTAAGTTTTTTAACATTTATTTATATGTCATATTTTATGAATGATAAAAGGAATTATCAATTGTAAAATATTATTGATATCATTTCCTATAATAGGTGATGTCAAAATGCTTCTATCATATGTGATGATATCACATATATATTCACTACAACCTAATTCTCTATTTTTTCAAAATTCATAATTCAATCATAGGTTATAATATCATATATTATAGCTTTTGATTTAGTTAAAATCCATGGATTTTGATATATCATACTCTATAATATATGGTCATCGTAGGCTATGATTAATCCAAACAGAATTAAAAAAACTACATATCATATGTTATGATACAGGCTCAAATACATTGTGACAGGAATTATCTTTTAAAAGCAATAAGAAAATTATATTGGTCTATTAAAGAACAAGGCTCTAATGATAGGTTTTGGGTGTCTATAAAATGAATTTGGTGGTGAAAGAAACCCATTATTCTCTTGATATATCGATAAAAGTTTCAATATATAAAAATAAAAAGACCTTAAAAAGGCATACCTTAACAGTAGAAATATTTATATTTTACTCTTTGATGAAGTATTCTTGATACATGTTGTGGTAATAGTAGTCAAATATATCCTTCCTCATAGGTATCACACTAAATTGGATCCTCATTCATAATGAGAGGACTTTAAATTACCAAAAGGGAGCTAGCACCTTCTTCCAAAGACAAATACTGATGTGGAATGAATAGGGTTTCGGCCTTTAGATTGAATACATTGATAGTACCTATTATAGTAAGGATTTTATCTCTTTAATAGACTCTCTTAATTTAATGAAGATAGACACAACATTGGATCGCCATGTGCGATCACATGGAACTTTCATGTTACTAATTGTTTGTGTGTTTTATTCATTACACACTTCAATGAATATATTTTGTATACAAATCCATAAATGAATCAATCCCATTGATTCAATATTGATGGTAACTAAGGAAAAATGTGGTAATGATGCAATAAATGATATCTCATATCACATACCCCAACATATATAATAATGGAAATTTAATCTTAGGCAAATATACAGGCAAAAACATGCCTATATTGGTTGTAATGATTCAGGAATAGCATAAAATATGATATATATACATTTTAGTGCATCTCCAGCAACTAGAATCAAGAATTAATATCTCACACATGAGAGGCCTTATCTTGTATAACTTACATAAAACTACATGTCTTTGGAACAATAATATATGTAAATGCAAACCAGATAGATAACCAACTGTAATGTAACATACATGGAACACTTGTTAATCATCCCAATAATAAAATAATAAAAAATAAAAAAATAAAGGGAAAATAAATGGACCAATATCCTAAATGTAACACCCCAATATTTTGTGAAAAAAAAATTAATTAATTTAATTCTCTTCATATTTTTCATTTCATGCAACACTGAATATAGATTTTGTTATATGATAGCTATATCACTACTGGAAATATCATATTTATAAGTGCAAGAAAATGGAATTTATAGTGCTAAAAAGCATTGTTAATCTTAGTGAAGATAAAAGGGGGACTCTTTTATCAGTGCTCAAAAAAGCGTTGATAAAAGGGGTCGTTTATCAGCACTTTTTTAGCACTGATAAAAGTCAAAAAAAAACTTTTAATTGGAGCCAAATTTTTAACAGTGCTAGCCACCACCCTTTAACAACACTACCCCCCACCCCCACCTGCACCCACCAGTGCCCCCACCACCCCCCCCCCCCTTTAACAATGATATCCACCCCCTTTAATAGTACTACCACCCCTCTGCACCCGCCCGCGTGCCTCTCCCTCCCCCAGCATTCGAACTCGAGACACGTCTGGAACCTTTACCACTTCCCCATGTTGGTTTGTTCTCCATTTAATGATATATATATATATAATTCTATTTATTCTTATATTAATATAGATTTATATTAATATTGATTTATATTAATATATATGTGTATATTTAGTTATATCAATATATATATATATATTCATATATTAATATATATATATATATATATTTAGTTATATTTTATATCAGTACATTTATTTGTATATTAATATATATTTATAAAATTAGTTTTAAATACATTTATAAATTTTGTGTGTGTGTGTTTATAAATAAATACATACATATATATATAACATACGTACAACATACATACACTTGTATATATTTTATATATACGTGTGTATCTATAAGTATAATTATACATATTTATATATTTTTACATATATTATATATTCATATGTATATTCATATATATATTCATATGTATATTCATATGTATATTCATATGTTAAAATATATAGATAATATATATTAGTTTGTTAGTACAGACACACACTAATATATATATACACACACACACACATTACATAGGTATATAAATATACATATATTTGTTTTTTTTCCATTTTATGATATATTTATATATTTATATATATTTCATTACATTTTTTATCCATATATATATATATATATATCAATATTTAAAATATGATATGTATGTGTGTTTATAAATAAATACATATATATATTTATATTTATATGTGTGTGGATCTATAAATATGATTATACATATTAATATTTATTTACATAGATTAAAAAATCATTATTTATACACATATATTAGAATATGTATTGAGAAATATACTTTATATGTAAATATGTTAAATTATTTATTTATAAAATTAAATTTTTATTTGTGAATATATAAAAAAATATGTATATATTTTTATATATTTGATTATAAATAACAATACACTGTGAAAAATGATAAAATTTCAAATCCATAATATCAAACAGACACCCGGATCAAAAGTTATGGTTGTTTGAAGTTTGAGTTACATTTTCAACTTATTTTAGATATTTTATTGATTATTTTATTTTTTGTGTCTTTAAATTATTATTAAATGAATATTAGTCGATGATAATTAGAAAATTATTAATTAATAATATTTTTTAAAATATATTTAAGTCATTTTCACTAAATTTATTATATATTAAATGTAAATGTCTATTTATACTTTTCTAAAACATATTTAAAAAAAATATATTATATTTATATTAATATAAATATATTTATATATTTATATCAATATAAATATATTTATATATTTATATATTTATATATTTATATATTTATATATTTATATATTTATATATTTATATATTTATATATTTATATATTTATATATTATTTTTAATGATTTTTTTTGAAATATACCCTTTAACTGCACTAGTAAAAAAAGCACTGATAAATAACCCCCTTTATTAGCACTAATAAAAAAGCGCTGATAAAAGGGGTTCCCTTTAACAGTACTAAAAAAATTGTTGTTAAAGGGTGTACCTTTATCAGCGCTAAAAAAATGCAATGATCAAGGGGTACTTTTAACAGCTCTTTTTTTAGTGCTGTTAAAAGTACCCTTTTATCAGTGTATTTTTTAGCACTGATAAAGGTACCCCCTTTATCAGCGATTTTTTTTAGCACTGTTAAAAGGTGGCGCTGCAAAAACCCAATTTTGTGGTAGTGTAAGTTTGGTTTGTGTTGCACGCAACACCATGTTAATATTTTGATACACACAACACTTAGATTAGCTTTCAGTACATGAAACAGTGTGTTTTTCCTTTGTTACACAGAATGTCTAGTTCCTTCGATAGCTTATGTTAAATGAAAGACCAAGTTTAACCAAACTACAATGTACAATTAATATTATTATTAAAATATTATTATAGTTTTCACTTATCCATTTGAATGGAAGTTATTAATAAGATTAATTAAATTGTGAAAATATTTTTTACACATATATATATATATATAATATGAATTATTTAGTGACCAGTTAACTAGAAATGAAAATAAAACCCTTTTGACAATATGGGAAATCTTTTGCTGAAAAACTATATTTATAAAATCAAACGGGTTTTACAACAATAAATTAATTAAAAAACTTTGGATAAATTATTTTAATGATATATATATATATACTACATTCAATCAACTATTTAACATTCATCTTATGTGTTTTCTACACATAAGATAAAAATAAATCCAATTTTATGAATAAACATATGTATTTTTCTAAGAGGTAATTTTACCGTCTTTTAATGTTTCAACAATTTTAAATATATTTTTTTACAGTTTTATAATTTTTATTTGAAAAAAAAAATTTAAGTGTAATATCAAGATATAATTTGGGTGTATTTTTTTTATTTTTCTAAGAAATTTCATTTTTTGATGAATAGAGAAAAATGCTGAATTTTAATTGAAAATTGATTTTTCATCTAATATATTTATATATTTAAATAATATTTGAAATTCTAGTTAAAGTATAATTATTTAAATTATAAAAAAAATTAAATTTAGGTCATTCGAATCTGTTTCACATTGAAATTGGATATAAAAATAATTCAAGCTATAAAACTTTTACTTTAAAAACCCATTTTCTTATCACGTAAGTGGGATTAATTTTAGATTAATTTATACCAAATCAATTATTTAAATTTTTTAAAATGGATTAAATATTTATAATAAGAATGATTTATAATTTATAATAATTTCAACATATTCTTTTACCAAAACTATTACTGAAAGTAATTAAAATTAATCATAGTGATTAAGGTAAAAATGAGTATACTTATTGGTTAAAATTTAATTTAAGGGTCCAAATAACCTATACACAAGTACAAAATCCACTATATAGACATATTTATAATAATTACCATATTTTATCAAATATGGAAAATTATTTAAGGCACGTGATTTAAGGGAGACCTCTCAATGATGTTTACCTTTTTATATTTACAATAATGCCGCTCCTCCTCTATTATAAAAAGGGAACTCACCCCCATAACTTATTTAAACCTATAAATCCCTTTATATCAACAAAAAACATGAAAAAAATATGCTCCAAAATTCCCACCCTTCATCCTATAATCCTTCCTTTGGCCATAAATCCAACTAAGGAATCCTTCTGGTGTAATCCAAAAGGAGTTACCTAAAGAAGAGGTAACATCCTTCCACAAGAACTTTTGTCTTATTTCTTTATCCACACCTTAAATTATTATTATCATATGATTATATAATAAACTCAGTATCATAAATTTACAAATAATTAGTTATGTTAAGGGTAAAACCTATACTCCCACACACTTCCATCAAATGGGATATGCAATCATCATTCGTGTGTATAATGGACTACCTCCTTGCGAACTGATGTTGTTCATTCTTCTATTACCACCTTTCAAGGTTGGTAATAATGATGGTGTTACTATTTTTATTTTATATATGTGTTATTTATGATTTATTTATGCTTCTATAATTTTTATATAACACATACTTCATGTTTTTCATTTTTTGTGGAATATGATAACTTCGTTTGTGGACGTGTGGACTACTGCCTCCTCAAATCGATGTGATTCGTTCACACTTTACATGGAATGTATTAAAAATTGTTTTAGTAAATGTATATTATATATTAAATAAATAATATACAATAATTATAATACATATACATATATTTCATTTACTTTCTTTCTTTTAATATGAGTAGAAAATGGAAACAACATTCATATGTACGTATGTCCTACCATATTCATGAATAGAGTATTCCATTTCATATTTATATCTTTTAAAGATTATTATAAATACATATATACTAAATAAATATAATATTTATATCATTTTTAACATTATTTAATTAATTAAATCATGATCTAAGTAATAGGGTCAAGAATAACAAGTCAAAACATATACAAATAAACAAAGTTGTTATTACCTGAAACATAACTTTAACATGAAATTGTTAATAAACAGGTAATATAAAGTCATACTCAAATCATATATGGTATGATATATAATAATATGGTTATTTTTTATATTTAGAATAAACTTATTCTTATTATACAAGATTTTTGAACGTGTATGATGAAATTTAAGATGTAAGGTAAGGGTTTTCTCGTCTCACTTTTATTTTTATGAGATATATGATATATTCACTAGTTATTATTATTGTGTGGTTATTATATATCCCTATGAAATTTTATATCATGAATTTACTTTATTTTATTATATTAATATTTTAAATTGATTTTATTCTTTCATGGGAATCATGGTTCAAAAGTTACTCAAGTTGTACGGGCATTTCTAATCTCACTTTTATTTCTATGAGACTTATTCCATATCCAACACTTGTTTATTTTTTATGGGGTATATATTGACCACGAATTTGTTATATTATTATTATTATTCTTAAATTGATGGTTATTTACATAAATATTTTATTATATCTATTTTATGGGTTTTATGGATCAAATTTTCCAAATCAGTAAAGTAATTTTGTCTCAATTTGCCTTCTTTAAGACACATATCATGTTATAAACCTATATTCTTATTCAAGGTGTATATACTAAACTTTTACATGTTATATCATGAATATACTTCTTTGAATAATATTTTAATATTCATGTAATGTTATTATTTCATTGTGATTAGGATTTAAAGTTACCAAGGTGGTAAGAGTTTATTACTACAATCTCATCATTTATCAAGATTATTTATGATCATGATTCTATTGATGAAATATTATGATCAATATCCCATGAATTCCCATTAATTTTATTCTAATATGGTTATTAATGATATAATCAAGTAATGGTTCCATTTTTGCACTCTTTGGTACATATGATAATTAAAAAAATATTATGAAAATACCACTTTATTTCTCCCTTCGGTCGAAAATATGTTTTCTCACAAAACCATGTCTTCTAAGATTGTTTTAAAAAATGTTTTTAAATTAAATTTTAATATTATTTTAAATGAAAAGTAATTCAATGATTCTAAAATCTTCCTTCAGAAATTTTCAAATTTATTTTCAATGGAATTGTTTTCAAAATGTTTTCAATCTTTTTTTATAAGTTTTCAAATTTATTTTCAAATAAATTTTTTTCAAAAAGTTTTCAAGATTCCTTTATAATTTTTCAAATTTATTTTCAATGAAAAGGTTTTAAAAAATCAATATTACTTTATAAGTTTTAATTTTTTTTTAAAAATAAAATGTTTTTAAATTTTTTTTATGATTTCAAAAAAAAATTTCAAGGAAGAAAGGATATTTTCCTCAATAAATATTTTAAAGGAAATTTCAAAGATTTATTTATTTGAAAATGATTTTTGTAAATGTTTTATGAAAGGGATTTTTAAAGATAAATAATATTTTCCTTAACAAATGTTCCAAGTGATCTTTCAAACTCCTTCAACATCTAATATGACATCCTTTGTTATAGTTTTTTATTTACTTGGTATATGACCCAGGGACACTATTATTAGTCTTTCTTTTAATGATTTATGTTTAAGATGAAAATTTGTTTATTAAAAACATTTCTTTTCCATAGGTTATACCATGATCAAACTCTTATGAAACTCACTTCCTTTTAGAGTTTTTTCTATTATTGCGAAACCTGTCTTTTTTCCACAGGTTATGATATAATGAAATTTTTATGATACCCATTTCATTTAATGGGTTATGATATAATGTTTATGAAACCCATCTATTTTTATGGGTTATGATATGATGAATGTTTTATTATCATGGGGAACGCATATGTATGGTTTTATTCTGATATGGGTGGGAAATATATCTTCCTCTAATGAATTGGGTAAATATTTATATCTCATTAGATATACATGGTTAGAATGGGGAGTGAAATCGGTTCAATAAAGGATATTGTCCACTAAGATGGTAATGGGAGTGAACCTTGACTACTAAGATGGTCTTGGGAGTGAATCTTGACTACTAAGATGGTCTTGGTAGTGAACCTTGACTGTGAATATATTTTAGGGAGTGAACCCATTCCACTATAAGGAAAGGAAGGTGAATGGGGATGGTGGTGTGTCTCGCACAGTAGGTGCATCCCCCATGAAGTTCCCTGATAGGTTTTGGCAATGCGACTTGACTTATAGGGATTGATTTTATATGATTATGTGTATGAAAAATATTCTATGTCTTAATTATATGTTATTATTTCATGGATTATTCTCTTTATTCTCTTATCATTCATGTCTTATGAACTACCAATATTTTGGCTATGATTATTGTTTATGTTCTTTGATATGCAGGGTATTATTTTCCATTGTTATTCTCATGATCCTATACCTTAATTCATATGTTATATTTAGGTATATACTTTATTTACCCTTACTAAGTATTTGATATCACCCTTTCTTATGTTTAATTTCCCCAGGTTAAGAAGAAATTTTTTAACTAGGAGTACTAAATGGGAAGATTTTTGTGTGAAACATTGAAGATATTTCACCAAGTTAAATGATTATGTTCCATGTCTCCAAATATATTAAACTATTATGGTCCTTAGGCATTTAATTTTGTAATGTGTTGAATATTCATCTAAAATGATGTAATATCAATGTATTTTAAGCCTGTGTCTCTATAGATAATATCAAAGGAAAGGTTTAGTCATTCATTGTAAAGTAGGATGATAAAAATTTAGTGATATCCCTAAGGATATTTATAAATATGTGTCTAGGTATGCCTCTAAGTATAAGCCTAAGGTTCCACATATTTAAAATAATGTGTCATAATTTAGACATCTTATATGTTATTTTTCATGATTATGTGTTTTTATGTTATGATAAGTGTTTCCCGCACTATGCTTTGTAGTTTTAATCAATGGTAGGAACCAAAAGGGGTTGGGTTAATGTTTAATGTGAAAGAAAATTATCCGATGAGCATTCAAATTAGATGATCATTATAGAGAAGAATGTGGTGATCAGGCCTAATCATTTTTCATGGAACATTATTGAAAACATGTAACTTAATCATCTATCAGACGTGATAGAGAATAAAAGGAAATAGTTCACTAGGAATTAGGTAAATGGATACCACGTTAGAAAGAATATTCAGTTTACTACATGTCAATACTGTGAAAAGAAGCACCCAAGTTAATATATTATAAGAACGGGAATGTGAAAAGAAGAACCCAATTTAATGTACTATAAGAATGGGAATATTTTTTGAATGTGGAAAAGGAAACAAAGAAAGTAACATCAAAAGGGAAAAAAGTTAGTTTAATAGAATGAATGAGAATAATGTCCTCCCTAGGTGTGATGTCTTGACCTTGGAGCTACTGAATGGTTCCTCAACTTGTTAGCCACGTGCCCTCACGTGTGCCTCCCCGTATGCCTGAGGGTGCCGACTAATAGTGAGGGTCTAGTAAGTTAGTCTTAGGGAGACTATACCCTCTGTTTTCATAATAAAACACTAGTGGAAGCAAATAAAAATAACCAAGTAAATAAGCATATAAATAACCAGAACAATACCATGACATATTATAGTCAAAACCTAAAAATACAATACTGAACTGAAAGGTAAAACATTCTATGATGATGAAAGTGCCAAGTGTCTACTATGCAACTGAAAATAAAGACACGAAGACTCCCAAGAAGGTCTCGAACCACATCGGGTTCCCTCTTCCATGCTCTAATCCCAAACTATAACCTATCACATGGCCTTTCCCTTATCCATTCCTATAACAACAATGTCTACTTGGGTTCCAATCAGGTGTCCTAAATAGGGTGTGATTACAACTCAGTTGGCCACCAATAACGGTGTCTAAAACAAGTCCTGTCAAAAGATAGTGCATGTAGTTTTATGAAGTAATAAATACAATGCAGAATTTAAATAGTTATTACAATTTTATTTAATCTTTAATCATCACATTAGGCCAATTCAATTCATATTTCCCATTTGAATAATCATTCATTATCATTAATCATGTGGTGTAGGTCATCATGCCTAGCAGCCCAATTCTCAATTGAATCATCATTCATTATTACCATTAATCATTCGGTGTGGGTCATCATTCCTAGAACCAAAAATCTTGTTGAGTATAGTTTATCATTCCTAGCACTCCAATTCTCATTCAGTGTAGGTTATCATGACTAGAACCCCATAATCTCAAGATTGGATAACTATTTGGGAGGAACGTCGTGTCCAAGTCCTGACTTCTAATCAGTCTAGGATTCTATTCCTAGCACCAAAAAAATCTCATCCATTTAATCATTATTTAAGTCATAAGAATTTTACACATTATTCATTTATTAATCCAAAAATTAGTTAAACATTTCAAAGGACAGTAATTAATTCAAAAATTAAATAAGAATATAACCCATTAAATAATTAATAAATTAATTAATCAATAATCACAATTCTCTTTCCATAATTAATTCTTCACAATTAATTATCCAAATCAAAACCCAAAAATTCATAATTAATTCTCACAATTAATTATCTTAGATCACAACATGGAACATAGTTAATTATCAAAATTAATTATCTTACATATCCAAACATAGTTCCATAATTAATTCCCCACCAATTAATTTTCTTATCATAATATAATCAATATCTCAATACAATATCCCAACTGAAAATCAATCTCAAAAATGAATAACAATTTGGGAAACCCCCTTCGTTTGTTCCGTGATCAATTATCAATTATCCACCAAGAAAAATCACAAGTCAAATCCATATTCCTAATTACTATAATTTAGGAATTCAAACAATTAAGGGAATCTAGGAAAATCATAAACTCATACACATATCCTAAATCATGACTATGGGAGTTAGATTTATATCACCTACCTTAGTTTATTGATAGAAGTTATCCCAACAGAAATCCACAAAATCTGAGCGGCACAATGTCGTCGACCAAGCTTCGGATATAAATCCCTAAAACCAAAATCCAGATAAAAGAAATCAAGTTCTTGAAAATATAGATTTATATCTACAATCCTTGTTCTAGATCTTAACTCATAGGTTTATATTTATGAAAAAGGTGGAGATCTTCCATGAAAATATTTATGAAAGATGGAGGAAAGAATGAGAGAAGCATCAGGATGAAATCCTCTTACCGGGAGGTCAGAGAATCTTCAATCAAGGATTTTGATCTCAAATAATGGCATTTGGATCTCCTTGGAATCTTTCCTGGAGGCTTTATAAACACCTAAAATTCTTCAAGCCTAAGCCAAAGTTGAAAATATGGAAGTCCCAAGGGTTTGGGTGGTTTTAAAAAGGATTTTCGGAATTAAAATCTCACATGCATGATTTCCAGGGAATAGGAGCACTGTTAGGCAAACTGTGCACCAACCGTGTGGACCCCTATTTCTAGTTTTTCATGGTTGGCATGGTTGGGTCTCACGATTTGTCAACCCATTTTCAAACCGTGTGGACCTCATTGTCCAGCTTTTCACGCTTGGCACGGTTTTTTTGCACAGTTTGTCAAACCATGTGCAAGTCATGCAGAGTCCAATATCCTTTAGTTTTTCTTAAAAATTCACCCAAACGAACCCCAAGACACTACTCCAAATAAAAGGTACTTAAAACATCAAAAAGTACCAGAAAACATTCCTGAGATGACTTCAGAAATGGTCAGGATCATAAAATCTCTGCACCTTATAACAGCTCATCCTCGAGCTGCACTCCTAAACTTCTTTAAGATTCTGAGCCAAGAATATTGGGCCATTGAGCCCTCATGTCTGCTTCCCATTCCCATGTTTCTTCTTGAAAATTTTCATGTCTCCATAACACATGAACTAACAATATGATCTTTCCCCATAACACTTTCTCACTATGACCCTCCATGCGTATTGGATGCTCCTCAAAGGACACATCAGTCTTGAGATCAACCTCTTCCACATAAATCACATGAGAAGGGTCGGGGTGATACCTCTTTATTTGTGACACATTGAAAACATCATGCATTACGCTAAATTTTTGCAGAAGTGCTAATCGGTATACCACCGGCCCAATTCTCTCTAGCACCTCAAACAGTCTCATTTACCTGGGTGCTAACTTGCTCTGCCTCCATATCATGTGGTGACCCAATCTAGGTGACACCCGAAGGAATACATGTTCACCCTCTATAAACTCTAAGGGTAGTCTTCATCTATCAACATACGACTTCTGCCTACATTGATCCATATCCATACACTTTCGAATCAATTGCACTTGCTCTGATGTCTCATGAACGAGACTTGGTCCCAACAGCTCTAACTCACCTGCCTCTATCCAACATAGTGGTGATCTAAAATTTCAACCATAAAGTGCCTCATATAGTTCCATCTGTATAGTTTCCTGATAACATTTGTTATAGTAAAACTCCACTAAAGCCAAGTGCATTTCCCAAGAACCACCAAAGTCAAACACACATGCTTACAGCATATCCTCTAACACCTGTATCGTACACTCTAACTTCCCATCTATTGGTGGGTGGATGGTCATACATAACAAAACATGTGTACCAATCGCCTTCTATAAGCCCTACCAAAGGTGTGAACTAAAGAATGAATTATGATCTGAAACTATAGTCTGTACCACCCCATACAAATGAACTATCTCTTTCACGTACAGTTCTCCCAACTACTCTACTGGGAAGGTTTCTTTGATAGGTAAGAAGTGTGTTTCTTTCATTAGTCGGTCCACAATGACCCAAATAACATCATTCTTCCTAAGAGTCTTTGGAATTCCTACTTTAAAGTCCATAGTCACATCATCCCACTTCCATTCCGGAATAGGTAACGGCTGCAATAGGCCACCAGGTCATTGATGCTCTACTTTCACCTTCTAACAAGTGTAATATCCTGTTATGAACCTTGCTATATCCTTTTTCATTCTTTTCCACTAAAACTATCTTCGAAGGTCAAGGTACATTTTTTTACCCTTGGATGTACTTCCCACCTTGAAGTATGAAATTCTCGCATGAGTTCCTCTCGCATAATAATAGGAATAACAAACCATTTTTTCACCTAGATGATTTCATTCTCATCTATTTTCCAGTCTGAAGGCGTCTCCTCACCTTCAAGGATTTCCCTCAAGGATAAACACTCTAGATATTTTTACTTCATATCCTTAATCCATCTCAAGAGTGTAGACTCCACTGCTACAAAAACTAGAGTCATCCTCTCCTGACTCTCCTGAACTACCACATACATTTCTGCCAGCAAATTCACCATCTTCCACTCTTCACTTGAATCATGTACCAATTGAGTCTAAGTTTTTTTACTCAAGGCATCATCCACACTATTCCCCTTCTCAGGTGTATATTCTATTTCAAAATCAAAGGACTGCGTATACTCTACCCATATTCACTGCCGAAGATTCAAGTCGTGCTATGAAAAGATATACTTAAAGCTTTTGTGATCTGTAAAAACAATAAATTTGTCACCCAAAAGATATTTTCTCTAACACTTAATATCATAAACCACTACTGCCAAATTGAGTTCATGTGTAGGGTAATTCTATTAATGTGGCCACAACTTATGAGACCCATAAGCAACGACTCTATCCCATTACATCAACATGGATCCTAATCTGACCCCATAAGCATCACAATACACTATGTACTCCTCACTTGACTTAGGTAAGATCAAAATTGGTGCCGATTTCAAGCGCTTATTCAACTCCTATAATGAATTATCACATGCTTCTTTCCAAACAAAATTTATCCCATTCTTTTTCAAACTAGTAAGTGGTGCTGCAAAATAGGAGAAGTCATGGATGAACTTCCTATAATAACCAACTAATCCCAAAAAGCTTTGAATATCAAAAACATTATTGGGATGCTCTCAAGAAATCATTAACTACACTTTTTCTAGGTCCACTTCCACACATTCTTCCGAGATGATGTTCCTTAAAAGTGTACCATGTCAATAAAAAACTGACATTTAGATAGCTTAGCATATATTTGATGCTCTCTATGTGTACCTAGTATGATGTTAAGATGTTTATCATGATATTCATGATTCTTAGAGTATACTAAGATGTCATCTGCAAACACCACCACAAACTAATATAAGTATGGATGAAAGATCAAGTTCATCCAGATGATAAACACTGTTGGAGAATTGGTCTACCCAAACGGCATTTTGACAAACTCATATAATCCATACCTACTCCTAAAAACAGTTCTTAGTATATCAGAAGTTAGAACTCTCTCCTGATGATACACTGATCTCAGATCGATCTTTGAGAACACACTATCCCCTTTCAGTTGTTCAAACATATCATCAATATACGAAAGAGGATATCGGTTCTTCATAGTCATTTTATTCAACTTTCATTAATCTACACACAAATGTAAACTCTTGTCGGTCTTCTTTGCAAACAAAATAGGTGATCCCCAAGGATATGCACATGGATGGATAAACCCTTTATCCTTCAAATCCTCCAACTGTGTTTTGAGCTCTTGAAACTCAATTACTGCCATTATGTAAGGTGTAATAGATACTAGCTCAGCCCTTAGATGATCTCAATAGTTAATTCCACATCCCTCTCATATGTAAACCCTAAAAAGTCTTCAAGAAATACATCCTAAAATACTTCTACTACTGGTTGAAGGACATCTTTCATACCACTCCCATCATCTAGTAAAATACTTGAAACTTCGGTCGTGAACTCTCCCAATTTCTATGTAATTGGCCCAGCTTTGCCTGCATGGATATCCAAATCTCCATAGGGAATATACTGGTCACCCTAAGGAGATACAAAGGTCAATATCCTGCGATAAGAATCTATGTGGGCTCGGTGTACGAATAGCCAGTCCATTCACATAATAATATTGAAGCCCGTTATATCAAGGACATAGATATCCTAAAGGAAACGATACTCTTCGGTCTCTATAGAAAATCCCTTGCATAAACAGATATCTCTAGTTCATGTTACTAATGGTGTATCAATATTCATCATACCCTCCAGGATCAATCCATTAAAAAAGTTTTCAGATATAAAGGAATGAGAGGCACTAGTATCAAAAAAGGTAGTTTCTAAAATAGAAGAAAATAGAATAGTACCTCTCACTATTAATGGACCATCCTTACTCTCCACAAGTGTAGGTTGCACTACATGTAATTATCTTTCCCATATTTCCTATGGTTTCATATGACTCCCCTGAGTAGCACCACTTTTTTGATATGGGTGCTCATTCCTTGAAGCACCACATCAACTTCCTACCACACCTTCCAGCAGAACTCTTGCTGTCAGACCTGTATAGTGTAGAAGACCCCCATCCCACAGTCTGACTTTGATCATCTTCCCCCTCAGCACCAGTCTGTTGCTACTTCTTGAAAAACTTATGTAGGTGTCCCATATTGCCACAAAATCGGCACTCCACTAGTGGTTGAGTACAATGTGTATGATAGTGTCCTTGCCAACTACACTGGTGGAAAAGCACATGAGAAATATCCTATGTAATTGTTCCTCTTAATTGTCAACATTTATTTCCACTATCATGACTAAGATTATCAGGATGGCGCTTTCGGCTCTCGAAAGTCACACTCCCTATTCGTCCAGCTACCTGTCTAGTACTAGAAGACTCCTTCAAGTTCCCCTCTAAAATGAGAACCTAATTAACCACTTCTAAAAATTTCTTTAGCCTAAATATATTCACCTAGGAATTAATTTCACACTTAAGTCTGTCTTACAATCATTTTACTGAAGATGCCTCATATGAAGTAAAAGATGGAACAAAATGTTATAAATCTATGAAACGTTCAGCATACTGAATTATTGACATTATTTCTTGTGTCATATGTATAAACTCTGAAGCTTTCTCTTGCCTTAGTATTTCTGGAGAGAAGTTCTCTAAGAAATTTTCCAGAAAGTCCTTCCATAGTATATCATCAGCCTATCCAGATCATACCTGAATGTCCCACCAGTTCTTCATTGAACCCCGTAGCATATAAGAATCTATCTTGAACCTCCTCTCAGCCGCAATATCCAAATATTCAATCCTCATCTCTATGGATTCAATCAATAATTCAAATCCCTCAGCTCCACCCTCTCTAGTAAAAGTAAGAGGGTGCAGCAGTTAAAACTCCCTTGTCAACTCAGACATGCTTTTCTAAACCTATCCTGGGTCTCTATACATAAATTGCATGAAATAAAAAAAGTTATCTCAGAACTATTACCCTTATTTCTCAGCTTGCACCAATAGTGCCTCAATCTTCCTGTCTAGAAGTTCATTTCGGGCCATACCCCTCGGTCTCTTCCTCAACAAAAATCATGGAGGTATATCTCTACAAATCCAAAAAAACGTCTTAGGCCTCATAACACAACCTTATAACATTTACGTAAGAGGAGAAACTAACACAATAAGTTTCAACATGTGTTTTTACTCTATTTTATTACCACACGGTCAACATCAAAGCCTTATCACTACCCTTAACCATCTTACTCCTAGGTCTTTGTTAATAAGGGTATATTCATTCTTGTTAATTAATTCATCCATTAATTAATCACAATATCTCAAATTAATTAATTCAACAATTAATTAATTCCCATACTCATGTCAACAATCAAGGTTCTCATTAGACACACATTTATTATCATTTTCATCATTTTTTTCAATCTCACATAAAGAAAAAAATAGTTCAAGTTCAATAACCTACCATAACCTATTTTCCCACAAGTTCCTAGAATGATGCATGTCATAACAAACCTAAGTGCCTAGAATGGTGCATGCATACTCAACTATAATGCCTCTTTTGGCCATGAATCAAAATTCAATAATTTAAAAAATAACTATCACATCACACCCCAAGTGCATCGCCCAAGGTGAAATAATAAACAACTGTAACAACAAACAGCAATCACAAAAATCCCACCCTGAGTACTCAGATTTTCCCTCATACACGGGTTTGCAACTCCCATGCACAATCTCATTACCAATTCTTGACTCTTCATATTCTCCTGTATACCTTTCCCAAAACAGTAAGACAAAAGAATAAGAAAGAAAATAAAACTCCTATGATACCACTTTGTGATGTATCAACCCAGGAGCCACTGAATAGTGCCCCGATATGGTTGGACACATGCCCTCAAGCACGCCTCCCCATACGCAAGAGGGTGCTGACTTGTAACGACCCAAATTATTTCAAAGGAAAATTCCCTTCTTATATCTATGTCATAAAAACACAAAATAATGAACTACTAAGTGATAAGTGACCTTTAAACATAATTTTGTCACCCCTATGTTTGGAATTTTAAAAATCTGACATACACAGTTGTGTTCAAGACAGTTTTGGGAGTCTAATGAAACAAAAATAATTTTTGGTGAATAGTAACCTACCCTTATGAATAGTAACCTACACTTATGAATAGTAATATGACCCTTTTGAATAGTAAATTAGAGTAACATTACCTATGAATAATAAAATAAAATTTAGACATCATAGAAAGTGATAATTTGACCTTAGTAAACGTTTTTTGTATTTTATAGGTCATAAATAATTAATTATAATTAATTAATTAATTTTAAAGAATATTTATTTTCCTTAAATATATTCATAAATTATTGAATCAATTTCTAATAGTTTTTAGATAATTTTATAAGACCCTAAGTAATTTTTGAAATAATTTCAAAATCAGTTTTAATTTCAAAAACTGCTTTTTTAAGTAAATTATGATTTTAATTAAATATTAAATTAATAATATTTAGAAAATTATTTTTGAAAAATGAACTTCATTTTTGGATTCTACACGTCGAAAAATGGTTGGGTTAAAATTTTGGGATTTTTCTATGATACTTGAATTTTTGTTGAATAGTAGAATACATTAATTTATCATATAAATACATTTTAATTAAAATCCACTATTCCTGACATCACAAGTGATGTAAGCACCCAAATCCCAAATTCACAAGTCAAATTTACTATTCTTTGTCATCCAAGACTCACTATTCCTTGTCTTGGGTGAAATTAATAAACTAATCAATTTTATATTAAGGAAACCCCTCTCCCCTCCACTATAAAAGCCACCCTTCACTCCCTCTTTTCCTCACACCTCTCAAGCTCCAAGACTTCTCTAAATTCTGCCCAAACACCTTACCAAGATCATCCCTCACGTCCAAAAGCTTCTGGTCTCATCAAAAGACCAATCCTAGATTCCTTAAATAGGATCTCAAGAGAAGGATTCTAAAGGTAATTTCTCTCTCTCTTCTCCTTTAATTTTCTTTCAAGTTCAAGTTCCTTTCTTGATCTCTCTCTATCTATATTCATCCAAATTGTTCTATAAATCCAGTATTATATGTAT
The DNA here is from genome assembly GCA_963277665.1 of Viscum album. Classification (NCBI taxonomy): domain Eukaryota; kingdom Viridiplantae; phylum Streptophyta; class Magnoliopsida; order Santalales; family Viscaceae; genus Viscum; species Viscum album. The sequence goes on along the minus strand of OY728145.1, from coordinate 2,103,005,952 downwards.
ACTGTAATATTATGATTATAATGTTATATTATATCACACCACACCCTTTCCCACTTCCTTTTATTTTATTAAAGAGAACGTTGTTCATGTGGTGATAATTTATCACCTTCAAAAACGACATGCTCTCTTCTTCCATTTATACCTTCAATCTGGTCATGAAACCATTTTTAAGGTTGAAACAGAATGTTTTATATGTATTATGTTCTATTTTAAGTTCTAGAAATAACCTATGGCCATACTACTAAGTGAAAAGTAAAAATTATTTGGTTGTGATCCAAAAACCGCTCAAATTAGCCCAAATAATCTTCATTTAATTCTTATCTAATGATTCGGCCACATGGATCTAATATAACTCATTATAAAATCATTCAAGCTTCTTTAATATCATTAATTACATGTAATATCAGTTCTGGATGTTTACCCATGATCTACCCAAACATCAAATTAAGAATACAAGTGGACCGCTCAAGAAAACCATGAAAAAGAACATCCCCGAACAATATTTTTAAACTCTATAAGTCATCCAAAGGAACATAATACGAAATAATGAAACCAGAATGAACCCTATTAATTTATAAAAGGTTCTGTAATTTCTAATTAATTAATATAATGTCATTATACAGGAAATTAAAGAGAAGGAGGCATTCGAGTACAAGGTAAGGGGAAATCTCGAACCCAATTTTCTTCCTTCGGGTTCTCCATCTTTCACTCCATTTTTGATATGGTTACTCCTCAAAGGTCTTTTGTTCTTCTATTACTTTACTTTTCTGGGATATACATGTTTGTAACTGGTTTTTATGTCCATCAAAATGTTTTCCAATAGAATGCTTCTTTCAAGATCTCACCTTTTACCTCTCATTCAAGGTTGATGGTTCTTATATCAAGAATGTTGTTCCCTCTTTCTTGTGGGAACCCAAAGCTTATGAATGTTTTATTATGAAGTGAAACCCATTCCTTTCCATGGGTTATTTATGTACATGTTTTATATGTGTTCTATGTGGAAAGCATGATAATGATAATGTTATGATGTGACGGGTGCGCCCGGAATTATATAGCGCTCCAATGAATTGGGTAAAGTGATGAATCTCATGAGTAAATGTGAAATGATGCGTGAACATGATGCTATCTTTGTTCAAAAATATGTGTGGTAGTTAACCACTAAGACATGATGTTTCATTTTTATGGTTTGCCACATTTCAAGTTTATTGTTTATGCTCCTCTCATGCTCAAGATATTTTTCCTATGTCATGATTATGCTCACCCCATGATATATTGTTCTTATCTATCCTCTTACTGGGCATTTAGCTCACCCCTTTTGATGTATATCCTCAGGTGGCTACATGTACTAAGGAGAGGACAAGTGCTACTAAGAAGCTATAGAAGAAGAGATTAAATGAATTTTTATGCTTGATGTTGTACTTGTTATGTGTAGTCCTAGTTTTCCCAAGACACTAAACCTCTAGATCTTCCATGTGTAATACTATTATGTGTTTTATCTTTGAAATTATGTAATAGTAATGTAAGAAATGGCCGGGTCGCTATATGACTAGCAGTGAGGGTCTGGTAAGTCAGTCTTGGGGAGACAATACCCTATGTTATCAGAATAAAACTCAAGAAGAATTAAATAAAAATAACCAAGTACAAAAGCATATAAATAACCAGAACAATACCATGACATATTATAGTCAAAAACTAAAAATACAATACTCAACTGAAAGGTAAAACATGCTATGACGATGCAAGTTCCATGTTTCTATAATTAAACTGAAAATAAAGACATAACGACTCCCAAGAGGGTCTCAAACCACATCTGGTTTCTTCTCTGATGCTCCAATCCAAAACTATAACCTATCATAGGGCCTTTCCCATATTCATTCCTTCAACAAAAAAATCTTCTTGAATGCCGATCAGGTGGCCCAAATAGGGTGTGAGTACAACTCAGTAAGCCACCACCAACGGTGTTTAAAATGAGTCCAGTCAAAAGATATTGCATGCAGTTTTATGAAGAAAAAAAGACAATTCATAATTTAAATAGTTATCACATTTTCATTTAATCTTTAATCATTACATTAGTACAATTCAATTCATGTTTCCCATTTTAATCATCATTCTTTAACATTAATCATTTGGTGTAGGTCTTCATGCCTAGAACCCCAATTTTCAGTTGAATCATTATTCATTGGTACCATTAATCATTTGGTGTAGGTCGTCATGCCTAGAATCACAAATCTTGTTGAGTGTAGGTTTTCATGACTAGAACTCTAATTCTCATTCGGTTTAGGTCGTCATTCCTAGAACCCCATAATATCAATCTTGGACAACTATTGTGGAGGAATTCCAGGTCTAAGTCCTAACTTCTAATCATTCTAGGACACCATGCCTAGAAACACAAAATCATAGCGATTTAATCATTCTTTAAGTCATAATAATTTTCCACATTATTCATTTACTAATCCAAAAATTAGTTAAACATTTCGAAGGCCATTAGTTAATTAATCAATTAACTAAGAATATAATCCATTAATTAATTCATCAATTAATTAATTAATCAACACAAGTCTCTTTCCATTATTTATACTTCATAATTAATTATCCAAATAAAAACCCAAAAATTCATAATTTTATCACAATTAATTATCTTAGATCACAACATGGAACATAATTAATTCTTATAATTAATTATCTTAAATAGACAAAGATAGTTTCATAATTAATTACCCTCTAATTAATTATCTTATCACAATCAAATCAATATCTCAAGATAATATCGTAACCCAAAATCAATCTCCAAAACAAATAACAATTTGGAAAACCCCTTCGTTTGTTTTGTGATCAATTATCAATTAACCACTAAGGAAAATCACAAGTCAAATCCATATTCCTAATTACTCCAGTTTAGGAATTCCAAAATCAAGGGAATCTAGAGAAATCATAAACAGATACACATATCATAAATCAAGACTGTGGGAGTTTGATTTAGACCACCTAACTCAGTTTCTTGAAAGAATTTAGCCCAACCGAAATCCCTAGAATCTGAGCGGTGCAACATTGTTGACAATGCTTCAGATCAAAATCCCTGAATCCAAAATTGAGATAAAAGGCATAAAGATCATGGAAATATAGATCTAGGTCTATAATTATAGATATAGATATTATCTCATAGGTCTAGATCCAATAAAATGTGTAGATCTTCCAAGAAAATATTTAATAAAGATGGGGGAAAGAATGAGAGAAGCATCGAGATGAAATCCTCTTACTGGGAGGTGAGTGGATATTTAATCTGGGATTTTGATCTTGAAGAACGACATTCAGATCAACTTTTAATATCTTTTAGAGGCTTTTGGAAACACTTAGAACTATTCAAGCCCGGTCCAAAGTCAGAAAAATGGAATTCTTGGGGGTTCGGGTGGTTTTAAAAAGGATTTTCAGAAATAAATTCTCACGCGCATAGATTCTAGGGCAGAGATGCACGGTTAGGAAAACCATGAGCCAACCGTGCAGACCCCTCTTTCCAGTTATTCATGGTTGGCATGGTTGGGTCACATGGTTTTTCAAACCATGCACAAAACTGTGTAGACCTCTCTATCTATTTTTTCACATTGGGAACGGTTTTGTAGCACGGTTTTTCAAACACTATGCAAACCGTGTACAACCCACTTCCCTTTAGTTCTTCTTAAAAATTCACCCAAACTCACCCCAAGCCACCACTCCAAATAAAAATTACTTAAAAATATCAAAAATCACTTGAAAACTCACCTGAGTTGACTCCATAAAAGGTCATGATCTTATACTAGGACATCATTGATGATTCAATGCTTTAACTTTGAAAAGGAAGGTAATTATTCAAATTGATGTCCTAAGTGGAAAGCTTGTGAAGAGAATCATCAAGGTGGTATGATTAATGGTTATATTTTCGATGATGAATATACTATAGGTGAAATGTAAAATTAAATAGGTATTAAATAATAGGATGAGAAATATTTGTTAATGTATTAAGGATGAAGTAGAGTAACATATGTGTTTATGTATTTGGATTAAATAATTATGAGTTGTGAAATTTATAAGGATTGTTCACTTTATGATTTTTTTTAAGGAGTTATAAGAATATGTCGAATGGTCCTGATAGACTAGAAAAGGGATTTAATATAATGTTTATATTCATGGAAAACACATGATTAATGGAAAGATAACCCTTAATATGTTCCTAATGTTGATATAGTGATGTTTGGTTAAATATATTTTGGATATAAATAAGTAAATTGTATGGTACCGATTACCTTGGACTGATTAAGTGTTTGTTAAAAAAGGGGTTAATTCTATCATGTATAGAGATTACAGTATATTTTTATTTAATAAATATATCCAATAAACTTTGGAATAATGAAAAATTCATTTTTTTCAATAAGGATTTATGGTAATTTAGGTTATTACCATGTTTCAAGAGAATACATGATGAAGGTATTCACATATTTGGTATCGATCAAATAAGATCTACTTTATGATATATAGGGGATCAATGTTAAACTGATTTTGAGAAATTTATTTACCTTCTTTATAATGTTTTTTACTTCCATATTTTGGATGGTTTATAAGGTTAACCATTTATATAATGGTTCATGTTAAACTTCAGATGTGGTTTTAGAGATAAAAGTATCATCTCACTAAATGAGGATTTATGCATATTGGATAACTTTTGTTAACCATTTTGTTGTGAAGAAAACTAAAGATAGATATAATTAATTATCATTCTACCTCATAATTTGTTAGTACTTTCTGAATGAAAAATTCATCTTCATTTATTAGATTAAGAGATGAAGTGGAAATCAAGAAAATCACAAAAGGGTGAGATTATGAATATAAAAAGGAATAAAATAAAGTAAGTATATTTCATTATGTTATTATATAGTAATATAATTTCTCAACTCTAGGAAGATAACATTGAAAAATATTTATCCCAATACCTTTATTTCTGTTGAACTGATGGCCTTAAAAATCATCACATGTTTATGGTTTTAAGGCTCCTAACATTCCATTGATCATTCACTTACTGGTGATCAATGATATTTATCACTCTGTATAATTATTTAAGATTTTATTCCATGGCCTATCTTCACACCAAACCTATGTTATCTGATGTGTAAACCTAGTTATTAGTTACTTTCGGTCACTTTTATAGTTCCAACTTTCCCTTTTTAAAGAAGGTTTTAGTAATCATTTTTATGATATGGGTTTTTATGAAAGGAACTTTCAAGTATTAAACCTTTGATAACCTAGCTAGATTATGAGGGAGAAATTAATTTTAAGGGGTGTACAATGTAACACCCTGAGATTTTGTGAAAAAAATAGAATTGATTTAATTTTTTTGATATTTTTCATTTCACACAATACTGAATATATCTTGTGTTATACGAAAGCACTAAGTTTGGTTTGCATTGCATGAAACACCAATTTAAGCTTGGGATACATGAAATATTTATATTATATTTCGGTACATGTAACACTATGTTTGGTTTGTATTGCACATAATTTTTAGCTTCTCCAATACCTTATGTTCCATGAAAGACCTAGTTTTTCCAAAATAAAATGTACTATTTATATTATTATTAAAATATTATTACAAAATTCACGTAGACATTAGAATGGGGGTTTTTACACATGTCTATAAGAATAATTATTTTGTGATCAATTATCTAGAAATTAAAATAAAACCCTTTTGAATATATAAGAATTCTTTTACTGGAAAAATATATTTATGCAATCAAATGAGTTTTACATTAATAAATTAATTAAATCACTTTTGATAAATGATTTAATTATATATATATATATTATTAATTCAAATATTTAACATTCATCTTATGTTTTTTCAATACAATATACAATAATAAATTCAATTTGTGAATAAAAAGATGTATTTTTCTAAAAGCTAATTTTACAGCCTTTTAATAGAAAACCTATTTTAAATCTAATTTTTGAAAATTTTATAATTTTTTTTTTAAAAATAAAGTTATTTTTTGAAATTATAATATCCAAATTTACTTTTTTTGGTTTTTATTTTATTTTTCTGAGAAGTTTAATTCTTTGATGAATAGTGAAAAAATTGAATTTTAATTGAAAGCTTCTTTTTCATATAATTTATTTATATAGTTAAATAATATTTTAAATTTGTTTTAAACTATAATTAGTTTAATTGTACAACTATAAATATAATTTAGGTCATTGTAATCAATTTCAAATTTAAATTTCATATAAAAATAATTCAAACTTTTAAACTTTTTACTTTAAAACTCGTTTTCCTGTCACGTCTACAGGATTAATTTTAAATTAATTTCTATCAATTATATGATTATAATTTCAAAAAATGGATTCAATATTTGGAATCATCATAATTTATAATTTCTAATAATTTAAACTTATTTTTTTACCAAAAATATTGGTAAAAGTAATTAAAATTAATTACAGTGTTTAAGGTAAAAATATTTACTTAGTGGTTAAACATTAATTTAAGGGGCCAAATAACCTAGATGCGTCCAAATGTATTTTTATGTACATATTTTCACCAATGCACCTTATGGATAAAAAATGGACAATTATTGTAGGTATTTGATGTAAGGTAGACCTCTCAATAGTATTTACCTTTTTTTATTTACAAGAATTTCACTCCTCCACTATAAAAATAGAACTCACCCCATCACTTATTAACTCCTCTCAAGCCCTTTGAATGATCCAAAACGTTCCCAAATAAGATTACAACTTCCCTCCCTTCATCATATAATCCTCCATTTGGTCATAATTCCGACCAAGTAATCCCTTTGATGCAAACTAAAAGGATTTTCCCAAAGAAGATGTAACATCCTTCCACAAGCACTTTTATTTTATTTATTTCTACAAACCTTAAATTATTATTATTATATAATTATATAATAACCTCAGTATCATAAATATAATGAGATTTTTTATGTTAAATTTATGACCTACACTCATACACACTTCCATCAAATGGGATATGCAATCATCATTTGTGTGTATAGCGAACTACCGCCTCACAAACAAATGTAATTCGTTCTTCCATTACAACCTTTAAAAGTTTGGAATAATGATTGAATTAATATTTTTATATGATATATATGATTTAAATGATTTATTTATGATTTTTTTGTTATTATATAACACATACTCTCATGATTTCTATATTTTGGGAATACAATAACTTCATTTGTGCACGTGTGGACAATTGTCTCCTCAGAGCGATTTGATTCATTCACATTTTACATGGAATGTATTAAGGATGGTTTTATTAAATTTATATTATATATATTAAATAATAATTCTACTATAATTCTAATATATATATAGATATATTTCATTTACTTTATTTCTTTTAATATGAGAAGAAAATAGAAACAACCTTCATGTGTACGTACGACCTACTATTTACATAAACTTTGTATTTATCCATATTTCTATCTTTTATAGATTATTATAAATAATTATATAATAAATATATATTATATTTAAATAATATTTTAAATTATTTAAATAATTAAATCATGATCTAAGTAATAGGATCAAAATAAGATGTCAAAACATATACAAAAAAACAATGCGGTGATTACCTAAAATGTACATTTACTATGAAATTATTAATAAATAGGTAATAGAAAGTCAAGATAAAATAATATATGGTATTATATATAATAATATGGTTCTATGGTAGATTTATAATAAACTTATACTTATTATATAGGATATTTGAACATGTATGTAGAAATTCAAGACTTAAAGTAGGGGTTTTCTCATCTCACATTTATTTGTGTGAGATATATGATATTTTCACCACTTATTATAATTGTGTTGTATTTATACATACCTATGAAATTTATATCATGAATTTAATTTATTTAAGGACATTTAAAGTTTAAATTTATTTTATTATGTCATAGGTATCATGATTCAAAAGTTACTCAAGTAGTAATGGATTTCTAGTCTCACTTTTATTTCTATGTGACTTATGCCTTATTCACCACTCATTTATTTTCTGTGGTGTATATACTGCTCATGAATGTATTATATTGTTATTATACTTAAATTTATTTCTATTTACATATCCATTTTATTAACTATTTTTCATGTGGTTTATTGTTCAAAAGTTACTAAATCAGTAAAGTAATTTTGTCTCAATTTTCCTTCTTTGAGACACCTGTCTTGTTATGCACCTATATTCTTATATGAGGTGTATATATTGAAATTTGACCAATTATATTATTAATATACTTATTTTAATGATATTCCACGATTCGTTTTATTTTATTCTTTCATGTGGTTTATGATTCAAAGTTACCATGGTGGTAAGAGATTATTGCTAAAATATCATTATTTATTAAGATTGTTTATAATTATGATTCTATTGATAATCTTTTATGATCCATCTCTAAAGAATTATCAGAAATTTTATTATCCTTTGTTTTTTAATGATATCATCATGTAATGGTACTTTTTTTTACTCTTTTTTATTTACTATAATTAAGAAAATGTTTTTAATAAAATCCGACTTTATTTCTCTCTTCTATCAGAAATATATTTTCACCCAAAACCTTATATTCTAAAATTGTTTTAAATTTTTTTTAAATGATATTTTAAGATTATTTTAAAACAAATTTATTTCAATAATTTTCAAAGATTACTTTATAATTTTTATAAATTATTTTCAAATAAATGTTTTTTAAAATGATTTCAAGCTTCCTTTATAAGTTTTTAAAGTTATTTTCAAAGAAAAGGTTTTCAAAACATTTTCAAGATCCCTTTATAAGTTATCAAAGTTATTTTCAAAAAAACCAAAAAATCAAGATTAATTTAAAAAATTTCATGTTTATTTTCAAATAAAATGTTTTTCAAAATGTTTTATTATTTAAAAAGAATTTGTTAAAGAGAAAACATAAATTTTCCTCAATAAATGTTTTAATGAAAATTTTAAAACTTTCTCTATAAATTTTTTTTTTTTGAAAATGTTTTATGAAAGGTATTTTTAAAGAATGGATATTTTCCTTAAGAAACTTTCCAAGTTATATTTAATAGTCCTTCTCCATATAAGATGAAAACCATTTTTATAGTTTATGATTTAATAAGGATGTGATCCCAGGACACCATTCTTACTCCTTCTTTGAATGATTTATTTTTAAGATGATAAGTTATTTATTAAACCCATTTCTCTTCCATGGGTTGTACCATGATAAAACACTTATCAAACCCACTTCCATTCATGGGTTATTATATTATTATTAAGCCTATCTAGTTTTCATAGCTTACGATATGATTAATTGTTTATGATACTCATTACATTTCATGGGTTATGATATGATTTTTATAAAACCCATATCTTTCTATGCGTCATGATATGATAAATGTTTTATTATCTTATGGTACACATATGTATGATTTAATTATGAGATAGGTGGAACCTATACACACCTCTAATTCGTTGGGTAAATATTTATATCTCATGAGATAGACATGGCTGGAATGAGGAGTGAACTCAGTTTAGTAAAGGACTTTATCAGCTAAGATGGTCATGGGAGTGAAGCTTAACTAATAAGATGGTATTGGGAGTGAACATTGAATACTAATATTGTCTTGGGAGTGAAACTTGTCTACTAATTTGGTTTGTTAAGTTAACCCATTCCACTATAAGGAAAATTATTTGACTGGGGATGGTGGTGTGTCATGCCCAATAGGTGTAGACCCCATGAAGTGCCTTGATAGGTTTTGGAAATGAGAATTAACTTATAAGTAATGATTTTATATGCTTACATGTATGCTATAAATTTTATTTAGTGTTCCTATGTTATAGTTTTATGTATTATTCTCTTGGTTCCCTTATGATTCATTAATTTTGAACTTCCAATATTTATTCTATGATTCATGTTAATATTCTTTGATATGAAGGGAATGATTTTCCAGTGTTATGCTCATGTTCTCATACCCTTATGTTTATGTAATGCTTATGTATCTCCTTTATTTAACCTTATTGATCATCTGATATCACCCCTTATTATGTTTCCTTTCCCTAGGTTTTGATTAAATGTTTTATGTTGAGTACTAAATGGGAATATCTTTGTGGGAAACATTGAAGATCTTTCATGAAGTTATAAGATTGTGTTCCAAGTTTCCAAATACACTAAACTATTACAGTCCTCAAGCTTGTACTTTTGAATGTAATGAATATTCATCTAAATTAGGTAATATCTATGTATGTTAAGCCTCATTATTTATAGTTGGTACCAAATTAACGGTTTAGTATACCTTTGGAAACTAAGATAAGGAAACATTAGTAAGATTCCTATGGATATTTATAAGGATGTGTATTGGGATGTCTCTAAGGATAAACCTAAGGATTCATAGATTTAAAATATAGTGTTAATATTTAGACATCTGATACCTGATTTGTCATTATTATATTGTTTTATGCTATAATAAGTACATCCCACACTATGCTTTCTGGTTTTAGTCAATGGTAGGAACCAAAAGGAACTGGATTATCATCGAATGTGGCAAACAATTTTCTAATGAGCAGACAAATAGGATGATCACTGGAGTGAAGAATGTTGTGATCATGCCTAATTAGTTTTCATGAAACATAATTTATAATGTGTACCTTAATCAAATCTCATAATCACCAAAGAAGAGAAGGAAATAGTTCGCTAATAATTAGGGTAATGGATACCACAAAAGAAAGAAGATTCAATTTCCTACATGTCAAGAATGTGGGAAGAATCACCCAATTGAATTTCTTAAAATAATGGGAAGATGTTTCGATTGTGGAAAAGAAAGACACAAATAAATTAACATTAAAGGGAAAATGAAAAGTTTTTTTAATTAAATTAGTGAGAATAATGGCCTCCTTAAGGCATAATTAATGGTTCTATTATTTAAATAGGGAAAAAATGGTAATTTTGAAAACCAATGTCCTAAGTGGAACGTTTGCAAAGAGAATCAGAAAGGTGATATGAGTAATGGTTATATTTTCGATGATGAAGAGACTACAGGTGAAATGTGAAATGAAAGAGTTATTAAGAAATAGGATTAGGAATCCTTGTTGATTTATTAAGGATGAAGTGGAGTAACCTAAGTGTTTATGTATTTGGATTTAATAATTATGAGTTTTGAAATATATAAGTATTTTTTACTTTATGTTTTTCTCTAAGTATTTACAACAATATGTTGAATGGTTTAGATAAACTGGAAAAGTGATTTAATGGAAAGGTTATATTCATGTGAAACACATGATTAAGGGAAATAAAACCCTTAATATGTTGTTAACGTTGAGATATTAATGTTTGGAAAGATATATTGGATATGAATATGTAAATTTGATGGTATTTATTACCTTGGAACTTATTAAGGATTTATTAACAAAGTGCTTTATGCTATCCTGGATGGAGTTTATAACATTTTTGAATTTAATGAATATATCCAATAATATTTTTAATAAGAAAACATAAATGTTTTCAATAAGGATTTATGGTAATTTGTTTTATTACTATGTTTCAATAGAATACATGATGAAGGTATTAACATGTTTGTTATGTTACAAATAAGAGCTAATTTATGATATATAAGGGATCAATGTTAATCTATTTTTGATAAATTTAGTTAAATTCTTTCTAAAGATTTGATCATTAATATTTTGAAATGTTTATAAGGTTAACCATTTATGAAATGATTTATGTTAAACTTTGGATGAGGTTTTATAGATTAAAGTATTATATCTCCATATAAGGATTTATCCATATTGGATAACTTGTGTCAACTATTTTTCTGTGATGATAACTAAATATATATGGAATGACTTATTACTCTACCTCGTCGTTTTTTAGAACTTCAGGAATGAAAAATTCACCTTTATTTCTTGGAGTAAGAGATGAAGTGTAAATCGAGAAATGCACAACTAAAGGGTGAGATTGTGTATATAAAAAGGAATAAAATCATGTAAGTACGTTTAATTTTGTTATTAAATAGTAAAAAATTACCCAAATCTGATAAAATAATATTGAAAAATATTTATCCTAATACCTTAGTTTTTCTTGAACTGATGGTCTTATAAATCATCATAGAATTATGGTTTTCATAAATTTATGGTTTTATGGCCCTTAAATTTACATTTTCCATTCACTTACTAGTGGTCAATGATCCTTATCACTCTCTATAATTATTTAAACTTTTATTCCACATCCAATATTCACACCCAACCTATGTTATCCTATGTGGAAACCTAGTTATGAGTTAATTTGGGTAGCTATTATGGTTCCAACTTTCCCTTATTAAAGGAAGTTTTAGTATTCATTTTTATAATATGGGATTTTATGAAAAGAACATTAAATTATTAAAAAATTTATAACCCAAAAAATTTAAAGGTAAAAACTAATTTTAAGGGGGTATAATGTAACACCCAGATATTTTTTGAAAAAAATCAAATTAATTTAATTGTTTCGATATTTTCCATTTCATGCAACACTAAATCAAGATTGTGTTATTTGAAATCACTAAGTTTTGTTTGTGTTACATGAAAAACCAATTTAATATTACGCTTCATAAAACATTTATATTATCTTTTGGTACATGAAACACAATTTTTGGCCTATGTTATACATAATTTAGAGTTCCTTTGAAAGCATTCATTACAGACAATACCTAGTTTTACTAAACTACAACATATTATTAATATTATTATTAAAATATTACTATATTTGTTACCTAGAAATTGGAATGGATGTTATGAATATGGTTAATTAAATTATGAAAATATTTTTTACACATGTATATAAGAATAATTATTTGGTGACCAATTAACTAGAAATGAAAATAATAACCTTATGAAAATATAGGATATCTTTTGCTGTAAAACTATATTTATGAAATAAAATAAGTTTAACATAATAAATTATTTAAAAAACTTTTAATAAATTATTTTAATGAAATATATATATATATATATATATATTCATTAAAATATTTAACTTTCATCTTATGTGTTTTCTAGACAAGTGATAAGAATAAATCCAATTTTATGAATAAAAATATGTATTTTTATAAAAGGTAATTTTACCACCATTTAATGGTAAACCTATTTTAAATATAATTTTTGATACATTTATATTTTTTATTTGGAAAATTAATCTTCATTTTTTAAATCATAATATCAAAATTTAATTTGGGTTGATTTTTGGTATTTTTCGGAGAAGTTTCATTTTTTGATGAATAGTGAAAAACACTAGATTGTAATTGAAACTTCTTTTTCATATTATTTATTTATATAGTTAAATTACATTTAAAATTAGTTTTAAAGTATAATTACTTTAATTATACAATAATAAGTTCAATTTAGGTCATTTTAATCAATTTCACATTGAAATTGGATATAAAAAGAATTCAAATTTTTGAATATTTTACTTTAAAAACTCGTTTTCCCGTCATGTCTTTGGGATTAATTTTAAATTAATTTATACCACTTATATAATTGGAATTTTTAAAATAACATTAATATTATTAATAATCATAATTTATAATTTATAATAATTTAAACTTAATTTTTGACCAAAAATATTAGTTAAAGTACTTAAAATTAATTATAGCGATTTAGAAAATAACAAGTTTACTTGGTGGTAAAACATTAATTTAGAGGGTAAATAACCTATAATAACATAAAAAATACATTTTAAGGACATATTTAGACCAATTACCCTCTTTTATATAAAATTTACAATTATTTTTGGCACATGATGTAAGGGAGACCTCTCAATAGTATTTACCTTTTTATATTTACAAGAATGTCACTCCTCCTCCGCTATAAAAAGGGAACTCCCCCTCACTTATACACACCTATAAATCAATATGAATAATTAATAAAATGAAAAAAATAATCTCTAAACATATCTTTATTCATCATAGAATCCTTTCTTTTGGTAGAGATCCAACCAAGGAATCCCTTTGGTGAAAACCAAAAGAAGTTATCCAAATAAGAAGTGACATCCTTCCACAAACACTTTTGTTTCATTTCTTGATCCACCCCTTCATTTATTATTACTACCTAATTATATAAGAACCTCAATATAATAAATGTATTTATATGTTTTTATGTTAATATTATTACCTACACTCACACAAACATCCATCAAATGGGATACGCAATCATCATTCGCGTGTACGGTGGACTACCGCCTCATGAACTGATGTCGTTAGATCTTCCATTACCACCTTTAAAGGTTGCGAATAATGGTGGAACTAATATTTTTATACTATATATATGATATTTATTATTCCTTTATTCTTATAAAATTATTATATATTATATACCTTCATGTTTTCCATTTTTTGGGAATATGGTAACTTCATTTGTGGATTTGTGGACTACCGCCTACTCAAAGTGATGTGATTCATTCACACTTTACATAGAATGTTTTATGGATGGGTTTGGTAAAATTATATGGTATATATGAAATAATATTGATAAATTAATGATAATATATATATAGATATATGTTTCATTTACTTACATTCTTTCAATATAATAAGAAAATGGAAATAGCGTTCATGAATATGTATGGCATGTCATCTCCATAAATGGTGTATTCCATTTCATATTTATATATTTTATAGATTATTATAAATACTTATATAATGAATATATATTATAATTAAATTATTTTTTCAATTATTTAAATAATTAAATCATGTTCTAAAAGGATCAATAATAAAAAGTCAAACATATGCAAAAAAACAAAATAGTTATTACCCAAAATGTAACATTAGCAAGAAATTATAAATAAATGGGTAATATAAAGAAATAATAAAATAATATATGGTATGATATATAATAATATGGTTATTTTTTAAATTTATAATAATCTTATACTTATTATACATGATTTTTTAATGTGTATGAGGAAACTAAAGACTTAAGGTAAGAGTTTTCTCATCTCACTTTTATTTCTGTGAGATTTATGCTATATTCACCACTTATTCTTATTTTGTGGGATTTATACTGCCCTATGAAATGTTATATCATGATTATAATTAATTTAATTATATTAAAAGTTTAAATTGATGTTATTATTTCATGGGGATCATTATTAAAAAGTTACTCAAGTTATAAATGGATTTCTAGTCTCACTTTTATTTCTGTGAGACTTATACCTTATTCACCACTTATTTCCATTTTTTGGTTTATAAACTAGCCATGAATGTATTATATTATGATTAGAATTAAATTTATAGGTATTTATATATCCATTATATTATCTCTTTTCCATGGGTTTTATGTTTCAAATGTTACCAAATCAGGGAACTAATTTTGTCTCCATTTTCTTTCTTTGAGACCCATGCCATGTTATGAACCCATATTCTTCTACAAGGTGTATATACTACCATTTGTAATGTTATATCATAAATATATTTATTTTAATGATATTTTAATAGTCATTTAATGTTATTATTTCATGTGAATTATAAATCAAAGTTACCAAGGTAGGAAGAGTTTATTTCTACAATTGCATCGTTTATCAGGATTGTTTATGATTATTCTTCAATTGATGAAATATTATGATCCATATAGAAATAATTCTAATGACTTTTCTTATCCTATTTTTATTCATTATATAATAAATTATTGTTTCCATTTTTTCACTACTTTTTACTAGCAATAATTATAAAAAAAATTTATAAAAATCTAACGTTATTTCTCTCTTTGGTCAGAAATATGTTTTCTCCCAAAACCGTGTTTTCTAAAAAAATTAAAAAAAATATTCTATTATAAGATTATTTTCAAATAATAGTATTTCAATTATTTTCAGAGCTTACTTTTTTTAAAATTTATTTTCAAATAAATTCTTTTGAAAATGTTTTGAACTTCCTTTATAAGTTTTCAAAGTTATTTTCAATGAAAATGTATTCAAAATGTTTTCAATATTCCAATATAAGCTTTAAAGTTTTATTTTTCAAAATATATTTTCAAAAAAATTTAAGATTCCTTTATAACTTTTCAAGGTTATTTTTAAAGAAAAAGGTTTTCAAAGTTTTTTATGATTTAAAAAAATTTAAATTTGATTGGATATTTTCCTCAATAAATGTTTTAAAGAAAATTGAAAATGTTTCATTATAAGAAAAGTATTTTGGAAAATGTTTTATAAAATATATTTTTAAATAAATGATACTTTCCTTAAGAAATTTTCCAAGTGATCTTTCAAAATCCTTCCCCATCTAAGATGACATCCTTTGTTATAATTTATACTTTTCTAGGGATATAATCCAAGGACAGAATCGTTACTCTTTATTTTAATGGTTTATATTTAGGATTAAATTTTTTTTGTTAAACCCATTTCCATTACATGGGTTATATAATGATAAAAAAATTATGAAACCCACTTCCTTTCCTGGGTTATTTTACGATTATAAGGCCTGTCTATTTTCCATAGGTTATGATGTGATTAAATGTTTTTTAATAATCATTTCATTTCATGGATTAGGAAATGATGTTTATAAAACTCATATATTTTTATGGTTCCTGATATTATGATTGTTTTATTATTTTGTGGTACACGTACATATGATTTCATTATGTCATGGGTGGGACCAATATCTCCCTCTAATGAATTGGGTAAATATGTATATCTCATGTGACATAAATGGTTTTAATAGGGAGTAAACTTGGTTTAATAAGGGACTTTGTCTGCTAAGTTTGTCTTAGGAGTTAAATTTTATTTCTAAGATGGTGTTGGGTGTGAACCTTGACTACTAAGATGTTCTTGGGACTGAAAATTGACAACTAAGATGGATTGGGGAGTGAACCCATTACACTATAAGAAAAGGGATATGAATGGTGTCGGTGGTGTGTCCCACCCAATAGGTGTAGCCCCATGAAGTTACCTGATAGGTTTTGGAAACGATCCTTGACTTATAGGGAATGATTTTATATGATTACATGTATTCCAAAAATTATATTTATTATTTCTATGTTATGATTTCATCGATTATAATCTTTATTCCATTATGATTCATGTATTATTAACTACCAATCTTAATTCCATGATTCATGTTTATGTTCTTTGATATACAGGGTATGATTTTCCAATGTTATGATCATGTTCTCATACCCTTGTGCTTATGTTATGCTTATGTATCTATTTTATTTACCCTTATTGAGAATTTGATCTCACCCTTTCTTATATTTCATTTAACCAAGTTATGAAGAAAGGTTTTAAGTTGGAGTAATAAATGGGAATATCATTATGGTAAACATTGAAGATCTTTCACCAAGTTAGAATATTGTGTTCTAAGTTTCCAAAGACACTAAACTATTACAGTCCTTAGGAATGAAATTTTGCAATATGTTGAATATTTATCTAAAATGATGTAATATACATGAATGTTAATCAATATTTCCAATAATAAAAAGAATACTAACCTAAAAAACTAGTAAAATAAGCACTCTATGATATTCTAATTCCAACTCAAGCACTATCAGTAACAATCACCACCAAGCACTACTAAACTCTGACACCACTAGCACCATGACCACCAAAGTTGCCTATGAAATGTGCATCATCTGCATAGTCATAACATGTGTGGTAATGAAGCTTGTGAATGGGTGAGTATAAATATACCTAGTAGAAAACCCTAAAAACATAGAGGAATAATGATATAATAAGTTAGATCATATTATTATAAATCCACATGTACATAAAGGAATCAAGATAGCTAAGGATAAACATAACACTCAGTTTTCACAACTTGGATTCCTTGAAATAATAGACTAGAGGGAACCTATATTTCCTAGAGCATCACTAAAATTAAAACACTCAAACTACATGACTTTTTACACTTCCACCACATCCCTCTAAAAAGTAGTATGGGGTCTCCACATCTCTAAAAATTACATGACATTTGAGGGGGTACTGACTATTATGGAAGATTCATGCCTCATCATGTAAAATGTGTATCTATAAAGGGAGTTACTCCTTAAATTGGGTACCAATTATATATCACTAATGAGGGTTAGTTGTTACACTAATTGTATGTAGAACCCATGAACTGGAGTTGTCATGTCACCTAGGGACTTATCTACCTTGTGTATTCTCTAACCATATTTGTCACTCTTCTTCATCGACTCTATAAAGATAAAGTACCTCATATACTCAAACTCATCCATAATAATCCATGAATAATGAATATGTACGTGCCATTATAATATACATGGAAAAATCATAATAGATTATTGAAATGTATGATTCTAACAATCAAGTAATAAGTTATATAAAACACTAAATAATGCATAGTATATGACATATACTCTAATATACATGGTATGTGGGCCTTTTCCTATAGTTAGAAATATACTACCACTGTCTAGTCTATGTGAGAATGGAATACATGGAATTTCTATCATGATGCATGATATGTAGGACCTAAAAATCACTCAAGCATGTACTGATACAAATTCAAAATTAAATCCATCACGGTACATGATGTTTCCACTAAACCACATGGCATAAGGGGATATGGTGTTATCCTAGAATGTACCGGGTACACTCTAAGGCTCACATCTCCAAAATACATGGAATGTGACCCAATGTCACACACTTTGTTATATTTATAAAGTCAAAAAAACCATGGCGCCACATGGGGTGAAATACATGACATGAGATCTAGATGATTACACTCTATATAGTTGATATTTCCAAATCCAAATGGATTGTTCATCCTTGTTTTATACTATGTCAATCGCTGTCTCCAGTCACGACACCACTTCAACCCGAGTCTAACACACTTAGGGGTCACCACTACTCCCCATAAAAGTTTTATATTCATTTTTCACCATCAATAACACCATTAATATAGTTCTATATCCAAGTTATGATCCTTTTCATCAAACCATGTTTCATCCTCACAGGAATTCATGATGTGTCACTACCACCTTATGCAAACTCATTACCATCTACATACACTCATAAGTAAACCACTTTTACATATTTGAATATATAAATAAAGGGAAAGAAGAAGAAAGTGAAGATTTTTTATTTGTGGAAAAACATAACCACTAGATTTTGTGTTCACATTCATGTTTATCAAATAATGCAATGATGGAATTTCCTTTTAAGAAGAACTGAATAATGGATGAAAGGGAATCATTCATGAAAATTTTCTAAGAAAATACTTTTTCAGTGAAATTAAAATAAATTAATTATGTGATTCATTATTTTCCATAAAATATCTAAATAAAATTCATTATCATAAATAATTCAAACAAACCCTCCTTGAACATGGATTATTAGGAAAATTATGAACATTTATTTCATGTTGATGAAAACTCAACATGTAATGAAAAAATTGTGTAGAAATTTCGAATAGAAAAATTTATGAATTATAATTCAAATCTAATTGTTTTCACGGTTTCTTGTCTTGTATTTTCCATAAGAAATGGTGAAACTCGTTTATAGGAGGAAGAGTTAAATCACATGAATAAATAAGTGATAAATAAATTATAATTATCTTAAATTAATGTGTAAATGTCAAAGCTTAGATGATCACACCTTTATTCATGATTTTTTTCATCATCATTTGGAATAATTATCCTCCAACATACAAATAAAAAGTTGAATATTATCTAAGATTATGTTCATTATCAACAAATAAACACATATAGAAACTATAACCATATATTTATAATTAATATTTTAGGTTAGATAATTTTCTAAATAAACACTTTCTAATCTTAAATCCTAAGTTCTAAAGCCTAACTATGAAAATTACACCTCTCTATGGAAAAACCCTTCATTTTAGACACAACTATGGTGTTTTAATTTACATTTAAGGCTATATTTAGGAGATATTAATTTATTTCTTAAATTTGATTGAAAATAATATATTTAATAAATTATATATTTTTTGAAGACCCATATCACCAGAAATAATGAACCAACTCTATGACCACCCTTTATAAATATTTTTAAAAATATTTGAAGGAATTTATTACAAATATTTTGGTCTCTACAAATTTGTTTCTGATTAAAAGGTTTATGAAGTAAACACCACCCATCCTAGGGTCTCTAACTCTATTTATCTCTCCACCCACTACCTTAATACATGGTATATATAAATATCAACATGATAATAAATTAAAATAATTTATATAAAAACATTATCACTAAATAGTGAGTGTTCATTTTTTACTTAAATTTCAATTGTAAAATTTGGACCATCAATATTTTTCTTCATAATAGTAGTTCCTATCTTAATTTCAAAAGTGTCTTTTCTTTAACTTTATATTATATCTTTATAATACATTCAAAATTCATCCCCTTATAATTATACACATGTCCTATGATTATTTTCCATCAAAAACATCCACAATAATTCAAATAAAACTAAAAAAGTAATGGATAATCTCCCCTATTTTGAAAAAATATTTGAATTTTAAAAATAGTCAAAAAATAATCACATCACAATGTGATGTATTGAATTATAGTGTAATTTAAATCAACTTCACCAAATTATAATGTGATAAACTACATTATTAAAAGATTATTTGTTAATAATAGATTAATAAAATATCAATGAAATCCATTTTAAAACTCATTCAAAACAATAAAATGATATTCCAAATACATCATAAACCTCAAATATATTATGATGTTACACTATTTTTTGTGGAGTGATGTATTCATGTTTATCCAACCATTTATTTTCCATTTTGTCATGCCCTCCCATTATTTCATGGTTCATACTTCATTGTTAAAGATCAATTATTTATTATGTTGTGAGCCTCAACATTGTGGTGTATCGCATTCATCTAGCTGAAAAACTACATTACGACATGATTATTTGTTAACCATAGATTAATAAAATATAAATGAAATACATTTTAAAAATCTTTAAAAACTATGGAATGATCTTCCAAATCCATCATATACCTAAAATATATTATGATGTTACAGTAATTATTGTGGAGTGATGTATTCATGTTGATCCAACCATTATTTTCCTTTTTATCATGGACTCCCATTACGTCATGGTTCATACTTCATTTTTAAAGATCAATTATTTATTATGGTGTGAGCCTTAGCATTATGGTGTATCACATTTATCTAGCTTAAACTTACCTTCACAAATTTTTCATGAGGTCCTAATTGTGACTTGAAATTATCCTTAATATAATAGTGTATTATGGTGTAGAATGACTGGCCCTAATCTCTTTAATTTTTTCTTATGTAGCCCTCTTCATGGTATTAAGATCATAGATGTGCTTTGATTTTGTATTATTTCCCAATGACACTCCCAAAACATCTCCAATAACCACCAATATTTACCAAGTCATTATCACCACTATAATACCTTCAATAAAGCCCATTACCAATAGAAAAACACTTATGGCATCTTGAAAACTTAAAATCCAACATTCTCCCATGGTTCCAACAATATATCATTTAAATAACCTTGGTTATAATAAATTATTATTCTTATTTATTATTGAGTCTATATTAATTGTAATGGTATCTATAATTATTTTAAATAAAGGACACCACTTTGATAATTTTAGAAGTAATCACGGTCATGATTGATTGATTCAGTCAAGCCCCAATGATTGTGTGTTCATAGTTCATAGACTTTTAGGCAATTCAGTCATCAAATTTATATAAATTATTATTTGGTATTTATTTCCATTCACCAATCACATTATGATAACTGTTTGGTATAGTGATTAATTTTACTTTTGAATCGCATAAATCCATATGGAATTAAACTACCATTCTTTTGAGTAAATCTTTAAATATGAAATAGTCCGGAGTTTCCCACCACCTTTTTGTTTTGGGGTTCCTAGAAATAGAAATCATCAGGAGGAAAACTGATTAAGATACTGCTTTGAGTTTCCTATTTCATTTATGGATAATAAATTAGGATATTCAAAGCTTAGTGGTGGATAGGTTAGGTTTAACCACTCAAGGTACATTTTCTTCTTAGGTTTCACTAGAATGAGAAGAGATTTAATGATTCTAGTCAAGCATTAATTATATCAAACATATCAGCCTCTAATGTTTTTCCATGTATTGAAATCAATATTGGATGAATTTCATGGGCTATAAATTAATGGTGGATCAATAAGAGAAACTTTTGGTAATCTATTGGAGTAACTGTCAACCATATGGTTAGATCTGGCTTTGGATTAACTATGTGGGTTGATTATGCTTTCATGGGTCAAGTGTATTCTTACTTTTGAGGATAATCAAACAGTGTTGGTAAGGAAATTTGGGCATTCAAGATAAGAATCATAATTTCTAGATATATTACCTTAGATGAATTTGACATTGATTTATCAAAGACACTTAAATTCTTACCGTAATAGGGAAATCTATTTATCTATAGGGAGAAATTCAATAGATTTTAGTGTTTAGTGAACATATGGTGTGGTGACACCCTTTCCCTTATTAATGGTGCACCATGTAACTGGTGATGTATGTTCAAATGGGGACCCTAATGTCTAGGTCTACCTTTTATTCTAGGTACACGCTCCTTCACATACCTTAGTATGAGCAATATTTTCCATGGATACATCATCCCCAACTGGATCTTCATTGACATCACATTCTAATGTGATGATAAGGTTAGCGACAATGATGCTCACAAATATGAACCCTTCTGAGACCAAGTCATCATATTCATCCATAAAATATGGTACTTCATTGGATTTAGAGTAACTGTTGATTTCAATGTTATAATAATCTCATATAACTAACTTATTTAGGAGTTATTCATCCTTACGGACCTTGTGGTGCATCACCTTATCATCCTAACACACTTGTTGAGGTGAATTAGGTGGTTCATCATAGAAATTAATTCTAAGGTAACTTCCTTGAAATTTCATCACATGTGGACCAAGTGGCATATTTAGCTCAATGGTTTATTTTGGAGATTCCCCAAGAATTTTCAATATTAATTTCTATGAATGTGGTATGGTAATAATTGTGTTATCCTTTTGTTTAGTAGTGGAAGGGGTAAAAATATCCCCAACCCTATGGGATGGGATTTCCCATGTGACATCATAACTCCATCAATATACTTTTTCACTTCTCAGGTTTATATTCTAATGAGTGTTGGGAATGGTGTATCTTTCACAAATTTAAGTTTTTCTAGCCTCATAAACATGGACTGGGAGGTAGCTTCCATAGTAAGTGACCATGTTTCATCAATTTTTCCCATTTTTAGGTTCATTACTTTTTTTGTTTTGTTAGTGTCTTTGTGAAGGAGTCCATAAATTACTTGATATTGATGTGTATGAATCTTTTGGGATTTTTAGATAGGGAAACTTTTTTGAGAAAACTGATTAGCCCCATCAATCCTCATATTTTTTTGTGTTAATAATGACAATGACATGGCACATTTGTTTCACATAATGAACCAAACTAAGGGAACATGTTTGAACTTTTTGGGTCCCTTTGAGGATGAATGATTGTGGGAAGGTTTACCAATTCATACCTTCCATAGAATCTTATTGATACATGGGGGAATTCCTCTTCAAATATTTTTAAAATCACCCTAATTCTATCTATAAAAGTGCATTAAATGTGCTCATATTTTCTATTGTATTTATAATTCTATGTTATTGTAAGGGAGGTTAGTTTAACTTGTCATTATTATTCATCAATCATTTTGAAGTGGTCAATATTCCAAGAATATGAAATTCATTTTAAATTGAGGATATTAAATGTTTCCCATAAATTGTGAAAAAGTAATGGTATATGATTTTTATTAGTGAGAACAACCATGATATACTAGGAGGTGGAAGGAGGAAAATAACTATTATTTTATTACTAACTATCTCCTCCCACATTCCATCAGATTTGGACTCATCTTCATCTAAAAGATCATTCGGTTTTTTTCCTATAATTTTTGGTTTTTCAATTAATTTATTAAGTAGAGATATATTTATTAATCATATTTAACTTTTCCAAATTTTAAATGACCCAATATTGGAACCAATGATGATTGATAGTTTAATACATCTACAAAATAAAATAATGTACTTTTATTCAGTGATAGGGAATCTAGTAATACTGATTTTTCTTTGATATAATCTCTCTTAAGAAAAATGTTCTCACCTCAATTGAGATACTAACTAGGTCTGATTTCAACATTGTGGGCTCAGAGAAACATATAGTATAAGACTTACACTGAATTCCAATAAAAAATATTTTATAAGGGACTTGGGATGGAAATAATATACCCCTTTAGTAAGATCAACCATATGAATTTGGAATCCTACTCCAAAATACATGTCATTGAGAATTCCCCAACTTGGTACTCTTTATCATTTTCACAAGGAGAAAATTCATGATGGTTAACATGGGGAAGACCTCCATGGTTAACTTCTTCGGTGATATAAATACAATGATGTTGGATTGATATTTTATCATGGGGATGACCTCTATAATAATTACCATGGTAGGACCTCAATGGTTTACTTCCTCTTTAACACAAGTAGGTTCTTTATGTAAGATTTATATTTCATAAAGGGTAGAATATTTATGGTGATTACCAAAGGGAGTACCTCCATGGTTAACTCCTTTATATAAATATGGTGGATATCCATATTGGATTGATATTTCAATATATAGAGGACCTTCATGAAAGTTACCATGGGGAGTGAATCCATGAATGACTTCTTCTTTGGTATTCATAATACCTTCATGTTGTTTAGATAATTCATCATAGGGAGCAACTCAATGGTGGTTACCATGGGTAGAAACTTTATAATTGACTTCTTATACATGGGGAGGACCTCTATGTTGGATTGATATTTATATGTGGGGAGGAAATCCATGAAGGTTTCCATGTGGAATATCTCCATGGTTTAATTCTTCTTCAACATGATTAGGGCCTCTATGTCGGCTTGATATTTTATCATGGGAATGAACTCTATGGTGGTTAATTTTATTTTCATGGGGAAGAAATCCATAGTGATTAATGATGTCATTAACAATAAAAATACTACCATGGTTTATTGGGGTGTTTAGGGAGTACCTCCAAGGTAGTTGATATACCTTTAATGGGTGATGTTGACTTTTGGGACCACTGAAGCACATCTAGAGAATGTTTAGGTCATTTTACTTAACATGAACTGAAACCCATATTATGTTACTATTAGGATCTGGTTGTGAACATTAGGGATCTGAGAAAGGGTAATAAAATAATTTTAGTCTTGGGGAATGGTTATAGTATTTCCCTGACAGGACATCCCTCTTTGTTCCCAACCCAAAATGTTTGGGGTAGATACCTATTCAACAAATTTAAAAGAGGTTGGGGCTGTTTGGTGGTTTAAATAGGCATGACTAGGAAGATTCATCAAAGGTGAATCTTGAAAAGTAACATGTAAATAAAGAACATCATCAATATATTCCTCTATGTAAAGAAATAACACATTATCTCACCTTAAAGATAGGACCCCAAAGTAGTTTGATGTCATGATGGGGGTTGATTTCCCCCTTTCGGCCTATCATCATGGCACCACCCTTGATAGCTTCAACTCTTACAAGTTCTTACGTTATACCATTAGGTTTAGGATCAGATGGGCAGAAAAATATTCCCACACCAACATTATCACCATTTGATTGTAGTGGTGTTGTATTAGGGAGAGTGTAATTTACTGTTTTGGAGTTGAGTTAGTTGTGGTTATAACAGCAACATATATGTGAGGTACTACCATACAATTATTCCCAGTCACAAAAACATGGGTTCCCATTCTTTTTCCCCCAAACTGGTTAAGGATTATGACACCTTATTATATTTTATCATAAAATGACATATAGATTATACATAATACATAAAAAAGTAACCCATTGATGTAACATCATAAATAAATATGTATGGTAAATAATTTTATTTCAAATGTAGAGGATTCCATGTTGGTTTTACCATTTTTTATATCTATCATTTCTCTAACCTACAAATTTTATATGGTGTAGGTAAAAAATTATTGGTAGAGAGTATGGGATTTTTACTTATCCCAAAAAGAAGCATGTTGTAAAATTTGATATACTCATATAAATTTAAGTATATTCATGAAATTATTCCCTATGACAATGTCTATTACCTTTGATGAAAGGAATTGATTGACACTAATTAATTTAGGAGGGCACTATACAAAATTAATCTAGTATATGACCATTGTATAGATCATGTCATGTTTATTACATAAGGAAGGGTAGTTTCAATTCATGTGATGAGGTTCTATATAATTTAAATCTATCTAAGAAGGTGTGAAGAAAGGGGTATTAAAATGACATTGAGATAAAACCACTGTAATATTTTTACATATCCCAATCAAGGGAATCATAACCCATGTAGTTTTGGTTTACAGTTTAAAACGTGTTCCAGGGTTTTCCAGTCATCCTTTATAAACATGGATTAAAACTTTAGACTGAGAAAAAATCACAAAATGAAATTTAAATTCATTTTAGTGGGAAATATTTGTTGGTTCCATAACCTATGATCTAGAAGCACCTCTTTAAATATTCAAAACATAGAAAAAAGTTTCATAAGTTCTAAAATTGGAATGAACTTGCATCCATGATGTGTTTGGAATTGGGAAAAAAATAACCTCATCCACATACTACAACATTAAAATACACACTAAATAATAAATTCTAGAAGACATTGATATAAATAACAAATTTAAGAAGAAGAAAAATTATTTTTATGTGGTTCAAAATAAATTCTACACCATGGGGGAAATACTGAAAACTCTTTATCAAAGATGAAAAAGAATATTTCAATATTGAATAATTAAAAAATAAATGAATCCATCCTACTATATATAGTAGAGCCCAGTCTAGGAAACTGATTTTACCACTTTATAAATGTTCCATGAATTTTTTCACTGAGGTTTGATCATTGACTAAGTGTCACCGCATCAACTGACTCATTCAGTGAATAATGCATGCATAAGAAAATTCCATGAGTTATCCTTATATATCCATATTAATAACACTTAAGTAAAACTCAATAATTCCAATAACACCTTATATAACTTCAAAATTGACTCTTACATAATTTATTTTAATCTTTACACTTCCTCATTTTATACCCATCGTTGTTTCTTTTGAATGATCTGCTTCTGATTTCTCTGCCTCCAAACATCCAGAATTTGGTTTTATCCCTCCACCATCTTTGTCTAGTTTCTAAATTAGACTTTCGGATTAAATAATTATTTTATTTCCAATAAATATATGTAAAATGTTTTCTTCACTATCCAAAACCTAATAATATCTCACTTAGGAATCATTTTTACTCTATTCCACCAAGTCCCCTATTATCATCTGTAAATATCTTCTACTCTCAATCTTCTTTTTCAATCACATGGTTCCCTCAACATGATTATAGTCATAAAAACTCAAGTAATGTGTATAAAAAACTAATAATATCTTGGAATAGGACCTTGGTTAGCATATCTACCAAATTCCAAACTCCATCCACATTCGGTATCACCAACGCTTTATCCTCCAAAAACTTCCATATGAAGTGATAATTCAGTTGAATATTATTCATCCTAAAATAGATCATAAATTTTTTTTCTAATTGTATCACATTTTATAAATCACATAAAAACATCACAATCGTCTTCCCTCTTATAATATCCTCCAATATCCCCTTCATCCAAATAAACACCTACCCATCTTCTATAAGTGTAATATATTATATCTCCATTATTGAAAGTGCAACTACTAGTTGAATCTTTAACATCCAACTCAAATTTATGAATCTATAACTAAACACATAGCTATTGTTCTCACTAAAGTGTTTTTATCTCGCATAAAGTCTGAATATATAGATACCTATAACGTTTTTTCTATTCTAAAACATAAATACAAACTTTCAAATTCTTTGGGATAAAAAAGGACCCCCTAAACGGCTTCCTAATTTTTTATTATAAGATTTTCCATGAACATGATAACAACTACAAATGCATGAAAAATGGACATCCATGTGAAAACTATAGAATAAATCATGTTTTTGACTACCAATAAAAATGGAATCTTTTCCAAGAACTCAACCTCTACTTCTATTATATTTTTCTTCTCCTTTTGTAGCTTAAAGTTCCTAACCGGGGGAGTGGAAAATGGTTTCACCTAACAAATTTTTAAGCATTCCATCACATTATGGATCTATTTATATTTATCCATGAAAAATATTCTATATTTTAATTCCCTTAAAATCTCTAAACCCAAAATCCATTTTATAGGATTGAGATCCTTCATCTTGAAACTTTTGGATAGTTCAACCTTCAACTCATCAATACTTTCCTTTACCTATCCAAAAGTAAGAATATCATCCATATAGAGAAGTAAAATGATTAAACTAACATCACTATACACCTTTTAGTAGAAAGAATGGATCACATTTCAATGTAAAATGTTTTATCCTAGTTTGAAGGTATTGAACTTCTAGTTTCACTGCATTGATGCTTACTTTAACTCATAAAGGTTATATTTTATATTCCATGCAAGATCATTGTTCTATTTATCTATAAATACCTTTGGATTTTCCATTTAAATATACTTGTCCACATCTCTATGAATAAATTTGGTTTCAATAAATAACTGGTTTAGATATACCATTTCATAACAACAATTATGAATATCATCTAAATGGTCATGTGTTTAACAATTAGAGGAAAGTTCTTAGAAAAATATACACATTCTATTTATTGACAAACATTCATGAAAAGACTTAAATTATACCATTATATTCCTCCTTTATATAATGAAGCCATTATTTCTAAATAAGACTCTTCCCTATATGTCAATTCATTAGATCCCACATCCTAGAAACATGTAAATAATTCATTTCATCCCTCATCGATAACTCCCACTAACTCAAGTAACTCAAACATACAACCTCTCTCAAACATTCAGGTTCTCTAAATTCTATTAGAAACAATTATAATAGTTTATTTATATGTATCTTCATTTGTAAATGAATCCTGATAGACATTAGTAGCTGAATTTGTAGCTCATATCCTTCCAGAACCATGTGTTCTATAATGTCAAGTTATATATCTTTCCCCTAAGCTTCAATAATCCCCAAGATCTCTGGTACTTATGTCCTTTAAAACACCATTTATACTTCACTTACATATAGAATTTATTTTGGATAGTTTGGTGTTTTTGGAACTATCATACTCCCTAAATTTTCTAAGACTTATGGATCTTATAGACTTCTATTCATAGAAAACCTAGATGATAATGATTATTTTATATCATTTATAACTTCTAATATTTTTAGATATTTAAAAATATATATATTCATTGAAGATAAAATTAAATATTTTAACAACATTCCATATGTTTCTATCTTAAATATGAAATCCAAATTCATTTTTGTTATAAAATAAAAAGAAACATGCTCGACACTCAGCCTCTCACTTGTCCCTTTATTTGGAATCAATATGAACGTAGGTGAGTAAAATAAAGACATTTATTTGGTAAATTTTAATCTTATTTTTGGGCCAAAATTATTCGATGATTTCTTCCCTCACCAGATAAGTAGTAATTTTTTTAACCAAGTGACACAATTCGTAGAAGCTTCCTAAAAATACTTGGGAAAACTAGTGTGTATCCTCATTCTCATTTCTTTATCCACCGAAGTTTGATTCATCCTATTTATAGATATATTTTAATCCATATTTCTTGGTATTTTCTAATAAAACTGTATGCATTTACACTATTAAAACCTCTACAATTCCCTGATTCTATATTTCCCACCATTTTTAGACCTCAAATATTTTAGTTTACTTCTATTATATTTTTCCACCATGGATATCCATTAAAAAATGTTTTGAAAAATTCAAACTTATTCTTGATAAATAACAATCATTCCATATTTATTTCATCATCGATTAAGGTAACAAATTAAAATTATCCTTAATGAGAATGGTATGAAGAAGGCCCCCATGTGATCATATAAACAAACTCTAACTTCTTATCCTTTGCCGCATTTTCTTATATTCAAAATGAGACCTTCCATTGCTTCCCAAGAATTAATTCTTAACATGTTACATGATCCATGTTTCTGACCTTCAAAACTCCTTTAGAATCAAGTAATTTCATCCCTTTCTCACTTAAGTGACCAATATGTTCATTCCAAAACATTATGTAAGTTTTTTTTTCTGGAATTCATTGCTCTTTTTGAAACTCACATCATGTACAATGTTTTAAATTTTACTCCTTTGGCCACCACCATGGAACCATATATAAATTTACAAACCCCACCCACAAAATTATTACAGAAATCCACATCATCTAGTTATCCTACCAAAATCCAATTTTTCCATAAAATCATTATGTGTCACACATCTTACAATTCCACCATGATTCTGTTCTATATCTAAATAGAAACATCACTGTTTCCCACTATGTAAATAGTTTCACCATACTCAATATGTAAATTTTCATATATTTAATAAATATAATTTCCCATACTCCTTATCTCAGATGTAGAGTAAAAAAATAAGCCTCGTAATATATAATATAACAATCAAGAGGCCTAGAGATACTCATCAACAAACCACTTGTATCTTCCAAAATAAGATTTTTTAATTCACATCCAAAAGCATGTATTATAGAATTAACTCTTTACTCACTACAATATTTCTTCATATAACCTTAAAATATAAAATGTAAGCATAATGGATGACCCACATCAGATCTATTCAAGTATATACTTATTCTTTAATTCCCATTCATGTGACTCTTTCGTGAAGTAGAACATTCCATACCTCCACACTATATGAATTTTTGGTAGAATTTTGGATCTCCTTACACTAAATCTCATAATTTAGAATTAGATATAGAACATTCACAAACACTAAGTCCGTATTACCACATGATTTTATCACTATGGTTAACATCATATCTCGTAATTCTGGGAGTGATAAAAGAATAAAAAGTTCCCACTATAGATCTGCAAACTTTACCTTTACTGATTTCAACTAAATTAAGATCTTTTTGAATTTAATGAAATGATCATGCATCATATTTGCCTATAATATTCTCATATCAAATATTTTTTTCAATATAAACACTTTGTTCAATGTAGTTTTATTCACATACTTATTGATAAGAGTCTTCATATGTTCTGAATCCATCTTCACTTAAATGATGTTATAGGTCTTGTTTCAGGTCAGTGATATCCAAATAAATTTCAGTTATTTATTATCTAGGATTTATAATTATTATTCCTTCATGAATTAGGGTTTGGTGGTAGTCAATAAAATATCATGATCCTTCTATAGTATAAAATTCGTTATCTACATCTTTCAAAATCCAAAAATTATTATGTTTAAATTCTAAACCCAAAACTTATGCTAATCCAATACCACAATTTTAGAATCAATTAATTCTCACTAAAATTGAAAAAAATAAAGAGTTATCAATAATTTCTTATTAGAATTATTATACAAGGATGAGGGTAAAATTATGTTGTTAAATTGAGATCTAAAATACCATGACTAGGGTCCGGTCATGTTGAACTGTATAACTGAGATCGGATACCACTTGTTGGGTCTATAACCTCTGATAAGGAATCAATCTATTGAGTCCTAAAAATGAGTAATAAAGTTCTAAAACTTCTACAATCATAATAAACCCACATCCATGATATTTCCAGAATTAGGAAGACAAATCACGCCATCCACACACTGTAATGCTCACATACACTGTAAATAATAACTTCTAGAAGGAAATGATAAAAGAGTAAATAAAATAATAATTATTTGTGTTTTTTTTGGATGAATTACTAATTCATATATGGAACACCATAAAATATTTATTAAATAAGTGTAATAATATTTCAATGATGAATAATTACAAAAACAATGACCACATACTACTATTTATAGCAAGTTCAATTTGATGCAACTGGTTCTACTACCTTTTGAATTTCATGGGTGACCATTCATTGTGGTTTTATCATAAAATTAGTTCCACTAATTCAACTAACTCAGCTGATGAATAGTATATTTATCCTTAAACTCCACTATTTATCTTTATATATCCTTCAAAAAACCCTTATATAACCCTCATGTAAATTTATAATTGACTCTTACACAAGTTATTTACATCTCATAACATCCTCCTTCCAAACTTATCATTGTTGGTTTTGATTTATCTTCTTATGATTACTCTTCTTCCAAGATTATGGAATTTGGTTACATCACTCACCCATATTCATCTGGTTTTGGAATTGGACTTTTGGATTCACTCCTTTCAGTTGTTCCAAAAATTAGCCGAAAAATTCTTTTCACATCATCTAAAACATATCAATACTATTTTATTCAATTTCATGTGTATATGATGGTATATCATAAATATTAAACTCATGTGTTAAGTATAACTCCATGCAGTATAAGGTTGTGTGATATGAACTATTGTATTTCTTTTTAAGAACAAGAAACAAAGAGAAAATGTCTTTTAGGTTAAGGTTATATGACTAGGACCAAGCATGATACTTTTGTTAGGATAACCCTTGAAATAACCAACACCCATAGGATATGGACATAAAGGAGGGGTGTTGGTTGGGACTTATATAGAAGTATATAGTACTATTAATGAACCTATAGAATTTTAATACTAATGGGAGTAAGGTTAGACTTATTCCAAAGTATCCCCAGATATGAAATCAAATCAATATATTGGTTTAATGCATGGGAATTTCACTAAGATAGGTGGGAATAGGAATCAGGTATGTGTAATATGATTGGGTCATACATAAAAACTTCATAAAGTTCATTTTGAACCACACCACCTAACATGATTAAATATTGATCAAGTGAGTAATGTGCAAGATATGAGTGGGACTTACACATAAGTATCTAAAGGTTTTGGGTCCAGTCAATGAACTTGACAAAGGTATATGACCTTGTTTAGATGAGTTATAGTACCCCTCCACCTGGGTGAACCTAAACCATTGAGGTCAAGTGACCTTATCAGAGTAGTAGGTAGTGGTTCTCTAGGGTAAGAGGATTTGTGAAGATAATAACCTTAACAAAGTTTCCCTCTTGAGGTTAAGACCTTGGAAAAGTTATTCCATTGAGTTTAACAAGGCCACTTTTCCAAAATTATATGGTTTATCTAAGGTATTTTACCTCTGAAGAGGTTAAGCGATTTTCAAAACAAAATATCATGGATAATGTTTCCAAACCCTCATATAAGTGTCCTTAGATTAGATAGAATATAACTAATATTCCCTTCACTAAGGTTTTTCCAAAATCATTCTCAAAGGATAAAGTTTTCCAAGGTCTAGATTTTGGGCCTTAGAAAAGTGGTATACAATGAAGTTATTGGGTATGGAACCTTTAGATAACACAAATTACCCATATTCTATCTTATTAGGTTTTGATTGATAAATCACCCATGGGAGTTAATTCACCTTTTAGAGCTTTGTTAAGGTGTGATGAATAAATCCTAGGATCTCCTTTAGGCTGTGACTCTTCAGTTTCCTCCTTATATCCTCTATGTATAATGGGGAATTTAAACAAACTATTTATAGGAAATGTATAATACCCTAATATTTATGAGTAATGAATTCAATCTATTTTATGTTTAACCCTATGTATTTTGGTGTGTTTTGGTTATAGGAGGATTCATAGGGGGTATGGGATCATATTTTATGGAAATATACCAACGGTGGAGGAATATTCGTAGGAGTATATTCCCCGTTGGAACCTTAGTGGGAAGACACCATGGTTATGGTGGACCTTATAGTGGCATTGTTCCATTGGATAAGCAATCAAATGTCCAATGGGTGGCCACTGAATTTTAAGTGGGGGTTCTGATTTTTTTTATTTTTAATTAATTGATTTTAAATTAATTAAAAAAAATTTAAATGGGTTTTCACACCTCATTTATGCATGTAGTTAGTTTTTACCCCTCTCTATCTATTTTCTCTTAGTTCTCTCCCTTCAAATACCAGATCTTCATCACTAAAGCTCTAATACTTATGTAATCTACTTCATGGGAGTGTTATGGTTTATCTTATTTCATTCCATTAAGGTTGTATTAATGAGTATTCTTCAGTTAGAAAGATCCTACGAGTCTAGGGTAGGTGTTCCCTTACTCTCTCAATGGTTCTTACCCATCTTTCATTTGTTTTATGAAATATGTGAAACATCACTATGTTGGGTATGCCCTAAAAAATTAAATTAGTTTTATTAAATCTATATGGTATGATTAGGAACCATTAGGCCATAAGTTCCTCATATGAGTTATGAATTGACACCATTGGTCACCGATGAATGATTCCCTCATGAGATATGTTATGAAACTGAGAATTGGATCCTAATATGGGTGCCTATAACTGAGAATTGGCCCTAGGATCCAAGTGTAGGGCCTTAGTGTAGTCCTTAGTGAGAAATGGATTGGTTACTTATTAAGTTAGAGGTATAATAGCCTAGGAATGGGAATTGTACATAGGTTGATGGATTAAGAGTGTGACCTTTGATATGTTAAATGTTTATAAATGCTTTTAATTGAATTAAAATGATATATTGTTCATATTTTTTCGTTCTTAGTATATAGTGGTACCCCATCCACCTAAAATAGACTAATGGTGGTGTGTTGTTCAGCCTTGGTGTGTTGGTGGTACCCAAAAGAGGATTTATGATCCATTATTCATTGAGAGGCTAATGAAATAGTATATCCTTGTCCACTTTAGTAATTTCATACTAGTGGTATATCAACCACTTTGGATTTTGTAATAGTATTTCATTGTCCAGTAGTGTGATTTATCCTAGTAGTGTATCATCTAATTAGGGATATGTTCCAATAGTATACCATCCAATAAAAGTTTGATATTGGTAGTGTATCTACCACATGATATAGGATACTAATAATACACCATCCACATATGGATATGGAATCGTTGGTGAATCATCAACTTATGGATATGATATTAGTGATGACTCATCCACCTATGGATATGATATCAGTCATAAATCATCCACCTATGGATGTGATACAAGTGTTGCATCATCCACAAAGATGATGGTACTAATGGTGAATCATCCACCGTTAGAGGTTATCTAGGTGGTGCACCATCCACTTGAATATTTGAGATGGTGGTTTATTTTCAACCTTGAGAG
Source organism: Viscum album (assembly GCA_963277665.1). Lineage (NCBI taxonomy): Eukaryota > Viridiplantae > Streptophyta > Magnoliopsida > Santalales > Viscaceae > Viscum > Viscum album. The sequence goes on along the minus strand of OY728145.1, from coordinate 2,102,970,773 downwards.
TAATATCAGTGGTTTATCATCCACCAAGATGAGATGTATTGGTGGGGCCTCATATACTTGAGTTGTGAGATGGTGGTATATAATCCACCCGAGCATGGAAAAAGTGGTACGTCATCCACCCAAGATTGTCGATGGCCCATTCATTGGGTGATAAATCATTCTCTATTGGTGTTAGTTTTATAGTGATAGATTTTTCACATTGGTTATTCTATGGGGAGTGATATATCATTCAAAATAAAGGTGTGTTATTATAATATGGGTATATCATCCCATTATGGAACCTTTTAAAGAAATTGTGGTCAATCACGGTTTGGTGGGAGCACTTCACAGGGTGAAATGTTGTTTATTTATTGTTTTTTACTTTACTAGCTTGTTGTATTGAGAAAGAACCTATATTTTCTATTTTTATATGTACGGAATTGGTGATAGACTATTTATTTTTACTCACACCCTACTTGGGAACCTTAGTTCTAGATCACACTTCATGATTTATGAATTAGGTAACCTCAAGAGCCTTGCTGCTATGGATAGTTGAGCTAGTGGGTCTTGGTTATAGTTGGTAGATCGGTTTCAACCATGAATAAGGACTATTTGTGTATGTATCATTTAATTTTTCTTATTTTGGACAAAATTATATACGATCCACCCATATGGGATATTTTTATGCATTTATGAATTGTATGAAATTTAAAACATCTCATTTTAATATATAATGGTGTTGATATTTAGTGTTGGCTTGAATTTAGTTTTTTTTATATTGATTATGTTCTTATACAATGATAAATATTTCCTTAATTTTTCTTATATAATTATTTATGGTTATATTTACCTGGGGGTATAGTTTCCTCATCCATTTATATCAACCATCACTATGAGTCAACAACCTATGGAATATAGGGGAATTCTTGAGGTGTGTAACACTCCAGTTGTGTCACAACAGAGGTAAACCAGGTTGGGTACATTAAAAGGTGGTGTTATAGCCTTATTTTTCATTTTTATGACTATTTAGGTCCTAGAAATAGTTATCCCATACATTAGGGAAGTCCAAGATAGCATGGATGAGATTTTTATTCTAGGTTTTTTCTTTTATGGTTGGGTTACTTTGATAATATGGTGCATTTTGATATTGATTTATGATTTTTGTTTTTCTATCTTAGGATGATGTATCAAGAGAGTGTGTGTTCATGATTCATTATTAGCACATAAAGATAACAGGAAATTATTATGCTTGTATGTGATCAATATTTTGGATATGATTTAGGGTTGGGTCACTTAAAGTATCAATAATAACATGTATAGTATTTTCAGATACAAATTCTCAGTGTAACTCTACTTGACTAGCTCGTGATTCCCAACTTCTACTGGTGATATACTATAATTGTTATTTGAACCTTTGAGGGAACATACCTAACTCAAGAGAGGGTAGGTTGGGCTGGAATCAAGAGTCATCTTGTAAAATCTTTTTGTCTTGGGTGTGTGTCTTTAGGGAAGTGTTTTGTGTGCCTATTATTTATTACCCAAAATTATGATGTTTATACCTATGATAGAATGTGTTATGAATCATGCATTTGGTATTTGTACAGATATTCTATTATGGTGAACTTCTATTGAGCATTAAGAGGGCAGGGATGATTATTCCGTAATGACTATGGATCTAGAGTCACTTATTACACATATTCTTCCTATTTATAGGAATCTTGGAGAGAGTTTTCTTTAGGTTATGTATTCCATATGACACGGGGAACCAAGATCTAGGTTAACCATACCAAGCTTGACCTACAAGTTCCTAATACAACATCCACTACTATTTTTTGGTTGAAGGTATACCAAAGGTTGTAAAGTTTTAGATAGAGTATATGTATACTATATTTTACCACCATGAGACACCCCCTGAGAGGCAGATAATGATTTCCAGTTATACATTTTCAAGACCAATGAATCTCTGGTGGGACATTTTGGTCTAGGAAGAATAGTATGTGAGGATGTCTTAGAGGGACTTTCAATCTTGATTCTTCAATCACATATTTCCAAAGATCCGAAGGTCTTAAGGGACTAAGGAATTCCGGAATTTGGTTTAAGTGGCATGTCTATTATAGACTATGTTGCTTGATTTACTAAAATGTTGTGCTTTGCAACTACCTTGTGTTGGATTTGGTGCCTTAAAACCAACTTATGTATACTTTAAGATAAAATATATTCATTTTTTAATATTAATAAACTTCTTGTCACATCATTATTATTATTCTATGTGACATAGTATGTGATAATGTCCTAAGAGTAGTTGTCACACTAAAAGGTCAGAGTAGTTCCCCATTATGATGAGAATCCAGAAGTACCATGACAGTATTCTTAAATATATGTTCTATGGCCAGATGAAATAATTTTTGAGGCACAAATTATACAGGATATTAGGAGTGGGGGATATAGGAATTTGAGGCACCTTGGCATGTTTTACGCCCTTAGTATTATCCAATGTAGGGTATTATAAGAATGAGACCCACAAGTAGGGAATCCACATTTATATGTGTCGTTGGATGTTACTATATAAATAGGTATGTATTGATACTTAGACTTTAATATTATTATTAATGAGTATTATAAGTCTAATACTTTTATGTATTGAAGAAAATTGTAATAACAGATGTTCATGGTGAGGTTGGATAGATTGGGTTCTTCATAAGAAATGTTTCATTAATGAATATTGTGAGAAAGGATGTGTCCCTTATATTCTTTAATGTAAGTTGATATCTCAGGACCTTTGATGGAAATAATATATCCTCAATAAATCCATGTTCATTGTGTTCTACAAGAAGGTTCTATTTATGAAAATTCAAAGAAAGAGACATTGAGTATAAAGGTTGATGGCACCAGCATGCAACTTGCTAGATTAGAGATATCACAATAAATGAATTTTATTACACAGTTATCATCCATATGTGGTATTATATAGTTTCATCATTAAATTGTTTTTCTATGGGTGACTTGGTATGTTGCTAGATTCTATCCTTTTACTTTAGGCTAATTCACCTAATTCCACCAAGAAATAGGCCTAGAAGGTCACACACAAAGTATATCCAGAACCTTAGATAAATAATATATTATTATTTATTATTTAATAAGTTGAATAAATATTATTACCACATGTGGTTAAATAATTATTCATGTTTACTTGATCACATGTATTATGTCACTAGTCATTTGAGAGAATATTATGGGAGTAGAATATTTAATAAATATTTATTTTCTATTTAGTGAATATAATATTTATTTATTTATTGGGGAATAATGTAGAGATATTAATTTATTAAAGAAATATTCATTTTTTCAAGGCCTAATAAATATTATGGAGGAATGACAGGCCAATTTTAATGGTTCGGTGAGATATAATATATATTAAATATTATTTGAATAAATAATATTTAATTTAATTCGTGAGTTTAGATCATATCAATAAATAATAATAATAATAATAATAATATAGACTTGGGGTTTCATAGGGATTACAAAAATAATAAAGGAACATGTGAAATTATTATTTTCTAACCCTAGAAGTATATAAATCCAATTATATTATTTTTCTAGAGAGTCAATTCATTTTTTGTTAAGAATAATGATATCTAGAGTGAAACCTATCAATGCCCTATAGATCTACCTCTCCAAAAGTTATCTCAATAATATGGAGAGATCCTCCTCTACCACCACTCACAATTCTAGAGAGATCAAAGATAACCCTTCCATGAAATGATTCTTGAGGCAATCAAAGATGAACAATGTAAGCATTGGGATCTACTGTGATAGCACTCTGAGATTCCTATAGTGAAGTTTATAGGTTTATGGAACATGTGTGGATCACCCCTAGAGAGAATATACTCTTGATTCCTATAATTAAATGATAGTACGATGTAGAGACATTGGAAGATCCATCAATGAAGAAGTAATTTCTCAATAGGAAATTCATTAATTTCTTAAATTTATTACAAATAATATGTGATGATCTTGCACTTTGGTTCTGGAATTTATCTATTGTCAAAAATATTTGATTCAATTCAATAATGGTGTTTATCATCATGTAAATCTTGGATTAATCATTGATCATGATAAAAAAATTTATTTGGTAATTCCAAATCTGTCACTTCTATTATTCTTGGAACCTATAAGTGTTATGAGAGGGGTCGCATAATTATTTATAATTATTTAACTATCATTGATTGATTTATGCATTTTTTCATTAGTTTTAAATTATAGTTTAATTGTTATATAATCTAAATAGTGATATATTCTTTCTTCCTCTTCCTTACTCACAAATATAATCAAATTGATTAATTTTATAAATGAAATAAATTTGAATATCAAATCTGGAGGTGTCGAGGAGTCTGTATAGACAATATAAGAGTACATGTCGTGTAGCCCATAGGTACATGACATTTACCAGTGTTTAATGCACCATGATTTAATTTAGAATTAATTCAATCCATGTGTATTTATTACACATAGTGAATTTATTTACATGTCGCGTATTGACCATCCCATCCTATCACATTGTCAGTCAGAGTACACACCATGTAACTTTTGTACACGATGTGTAATTATTTAGTAATAGAAGGTCCATGTATCTTCTTACACATCCAATATTACTAGTGACTATGTAACTTGGAGACCACAGGCCATATAACCCATGTAGAAACCATGTACTTTAATATTTTCTATTTCAAGATTACACACTGAGTCCCTAGGCATGTGTCATGGGTTTATGGTGAGAATAATAAACAATGTGTAACTTTAAATCACACATTGTGTAATTTTACCAAATTATGAATAATTTCAAATTAATTTATTATATTACTCAAACCATATCGATATGTGTTATATGTGTTCATTAAGTTTATAGTACACACCATGTGATGGGTTATATACATATAAATTTCTAATTAGTTTCCATATAATATTTATATCTTCATATTGTGTATAATTAATATTAAAGATATCACTCTACCTGCATTGAAGCATAAAATTATATGTAAATACCATTTGTTTTGTGTGGTCATTGAGTAGTTACTGAACACCATCAAATTCTGTGATAATTCATTTATTCCATATATCACAAGATTAAATAGTATACGAGTATAATACACATTGGGTATTTCGAATGAGTACTCACCATATTGCCTCCAAGGTACATTTTTTTGTACATAGTTATTTATAAGTAAATTTATTTAATTTGTTTAAAATTATGATGGATAAGAATTTCAAGAATATTTGGATTATAATTATGATAATGTAATTGATTAATTAAAGAAGATAATTAATTAATTTGAACATGATTTATCTTAAATAAGAACAATTATAATTGAATGATAATTTTATTAAATATGTAATTCAATGCACGCATGTGGATGATCATGATACTAGACAAGAACTTTATATGTGATTGGTTTCTTTTAATTTATTATTAAATTCAATTTTTGGCATGTGTTTCATATCTCTTCTCATTATTTAAGAGTTTTTATGCATGTGGTTTGTTTTATGTAAACCACTTAACTAATCATTTTGTTCCCCTCACTTACATGTGAGTAAAATCATATGTAATGGATAAAACTCCCAATCTAGTGGAGGTTATTCATGTTTGGAGATAAGGAAAAACCATTACAATAGATATACATAGGTGGATATGTGGAAAGCTACAACACAAACCATAAATGTCTTAAGGTGTTTTTCTCCTAGGTCAATGGATGGTTTTTCATCTACCAGATAAACTAACCATTAGTAAAATCTCATGATCATACCACTTTATTATTTTATTTCTATCAAGTTTCCTAATTATTTAATTATGGATGTTTTTTAATCATCATATAATTAATTAATTAACAAGTATGAAAGATAGAACTAAAACAAATTGACTTATGTGTAAACATTATCTAAAACATGGTCAATCACTAAATTAAATCCACTTAATATTAAAAATAATGTAATGAAAATAATAATTATAAATTTATGTATAAAAGATAAAATATATTAATTATATATATTAATTTTTATATCCTTCCACTACTTCAGTTAAAATCGAACCATGGCCCAAAGTGCTTGACCAGCCAAAGTAGGGAGCTTTCAATTATCAGGGAATTCTAATTTGAAGTTTTTTGTTGACCTAACTTAGTCCACATCAAGGTTTGATTTACAAAGAATTGCATGGTGTAAATGAGAGGAAAATGTTAAGAGAATATAATTTAAGTATTTTAGGATTAGGGAGTCCACTCAATAGATCATGTAATTGTTAGTTAATGAAGTTGGAATTTTCAATTCATACCTAAAAACCATGAAATTGCTTGACTATCCATATTTGGGGTGATTAGAAGGGAAATATAGATCATTTACACTAGAATATCAAAGAAATTGGATATTCTGAAGCCAATGCTGAGAGATATTAGGTTTCTATAAAATAGTGGGAGATTAAAAAATACAATATTTATTTATTTTTCTAAATTTTATTAGATAATGTACTAAAAAATAATCATCTTATTTGTAGAAATATCAATAAAAATGACTTTAAATATATCACTATGATATATACTTTATAAGTATAACCTTTTCACCTGTATAAATTTCCAAGAGTGATAGAGTTCCAAAGGAATTTACACATTATCCTATGCCATGAAAGAAAATTATATGTGTTGGAAGAACGTATTCATGATGAACCTAGTAAAGAGGATAGTGAGTAAGAGTTATCTCTCTATGAGAAACATTTGAACAGTTATATAGATGTTCAGTGTTTCATGATATCATCCATGACTAATGAGATTATGAAGAAACATGAGGACATGTATGTGTGTAGCATGATGTATCAACTTCAAGTTCTCTATCAAGAGAAGGTGCAAGGAGAGAGATACAAGATATCAAGTGCTCTTTTTACAACTAATCTGTGATATTCAGTGTTGACTAGGTCTCATGTAGTCAAGATTATTAGATACATTGAAGGCTTAGACATCTTAGGGATTAAATTCCTATATGAGTTGTACAAAAATATCATACTTTCCTCACTACCCAATTCTTTCTCTAGTTTTATTCTCAATTATAACATGATAAATAATGATAAGAGTCATTAAAAACTTCTTACTCTGATTCCCCAAGTGGATACGTAAATGGGGAATGACAAACCCATGGTCCTTATGGTGAATATGAAAAAGAATAACAAGGTGAAGGGGCCCAAGACTCATAAAAAGTCTAAATATCACAAGCACCATCCTTCCAAGAAGAGAACGATTCAGAGGTAAGGAAATAAAAAGGAAGAAAGATTTTATTCATGTTGAAAGTAAGGACACTAGAAGAGTAAATTCACCCAATAAAAATGGTAAGATAAAGGTACATTCATTATCTAGTGTAATATTTCAATATATGCACATTAGTTATTAGATATATCTTGGGGTTTTCACATCTATATTCAAATTAAAGAACCAAGTAGATTGTGAAATATTTATATAGGTGAGGTGGATTTTCAAGCTACCAATGGTACAAGGCCATCTACTCTAGCCATTGGAGATTATCACCCTTCATTTCTAATAAGAATGATATTGGTTTTAATATATTGTTATTATGTTCCAACTATTACCAAGGATGTAATTTTTGTATCCTTCCTAGATAAAAATGGATTTATTTTCAAATATGAAAATAAAGGATGTTTATTTTATAAAGACAACATATTTTATAGTATGGAACATTTAAATAATGGTCTTCATGTTTTAAATTATGAAAAAAAAGTATTGGAAATAGATAAAAAATCATGTTCACATGACTCATATAACACATAGATATGGCATCATCATCTTGGTCATGTAAATGAGAATTATTTGACAAAGATCTATCAATATGGTTATTTAGACTCACTTGAGTAGAAACCACTTGAAAGATGTCATTCCTTTTTACAAGTAAAAATAACCAAACCTCTATTTAGTGGATAGGGTGAAAGGGTTATAGAGATTTTAGGATTGACATAAACTGATGTGTGTGGACAATTTCTAGTAGAATTAGAGGTGGGTATTATTACTTCATAAATTTTACTGATGACTTGAGTAAATGTGGATATGTATACTTAATAAGGTATAAGTCCAAGTTCTTTGAGAAATTCAAAGAATTCAAAAATGAAGTGGAGAATCAACTTGGAAAGAAGATAAATAACCTTTAATAGGATCAGGGTGGTGAATATATCTACCAAAAGTTTATCAACTTTCTATGATAGTTTAGGATTATATCTCAACTCACTCCAACTTACACACCATAGTAGAATGGTGCTCGTAAAAATTTGAAATGTAACTTGTTATACATGGTAAGGTTGATGGTGAGTCATACAAATCTTTCATTATCCTTTTCAGGTGGTCTATCAACTACCCTTTATTCATCAACGCAATTCTGAATGTCCAGTAGAATTATATTTTACAAATTATCCATATGAATGATGAACATGACTTATATGTGTTCACAGGCTCCTCATATATTGTTTTTTATAGAAATCATATCATCATGTTGTGCATGGAATCACTATTCATGATGAATGGGGGAACATGCTTTGGTGTAAATATCTTACTCCTAAGTTTAACTTTCTAGTGTGGGGGATTCATAACTACACTCTCCCCAAAGATAAACAGATCAAGAGAAAGGTTATATAGATTATCTTCAAATGCACCTATTGTGGGAACCCCACGATGGGTCTACTACTCATCTCTTTTTATAAGGCTAGTGAGAATCTTCAGTGTGTCATGCATTTGGAGATTTCACTGATATTGCACCCCTCAACCTCATCAGTGGTTATTTTATTCACCTTTGGTTTAATGGAGTCATATGTAATAGTCTTGAAAGAAATGTGAGGGTGCTTCTCTTTGTGGATGGATATTGGAATATTTTGGATGCAAGGAAAAAATCCCATCATGAGGGTGTCACTACTATGAGACGATCCTTAGTCACTAAAACAAGATTTTCGGTGGTTGAGTTGACACCTTTACTTAAGTATTGGGATAATTATACATCTCTCAGTAGTATCATTCATGTTTTTGACCCCTCATCCCTTAGGCAAAATGTGTATCCTTAGGTCCATTGGATTCAGTGGGTCCCTCCCTCGTACAGTTTCAATCTTAATGTTGATGGGTCCTTCTATTCCGAGTTTATGCATAGAGGTGGCATCATTCATAGCCCTAATGGATCCATATTTTTTGACTTTTATTCCTCCTTTTAACCTAGTGATTCTCTTACTATATAATATTGTGCAATGTGATATGGACTAGAAATATGTAGCAGTGAAAAAATATTATTATCTTCTATAGAGACTAACTCGACAGTCATTCTCCACTCACTACAAGGTCAGATAATCATTCCTTGGTCTATTACTTATCACATTCATAGATGCAAGGACCTTATTAATGCCCGCACTATCCTAATTCACACATGATGTGAAGGGAACTAGGTAGTGTATTATTCGGATTCATGGGTTAATTCAGAGATTTCTTCTACTTTCTTTACTGGTTTTGGCTCTCTTCCTCTTGGTTGTCTCGATATTGTGAGGGATGATTCTCTCACACTTCACCATTTTAGGCCCACTTGATCTTTTTTTCCCTTTTATATCCCTTTGATGATAAAAATATGGATAATTTAGTGGTGGGGATAGGTTAAATATTCACCTTATTCTCCTACATTTCAATGTTGAGACCATCAGAGTACCAACTAAAGTGAAAAATGAAATTCCCTTCAAGTTATGGAGTGGAAAGAAACTCATTTTTTCACATAGAAATTTATGGGGTTGTGAGTAATTTTTTAAGGCCTTCTCGTGAAAAAAAATAAACCCGGAGGCACAAATTTTATCCTCATACGGTATCCTAAGGAAACAAATGGATACTAACTATACAACCCCTCAGACAAGAAGGTGATTGTCACCAAACAAGTAGTATTTATTGAGAGAGTACACATCCTAAAAAATTATAGTGGGAGAAATATTGACTTCGATGAATTTGATGCTCAAGATACATAAGTGTTGGTACAGAAATAGATTCCATAGTTCCCCATGAAATAATTTGTTCATGAAACAAAAGGATTACATAGGATTACTAGGGAGGTAAAATAACCAAAGAGATGTGATTTTCTAGTCACTGAAGATAGTGCCTCATTATTGGTTGATAATTATGAACCTCTCTCCTACAAAGAGGTAGTAGAGATATCAAAATCTACAAGATGGAAAGAATATATGAACTCTAAAATGGATTCCATGTATCATAACAATGTTTGGGTTTAGTTCGATGTGCCAGTTAATGTAAATCTTTTAGGGTGAAAAATGGGTATTCAGGAGATAATTATACATGGAAGGTAATGTAAAATCCAATAAAGCAAGGATAGTGAAAAAAGGGTTTAAATAGAGTCAAGTAGTTGACTTAGATGAAACTTTTGTACTAGTTTCTATATTTAAATCCATTATAATTATATTTACTATAGAATCTTATCATGACTATGAAATTTGGTAGATAGATGTAAAAATAGATTTCTTTGATGGGAACATTCCATAAGATGTCTACATGACACAACTAGAAGGCTTTGTGACTCATGGTGATTCCAAATGGATAAAAAATTAGTATAGATCCATTTATGGATTAAATCAAACATCTAGATCATGGAACATTTATTTCAATGAAGTTATAAAATAATTTGATTTCATTAAGAACTAATATGAGTCATATGTTTACAAGAGTTTTAGTGGGAATGTGGTTATTATCCTAGTAGTATATGTTGAGAAATATTACTTATTAGAAATGACATGCCAGTATTATAGTTTTTAAGTACTAGTTAAACAAATGTTTCTCCATAAAGGAATTGGGTGAAGAATCCTATGTTCTAAGGATCAAGATAATTTGTGATAGATCTAAGAGGCTGGTTGGACTAAGTCAAAGTACATACATTGACCAGATACTAAATAGATTTATTATGGAACAATATAAAAGGGGATTGGTTATAGTTTCACTTGGTATACATATTTCTAAGAAACTTTTTCCTCCAAAACAATATGAGAAAGAGAGATTGGGTAAAATCATATAAACTTCAGTGAAAGGATCAATCACGTATGTCATGTTATGTACTATACTTAATGATTCTTATGCATTGATCAAGGTAGGTAGATATCAAGATGATCTTGAAGAATAGAATCAATGTACTGTTAAGGTTATCCTTAAGTATTTTAGAATAACTAAGGATATGTTCCTGATGTAAGGAGGTGATGAGGAGCTAGTCATTATGGGTTATACTGCTGTATGTTTTCAAACACACTAGAATGATTTTAAGTCATAGTAAGGATACGTTTTCTATCTCAGCAAAGGATCTATGAGCTATAAGATTTCAAAGAATCCAGTTGTCGCTAATTATACAGTGTGGTATGATTATATAGAGGCTTCTGATGTATCCAAGGAATATGTTTGGATATGAAACTTAATCTAGGATATTGATGTGGTGCCTAGAAGTAAAGACCATATCATAATGTATTATAATAAAACTAAAGTAATGGATCTTGAAAAAGTGACAAGGTCGCACCAATGGACAAAGCACATACTCTGGAAGTATCATCTATTGAGGTATTTTTCTCAGAGGGGATAAGTTTTAGTAAAAGTATTTCCCACAAAAAATGGTAAACCCCTTGACTAAAGGCCTATAATACTAGAATAATGAGTATCATGTAAGGGCTAACGGACTGAAGGTTGTTAGCAGTTGGCTCTAGTGAAAGTGGGACTCTGTTCGATTTGGTATCATATAATTAACTTCTATATACATTATAATAACATATATTCATTGTTTTAAATATTATTAAACTCTATATGACATCATGATTGTTCTTTTGTGTGACATAGTATATAATAATGTACTAAGATTAGTTTTTGCACTAAAAGGTTATAATAGTTCCACACTGTGATGAGAACCAATAAGTGTCATGATAGTATTTTTAAATATATTTTTTATAGCTGGATGAAATCATTTTGAGTACACAAATGATAAAGGCTCTCATAGTTATAGATTCATAGGACTTTGAGGCGCCTTCTCATATTGTACGTCCTTGGTAATATCTAGTGTAGAATATTATTAGAATGAGACCCATCAATTGGAAATCCACATTTATATTTTCATTGAATGATCCTATATGTGGGCATCTATATTGATTCTTAGAATTTAAAATTATGGTTAATGAGTATTATAAGTTGTATACTTTTATGTATTTAAAAACAATCATTATGACATATGTTCAAAGTGAGGTAGGATACGTTGGTTGCATCACAAGTAATATTTCATTAATGAATAATGCGAGAAGTAATTTTTCCTTTATATTATTTAATGGAAGTTGATATCTCATTCCCTTTTTTGAAAATGATATATCCTAAATAAATCCATGGCCATGGTGTTCTATAGGCATGTTCGATTACCAAAAATTTAAAGAAAGAGACATCAAGAACATAAGTTGATGGCACCAATATGCAACCTACTTGATTAGAGATATTGAAATAAGGGGATTATATTACACAATAAGCATATGTTTGAGTCATTATGTCATTGGGGCATTAAATTCTTTCTTTATGGGTGTCTTGGCATGTTTTTAGATGCTAACCATGGAATTTGGGCTGCTTCAACTAATTCTAATGTGAAAGAGACCTAGAGGGTTTCACACTAAGTGTATCCAAAACCATAGTTAAATATTATATTTTTATTTAATATTTAACAAGTTGAATAAATATTATTCCCATGTGTGGTTCAATAATTATTCATTTTTTCTTGATTTAATGTATTATGTCACTAGTTATTCAAGAGAATATTACGTGAGTATAATATTTAATAAATATTTATTTTTTATTTAGTGAATATAATATTTATTTATTTATTGTAAAATAATGCAGTCATATTTATTTATTAAATAAATAGTCATTATTCAAGGCTTGACAAATATTGTGGAGGAATGGAGAGATGAGTTTAAAGGTTTGGTGAGAAATAATATATATTGAATTTATTTGAATAAATAATATTTAATTTAATTCATGAGTTTAGTGTATGTTAATAAATATTATTATTATTAGTATAGACTTGGGGTTCCATAGAGATTATGGAAATAATAAGGGAGCATGTAAAATTATTATTTTATAACCCTAGTGGTATATAAACCCAATTATATTATTTTTCTACAGAGAAAATTATTTTTTTGTGGATAATTGGGTTTGGAGGGAATCCTCTCAAAGCCCTAGATATCTCCCTCTCCAAGAGTCCTCTCAATAATAGAGGTAGATCCTCCTCCACCATTACTCTAAAGTCTAGAGAGATTGAAGAGAACCCTTCCTTGAATCAATTCTCAGGATGATCAAAGATAAATGACGCAAGCATCGAGATCTACTGCGCTAGCACCTGAAGATTCCTATAGTGACATTTTGAGGTTTTTATAGTAGATTTGGATCACACCTATAGGTAATATACTCTTTATTCCTACAAATTAATGATATTATGACATATAGACGTTGTTAGATCCATCAATGAAGAAATAATTTCCCACAAGTTAATTCTTTAATTGATTAAATTATTTATAAATAATATTTGATGATCCCACACTTTGGTTTCAGTTTTTATCTATTTTATATATTATTTAATGAAGTTTTGTTGATAAAAATATTTTTCATCATTTAAATATTATATTAATCATTGATCATGAAAAAAAGATAAGTTGGTCATGACCCATCTATCAGTTTTGTTGCGCCCAGAACCTACACCTTAGTGGGTGATGAGTTTTTTAGGGTTAGCCATTGTAAGAATGGATTAAGGCATTCTATTTGATCCTAATTTAACATATTTTACTTGAAATGATTCTTAGATTTTGTTAATCAACCCTTGATCACAGATAATAACTAGATATAGGGAAATTCATATGGGTATTAGGCTTCTTCAGATGGGATTGGGAGTGGTTTTTTGAGTAGTAGGAAGTGGAGGTTTGAGAAGTCTCACTAAGATAGTGATAGGTAGAGTAACCAGGGAGGGGGTTCATTGCTTCCTCTAATAGGTAGATCCTTATTTGTGTGTTATTAGTGTGTCCATAAGGTTCATATTTGGTCAAATTATGACAGATCACTAAAGGAGATTCACTCTTATGGGGAGTTAGGCAACCTACAGAGATATTGTGGCATTTCATTATAGATAGTTGGGGGAAATAGATCTAGTAAAACCTAGTGTTTAAGGGTATTTTTAGGATATTAGTAGCATTTAGATAGTTAGGGATCCTTTGGTTATTTAGGTCATGAAGCCTAGAGTTAGGGGAAGTAGTGCCAGTTGGGTTAGGTTTATATGGGGATTCAAGTTAAGAGATCTCAAGGTCATGGATCAGGCCACCTTCATGCCATCGAGTAGACTCTTACCATATAAGGAAAGCATTATTTATAGTACAAAGTATGATTATTTTGGTATCAACCCTAATTTCTACTTTATTTGATATGGTTCTGTCATGCTCCTTTATATTTGATCAGTTGGTTGGTGGTATTAGGTTATTCATGTAGTACCTATATGGTGTGATGTTTATCGATATACCCTTAGGGGTGTAATAATATGGTATTTTAAGGTTTATGGAGTGATCTTCATGATAAATGGGCATAGTTTCCTCTAGAAGTTCATGCTAGAGATGTGTAGTTTCTATGTGATTCTTGGGATGGATGGGTTAACTCATTATCAAGATCATATTGATTTCTATCACTAACAATAATCTTTTACATATATAGAGGGTGATGGTTATACCTATATTAGTGAGTGAGATCTACTAGAAGGTCATTTGAGACCTAGTCATCAGCAGTTTGGGGATATCACAACCCAGTTGGCGAGCATTACTTTTAGATATGAAGTGATTTATAGGGAAAGAATAAATTTAATCATTGATCAGTTATAGGTTGTGTTTCCTATAGATTTATAAGGTTTTCCACCTCAGTGTGGGATTTAGTTTATGATCAATATTATTCTATGTATAAATCCCATATCCATTCCATCTTATAGGATAGATCATTTAGAGTTTCCTGAGATAAAATATTTTATTCCGGATTTATATCCAAGGGGTTTATTCATATAAGTGCATCCTCTAGGGGTGATTATATATTGTTCTCCCAAAATTCAAATGGATTGATGTGTTTATGTATGTATTACTAGAGGCTGAAGCAAGTAACATTTAAGAAATGGTATCAATTTCCTTGTATCGATGAACTATTTGAATAGATAAGGGGAGACAGATGATTCTCTATGATCAATTTGAGGTTAGGGTATCATCAGTTGAGGGCGAGGTCTTTCAATATTCTATGTAGTACGTTTAAAATCAGGTATAACCTATATTAGTACATTCTTATATTGTTTGGTTTAATGAACAATATAGTAGTGTTTGTAGACCAAATGAATAGGGCCTTTCATCCTTATCTAGAATCATTTATAGTCGTATTAGTTTATGATATTATGGTGTACTCATAATTAATGGATGAGCATGATCATTATTTAAATATTGTTTTGTTTACACTGAGGGAGCATCAATTATATGTCAATATCTCAAATATTTGGTTCTAGATATGTGTTTTTTGCTTCTTGGTGCATATGATATCAAAGGTGGGTATATAAATGGATCCGAATAATGTTGAGGTTATGGTTTATTGGGATAAAACTAATAATTTTTTCAATATTTATAGTTTTATAGGATTGGAAAGGCACTACTGATGGTTCATATAGGGATTCACCTATTTGAAATCAATGTTGAAGGCCCATTCAATGAATAGGGTGAAGGTTGTAGGGTCTAAATATTTTGAGAGATTCTTTCAGGAGCTAAAAGGGAGGTTGACATATTTGTCAATATGGGCCTTACATAGCCAGCTAACAAGTATATGTTATATTATAAAGCTTCAAGAGTTAGGCTTTGGGTAATTCTAATGAAAAATTGTTGAGAAGTCAATTATGCGTCTAAGAAACTAAGGCCTCAAGAGAAAAACTATGTTACTCATTATCTAGAGGTAATATTGGTGGTCTATACAATGAGATGTTAGCATCACTACCTCCTGTGTGAGAGGTTTTTGGTGTATATTGAGCAAGAAAACCTCATATATATCATTTCATGGACGGTAATAAACCTTCCATAAAGGGGGTGGGTTTAGTTCCTATTATCACTATAACACTCAAAGATTTTAGGATATAGTTCTCTTTAAATAAATTTAACTTCTTTAAAATCTTGTGATACATGAAACCTCGAGTCTAAATGAACCATAATATAGTATATAGTTATATCCTAGTCATTAAATTTGTATAGTAAATAAGAATAACCAAATTTAAAAAAATATATAAAGGTTTTAGATAAATAAAATATATAGAAAAATAACTACTCAATTTTTAGTAAAGTCATTTATTTTTTTAAAAATACATTTTTCCTCAAAAACGGTTTTTTTTACTTTTCTAAGAAAATAATATAATTAATTCTTGGAGATTTTAGAAAAAATATTAGAAAAAAATTAAGTTAATTTTTTAAATAAGCATGTAAAAAACATCTTAGAGTGAATTTATTATAATTTTCTAAAAAGAATTATTTTTCGACAAACATTTAAAAAGACAAATTTTTATTGAAAACTTTTTTTTATTCAAAGAATATAAAAGGTTCAATTTTATTTTAAAATGGTTTTAAAAATACTAATTAGTTAATTTATATTATTAATAATTCAATTAATTTTATTAAAATTAATTTTATTTTCAATTTTGGTAAAAAAACGTTTTATACTTAAGAAATCATTTTTTCTGGAAAACCTCTTTTTGATGCATTTTTTAATTTTAATTTAAATTAAATTATGATAATTCTTTGAATTGAATTTAATAAAATAGATTCATTTTTAAATCATAATTTCAAATTTTTATTGATTCATTTTTCATTTTTTCAGTATTAATAGTAAAAATAGTAAACAAAATATTGTGGTTAAGGTTACAATGGGTTTACCAAGGGGTTAAACCAAGAGATAAGGGTATTTTTGACAATTAAACTTATATAAATTCTATTTTATAGCAATAATATGACATCATAAAATACCAAATTTTAATATCTTATTATTTTTAATCATTTTTATTGAGAATTATATTAGAATATTTTAATCATTAAAGAAATACCAAGTGTGTCCTCCCCCCACTTATAAAAGGGCACCCCTTCTTTCTCTTCTTTGCATAAATTTCAGACATTTATCTAAACCAAAACCTACCTGATTATCTTCTGAAATTCCTGATAAATGAATTAGAGTTCATGGTATTCTTAATTGACCATTCCAAGTGTCCTTATGAAATCATCTGAAAGAGGCCTATTGAAGAAGATGTAATCATCTTGCCCAACCTCTTTCAAATTATTTATTCTTTTTCCTCCTATAAATCTATATTATTCACCATAAAATAGTAACGTAGGTATCATAAATACATTTAAATTTTGATATAATTATGTAAAAACCATTATTTACCCTCTTTTCTATCAAATTGGAAGTGAAAGTATTGCTCGTGCATACATGTGGACTACCACCTTCACATAGCGCTACAATTAATTTTTTATAACCATATTTTATGGATGGTTATTATGATAGTTTTAATGTTTATATATGATATTTATGATATAATTATTCTTATATAATTATAATATCATATATTTCTTCTTACATTTTCATATGTTGTAAAACGATAACGTCACTCACGCGTACATGAGGACTACCACCTCCACGAAGTTATATGATTCATTTTTTATTTTACATGGATGGTAATAAGAATATTTTTAATAAATATATATTATATATATGATATAATAATTATTCTTGAGTTTAATTACTATTTACCTTTATTTTGTTCTATCCTTTGATAATTGAAAACAACATTCATGCGTACGTACGACCTACCGTCTCCATGAATGATAAAATTCATTTTTCTATACCTAGATTTTAGGGATGACTATAAATATATATATGCATATATATTGAATATATATGATATTTATTTCATAATTAAAATATCTATATATGATGGAACTATGATAAAATTATAAGTACTGAAACTTCTGAACTGAAATTCTCATGCAAAATGAATCACTTAACACCTGGAAACAACAATTTTAATAAAATATTATTAATAAATGGGTATTTATATGTCATAAGTGGATAATATCAAGTATTATAATTATTTACATGACTCTAGTATATAATTTTGAAAAATTTAAATTTATTATATAGGAGGTTAGATCACCATCTAAGCAAGTCAAACGTGAGGTAATTGTCACACCTAAATTTCTACGAGACACATGTCATATTCACCACTTATTTATTTTATGTGGTGTATATACTATCCATGAATGTATTTTATAATTATTCTCGTGAAAATTATATGGATATAAATATCCATATATAGTTCTCTATTTCATGAGGTTTTGATTTGAAATTTTCCAAAGAGGTAAGTGATTTATGATACAATCTCATTAGTTATCAAGATAGTTTATGATTAAGTTTATAATGATAAGATTTTATGGAATATATATTAAAAATAACATGAATTTTATTATACTATTTTTATTTATATATATTAAATTTTTTTTCTTTTCATTTTCCTCTCTTTAATAAATAAAGATACTGAAAAAATATTTTTAAGGAAAACCAACTTTATTTCTCTCTTTGGTCGAAAATCATTTTTCTTCCATATCCATGTTTTCTAAAAATGTTTTCAAGAATTTTTTTAATATTATACTATGGTTTTTTAAATTCATGTTTACCATGATTGAATTTTTTACAAAATATGTGAAATGAAAGGAATATTTGTTTTAATATACACAACATGAATATAATTTTTCACTGTCATTACTACTCAATGATTTGAATCATACTTCATAAGTTTCTAGGTTATTTTCAATGAAAAAATTTTCCTTAATATTTGGGAAATTTTTATATTTTAAATAAGTGATTTCAAAGTGAAAAGGGTATTTTCTTAAATAAATGTTCAAGTTATCTTTTAAAGGAATTTTTCATTTAAAATAGAATCCTTTGATGTTACTTATTCTTTATTGGGTGTATGATCCAATGATATCATAATTATTATTTCTTTGGATGTTTTATGATGATGATGATGATATTTTTATGAAACACATTTATTTTCCATGGTTTATACTATTATGAATTGTTGAAATGTTTATGAAACTCGTTTCCACCCATGGGTCATGATATATGATGACTGTTTTATGATATTTTGGAATAAATATGAATTGATTATGATTATTTGATGGGCGGTCCTTCTAATGCATTGGGTAAAGATGGATATCACATGAGATAATAAGGAAAGGAATGGGGAGTGAACCTAGTTCAGTAAGGGACTTTGTCCAATATGATAGTCTTGGGAGTGAACCTTGACTAGGGATATGATGGAATAAAGTGTTAACCTAATCCAATATGATATTCTTGGAAGTGATCCTTGACTAATGAAATTATTATTTTTGATTATTTGTACTCCACAAACTTATGTCTTATGCCAATGTTATGCTCTCATTACTCATGTTCTTTGATTATTTTGTAATTAATATCTTATAAAATGCTAAGATTTATACCATGACTCTTGATTATGAACTATGATATGTTGGGTATAGTTTTCAATTGTTAAAGTAATATTTTTATATACTTATTCTTATTTTATGCTTAAGTTATCATTGATATCTCCCTTGTTTACCCTTACTGAGCATTTGAGCTCACTCTTTCTTATGTTTCCTTTCCCCATGTTATAAATAAAGGTTTTAAATATGATATGTATAAGAAGGATTTTACTTGTAAATAATTTAGTGGGATATGATTTATATTTATTATGAATAATTTTTTTATATATCCAAGATTCCAAAGACACTAAACCCCTATGATTTTTATATGGATCGTTATGTTATGTATTGAATATTCATCTAATTAGATGTAGTATTAATGTATGAAAAGTATAGTTCGATATAGTTGGTATCATAGAAAGGATTAGTTACCTTTGGAAACTAGGATAAGAAAATTTTAGTGAGAACCATTAGGATAATAATATGTATATGATAACATACTAAGTTATACTAAATAAAGGAGTGTGGTTTTCCTAGAAAAACATCCTTTTCTGGACACTAAAAGTGGATATGGTTTTGGAATAGATGAATCTAGGGGTAATAACCCTAAAAAGAGTCTGTTGAGTATATCTAAAATATAATTATAGTGCACTGTGACTGTTCCCTTACTACTTGTAATGGCCCAAAATTTTATTAATGGAATTTCTCTTCCAATAATTGTGTCATATTTAATAATGTATTATAAAGCACATAAAACACAAGATAAAACCAATAATATTTTATTATAATAATCTAAAAATTATATTTAATGAATAAAAAATTTCATAAGAATTTAAATTATTAAAATATTACAAAAAATATAAAATAATATAATAATTATAGGAAAATTTATATCATCTTGATCTCTCAGAATAATCACACTCACAAACAACACTGTAGAAATAAAGAAATTCTTTTGTAATAAAATATGAATTTTTAAAATGAAACTATATATGAAATTGATAGAAAATAGAATTTAATGAATAATGAATGAAAAATGATGTATTTATAGGATTTCGGTTACCCATATGACCGTTAAAAATATGAGTGTTGGAATAGTAATCAGATTCTTGGAATAGTAACCTAACCATTAGAATGGTAATATGAATAGTGAGAATAGTAACTTGACTGTTAGAATAGTATAATCCCCTATGAAAATGTTAAATAATATTTAGCTGTCTTATAAAATGGAAATATGATATATTTATATCATGGTAGAAGTGAATAAATGTTTTAAAAATAATAAATTATGTGTTTGTATTTTTATAAAACATAAATATTGTAATTACACTTTTATAATAAATGTAATGATTTAAAAGAAATAATATTTTCAGAAAATGGGTTTATAAATAAATAATAATTTTTATTATAAGGATAATATAATTTTATAAGACCATGAGTAATTTTTAAAAGGGTTGTAAAATTGATTATAGTATTAAAATTTCTATTTTTCAAATACATGTGAATTTTATTTAAAAATTCAATTTCTCGTATATATAAAATTATTTTAAAATAATTATTCCATTTTTTAATCTAAAAAAAACTGGGTTATTTTTTTAATTTTTCTAAAATAATTTCATTTTTGTGAATAGTAAAATAGGTAAAATATAGTATTTAACATTATAAACTAAATATATGAATTTTTGAGTCATAGATGATATAAAAACCCATTAGTTTTAAATCACATGAACCATTTACTATATATAGTCACAAGAATCGATATTGTTTATATTCTTGATTCAAAATAATAAACTAATGAATATAATATTCAAAAACACGACTCTCCTCCCCTTATAAATATCACCTCTCACTACCACTTATCCTCACACCTTATAAGCCTTTTGGATTGAAAAAATTATTCCTAGATATCTTTATAAACCTAATAAATTCATCGTGGTTCTTATGGTCTCACTAAAAGACCAATTCCAAGTTCTTTATGAAGTATTTCAAGGAGGTGACATTTAAGAGGTAATATTCTCAATTGGAATCTTCTAAATTAATTTTTTCTTATAACTAATCCATTCCAACCTAAGAAAAATTGAATAATAAATATAGTATAATAAATATATTTGAATTTTATATTTATAATTTAATATATACCATCCACCCCTTTATCATCTCCTCTTATTCAAAAAAACCATTGTCTATATTATGTCAGCTCATCGCCTTCGTTGATGATGAATTTTTCATTTTACACTAACACCTTCATGGAAACATTAATTTCACATATAATGATTTAAAATTAATTAATTATTTATATTATATATTTATTCACATTCTATCCTGAATTTATTTCCATAATATTAAATAAAATGAAACTAGTTTTTTATGGTCGGAAAAATTTTCAAAATTAACTAACTGTATAACGCTAACATTTTAAATAAAAGAATCATTCCTATGATAGAGAATGTATGGGATTTTTGTACCATTTAAAATTATCTATGTACATGAATATGATTTCATTTCACTTCTAGATTGTTAGTTCCATTTGACAATAACATCAATAATTATCCACAATTATAGCATTGTTTTTCCTAGTTTAGTACTGAGAAAAAATAGAAGCATCAATTACCAATGGATAATTAGGTCACTAGAGATGTGAAATAGTTTTTCTTCAGAATTATAATTTATATATTGGTGAGTATGAAATGCCTCATGTTGAAGATTATTGGTGGAATATGAAAATATAATTTAACTCCATAAAATGGGATCTGACTGAATTTGAAAAATTGTAAATTAGACTAGGGGTAGAAATATTTTTCAATTCATTGGATACATAAATAGAGATTTTGGAGGTAGATATATGGGCATAAAATAACCATATTGATATTTTGGGTATTATGAAGTTAGAATCCATTAGGTGGGTTACAAAACAAACACACTGGAAGAACAATAGGATGGTATTGGGAGTCTGGTAGGTTGGTAGTTGAATTGTTCCATTTCCCTTGATAGTAGAAGATCAATGGAAGATAATTGGGATATTTCCAGGGGACCATTGGGAATATGCTGGAGATTCCAAATCCGTAATTTATTTTGTGGTATTATAGTTATTTAGGGACAAATTTTCAGAAATATTTAGGTCCTTTATTCTTTCCCTATATTTCCAGAAGCAGTGGCCACTCCCCCTCTATCTTTCCTCTTCCCTCTTTATCTTAGACTCCCTATACACTTCACTTCCATCATCCAAATAAAGAAATTTTTATATCTATAAGATCTATAAAACAATTCTAAGATAATCCCTAATATATTTTTCATTATTTTAATCATCTATAATGTGTTCTATATAAATTTTCTAATTTGGTAATTATTGAAAGATTCGTTGCAAAGTCCCAAATAAGGATAAAATGGTCAATGAAAATTAATGAGTTAAGTCATAATGTTTTTTTATATGCAGTTAATAACATATAATGCAATTTATTATTTGATTTGTGTATAATCTGGTTTATTAAATATTTGTTAGGGATATGGGACCTAAATAGATACCACAAGGGTTCTAATTTGAGTGATAGATTAGGTAGATCATCTTAGGAATGAAACAGACATTCCATACATGGTTGTTTAATTTTAGTATTAATGTACATCCATTTTACCATGTAAAATTTTTGTTGCTTACATATAATGAACTCTAAATGGATATTCAAGTGTGATATAAAATATAAGAGATCTAGGGAAGTCACTTGTGAGATAGTTAGAGGGGTATAGTGAGTGTGAACCTTGTGATAGTTGGTTTATTCATAGGTTCACCTTTTTGTTTTTTTCAATAAAGGATTGGGAAAATTATATGGACCATGAAATATATTTTAATGTAAAAATTAGGTGTTGGGAATGGGATTAACTATGAAAACCCTTATAGGGATTAGTGTAACCATGTGATGTGACAATATTAAAGAATACTAGTGGGTTAAAACATAGAGGATGGTTTATCAAAACCTTAATTGTTAAAGTAGTTTGTGATAAATAGAATTACTAATTATTTAATCAATTATTTGATCTCAAAGACATTTAAGAGTTTGAGTAAGGTATTAGGTGACCTAATGTGGTGATCAACCAAGTGTAGTATTGGGTCAATAATAATTTTATCTTAGTTTAACATAGTTAATCCCATTCCCCAAACCCAATAACACAGTTTCCATAAACTTCACAAAAAAAGAGGATTATAGACAAATCCTGAAGACAAAAAATCCTATTGAAAAAATTGACTTAAAGATACTCAAACATCTAAAAATGATAACATGAAATAGTGGGCTATATGGAATTCAGATGAAGAGTATACTAAGACATAATTTTTTAAACTTATAATAAGGAAACTATATTTCAAAACTTATATAGTGTATCAACATTTCATTTCTAAAAAAATATAATGGAAACAAACAATATATTAATATAAACCAAACAATCATTCAAATTTTTACATTTCATTTTTAATTTGAAATATGTATTTATAAGAGCTAATACTTGGGTAGATACCCAAATTTACGTATATTCATATACATTTCATTGGAATACAATGGTATATAGGATAGCTAATAGATTAAGGACATGCCAATTTATTCTTGTACATTTCCGTATATGGGATAGATAATAAATCAATGAAGTATTAAAAACATGACATTCTATGATTTATTAGCTATCACATCCCGAGAAATAAATGGTTAGGCCCTCTATTGAAATTAATAAATATCAACAACACCAAGTATTTAAAAATATGATAGTGTATAATAGTATATAGGACACTAAATAGGTAGTTTATAGTAGTAGAGAGTATTAAATGACAGTTTATAATAGTAAACGGTATTAAATGACAATGTATAATAGTAGGAATTAAAAAATTATGGTGTATAATAGTAGACAGTATTAAATGACATTATTTAACATTATACATTAAAAACACAAAAGTTACAAATAATATATAGTATTAAATGATAGTGTAACAATAGAAATAATGTGTGCATTCATTGAAAAACAAACCTTCTAGAGAGTATATTAGTTATGAAAAAACTATTGGAATGTTTTCTTTTTGTTAAAATATCCCCATGATGATGCTGATAGTGAGTTTGTGTGAAGCAGTAAGAAGTCGATTGTTGTGCAATCTATGATGAAACAGAATATCACCGATCTGAAAAATTAAGTAAGTTTATATAAATTAATATACTATAAAAAAAATTTCAAATTATAAATATGCCTAAGGTTTGAAATTACAATGTTAATAAATGGAAATAGTCAAAACATAACAACTACTTGTTTTTAGAGACACCAATTAGCTAATAAAATATCAAAACCCTGGTAATATCATCATATGTGTAACTATCATGGAAAAATAGGGAAATAGTACAAATTCACATGGGTTTAATGAGGGACTCATACACTTTGTAAAATCACTTAAAGTGAAAAATAGGCTATTAAAAAATAGCAGTCATGATTCTAAGCTACATTACCCATTTATTAAAATCATTTAAAATCACAATTCAAACATTTCTTAAAAACCAACCATTTAAAAACATATTGAAATCCATTTAAAAAACCCCTGATTATCCAAAAAAATGGTAAAGGGGAATTTATCCCAAAACCTATATGGTTTCAAACATCACCCTTTAATTTAATTCATGACGTAAATGGGGTCAAACCATTTGAAATCCTTACATTTTATTCAAAATAATTCTTGAAATATTTTTACAATAGATTTAATTTCAAGTATCACATTAAATTATAAGTGATACCCTTGAGAAATCACTCTGAAATCCTAAAAATATTTATAAATTTCAAATACTATTTTCAAAGGCCATTTGAGTAATCTCATAAATGCACTATGTGACCAATTACACAAAATCATATTTAGAATGACCCTTAAAATAGTAAAACCTTTCTCTTTCAAATAAATATAAGAGAAATGCAAATTTTTAACTTGGAAATCCAACAACCCTAATTAAAACTATAATTTAATAATTAAAACATAAGTTCAAAACATGAAGGAATCAATGGTTTAAAAATTAAAATTTAGGTCTGGGGAAAACCTACCTTGAATCAATGACACGTGAGCCAGAATGAATTGCCTCTAACGGTGGATGGACAAACAACCAATAAGAAACTACAATGATACCTAAACACCAAAAAAACCAAAAAAAAATCAGGTTAACTCCTTGAACTAGTGTTGGACCAAACCAAACATGACAATGGGGAAGGAGAAACCCACAATTAAATTGGGAAAAGAATCTAGAGACCAAACCTTGGTGAGCCAAATCGATAAGGCTTTGAGATTTAATGGGGAGGATGGAAGTCAATGATGGAACGGTGGAATCGAAAAGAAGCAGAGCATTGATGTAGGGTTTCTTATTTGAGTGGGATGAGCATGATGAATCATAGAGGATTTGAGGGAGAAGAGGTTGGTGGGGGAGAGGAGAGGGTTCATGCAAGGGATGAGTACAATGGATAATCAGGGAAGAAGAGGGTTTGTGGGGGGAGATGAGGGTTTGTAGGGGAGAGGCGTGTAGGGATGAGCCTGAAAGAATTGAAATATGAGGGATGGTATACCTATGTTTTATTTAAAACTATAGGGATATCTATACTTATAATGTATATCCTGATGGTATTTTTGAATAGTTGGTATTGGTGTGTGGGTATAGACCAATTTTCCAGTAATTACTCGCATGCCCCAGCAACTCATGCCTTGTTCTCATACCTTTAATAAGACATATTTTATCTCATGCAATCGTATCAAAACCATTATACATATTTTGTAACCTGAAACCTCTTCATTATTATGTGTATGCCTATAATCCACTACATCCCATGTAAATGCATTATATCTCGATCCATCACAACACATGCACATACACCTATGGAAAGTTGTAACTACCATGATCAGATACAAGTATGTGGTATACCTCAAGATGTTACATTACACATATAAATATATAGTAAAACTAAAATCCATCACAACCTATGTAGGAATTATCCCTATAAAAAATATATTTTATCTTAGGATACTCATACAGACAACTACAGCCAAAGAGAGAGTGGATAAGAGGGGGAATTTGGCTATTAATTCCCTTATCATCCTGGATATTGGAGAACCCCCCCCCCCTTCCTACAACATTTGGGTTTCAGTTTCTCTTACAAAATAGGTGGTGAAGTGTATTAAATCAAATGATATAAAATATATCACACACAAACACACTATGGGAAAATGTTAAGCCTTAGACTCGTTTGTCCTTATCATCACATGGGACACCCGACTACCACTACTAAGGTCTATATCTCAACATAAACACAAGCATCAAAGTTAAACATTAATTAATTAATCAATTATTAAATAATATTATTCCATATTCACTTATAATATTGATATTTTTATTCTTCTAAACCAAGTTTCATTGACACCATAATTCTTCTACTTATATTTTCAAGTATCTCATCATCATATGAGATTACCATGAACCATGATCCTTCATTTAATTAATTCATTTATCATTTAATAAATTATTTGGGTACTCTAGTACTCACCTTAGGCTACCCCAACAAATATTTACCTGTAGTGTATAGAGTTAAACCACTTAAATTAGTTATAAACCATGATAAATAACATTCGGAAAATAATCTATTGAACAACCATAAAGAAAGAATATATCAATGAGCAATCCCAACTCTAAAATCATCTTAGCCACCCTGGTGTCATCTTCACACTATAGTTCATAGTATATATGTCTCACCACCACTAATAATGACAATCATTGTAGCCTCGGGCTCCCAGTCCATTTCCAATCAATGTTCCCAACCAAAATAGGTTATTAGGTAACATATCAGGGGTCAAAAATACTATATCATATATAAAAGGTAATAAGTTTATTACAATCACGTATCAAGGGAAACTCAGGCAAAATCATCAAGGAATTTGAGCCTCCCACAACAAATATGGGCTCTTTAAACCTTAAACAAGTTCATTAAAAAACAGCAATTTTAATTCTCATATTGAATTAACCACCTTATTATGAATTTTTTTTCCAAATCAAGTAACATATAGTTAGTAGATAACAATAGATATAAATTGGAATAAATAGGACCTACGAATTATTTATATAACTCTAAAAATTATCATGATGGACAATATTTTATTATCAAGCCTTATTTCTTAGTTATATCATTATAATACTAGATTTAGATTGTTTAAAAAAATTTAATAAATTAACTTTTCTTAAAAAAACTACAAACATAAAAACTATATAACACACTATCTTTAAAATCTAGAGGCGATGATAACATTGTGCAAAAATATGTGTTCACAAAACCCATCCATTTATTTAATCTTCAGAACATGACATATTAATTATATGAAACATGTGATAATCCCCCATTTCAATTATTTAATACCCAAAATTTTAAAATAATTCTTACCAAAAATAATTAATAAAAATTAATACTTCATGTAGTGATAATCATATGAAAATAAAGTTATTTCATCATGAAATACACTTATATTTTAATTCCTTAATTCTATACTATGAATTAATTAACAAGTATTCTTCATGAAATTATCCTTTTATCTTTATTAGATAATTTATATAATTTTTTAAACAAAAAGAATAATAATTTGTTGTATGTTATTTCTATATTCATAAGATAATAATATTTATATACAGTATATGAAATTTCATCAATTTAAACTATTGAAACATTAAAAAAAGTAAATAATGTTTCACTGAATGTGTTTTTATCTTATCTTTATTCCCTTATAATTTTTTCATGTTATTAAAATAATCATTTATATGATTTAAAAATTATTATATTCTTAAGGTTAATCGTATAAATTTACTAAGAGTGACTAGATAATTATTAAATCACACCTTGAACACACACACACACAAATAGAAGAACCAAATCCTCTACCTCATAATAATATTTCATAGTTTTTTTACACCAAAAACATAAGAGAAGAAGAATGTGTGTAGATTGGAAAACTCATAGGAAGAAGCTGGTATGATTGCAGAATGTTTTTTAGGACTCCAAGAGAAAGGTTTGGATTGTCCAAACTTTAATGAAAGAAAGAAAAGAAATCTAGGGGAAGGAACTATCATTTAAGGAACCACAAATACATTTTTTATATCTCTTAGAAACTCAACTAGAATTTCCCTATTTTAATATGCATTAATTAGGTTTAGATTTAATATCATAAAATAACTCATTTAAAACTCCCATTATAAAATAATTTGAAGATATATTTTATCCTAATAGATTCATGTTTTAAATCTACACTTTCCTTTTATTATTTATTTACTTTATGTTAAATATATATTTTACATCATTCTAGGAAAAGTAGTATTTTTTTCTTAATGGGGTGATTGGTTGTGAAGAGTGCTCGCATATATTGACTGCATGAAGGATTCAATCTACTGTTTTAAATAATAATCAACAACATGACCAAGGATAAACCACATGAATTATGGATTGACCAAAAATACCAACCAAGTTACTTCAAAAACAAAAGGATTGACCGCATTCCCAAATAATAAAGTAACTGTAAGAACAAACCAAGCGATCGCACGATGATTCAACTAACCACAAAAAAAATTACATATTTAATAAAAGTAAAGAACCTGAGAACCCTCTTGACACCTATAATATTTTGAAAAACATAATGTAAGGGTTTTAGAAATTTGGGACGTTATATCAAATACCTCTCAACCAATTCTAACAAAAAACTAAAAAAACACTCTTGGGGAAGATTCCCCTCAAACAAGGGAAAGGATATAAATAAGTATAACATCTAGGGAGAGAAATGATCTCAGAAAAACATAAAGTCAAACCCATCATCTATGAAGAAGAAAACAAAAAAATAATCTTAATAAGAAATATCAATCCTCGAATAAATAAATATATTGGGCATTCATATATGAATCCCACTCCCAAGTACTCTCCTCCAATACACCATGCTGCCACAGGACAAAAACTAAGTGAATAACACACCCACAAAAGACAATCCTGAATCTCAATAGGTCATTCTGTATAGTTTACATTGTCTTCAACATTGAGCTCACCCCAGACGATGATGTGGTAATCATCGTAATGATGTTAACAAAGATATGATACATGGAAGATGTCGTGAATCTAGATCATCTACGAGGTTAGTATAACTAATATTTGACATCTCAAACATATGCCCCCACATTGAAAAGGCCGAACAAACTATAGAGAAATCTTACTCCCATGACTGAACCTATACTACCCATGATGAGGATATACCTTCAAGAATACATGGTATTTGACATTGGACTCTAAAGGCCTCATCCTATGATCATCATAAGACTTATGATAATCATATTCCACCTTTATTCACTAAAGGATCACTTGTACCTGTCTTATCATACTCTACATCAATTCCAATCGAATAATTGTATACTCTATAACCTCGAACCAACACAAGAGAGATCAATAAGGTTAGTCATATAGTTCTTTGAATGGTGTCATATCAATAGAAGAATGATATCTATTATTTTAAGAAAAATCTTCCAATGGTGGTTTCCTCACCCATGAACCTCCAAAATCCAAAATGCATGCACACAACATATACTCTAAATTATGGATAGTTCGCTTAGTTTGATCATCCATTTTTAGATGAAAAGTGTTAATAAGGAATAACTAAAAACTAAAATCATTTTAGGGACCTCTCTAACCCATATAGGTGAACCAAATATCATTATTATATATGAATGTATTCGTAACCCCATGAATCCTCATTGTCACCTCTAAATATTGTCTCAGAAAAACCACTACTGAGCATGACTCTACTATCACTACGATGTGATCTGAATTCATCAAGTGTGACAAAATTACCCATATAGTATCATAACTATCCTGAGACCTTGGTAAACAAGTGAATAATTTCATTTATATTCCCTTCCACTTCCACTAGAGAACATCAAGAGGCTAAAGAAAACCAATAGGAATATGATGATAATCCTTCACCTTATAGTAGACTAAACATTGATATACAAACTCTGAAATTGAGAGCTTCATACCAAACCAGAAAAATTGGCCTCCTGGAGCATGATACATCTTCTTCACCCTTGAATGTACCACTGAGGACAGACTATATAACTCACAGAGAACCACCTCATGCATCAACAAAGAAATTAAAAGCTTCCCCTAGAATAACACTTAAAATTATTCGTTATTATACCATATCTCAAGATAATTTCCACCAAAAATTCCATCATACCAAACCTCTATCTCAGAATCCCCTAGCTAGTACTTCTCTACTTGTTTCACCAAATATGACTACATTTTCATTAGATAAAGACATCATATTCCATCAACTGCTCATATTTCATGGTGAAATGCCTCCAACCCTTCTATCCCTCTTTATAGTCACCAAACCTATGAAAAAAACCACTATAAGAATTTATTATCAAGGAATGTGCCACAAAATTCCCTTTACTAGGCATAAAGGAAATATCAAAATCATAGTCATAGAGGAAATCCATCCACTATCGCTAAAAAAAATTCAAGTTGTGTTGAGATAATACCTACTTCAAACTGTTGTGATCCATGAAAAACACAAAACATTCATTGAATATGTTATTTCAACACAACATAAAATATAAAACCTTCACAACGAGATCAAGATCATGGGTGGTTTAGTTACATTCATGAGGTCGTAACTACTAAGAACCATAAGAGATGAATTCCCTATAATACATCAATACACATCCAAATACAATACATGAAGCTTTATAATAAACCTAGAATGAAACTCCCTCCTTTGGATGATGAAGAATCGAAGAACTATCCATTTTATCCTTTAAATACTTAAAAAAACATTTTGGAACTGGTCAATTCACACAAATGCCTGATACTCCTTAGTTAAAATTTTCATAGGTTTCATAATCTCAGAGAAGTCTGGAATGTACCTCCTGTAATAGTTTGAAAGACCAAGAAAACTTTCCACCATAGTAAGGGTCTACAGATACTCCACAATGAGATATGACATGACCCATGAGATGAACCACATGAGCCCATAACTCACACTTTGATGGATTCTTGAATAACTGATGTAACCAAATAACTCCCAATATAGCTCATAGATTCCCTATGTGATCCTCCTATGATGATGAACACATAAGGATGTTATTGATAAATACCACTATGAACAGGTATGAAAACTCACATAAAACTGCATTCATTAGTCCAATGAACATGGCTAGAGCATTCATAACTCCAAATGACATCATAATAAACTTTTAATTACCATAAAAATATTTAAAATAATTCTTTAAGATATCCTCATCCTTAACTCACATATAATGATATCCAAACCACAAGTCAACCTTAAAGGACTAGCTATCTCCCTTCAACTAATCTAATAATTTATCAATCTATGGGAGAGGATAGATATTATTCACTGTCACCTTATTTAAATAGTGATAATTGACACACATTCACAAACTTCTATATGATTTCTTCACAAAATATAAATGGATATCCCTATGGAAACACACTAGTTAGGATGAATCCTCTCTATAGAATTTCATAAATCTCAACTCACGTGGCTCATAAGGGTTTATCCAATAAAGATACATTGATATTAGAAAAACACCCAACTGTAGATCTACCCAAACTTGATCTCTCATTAATGTGGTAGTTCCAAAACCTCTTTGGGGAAGACATCAGGGTAATCTTCTACCACCCTAGGAAAAACCATCAAATGATCCCCTATAGAACTCATAATTATCTCAACCATCAAATAAGATAGATACTCAACACACCTCTAACCCATTTGATCATTTTCTCACCAACAAACATCATCAGGCCTTCATCACCATAATATAATAAGATGCACCTCCTAAAGAAATCTATAATATCCCACACTAAATATAACCAATTCATGTCAAGGATGATGTTTTGTGGATATATCTATAATCATATTAATTATCTTTAAGAGCAGTTCTTCCCTATCACCAATTCATAGTCTCTACACACATCATGCAAGCTAACTCAACCTCTAATTGGTGAAGTAAATTCTAAGGTAACTGAATTTATCTCCACATAAATTCCAATATCATCTACTATAGTATTTTAAACAAAGTATTGTGTATCTCTTAAATCAAACAAGGCATATATCCAAGTATAAAACATGTAGATAATGCCCTATAGGACGTGTGGCTTTCTTAGTGTTGGAAAAGTTAAGGCATGCATCTGACCACGGTCAGCTCTGAAACCTCTCTAGTCCTAATTTTTACCACCTATATCATCATTCTATATAATCTATCCTTGAATATAATGGATTTAAAGGGTATTTCCTCTTACTGCTCCATCCCCTCTCTAGTGATCATAAGCAAAATCACCCTGATGTTGTTGCTACCTTATCTAATACAGGTATAACAACTGTTCCTAGAATGGGACATTATCCACATGATAACTATTAATTAATGATATAAACACTCACTTTTGATGTCCATGACCTCAAAAAAATAAAAAAAACATGCATGAATCGTTGGTAGGGTTCTAATAACTTCTAGCTCAAGAAAAAAAGTTAAAGAAGGTTGAAACGTAACTTCTGCTAAATGAAACTTCTTTTTATGACAGGATAACTAAGAAATCCTGTTCAAAACATTACTCCATATAAAATCTGGGTGACTCCCATATCATAAATATTAAATCCTAGAAAACATCCAATCAATAACATATTCTTTCACTAGTGCCTCAAAATATTACTTCAACATAAATGGGGTAATCTAGTGCTAGATATCTAGATTAAAAATCCTCCTCAAAGTTCCTCTTCTTATCCTACTAATCTAGAAGAAGGTTTTAAGAATAAGATAAGATATTCTTGTACCAGATACTAAACATTTTCAAACTATAAATTCCCTGATGAATGATAATAATCTCTTACCCATGTTCCACCTTAGTATTTGAAGATAGAAACTTAGCCAATAATTGATCTTATAAATTCTCTCACATAACAGATGACTCCTCGTGATGCTTGAGGAATAAGATCCACCACTTCCAGGTTAACCCATGTAGTATCATCACATCAAAATAAACTCAGTGCTCCATACAAGAACAAATTGAACTACAGGTTATCTCCACCTCCTCTATCCAATCCTATATCTCCCATTCTGAAATAAAGACCTTATACTTCTATAAATCCTGGCACTAAAACTCTCATAAAGGGTTTTAATCAATGACCTACACCTCTATGGAAATGAACTGAAACATCTTAATAAATTTATTTTTTATAAACCCAATAGAGACATAAACAATAAGCTATATCTATAAAAAAATCAAGAACTCCTAAACCCAGTATATAAATAATTTTAGGTTAATTAGTTAATTTATTTTAACCCTAGTTATCATTGTCTTCCCAATTAAAACAAAGTCATAGACAATCATGACGCATTATCATTACCTAGGTCTCTACCCAACAAGTAGAATAACTTCACTTATCATTTTTAACAAACTTTAAGGTCCTTGTGCTGGATCATAGGGCCCCTAAAATCTTGTGTCTTAGCCAGTCTCCCTTGTTTAAATCGTGTAATAATCCCAACTAATACTATTTTTATACCAAGTAATGCATCATCACCAATACTTAACTCTAAAATCTACATTATCTCTCAAACATCATTTCTATTACCATTATGTCATGACCCCTACCTCCAAAGGTAACCCTTCTAGCCAAAAATAAATAAAGGGAGATAATGACCGCCAAATCCTACCTCCAATGGGCCAAGGGTTGATAACTAGAAGTATGGGTACATAAATCACATACATGGGAGGAATTACCCAAGATCTAAATTTAAGGAATAAGAGATAAGATGAAAAACCACTAACCAACACCATTCATAAATAAGAATAAATATAAATACATAATGTAATGTCATATAACCAAAACAACTGAAAGAACTAAAAATGCATAAAGTAAATCCTTGACAACAACCACGAAGCTCCAACAGCTCTTGAATAACACCTCGAGATAGTAACTCCCATATTGATCACCAACCAACTATTATAGACCAAAAAATAATTTATATATATGTAGAGTGATCATAACATGTATAATTAGTAGGATCATCCTTAAAACCTCTCGTACAAAATGTAAAAGAATAATAATAAAGCCTAATGAATAAAAAATAAAACTAACTCATCACATAAATAAGTGAAACTATTTTTCCAACCACATAATGGCTCAATAACCAAGTAATGCATATAATTAAAACAATATTTATCAAAATTATATATATATATATATATATAATGAAGTTACCCTACTTCTACTTCTCCACTAGTTTTTTGATGTCATGTCCTAATAACTCACTTCTTATGATCATCTCTTCTATCCAACATCTCATGAAATTGTATCACAACTATTTTGTATCATGTGTGGACTAACACCTCATCATCATCATAATCTCAAGTAGTAACCAAGTGTATACTCAGAAGACACTATAGTCAATGTAAATTCACTATACCTTAAGTCAGCATATACCATGAATGTACACTCACGGGAATTCATAACCACCATGACTGGATAAAAGTATGTGATTCACCTCAAGTCATTACAGCCTTCACATAAATGTATAGTAAAACTGAGAGTCTTTATAACCCATGGAGGAACACACCATATATTATAATCCATTATAGTTTGGGATACACTTACATAGAACTATATCTAATGGGAGAGTGGGGAAGATTGAAAATCCATCCATTCTGTCACGACCCGTCCTCGGGGCCCGTGCCATGACTACCCCAAGCCCGCCTTCCTTAGGCCAGGGGCTGGCGACTAGCACCAAGGCGTAAATCCCAACGAAAAGGGAAGGCATTGCCTTTGAAAAGTAAACAAGCACCACAGAGTAAGCAAGCGGAAAAGTAAACACTAAGTAAAAACTGTACAAGTTGTGCTGAAAGTAAAAGGGGCCGGAAATACAAACCCAACTGTAAAGTACAACTGAAAGGAAAAACAGCAACTGAAAGGAAAAACTGCAGCATCGAGTCGTCCTCTGGAAGTCCCACCTGAAGGGTGGGTAAAGATAGCCTCCACTGCTCCTCGGGTCCACCTAACCGCTCCGAGTACGTCCCGCCCAGTGGTCCACCTCCAGGTACTGTCCTGCTCCGCACGCCTCCTCCACGATCAGCGTTGTCCGTCGTCTGCAACCAACACCACGAAGTGCGGGCATAGCCCGTGCAGGGGTGAGTATAAGCTACTCAGTAGGGACCCCGAGACCCCCGAAGGTCTCCCGAAATCCACAAAAGATAAACCACGAAGAAGAGATACAATCACGAAGCAACATCTGACACGGCTTAGGTATATGCCCATACATATACCTAAGTCATCAATTCCCCGATCGGCTCCAACGTCCGAGCCCTAGCACAACCCAGTCCACACAGGAATGAAAAACGCATACCCACGCAGGATAGAACAACACAATCCACAAAGGAGAGTAAACAGTAAATCCACACAGGATAGCTCAACACAATCCACAAAGGAGAGTAACACAAGATTCATCTCACACAGGTATACTTCTTCGGATGACGATAAAGATGATCATTGAATCATCTAAGTCGTCGGACCCACGAAGGATCGATAGGTACTAACCTTGAAGTGACCCACACAGGATCGGGCCCACGGAGGACCTGTAGGAGTTGGCTCACACAGAACCGCTGAGAGATGACCCACACAGGATCGGACCCACACAGGATCGGGCCCACACAGGACCGGGCCCACACAGGACCTGTAGGCGCTGGCTCACACAGAACCGCTGAGCGCTGACCCACGCAGGATCGGACCCACACAGGATCGGGCCCACATAGGACCGGGCCCACGCAGGACCTGAAGCACTGATCCACGTAGGATCGCTGAGTGCGGGAGTCGTCGAAGTCCGCTGAGCATCTCTGCACAGTGGTCGCTGCAGTCCACTGAGGATCTCTGCACGGTCGTCATCGGAGTCCACGGAGGATCTCTACACAGTCGTCGTCGCAGTCCACTGAGGATCTCTGCACGTTCGTCGCTATCGAAGTAGCAGTCACAGCCAGCCTAGGGTTCCCGCACACAGCAAGCACGTTCGGGAGGGTCCGCTCCACGAGCCGAGAGGCTGATACATCAACTGTCACGAAGTCCGAAGTTGATGTATCCAAAAGTTCCGTATCATCAACCGGAACTCAACGTCGCAGACGGCGCGTCAATCGGACGCCAGGTCTGAGAGATATTGGCATTTTCGTCCCAGGGGCCCGGTTGGTTTTTAAGACAAAACCAACCCGACCACACTCCACCTGCATCCAAACCTCGGGCGGAGTATGCCAAAAGATCCGTCTCACTTAGAGGAATTCAACAAAGCTGATGGCACGTCAATCAGACGTCCGTAGCTCAAGATATGAGCGTTTCCGCTCCGAAGGCCCGGTTGGTCTCGTTTACGAACCAACCCGGCCGAACTAAAAGTATTCTGAATCCTTGAGTGCGATATATCGAAAATACCGTCTCGATCCAAGGATCGTGTTTCCGCTGACGGCGAGTCGTTTGGAGGCACGAAGCTCAAGTAACAGGCGTTTGAACGAAAACTTCCGAAGATGGGGGGTACGGGCCCGGGCCGACCCGGCCCGACCCCCCCTGGGTCGGCCCGACCCGGGTCCGACCCGGTTGGCCCGGCCCGGCCCGGCCAGGGCCGGTCCGGCTCGGCCGGCTCGGCCAAGCGGCGCGGGTGGATGCCGCGGGCGTTGACCTGCGGCCTGAGGAAAACCGCGGCCCGCGTGCGTGCCGCGCTGGCGAACCTCGGACGCGGCTGAGCCGCATCCCGCCTGGACGAACCGGACCCGCGCGACCGTGGGTCCGTTGGCCGCCGCCGCCGCGGCTTCAACCGTGGCGCGCCGGGGCGCCGCCGCCTCCGGTCGCCGGCGCCGCCGCGCTGGTGACCCGCGCCGCCGGAAACTTCTGCGGGCCGCCGGCGTCGCTCCGGTGGCCCGTTCTCCTTCCCGTCTGCGCCGTTGCTCCTCCCGGGATCCGTTCTTTACTGCGGGATCTTCCAACGTCCGCTGCGGCACGTTCCGTCATCGACCGTCAAATCCGCACAAAACGAATAACGGCGGAGGGTCGTTGGGCCGTGTTCGTTTGGCCCGCACCCTCCGCGTTAGAGATAAACAACCAGAAGAAATTTAATAGAACGTTCAATACATGAACCAACAATTTTAATAAAATAAAATTGTTTCTTTGATTCTGGTTCATTAATTTTTAAAGAATGCTCACGGGAATAACAAGGAGGGGTATTCCAAAATTATAAAAATCCCTACCTCGTCGATCGTCGCGCGCGGGCGTTCTTCGCGGAAAGGATCGTCACGGAAGAGAGGGATCGTCGGGTCGTCGCGGGGAGGCGTCGCGTCGTCGCGGAATCCGGCGTTGAGTCGGCGAGCTCAACGTACCAAGAACAACAGAATTAAATTATAAATAATTAAATCTGTGTTTAAACACAATGAAAAGAACCTTGAGTGGAAATCCGAAATCACTCACCTCAAATGGTCGGTGATCGGAGATCGGAGATCGGAGATCGGAAGAACGTCTCGGATGAAGGCGTCATCGATTTCCGGGTTCGGCGTTCTTCGCGTTCTTCGCGTTCTTCGCGAGGGAGAAGAAGTTACGAGGGTTCTCTCAAATCTTCTCAAGCGCAAATAACCAGAGGTTGAGCGTTGGCCTTATTTTATTATTACGCCAACGAATTTGAAAAACTGGTTAAGAAACGATCCATCAATTCGTTGAATTAATTCAACGAAAGAATCGACCCATTTAATTCACGAAAGAAACAACCCATTTAATTCACGAAATAAACCGCCCAATTAAATGGTCTGTTAAGAATTTAGAAAACGCGTCGGTTGACTTCATTAATACGGGTTTTCACGGGTGCGTTTCTTAGCGGAAAGAAACGGTGGGGCTCGTGCGGGCCCCACCTCACAAATATCCTACCAAGGGGGTAGGATATTTCTGGATAGCATCCTATCCAGTTCAACTCAGTTCAAGCCGCCTTTAAGTGGCTTCAAGTGGCTTCCAAGTGGCTTAAGTGAAATAAAATAAAGTTGTCGCCAAAATTATTTTATTTCTTTACTTTAAGCCCGAAAATTAAAAACCACACCCCAGCAAACGCAACTCCGGAAGAGGCGTTTCTAAGCGAATATCAGCGCTACGATTTCATCGGTGCCCTCAAAATTCGATTCCGGGCACCAGTTCAAAAGTTAGAAAAACCCACTCGTCCGTTCACTGAACGTACCCGAGCCAAACTTCGGAAAATGATTCCGGGCACACCGGGCCTCGGAATCAGGTGCCGTTAGAAACTGCGCTCTTGTAAAATTCCAAAGAAAATTAAGAAAAAAAATTCCTTGAAATTTACGGGTCTTTACATTACTCCCACCTCAGGACTTTACGTCCCCGTAAAGATACATCAAAAACTAGGGAAACAAATGTGGGTACTGAGCACGCATCTGAGCCTCCCACTCCCAAGTGCTCTCCTGGAGGTTCCCGTGCTGCCATCTAATGCGCACAAGAGAAATCAATCTCCCACGTAGGACCCGCTCCTGTCGATCCTCTATCTCCACTGAGACCTCCGCAAAATTCCCTCCATCATCCACGTCTAGCTCCCCATAGTCGATGATGTGTGTCGGGTCGGGCACGTATCTCCTCAGCTGGGATACGTGGAAGAGGTCGTGCACCCGGTTCAACTGAGGTGGCAGAGCCAGGCGATAAGCCACCTCGCCAATCCTACTGAGGACCTGGAAGGGTCCGATGAAGCGTGGAGAAAACTTGACGCCTCGGCCAAATCTCCTCAAACCACGTCGAGGTGAGACCCGCAAGAAAACGTGGTCTCCATCCTCGAACTCTAGTGGCCTTCGCCTCCTGTCAGAATATGACTTCTGCCGGCTCTGTGCTGTCCTCATCCGCTCCTGGATGACCTGGACCTTCTCTGTCGTGGCCCGGACCATCTCTGGTCCCACAAGTGCTGACTCACCAGGGTCTGTCCAGCACAAAGGGGATCTGCAAGGCCTGCCTTACAACACCTCATAGGGTGCCATCCCGATGGTGGAGTGGTAGCTGTTGTTGTACGCAAACTCTACCAAGGGTAGGTGGTCCTCCCAGCTTCGACGAAAGTCGAGGACACATACGCGGAGCATGTCCTCGAGAGTCTGAATGGTCCTCTCCGTCTGACCATCTGTCTGAGGGTGAAAGGCGGTGCTCAGATGTAGCCGTGTCCCGAATGCCTCCTGCAACCCCTTCCATAGCCGGGAAGTAAAACGAGCGTCCCGATCGGAGACGATAGTCGATGGCACACCGTGAAGTCGTACAATATCCTGGATGTAGAGACGCCCCAAGCTCTCCACTGAGCCCTGCTCTCGGAAGGGTAAGAAGTGTGCCGACTTGGTGAGTCGGTCAACAATCACCCAAATGGAATCGTGACCTCTGGAAGTGCGTGGAAGTCCAGTCACGAAGTCCATAGATATCCCGTCCCACTTCCACTCCGGGACCTCCAAGGGCTATACCATGCCTGCTGGTACCTGATGCTCTGCCTTCACCTGCTGGCAGGTGAGGCACCGTGAAACGAACTCTGCCACAACCTTCTTCATGCCCGGCCACCAGTGCTGTCGTCTGAGATCCTGGTACATCTTCGCCACTCCAGGATGTACCGCCAAAGGAGAAGTGTGAAACTCTCTCAGCACCTCCTCTCGTAAGGCGACTGGTACCAAGGTACGTCCTCTGAAAAGGACATCGTGCTCTGCTCCAAGGGAGAAACCATCAGGTGCCTGTCCCGAGGATATCTGTGCAGGCCGTGTCTCACAGTCGACATCCCCACGCTGTGCCTCTCTGACCCGCTGAAGAAGTGGAGGAGAGACTGTGAGAGACTAAAGGAAAGCTGCTCCGTCTATATCCACGAAGGATATCTGCAAAGCGGCTAGCTGCTCTGTCGCCTCCTCAAGTAGCTGGATGCCCGTCCTCCTGCTGAGGGCATCAGCCACCACGTTCCCCTTCCCAGGAGTATAGACTATCTCAAAGTCATAGTCCTGGAGGAACTTGATCCATCGCCACTGTCTCAGGTTCAGGTCCTTCTGAGAGAAGATGTACATGAGACTCTGGTGGTCAGAGAAGACTGTGAAGCGCTCGCCCATCAGATAGTGTCGCCATGTCTTCAGGGAAAAGACCACTGCTGCCAACTCCAAGTCATGGGTAGCGTAGTTCTTCTCATGAGGCCTCAACTGACGTGATCCGTAGGCAATCATGGCCCGCTCCTGCATCAGGACGCACCCGAGTCCGGTACCTGATGCATCGCAGTAGACTACGTATCCAACTCCCTCCTCAGGCAAACTCAAGATAGGTGCACTGGTCAACCTCTGCCTCAGCTCCTGGAAGCTCTGCTGACATCTGTCTGACAACACGAAGGGTTTCCCCTTCTTCGTCAACGCTGAGAGTGGGGCCGCAACTCTGGAGAAGTCCGGCACAAATCTCTGATAATATCCGGCTAGGCCCAAGAAACTCCGCACCTCTGTCACGCTCTTGGGTGGATCCCAAGCTAGAACTGGCTCGATCTTCGCGGGATCCACTGCAACTCCCGCCTCAGAAATGGCGTGCCCCAAGAAGTGGACCTCACGTAACCAGAACTGACACTTCGAGAGCTTTCCATAAAGCTGGTGCTCTCGGAGTGTGTCTAGTACAACACGCAGGTGGTAGGCGTGCTCCTCCTCCGTCGTCGAGTACACGAAAATGTCGTCGAGGATGACCACGACAAATTGATCGAGGTATGGCTGGAATATCCTGTTCATGAGGCTCATGAACACTGCTGGAGCGTTGGTCATGCCGAAAGGCATAACCAAGAACTCATAGTGGCCATACCGACACCTGAAGGCCGTCTTCTGCACATCCTCGTCTCGAACTCTGAGCTGATGATAGCCTGACCTGAGGTCTATCTTCGAGAACCACCGTGCTCCCTTGAGTTGGTCGAAGAGGTCATCAATCCTGGGTAGCAGATACTTGTTCCTCACTGTCACCTGATTCAGGCGACGATAATCGACACACAGTCGCAAGCTCCCGTCCGCCTTCTTGGCGAACAAAATCGGGGAAGCCCAGGGAGAAACACTAGGTCGGATGAACCCCTTGCCATGCAAGTCCCCCAACTGTACCCACATCTCTCGAAGCTCAGCGGGGGCCATCCGATATGCTGGAGTTGATATCGGGGCTGTCTCGGGGTATAGGTCAATATAAAAGTCTACCTATCTGCGAGGAGGTAGTCCTGGAACGTCGTCGGGAAAGACGTCCGCGTACTGATCCACCACTGCAGGAAAACTGGGACTCCGCACGTCAACTGCTCCCAGGATGAGGCTAGCCAACTGATGAGTGATGGGCTGAACTCTCCTCTGCGTGAGTCCATCCTGTGCTGCTAAGGCTCCCTTCTCGCCGGTGAAGGTGAACCTGCTCCCGTCGGTGCGCACACATCGCACCTTGCGCCTAATGCAGTCAATCTGAGCATGGACCGTAGATAACCAATCCATGCCCAAGATGACGTCGTAAGGCCTCGACGCCGCTACAAGAAGATCCCATCCGAAGATCTCGCCTCCTAGAGTAAGCTCACACTGCCGGCACCAGTGCGTAATCGTCGAGTCTTCTCCCGTAGGAGTCTCTAGCCGTAAGGATCGAGCCAACGGCTCTGTCGGAATCTCTGAGCTCCGAACAAGGGCAGTGGCTATGAAAGAGTGACTCGCTCCTGTGTCTATCAGAACTACAGCAAGGGTGGAATAGACACAGATTGTACCTCGAATCATCTCTGGCGCACCGTGGACGTAGGCCTCCGCTACCTGGAGCTGAGCCTGTCTCTGCCCGCCAGCTCCCTGTGGTCGGGGCGGCCTCCCGGTGGTGGTGGTGGCAGAGCCTCAAAGCGTCGCCCACCACCTGCTGCTCGGCCAGCTCCTCTGCCTCGTCCGCCTCCTCCCTTCGGACCGCCATGGTCGACCCTCTGCCTCTGCCTGGGTGGTCCCTCCACCGTCTGCTGCCCCTCGGTACGACGGGTCGGGCAGTCACGAGCCATGTGGCCCTACCCGCCGCACTCGTAGCACTGTCTGCCTCTCGGAAGGCTGGCTCCGGGCCGGGTGCCCTGCACTGCTGAGCCAGTGTCCCGAGGTCGCCTGCCGGAAGGTCTGGTCCGCCTGGAACCCTGAGTCATCCGCCGGCTACCAGCTGCCGAAGACTCTGCTATCTGCCGCCCTGCGGGAGGTCTCGCTGTGGACTCAGCCAGGACGCTCTCGATCAGGAGGGCTCGCTCCAGTACTCCTGCCTGGGTCGGGATGCTGAGGGAGATCAGCGATGCCCTGATCTCGTGTCTCAAACCCTGCTCGAAGGTTCGGGCCCAGAATAATGGGTCCCATACCATGTCTGTCGAGTATCGAGATAGGTCGGTGAACCTCGCCGCGTATTGAGCGACCGTCAAGCTGCCCTGCCGCAGCTGAAGAAGCTCCTGGATGCGCACCGCTCGGAGGGTGGCAGGGACGAACTCTAAGCGGAAGAGGCTCTCGATGTCCATCCAGATGAGGGTGGCCTCATTGTGTACCTGGAGCATCAAGCTCCACCAGCGTCCGGCTGCGGCGTGCAGTAGGCTCGCCGCGAGGATCACCA
This sequence comes from Viscum album, assembly GCA_963277665.1. NCBI lineage: Eukaryota > Viridiplantae > Streptophyta > Magnoliopsida > Santalales > Viscaceae > Viscum > Viscum album. The sequence goes on along the minus strand of OY728145.1, from coordinate 2,102,927,532 downwards.
TGAGATCTGCTGGCGTCCTCACTAGCCTGAAAACTCGGACGACCGCCTCCAGCCAGTCCTCGGCTGCCTGGGGGTCCGACTCCCCACGGAACCTGGGTGGTCGCTGGCGCTGGAACTCGTGTAGAGCTCCGAGGCATCGTGCGTCGTCAGCTGCCAGTGCTGGAAGCATCGGGGGCTCGGCGGGTAAAGGTACCGCCGGTGCCTCTGCTGTCAACGGGCCCTGTACCGAGGCCTCGTCGCTCGGTGGGCTGTCATCGCACCCTACTCTGGGAACCCTAGCTGGCTACTGTCGTCGTGCCTTCCTGAAAAGGAAACAAGTATGCCACGGTCAGAACAGTATACCTGGTGAGCTGACATAAGTAATCACAAAGAAAACTTGAAACACACAAGCAATCAATGTTTTTGTGCATTAAGTCGGGAATCAGAAGTCAGGGTCCTGGTGTTTGGATACGTCGGCCGCCGCACCAACACTGGACTCCCTGGACTGATAACCACACTCAATACACTAAACACTATTGCTGCACATAGAAGAAAGATCAGAGTCTGTGGTAGAACCGACCACCTCTGATACCAATTTGTCACGACCCGTCCTCGGGGCCCGTGCCGTGACTACCCCAAGCCCGCCTTCCATAGGCCAGGGGCTGGCGACTAGCACCAAGGCGTAAATCCCAACGAAAAGGGAAGGCATTGCCTTTGAAAAGTAAACAAGCACCACAGAGTAAGCAAGCGGAAAAGTAAACACTAAGTAAAAATTGTACAAGCTGTGCTGAAAGTAAAAGGGGCCGGAAATACAAGCCCAACTGTAAAGTACAACTGAAAGGAAAAACAGCAACTGAAAGGAAAAACTGCAGCGTCAAGTCATCCTCTGGAAGTCCCACCTGAAGGGTGGGTACAGATAGCCTCCACTGCTCCTCGGGTCCACCTAACCGCTCCGAGTACGTCCCGCCCAGTGGTACACCTCCAGGTACTGTCCTGCTCCGCACGCCTCCTCCACGATCAGTGATGTCCGTCGTCTGCAACCAACACCACGAAGTGCGGGCATAGCCCGTGCAGGGGTGAGTATAAGCTACTCAGTAGGGACCCCGAGACCCCCGAAGGTCTCCCGAAATCCACAAAGGATAAACCAAGAAGAAGAGATACAATCACGAAGCAACATCTGACACGGCTTAGGTATATGCCCATACATATACCTAAGTCATCAATTCCCCGATCGGCTCCAACGTCCGAGACCTAGCACAACCCAGTCCACACAGGAAAGCAAAATGCATACCCACGCAGGATAGAACAACACAATCCACAAAGGAGAGTAAACAGTAAATCCACACAGGATAGCTCAACACAATCCACAAAGGAGAGTAACACAAGATTCAGCTCACACAGGTACACTTCTTCGGATGACGATAAAGATGATCATTGAATCATCTAAGTCGTCGGACCCACGAAGGATCGATAGGTACTAACCTTGCAGTGACCCACACAGGATCGGGCCCACGCAGGACCTGTAGGAGTTGGCTCACACAGAACCGCTGAGAGATGACCCACACAGGATCGGACCGACACAGGATCGGGCCCACACAGGACCGGGCCCACACAGGACATGTAGGCGCTGGCTCACACAGAACCGCTGAGCGCGGACCCACGCATGATCGGACCCACACAGGATCGGGCCCACACAGGACCGGGCCCACGCAGGACCTGAAGCACTGATCCACGTAGGATCGCTGAGTGCTGGAGTCGTCGCAGTCCGCTGAGGATCTCTGCCCAGTCGTCGCCGCAGTCCCCTGAGGATCTCTGCACGGTCGTCGTCGGAGTCCACGGAGAATCTCTGCACAGTCGTCGCCGCAGTCCACTGAGGATCTCTGCACGGTCGTCGCTGTCGAAGTAGCAGTCGCAGCCAGCCTAGGGTTCCCGCACACAGCAAGCTCGTTCGGGAGGGTCCGCTCCACGAGCCGAGAGGCTGATACATCAACTGTCACGAAGACCGAAATTGATGTATCCAAAAGATTCGTATCGTCAACAGGAACTCAACGTCGCAGACGGCGCGTCAATCGGACGCCCGGTCTGAGAGATATTGACATTTTCGTCCTAGGGGCCCGGTTGGTTTTTAAGGCAAAACCAACCCGACCGCACTCCACCTGCGTCCAAACCTCGGGCGTAGTATGCCAAAAGATCCGTCTCACTTAGAGGAATTCAACAAAGTTGACGGCACGTCAATTGGTCGTCCGTAGCTCAAGATATGAGTGTTTCCGCTCCGAAGGCCCGGTTGGTCTCGTGTACGAACCAACCCGGCCGAACTCAAAGTATTCCGAAACCTTGAGTGCGATATACCGAAACGACCGTCTCGATCCAAGGATCGTGTTTCCGCTAACGGCGAGTCGTTTGGAAGCACGAAGCTCATGTTATGGGCATTTGAACGAAAACGTCCGAAGATGGGGGGTACGGGCCCGGGCCGACCCGGCCCGACCCCCCCCTGGGTCGGCCCGGCCCAGCCCGGCCAGGGCCGGTCCGGATCGGCCGGCTCGGCTCGGCCGAGCGGCGCGGGTGGAAGCCGCGGGCGCTGACCCGCGGCCTGAGGAAAACCGCGGCCCGCGTGCGGGCCGCGCTGGCGAACCGCGGACGCGGCTGAGCCGCGTCCCGCCTGGACGAACCGGACCCGCGCGGCCGCGGGTCCGTTGGCGGCCGCGGCTTCAGCCGCGGCGGCCTCGTCCAGCGGCGCGCCGGGGCACCGCCGCCTCCGGTCGCCGGCGCCGCCGCGCCGATGCCCCGCGCCGCCTGCAACTTCTGCGGGCCGCCGGCGTCGCTCCGGTGGCCCGTTCTCCTTCCCGTCTGCGCCGTTTCTCCTCCCGGGATCCGTTCTTTACTGCGGGATCGTCAAACGTCCGCTGCGGCACGTTCCATCGTCGACCGTCAAATCCGCACAAAACGAAGAACGACAGAGGTTCGTCGGGCCGTGTTCGTTTGGACCGCACCCTCCGCGTTAGAGATAAAGAACCGGAAGAAATTTAATAGAACGTTCAACACATGAACCAACAATTTTAATAAAATAAAATTGTTTCTTTGATTCTGGTACTTTAATTTTTAAAGAATGCTCACGGGAATAACAAAGAGGGGTATTCCAAAAATTTAAAAATCCCTACCTCGTCGATTGTCAGGCGCGGGCGTTCTTCGTGGAAAGGATCGTCGCGGAAGAGAGGGATCGTCGCGTCGTCGCGGGGAGGCGTCGCGTCGTTGCGGAATCCGACGTTGAGTCGGCGAGCTCAACGTACCAAGAACAACATATTTAAATTATAAATAATTAAATCTGTGTTTAAACCCAATGAAAAGAACCTTGAGTGGAAATCCGAAATCACTCACCTCAAATGGTAGGTGATCGGAGATCAGAGATCGGAGATCAGAAGAACGTCTCGGACGAAGGCGTCGTCGATTTCCGGGTTCGGCGTTCTTCGCGTTCTTCGCGTTCTTCGCGAGGGAGAAGAAGTTACGAGGGTTCTCTCAAATCTTCTCAAGCGCAAATAACCTGAGGTTGAGCGTTGGCCTTATTTTATTATTACGCCAACGAATTTGAAAAACTGGTTAAGAAACGATCCATCAATTCGTTGAATTAATTCAACGAAAGAAACGACCCATTTAATTCACGAAAGAAACAGCCCATTTAATTCACGAAATAAACCGCCCAATTAAATGGCCTGTTAAGAATTTAGAAAACGCGTCGGTTGACTTCATTAAGACGGGTTTTCACAGGTGCGTTTCTTAGCGGAAAGAAACGGCGGGGCTCGTGCGGGCCCCACCTCACAAATATCCTACCAAGGGGGTAGGATATTTCTGGATAGCATCTTATCCAGTTCAACTCAGTTCAAGCCGCCTTTAAGTGGCTTCAAGTGGCTTCCAAGTGGCTTAAGTGAAATAAAATAAAGTTGTCACAAAAATTATTTTATTTCTTAACTTTAAGCCCGAAAATTAAAAACCACACCCGGGCAAACGCAACTCCGGAAGAGGCGTTTCTAAGTGAATATCGGCGCTGCGATTTCATCGGTGCCCTCAGAATTCGATTCCGGGCACCAGTTCAAAAGTTAGAAAAACCCGCTCGTCCGTTCACTAAACGTACCCGAGCCAAACTTCAGAAAATGATTCCAGGCACACCAGGCCTCGGAATCAGGTGCCGTCAGAAACTGCGCTCTTGTAAAATTCCAAAGAAAATTAAGAAAAAAATTTCCTTGAAATTTACGGGTCTTTACACATTCATTCTCACACTATCATGAATGTTAGATAAAACACCTCCCCCACCCCCAAAAAACATTTGGGTGACAGTTTCCCTACTGATATTGGTAATGAAGTGTACAAAATCAAAAAAAATTAAAATATATCATACACAACAACCCTATGGACAAATACCTAGAATTGGAATCATCTTTCACTATCATCACACAGGACACCCAATTGGCACTATTACGTTCTAGATCATAACATTCACACAAGCATCAAAGTTCAACACTTATTAATTAGTCATCCATTAATTAATATGATTCCATAACCACTTCCAAGATTAATACTTTTATTCTTTTGAAATGAGCATCGTTGGAACCAAAACTCTTCTACTCATACTCTCAATTATGTCATCATCAACTAAGATTACCATGAACCATACCCATTTATTTAATTAATTAATTTATCATTTCTTAAATTTTATGGGTACTCTAGGACTCACCCTAGGCTACCACAACAAAGATACACTTTTCATTCATATATTCAAACTATGTCAAGATGTTGGAAATGATGATAAATAATATATATCCAATTGGTCATCAAAAAATAATCAAGAAATAATATATCGATAATAAATCCCTACTCTAAACTCATCACAACCACCTTGGTTTCAACCCCACAACATCATGCATAGTATATTTGTTCTGCCATCACCAGCATCAGCCATTGGTATAGCCTCGGGCTCTCAGTCCATTACTAATCAACATTCCTAACCAAAACATATTATCAAATAACACATCAATGCTCTAAAGTTCTAGATAATGCATATAAGGAAATATGGGTATTTCTATTCCATAAAAAGGGAAACTTGAGCCAAAAAAATTGAGACATTCAAGCCTCACATAACAAATATAAGCTCATTTATCCACCCAACAAGTTCTTTGGAAAAAAATCATTTTAATTATCATATTGAATTAACCTATTTATTATGAATAGATTTTATGAATAAATAAACCTATAGATATTAGTTAACAAAATCTAGAAATCAATATAAACATACATGAATCATTATTTATATAATGCTAAAAATTCTCATGAAGAATAGTAATTAATTATCAAGCCTATTTCCTTAGTCATGTCATCATAATTATATCTTTACATTATTTTACAATTTCCCATAACTTAACCATTCGTAACAACAACAACGGCCATAAAAAAGATAGCACACTACCTATAAAATCAAGATGAAATGATGATATAGTGTAAACATAACCAGTCACAAAACCCAACCATTTATTTACTCTCTAGAACATGAAATATTAATTATATATAATATGTGATAATATCCCATTTCAATTATATGATATAAAAAATTATAAAACAATTATTATCATAAAAAATATTAATACTATATGTGGTAATACTCCTAAGAAAATAAATTTATCGTAAAATGAAATAAACTTATATTTCAATTCCTTAATTCTATACTATGAATTAATTAACAAGTATTCATCATTCAATTTCCCTTTTCATTTTATTAAATAATTTTTTGAGTTTTTTAAACAAAATTAATAATATACTATATATTATTTCCATATTATTAAGATAATAATAGTTATCTATAGAATGTGAGATTTTATCTATTGCAGCTCTTGAAACATTAATAATATCAAATAATATTCCACTTCATGTGTATTTATTTTCTCCTTCTTCCTTTATAATTTTTCTAAATTATTAAATAATAATTCATGTGATTATAAAATTATTATATTCTTAAGTTTAATCACAAAAATTTACCCATAGAGACTAAATAATGATTAAATCACACCTTACAGACAAAAAATAAGTTGAATAATTAGTTATCCTACCTCATGAGAAGTTTTCGTGATTTTTCTATAGCAAAAATAGAGGATAAGAAGAATGATAGCGGGTTGGGAAAGTTATATGAAGATGATAGGATGGTTATAGAAGGTTTTGAAAGACTCCAAGATTAATTTTTGGATTTTCCATACTCAAGATAAACCATTAAAATTGATTGAGGGGAAGGAACTCTCATTTAAGGAACTGTAGATACATTTTTTGTATCTCTAGGAAACTCAATCAGACTTTCCTATTTTAATCTGAATTAATTTTTTTATATTTAACCTAATGAATAGCTCATTTAAATATCCCATTATGAATAAGTTTAATGATAGAATTTATCTTAAGATATTTAACTTTTAAATCTCTACTTTACTTTTATTATTATTTTTTATTTTATGTTAAAAATTGATTTTACATCATTCTGGGAAAACTGGAAATTATTTTTACTAAGGGGGAGATTGGTCATGAGGAGTGACCACATAGATCAACCGAATGAAGGATTCAATTGATCACATGAACAAATGATCAATCACACAATTATGGATTGACTGCATAAAGGATTGACTGCATGAAGGGATCAACTACATAAAGGAAGGATTGACTGCACAAACAACCAAGTGACCTCATGAAAAAAAACAAGGATTGACCACAAGACCAAAGGATCAGAAACACAAACAACCAAGTTATCATAAGAACTAAGTAAGAAATTTCACATTTAGTCAATTGAACACATGAATAAACATAAAATGTTAATAAAGGAAAGACCATGAACACTCTCTCAACACTTATAATCTTCAAAATACATGAAGGAAGGGTTTTATAAATTTGTTAATTTATATCTATAGACATTTTAATTTGAGATGAAGTATACCCCTAGTAAGGGTAATGTTGTGGTTGTTACACTAAGAATTAAGACTGAGGCACAGGTGGTATAGGTGGATAGTAGAAAGTGGTATATGATGATCTTATTTGTTGAGATGTTCCTTGACATTCAGGAGTTTTAGGGTAGAGTAACTATGTCATCCTTGGTTATTACATACTAATTCCTAAATAGACTAAAAGGGAGTAAAATATCTATATCGGACTACTTGGTTATGAGGAACATTATATATAGTTGGTCGCTTCCACCTGATTAAACCCTTGATGCTAATGAGAATATGTATTTTCATGGTCATGAGGTAGTTCCTATGAGCATGTGTTAGGATCTAAATCGAGATTCACATTACTCAATATGAGTTTTTATCCTGGGGATTACCAATATAAACCATGATATTTATTTGGTATATTGGTGGATCAGGATGAACAAGGACATAGTGGAGTTCATTTCATGATGCTTTAACTATGGGTGGGTAAAAGTCGAGCATCAAATACCTTTAGGACTTCTTCAGTTGTTTCTCGTTTCTGTGTGGAAGTGTAATAAAATAATGATAGATTTCATGAAAGGATTTATGAGGTATTCTCATGAAAGTGATATGGTATGGGTGATAGTCGATCGGTGAATTAATGTCCTAGATTTTCTACTTAACTAGGAGAGTTATTCCATCGATGTGCTTGGTTGGATATATGTCTGGGATATTACCCATCAAAATGAGGTTCTTAAGAAACAAATTTATGATCAAGATGTATGTTTCATATCACGCTTGTGGTAGGGGTTATGGAAGGTGCCTTATATGTAGATGCATCTAAGTACTACTTACCATCCTCTGACCGATGGGTAGTATGACCATACCATCTAGGTATAAGAGGACATATAATAGGAATATGCCCTAGATTTTTTAGGTTCATGGGAGAACCATCATGTGATGGTATATTTTTCCTATAATAATAAATATCATGCATAGATTTAAATATCACTTTTGAGACTTAATATGATATACCATGTTGATCACTGCTATGTTGGTTAGAGGCTTAAGAGTCAGTGGTTATTGTGTTGAGTGTTATAAAGGAGATATTAGAGCATATTTGGATGATCAAGAAGTGGTTAGAGACTACTCAGATTATTAAAAGATTGTATGTTGACTGGTAATTTCATCTTCTAGAGTTCAAGGTGGGATACCAGGTCTTTCTTTGATGGTCTCCTCAATTGGTAAACAAGTAAATTTGGAGCCAAGATAAGCGAGGGCCCTGATTTATGGGGTCATTTGAGGTTGTGGAGATGTTTTATACCAGGGTGTATCAATTATAGATCCCTAAAATATATAGTGTTTTGTATGATGTATTTAATATATCTCAACTTCAAAGATACCATCCTGACCCTTCCCACGTGATCAGTATATTTGAGGTCAAGATGGATCCTGGTGTATTATTCAAGGAGCTAAAAGTTCAAATAGTGAACCAAAGTGAAAAGACTACATGGAAAGATGGTTTTTCTAGTATGGTATAGTACCAACACAGGCATATCCAGGAGGATATATTGGAGTGGGACTCTGATATATGGACACAGTGGCCAAATATTTTCATTGACAAGGCTAAGTGATGATAAACGATGTAGCTTGGTGATGGTTTGTTATATAGTGGGGAGTTTGTAACACATCGACCTTTATGAGGTATGAATTTTATCCATTTTATGTTGAAGCTTTTATATTTTGGGTGTTTTGTGATGAGTTAATTTTATGCATGAAAATTTTAAAATTTTAATTAATTAATTTCATTATTTTAAATTATTGACACCAAAAATTTAATTTATTATTTTCATTTGTGGGTATTTCAAATTTTTAATGAAATATTGGAAAAAAGAAATAAAAATGATAATTAGTTACATTTTTCACATGGTTTCATCATTTTCAATATTTTTATGTGTTTTAGTTTTCTATTTGAGAAGGAATAAGCTAGGTTTGGGAATCAATATGGTCTATTCCATATATTCCTCAACCTGTGGGCTGCAAGCCACTTAACAGGACCAAGAGGGACTACCGACCAAGTAATACCCCAAGGAAGGCTCACATGGGTGGAAAAAAGGAGCATAGATTTTCATAGGAGTGTGTTGGTGCATAGGAGGAAGGTTCTCGTGATTATGGGGGGATAATTTTACCAGGAAAGGGAAGTCCGCAGTGGCATAGGGGGTCCTATGATCCCCATCTGACTTTTCGGATGGCTGTGGGGAGCACTTAACATAAATATCATATGGAAACCAAATGTGTCTTCAATGTGGATTGTGCATGAAACTAGTGCATTGTGTGCATATCAAAATGACACTATTAAATTCAGTTCGCATGTGTATTCCTCAAAGATTTCATCTAAGTCATTGTTGATGTTGTTGCACCACAATTCCTTGGAAACCATTGTCTCCACCATCGTTATGTTGTAAACTACACTGATGCACTACAAACACCCACCATGGAAATCACTAAGACACAGCCAAGTCCATGCATAGTAGTGGTCGAGGGTGTTTAAAAAAGATAAATAGGTTGCGTCATCACCCTCGGGCTATACTGTGGACCATTATAGAATCAAGAAAAGAGAAGACATGTTGATTTGTGGTTAAACAAACTACACTATAGTTGGCATGATGAAAGGAAATAATATATATGCTAAAACATATGCACACCACTCTCATGTGGAGGTACCTCATAAGTAAAAATAATGTTTTGGAATGAAAATGAAGAAGATGTTGTTGCACCATGGTTAATCAAGCTACACCCTATCTATGTAAATGTTGCTTGATTTTTTGAATAAGGAGAACACTTCACACCATTGGGTGAAGTTTTAAGAAAACTTAAATGCATGATATCTTCAATATTCCCATGTGTTACTAGTTGAACCTCAGGAGTTTTAAAATGAATATATACATATGGAATATTTTCAAAACCCATTAATTTTCCATATTTATAATGATTAAATCCCATAAAACCACCTTTCATGATGCTTTACTATTCCTCCTGATTTTTGGCCCAAAAATTTGGCAAATACTAGTAAATGACACCAAATTAAACATTATAGTTAGCTTGTATTGTAAGATCACTTTCCTTGAAATTCCATGATCAACTCAGAGTGGATTAAAAGCAAACACAAACTAAACTCTATTTACAACAATGAAAATCCATGGTAACAACACTTTCTTTAGTCATACGATTCTCTATATACCAAAAAGAGTCGATTATCCCCCTTCACACAACGAATCCCCTTTTCTTTTATTCTCATTGAGATTTAATTTTGAATTCATAAATCCTTGCTCTAAATTTTTTTTCATTTGTCCTAGTCTTTCCCTCAGGATTTCACAAAACTTGAGGATTGTGAATATGTGAAGCATCACAAACAAGAATCATGAATGGTGCGACGGTTTGATGGTAATATATGCGACTATAAGAAGTGAATCATTGAAAATGAATGAAGGGTTGACAGTAATCTCTACGACAATGATAAGATTCTCAAGTGGGTTAAATTTTAATAGAGAATCATGAATGAATGATATTCATGAACATGATTTTGGAGGTTTACAAATAATCCATTAGAGTCAAGGGATTTTTAAGAAATTCCTAACCTATAAATAGGTATCTACCCCTACTTCATTACAGATGAAAAGATTTAGATAAAAGGCTAAATCTCTCTGAATTCATGAAGGCTAAGAGCTTCTCAAATTAAGTATTTGTTATTATCTTGAGCTTCATTAAAATATTGTATTAGTCTTCACTAATTCTTAAGTATCTTGTAAAAATGATTTTCATGATGACTGGTTATTCTATGATGATTTAGGGTTCCACAAATGCAGTTTGCTTTACGAAGGATGTGAGCTTCATAAAAAAGCTTCGCAAACAAAAAATTTTGAACATCTGATTTTAGTGAATAGTGATTTCAAGTGCATCATCTTAGGACATTGATTCAAGAAAATTATCATTCTAGTTAGTTACAAAGCCTTAAATTATAATGTGCTGAATTGACCTTCAAGTCGTTAAATTGATTAAGACTTCTCCCAAGGCAACGGTCTAGGGGGAATTGATGGAAGTGTTCTGAGGGAGGTAGTGTGTTATCCATAAAATCTTGTAATGGAAGTGTGACTCTCATATATCAGATATGTCTAAACTTTTTTATTCCAAAATTAGTGAAGATTAGTGGATTTTGGTATGACTGACACTCTGATAGCATATTCTCCTTGGACTATCCCTTAGCGGGGAACTAAGTAAAACTGTTTTGTTGTCTCTATGCATGTGAATGTTTAAGTAATACACATTACCATCAGAAAGGTTTAACAGGTTCCTACCAAAGTGGGAAAAATATCCATTTTTTTAAAGAAAAGGTTGACACCCTGATTAACAGCTATTTTCTCAGGGTGTTCTATGGTCCTACAAGTGGTATCAGAGCGTATAGGTTACTAGAGTTAAATTTTTCCTCTTTTTTTCATGGAGAATTCAGTAAATTTCAGTAGAGTCATATTATTTGATAGAAAAAACTTTTACATTTGTAATAATGGGATAATATCTCATCTGAGATCCATTGGTATGGAAGTTATCTTTGCCACTACTCAGGGGATTCAGGTCCCTGATGTGATAGGACTGTATATGACTGAAATAGATAGGAAAATGTTTTATGTAGATGCCAAAGAAAAAAAATTCCCTTACTATAACTCTATCTGATAAAATTTATTTGAAGGTTATGCGTTTAACTTCATCGAATTATATGAGGTAAAAACTAGAAAATATATACTAAGGTGATAAAAAAGTGGAGGAGTCCAAACTCCAAGTTTTGCACAATAGGTTCGATGATATAAAAATGCATCTTGATGAATGTTTGGATACCTTTTTAAATAAAATTACTAAATTTTATGGATAAATATGAGGAATTGGTGAATAAATCAAATATATTTACATTGTAAAGGAAATATTGATAAGTCTTCCACCTCTATAAAATTAAAAAGTGTCAAACATTGAGGAAATGGATCTATCTAAACTTTCTCTAGATGATCTTCTGAGCAGTCTGGTGTCTTTTGAAATGAGAGTCAAACTAGATGATACAATGAATCAAGTAAACAAGGAAATAAAATTAAATACCATGGAAAAACATCATATTTCTAGACATTTTGTTGATAAATATAATGATGAAGACAAAATTATTTCTTTGTTTGCTAAGAAATTCAAGAGAGGAAAATGGATATTTGAATGAAATCTTCCTCTAGCCTCTTTTTTGTGTGGTAAAGTTAAGAACATTGAATATCAGTGCTCAAGGAAGTTAGATGATGAATAAAGTGGATAAGGAATCATGAAGAAGCCTCAAAAAAGGATTCCCCAAAAGGGAGACTTCAAATAAGGAAAGAAATTACATAGAAAGGGTTTATTCTATAAATAAGAACAAGATGTTAATGACTTGTTGAAGGATGATGAATCAAAGTTTAAATATGAAACCCAAGCATCCATGATTGATATAGTTGAAAATTTAAAACATTTTAAAGATAAGGATAAAGATAAATAGTTGATTGGGGTTTTTGATCTCAAGTTGTAACTTTAAGATTATTGTAATAAGATTGAAAATCAAAGAAATAGAAACAAAAAGATGAGAAGCATTCTGGAAGATTCATCATAGTATGTTGATCATGTTTAAGTAGTAATTAATGTACTAGAAAAAAGATCAAAATAATATTCAACATCTATTCAAAACATGGAAGATATTGTGGAATTTAAACTCAGGATGAAGAGAAGGAAAAATCCATCAATGACCTTACATACAGACTGGAGGAGAAAGCTAAGATAGTTTAGGTGATTGAAGAAGAAGTTGTTACTCTAAGGAGTAAACAAGAAACTGAATCATATTCAAAGGAAACAAAGAAGAAGTTATAGTTTAGAATATTCTCATATGTAGAACTATTAGAAAGAGCTAAATGTGGTTTAGAAAGATTAGAGAAGGCCTTGAGTGATCATATATCAACATGAATGAGAAAAAGGGAAATTGGATGTGATGTTAAAACATGAAAGGCTAGAAACAGGATAACCCAAAATAAAAAGAAGCATAAAGTTAGACATGTCACAAAGGCATATGATGTCCTTATAAAGAAATCCCTAAATCATATATAAAAGAGAGATAAAAATTATCCTCAAGTATCAAGAGAAGATCACAAGTCAAATACTTTTTCAAAATAATGGTATATGAGGAGTAATGGAAGTGAGAAGACATTTACTCACATGAAATTTTAATTTTGTGGCTATCTAGGCCATACCATGTCATACTATGAAGAGGAATGTAGCTACCTGAATGTGGAAGTGCTTGAAATTCAATAATGAAGAATGATACCATATCCTTCATAATATAGAAGAAATAGATTCTATGGATATAGTTTTCATAATACTAATTATTGGCATAAATCTATTCTATCATGACCCGAACCATGTTGGGGATCAAGCCGTAACTACCCCAAGCTAGCCTCTATAGTCTAGGGAATTCCGATAAGAACCAAAGGTACAAATAAACTCTTGAAGGAATTTTACTAAGTACATGTATTCACACGCACAACCAACTCAATGCAAGAGTGTAGGGGGAATGAAATAAAATATGAAATACTGCTATAAATAAAACAAACATGCATGATCCTCTAAACAATACAAAGGTACAGTAGTGTAAACTGAAAAGGAAAGTGGAAAAACACATGATCAACCAGAAATGTGTCCCAAAATAACAAAAAACTAGAAAATAGTAAACAGTTGAGAGATCCCAGCTCTTATATCCCAAGCTACAATCACCATATGTGGTCCAAGCACCCAGTACCTCTAACCTCCTCTGAAGTCACGTTTGACTAGTATGTCATCTTTAAAAGACATGACATGTGTGGACAAATCCAATTCAGAGGTGAGTATATACATACCCAATATAATGCCTAAAAATAAGTGAATGGGGGAGTAGTAAGAGATACAACTGAATTAGAAAGAAGTAGATAGAAAAAGGTGAAATAAAAGAGTACATCTCAACCCAAAAAGAGAGTGAAAGTAAACTCGTCCATACACAAGGAGATCTACATGGTGAGAAGATGAACTTCTCATTGAGTCATTGATACCTATAGAAAAATAGTATACTCATCCAACCATGAGAAGCTTGACATGAAAAGCACATGGCATACCCCACACATCTTGACCTATCCTAGAAGGAGAGTAACCAAAACTCAAAGTGCGGGTATCAAAGAAAGATATAAATATATATATATATATACTCAGTCATAGAGGCCCAAACAAGCGAATAAGGGCATCTCCATCTCACAAATCATCCCAAGAAGAAGATTAGTCAATAGTTCCAAAAGAATTCCATCAATAATGTTGAGTATCTCATGCATCTACCCTAAAAACCTAAGCCTATGGGAATCAATCACTACACCTTAATACTATTTGATTTAGGCAGCACTGACTCGCCTGCACAGTTTTACTCCACGTCATAAGAACACGTCTCTATGGGGAAAGAATCCCTATTAATTTTGAGTCCAAAGATACACCAAGCCACATCTCGTCATTGTTCCTCATAATTAAGAGCTCAAAAATTCTAGGTAAGGATGCCATAGCTTAGTACAATAGGAGGGTCCCACTCTGATAATCAGTGAGGAACTCCACTTCCCATCTCGATTAGAGGGTTAGGCTCAAGAATGTCACCAGGGAACGCCACTACCCAATCCTATTGGAGTGTAAGCCTGGTGAGTCATCATGTAACTCCACTACTCATCCCTGCTAGAGGGTTATGCCTGAAATATGTCATTGGGGAATGCCACATCCCAACTCTGCAGAAGGATAATCCCAGAACTATCATCGCGGAATGCCACTGCCCAGCCCAGCAGGAGGGTAAGCCCGAAACTATAATCGGGGAATGTCATTGCCTAGCCCAGCTAGAGGGTAAGCCTAGAATGTTGAGAAACTCCACTACCCAGACCTACTTAAGGGTAACCCTGAAATATCATCAGCGAACTCCACTTCCCAACCCAACTGGAGGGTAAGTCTGAAATTTCTAGGAACTCCACTACCCATTCCTACTGAAGTGTAACTTGGAAAGATCATCGGAGAACACCACATCCCATCCCTACTGGAGGGTAATACCAATACTATCTTTGGGGAACACCACTACCCAACCCAGATAGAGGGTTATTCTTGGGATGTTCTGGTGATTCTATATGATTGCTGATGTCATTAGGTGTCGCCTTAGCGCGTGCCAAACCTAGAACATTTCAAATAATTTCTTGAAAGTCACTTCTGAGGGTACCAAAATGTTCTATACAGAAAAACACTTAGGATAGGCTACTCATGAGCCAAAATATGAGTTCAAACAAAGTATATTCAAATGTTTAAAATTTCCTCAAAAAGAGGTATAAGGCGTGTTGGGGACCCACACGACATGTGGTCCTGCTCTGTTGTCTGGCCTTTTCTTCACCAGAACACAGCTTTCTAGACATTTAGAACAACACAAAATGTAAGTGTACTACATTATGTGTCTCGGTCAAATTCATAATGAACACATGAGGATCATCACTAGTCTGAGGGAAAAAATGTAATTTTACTAATATACCTCTTCAAACATCCCTAGAAGGCCAATTTGATCACACTATTGTAATCCTCCTACAAAATTGCTTTGTATAGAATATTAACTTGCCTCAATCGGACACCCGGTGAAAAAGTCACATTTTACCACATCACACTCAAATGGCGTTACATGTGTTCGAGCCATGATTCTGAATTAAATACCCAAAATTGGTCTTAAAATTTCCACATTAATTTTAGGGTCGTAGCATCGTAGAGAGTTCGTCATTCAGACACCGTATGAGAGAGATATTTCAGATACAAGATTCCACAATAATAATAGTTTTATTATTATTGGGTGTTTTTTTGACCTGAGGAACAAGTCCAAAAAAGTTATCTAAAATCATTCTTAAAATGACAATTTCAATTCCACAATCATGCTATCACTGACGGTTCATCAATTGGATATCATACAAAGGAGTTACGGCCAAAACAATGTTTTTACATCAATAATAATAATAATAATAATTTATTATTATTATTATTATTATTATTATTATTATATTATCAACTAATAATATTATTATAATTTATATTTAAACAAATTGAAGGTGAAACAAAGCATGGCCCTCTATTTAGTGCGCATCACCCCATCCAGGTGCCTCATTTTCAATAAATTCATTATTATAAATTAATATCCTTTCAAAAACTTCAACAATATTTAATCCTTCAAAATAATTAAAATGTTTTTTTCAATTTAATTCAATTAACATAAATACCTGAATTTTCTTTATTAAATTAAATCCATTTAATTTAATGAACAATATGCAAATTTTATTTCACTATTATTATTATTATTTGATATAATAATAATAACGAATCCGCATTTCATTTTTATCAACTCATCACCATTATTATTATTAATTATTATTATTTTTATTAACACACATCACATTGACCACATCTGACCACCTCGTTAGAAATCTGAGTCCATCCATCATCACATCTGTGCCAAATAGCCTTCGTCATGAGATCCCACGCACAGATTTTGCATAAAACCGACTCCATCATAGTGTGTGTCATCACTGCATGCCAACTGGAAAAATGGGGGTTATCCACCCGATACTAAACCACCTCTGATCACAAACACGCATCGGCAGTTCTGATCAAATTCGTTCACCAAACACCATCCCACTCATTTATCAATATATCCCCAAAACATTGATCTACATGTTGTTCATTCCACCACAAGGAATCCAGGGGTTATACCGCGTTCAAACCCGCCCCAAAAAAGTTAAATCATGACCATGTGGTCCAATAATAATGAACATAAAAAATGGTGGGGGGAGAGCACCAATAAAAAAGGTGATAATCATTTTTGGCCAAGATTTCTTGGTGAACAATTTTATATCAGGGAAATCAGGGTGAGAAACATGTCATAACAAAAAATAAATTGTAAGAATAATTTATTTTGATATATGGCCTCATGAAAAAGCTAAAATTAACATAGATCAAAGAGATAGAATTTATCACATTCAATATTTTAACCAAAATTGACAGAAACTACAATTTATGAGTCATACCTATATTTTGGATCGATCATTGGTGAAGAAAGTTCTCACACAATAATCAGAAGAAGCTGATGCATTCGTCGTGCTTCAATTCACCATGATCCAGTGGTTTTTTGTTGTTCTCCAAGGGGATTCATCAAAGGTAGGAGAATAAGAGCTTCACTGGGGATGAGACACCAATGATCTAATCCTAGAAAATTCTCCCTAATGACATATTTATAGAATTCATTTAAGGTCAATGTTTAATTAATTAATTAATTAATTAATTAATTAATCCATTTAAATGCACCTCCAAAAAGCGAGGGGTCTGAACGTCTCGTGTTGACTCATTTTATGTCACACTTAGGGAAAACACCTGATTTTGGGCACAACTGTGATCTCATATTTCTGATTCGATCAACCATTTAAGAGTTGACCCATTTTCTTTAATTAACCATGTACACGTAAGATAAAATATATTTAATATTTTTATAAAATTGATTTTGTGAACACCAGGTATCGAAATCTCATATTGTCTCAGTGCCTAGATCTAGAAATATATATATATATATATAAATTTCAAATTCTTACAAGGAAAAAAAATAGGTCTTTTCATCATTCTCTCATTTAATATTTTTATCTCCTAAAAGAAAAACTAAGAAAACAACTCGGGATACTGAGACCGCATCTAGATCTCCCACTCCTAAGAACTCTTCTACACTGTTGACACCCCATTCCATCAAAAAGTCTAAAAATATAACAAAGGGAATCCATTAGAAAGAAAAAGGGGAAAATACATAAATAAAATTCAATATTTTCAAAGGCATGAGTTTTTTGTCATCTTAGTCTAGCCACAACTTTTTCGGCACACAGCCTACTTGCGCACCTCCAATATGTAGTGCAACCAACTTGTGTGCCCAAATATGTCATATATCCTACTTTCATTCCCACTTATTTTTCACCCAGGGTCCAATATTTTCCTATAAATAGACCCTTGGGGCCCTCATTTGTACAGAAGAATTTCCTTGAAGCCCAATTGATTATTTGGTCTCCCTAGTACTTCTCCCCAATCTTCCGAAACATTCAAGGTAGTTTTTCAACACCTTGAGTATATTATTTAAGGGAGGATCATTGTACTTAAGTCCTTTTATTATTTGAAATCCATAACCTCTACGTGCCTAAAGAGACCAACCTCCCCAAGTCAGAAATACATGTGTGTCACCCATTCCTCCCATAGGAACTTGAGCGCCCCACTTATGGGATCTCCTATGAATACTCTTGAAGTCTAGAGAAAGGGCTCAACCAAGTATTAAAATATAGGTTTTCCATCGCTTAAGTGGACATCAGGTCACACTAGTACACTAGCGTGCCCATACTTGCCTGCCCTTACCTACTTGGGCGCCCCTCTTTGATTCACTTACTCTCTTCAATATATAAGCCATGAATACTTCTTCAAATCCATTCATGGAAAGGCTTATTCTTTTATATCTCCATTTTCTAAAAGGGATTCTATTGAGACCTCCACTAAAACTTTTTAACTTATCAAACCTTTGGGAAAGGCACATCAGCATGTCTATTATTTGATTTTTTTTACATAGTTAGCGGTTTTCCACATTTGTTTCACAATGGGGTTAGGGTTCATGGAGTGTCTGTGGGTTTGTATATCCATAGTCACATGGACCTTTATCCCAGAAACAATGTTGGGAAGTTCCCGGTTTGGAAGAGGTTTGGGTCCTGGCCTCTCCCTTCTCGAAGAGATGACTCGAAATCTCGGGTCTTCAATATGAAAAAATATGGTTCATACATATTTTTCCTTTTAAAAATAAAGGATAAGTCTCCCTTCCCCTACTAGGATAAATTTTAGGGAAACCATCCTAGATTAACCCCTAGATTTTTTTTAGGAGGTAGCATCATTTCTCCTCCTCTCTTCTTCGGTTCCAAAGACCAAAGGGGGGATGGGCACCGGGAATTTCATTACCCTTTACCTCTCCCGTTGATATTTTTCACAATGGGAATCCATCCTAGTGTAATCCCCTAACCTTCATCCCTTCTTCCTTATATTACACCCATGTCCAATGTGAAGAGAACAAAGGGAGGGTTTATTTCCTCACCCTCGTCCCGGGTCACCTCGCCCTCATCCACTCTCACCGCCATAGGTGTACCCTCTTCCACCAGAGGAGGAGGAAACTTTTAAAAGTGAAAGTATCATTGTTTAATATTTCACATCCTCTTGTTTCTCACACTGATCATGACTCGTGTGGGTTTAGAGATTTTTCATTATCACATCATTTTCACAATTGAATGAACTACAAGAACTCTGATTCCTATTCAAACCAATATATGTAAGAATCCTTTTCAGGTCCTGAGCTCACTAGATATCCTCCTTAAGAATCCAACCCTAATTCCCTTAATCTGGGCATCCTCTTTAGGATTAAGCCCCAAATTAAACCCCAGATCATCAAGGTATTCTTTTCAATAAGTAATCCAAAACTAATCTCTCTCAAAGGACCATACTCTCCAATGAGATTTATCAAACTATGTGGGCTTTGATTCCCATCCATATGGGATACGTAGAAAGCCTCCTTGAGGTTCAAACCCAACAGTTCAAATCAACCCTATTCTCCCTAGGCCATATTCCCAACAGGGTCAAATCTTACTTGGAAACTCATATCCTTACCAATTTCATTAGGATGCTTCAGCGTAAGTCCCACAATAATTTTTGACCAAGCACCTTCCGCTTTGAGGTCCTTATCACATGACCTTAAAAGGTATGATGTGTCCCATTAAGTGTCACTGAACTATGAGGGTTATGATTCCTTTCACAAGGATACGTAGGTATCCCATTTTATAGGCATGGTCCTAAGATCAAAACAAATAGTCATCTCCCTAGATGACAATAAATTCTAGAGTGCCTCGTTGAGTGGCTTAAAAACCAGTATCATCATAATGATTATTAAAAGAATCTCTAAGTAGTATATGAGAGGATACCATTGATGGAGAACCTCGAATACATACGAATGATTTTTAAACTTTTCACATGCTAAATAAATGATTGAAAATTACAAGGGATACTTATGATGTACTTAGTGAATTAATAATGATTCATGAAAATATCTTAAATTTAAAAAGAGAGTCTTGGAGTAGACAATAATTCCCCCCCAAAAGGGTGTGATGAGTCCAACCTCCTATCCTCTTGACCAATGCACGTTCTTAAGTATCGTGATGTTCAGAATTAATGAATGCATGCCTTTGTAAAGTAGGTCCCATTTGGATAAAGAACTATTGGAAGTTTCCAGTTCAACAAATAAATCCAATGGAAACTACCTGGAATCCATGATTTTTAAAACTAGAATACACGTTTCATGGAACTAAGAAACAAAAATTGTGAACTCGACGTGAATCTTTAACCAAGTCAATAATGTAACCCACCTGTTAGGCCCCTATAAATTGATAAAGTTAGGCCATACAAAGGAATCAATCATGCATTTATCCATCTAAAAATATGTTTCATTAATGGAGTTTGTTGTTGTTTTCAATTTTTTCTTCTCAAAATTCCCTTCATTCCAAAAATGGATTTCTCCAAGAAAACATCGGTGAACTTCCCAACCACTGCTCAAGCTGGATCTCCATCCATGGGAAGGAATTCATCACCAACACAGTGTCTTCAATGCTAGGTCTCTAATGTGATGGTAAAGGAATATCACTTTCATAGTACAATCCTGACTTTGGAGATGCCCGTCAAGCCCTCCAGGTCAATAACAATCCTTGATCATCTGGATAACAAAGACCAATAATCACGAAGAAGACAGTTCCAACCACATTCTTTAACTATTTTGGGTTCTTATCATAGGAACACAACAATAAATCCCTCCCATAAAATAGGGATGGGGATCGAGAGGTCACTCAAAGCCTCAATTCAAGAATGTAGGAGTCTTTCCTAAGGACTCCCACCATCAATCGCCGCTAGCAGAATCGTGTGATAGTAAACCCCCAACATGATGGCGGTCTTGCCTCTCGATGTTTATCTCAGATCTCTCAGACCCAGGAATGCAATATGAACCACCAGGGACAATGTATCGTCAACAAGGATCATACCTCTACCCCTTTTGGAGAAGATCATCAGCCTAACTTGATGGAAAACAACGAACAGGCACATACACCCGTCCGTCCTAATTTTATTTTTGAACAGACTCGTCTAGAAGAAACCCACCAATCCCACCAGATAAACCCAGTGGAGTACCATGAATAGGAACATTCCCTACTTACAAGTTATCATCCAGTAAGAAGGCTCATTTGACTGCATTTAATGAATATCTCCAATCTAATTTGGTGGCAACTGGTAAACAAAAACACACACCTGTTTACAATCACCAATTCTATCAGCAGTCTAGTATGCTAGTATTGAAGGAATTCCATCAACCATAATTGATGAGAAATAGCCAGCAGGAACATACACATGCCAATGTTCATCAATCCTACCAACAGTCTCGTTTGGTAGCACCCAGAGAAGTCAGTCGGAAAGCTCCGATGACAAATTTTGGGCAGATGCAACTCTCTACCCCCATGCATGATTACTGTCAATATCCATTTATAGGAAAAGGAGGATAGGAGAAGGCACATACACCTACTCCAGACACATAATGGACGTATATTCCCATTTAGGTCACTGAAGTTACCAAGCATATCTTATCAATGGTGAATGGGCAGACACAAATCCCTGCCCATATTCTGAAAACATGACAGGGTATTATAACAACTACTTCCGCATTATTAGGGGAACAAACACATAAATTTATCCCCACACATGGGATGACACATCGGCATGCCATCTCAGAGCAGATACACACCTCTGTTCCAATAAAGGAGGGTCAAGGGGCATACTCCCCCGTATCATACAGACAATAAGATCGAGAACATATACCATCTCCAATTAGAGGTAATTGGTCCATTTTGATAACCACTCTAAGGAAATAACATATACTTGACCATGATAATCACTTTTCCCAAAAAGTGGCCCCAAATAAGTATAAGAGAACATCCAAGAATAAGTATCACCAAGAACTGTTAGAAAATAAAGAGTCAAGCTATGATTTGGATCCTCTTAATGTTGGAGTTCTTGAAGCCCTCAAATATTTATCTTTTATAGCTCAAGATTATACCCTCTCATTACCAAATTTTGGGAGTGGTATTTGTAATTCTAAAGTTCCTCATCGAACACCTCATCATGAAGGCTTGATTTATGAAAAATTGGTCAATCCAGAGTGCTTATCTCTAGATGAGAGCCACAAAAACCCTTCATGTGGCCAAAAGACCAAGGATCAAGAAGATTTATCCCTTTCTATAATCCATCATGGTGATCCTCCCCATGATGTCATTCTCTGCAAAAGTCATCTCTGTAATAGTATTTCGTATTTTCAAGACAATTTCATAATTAACAATTTAGAGACAAGAAATCCCTCTTATCTTGTGGCACTTGCAAACATAATGCCAGTCATGTCTGATGCCTTTTCATTTATGGGTGAAACACTTTCTCAACCAGAAAACATCTTAAGGGAGTGGTCATTCTCTGAACCTCCCTTGGGTCAGTTGTCTTTTAATACAGATAATCCACTTTGGTCTGACCAAGTGGATAAGCCTCTAGTGAAAGACGATGAAGATATGTTAAACATGGGAAAACAATTGGCCAAAGGAGAAATACTAATCATGTTCTAGACTTTGGAAAATTCTCATTATAACATTCCAGAATTGATGACAGAAGATTTCATTCATGAAATCCGCCTCAACTTATGGAAAACTCT
Source organism: Viscum album (assembly GCA_963277665.1). Classification (NCBI taxonomy): domain Eukaryota; kingdom Viridiplantae; phylum Streptophyta; class Magnoliopsida; order Santalales; family Viscaceae; genus Viscum; species Viscum album. Next base: position 2,102,904,705 of record OY728145.1, on the reverse strand, counting down.
TCGTCATTTGAAAACCCAAGTATTATCATATGATGAATATCAAAATCATGTAGAGGTAATATAAGGGTTGAAACACCAAATTGACTTGGCATCTCTCTCAATTTTCCAATATCCAAAGGTTGAGAAATAACAGAGAACCCTTCAAAGTGCATGTCTCAATGCTCTAAAGGGGTTACGCCAGTTAATTTCTGATTCCCTATATAGTGTTCGTATCAGAGGATGGGGTGCATATAGAGAATTTCATTTCACTACACTCCAAAATTAGCAAAGTATGCCAAAAGTGGTCTCATGCAATGGTATTTCTCATGGTCGGCCCCAATCAATAGTTTTTGTATGTAACCAAATGTATGCTCAAGAACAGACCTTAACCAGCTCTCATTAGAGTTAGTCCCAAAGAAAATAAGTTGTTGAGTTACTTTTACATCAAACATCTGAGAATATTAATTAGGTTTCCCGTTTCGAGGAAGTCAACTTTTAAAGAATGAAAATGTCTAAAATATCACAACAATATTTTGAAATAGGTGATTTAAGTGGTTGTCATATGATGCACACATCTAATGTCTAAACTAAAATTCACAAAATCAGAAGAGATGAACAAATTTCATCCATAGTAGTTCAAGAATCACCCCATATTGCAAGGTTGAGGATCATTTAATTAAACCTTAAAATTCATTCAACAAAGTTCAAATATTTGAAGAAGAAGAATAGGAATAGCCCCAGCCTGTAGAGCTGGGGGATTTTTCACATCTTCAATCCCCTCATCAACCAAAGTCAATTTTATTCTGATTAGAAAAGAAGCCATAAGGAGAGCGTAAAATTGAACTATCTAAGGATTACCTTTGGGTTACTATCCGCCAAACAATTATAGGTAATTCATCATATATAAGAATGAAGTCTCATGGAATATACAAAGGAATATGATCTCGCAAAAACACTGACAGAATACCATTTATACATTATGCGTCAGTAAATTTCATTAACACCACTGCAGAAGATCCTCTAGAAAATGAGTCCAGTTCGGTGGAATTAGAATATGAAGTTCTTGTCTATAATATGGTACACACCGAGGCAAATGAAGAATGTGTACGCACCCAAAATCAGAGGCTTACCAAGAATCTAGGTATGCCTTCAAATAAGAAACTCTCCACTCTCCAAAAGGAATCTAATAAGGGGAAAGAAAAAAGTCAAATTGTATCTGAATTTTTCACTGGAGAAGGTCAATCTCTTTCACTTGAAGAGATATTTTCACAGCAAGAAGAGTAAATTAAGGAATTGAAAAGACTCAATACAAAGTTACTTCGAAATAGCATTTCTTCTAGACATACTCCCCAGGAAGGTCATAAACTTGCAAATCCTATAGGATCACCTTATCAAAGAGTATTTATATTAACTACAGAAGTGGATAATGAATACCCTCCACTGGGTACACAATCAAGGCAGGATCAAATGCATCCTGATAGGACTGTTCCCGTGGGTCATCCAAGGCAGATATCAGCACCACCATCAGTGGTTTTGTTGTCCATTGGACCAGCTCAATCTCCAGATGCTATACCTATATAGAATCTAGCTCATCTAGATATTCCCCAAATGCTTATGAACACAATTGAGGCATTAACAACTCGATTGGAAGCTATGGAGGAACTATGTGCACCAGTTCATCTGGAAAAGAGAGCTTACCCTGAATGGATAGATGAAATTCCTCCCCCACCAAATTTTGTGAATACCACATTCCCAATATTTAATGGTTTGGGAGATCCAGAACAAAATTTAACACATTTTTTCTCGTTGTGATACCATGATGGGAACTTATTAACAACAAGAAGTAGTAAAGATTAGGTTTTTTGGGAAGTAACTACAAGGAACAACTTTTGTATGGAATACAAGTTTACAATCTCAATCAATTATTGGATGGGAAGATCTCCGTCAGAAATTTGTTCTTTAATTTAGTTCAACGCTACCAAAAATGATAGATTTTTATCTTACAAATTGTAAACAAAGGGATAGTGAAAGATTTTCGGATTTCATTGCTCGATGGAAAGTATTAACACATTCCTTAAGTCTAGCACTGCCTCAAGAAGATTTGCTGCCAATCTTTGTGGAAAATCTGCAAGATGATTTACGCACACCATTGATCCCTGTGAAATACACAGGAGGGTTTTTAGACCTTACTTCAATTTCATAATAGATAGAATACTCTATTATAAAAACTAAGGCTAAAACTCATGTAATTCCATCAACTTTGGGGAGGAGGATAGGAAAGCCAAAAGATGCTACAGTCACACTCAAGCAGGAACATGTACCTGCTGCTATTTCAATACCTTCATCATACTAAAGGGATCTGCCTCCTAAACATCAGTAGCAACGACCACCTCGTCAATATGATCAAAGAGATCAAAGTCGAAAACAGTTTGAGGAATTAAATAACAAAGTTGATTCTTTCCGGAATGAACAAGTTCCTGGTTACTTAATCTCAAATTTGGAAAACAATTTGGTTCAGTTTCCAAACCAAAGAAACCAAATAAAGAATGTGACGAAGATCTTCCGAATTATTGTCCCTTTCACCATATGTTAGGACATCCCATCTAGGAATGTTTTGTTTTCAAGGACCTCTTGCAAAATACGGTAGACTATGGGAAAGAAAAACTGAAAAGTTCATCAGCTCAAGTAGCATGTGTTACTACTACTGATCCAGAGGAATAAGGCGAATGGAAAGAGGTTAAAAGTAAAAATGTACAGAAATATGATGATAGTATGATCAGAAAAATGATAAACTGAACTCATGCCATTTTACGAACACAGTTGAAACAACTAATTGTGTCTTCTTCCACTCCTACCACAGTAAAATCACCTTCATCAAAAAGTCATTCCTCAATAAAATGAAGTGATTATAAGGATAAAGAGCAGTTAGAATAAGACAAGATCATATCAAGGAAAAAGTTGTTTGTGACCCTGGTAGATTTTATGTCATCTATTTCAAAAGCACAGGAACCTCCCCGCCAAATTTTAAAACCTGAATTAACCTATCAAGAAGAATATTCATCAGATGAAGAATTTATCTTTGGTTTTATTAATGTTATCCATTTAATGGATCCTTATTCCAATGTTGATTCTAATTATAATGAGCCATAATTCCTTTTACCTAATTGGGGAACTAGAGGAAGAGGCCATGGTCAAAGATACAGGGGAAGATATGGAAATTCTATGAACCACCATTTTAACTCTACCCCTAATCGAACCATATATGTGGCAGAAACTCATGGAAGATCCCTTCTACAGGCTCAACAAGAACAAGGAGTTTCTTCCGGGCAAGACAAGTTTGGTTCGGACATAATTATTTTGGAAGACTGATAAGAAGATACACCATATTCTTCTTAGTATGTGAATAGACCTAGTTGGTCTAATCTACCAAAGCTATGAGTATTTACAGATTCAGATCTGACACAGAATACAGCTACATCAGAAGCATCAACTTCCAACGATCCTACAAAACCGAATCTCCATGCTAGAAAACATAGACCTTTGGAACAAAAGTGTGATATCTTGAAACAATTGTCCCATGTACCGACCAAGTTATCAATTCTGGATGCTTTGAATCTGTCAAAATAACTTCAAGATCCACTCATTAAGGCTTTGTCAAGTACTCAAGAGTTTGAAACCAAAGTTTTTGCTGTTGAGGTTTACCGTATAGAGAATGATCCTACAGAATTTCATGCAGTCATATCTTTTTTAAATGAATATTAATATGATGTTGTAGGTAGACATATCATACCTTTGTATTTTTCTGGCAAGGTCAATGACGTAGACATCCGACGAGCCTTCCTTCATAATGGCTCTGGAGTCAATCTCATTCCTATTCGTACACTTCATCGATTGGGCCTGACTGAATCTGACTTATCTCCTTCCACTTTAATGTTTCAAGCTTATGATAAGAATGAAAAATAACCTCTAGGAAAGATTATAATTAGAACTCAGTTTGGAGATCTTGTGTCCAATTTATATTTCATGGTTGTTCGTCAGGACACAGCCTTCAATATTCTGCTTGGAAGGCCTTGGCTGCATCAACTTGTAGCTATACCTTTATCATACTAGCAGTGCCTTAAGAACTGTTTCAATTGTCAAATCGGGACATTATATGGTGACAAGGCTCCATTTAAAACATGTGAATCTCAATACATTGAGGAAAAGTTTTATCACACAAAAGGATCGAAGTCCATGAAAAAGGAAATAACCATAGCTAATTCTCTAAATGGAATGGAAAAGATCCCAGCAAATCCATTTATCCATTTGAGTACAGATTATGTGCTACCCATCGATAAAATTGAAAGGGTAAAACCAAACCCAAGACCATATCCAGTAACTTACGTAATATCAATTACAGCAATTAAGATTTACAACATGGGAGAAATTTCTAATTCACCAAGTAGTGATGGAATCTTAAATAGAGATGCCTTCATTTCATCCACTGAATTAAAAAAAATCATTTACTTCGTTAATTAGAGTAGAAGAAATTGTAGCAATTCTAGAAGAAGAAAAAGTTGTTAATTATAAATCCCTCATTTCCTCTTTATTACCACAGGAAACCCCTTTATCATCAGTAGGGTTAGATATGGTGGCCTCTTCATCAGGATGTTCAAATAGTGACTCCTCCCTTAAATCTGGATGTTTTTCCTCATCATCTACTATGAAAGTGGAAACAGAAGAGGTAACGCATAATGAAGAAGAAGAGGAATATCTCCGGAATGCTCCTCCATCATTTGAGGAAGGTGTATCTACCACTATGGATGAGCTCAGAGAAATAAATTTTGGTACAAAAGAAGATCCACTCCCCACTCTAATTAATACAGCCATGACCTCTTAAGATCAAGAGGTGTATACTTCATTTCTAAAGAAACATTGAGATATATTTTCTTAGAATTATATAGAAATACCAGGTCTTAATCCTGATTTAGCCACCCATCATTTGGGTTTTCTAGAAGAACATCATGAATTCAAGTAGGCAGCAAGAAGAACACACCCAACTCATGCCTCTAAAATTGAAGCTGAAGTTGATAAGCTTATAAATGATAAATTTTTCAGGGGAGTTCAATATCCCAAATGGCTAGCCAAAATTTTCCCAGTGAAAAATAAGAATAGAAAAATTAGAGTTTGTATTGATTTCATAGATCTTAATCAGAATTATCCTAAAGATTATTTTCCAATTCCGATTACAGATATTTTAATTGATTCAACGGCTAGCTATAAAGTTATTTCCGTCATGGATGGCTACTCTGGGTATAATTAAATCTATATGTCCCCATAGGATGAAGAATCTATAGCCTTTAGAGCCCCTCAAGGTGTGTTTTTCTATTAGGTAATGCCCTTCGGCTTAAAGAATGCAGGTGAAACATACCAACGTACCATGCACCATATCTTCAAACTCTTCTTGGGGAAATTTGTTGAATGTTATGTGGATGATTTGGTGGTCAAATCTAGACAATGTTTCAATCACTTGGCTGATTTGGAGACTATATTCAACAAACTTTGGCAACATAGTTTAAATATGAACCCCTTTAAATGTGCTTTTGGGGTAACCACAAGAATGTTTCTTGGATTCATTGTATGACATCATGGTATCAAAGTTGATCATGAGAAAACAAAATTAATCCTTGGTATGTCACCTCCTTGAAATTTGAAAGAATTAAGAGGACTCCAAGGACACTTTGCCTATATTCGGAACTTTATCACCAATTTAGAAGGCAAGTGTTTACCCTTCACTAGATTAATGAAGAAGGGAATCACCTACTAATGGACTGAAGACTACCAAGAAGCATTTTATACCCTCAAGAAATATATCTTGAGTCCACCAGTATTAATGCCACCTGTTGAAGGAAGACCACTTATTCTCTATGTGACAGCTTTAGAGATATCACTAGCTTCCTTCCTCACCCAAAATAATGATGATGGGAATGAAAACAGACTTTAATATCTCAATAGAACAATGCTTGATGCATAAACTTGATATTAAAGTATTGAAAAGTGTTACAAAGCATTAATTTTTTCATTTTAGAAATTGACGCACTACCTGCAACATCATGAAGTCTAATTGGTGTCTCGTAATAATCTGCTCAAATTTATCCTCAGTCATCCTATGCTTACAGGGAGTCTGGCATGGTGGGTGGTTATTTTTCAATAGTTTGATTTCTAGTTTGTGCCTAAAAAGGAAATAAAAGACCAATCTCTAGATAACTTCCTTGCTGAGAATCCATCTGTGGAAGATACATCATTTAATACTGAACTTCCTGATGAATAGGTCTTCTCTATTTAGGATAATTCCCAAATATGGGAAATTTATTTTGATTGTGCTTCCAGAAGTCCAATAGGGAAAATAATGGAAACCCTAAACTCAACAAATTTGGGTTAGGAATTGTCCTTAATTCCCCAGAAAATTCAGTATTTCCTTATTCCTTCTGGTTGTCAGAAGGTGGTACCAACAATGAGGAAAAATATCAAGCTCTCATCACAGGTTTGGAATTGGACCTTCAGGTGAAAATGAATCATTTAAAGGTGAAAGTAGATTCAGAATTGGTAATCAAACAAATTAATAGGGAATATTCTATCAAAAAAGAAGAGTTAATCCCTTTCTGTGATTACATCAGAGGGTTAATGGCTGAATTTCCCACAGAGCTGACATTGTCTTATGTCCCGCGATCACAAAATGCACAAGCAGATACACTGGATAATGCAGCTACAGCCTTAGCAGATCCAAATTTGGATGAGACAGTCATCAGCATATCCCATCATCATGTGGTTTTACGTTTTTTCAAACCAAAATGGAGGAAATTAATGAAATTAGCCCTATTTATGAACTATATGGTCATACCATGGGATGGAGAAAATCCATCATGGAATATCTTCAAAATGGGATACTTCCACTAGATAGGGCTAAAAAAGAATAGATTCGACAACGATCATCCAATTTAACTCTTTATGATAGTCCAGACCACCAAAAGATCCTCTACAAGCAAGGTTTTGATAGAATCCTCTTCAGATTTATTGATGGAGAAGAGACTACAGTTGTCATGAAAGAAGTACATTCAAGAGTTTGTGGTGCCCAACAGTCTGGGCATAGACTATTTAATCATATCTAAAGGCTTGGATACTTTTGACCATCAATGACACTAGATTATAAAAAACTTACTAAAAAATTTCATCCCTTCCAAGTGCATGCCAACTTCATTCATCAACCCCCAGAGTTTCTACATATAGCTAAATACTTTTATCCATTTTCCACATGGGGAATAGATGTAGTATGGACTTATCCTCTAGCCACGGCTAAGCAGTTCAAGTATATTCTTATTGCTACTGACTTTTTCTCTAAAAGGGTTGATGTAATACCTCTCAAGGAAGTCGTAGCAAAAATCATTGTTAGTTTTGTCAAAACTAATATCATCACCAGATTTGGTGTCCCTCATGCTATTTTAATGGAAAATGGAACCAATTTTGGTTCTGCTGAGGTAAAAAAGTTATATCACGAATATAATATCAAATCCAACCATTCATCTCGTTATCATGCAGAGGCCAGTAGACAGATAGAGGCCTTTAATAAAACCCTATAAAATATACTTTAAAAGATGGTGGATAAAGATAAGAAATCATGTCTTGATAAACTTTTGAATTATTTATGGGATTATTGGAAAACTACCCACACTCCTACCCAAGAAACTCCTTATTAATTGGTATATGGAACAGAAGCAGTTTTTCCGATTGAAATACAATTTCCTTCACTCATATTTGCAATCTATGATCAGTTTTCTACAGATGAGAGGTCTCAGAAACAGTTCAATGAGTTGGAATCATTAGATGAGAAAATATTGCATACTTTTCATCATCTAAAAGTATATCAGAATATAATAGCACAAACTTTTAACAAGAAAATTTTCCTCTGTTCATTTCATCAAGGAGAATTGGTATTGGTCCTTAGGACTCCAATGATACCAGGAAAGAAACCTCCAAAACAAGAGCCATAGTGGGAAGGACCTTATTCCATACATAAGGTCTATTCAAATGGTGCTTATGCCTTAATCTCAATGGATGGAGAGCTTATTAAAACTCCAAGCATTGTTAGATTCTTGAAGAAATAATTTTTGTCATTGTGCACATTTGTCCCCACTACAAGACTGTAAACTGCACAGTACAACGTCCTCACATCAAGACTTTAAACTGCACAGTACAATGTCCTTGCTGCAAGACTTAAAACTACACAACCCCATGCCCTAGTTGCAAGACATTAAACTACATAATAACCATAAGCTTCCATGCTGCATGATATTAAAATGTGTAGTATCTTCATCCTTGTAGAATGAAATTAAACTACATGACATCATTCTCCCTCACTACAAGACTTTAAACTCCATAGTATAACGTCTTCACTGCAAGACTTTAAAGTGCACAGTACAATGTCCTTACTGCAAGACTTAAAACTGCATATCCCCCATGTCCTAGTTTCAAGACATTAAATTGTATAATAACTATAAGTGTCCATGTTGCATGACGTTAAAATTCGTAGAATCTTCGTCCTTATCGCATGATGTTAAACTGCATGACATCATTTTTCTTCGTTGCAAGAAATTAAACTGTACGACTAACGTTTTCTCTATTTTTTCGTTAGAAGTTTCTGTAAGTAAACATCATTGACATCATCACTACTCCTTAGTAGCATTTGATTCCATATCTTTCCTATGTCTGAGTCAGATCTGCATAGATACCGTATTTCAAGAACTATATATGGATTGATTCTCATTTTCCAATGAGATACATAGAGACGCCTAAATCACTAATTTTGGGCCCATCCACAATCACAAAATCATCTTATTTTCTTTTCTCCTCCTGTATATGAATCAGATATATACAGATTGTTTACTTAAGATATATGATTTGGTACTTATACCATTTTATTTCTTAAGATTTATCATTCTCTCAGAATGTGTCAAAATTCTCCATTATTCATGTCAAGCTCGATTGGCGTGAGAAATGATTGTTTAAATAACTACGTACAGCTTGATTCTCATTTTCCAATGAGATACGTAGAGATGCCTAAATCTCCAATCATAGGCCTAGCCACGGCCATAATAAAAAACCTTTATTTCTTGTATAAGAATCAAATCTATATAGGGAATGTTTTAAAAACTATGTATGACTTAATTCATTCCCCAACAAGACAAATAGTGACTCTTGGGTTTTATCCCTGAATCTAATTAAAATATGTCTTTATTTTCACATCATTTCATCTTCTTACTTACCGCATGATGTTAAACTTCATGGAAATATAACACCCATATTCTTCACTTGTGTCACCTTTTCATTGTAAAAGAAACCCTTACTACTCCTTGTTTCTCAGACCGAGCATAGCTCACATGGGCTTAGGAATTGATTAAATGGATTATTTATATAAATAAGGTGTTTAAATTTCCTATGGGGCTATCAATGTACTCACTACATGACTTAAAAATTCATAGTATAATGTCCTCACTGCATAACTTAAAACTGCATAGTATAATGTCCTCATTGCATGACTTAAAACTGCACATCACAATATTAATTCAGAGGAAACAATGAAAGTATCCATTTTACATATGAGTCAGATTAATGTAAAGGATGTCAAACTCACATCCAATATTGATTTGAATATTTCTCATGTGCATTGTGAAAAATCCCCTTCCATATTTCACACTCTTAATCTTGAATATTTCTATATCCTCACAATCTTTCTTACGGCTTCTGGTGACAAAGTTTCTAATATTTAAGAACTCTTTTCCTTGAGTATGCAGCACGTGCCCATAGGTAGCCTTTCATAAGTTACATACATAACAGGTTTTTCAGCCAAAAGATTCCATTATTTGTCTATGCAGCATATGTCCTAGTTGGCCCTACATAACACAACCCCCATAACAGGTTTTGTCAAATAGTGGTAACTTCATTCTTGGTTATAGTATCTTTGTCTTCTTCAAACTTTGATTATAATATGAAATAATATGTATTTTAAAACAGTCATTTAGGTATACTTGTCTCGTTATCTTTCTCTCGATCTGAAAGTCTCAAGACCATGGTTTGCACATTTCCCTCACCATGTGTTCAATATAATATGAAATAACCTTGTAATCACTTGGCCACATATCATATACTGTTTCAATTTCTGGTCTTAGTCATATGGCGTAAAACTACAGACACCATACCTCTTACGTTTGGGTCAGACCTTCGTAAAAGTCTTATTCCTCCAATTCATTGGACATCTTGGGTGGAAATACCATTTCCATATTAAGGTACATTTCTCCAAAAACAAAAATTTGTTTTTTATAAAATATGAATCTCCATAAACCTTCTTTGGCTTTTAGAAGTAGAATGTCAGATTTTTTTAGATTTCTTTTGCCTGACTATGCAGCATGAGCCCTTAGGCGGCCTTGCATAAGTTACCTACATAATAGGTCTTTTAGTAAAAAGAGGATACTATTTGGCCATTCAGCAAATGCCTCAGTTATCCCTACATAACACAACCCCCATAACAAGTTTGTCAAATAATGGTAACTTCATTCTTGAAAAAAACACTCTCTCTAATGCATTTAGCTCCTTTTCCATATCATTCTTCAGATTTAGAAATTCCTAAATTAAATTTTACCATTTTCCCTTATATACATGAATATGATAGTATGTTTCCAAAAAAAATTATCAAGAAATTGGGAGAGTCTCATACCTTTGGTAAGAGATAAAGACCATAAATTAAATCCACCCAATGTCCTCACTATATGACTTAAAACTGAAAATTACTAATGTCCTCACCACATGACTTAAAACTGCACAATACCAGTATCCTCACTACACGACTTAAAACTGCACAGTACCAATGTACTCACTGCATGACTTAAAACTACAGAGTATGATATTATAAATTCCCCTTTCTAATAAACTTTAAACATTCCTCATACACCAAATTTTTATAAAAATGGTTTTCCTATCCATGACATATGTCAGTATAAAATAGACCTTTCATTCTTAGGATTCCTTTCCTTGAAAAAACCACCCATTATGGTCTTCAGTCACCCAAATATTATTATCTATCAGCCGTAAAATGTTAAATTCCTAAAGATCTCTTTTTCTTGACTATGCAGTACATACCCTTATGTGGCCTTTCATAATTTTCCTACATAATAGGCTTGTAAACCAAAAGATGCCACTATTTGACTATGGAGCATATTCCCCAGTTGTCCCTGCATAGCATAGCACCCATAATGGGTTTTTCAAACAATGGTAACTTCATTCCTGAAAAATACAACCCTTATGTTGATACAGGTTTTCAATTTGGTGACCATAAAAATCATGGCTCAACATTACCCTTTGAAATATTTAAAGAATAATTAAAGAAATTCTTAGCCACAGAGTCTTGTTTGGGATCTAATTTCAAAATTTATGGTTAAAGATATTAGACCTTAAATACTATCCCTTTATATTCCAACGTGAATGAATCGAAACTACTAAAAAAATACATGGTACTCACTAGATTGAGAACCCAAAAAGGGAACTCTAAATAAAAGTTGAGTCCCATGTCACTAAATGTGCATTTTGTATGGTTTAGGTAATATTGAGCAATAAAAATTCAAGAGATATATAGTTTGTGGGGTTGCCCATATAACCCTAGAAAAAAAAATAAAATTATTCTTACTGGGCCCAATTGACTAGGTAAAACAAAAGTAGTTAGAGAAAGTGAAAACACAAATGATTAAAGAAAAATACTTTTCATTTATGAAAAATTTTCAGAGAGGAGCATCCACAAGTTGGAATCTATATATCCAAATTTTCAATAGGGTTTCTACGTAATTCCTCATTTTTTTGACAGCCTCTTGAGCCCCATCAAATTCTTGTTGATGTTTTTATATTTGACCAGCCTTGCTCTCTTCAGCATGATGAAGTGCTTCTCTAGAATATGAAATGGGTTTTGCACCATCCTTCTGGACTTCTCCTAATGAGATATGGAGTTGGTAAATCTCCCCTATAATGATATCTATGTCCTGTTGAAGGTGCCATTTATGAAAAGTTTTTTCTTTAATTTTTTTCTTCAGTCCCTTCAACTTTTATTTATGATTAGCCTCATCCTGGGACAGTGCTACTTGGAACTCTTCAATATTTATTGACAATTTGGATTTTATCAAGTCTTGTCAAAGATTTTTCTCTTTCTCCCTCCTCTGAATTATCTCTTTTACAACATTATGAATTTCATGGTATTCAAAACTACAAAATCCTAACATGGTAAACAGAGATGGAATTCATGGAATTTTTGAAGGTAGTTCCTCAAGGGGAATCTCACATATTATCTTACAGATGTTTTTTTATGCTTTGCGATGATCAATATGAACATCCTTCTGTTGTTCTAGGCTAGATTCAGAATCACTATCATAAAAATGGGTATATTTTAGGACTAATTCACTTAAAAAAGTTCCTTGTTCTATTCCTTCTTGAACAATGGTTGCTCCACCTTTCAATGTTGTTTGGGATGATGCAGAGGATACACCTCCAAACCTAGCCATTGATGTTAATAGCCCAATATGCTAAATAAATAATTATGGTTATTATTAAATTCAAGAGATAAAAAAGTGAATGAAATCACAATATCAGTATCTCTTACCTAATAGTAGGTCAGCAGCTTGAGAAGAAATCTCCCCAATGTTATCAGTTTCAGAAATTTTGTTTGATGTCTCTGGATGAGGAGTGTTATCTTTAATATGCTCAGGATTTTTAGAGTGAATCTCAAAAAGATCTATTATCTCAATATCCACCTAATCCAATGTTTCCACAATGGTAGGGTTGACATTAATATCAACACTTCCTTCAAGTACTGTTGTGGTAGCAATTTCTTTAGATGGAACTGCATATTTCAATCAACCATGCTTAGTAAGTTAATCATAAGAAGATTAATAGGAAAAATAATGAGAACTCACATCCATTTGATTCTATACAAGAAACTCCAAAATCTTCTAAAGCATTTGATATATTAACATGTTATAATAGTTCTTCAAAAGACATGCCAAGGTTCATCATTTTGTCCAATGATATCTCATATCCCAGGTTAGTCTCACCCGTGGGAGCACTTGGCATGTTTGCTTCACAACCTTCCTCTGGTAACCTTTGACCCTGAGTAGCTTCTTTAGCAACAATTTTAGGGCCAACTTCAGTTGTTTCCAGATGTTCTGGTGTATGTGATGAACCTAAAAGTGTCACAGAATGAAAGTTGTCTATTTGTGCATTTGAAGACTTATGAAGTATTATTGATTTACTAGAAGCTTCCTCTCCTCTGATAGCAGGAATCGGAGTAGTGCTAGGAATATATGTTGGTTCCTTTGGATTCAATGCCTCTTCAGGAACCACTCGATGTGTAGAAATTTGTGTATGTTCAGCAGCACCTTCTATGGATCCTTGAATCTTGTAATTAGTTTCCTTAAAAGAATAAACAGAAGGATCCCCAATAATCGTATAAAATTTAAACACTTTTTCATGAATAAAGACTAAAATTCATGATTATCTGTGAGACTTACCACTACTAAGAAAGAGCTAAACCATGGCTTTCTTTCTTCGGTACTTTTTTTTCTTCTCATTTTTGGGAGGGCTTGCATCATCATCTATAAATATAGGTATTGACGATTCTAGTATCCTTTCTATTTCCTCCTTCATCACCAGTTGGCCTCGAGATATTTCTCCCAATTCATGGGGTGACCTAATAGCTCAAAGAGAAGTTCCTCCAAGGCTATATTGTGGTGAAGGAACTTCATTTGTTTTTCATTTACCCAACTATAAGTTAAGATGATATTTCTTATAATTAACAATGTTTTGACTAAATTTCAAGTCGTAAAATGGAAGAGAATGTGAGAAAAAGGAAACTTACATCTTCATGATCTACCAAGTCATGCCACCCTTCATATAATGAAGGATTGATCTATTCGGTGGTACCAAAATCTATCATTTACTTTACCCACTTTGTGGTAGGAATTGAGTCATCAGTGGCATATATGAGCATTTCCAGCTCTCGAATATAGGTCCTTACCTCATTAGGATTATCCTTAAAAATAATGTCAGAAGAAGCCCATAAACACCCTACTCTTGGAATATGTTTTCCTTCGCATAGATCCATCCATATGGTTTCATCATCACAGTACAGATTATTCCATGTTCTAATAGACTCTAATCGTATATATTCAAGAATGTATGTCCAAGGGTTATGAGGAGGATCCTACAACCTTGGACTTGAGTTTCTTCCAATCACCCATAGTCACAGATAAAGGATTAGAAAATGAAACTCGCCACTCTTCAGAATTATAGAGACCATATAGACTTGATACGAATTCAGTAGGGATTGACAGAGTGGCGCTCTTAATTCTGACAAGAGGTTTATATCTGGCACAATGTCTCTTCAGTGAATTTGGAGCATTTTCACCTCTACCCTCTGATTCGTGCAAGTCATCCCCTGATGAAGAAGAATTACTTCTAAATGATGGGGTTACTTCCTGCTACTTCTCTTTATATCCACTTTAGGGATGTCATGATTTAATACCCCTTCAGGGTAAGTTGCAACCTAGTTTTCGGCATACCAGATAGTCAATCTGCTTACTACATCAGCTACGAGTAGGTTAAATATTTCCCCAGTCTTCTTCATAGATGTCAATAACCATATTTGTCGAGCAACTATTGGGTGTTCCTCTAATCTGACATGTAAAGAAGGGGAAACAATATTCTGTTGTAGATAGTTGAATTGATGTGAAAATCTATTGGGAGCATAGGCGTAACATATTATTTCTCCATCGATTCTGGTGGCCAACATGCTATCTCTACAAGATAGCATATATGCCCTCAATTCCAAACTGGCAGTACCATCATCAATAAATTTCCCTGTAAGCAGATTCCTATAAGGAAATAAATGGAACTCCTTATGCATGATCAGTCTAGCCTTGATGTCATAAGCATTCAAATATTAGGGTGAAATACCAGAAAAGTCCTGAACAGATGGTTGGAAAGAACTTCCAAAAACCTTTACTTCACTTTGTATAGCATAAGTTCTAAAGTGAGTAGCAATCTATCCCCACAATACTTGGAATGGTCCCACTATTCTAAAGGGAGACTTTCCTTTGTAAATAAGCAGCAAGTCCTATGAATCTTGGACAAAATAGGAGTAACCAACCTCACAATAACAAAGGTTCCCAGTCTCAAGCCTCCTTTGGAGTCTCATACTGGTAATAAATACACTCTGAGCCACATGGCTAAGAAACCGGCCAGACGTGTATTTGTAGGAATTATTGGGTTGATTTCATATCCCCATTTATCAAATTCTCCTTTCTCCAATGTTGTCCAAAAGGCGACATGAGTGCCTATATTCTCTTCCCTTGGAAAGATAGTTGGACAGGTGTAAGTGGGACCCTTTTCCTTCTTCTTTATTAAAAATATTTCCATCTATTCCTCCAGATTAATATCCCTCCTGGTGCGAGTTTTCATGCTGATTGAATTCTTGAGTTTGTTAAATATTTTCATCAACTCACTATCTAAATAGGGTGTCTTCTCTAAGTCCTTCCATGTCACCTTGGGAGGAATAAACTCATCATACATGTCTCCAAGGATTGGAGCTCCAGAAATCTTATAAACATCCCACATGTTTATACCTACCTATCCATGTGTTAAATGAATGTAATTAGTCTATGGGATCCATTGACTTAAAAATTCTGGTATGAAATCATCATTCCTATACACATAGGTTTTCCCAACCTAGACAACCTCATAAATCCCGACAACTCTCAAATCATCTGAAAATTATTCATATGAATTTCACACTCAGTATTCCCACATCCATGCAGGTTTTACACCTCCTCCTAGGAGGAAGTCCCAACTTTTCTTCCAACCCTTGGACTGATCTATTTGAGAATCTTGAAAGATGGATGAATAGTAGTGTGGCTGCAACTCGGGTGTTTGTGCCTTCAAATTTGGAGCACATGGGATATGATGCATAATATGATCTTTCTATACTGTCCCAACATTAGAAAATGATCCCCCAATATAAATATTGGCTGACGAGAAGTTGGTATAATCCTAAAACCAAGAATGTGGGACATAGTTCTGTGGATCTGGACTGTTAGTATCTCGCAAATGGCCATAGCTATACAGAGGTAGATAGGTGCTTTGAGGAATGTTAAAGTGATACTTATTCAAATATTTTTCTAAGTCTGTAAGGGTGGTCTCGCAAATTTCAAAGTAATCCTGACCAATGACATTCATCATGTCATCAATCCACTTACTGGAGAGCTCATCAGTAGTTCTAATTATTTTCGGAGCCATTGAACCTGCAAAAATATAGAGATCATCTTTTAAAAGTAAGTTCGTTTTTAGTGTTTTACAAAAAAATTGGCAAAGGCATTCAGGAACGCAGGTTTAAAACTTGGTGCGCAAGTATAAGTCAGCACGCAAGTATGGTGCCACACTTATAGCATGTAGCTAAAAAACATACAGAAGAAGCATGGTGAAATAAAAGTGATTGAATAGAAGAAAACTTGCATGCCGAGAGCTGAAAATTCAGAAGTTACGAGACTTTGTTTGGAAGTTAGGTCATTATATATAAGAGACACATGTCACCCTGTGTTCCATAAGTCCTATGCATAGCAAACTTGCATGCCCAAGTCTACTTGAGCGCCAAAACTTGCACGACCCAATGCTCGTTTTCTTTCTCCTACATTACCTTACCTCAGTATAGGATCCTCTTTTCATTTCGAATCCAATAATAAGGGGGGATATTTTTGACACCCCATTCCATAAAAAAGACTAAAAATATGACAAAGATAATCCATTAGAAAGAAAAGGGGTGGGAATACATAAAGAAAAGTCAAGATTTTCAAAGGCGTGAGTTTTTGGTCACCTTAGTCTAGCCAAAACTCTATTGGTGCGCAGCCAACTTGCACGCCTCCAATATGTCATGCAACCCACTTGTGCACCCCCATATGTCATGCACCATACTTGCACGCCCACTTATTTTTTTTAGGGTCCAATATTTTCTTATAAATAGACCACCAGGGCCCTCATTTGTACAGACGAATTTCCGTGAATCCCAATTGCTACTTTGGTCACTCTAGTAATTCGCCCCAATCTTTAGAAACTTTCAAGGTAGTTTTTCAACACCTTGAACAGAGGATTTAAGGGAGGATAATTGGACATAAGTCCTTTTAGTATTTGAAAACCATAACACTTGTGCGCCTAAATTGCCCAACCTCCCCAAGTCATAAATACTTGTGTGTCGTCCATTCGTCCCACAGTAACATGAGCGCCCCACTTCTGGGATCACCTATGAATACTCTTGAAGGCTAGAGCAAGGTCGCACCCAAGTATTAACATACGGTTTGTTCATCTCTTAAGTGAACATCAGGTCTCCCTAGTCAACTTGTGCGCCCATACTTGCGTGCCCTTACCCACTTGGGCGCCCCTCTTTGATTCATTTACTCTCTTCAGTTTATAAGCCATAAATCATTCTTCAAATCCATTCCTGGCAAGGCTTCTTCTTCCTTGGCTCCCTTGTTTGAAAAGGATTCTGTTGAGACCTCCACCAAAACCTCCTGACTTATCAAACCTTTTTTGAAAGTCACATCATCTTGTCTTCTATTTAGTTTTGTATTTCCATAGTCATAGGTTTCCCGCATTTTTTTCACAATGGGGTTAGGGTTCATGGAGTGTTTGTGGGTTTGTATATCCATAGTCACATGGACCTTTCTCCCAGAAATAGTGTTGGGAAGTTCCCGGTTTAGAGGAGGGTTGGTTTCTAGCCTCTCCCTTCTCAAAGAGATGTCCCAAAACCTCTGGTCTCTGGTAAGGGAAGATACGATTCATACCTACTTTTCCTTTTAAAAATAAATAAGAAGTATCCATTCCCCTACTAGGATCAATTTTAGGGAAACCATCATGGCATAATCCCCTAGCTTTTCTTGAAAGAGATAACAACATTTCTCATCCTCTCTTCTTTGGTGATAAAGACCAAAATGGAGATGGGCACAGGGAATTTCATTGCCCTTTCCCTCTCCCATTGAGCTTTTTTACCATGGGCAGCCATCCTGGTGTAATCCCCTAACCTTCATCACTTCTTCCTTTCATTGGACCCTTGTCCGATGTTATGAGAATAGAGGGAGGGCTCGTCGCCTTTCCCTCTTCCAGAGTCCCCTCTCCCTCATCCACTCTCGCTGCCATAGGTGCACCCTCTTCCACCAGCGGAGGAGGAAAATTTTCAAAGTGCAAGTGTCATTGTTGAATCTTTCACATCCTATTGTTTCTCACATTGAGCATGACTCACGTGGGATTACAGATTTGTCATGATAACAACACTTTCACAATTGAATGAACTACAAGAACTCTGATTCCTATTCAAACTAGGATATGTAGGAAGCCTTTTCAGGGCCCAATCTCACTGGATATCCTCCTCAGGAATCCAACCCAATTCCCTTAATCGGGGAATCCTCTTTAGGAATAAGCCCCAAATTAAACCCCAGATCATCAAGGATTATTTTTCATGAAGTAAGCCCAAACTCATCTCTCTCAAAGGACCATACTCTACTATGAGATTTATCAAACTACATGGTCTTTTATTCCCATCCATATGGGATACATAGGAATCCTCCTTTAGGTACAAACCCAAAACATCATATAAACCCTGTTATCCTTTGGCCATATTCCCAAAATGGTCTAATATTACATTGAAAACCATATCCTTTACAAGTTCCTTGGGTTGCTTCAGCATAAGTCCCACACTAAGTTTTGACCAAGCACCTTCTTCTTGGGATTCTCTAGTGATTCTGTATGACAGATGATGTCAATGGGTTTCACTTCAGCACATGAAAAACCCAGATAATTTCACATTGTATCTCAAAATACACTTATAATGGAACCATTGTGATCTACATAGATAGAACACTAAGGATAGGCTACTCATGGTCCAAAATGTGAGTTCAAATGAAGAAGATACGAATGTTCTAGGTTTCATCAAAAAGAGGTATAAGGCATGTTGGGGACCCACATGGTGTGTGGTCCCGCTCTGTTTCTTGGAAATGTCCTCATCAGAACATGGATTTCTATCCATGTATCACTACACAGAGTGTAATAATCCTACACTGTGTGTCTCGGCCAAAGTCCAGACAAACACATGAGGCTCATCACTAGTCTGAGGAAAAAATGCAATTTCATTGATATGAATCTTGAAATGTCCCCAAATGGACAAATGTATCGTACTATTGTGATCCTCATGGAAATATGCTTGGGATAGATTATTCACTTACCTCAATCAGATGACTGGTGAAAAAGTCACATTTCAGTACATTATGCTTGAATGAAGTTTTGAGGTCCCGAGCCATGAGTCCGAATTAAATACCTAAAATTAGTATTGAAATGTTTTCATTAATTTCAGGTTCATGTCATCATAGATGGTTCATCATTCTGACATTGTATAAGGGAGATATATCATATACAAGATTCCACAATAATAATAATTTTATTATTATTGGGGGTTTCATTTAACCAAGTCACAAGTCCAAAAAAGGCACCCAACATTGGTCTTAAAATTACTATTTCAATTTTTGGATCATGTTGTCGCTGACGGTTCCTCAATCAGATATTGTATGAAGGAGTTGTAGCCAAAAAAAATGTTTTGACATCAAAATAATAATAATAATAATAATAATAATAATAATAATTTATTAATGATAATATATTATCAATTAATAATATTATTATAATTAATATTTAAATAAATTGAGTGGAACTCAAAGCACGACCCTTTATTTCATGCACAGGACCCCATCCAGGAACCTTGTTTTCACTCAATTCATTTTTATAAATTAATATCCTTTTAAAAAATTCTACAATATTTAATCCTTCACAAGAATTAAAATTTTTGTTTCAATTTAATTCAATTAACATAAAAACCTAAATTTTATTTATTAAATTAAATCCATTTAATTTAATGAACCACAGGCACATTTTATGTCACTATTATTATTATTATTATTTAATATAATAATAATAACATATCCTTGTTTAATTTTTACCAAATCATTTCCATTATTATTATTATTAATTATTATTATTAATGCACATCACATTGACCATATCCAACCACCTCAGCATAGATCTGAGTCTAGCCATCATCATGTCCATGCCAAACAACATCCTCTTTGAGATCCTACGCACGACCTCTACTTGAAACCAATACCATCATAGCGCACATCGTCACCACGCACCAGCTGGGAAAACAGGGGTTGTAGACTAAATCTTGAACCACCTCCAATAACAAAAATGAAATTGTAGTGATGATCTGATACATTCACCAAACATCATCTCACTCTTTTATCAATCCATCCCCAAACCATTGATCTGTATTTCATTCATTCCACCGCAATGAATCTGGGGGTTCAACCGCATTCGAATCTTCCCCAACAAAGTCGAATCCTGACCCCGTTATCCAATGATGAAGTACTCAAATAACGGTGAGTAAAAAACACCAATAAAAAATTTGATAATCATTTTTGTCCAAGATTTATTGACAAATGATTTCATATTATGGAAATCAGGGTGAGAAACATGGAATAACAAGAAATAAATTGAAAGAATAATTTATTTCAATATATGGGATCTTGCAAAGGCTCAAGATAACAAAGATCAGAGAGAGAGAATTTATCATGCACAATATTTTAATAAAAAGGGGGTGAAAACACAATTGAAGAGTACTACCACTATTTTGGATCTATCTTTGGTGAAGAACATGCCCGCGCAATGATCAGAAGAAGTTGATGTGTTCGGCGTGCTTCAATTCACCTTGATCTAGAGGTTTGTTGTCATTCATTGAATAGATTCGTCAAAGGGAGGAGGATAAGATATTCGCCGGTGGTGGGGAATTATGATATGACCTTGGTGAATTCTCCCTAATTACATATTTATAGACATTATTTTAGGACGATTTTTAATTAATTAATTAATTGATTAATTAATTAATCCCTTTAAATGCACCGCCAACTAGAAAGGGATCTGAACGTCCTACTCCAACTCATTTTATGTAATTCCTATAGAAAAAACCTCATTTTAGACACAAATGTGGTCTTAAATTTCTAATCCTATCAATTTTTTAAGAGTTAAAACATTTTTTAATTAACCGTTTGCATGCAATATATAATGTATTTAATATTTTTAGAAAATTAATTTTGGGCACACCAGACCTCAGAATTGCACATCGTCTCAGTATCTAGCTTTGGAAAAATATATATAGAAATATTTCAAAGTCTTACAAGGAAAAAAATAGGTCCCTACATATTCATTTTAGGTATAGTAAATGAAGGAACAGTACTAACAAAACTCAGAAACAAGTCAATACCATCCAACCAAGAGGAGTTGGTCTTGCTAATAGGTATTCTCCTATGGAAAAATATTATGAGTATGATGAACCTATGAATATGGAAAATAGATTGGAAATTCCATATTTATACTTCACCCAATCAAGTTTATCATGGAAATAAAATAAGAAAATCAATAAATCCAACCTTATGGAAATAGCTCTCAAAGCTACAAAGAATAGTAGCACATGGATTCTTCATAGCATATTTTCATCCCATATGATGGTAAATATAGATTTATTGAAGAATTTTAAGAAAATAGTTGATGGAATAGTGAGGTTCAGAAATAATGGTGCTTTAAGGATCAAAGGCAGGAGGAGTACAGAACTGGAAAATAACAAGCTTAGGAAAACTAAAGTTCTCTATGTGGATGGTTTGTATCACAATCTCCTTAGTGTGAGTCAACTATGTGAATCGAGACTGATAGTTACATTCAATCAAAATTGTTGAACTATAAATGCTAAGATATTAAATTCTCTTATGAAAGGATTTATAACATATGGAAATTTATACCAAGTTTACAATAAAGAGAACATTTGTTACATGACACTTGATGATGAAAACATCTTGTGGCACTGGAGGTTGGGTAACATTAACCAACAGAGCATGGAAAAGATATCTAAGCTGAATATATTAATCTATATTCCAAATATTAATTATGAAAAATAAAATAAATGTGATTCCTGCATGAGAGGAAAGATAGTCACCAGTTCATATCAGCCAATGAACAAAAGGGCATAAAATTTTCTTAATCTTGTCCACACAAAAATATGTTTTCTAATAAATGTTTATATCATATATAGAGAGAGTTAATTCATTATTTTTATTGATTATTATAGTAGAATGGATCATTTAATGATTATATACAAGAAATAACAAGTGATTTATTGCATGAAAAGTTATCAATGAATACTTGAGAATGATATTGGTCGTACAATCAAAGTTCTACGATCTAAAAATGGAGGATAGTACACATCAATTGAATTTTAAAATTACCTATAAAAACATGGAACAAAGCATGATATGGATTCAGTGATAACCCCATATTAAAATGGAGTTTTTGAACGCAAAAATAGAAAGGTAAACAATATAGATAGAACCATGCTGATTGAGAGTTGTATCTCCTGTCATTACTGGAAAGAGGTTGTTCAAGCAGTAGTGTACACTCAAAATCAAATAGGGAAATTTATTGGATAAACCAAGATACCATATGAGTTATGGTATGTAAGGAATCCTTATCTAAAGTATTTTAATGATTTTTTAAGTAAAGTTTTAATTCAAAATAATGAATACAATCAAGGAAAGTGTGGTGATGCTACAGATGATGGGATATTCCTTGTATATTCAATGAAGAGTAAAGCCTACAAATGTTATAATAATCATATTGTAAGAATTGTGGAAATAATTGATGTCAATATCATTGAATATAAAACCAAAAATATCGTGATGAGATCATATTCTGATATAATAGAATATGAATAAGAAAGTGGGCATGGAATATATTCAAATACAGAAGTTGAGGAAGGTGTGTGAAACATTCAAGAGTCACAAAATGATGATGATTCATAAAAATAATAAAAAGAGGAAACAATGGCTGAATAAAATTCATCTAAACTTTATAGGAGAAATAGAAGATCATAAATTGATTAATCCAACATCATTGGGGATTGGACTGCAACCACATAGACAAAGAGAATGAGGAACTATGTACATTCTGCCTTCCTATCAATTGTGGAACCAGCCTCATTTGAAGAAGAAGCATAGGAAGAATCATGGGTTAAATTCATGAATGAAGAACTAGATCAGATTTAAAAGAACTGGACATGGGATCTTATTAGGCCAAATCAATTTTTTTGTTATTTTTATAAAACCCACTTGTAAAAGAGGGAACCGCGTTACACCATATGATACCAGAATTCAAAAGCTCAGTCCGAATTCAAAATTCAAAAAGTAAATCCACCACCACCTAAATCTTGAAAATCACGCACCGCCAGTAACTACGCTGATGCCATCATTATCACAACATAGTAGGCATCATCACACCATCACTATCCCTACCAAATGTCGATCCATTGTCATGCCATCCTCTCAACCCATCATCGCAGTCGCAACACCCGTCGCCGGAGAACAGAACCACCGTCAAACACCATACTAAAAGAACACCATCCATCATCCAAATGAAACACCAGAACGCCGGAGAAAATTGGAAGGCCAAATAAAAATTCATCAAGTAAAAAAGAAATCAGACTCTGAATCCCCAACAGCCTCTCAAACTTGCGCTAGGGATGACACTGCAGGACAGCATCCTCAAACTCTTCAAACCACACCGTCAAACCAACACCACCGCCAGCTCCACCAAGAAATCACACCTCATGCACACACAAAAATCCAGATCCAAATCACACAAATAGAAAACAGTAAATAAAAACCATCACCGCAAATCCCCAAACGCCAGGCCACGCCAGAAGAAGTACCGCCACAAGTTAGGAACCGCAACCCGTCGCCGCCTTCACAGCCGCCACAGAGACCACCACGAACAACCCCTCACACCCCCAGCTGATACCCGAGACAGAAACCCTCAGAAATCAATGGGATCTCGACCACTGGAACTCACAGTGTCGCCAAATAACCCTATCCAACAAAGGAGACAAATGGTGTGGGGTGGGCCAGCAAACGGTGAGGGAAGCCGCAATAGCCGAGCCCACGGGGACCAATGATGCCACTGATGGAGTAACCCCCGATATCACTACGAATAAGCACTAAGGAGAAACAAGGGATGTTTAGTGTGTAAATTCTATGCACAAATTCAAGGCATTGATGTTGAAGAAACATTTGATCCAATTGCTAGACTAAATTCGATCAGGCATTTCCTTGAAATGTAAATATAAATAGAGTAAAAATTTTATCATATGGATGCTAAAACGAAATTAATAATGTAATTATTGAAGAATAATTCTACATTGAAAAACCAGTGGGATTTCTGATTATAAATAATGAGATCATGGTCTACAGATTAAATAAGGACCTCTATGGTCTGAAGTAGGCACCACGACTGTTGTATTCTTGACTCGATGATTTTATGAAGAAGATTGAATTTAAAAGAGGATGTCTCGACCATAATCTCTATGTTAATAATTCTTAGAATGATAAATTTATGTTGTTGGTGTATTTGAATGATATTATTTTTGGAGGAAGAAGGCAGGTATCAGTGGACGAATTTTCTAATAAAATGAAATCATAATTTGAAATTTCTATGATTGGTGAACTCATATACTTCTTGGGTTTTAGGTGATTTATAAGAATGAGTACACCTTCATTTATCATGAATAATACGAAATAAAACTTTTGAATAAATTTATCATGCATGAATCTAAACCAATGTCAACTCTGATTGTAGTTGGAACAAAACATGAAAAGCACAAAGAAGGGACATCTATGTATCCCACACTATATATAAGAATCATTTGAAGCCTATTATAATTGACTGAAACACAACTAGATACTTTCATTGCAACATTCTTAGCAGCTCACTTTCAAATTAATCGGAAGGAAGAGCATTTGGTAGTAATTAAAAGAATCATGAGATATATTAAAGTATTCAAAAACATGATAACCCATTTCATACTTCCCATATTATTTTATACACTGATGATTGATCAAGTAGACTTAGAGTGTTGGTTATTCTTTTTCACAAGTATCAGGTTTTGATAGCAGATGGTGCTTTATTGGATTTTTCTACAGATTGCTAACAAACCCAAAGGGTGAGATTATTGGAACCATGGATTTTCATTACTGAAAATAGACTCTAGTTTCTGTTTGTTATCAATCCACTATGCGTTGATCATTTAATTTTAAGGAAATATATCTTATAGTAAAATATGAATATAGTGTTGAAGGTGACATCATTTCCCAGTATTTTCCAACTTTTTGGGATCAAAATTGGGCAGAATAGGAAAGCATCATGAAAGGTGATTTTCTGGGATTAAATCTTTATAAATATTGTAAAATAATAGGTTTCATAAATACTAGGTTTCATAAAGGATGATGATCATGAATATGTTGAGAATCATGAACAAGCCTCACAAATGGCATAAGGGGTAGATGGTAATATCAGAAACTATAAGAAGTGGAGCATTAAAAATATGAGAAGGGATGATGGTAATCTCCATAGCTATGAGAAGCTTTATGAGTGGGTTAAATTTTACTGCAGCATCACGAGTGATGGAGATTCACGAACATGATTTTTTTGGTTCATGAAAAATCCACTAGAGGCATGGGAACATCTTGAAAGGCTCAGACTATAAATAGGAGGCTACCCCCACTTCATTACATAAGAAAATATTTGAAGAAAATGTTGAATCGATCTGAATTTTTAAAGTTTAAGATCTTCACAAATCAAGTATTCATTGTAAGATTGATCGTCACAAAAATACTATCTTAGTCTTGACCATTGATTAGGTATCTCAGAAAATAGAGTTTTACGATGTGTGGTTATTCCATGATGAATTAGGATTTCATAAAGGAAGTTTTCTTCATGAAGGTTGTGATATTTGAGAAGGAACTTTATGAAAAATATTTTTTAAGCACCTGATTTAAGTGAAAATTTCTTTCAAGTGCATCATATCATGACATCGATGCAAGAAGAGTCTCATTATATTCAGGGAAAAATCCTTAAATTCCAATATACTTAAGAAACCTCTAAGTCCTTAATCTGAGTAGGAATTCTCCCAAGGTAGTGGGATAGGGGGAGTTGATTCAAGTGTTTTGAGGGAGGTAGTTTTTTATCCCTAAAATCTTGTAAAGGTATTGTGTCTCGCATAGAGTGACTGTCTAAACTTATATATTTCAAAACTAGTGAAGATTAGTGGATTTTGGTACAACTAAAATATTGTTTGTGTGTGTTCCTTAGACTATCCCTTAGTGGTGAACCAAGTAAAACTATTGTGTTGTATCTCTTCCTGTGAATGTTTAAATACTACACATTACCATCAGATAGGATTAATAGGTTCCTAAAAACATGGGATCAAGATCCATTATTTTAAAAGAAAAATTTGACACCTTGATTCACCCCTCCCCTCTAATAGTGTTTTGAGGTCATACATGAAGAATTTTAAGACCTTTGTTGCTGCTATAGGTTCTCTTTTTGTTTTTTCCTATCCCCTCATGACTATCATGAGAGGGAAAGATATTTTTTCCAATCTATGTAAAGAAGGTAAGTGCACGTAGTGTAGGGGATTATTTTTTATTGAAATTTTAATGGGTTATATTTCTTTTTTATGTTTTGTATCTTACACTTCTCTATAAATCATAACAAATGTTGAAAGATAATGTTCTTCCCTTTTAAAAATTCTTTAACCAGTGACCCTTACCCATGGCACAATGAATGCATGAGTATGGGGTCATTGTGTATAAATATGGTTTCAAACTCCTATTTATGAACTAAATTAAGATCTTAGAGGGAAGAGGGTGTTCATAATTTATAGGGTGATAATTTTTAAAGGAGGGACACTAGAAGTAGGTTCCAAATCCATTTAAATTAAAAAACACACAAATTTTTTTCTCACTAAGTGTAAAAACCAGAACTATTATATACTTGGTACATCCATCTCATCAAATTTTAAAAACACCCATATAATCTCTTGTTTTATTTCTCAAAATTTTTCTTAAATATTTTAATCATTTCTAGAACATTATCAGTAGATCAACATAGATCACCACTATACTATATTTTAAATTAGTCAGTGATAGTCGAGCACATAAATTTGTTCTTTGATATTACCCAAGGGAAACACCAATTATCTTGGATGACATAAAAACTAGCACCATTACCAGGGAATGGTAGTTAGTAATGATTAAAGTTTTTTTTGGAATTTTCCATTTAATTTTTCTCTTTTTTATTTTTACACTGGGTCTACTTGTACTGTTGTTTTAGGATCAAAATATGATCAAGATTACTTCACAATATGGAAGTAATTAGAAGGAGACCCACATTTTCATACCAAGATCAAAAGAATAATAAGAAATAAAAATATAGAACTTACACCAAGAAGATAACTCCATGGATGGTAGGGAGAAAATACTATGAGAAATCTAGGGATAAGTACTAGGAGTTATAAAAAGAACAGTACAAGGGGTTCAAGGAAAAAATCAGAGGATAAAAATTCTTTTCAATTATGGAAGACTTTCAATCCAAGGGGTTCATACTAGTATTTTGGTACCTCATATTTCATCCTAGAACTTCTAGATCGTGTTTTTGATCTTTCAAATGATCACAAATTCGGTACAATTTTCCAAGATACAACTTAAAGACCCAAATACTCAAATTATGAGATTTTTTGGAATTGTGTGATGCATTTTAATTCAAAAAAGTTCTAAGAAACACAGTGAGATTATATATATTTATATTATCACTCAACAACAAGGCACGTGAATGGATTTAGAACCTACCTCTGCATTCAATTACAACTTGGGAGGATTTGGTAAGAAAGTTCTTTACAAGGTTTTTCCTTCCCTCTAAATCAATAGATATTCATGTTAGAATACTTTGATTAATTTACTAACGAATCATTATATATTTTATGGGAAATATTCAAAAGTTAATAATACATTTCCCTCATCGTGAAATTAAAATATGGTTGTTAATTAATATGTTTTATAAAGGCTTATCATAGGGAAATATTTCAATTTTTGATGTATCTATTAGAGGTTATCTCATGAGGAAGTCATCGGAAGAGAGTTGTGAATTTTTGGATGAAATGTCCAACAATAGTTTCCAATGGTAACCATACTAATGGAAAATGCTAAAAGGATTGAATATGGTGGAAAACAGCTAGGAAACCACCCAAATGAATGGTATATCAAGAAAACTCAATGAAATTATTTATAATAAATAGCCTCAAGGTATGAATTGTTGGATGAAATGTCCAGTAATAGTTTCCAATGGTAACCGGACCAAGGGAAGATAGTACAAGGATTGAACATGGTGAAAAATAGCTAGGTCACCACCCAAATAAACGAGATGTCCGGAAAACACAATGAAATGATGGATAATCAATGAACTCAAGGTATGAATTTAAAATATGTTAATTACATTGATTATATTAGAAAACACTTATATATGGATAGAGGCTATAACAACCACTACAGCAATAATAACCATGGTAACAAAGATTTCAGAACCAACATCAAGGCCCAACACTAATGAGTCAAGTCTATTATTTGGAAGATACTTTGATAAGTTTCATGACCATAATAGGAGATACCATAAAGAAATTAACATCTGTTGGGACCAAGTTTGATGGAGAAGTATGTAATAAGAGTTTTTCTTTTGCAGAGTGTTGTGTTTTGTTTTCAAAGAGGATAAATCAACTTACTCTGTAAAAGGATTTTAAAATCATATGATGCTTTGATGATTTGTATTTCACAAATATCATAAGTTAGGATAACTTTTGATTCAATCCTTAATAAGGAAAGGGTGAGTAAATGTGATTTTAGTCATATTCATTTTTGATTGTAAGGAAAGATTCTAGTGGAAGACATGGAAGCTTCAGTACTTTCTATTGAAAATATGACGATGTTAAAGGTGTTTGATCAAATAAAATATATCATGAAAGATATTTTTCATGATGAAAGTGGTTTTTTTATTAATCTATATGAAAATAAAGCAACATTTTTGTTCTTGCTGATGAAGATTTTAAGGTGGCATCGTTTTCTAGTATTTTCCAAATTTTTGGGGCTAAAAATTGGGAGATAGAGAATTGTAATTTTGGCAAATAATGTTTCACACAAGTTTGAATATGGCTTGTTATATTGTGTCCATGTGTAGTTATAATATCCAAAAATCAATATTTGTAAAAGAAAAGACTCACGTGAAAGATTAGTTTTTACACGCAGGATTTAAGGGAGTTTGGAATGTTGCGCACAAGGCATGATTCAAGGTCAAAACATAAAAAAATGTAGAAGGAATGAAGTTCATGAATGATTCAAGAAGTTATTGAAAGATTAGGTTATCATGAAAGAGACTTATGTGCCCAATTCAATGTCAAATGGGGTTTTGTGCAATGATTCAAGGTTTTTGCGCATAGGGGTCAGCAATGCCTATAAATAAGAGGTGATCCCCTCTCATTTGAAAAGCTCGACACTTAGAGAAATACTGAGCTCTAGAGAATGGAATAACTTTAAGTAAAAGGAATTGTGTGAAAGAAATATATTTTAACATAATAAGGGGAAGTTTCATTCAATAATATAGTTTTTCGCAAGAAGTGAGTTGCGTGCAAGATTGAAGTTGCGCGCAATAGGTGTTTCATGACAAAATTCAAATCTTGCACACATAGAAAGAAAGTTTCATGAAATACACCTAAAAAGGTTCATGAAAGATTTTATTTTATCATAAGTATTATGTTGTGTTCAAGGTATTTATTACCAGCTTCTGGGTTTGAAAGAGAAGAATTGTTTTGAGAAATCAAACTATGAAAGTTGATTAATAAGTACTGAAACATTGCTTTTCTATATTTGTGCTAAGAGGGTGAACATGCTCTTGAGTATTATTTTCCAAGTGCTACATGAGTTTAAGGGTATATCCTACTATTTGTATTCCACATCAAAGGATTATTTTCTAGTAGATTGGGTGGTACTGGATTGTTTCTGTACCATACTTAGGACTTAGCTACTCTTGTTGAATAGTGAACCTTGTAAATATTGTGTTCCTATGGATGTGTGTTTTTATTGTGTTCAGTAGGGAAAGAAATATTTAACATGAGGTGAAGTTTTTTTCAAAAATAATTAAATATAAAAGGAAAAGATATCACTAATTCACCCCCTCCCCCTCTTAGTGGTACTTAGATCCTGATTGGGAAACTTCAACATTATACTCTAAGTATAAAGGTACACTCATCCACAAGTTGAAAAATTAATCATGAAACCAATGGTATTTCATAATGAAATTAGAGATCCCAGTTTGATATATTACTAACCAATTGAAATAAAGGCCATGAGGAGTTCTACTGGGTGGAACATAAGTCCCGGGACATGGTGAGGTCAAAGCCATCACCATAAGGAGTGGAAAGACGACATAATAATTTGTTGAAAAATCTAGAAAATAGGATGAAGAAGGAGTAAAAGTAATAAAATCAGTGGAAATACATAAAATAGTTCTATAGAATAAGGTTAAAAGAATACAAGCTAGTAATTATGTTTGAGAAGCTTCACCACCATATCAACCACCACCACTATTTTTGGGGCGATTAAAACAAGAAAAATTTGATGAGAATAGGGAAAATTCATAAATATTTTAAAAAATAATCACATCAATATTCCATCCAATAAATATATTGTGAACATGCCTATCTATTCTAATTTTATGAAGGATTTATTGATGAAGAAAATAAATCTTAAGGAATTGGTAACCATACCATTGATGAGATATTTCTCAGTTATGGTATCAAGAAGCCTACTAAAGAAACTAAGTTAACCAAGTACTTTTTACATTCCCATTAACATTGGATATAAATATGTTTTGTGGTTCACTTTTTGATTTAGGATTAGGTTTAAACACTATGTCATGTGCAACGTTCAAATCTTGGGTTTAATAGAGATAAATCTAGATTAAGTTAGGCTTCTACTAGTAGACACAATACTAATACATCATTAAAGATTACATGAGGATTTCATTGTCAAATTAGGTGAGTTCTACTTCCTATAATATTTTTTATTACTAGACATGGAAAAAGAAAAGACCCCAATTATTTTTGGAAGACCATTTCTAGCAATAGAATGGGAATTAATTAATGTTCAAAATGGAGAATTTTGTTTTAGAGTTGTTGGAGGAGAGGTTAAATCCAACATTCAATGGGTTATGAAAAATATAGATGAGGAAAAAATTGAAGAGTTAAGAGAAGCTGGATTATTGGAAGTGGAGGAAACTTATATCCTTGGAGGAAGAGCTAAGTTAGCTACTATAAAACTAAAATAATAGGCTGAAAAATATAAAAATAAAGGAAAAAAGTTTCTAGAAAAATTTTGAAACAGTGGGGAAAAGGTTGTCCAACAAGATTTCAAAGAGGGAAAAAAGTGTGGGTATTTAGTGGGATGTAATTTGATTATTTAGAAAGTTCTATAACTCACTGGGGTGTTCCTATAGATATTGAAAAGTTATTAACTATAGGAGAGGTAAATTTAGGTTTTGAAAAAGGGAGAGGGCCCATCTACATGCAAGAATAATATCTTTGACCATTTGTAGTTTTGGACTGAGTAAAATCCTTCCTACCTTTGATCACGTGATGGTGAAAAATAATGTCGAGATTTACAACAATAAATAAAGTACTTTCAATATTCAAGACAAATTTTTTATGTTTCTAATTATAATTTTGTTTTAGAAACTAGTTTATGAGTGAATCTATGTTTTAATTTTTTAATTTTCATGTAATAGACCTGCACACTCACTTATGTCTAATATTTTCAAGTCCAAGGTGATTCAAGGTACAAGGACCTACTACAATAACCAATGAAGGAATAATATGAGGGAAGCATCAAAATTAAATAGGATTAAACTTTAAATTTCAATATTCACTATTACTCCCCTATTTTTTACAATCTATTTTGAGATTTAAAGGGAAAAAAATTCATTCCCACACTTATATTAATGCTTAATTTTGATCAATGATACTTATGCTTTTTTAGGAACCCCATGATACCATATTTTAATTTCTTAATTGATAGAATTAAATAAGTAATATGAGAAAATTGGATGTTTAGAGTGAAACATAAGAACATAAAATCAATGAACCATATTTTTTCTTTATAATCATGTATTTTTTAAAATTCCATTTCATATTTCACACTTTGATTTTAAAAAGATTATTTTGATTAATTTGTTATTATGGCACATTCAATGAGTGCTTTTATTCAAATTTCATTATTTTTCTCTTGATAGTGTTCTAATAAAAATATTTCCTATTTTTATAAGTAAATTTCTTATGAGAACATGGGACATGTTACCAACTAGAATTTGCATTTATAACTTTTAAAAGTAATGATTGTACAAATTCACTTAAAATTATAGAGGAGTTTTTATTTTATTTAGCCACTTTCCTTGAGACCCATCATACATTTATCCTACTTTTAACCACTAGAGACCATGAATGGTCATTATTAGAAATAACCACATTTCAAGATGATTTATCCATTCCTACCCTTACTCTAATTTTGTGTGTGATTTTTAATTTTCAAGTTTGGGGGAAGAGGGATTTCACGAGAAAATGGATGTTCTACCATGAGAGAATTTTTTTTAGTCTCGTTGGATTTTGGGAATAATTTTCATGTATCATTCACTGTTTTTATTATTCACCCCTCTAAAAGAAAAAAAATTGGGTTGAGTTATAGAGGGTAAAAAATCACCATCACTTGACCAATGATTTTCATTATTTGGGGTTGGCTGATAGATTTGAGACTTTTCGTAACTTAATTTTCAAAAAATTGAAAAAAAATTAAAAAATAAATAAATAAATAAAGTGGTAACATATTCATTAATTTAATTAATCATGGCCTTAGTTGAGTTTAAGAATTGTGGGGATATGTAATTTTCAGGAGGATAATGACATTGAGTTTACATTGATTATCATACTTAGAGATAAACCTTCTTTTGGAGCATTAAATTTTTATTCATCAATTTTCTACCATCCCTAAATCCTTAGAATCATATGATCTATTTTTCAAAGCCCTATTGATTTTTAGTGAAATTTGTATCTACTAAGTGAAGAATGTAGATCATTTTCAAATTAATATGTAGTTGTGTATGCTCAAGGTATGAGGAAAACATCACATTTAATTTTACCTTAAGTTATGGGAGAGAGAAAATGGTAAGGTAAATCATTATTGGCATGTTAATAATTATAGGTTAAATATATCATCATTTTTAGTACCATTTTTCTACTCTTTGGTACCTAGGATAATTTTTTTAGTAAAATCTGACCATCTCTCTCATTGATCGTAAATCTATTATATTCAAAAAAAAAATGTTTTCAAAAATGTTTTCAAAAACATTTTAAAAAAATTCAAAAGATACTTGAAGATAATTCTCAAAGAAAAAATTTATTTCAAAGATGTTTTATTGTTTTAAAATCTTACTTTATAATTTTTCAAAGCTATTTTCAAAGAAAATGGTTTTCAAAAAGTATTTATGTAATAAAAAAAATTTTTCAAAGAAGAAATGATATTTTTACTCAAGAAATATTTTAAAATATCTTTAAAAATTATTTCCCATCTAAGATAACATCCATTTGTGTTACTCATTCCTTTATGGGTAAATTATTCAATGTTTCCATTCATATTCTTTCTCTGAATTGATTACGTTTTGATGGCATGATGTTATGAAACCCATTTCTCTTTCACAGGTTATATTATTTTGAAAACCGCTTCTTTTCATAATTTATGTTTATGATGAAGTGATTATGAAACCTGTATCTTTATATATGTTATGGTATGTTTTCATATTAATAATACCAATTTCATTTCATGGGTTATAATATGTTCATTTATGATCTTGTTGCATATGTATGTATGATTTCATTATGTGACAGGTAGGACCTATATATCTTTTCAATGCATTTGATAAAGATTTATATCTCATGAGATAATAATGGTAATAAATTCAATAGGCTTGATCCATAATGGGAATATGGGGAAACCCAATCCCTTGCAAAGAAAGGACTTCCACCGGGGATGTTGGTTTGTCCCGCCGAGTAGGTGTAGTCTCCATAATGGTAGAATATGGGGAAACCAGATCCATTATGGGAATATAGAGAAACGTGATCCCTTACAAAGAAAAAACTTCCATTGGGGATGGTTTTTTGTCCTACCTAGTAGGTGTAGTCACAATGATGATGGAAGATGGGGAAACCCGATCCATTATGGTAAAATGGAAAAACATTATCTCTTACAAGGAAAGAACTGTGACTAGGGATGGTGGTGTGTCCCGCCCAGTGGGTTCAGTTCCCATGAAGTGCCTTGATAAGGTCTATCAGTGTGTCTTGACTTACAGAGAATTATATCACATGTTTATGTATGACAAAATTCCATGTCTTATTTCTATGTTATGCTTTCATGGCATATTATCTTTATTTCATTATGATCCATCTGTTAATCCTATATTGTGCTTTCATGTCCTATGATATTTATTTCATTATGATTAATGTATTATGAACTACCAATATTTATGTCATGATTCATGTTTATGATCTTTAACATGCAGGGTATGATATTATAATGTTTTGATCATGTTCTAATACCATTTATGTTCGTGATTATTCGTACATAGCTCCCTTGTTTACCCTTACTAAGCATTTAAGATCACCCCTTTTTTATGTTTCCTTCCCCCAGGTTATAATTAAAGGTTTTAGGTATAACTAATAAAGGTGGAGATATTTATGGGAGATGTTGAAGATCATTCACCAGGATAGAAGACATTTTTCCAATGTTTCCAAAGACACTAAACTATTACAGTCCTCTAGCATGTATTTTTATAATGTACTGAATATTCATCTAAAATGATGTAATATCCATGTTTGTTATGTCTGGTTTTCTATAGATATAGTATAGAAATTTGTAAAGTCCATGCTGATACAGTTTCATGTCAAAAGAGTTATGGATTTTTGTTCAATATGGGTCACCTGCACTTGGTCTAATATAATCCAATGGATCAGTCTCCACCATTCCAATGATATCCCACTTAGAGGATGATCTCAACAAACTGACCTCTTTATGTGGTTCCTTCTTAAATAACTTACTTACTTTGTGTTCTTCCTCTTCTTCATTCACTAATTGGTGATTTCCTTTAAAAAATAAATTTCATATTGTTGATTTATGAAAGACCGGTTTTTTATTCAGAGCTTCAATTTCAAGCTACTAATTCATGAAATAATAATTGTTTTCTCTTCCATTCCCTATAATGTGCTTCCATATTCTATCTATCATCCTTAATTCCTCAATGAATACTAAAAGAGGCACAATAGTCCATTAGTTTCTCAATCACAATCAGCTTTATCGATATATCTATTGAATTACTAGATCCTCAAATCTTATATAATGTCAATAGACCATCCTTTATTGATCCTTTGATAAAGTGGTACTTCAACTGAATATGCTTTCTCCTAACATGAAACATTGGGTTATTCACAATATTTATAACACTTTAGTCATCACGATGCAATAAATTTTCTTCTTTCTTTTAATAAAATTTGTATAAGAAGATCTTCAGTCAAAATATCTCCTTTTTATCTTATATTATAATAATTTAATCTAACTTTATGATGGATAATACCACCACCTTCTATAATTTAGATTTCCAACTTTCCACAATTCATCCATAAATAAACACATAACCTATGGAACTTATCCTATTATTAAAATCACCTAAAAGGTCATTATTAATATACCCCTATAATGAATTTCCTTTCAAAAATAATAGATATACTTCCTTTCTTCCCTTCAAATAACTCAATATCCACTTCAAAACATCCCAATATTGCTTTATAGGGTTATCCATACACATTCTCATAACTCCCACTACATGAGCAATATCAGGTCAAGTACAAACCATGGCATACATAAATATTCCAACATCTAATGTACAATGAACCTTTATCATGTACTCAACTTATTTTGTTTTCATTGGTTCTTACTCCTTTAAAAATTTAAAATGTCTTTCTATGGGAATATAAATAGGATTTTCTTCAAATATACTAAATATGATCAAGACATTTCTAGTGTATTACTCCCATGATAACATCAAGGTTCTAAATACATAATCTCTCTTCATATTAATTGCTGAAATATTACTAACTTCTTTAAGATATTTCATCTCACACTCCACATCTATTTTCCCTTTCAGCTCATCAATCATCAGCATACATGATCCTACAATGAGTACACTATCCACATATAGAAGAAATATAATTTATCCATCACTAAAATACATGAAATAGTAGAATTGATCCATGAAATGCCACATTTATGTATTTTTACTCATGAATGGATCAAACTAATTATTCCACTACTTAGGTTTCTTTTTTAACCCATATAAAATTTTATGTAGTTTTCACACCAAGCCTTCCTTTCATGACTAAACAAATACTTTAGGTTTCTCCATATAAATTTCCTCCTCTAAAAATTCATAAAGGAAAATAGTGTCCAAATCAAGTTTCTTATGATCTAAATACTTTTATGCAAAAATACTAAAAACCACCAAGATGGTAATAAGCTTCACTATAGGGGAGAAACTTTTAGTGAAATCCATACCTTCCTTCTATTAAAATCCTTTCAGAAATAGCATTTCCTTGTACCTTATCTTACCATAGAGTAATTACTTGACCCATTATAACAATTTTTTACAATGGTTTATTTTCTAATGAAAAATGGGTCATCTTCCAAGTGTTTTTATCATGTAATAAAGAAATCTATTCCTTTATAGCTAGCTCCAACTTGCTCGACTCCATTAATTATAATGCCTCTTCAAATAATTATGGCACTCCAACTTTATTCAATAAAAAATAGTATAAGGATGATGAATACCTATAAATAGGTATTCTCATCCTTTTTAATCTCTTTAAATACACTTGAGGAGTTATCTCCACTAGTTTTGATGTCACATGATTAGGTGCACCATTAAGCTCCACTTTCTCCTAGCACCCTGATTCTTTATCCCTACCATCAGTTTAAATTGGATGAATATCCTTATACATGACAACTTCATTAAATATCATATTCTATATTTTTATGATCTTCTTGTTCGCATCATCCCAAAAGCGGTATCCAAACTCCTTAGCACCATAGCCAATAAATAAACATTATTTGGACTTAAAATCAAGCTTGTCCCTTGTATCATCTTCTATATATACATATTTCAAAAAAATAAAGAATCATAAATGAGATAGTCTTACCTCCTTTCCTAAATATAGATCCTCAGGTAAGAATTCTCCCATTGGTACAAACAGGATTCTATTGATGAGATGCATTTCTATATTCACTATCTCTACATTAAAATTTATTGGGTAAACTCAAGTGATGCCTTATACTCATGGAAGTTTCATTCAATTTTTTATTCATCCTCTCAGTCGCATAATTCTAATGTGGTGTACCAACAATATTCCTTTATCACTAAATTTCATTATTCACATAGAACTCCTTGAACTCTTTATTATCATTCTCTTCTCTATTTTTATATCACAAAAATTTCTACTTTTATCCTGACTCATTCTCCACTAGAGACTTCCAATTATAAAACATATTAAACACATCATATTTCTGTTTTAGAAAGTAAACTCATACATTCATTGTTGATTCATGAATAAATTTCATAAAATGTAGTGACCCTTTGATGGAATATACTGGTGTAGGCCACTAAACATTAGTGTGAAGTTGGTCCAGCTTCTCGACCATCAATATTATACCACCATTTTAAAAAGATGCATTCTGTTGGTCAGAGTGGAAAAATCAAGAGGGGGTGAATTGAGTTTCCAAGAATATATCTTTTTTCAAATAATTTAAAAACTAAATCCTCTAATTTGATTAAAATGACCAGTTAACAAAAATAGTGGGATTATATAATTTGATCTTTGGAAAAGGTTTTCAATAGCTTGATCACATATCAGTTAAAATACTTTAAAAAATATTCTAACTTTTGAAACTAATATTATCATATGAAACAAAATATATAAAACACTAGTTTAAGTTAACTACTATAGTAAAGTTTTGTTTAATATTTAATAAAATTGAAATAGGTTTGATTTAGAATAAAGAAAACAAAATAGATAAAACACACAACAGAAATTAACAAGGGGTCTGATCTCAAGCTAATAATTAATCCCCTCCACTTGGAAATCACCTTATTCTTAGAATATTATTATTAAATAAACTAATCTGCAACCTAGATCAGGTTTTATAGACAATATTACACATGATTTTCTAGTCATAGTTCCTCTACCATAGTTATAAATGGGATGAAAAAGATACAAAGACACAGAGGAAATCTTCCACTATTCTTCATGGGAATAAAAATGAATGGTTTTAGAGAGTATCAATTACTCTATAGTTTATCATAAGAAACTATGTTTTTTAAAATAAATAGTGAAAAAAACATAGCTTTAAATTAAATCATAAACAGAAAGATCAAGAGATATGAGATAAGGAAATGTGACGAATCTCAATCTGAATAGCTTTATTTATCCAAAGCTCTTGAATTTGTCTTTATAAAGATCGTGTAATATTTTCATAGTAGGTTTAGGAAAATATAGTTTCATTGATATTTCTAAACAATACTTTGTTTTAGTGTAGAATCCTATGTTATTCTCTATAAGATTATATTCTCTACCATGCTTTCTTCACACAGTTATATTTTCTTCTTAAATATATCTCCATCAAAATTAACCATTGGGAAAGAATAAACACAACATTAAATGATTTTATTCTTCATTTAATGCTTAAAAAAGTAGATATTGGAGATTTGAAACACTCTAATACTATTTTAGACACATTAAGTTTTCTTCACTTAAAACTTGATTAGTTGGAATGGAAACCTGACACGGTCAGTTGGCACAGTCACTTATTGCCACAAGGTGTCACAGTTGGTTCATTTATTTATCTAGTAAGTTCATTTAATCATTCGGTAGGTTTATTAATATATGTGGTAGGTTTTTTCCTCATTAATTCACTACAATAAAATACATTCTCAATATATTACATGGTGAAAATTTTACATACCTTGGTATAATAACTTTATTTATTCATCTGATAGGTAGTTTCCTTTATGTGGTCACTTCACTGATTCACATGGTCAAGTATTTTGTGAACATGGTAGGTATATATCTATCTCATGGAAGGTTGATTGTACATGTGGTATGTTCATATTCAATGTATAGTAATGTTAAATCCACTTCACAGTAGGTTCATTACTTTGAAAAAATTTGTTTAATGACACATGGTGGGTATAGTGTACATATAGTAATGTGAAACATAGAATGTGGTAAGGTGAAATAGTTACTTGACATTCAGATTAAGTACAAAGTATTCAAATGATAAGCGCATTTCACATGTAGTGGGGTGTCACGGTAAGTTATAGACTTAGTTTTTTTTGCGAGTTTTGGCCAGAAAATCATTTACTAACAAAAAACATGAAATTTATTAGTAATAATATAAACATGTGTTGTGATCATTAAAATAAGTAGGTTATTGTCTAATCCAAAAATATCCCCCTTTTTTATAATATCAAATCATGATATTTAAATTTAAATTAATTGAATGAAAAAAATTCAGAGGATTGAATTAATCATTTAGAAAGTTCCTTAAATAATACAATGTTTTCTAATGAAGTCTCAATTGATTTTAATTTATCACTAATAAATATATATATCTCCCTTTTTGGATTATCAATAAGTGAGATAAAATAATAATAGTAAAATAAATAATTTAATAAATAAATAATAATAAAATAATATTTCATTAATATATAAAAAGATATTTCAAAAGGATTACAAAGAGTCACAATCAGAGAAGTGTAAAGATAAGGTCCCATCAACCAGGTAAAATCACCGATACCTCAAGAACCATTCTCCAATACTGAATGAAATCATCTCTATTCTTCATAAAAGCATCCAAAACTGGATTCATATCCTTAATATTTTCAACTTGATACTTGAAATATTGAGTCAAGAGTGTCTTCTTGAGATATAGGGAAAGGGTTCTAAACATACCATTTAAATCAGACTTAGTAAAGATACATCTAAGATAATAATCAATAGCCTTATTGGTTGTTTCTATATCTTTCCCAACTTGTTTTAGATATTTTATTACAAGTGTAATAGTCTTAGAAGCATTGGTTTTATTCCCATCAAACACAGATTCTGGAGTCTTTTTGAACTCATCAAACCTGATTTTCAACTCATCTCTTATGAGTTGTATAATATTTCCTTCATCGAATATTGGTTGATAAGGAGGAGAATTAGGAGGCATATGAGTAGTTTAAAACACAAAATTAATAAAACTTTTTATAATTGAATCATCATATAAAATATATAAGTTTGGAGAGCACCAACCTGAGCTCTCAAATCTATAATCTCATTATGTATCATTTCAATTTTGAAATTAAATCTTGTTAGGAGATGAGAGATTATAATTATAACAGCATTAGAAATGTCATATTTTCTAACTTTTTGTAAGGATTCTTAAAAATTAATAAAAAATTTCTTGAGCATATCCATCATCTCTAATTTGAATAGAGCCAAGTCATTCTTAGTGACATATGAAGTAAAAGGGGTATAAGTAGATAGATCATAATCTTATTGTCTACCATCTAACTCAGAAAAATAATCTACTGATTTAGATTTATCTTGATTATATGGACATCTACCAATAAAATACACTTATTCTTGATGAATGACATTAGAACTATCCTTAACATATTCACCATAAACACTGCCTTTCTCGGCTTCTTCAACAAACATGGTGGGTGTAGGTCTAAATATATCACAGAGAGTATGATTAACTGAAGGTCTATTAGGAGACACATCATGTCTCTATTTAGTATCTATAGTAGTAATAGAAGATCCCTCTTGTTACCATCGAGTTTAAGGGATGGAAGTTCCACCATGACGGGATTAACTTCCCCAATTATCATCTGAATCTGGATAGTCCAAACCTAAAACAAGAGATCTAGGGGACTTATCCCCCTTAGAAGGTGTATCTTGAATAGGTTATCTAGGAGTAATTCCAATCATTGGTGATCCATCTAAACTAGATTCATCACTTTCATAGTCCTCTGACTCATCCGTATCATGTCTATAACCACTCATATAAACATTTTTGTTATCTATATCCTCAGACTTATGTTATTCTTCATGTGATTACATGGGTAAGAGAGATTTAGGAGATCTAAAAACATGGGATGAGATTATTCCTTACGATCCTTAAGATAATATCTTTCTTATTCATCCAAATATACCATTTTATCTTCTTCTTCAACTTCTTTATCACTAAAAATCATATCATAATATAAATACACAACTATCTAATCAGGTTCAAGACCTCGATCAAAAATATCCCTAGGTATAGTTGGGTACTTTACAATATTAAATTTTTCATAATTTTTTTTGGGTTATCTACCAAATCATTTTTCCATGGGTTCTAATTTACCTTCACTTACTTACATATCTTATGTGTAAGGCAGAGAACACCTAAAGAGGTAATTCATTCCACCCCCTAAGGAATTATTCCTTTGTACTCTAACAATGATGAGATAAGCTTCTGGTAAGTTAAGAAATGATATATCTAAGTATTCTTACACAACTCAACCATATGTCTCATGAAATATCTTTATAAGTTGATTTGAACACAATTATTCATAAAAACTAAGAAAACATATCTTGATGACATAGGATACTGAAGTATCATTTTATTGGAAAAATAATGTGCTGGATAAATTTAACCAATAGCCTACATTCTCTACTTAACTCAGTAGATAAGGGTCTTAGAGGATTTATATTTTTAGTGAGATCATCTAAAGCATTTTAAAACTAAAAGTGATCATTATTAACTTGATAAAAGCTCCAGTAATCTCCAAAATCTCCTTTTTGAGGTACACTCAAACACGTTTCCCATCACCTCAAAGAAAACTCAAAAACATCACCATTTATCCTCAATTTAACTGTATCCTTATATTCATAGAATAACTCAAGGTATGTATAAATCTCTTTAATATGATTTGGATAAAAGGCATATTATTATAATTAAACCAAGATTCCCATTCCTATTCATAAATTTCATTCCAGAATGGAGATTTATGAAATTTCAACCACTGTACATCAATTTAATTTTCTATATAGATAGGATGATTATCCTGGTCTGAATTCTTTGGCTCCACTAACATTCTTGAGCTGGTTTTTGACTTATTTAAAGGAGGTGACAGGATCGGAAAATAAGTTTCCAACATGTGTTTCATCGTCAACATATTTAGTTTGGTTTGAGTTCAAATGGTTTAAAAATGTGGGAAAACAAATTGGTTTGGGTTAGAGAGAGAAAGAGGTTTGAGACATGTGAAATCAATTCGCTCAAAAAAATCAAAAGGATAGAGAATATCTAAGGTAAAATATGATTGTCAATTCAAATTAAAATTTGAAATCAAATTTAATAATTTAGGGGTTAAAATAATAATAAACTTAAATGAAATCATACCAAAATGGTTTCATGGAAAATTATATGTAAACAGACATGAAAGGTCTTCTAAGCATGGATCAGTGGAAACAAAATCATGATAGGCATTTTATCCACACAAATGAAATTCTCACGATTGGCATAGTAACTGTATGAGTTAATACTCGCATTAAGTACGGTGACCACGTGAGTAAATGTTCATGGTAGGTATACTAATTTCATGAACAAAAACTCATGGTTAGAATAATTACTATTTGAACTTCACTTCATATTTATTAAAGGATTTTTCATGGGAACTTTCAAATGATGTCCTGTTTCGGGTTATTTAGATGTAGTAGAGTGGCTGACCAATGTCATCTCTCAAAGGCAGAAGTAATTTAAGAAAACATATTTATGGTATTTGGAAAATAAAATTAAATAACTTAAACATACTACTTGAAATAAATGGGGTTTTTTATCATTTATACAACTATAATAAGTTTTTTGGAAGAAGATTTCATTTTTTTGTTTTTATTTTTAAAATGAAATTCAATTAAAAAGACACAACAAGAAGATGTTTTTTAAGAAAATATTTTAAAAGGTGTAATCGATCTAAACCTACAGCTTCACTCACTTATTAATCATTATCATTTAAATTAATAAACACATAATTATCATCCCCTA
This sequence comes from Viscum album, assembly GCA_963277665.1. Classification (NCBI taxonomy): domain Eukaryota; kingdom Viridiplantae; phylum Streptophyta; class Magnoliopsida; order Santalales; family Viscaceae; genus Viscum; species Viscum album. The sequence goes on along the minus strand of OY728145.1, from coordinate 2,102,861,428 downwards.
ATTTTTTAACCCTCAAACCCTATGGGAGTTAACATAACCACAAAGATGAAATGAATTAAACCTAAGGCTAGCTTCAGAACATACAATCGTAGCACCCTGCATTGATTGATGTTATAGGTATAGATAATGGTAATTGGTATATTAGGGCACATATCCACTTTGGAAATGTGGATGAATTTATCTTAGGTATTGTATTTGAACTCTACAAATTTATCCCTTGTGGTCTTGTTTTACTTGTTAAGTTTGCGCTCTCACAATTTACATAAATTTCCAACCTCGCGTGTTTTGTGTTAATTGTTAAATTGATTAATTAGTTTCTTATAATTTAAAAACTAAATTCATAGATCATATTAAGTTAACTAAATTATCTCATTTATTAAAAATAAATTAATGAATAAGGTTATAGGTAGATCTATTACTAAAAATAACTACTCTTCTATGGGCGGTGTAGTCATCGTAGAAACGAATTGTGTTTGCAAAGGTTTAGAAAGGGTATAAACCTATATAATTTCTACTCATTGATTTAAAGACCAAATAAGAAGATTAATTTAATAAAAAAACTAAAATAATATAATAAATGGAAGAAATAAAAGAGTAACTATGAATTTTATTACACAAAGGAAAATATTACAACATGATAAGGAGAAAAAGGCTTTGATGAAGGGATCCTTGATTCAAGAGATCCCCCTTTGAGTATAGAAAGTTACAGAACCTAAAAGGTGATGATAGGAATCCTTTGGAACTAAAAAATGGAATCACTTTACTCCTTGGTAGAACTTTCAAATGAGGTTCCCAAGGTTTCAATTTATAGCCAAAATGGGAAGTGGTTTTGGGAACCCATATTTCTATATACCACTTGTGTCTAGGTTTTGGGTTGTAAAATTACCTTATATCGACTTGGAAAAAAGAGAAAAGTTATATTAAAACATCTTAAATATCTCCATGTTAAATTTGGTGGAAAATAGGGGATTAAAAAATGAGATATGGCCGAGATACAGAACCAAATCTTTGACTTCGTGCATATTCTATCCATTACACAGATTAGTTCGGATGGACCCCTTAATGGATGAATTGGGGTTTGGTTTCTTGATATGATTTTTATAAAATAAATTTATGGAGCCTTATACAAAAAATACATCCCATTTGGAGGCAATAATTTTTCTAGATCTTCAAAACAGTGGAAAATGTCATTGGGCTTCCATGCAGTTTGACCCATTTTCCTTCTAGATCATCTTTGACCCTCCAAATCATCTCATCAAACAACGAAATCACCAAAACAAGAATAATTTACCTTTTTAATAGTGATAAATGTTTAATAATTGAATAAAATGGGATGTGAAATTTGAGATAATATTTTTAATTTTAAATACAAAACAAGTTTAAAATAGTGATGTAAGGGTGAAATAAAGCAGTGAATTGTGATGCGATCAATTTACTTCCAGAAAAATATATAAAATGTAGTTTAAATAGTTTAACATAGAAATTAATAAATAAAGCTAAAATAAAACATTTATAAAAAAAATATCATTCCCAGTTCATGTCTAATATAATTTATTCTCTCAACATTCAAGGGTTTTGCAAACATATCATCAAGCTGATGTTCAGTACCAATGAATTCAATAGTTATATCATCTTTCTAAAAATGATCTCTCAAAAAGTGATGTCTTATATCAAGAAGCTTTTTTATAAAATTTGATATGGGGTTATTTTAAATATTTATCTAACTTATATTATCAAAAATTGTAGGGACATGTCATAATTGATATTCATAGTCTAATAATGTATGTTTCATCCATAGAATATGTGCATAGTGGCAACATGTATCTATGTATTCAGCTTCAGTAGTGGATAATAAAAAAATTATATTTCTTACTAAACCATGAAACTTGAGACTTTCCCAATAAGTTATATGTTTCTAAAGTTATTTTTCTAACTTAAACCCACAAAAATTAGACTCTGAATAACTTACAAAATCAAATGCTTGTCTTCTATAGTAAAATAATCATAAGTTGGATGTATTTTTTAGGTATTTGAAAATTATTTTCACAACTATTAAATGTGACTCTTTTGGGTTTTATTGAAAATTATTATAGATACACACAATAAACATTATGTCTAATCATATTTCAGTTAAGTATAGTATACTTCAAATCATACCTCTTCAAGTGGTTTCATCAACTGGTTTCCAAATTTCATCAAGATCCAACTTATAGCTAGTACTCAAGGGAGTACCACTACCTTTAGTACTATCCATGATAGAACATTTTAAAATATATATAATGTAATTTATTTAATTTAAAATAATTCCATATTTATTTTGAGAAATTGGAAAACCAAAAAGAACTTAAGTTTACCCATAAAAATCATTTCAAATTCACTTTTCATAGTTTTTTAAAACTTAGTTCACAAAGAATTTTTTGAAGATCCAATAATAATATCATCAATATAAATTTGGACAACCAAAACAAATTTTGAAATTATTTTAATAAATAAATTAGGGTGAGTTATTCCTTTGGTAAAACATTTTTAAATTAAAAACAATCTTATCATATCATACCAAGCACTAGGAGTTTATTTTAAACCATATAAAGATTTTATTAATTTAAAAATATAATTTGGAAAGTGAAAAATTTTAAATCTATGGGTTTTAAAAAAACATCTTCAACAATGTAACCATTTAATAATGTACTCTTGACATCCATTTGATATAGTTTTGAATTTAAAATGTGGTTTATAGGAAAGTAACATCCTGATGGATTCAAGTATAGATACTAGTGAAAAGGTTTCCTCATATTTAATAACTTCTTCTTAACTATATCCTTGTGCAACCAATCTAGATTTATTTATGATTATTGTCCCTGACTCATCAACCTTGTTTCTAAACACCCATTTAATGCTAATAGTTCGGTGGCCCTTGGGTATTTCAACTAATTCCCAAACATTATTCCTTTCAAACTAATTTAATTATATTATATATCCATTACTCAGAATTCATCATTAATTACATCATTTATGTTCTTAGGTTCAATATATGACAATAAGTCTTGATGTTCAAACTGATTTCTAAGAGAAGATCAAGTATGAGTTCCTTTATCTAGGTCACCTACAACTAAATATAAAGGGTGATATCTATGAGTCCTAACAACTCTAGGAATAGAATTGTTTAACACCTCATTCTCATCCACAGGTTCGGTTTTAGTTTATTCATCAGAACCGGTAGATTTTTTTATAGGAGGTTTGGTATAATTGTTGTCAAAATTATAAAGGTCAACTTCTAGATTTTAGAAAGGGGTTTTAGGCTCATGTGAATCTATCTCATCAAACATGACATGTACATATTCTTAAAAAATCATAGTTAATTTATTAAAGACCATGTATGATTTACTAGTTTTAGAATATCCAAGTAAAATTCCTTCATATCACATGGAATAAAACTTGTCTAAATTCACTTTTTTATTGAGTATAAAGGATTTACAACCAAAATCTCTAAAGTAATTAACCTTTGGTTTTGTTGTATTATATAATTCATATGGGATCTTCTTTAAAAGTGGTCTAATGAAAACTCTATTAATTACATAATAAGTTGTGTTTATAGCTTCTTCACAAAAATACATAAGAAAATCATACTCATTGAGCATGGTCTGAATAATTTCTAAAAGGGTTATATTTCTCCTTTCTACAACACCATTCTATTTTGGGGTCCTAGGAGTAAAAAATTTGTGACTCTATACATGTTGTGATAATCATGATTCAAACTCTTTATTTTCAAACTCATGACTATGATCACTTCTTAAGGTCTAAATTCTAAGTCCACTAAGATTTTCTATAGATTTATCATATTTAGAAAAATAGAAAATAGATTCGCTTTTATGATAAAGGAAAAACACCCATGTATATATTGAATAATCATCCTCTATATCATAACCATAATTTTTTACTTATAAAATAGAAACTATAGAAGTCCCAAACAAATCCATGTGAACCAAATCTATTGGTTGAGAAGTTGAGACTTCTTTATTTGGTTTGAAAGAGATTTTTTGCTACTTTCCCTTTTGATAGGGATTTTAGACTATGTCAGTTCAGAATTCTAACTTAGGTATATATTTTAATAAAAATTTCCTAGTTATATTTCTAAGAGATTGGATATACAATGACCTAGTCCCCTATTCCAAATCCAAAATTCTTTTTGAAAGGAACTTAAACAAGAAACATTATGAGAAAATAAGAAATTTAAATCTACAACATAAACATTGTCATTTCTAATAGCAGTAAAAACTAAAGCATGTTTGGAATCAAAAGTTTTGAATGATTTGTTTTCAAACTTGACATGAAAACCATCATCATATAATTTTGAAATTATAATCATATTATATTTCAATCCATCTAAAACTAAAACTTTATAAATTAAAATTATACTAGAGTTACTGATTTGGAAAAGTCTAATAATTTTCTATTTGGAATTGTCACCAAAAGTACCATGTCCACCATCAACCTTGATTAGGTTCTTGAAACTTTTTTAGTTTCCAGTCGTATGACTAGAGCATCTGATATCTAGATACCATAATTTCTTACTGAAACTCTTCAAACAGGTTTCCTACAAAATATATTTAAACCAAAAATTATTTTGGTACCCATATTTTATTGGATCTAGAAATGTTAGTAATAATTACTTTATAAATCTATAATTTTATTAGTAGTTTACTATAAGTATATTTTAGACTATAAAAAATAAACACTTTATTAGGTCTAGTATAATAAGAAATACTGGAAGAGCCAGCATAACTAGAACTTGGGACAAATTTATTCTTATGTATTATCCTCTAACCAGGCTAATATAAAATTCCAATAGTGTATTTAGGTGTTGTTTATTTACCAAGAATCTAGGTTAAAGTTTCTATTCCATTATTAAATATATATATATATATATATATCTTTATTTAATTTCTCATTAGATAATTTTTGTTAATTATTTTATTTAATCAGTTGATAATTCTTATTATTCTCTATTATATGATCTATTTTAAAGTGATAAAAAATAGCATTCTACTTCTTTAAACAATTATAATTATATTTTCATTCATTAAAATTTTCTTAAATTATATTAAAATACTAAAATAATTCATCATTGTAAATATTCACATAATTTTTTTCAATCTCAGGAGGAATAGAAATATGTACAAGAGATACAGGAAAAACATTCAGTGACTTGGATGTGTTTATCATAAAACACATATTAGCTTTTTCATTTATGTCTTCTTGACTTGAGATTAAATCACATGAGTTTTCCACAAGGGCACTCTAAGTATATTTCATATCATTTTCATATCCTTTCCTTTTTACACATATTTCTTATTATATTTTAATTTGGAACTATCTACTTTGATGTGTCATTTCCTCTTACATTCATAGTATGTTACTTCATTGGTTGAATCATCCATCTTCCATTATTTTCTTTAATTACCATTATTTTCATATTTTCCTTTATAATTGGATTTCTTGAAGAAATCATTATTCTTGGAAACTTTTTAAAATGTCTATATTTTTCGTTTCTTCATCACTATATAATAGTGATTCCTCATCACTTGAACTTTCATATTTGACCTTCTCTTATTGTTTAGATTCAGAAGCATTAAAGGCCACTGATTTTTTCTTAGGTTCACCCGCTTCCTATTTTTTCACTTTTAGTTATTATTCATATATCATGAGAATTCCAATTATCTCTTTAACTAGAAACTTACTCATATCACATGACTCTCTTATAGAAATAAAGTTTCTTATCCATCTGTCTAGTAAGCATCTAATAAGTCTCATGACTTGATCTTTGTTAGAAATTTACTTTCCTAGTTCATGAATCATGTTAAGAATTTTATTAAACCTGAGATGCATATCAAAAATGGATTCAACATGATTTATCTTAAAAGTATCATATTTAATAGTATAAGTATTTAAATGCATTTTTTTAACATTATATGTTCCTTCATGAGATATAGAAAGGGTATCCCAAATATCATAATTAGTATCATAGGTAGATAATCTATTAAATTCATCCTTTATTAAATCATAGTTAAAATAATTAATATATTTATAGTTACAATAATATATTTCCTTAGTATCATCATTCCAAGTAGATTTATAATTTTGAGTTTTTTCATATTTATCTTTAATGAAAGTTCCGATATTAAAGACCATACTCTCTAAATGAATTTTCATTTTGATTTTCTATTGAACATAATTTCTTCCATTAAAATAATGAGGCTAGTTAGTGGATGTTCCTTCTTATCTATTATTATCTATAAAGAACTAAATTTAGATAAAATGAAAATTTAATATCCTTAAATAAAAATAGATCATAGTAAAAAGATATTTTGAATGTCCTTTGATACCAAATTTTCGTCGGAGTGGACAAATCAAGAGAGTAGTTAATTGAGTTTCCAATAAAATTTCTATTTTAAAACAATTTAAAAACTAAATCCCCCAATTTGATAAAAACATTCAGTTAACAAAAATATTAGAAATATATAATTTGATCTATGGAAAAGGTTCTCAAAATCTCGATCACTACTAAATTAAAATACTTCTGAAAATAATCTATCTTTCGAAACTAATATACTCATATCAAACACAGTATATAAAACATTATTTTAATTTAACTATCATATTTACGTTTTTTTTAACAGTTAAGAAAATCAAAAACAATTTTGATTTTAAATAAATAAAACAAAAAAGATAAAGTGCGCATTAGAAATTAACAAGGGGTTTGGTCTTAAGCTAAGACTTAATCCCCTCCACTTGACAATCACCTACTACTAAGTAGTTTATTATTATATAAACATATCAAAATTTTGGATCGAGATTTATATACAATGGTACATAGGACTATCTATGCACAAAGCCTCTACCATAGTTATATGTGGGATAAAAAACTAGGTCACACATGACATATTTTACTGTTATTTTTGGTAATAAAAATGAAAGGATTGAGATAGTATCAAATACTCTATAGTTTAGAATAGGAGACTACGATTTTATAAATAAACAAATCTGAACAAAACATAGAAATAGATATGAGATAATTAAATGTGGTGTGGCTTTATCTAAATAGATTTGTTTGTCTAAAGTCCTTGAATTTTTGTTTGGAAGGATCTTGGAAAAGTTTCATATCATGTTTCGGGAAACAGAGTATCATTGATATTTCTAAAAAAGTATTTGTTTTCGTATAGAGTCCTATGTTATTCTCTATAAGAGAATATATTCTACCGCACTTGCTTAATATGGTTATATTTTCTTTTTAAAGAGATCTTTATTAGAAGTATCCATTAGAAAACAATCAATACAATATTAAATTCATTGATTCTTCATTTAATGATTCAAAAACTATCTGTTGGAGATTCAAAATTCTCCACTGCTAATTTAGACATGGAAATTTTACTTCACTAAAATGAATTTAGTTGGCATGGAAACATGACACAGTTATTTGGAATGGTTAGTTGATGTGGCAAGGTGTTATAGTTGGTTAATTACTTTATGTGGTCAGTTCATTTGATCTTTTAGTAGGTTCATGACTTCATGTAGTATTTTGATTCCTTATGTGGTCACTATAATAAAAGACATGATCGTTATATTACATGATGATAATTTTATATAACTTGGAATGATAAATTGATTTCTTAATGTGGTATGTAGTTTCCTTTATATGGTCACATCACTGATTTTCATGGTCAAATCTTTTGTACACACGGTAGCTACATATCTATCTCGTGGTGGGTTTATTGTACATGTGGTAAGATGATTTATAATGTATGGTAAGTTTAAATCCAATTCATGGTATGTTCATTACTTTGACAGAATTTGTTCAATGATGCATAGTAGATAGAGTTTACATGCAGTAAGGTGAAACATAATTTTTGTTAAGGTGACACAGTCACTTGACCTTCACATTAAGTTAAATTTCTTTACATGGTAATCACATTACACATGTGGTAGGGTGTCACAGTAAGTTCCAGACTTATCCATTTTTAAATGTTTTGGCCATAAAATCATTTACTAATAGAAAACATGAAATTCATTAGTAACATTATAAACCTGATTTGAGATCATTAAAATAAGGAGGTTTTATTCTAAGCTGACACATTCATATGCTTTATAAATATATAATATTCACATAGGAAAACATCCACCGAATTGAGATTTGGTAGCATTCCTTTTGTTTCCAATAAATTCATCCCATTCTCACTAATAGAGAAACTTATATTGCCAAAATTTTGAAACCTTGATATAATTTTTTATTATAACCATTCCCATGCAATTTTTTCGTGTTGTATTGGGTTTCATTGTCTACTCCATGATCCATGACTATATATCCCTTGTAAATTTTCCACACTCCATTGATGAGCGTGTTTCTAAATCCTACATCATCAACCTATCTGATAGAAAGAAGATTCTTTCTTAGTCTATATATATCACCTATAATAAAAAAACTTTTACCATTTATTTTGATTAAGTTGTTACCCTTTCCAATAATCTGCAGCAAGATGTACCTTGGAAAAATTTATAGAAACATGATTATTCAAAAAAAAACCTTCTCCAATGTGGAATGGAAAGATTCCCACAAGTCTAATATCTAAGACTCTATGGGACTTTCCACACTCAGTATCAAAACATAATTAATGTAATGAATTATAATTTTATAAATGGAATTTTCCATCTCATTATAAAAATGTTTCGTATTTACTAACATGGTATTATATAAAGCATATATACCACATGATAGAACAAAATAAAATATTATATTGAATTGAATATTAAATTTAGTGAATAAATATATCCAAAGTGTCACAATTAGACAAAAAATAGAAAATAAGATAACTATAATACGAAAATTTGGATCAACTTGATCACCTAGAATGATTACACCCATGAACAACACTATATAAATGAAATAGAATATTAGTGATACAATATTCATTTTTAAAATTAAATTATATATAAAATTGATAGAAAATAGATTTTAATATATAATAAATTAAATATAAGTTATTTATAGAAGGTAGGGAACCCATGCGATTATTACAAACCTGATCGTTGCAATAGTAATCTGACCATTGGAATTGTAATCTAACTGTTACAAATAGTAACCTGATCGTTAGAATAGTAATATCACCTATGTAACTATAAAATAGTTTTTATTTATCTTATAAAATGAGAATATAGAAAATTTATATCATGATAAAAATAAATAAGTGTTTTAAAAATGATAAAATAAGTGTTTATATTTTTTATAGAAAACATATATTTTTTTTTCATTTTTATGATAAATATAAAAATTTAAAATAAAATTTATTTTCCTAAAATGGGTTTATAAAATAATAAAGTTTCATTATAATGATAATATAATTTTAGGGTACCATAAGTAATTTTTTAAAGGGTTGAGAAAATAATCACAATATTAAAATTAGTATTTTTTTAATAAATAAGGGTTTTATTTAAAAAATAAATTTATTATATTTAGAAAATTATTTTCATAAAATGGAATTCATTTTGGGAATCTAAAAAACAAAAAATAAGTGGTTTTTTGATATTTTTCTAAAATAGTTGTATTTTTTGTAAAAATTGAAATACGGAAAAATTTGGTATTTTCTGTTAATAGAAAAAAACATGAATTAGTGAGTTATGGATGATATAAGAAACCATTAACTTAAAATCTCATACACTAATTATTTTATATAGTCACAAGATTCAAAATTATTGGCATTCATTAGAAAAAATAATAAACTAATGAATATTATATTCAAAAACCCATTTATCCTCCCCTTATAAATACAACCTCTTCTCCTCACGCCTTATAAGCCTTAGAGATGGACAAATTTCTACCCAATTCTCGTTATAACCCTCTAACCCATGTCATAGTGATTTTAGTCTCTCCATAATCCATTCCAAGGATCATTAAGGGGAATCCAGGAGGAGACTCCCAAATGAAGCGAAAAAAATTTCAACTGATCCACTTTCAATTCTTTTCTTCTTCTACCTCCCACATGTGAATTCCATAAACCTTGACATGGTAACATAAGTATCCTGAATAAAATAATATTTTATTATTATGGTGAAATATCCATTTGATACCCAACACTTAATTGATTTTAAAATGAAAATTATTACTCATATTATGATGGATTCACTACCTCTATGAATAACATACTTCACATTCCTCCACCACCTTCATGGACGGTTAGAAAAATGATATTATGGTTGAATATAATGATAATAAGTATATTATAACTTATTTAATGTTTATTTATAATCATTAAATTAAATAAAATGAATCTAGTTCATGATGGTCGGTAAAACCACCTAAATAAACTAACCATATAATGATAACGTTTATACTAAATGAATCATCCCTATGTCGGAACTCATAAAGACCTTGGAACCATGAAATGAAAGAAATTGGGATAGTAATTATATACATGGCATATTAATTAAATTACTCTATACTAATATAAAAGAATAAAAATAAATCAAATATAATTTAATTATGTTGTTAATCAAATTTTTAATAAATTTAAGTTGGTTACTCAGGATGTTAAGTGAAAGTGCATAGAGAATCTGAACATGAAGTAAGGGAACACTTCAAATCACCCTCTTTTATTTGGGTTATACCTTATCTCTTTCAACCTCACTTTTTGTATCTATTTAATTTTATGGAATGATTCTAAATTCTATATATATATATATATATCTTACATAAGTACCTAGATTATTCTCCCTTTATTGGGATATGAAATATCTTTAAGTTATCTTCCCAAATATTTATTTTATGTAAACCTTATTTAAGGTAACTTCTTATTTCTTATTTCATGTTATAGAGCACCCCGTGAAATATTTTTAATTATAAATTTTTTTCTAGAAATATTCATTATTTTATATAGAACCCCCTGGTTCACTTATGGTTTTATGAAAAATATGATGTGTTTACCATCTTTAAAGATTCCATTCCATTTTCTTAAAACCTCTCTAAAGAAGTTAAATTATAAAATTGTTTATCCTCTGTTACTCATGAAATTTTATTCAAATAAACTCTATATTTTATACCTATGCCTAATTATCCAAATAAGAATACTCAAAGTATTTAATTCCTTCTTCTCTTTTGAATCCTTACATGATATCATTAGACTATGATTCGAGTCAAGATTATGTAACACGTTTATTTCCTTGGGTATATCTTATTCTTATAACTTATGTTTTATTTCCTTATTTGGTATACACATTCATGTACATTCTATGATGGGTGTACCCAGATATCACTGTAATGCATTGAGTAATGTTTATATCTCATGAGATGATATGTATGGGATTAGGGAGTAAACATAATCCATAATGGGACTATATCCAATATAATATGATGTCTTCATAGTGATCCTTGACTTATGCTTATGATGATGTGTATTATAATATTTATGAATTCCTATTATGTCATGATCTTATTATGACATCTTCTTTATGTCATACTTACATATAATTATTCATGAGTCATGTCTTTTATGATATCATGTTATGTCATTTGAATCATATGATATGATTCGTTTTCATGATTATTCAATTAAGGGGAATTATAACTCACCCATTTTCTTTATGTATTCCCTAGGTTATCCTATATATTTTTAGAATCTCAAAGGGAATTAAAATCACATTATGGAAATTAAAATAAATATATTGTATTTTTAGTTTCATGTTGATTTATTATGATCTTAGTCTTTAAAAGATATATGACCTTTGGATTTTGGGGTTTTTTATTAGATATTTATATTAAAAAATATATAATAATATTTATAAGAGGATTGGGTCATTAAAATTAGTTTATTCAACTATTGTGTTTTCTAAACTAGTTTCATACACTTTTTTTCCCTGTACATATTTTTTACTTGATTTTTCTTCTCATAACTCCAGTAGGTAGAACCAGAACCCTTTGTCTTTTCTCATATCCTTTCTCTTTATTTTGATTATACTCTACAATTATCTCACTGCATGCATCTACCAATTTCTTCCATGTGTAGATAAGAACTAGAAAATTTGATCAATTATTTTATTTTCATATCCTCGCTAAGGATCAAATCTCACACATCATTTTAATTAAACTTTATATTTCCTAAAGAACTTCTCATGACCATTATAGTATCTTTCTAACTATTAGGTAATGAAGATAGTAAAACCAGTGCACATACCTCATTGTCTAGTGTAATTACTCTTATTTTCAACTGACTTGTGATGGTGTTTAAATCATTGATATGATCAATGGTATGATTCAATTTAATCACATTTGGATCGAATAACTATCACATCAGGTGAACTTTGTTTGACATAGATGGATTCATGTATATATTCATGAAGGTTTCCATCAACCTAGTCATTGTATTATCCTATATGATGTTGAAACCCATGTTTTTTCCAATTTAAGGAATACAACTCCTAGAAACTTATAATCTAGTAACTCTCACTCAACCTTTTCCATTTTTATTAGTTTAAAAAATAGAATCATCAAGTGTATCTTTTTCTGATAAAGATAATCCTCGATCTACATCCACAAGTACTTGAATCCAGGTTCATTGAAATGATCAATAATTGTATTTCCATCTTCCATATCCATCATTAAATTCAATAAATCTAACCACAATATTATTAATTTAAACTCTAATACTATTTTTAAAAGAAACACCAAGAACACTAATTATATTTTATTCTCAAAGAAGAGTAAAAAGGTGAAAAAATAAAAAATAAGAAGAAGAACAAGAACATATAGATTTACATGGTTCAGGAATAATCTATGTGTCCTTGGAGAGGTGGAAAAAAATAACTATATTTAGGAGTAAATTACAAGTAACACACTATAACATCTTGTTTTTTAAAATGGAAATACTATGTTTAATATCATACAAGATACGCAACACCGAACTTAAATGAATAACTAAATATTGTTATTATGTGATCGTTATAGCCTAACTGTTAAATTGGAGGTAATGAATATTATTAACCTAATTATGAAATATAAAATGGTTCTAATAATTAATAATTTATTAAATAATTATTATAAAATTAAGCACTTAATTTTTGTAAATTCATTTTATTCTTCCAATTCACTATCTTCAAGAATGATTTTTATTAATTTTTTGATAGAAAGATATAATTAATTTACATAACATTTAGAAATTTTATTTAATGAACTATATATAATTTTTTAAATAATAATATCAAAACTATCTTATGGTGAAATTCTATTAATTTTCTAAAAATTTTGATTTTTCAATGAATAGTGAAAAATGCAGATTTTTGTTGAAATATGTATTCTTTTTTCAAGTATTTACAAAATAAAATTATATTTTATATTAGTTTTAAAATTTAATTTGTTATTTTTTATTTAAAATAATCCAAATATGGTTTTTCAAATTAATTTTATACTTGAATTTAATATAAAAACATTTTCTGTTTAAAAGGGGCATTTTTTCATAAAACTGTTTTTGTTATGTTTTTCAGATTTAATGTTGTAAATTCTATGATTTGAATTTTTGAAAATAGATTCCATATTTTTAATTAGGATATATGAATTAATTAAATTTTTTATTTTTATTTTTTGATAATATGAATAGTAACCATTGTAATTTTTGTCACCGCGGTAAAGGTGTAAATCAAGTAATTAAGGGTAAAAATAAAATGATAAGGACTAGAAAATGACTCTAACACTTGATCAAATTTTATTATATGAGTAATATTCGTCCCTAATCATTAAATATTTGGTTATATGACTATTTATGTCTACTTGGAATAGATTATGACCTTTATAATATTTTATTTAAAGAAGCATCAAACATGTCACACGGTTGTATTTAATAAGTATAATATTCTTAATATGGTTTTATACAGAAGATATGTTCAAATATATCTATTGTTTTAAAATATAATATATTTATCTTAAGCATGAAATTTATTTTTAAATTTTTAGTAAATAAGTAAATATTTTATGTTCTTTCACAATACTGATACAGTAATTATTTAATTAATAGAAAAATTAGATAAATGATATTAAAAATATCAAAATAAATATAATATAAGATAATTAATATAATACATGAATTTTATAGATTACTTAGACATGTTAGGGATATATTAAAAAAAATTTAAAATTTATATTATTTTATTATTATTTTTAAAATTCAAAGTAATGATTAGTGTCAAATTTGATATTAATGATATTTTAAAATAAATAATATTTTATTAAATGATAAAAAATTATTAAAAATTTTAAATTTGGTAAAGTGATTATTATAAGGTTTAAAATATTTAAAATTATACACTTATGGGTATTTGGGAATTTTATAGTAACAATTTTGACCCTCAAAGAGTAAAAAATAATGTTGTTGTGGTAAGAGTTAAAGGGGTTAAACAAGTGCTAAAACTTATTGATAAGGGTAATAAAGTGACCTAAAATTATATAAAAAAAATATTTTGATGAGATTATTTTGACCCATAATCATATTATATTATAAATAACTTACTTTTAACCATTTTTAATTGAAAATTAATTTATATTAATTTAATATTTTGAGAAATTCCAAGAGTACTCCTCTCCTCTACTATAAAAAGAGAACCTATTCTTATCATTTATTCACACTTAAAACCCCTTTTTTGAAAATATTTATCCAAATACCTTCTTAGAGTCCATAAAATAATTATATAGGCCTTAGTTTTGGAAAAGGACCATCCTCATTGATTTTTTGGTGTTAATCAAAGGAGGTTTTCCAAAGAAGAGATATAGTTTTATCTGCATGTTTTGGTTTTGTTTCTTATTCCAACTTCATAAAATATTATTAAACCATGATAAAATAATAAAATCAATATATTTATTATATTTATATGTTATTATGTGAATAAAATAACCTATATCCATCTCCACTTACATCAAATGGGAAATAAAGTCGTCGTTCATGTGTATGACAGACTACCGTCTCACGAACCGATGCAATTCATTGTCCATCACCATATCTTAAGACTTCTTATAATTATGGGATTAATGTCTATATATATTATATTAATAACATATTTATCATTATGAAAATATAATATACCATTTACTCTCTTATCTTTACATGCACGGAAAATTGATAACATCATTTGTGCGTATGTGTGGACTATCATCTCCGTGAAGTGATGTGATTTGTTTTTATCACCAAATCACATGAATGATATATATAAGGATATTTAAATAATTCATTTAATATTTAATATATTATTATCATTATTTAAATATAAAATTATACTTACCTTATTTCCATAATGATCATTGAAAAATAGAAACGTTACTCATACGTATGTACGGCCTACCGTCCCCATGATTGTAACATAGTTTATTTTTCATAACCATATTTAATGGTTTCATTTAAAATTATAATTTAAGTATAAAAATATTAATTATTTTATGAACATTATTTTTTAGATGTTTGAATGATGACCTATTTGACCATAGTCGGCTTACTGAAGCCATTTTTCACTTAGGTACTGAATATCATCAAAACATTCAATGTGAACTTAAATGATTAATTAATTGTATATTACATAAAAATTAGTGATATAAAATGAATAATGAACATGAAAAATTTTCTAAATAAATTATAAATCAACCAAATTTTATTATTCTGGAATATAAAAAATGTACGTGATGAGGTGAACTCAAGGTAAGGGACCCTTTCACTAAAAACCCTCATTTTAAATGTTTTAAGGATTTATTTTATAAATATTTATATTTCATGTACATGTTTTTAAAATAATTTTTTTTGAATATATTTATATCGACATGAATTTTTTAAAAATATAATTTTTAAATTCCTCAAAATTTTTTTGAAAAAGGAAATTTTTAAGGTTTTATGTAAGGGACTTTCTTTTAAAAATCCTCTTTTAATGTTTTTTTTAAAAGTAAAAAAGGAATATTTTTTAACTTATATGGCATGAGTGGATTTTTCTTATTTCATTGTTCCATAATTATTTGAATTTTATTTTATAATATTATACATTTATTTTCAAATAAAATGGTTTCTATTGTATGTGTGCGGTTTTATTTTTAAATAAGTGATTTTTCTCAAGGAATGTTTTTATGATGCAAGAATTCATGTTTAATGATTATGTTATGGTTATTATGAATTATTTATGATGATGGGTGGTTACATTATAAACCAAATATGGGTGGGTTTGTGATAACCCTCCAATAAATTGGGTACGTTTATGTTGTAAGTTGACTGTGATGGTTATTCCAAGTATAAATGCTAGGGTTACATTCAAGTATAACAATGAGGGTTATTTAATGGTAGTTTTGAGGGTTAAATTATATGGTAGCAATGAGGGTTATATCATAATTAATTATGATAAGAAAATGATTCCCCAATTTTCCTATATGTTTTATTATTATTTCTATATTTTAATAGAAATCTCATGTTTTCACAAGGTGAGTTAATGAGTTTATGTGAAATGGAAAGTCAATGTTACTTCTTAAAGGTGAAAAGTATAACTTTGTAAAAAAGTTTTCAAGATATCATCATGTTTTAAAATAAATTTTTATGATTATCATTTTTCCTTTAAGATTTTTGTGAAATGTTTTATGGAAGTATTTGAGGGAAAAAGTACTTTTTTGGGTAAGAAAATGTTTATTCTGGGCCCAAAGTTTATTTTTGAAAAAAGAAATTTCTTTAATTATTTATAGAATAATGGTTTATTTACTTATTTGTATTTTCCTTACTGGTATTTTTATGTTCATCCCACATTTTTAAAATGTTTTTCATAGGATTTTAAGGAAGACTGGGGACAAATATGAGGTCAAGATAAAATTTTTGAAGATATGTCATGAAAAGAAAACATGATTTATTTTAAAATTGTTTCATTTGGTGAAAAAATGGATAATAAGTATAAGTTTCCACTTGTAATGTATGAATTTACTATGTAATAGTGTGTCTTAATTCTCTAAAACTCTAAACTTAAAATATCTTGGGTAAAATAAAGTGATTTCTATATTTAAAATAACTATAATATGTATTGTTTAAGGTTGGGTACATATATTTGGTATTAGATAAGGGTTTAGATAACTTTTGAGATTAGGATTTTTTTTCTTAAGATTTATGGATACTATCACTGATTTATAATTTTAAGGTTTATCAAAAGCTCAATGCCTTGGAAACCCCTTTTAAGGATTTAATTTGTAATATTTTAAGGTGACTAATGATATTTTTTTAGACATTTATTATGGGATATTAAATTTTTGGGATGCCAAATGAAAATTATGAGATAACCTTTGAGGATAAAAAATTATTTTATGTTGAATATATCAATGTTATTTTGAGGATTTTATCATATTTTAGTGAATGTTATAAGAATTATATAGTTTTAGGAAAGGACAGCCTGCAGACCATGTGACAACTGTCACATCGAGCAAGGTCATGAGGTTTGAACGCAAAACTGAAGGGAGAAATGGGTGCATCACCTACCACTAGACTAGATAAAGTCTTGGTTAGTATTAATTTTTATTTTTAGTTAAACAATTTTACGTATGAAGAAGAAGTTGATTTTTGGAAAATATGTATTATTGTATAGAATACCGTGGGATTGAAAATTTATTTGGTGATTAAGTAATTAATGTTATTTTGTAATAAAATAACTATAATTTTTAAAATAATTACACGAATGAGGAAAATATAATACTATGAGATTTTAATTTAGGAATAATGGCTGAATTATCTTTTTGTAGATTTATGGTGTATGTAAATGATTATGACATCTTAGAGATTATATAATTTTGGTATATACTTTTTGGTATGAGAGTAATTGATGTTATTTGGAGATAAATATTAAATTTATCTTGGTAGAATATGTGATAAAATACTTATAAATCTTGGTTTTCAATCTTATTTTGGACTATTTTGAGGAATTTTAAGGATAGCTATTTATCAAATGATCTATGTTGAAATTTGGGTATTAATGTTGAATTTTCGATATTAAAGTAGTTTTTCATCATATAATGGTTTATTATTTTTTAGGAATTATCTTATATTATCCTAACCATTTTTTTTATTCCTAAATATAGGAAGAATATATTGTCATTATTTTATGGATTTATTGATTCATAGAAGTTGTTTCTAATGCTTTAGGCATGAAAATTTCATCTTAAATACTCATAGTTTGGAGAAAAGGATGAGATTGTGGGGGAAATTGATTAAATGATAAAACTCTAATTTTAAAGTAAGTATCATTTTTTAGATAGGTAAATAAAGTAATTCCTCAACTCTACAAAAAGGATCTTGAAATAAAAATTTTATCAGTTCAATTTTCATACTGGGAAATCAATGACCTTCTAACCCATCATAGATTTATGGTTTTATGATTGTTCACTTTCTCAAGACCATATTCTCTATAATTATCTATCAGTAATTTTGTGTTATATTTTATCTTCGATGTCCATTTTTCCTACATTGAAACCTAGATATGTGTTATTCTAAATGACCATTGTACTTCTCTTCCTTTCATTTAAAGTGGAAGTTTTTTTAATCCTTTTGTTGGTGAAGGATTTCAAAAAAGGTATTTTGAAAAGTCAAAACATAAATTTTGATATTGAATTCAAAATTTAGAGGATTAAATTTACAAAAATGTGTAGAATGTGATGTCTTGAGTATTTTAAAAAGAAATACTGTGTTCGATACCATACAAGATACGCAACACTGAGATTAAACAAATAACTAAATATTGTTATTACGAAACCATTACAACCTAAACCTTAAATTAAAGGGAATGAATAATATTAACTAAATTATGAAATATAAAATTTTCCTACTCAGTAATAATTTATTAATTAATTCTTATAGAATTAAGAAATTAATATTTAATAAAGTCATTTTATTCTTCAAATACACATTCTTCAATAATTATTTTTATTGCTTTTGTGAACGAAAAATATAATTTATTTTTGTAACTTTTATAGATTCTATTTAATGAAATAAATATAATTTTTAAAATAATCATATCAAAATTATCTTATGGTGAAATTATGATAATTTTCTGAAAAGTTTAATTTTTCAATAAATAGTGAAAAATACTGTTTTTATTGAAAATTTTATTCTCTTTTCAAGTATTTATAAATAAAAATTTTATTTTAGATTAATTTTAAAATTTAATTTGTTTCTTTTAATTTTAAATAATAAAATTATTGTTTTTTAAATGGATTTTATACTTGAATTTAGTATAAAAAATTTTTATGTTTAAAAATGACATTTTTCTGAAAAATGTTTTTTCTTTTCATTTTGTTGATTTAATACGGAAAATTATATATTTTGAATTTTAAAAATTAATTAAATATTTAGAATAAATGGTTCCAAATTTATTAAATATGTCACTTTTATTTTTGGACAATATGAATAGTAGTTTTGTTACCTCGGTAAAAGGGTAAATCGGGTAATTAAGGGTGAAAATAAAATAATAAGGACTAGAAAATGACCATAAAACTTTCCCCAATTTTATTTTATGAGTAATATTCATCTCTAATCATTAAATTCTCAGTTATATGACGATTTTTGTCCACTTTAATTAGATTATGACTTTTATAATATTTTATTGAAAGAAAAATCAAACATATCACACTCTTGTTTTTAATAAGTATAATATTTTTAATATGGTGATGTCTAGAAGATATGTTTGACTATAGATATTATTTTAAAAAATAATAGATTTATATTTAATATGGTAATTTATTTTTAAATTTTAGTGAAGAAATAATTACCTTAAATGTTTTCAAAACATTTATATAGTAATTATTTAATTAATAGAAAAATCAAATAAATAATATTATAAATATTAAAATTAATATAATATGAGATAATTAATTTAATGCAAAAAAATTTCAGATTAATTTGAAATTTTAGGGATTTATTAAAATATTTTTTTCAAAGTTATATTATTTTATTGATATTTGTAATAGTTAAAGTAATGAATAGTGACAAAGTTAGCATTAATGATATTTTAAAATAAATAATACTTTACTAAATGATATAAAATTACTAAAAAACTAAAATACATCCAATTTATTAGGATAAGTTTTAAAATATCAAACATGGTCCATTTATGGGTAGTTTTTAATTTTATAATAACAATATTGACTCTCAAATAGTAAAAATTAATGTTATCATGGTAAGAGTTAAATGGGTTAAATAATGGTTAAAATTAAATTATAAGGGTAATAAAGTGACCTAAACTTATCTAAAAAATATTTTATGAGATTATTTATGCCCATATTGATATTATATTTTAAATAAATCACTTTGTATCCAATTTTAATCGAAAATTAATTTATATTAATTTAACATTTTGATAAATTATACGAGTGCCTCTATCCTCTCTTATAAAAGGGAACATTTTATTCTCATTTATTTACATTTAAAAACTATTATTTTATAAAATATATAAAAAATACCTTCTTATAATCCCTAAACTCATTCTGGAGTCCTTAGTTTAGGCATAACACCATCTTTAGTGGTTTAAAGGTGTCAATCAAAGGAGGTTTTCCAAAGAAGAGGTATAGTTTTATCCTCTTGTTTTAGTTTTTTTCTTCTTTCAATGCCTTTAAATATTCTTCAACCATGATAAAATAATAACACCAATATAATAAATATACTAAGATATTATTATGTGTATATTATAACCTATATCTATCTCCACTTCCATCAAATGGGAAATGAAGTCGGCGTTTATGTGTATGTTGGACTGTCGTCTTGCAAACTAATGTAATTTGTTTTCTATCACCATCTCTTAAGACTACTTATAGTGATGGAATTAATTTTTATATATTATATTCATAAAATATTTATCATTATTAAAAGATAATATACCATTTATTTTCTTACTTTTCCATGCACATAAAAATAATAACACCGTTCATGCGTACGTGTGACTACCACCTCCACGAAGCAATGTGATTCTTTTCATCACCACATCAAATGAATGATATATATATATAAGTATATTTAAATAAGTAATATCATATTTAATATATTATTATTATTCTGGAAATATAAAATTATACTAACCTTCTTTTCATAATGATCACTGAAAAATGGAAACATTACTTATGCGTACGTACGGCCTACTATTTCCATGATTGTACATTTTTCATAACCATATTTAATGGTTTGATTTAAAAGTATAATTTATGAATAAAAATAATAATTATGTCATTAATATTATCCTTTATATGATTTCATGTTAACTATATTGACCATATTCAACTTAATGAATCCATTTTGGACTTAGGTACCGAATATCGTCAAAACGTCTGACATGAAATTAAATGATCAAGTAATTACATATAACATAGAAATGAGTGATATGAAATGAATAATGAACATGAAAAATTTTCTCTAGAAAGTGTAAATTAACCTAAGTTTATTATTCATGGAGATAAAGAGCGTACATGATTATTCAGACTCAAGGTAAATGACCCTTTAACTAAAAAAACTCATTTTAAATATTTTAAAGATTTATTTTTTAAATATTTGTCTTTTGTGTCCATGTTTTTAAAATAATTTTTATGAATTTATTTATATGTACATGAATTTTTTAAAAATATAATTTTCAAATTTCTCTCAAATATGATAAAAAAGGATCTTTTATAGTTTTATGTAAAGGGTGTTCATTTAAAAATCATCTATTAATGTTTATTTTTACCAAAATCAAGAGAAATGTTTTTTAACTTATATGGAATGATAGTATTTTCCTGACTTCATGATTCCTTAATTATTTTAAACTTCCTTTAAAATCTTACATGTTTATTTTCAAAAAAAAATTTCAATTGTATGTGCACATTTTTCTTTTTAAATAAGTGATTTTACTCAAGGAATGTTTTTATGATGCAATAATTTGTGTTTTATGATTATGTTATGGTTGTTAGTAATTTTTTATGATTATGTATGGTTCTATTATAAAAAAAATACATGTGGTTCTATGATATACCTCTAATTCATTAGGTATATTTATGTTTAATGTTGACTATGATGGTTATTCCAAGTGTAACTACGATGGTTACATCCAAGTATAAACATGAGGGTTATATGATATGGTATCCATGATGGTTACATCATAAGTATTTATGATGAAAAAATGATTCCATAATTTACCTATTTTTTATATTATTTCTATATTTTTATATAATTCTCATGTTTTCACAAGTTAATTTAATGAGTTTATGTTCAATGGAAAGTCTATGTTACTTCTTAAGGGTGAAAAGTATAAATTTGTGAAAAAGATAAATAGATTATCATGTTTTCAAAGAAAAATTGATGAGTATCATTTTTACTTTAATATTTGTTTGAAATGTTTTATGGAAATATTTAATCAAAAAATTGTATTTATTGGGTAAGAAAATATTTATTTTTAACCCAAAGTTTATTTTTGAAAAAATATTTTTTTTAAGTATTTATAGACTAATGATTTCTTTCTTTCTTTTTATTTACCTTATTGATATTTTTGTGCTCATCCCACGTTTTTAAAATGTTTTTCATAGGATTTTAAGGAAATGTAAGTACAAGGATGAGTTCAAGATTAAATTTTTGAAGATATGTCATGAAAAGTAAACATGGTTTATTTTAAAAGGCTTTCCTTTGGTAGAAAAAATGGATACTGAGTATAAGTGTCCACTTATAATGTATGGGTTTACTATGTAAGATTTTGTAATAATTATCTAAAACTATAAACCTAAAATATTTTTGGAAAATAAAGTGATTTATGGTTTTAAAATAACATGAATATATATAGTTTAAGGTCGAGTCCTTATAGTTGGTATCAGAGTAGGGTTTAGATAAATTTTGATATTACGATGTTTTCTTAAGAGTTATAGATACTACCATGGGTTTATAATTTTAAGGTTTATAAAAATTTTAAAGTCTTAGAAACTAATCTTTTTGGCATTAAGTTATGATAGTTTAAGGTGACTACTGATATTTTTTGATACATTTATTATGGGTTATTAAATTTTTGGGATGCAAAATGAAAAGTATGAGATATCATTTGAGGTTAAAAATTTATTTAATGTTGAATATATTAAAGTTATTTTGAGTATTTTTTCATATTTTTTGGAATGTTATAAGAACTGTATTATCTTATAAAATGACATTCCATAGACCGTGAGACAAATTGTTGCATCTGGAAATGTTGTGAGGTTTGAACCCACAATTGAAGGGTGACAAGGGTGCATCACCTACCACTCGCCTATCTGAAGTCATAGTTAATATGAATTTTTCTTTTTAGTTAAAAAAATTGATGGATGGATAATAAGTTGATTTTGGAAACATAAGTATTATCATATAGAATACCATGGGATTGAAAATTTATTTAGTGATTAAGTGATTAATGTTATTTTAGAATAATATCGCTATAATTTTGGGAAGAATTATAGGAATAATGTAAATATAATACTATGAGATTTTATTTGAGGAATAAAGGATGAATTATCTTTTTGTGGATTTATGATGTACGGAAATGATATGAATGTCTTGAAGAATACATGATTTGGGTATATAATTTTGGGTATGATAGTAAATGATGTTATTTATAGATAAATATTAAAATTATCTTAGAATACTATGATCAAATACTTCTGATTTTTTGGTTTTAATCTTAGTCTGGACTATTTTGAGGAATTTTAAGGACAATTATTGATCGAATGATCTATGTTGAACTTTGGGTATTACTATTGAATTTTGGATATTAAAGTAGTTTTTCATCATAAAATGGTTTATTATTTTTTGAAAATTATCTTATATTATCATAAATATTTTGGTATTTTAAATTCCTAAATACAAGAGGAATATATTTTCATCCTTTTGTAGATTTAGTGATATGTAGAAGTTGATTCTAATGCTTCATGCATGAAAAATTCATCCTAAATACTCATCACTTGGATCAAAATATAAGATTATGGTGGAAATTGATTAGAGGATGAAACTATACTTGTAAAATAAGTATATTCACTCAGGTTCTTAGATAGGTAAGTAAATTAATTCCTTAACTCTATAAAAATTATATTGAAACAAAAATGTTATATGTTTACTTTTCTTACTGTGAAATCAATGACCTTTTAACCCTTCACAAATTTATGGGTTTGTGACTATTTACTTTCTCATGACCATGTTCTCTATCACTCTCTATCAGTAATTGGATGTTATATTTTCCCTTTCATGCTCATTTTTTCCTACATGGAAACCTAGTTATGTGTTATTCTAGATGACCTTTATACTTGTCTTCCTTTCTTTTAAAGTGGAAGTTTTATTAATCATTTTTCCAATGTGGTAGGAGAATGTAACATCCTGAATTCTTTAAAAGGAAATTTTATGTTTGATAGTGTACAAGATACGCAACACCGAGCTTAAAAGAACAAATAAATATTATTATTATGTGATTGTTATAACCTAGACATTAAATTGGAAGGAATGAATAATATTAAATGAATTGTGAAATGTATAATTTTATTACTCATTAATAATGTAATAATTAATTCTTTTAAGATTATTTACTTAATTTTATTAAAGTCATTTTAATCTTCAATTAAA
Source organism: Viscum album (assembly GCA_963277665.1). Taxonomy (NCBI): domain Eukaryota; kingdom Viridiplantae; phylum Streptophyta; class Magnoliopsida; order Santalales; family Viscaceae; genus Viscum; species Viscum album. The sequence goes on along the minus strand of OY728145.1, from coordinate 2,102,836,811 downwards.
TTTTCTTCAAGATTGATTTATATTGATTTTGTGAGAGAAAAATATAATAAATTTATATAACTTTTAGAAAAAAAATTGATGAAATGAATATGAATTTTAAAATTTAAATATCATAATTAGGTTATGGTAAAATTATGATAATAATCTGAAAATTTTGATTTTTCAATGAATAGTGAAAATGCTGATTTTTATTGAAAATTATATTATCTTTTGAAGTGTTTATAAATTAATATTATATTTTATATTTTTTTTAAAATTTAATCTGTTCCTTTTTATTTAAAATAATACAATTATGGTTTTTAAAATGTATTTTATACTTTATTTTAGTATAAAAATATTTTATGTTTAAAAAGGGGCATTTGTCCAAAAAAACTGTTTTTTCATCACGTTTTGTTGATTTAATGCTACAACTTATGTATTTTTTAATTTTAAAAAATATATTTCATATTTTAAATGAAGAGGTCCAAATTTATTAAATATGTCACTTTTGTTTTTGGACAATATGAATAGTAACTATAGTAATTTTCATTACCACAACAAAGGGTAAATTGGGTAGTTAAGGGTAAAAATAAAATGATAAGGACTATAAAATGACCCTCAAACGTGTACTAATTTTATTGTGTGAGTAATATAAATCCCTATTCATTAAATTTTCGGTTATATAACCATTTATGGCCACTTGGATAAGATCATGACCTTTATAATATTTTATTTAAAGAAAAATCAAACATGTCATACTCTTATTTTTAATAAGTATAATATTTTAATATGGTTTTATCCAGAATGTATGTTTAACTATAGAGAGTATTTTGAAATATAATAGATTTATATTAAACATGGGGATTTATTTTTAATTTTTAGTGATGAAATAATTACCTCAAATTCTTGCACAACACTGATACGGTAATTATTCAATTTATATAAAAATTTAATAAATGATATTAAAAATATTAAAATAAATATAATATGAGTTAATTAATGTAATAAAATAAATTTATATATTAATTTAACATTTTATTAATGTATTAAAATATTTTTTCAGAGATACATTATTTTATTAAGATTTTTAAAAGTCAATGTAATGAATAGTGTCAAAATTGACATTAATGATATTTTAAAATAAATAATATTTTATTAAATGATATAAAATTCATAAAAAAACTTAAATTAAGTCAATTTATTAGAATAATGTTTAAAATATCAAACATGATCCATTTATGGGTATTTTTTTATTTTATAGTAACAATATTGACCCTCAAAGAGTAAAAATTACTATTGTCACGGAAATGGGTTAAAGGGGTTAAATAAGGGATAAAATTAAATGATAAGAGTATGAAAGTTACATAAAATTATCTAGAAATTATTTTATGAGGTAATTTAGATTCATAATAATATTATATTTTACATAACTCACTTTGGATCCATTTGAAATTGAAAATTAATTTATATTAATTTAATAATTTGTGAAATTCCAAGAGTGCCCCTCCCCTCTCCTATAAAAGGGACCTATTATTATCATTTATTCACAATTAAAAACCCTTTTAGTTCATCCAATATCTATCCAAATAGCATCCTATAATTCTAACCTCACTCTGTATTTTTTATATTTGGCATAACACCATCTTTAGTGATTTTAAAGTGTTAATCAAAGGAGGTTTTCCAAAAAAGAAGTATAGTTTTATATGCTTGTTTTAGTTTTTTTTGTCATTACAACTTCTTCAAATATTATTAAACCATGATAAAATAATAACACCAATTTCCTAAATATAATTATATTTTATTATTTTTATAACATAACCTATATCTATCTCAACTTCCATCAAATGAGAAATGAAGTCGTCGTTCATGTGTACAGTAGACTACCATCTCACGAACCGATGTAATTTTTTTTCAATCCGCATATCTTAATACTAGTTATAATGATGGAATTAATATTTATATATGATATTCATGACATATTTATCATTATTAAAAGATAATATACCATTTATTCTCTTACCTTTCCATGTATAGAAAATTCATAATGTCGTTTGTGCGTGTGTGTGGACTACCACCTCTACGAAGCGATGTGATTCATTTTCATCACCAAATCACATGAATGATATATATAAGTATATTTAAACAATTAATATCATGATTAAGATATTATTATCATTCTATAAATATAAAATTATACTTACCTTATTTTCATAATGATCGTTGAAAAATGGAAACATTACTCATGCGTACGTACATCCTACCATCTCCATGATTGTAACGTAGTTCATTTTTCATAAAAATATTTAATGGTTTGATTTAAAATTATAATTTATTTATAAAACTAATAATTATTTTATGAATATTATTTTTTATATGATGTAATTATGACCTCTTTGACCATATTCAACTTACTGATTCCATTTTGGACTTAAGTACCAAATGTTGTCAAAACGTTCGATGTGAACTTAAATGAATAAGTAATTATATATAACATATAAATGAGTGATATAAAAGGAATAATAAACATTAAAAAGGTTATAAATCAAGTATAAATTAACCTAAGTTTATTATTTAGTAAGATAAATAATGTAAGTGATGATTCGGACTCAAGGTAAGGGAACCTTTAACTAAAAAATATTATTTTAAATGTTTTAAAGATTTATTATCTAGATATTTCTCTTTAATGGACATGTTTTTAAAGTAATATTTATGAATGTATTTATATGAACATTAATCTTTTAAAAATATATATTTTGTATTTCTCTCAAAAAAATTCAAAAATGAATCCTTTTAAGGTTTTATGGAAGGGACTTTCTTTTAGAAATAATCTTTTAATGTTTCTTTTTACAAAAGTCAAAAGGAATGATTTTAATTTGTATGTAATAAATAGATTTTACTGATTTCATGAAACCTTAATGATTTGAATCTTCCTTTAAAATCTTACATGGTTATTTTCAAAGAAAATTATTTCCATTGTATGTGTGCGGTTTTCTTTTTAAATAAGTTATTTTCCACAAGGAATGTTATTATGATGCAATAATTCGTGTTTTATGGTTATTTTATAGTACTTGGGAATTATTTATGATGATTTTTTGTTATTTTATAAACCAAATATGGGTGGTTACGTGATATCCCTCTAATGCATTGGGTATATTTATATTGGTAGTTGATCATAATGGTTATTCCAAGTGTAACTGTGATGATTACATCCAAGTATAACTATGAGGGTTATTTTATAGTAGTCATGAGGTTTACATAATATGGTATCCATGAGGGTTAAATAATAAGTAAGTATGATAAGAAAATTATTCCCTAAGTTACATATGCGTTTTATTATGCTTTCTATGTTTTTACATAAATCTCATGTTTTCATAAGGTAAGTAAACAAGTTTATGTTCATTGGAAACTCTATGTTACTTATTAAGGGTGAAAAGTATAACTTTGTGAAAAAAATTAAGAGATAATCATTTTTCTAATGAAACCATTATGATTATCATTTTTCCTTTAAAATTTTTATGAATTTTTTATGGAAATATTTGGGCAGAAAAGGTGATTTTTTAGGTAAGAAAATGTTTATTTTGAACCCAAAGTTTATTTTTTAAAAAGGAAAAATTTATAAGTATTTGTGGACTAATGGTTTCTTTATTTTTTTTTATGTCCCTTAATAATATTTTTGTGCTCATATCATGTTTTTTTAAAAACATTCATAGGATTTTAAGGAATATTAGGGACAAGTATGAGGTCAATATCAAATTTGTAAAGATATGTCATGAAAATAAAACATGCTTTATTTTAAAAGGGTTTCCTTTGGTTGGAAAATGGATACTTAGTATAAGTGTCCACTTGAAATGTATGGGTTTACTATGTAAAATTTTTCCCTAATTATATAATACTCTAAACCTAAAATATATTTAGAAAAATTAATTTATTTCTATCATTAAAATAACTAGAATATGTATTGTTTATGGTTGGATCCTTACGCATGCACTGAAACCCTAGATCTAAATGACCTTATAAAGTAAGTAGTGAAATAGTAAACTATATTACTACAATAACCAAATCCACACAATTGGCACATTATGTTATAGTACCCATGATAATAATGTTCATGGACCTATAATACCACTTTCAATAAAGATTATGGTTCTATAATGCCATGTCAATAGAATTGTGGATTGGTGTTCAGTATGGGTTACCTTTACATGTCTCAAAATCATATGATATATTAGGCTCCACCATTAAAATAGTAATTTCACCCTTATTGGGTTCTCTAATACCTCATTATACTTCATGGTTTGTGACCCATGTACGGGAAAGAGCCCTGTTATTATGTATGACTGAGCTTTTAAAGCTTGGTTAGAGTTGGGAGACGGGTCTGGGTTGGGACTAGGGACCAGTTGTGGAAATATCCTTTACTTTTACTTATTTTGGAGTGTAGTGTATACAATTCACCCATAGATGATCCTACTACACTTTTATGACTTTTATAACATGAAAAAATGGTTGTTTTGATATAGTATGATATTGATATATACTATTTACTATAGTTTATCTATGTTGTTTATTTATTATGTTATTGTATTTTGACAATTGTTTCCTTGATATTTCTCCCATTGTGATTTGATTATTATTTGTACCTTAGGTTATAATCTCCCCACCTATTTATATCAACCCTCACCATGGGTTTGTGGTCTCTAGTATATGGGGAGTAATGTTTGAGGCGTGTTTCACTCTGGTTCCCTAACAGTTGAGGTGAACTAGATTACAGATATTATACAAAGGCTCATTATTTTCCCAACCTTTACGTTAATGTGTGCTGAGCCTTGAGTTTGGAACAAAATGATCATTCCACTTGGTTCATGAAATTCCTTGAGCTTTACATGAACCAAACATTGATAATGGCATGTGTTAAACCTTGATCTTGGCTTGTTTCCTTCTATTAACCTAATATTATCCAAACATTTCCCAGGGCTTCATGTGATTATGTTAAAGGCAATATCCTAATGTTAGATCCCTTTGTAACTGAGTAATAATGACATTTTTTAGAGTTGTGTCTTTGATAATAGTTATGAATTAAGAATTTATAATCATTTTCAATGGTACAAAGGCATGCAATGTCATGCATAAATATATGTGAATAAGGATTTGATTTTGGTAAAAAATGTTTTTTCAATTTATGGGAGAGTCTACATGGGAAATTTATTCAATTAAGTTTTAATATAATTTCACTTGTTGTAATTAAATATTAATTTGTGAATATTTGGTGCATGTGGGATATAAAGATATATATTCACTAAAGAGGTTATTTAATAAACAATAATATATGGTATATTTTTTCCTATGATATGTGTGATATATGTTATATGATATTGTACTCTTTTTTATGTGTTACATATTTTTCATGTGGACTATCATGAATTTGGGTATCACATCATATGTTGATTTGGTTTTAACTCATTGTATTAATTACAAAATATAGTTTAAGAATTAATGAAGGGGACAAGGTTTAATCCATATGCTATAATGTATAACATAAATGGGAAACATTAAATGAAAGTTATAAAAAACATTGTATCTAATAGGCTCCTTTATTTATTGAAGGAGAGCTATGTAGTTGGAGTTATTCCTTAAAGAAACATGCCTATTCATTCTCTTGTTTGATGTCAAAACTCTCTTCAATTATCTCTCTTCGTTTACAATTAAGGTGTTTTTATTTAGTGGCTGAAGAGATAAGACTTGTGGAAGTGTTAATGATTCCATATATGGTGGATCAATTATAGAGGAAAATAATTATTGGTTATTATTTAGATATCATTATAAAGGTTATCTTTAACTATAAATCCATTTTATAAGATTGTTTCATTAAACTCCTCGTGCCATTATTTTGGATCTTATGTTAAACCATATAGGGACCATACCAATTTAAAAACCTTATTTTATTTTCTAGGCACAATGAATTCTTCTGGTTGTTCCATATATATTTCTTCATCTAATTCACAATTTAATAATGTTGTTTCAACATCCATTTGGTGAACTTCCAAATTACATATAAAAGCTAAAGTGAGAATAATTCTAATTGAAACAATATTAGCCATAGGAGAAAAGGTATCAAAATATTTTATTCATTCATTTGGATTAAATTCCTTGGATAACAATATATATTTATATTTTTCAATTATACAATCAACTTTTCATTTTCTTTTAAATACATACTTACAACCTATTGGTTATAAATCTTGAGTAATATTGATTAATATAAAAGTATTGTTCTATTGTAAAAAAAATTAAAATTACTAAAATTATAAGAGTGAAGAAATGTTAGTATAAAATAAATACAAGTATTTAATTGATGATCCCAAAGTTTTCCCTATTTCAACCATGATCCTTGTTATGAGGGGGGTATGCACTGCCTTTTATAGGTAGTGTGCCATGGTAGAGTAGGGGGTTTGGTGGGGGTGTGCATCCCACCCCCATTGAATGTAAAATCTACCGTAAGTAACTACTTAACACTCTCCTTTGGGATGCACACCCCTACCAATGTCATACGTGTTTTTATACTTCCTCATTAAAAACATTATCTATAAAAATCCACTAGGATAAAAACAAGAATATGAAAAAGAGTACACTCACATAAACTCTACCTAAAAGTTGCATTACATTAAAATTTTTACAATTTACACATCCCTATATTATGTATAAGATTTCTAAGGATAATTGTTGGTAGTTCCTTTATAAATAAATTTGTGATGTTGTTGTTGGATTTAACATATTGCATGTTGATATCTCCATTATTCATTAACTTCTGTGTGAAGGAGAAAACTTTTGGTGGTATATGTGTTTTATGACCATCCTTGATGAATCCTTCCTTCAATTGTGTGATGAACATAGCTTTAACTTCAAATAAAATTGTTGGGTTTATATCCATTGTAAATACACTTGACACTCGAATGTGTTGAGTCATAGACTGAAACCAAAAATATTCTTGACATTCTTCATGTAATGCTATCACTTATGCATGATTTGAAAATGTTGCGACGAGTGTATACTTTTGTGATATCCAAGATATGTCTGTACCTCCAACTGTGAACACATAACCAATTTGTGATCATGAATTATGTAGAAAAGATAAATAAACTTCATATACAAAATCAATCATCTTCTTTTCAAATCTATTAGAATATAATAAACCCAAATCAATAGTACCTTAAAGATAAAAAAAAATATTTAATTCCATTCCAGTGCCTTCGTGTAGGGGCTAAACTAAATCTTTCCAGTAAATCAGTAGAAAAATATATATCAGTATGAGTATTATTATAAAGATACATTAGTGCTCTGATATCACTGAGATATGGTACTTCTAGACCAACCAATTCCACATTTTTTTCACAAGGTCTAAATTGATATTTATTGGTATTTAAAGATAAAACAACCATTAATGCACTTAAAGGATTTTCTTTATTCATATTAAACAATTTTAAGACCTTTTTAGTGTAATTTGACTGATGAAAAAATATAAAACTTATCATATGCTCAATTTTTAATCCAAGACAATACTTGGTTTCTCCTAGGTATTTTATTTCAAATTCATCCTTTAATTTATCATTTCTTCATTGATATATTATGGAGTTATGATGATATTTATATCATCAACATAAATAGAAATGATTGTATATCCATATATTTTTTTTCTTAATAAAAACATATGGGGATATGGGGTTATTTACATATCCTTTATTTAACAAATATTCACTCAAACGATTATACTACATATACCTAGATTGTTTTAATCCATACAAATATTTCTGAAATTTAATTGAATATAGGTCTTTGGGTTTTGATTTCAAAATTTTGGTTATTTTAAATCCTTTAGGGATTCTAATGTATAAAATATTATCTAGTGACCCATATAAATAAGTTGTAACAACATCCATAAGATTCATATTATCTTTCTCATCTTCTACAGGGATGATTAGATATCAAAAAGTAATATCATCTATAACAGGAGAATATGTCTCCTTATAATCAATTCTAGGTATTTGAGAAAAATCTTGTGCAACAAGACAAGGTTTGAATCTTACAATATCATTTTTCTCATTAAATTTACACACAAAAACCCATTTATATCCAATAGGATTCACAGATTCTGGTGTGGGCATGATATGTCCAAAAACCATTCGCATATTAAGTGAATTTAATTAGATTTTTATTGCATCTTTCCATTTACTCCAATTGAACCATTTTTTACATTCCATAACAAAACTTGGTTCGGGGTCTTAATTTTCTATATCATGTGACATAGAATATGAAAATATTTCATCAATATTTTCCATAATAATCTAATTCTATATATCACTTGTAGTGGTATAATGAAGAGAGATTTAATTATTTTCAAAACATTCAATGTAATATATATCTTGTGAATTATCTTTATGATCATCATCATGTGTTTATTTAAGAACACTTAAATTAATTGATTATTCTGGAACACACACCGCTATAATGGTTTTTTCAATTATGTTCATCCCTTTTCTTTTTTGAGGATTTCTATCCTTAGAGAAAATTGGTCTTCCATGCTTCAGGCGTGTTTTTGATATTTCTGTAACATCATTATGTAATTGTATATTCAAGACATCAATTCTAGCTGGTGCATTTATATCTAGTACATGTGATTTAGTCACACCCTTTTAATCAGTAAATACATCCGGAAATTTATTTTCTAGTTCTTGAAAATATAAAATCTTTTTCAATTCTATCTCACATTGGTGAGTGAGTGGATCGAGAAAAGATAATGTTTGCACATTCTAGGAAATCTCCTCCCTTTATTTATTTTCTCCCCCTAATGTTGGGAATGATTCTTCTTTAACATGACAATCAGAAATGTACTATAAATACATCACTAATTTTTGGATCAAGATATCTAATGATGGATGAGTATTCATATCCTATATATATTCCTAACGTGCTTTGAGGTCCCATATTTGTATGTTGTGGGGGAGAAATTGGTGCATATACTACACAACCAAATATTCTTAAGTGGGAGATGTCAGGCTCTTAGAAAAAATCCAATTAGAATAGAGATTACTTATTATATTCACTTGTTCTAATGTGAATTAATGTCAAGGCATGAAATATTTCATGACCCTGTATAGAGCTCAGAAACATTGTTCTCAATATTAATGGTATAGCAATAAGTTGGAGGTGTTTTATCAATGATTCAGCTATACCATTTTGTGTATGCACTTGGGTGACTGGATGCTTTACAGTTATCCCCATTTCTATAAAATAACCACTGTAATATTGATAAGTAAACTCTAAATCATTATGAAGCCTTTATATATTAATAATATAATTAGGTAATTGTGATCTCAATTTAATTATTTGATCAAGAAAATGAGAAAATGCAACATTATATGTTGAGATAAAACATACATGTCATCATATTCTAGATGCATTAATTAAAACCATAAATTATTTAAATGGATCTCATGATAGATGATTTGGTTTACATATATCCCCTTGAATTTATTTAAGAAAGGATGGCATTTTGGACTTAATTTTAGCTAGATATGATCTCATGATCATCTTTCCAAGTGAACAAGCCTTGTATGGAATATTTCTTAGTGGAGAGGTCTGTTGGACCTTCATTGAATATCAATGATAATTGTCAATTATTTTCCTCATTATTCCTAAACCAGGATGACCTAATCATTTATGCCACAAATTAATGATTTGTGGTCCATTATTTAATACCATATGTGTTTTAATTGAACTTATATATGTATAATGAAATATGGATAATAATTTTGGTATTTTTTTCTAGTATATGACTCTTATCAGATTTATTAATCGTAAGGCATGTATACTTTTCATTTATCTTATATATAGTTTGAGTATCATACTCATGTTGGTATATATCATTGAAACTTAACATGTTTGTTTTGGAATTTGGGGGAAATAATGCATCTCTTATAAAATAATTGTGTCCCATTGGGTAAAGAAAAAATCAATTTACCAATCTATTCTATTAGATATGTAGGACCTAATATAGTATTCAAAATTGGTCCTGTTGATTTAAGGTTAGAAAAACTATTTTTATTCTTAAGAATTATTTATGTTGTTCTACTATCTGGTATGAAAATATCAATCATGCTTAATCAATTTGTTTCAATGATTCAAAATAAAGATGATAATATTATAAGAAACACCTTTTTAAATTAAAATAATAAAACATTAAAAATATAAATCATACAGAAAAAAAATTGTATCATATATCATAATGAATATAATTTTTCTGAATTATTTTCAGCTATCATCTCATCAAATTCAAAAGTAAAATCACCTACATTGTGGTAATTTAATTCTTCATTTGATGGATCATGATTCTTAGTAAAATTCACCTCCTTTTCTTTCCCTTTAAAGGATGTCTCAACAAAGTGTGGTTCATTCTTCTTTGCTTCAAGAGATTCTTTATAGATCTTACAAAGATGATTTGGGGTTTGGAAAACTTGAGACCAATGTCAGTTAGAACCACACGTATAACAAGAATATTCAGTATTCCTTGGAGTGTTGGAGCTAATATTTATTTTATTTTGATATTAATTTCAAGCAGGCCCATGGTTATTACCACATCCTTGACCGTGCCTGCCTCTAAAACCATGTCCACCATGAGAATCACGTCCCCAACTTATTTTTTGATTATTTTCATAAAATTTAGAATTTTCTTCAAGAAATGATACTTCTCAACTAGTTGGATGAGACTGATGATTTTTAATCAAAATTTCAATGTTCTTATTTGCTACAAGTAATGATGATATGATATCAGAATATTTAATATACACTCATAAGAAATATTATTGTTGTGGGGTGATATGAGATGCATGAAATGTTGTATATGTATTTTCAAGAATATCGGCATCTGTAATCCCAATACCGTAGTACTTTAGTTGTGATAAAATTCTATACATGTAAGAATTGTAATCACTGACCCTTTTAAAGTATTTGAAGCATAAATCATTCCATTTATCATGGGTCACTATAAGAATAACCTCCTTTTGATGATCATACCTCTCTTTCAAACTATTTTAGAGCTTATATAGATCTCTTTTTGTGAGGTATTCACATTTTAAAGCCTCATCAATATGTCTTTTGAGGAAGATCATCACCTTTGATTTATTTTAGATGGTTTTTGAATTATTTTCTTTAATTATTTCTGTGGGATCCATCGATTCAAGATGCATTTCAACATCCATTTTCCACAGCATGTAATTACTTATGGTAACATCAATAGCAGTGAATTTGATTTTTGTGAGAGTTGACATGATGATAACTAGGAGATATAAAAAAACTATATTATTATTCAATATAGGAATACAATAATAATTTAAATTTGGGTAAAAGAAAATAAAATAGTATCTAAAACATTAAGATCAGGTTTAATATTATCATTTAATATTATATATATATCCCACCTTAATCAGTTAATAAATATTTCACATGGGGGTTTAAAATAAATAAATAAATAAATCTCATTACTCATTTAAAACATTATTGTACATAATGATCTATTAATTAGACTATCCAATCAGGTGATGTAAAACAAATAAATTAAAATTATTCGAATAGGTGGCAAGCTGGACTTTATGGTTGTAATTAAATAAACCACTTAAACCGTATAATTCGGTAGTAAATAAATAATTTTATATAAATAATTAAAACTTTCCAACCCAGTGGTGAAAATAAGGTTTATGATAAAAAGAATAAATAATTAGAACCATCCAACCAGGTGGTGTGGATAAGGTTTAAAAATAAAAAACATACCTTTCTCCCACTTTGAACTTTCGTGATGATAGCGTGTTATAAAAACAAAATTGAAATGAGTAAAATTAGAAAATCATAAAAAAAGTGAGTAGAAAATATATATGAGTATTTAATTGAAGATTCCAAAGTTTCACCTCTGTCAATAGTGATCTCTCTTCTGAGGGGACGTCACTTCCTTTTAATGGAAATGCACCATGGTAGAGGAGGGGGTTTGGTGGGGGTGGGCAGCCCACCACCATTGAATGTTGCAGCTACCATCAGTGGATTCTTAAAATTTTTTATTTATAGATTAAATTTCATCATTTATGGATTCCTTCCAAATATATTCATTTGAATATGACACAACTTTGAAATTTTTTGGGTCAGACTCTATATTAAGCAAAACTTGAGTTTGTGTAACAATACTATCATTTGTACCTTACAATAAGTGCTTATAGAAATCAGATCCAAATGTATTGGGTATCCAATGTTTTTTACTTTTACAAACCTCCTTGACCATATCTTCTTGAGATACTTTATTATTTGAGCCAGATTCCTCTTTTGGACTTTCTTAGGTAAATAGGTAAACCTAGATTCTTCAAATATTTCATCTCTTGATTCAATAAATATGATAACAAATACTAAGTCGTAATATTCTATATGCATGAATCTATAAGCTTTTTAATTATCTTCATATACAATAAATATTTTTTCAATACCACTTTTACCCAAATTTTCCCTTTTAGGTTCAAGTACTTTTACAATTGTGTGATAATATCAAACATTTAAAAAATTTATGTTTAGTTTTATATGATTCCATAATTCATATGGAATAATATCCTTTCCTTTTGTGGTAACCCTGTTTATAATATGACACACAGTTAATAATGCTTCTCCCCAGAACTCTTTTGAGGTACCCAAGATAAACATCATGAAATTAACCATTTCTATTAATGTTCTATTATTTCTTTCATCTACACTATTTTTTTAATGTGTATAGTGTTAGATCCCATGTTTTTTTGAGGTAAAAATATCTTTAATTTTAGTTTAACTATTTGTTTTTGACATAATATGAGTGCCTAATTAGGTCATGGGAGTTTTGGGGTGTTTGAATATCGTTTGGATCCCGAAGGTTCAGTTTTTAGAAAAGGTAAATGGGATGCATAGTTAATAGAAACCATACATCCCACGACACACGGTAACTAATATCTATGTGGGGAATTTTAGGGCTCTGACTAGGGCCAAATGGTTTTAGTAAACCATGAAACTAGGGATGTATTCTAGTGTGACACACCTGCAATTCTTAGCTAAGGAAAATCAAATAGTTTTTCCATGGATTCCCAAACTGTGTGCATGAAAAATAGGGGTTCCCCTTTGAGGCAGATAGGTGTGCACGATTAGTGAATGGTTTTTCCAACTATACAACCAAACCATGAGACCCAATATATTAGGGTAAAATGACAAATTTTCCTTATTCTTATAAACTTATTTTCATTTTATTCTTCTTCAATGTGAAACAACCCTTGGTTTGGAGCTCCCCTTTGAAGCTCTTACTAGTATTTGGTGTCGATTCTCGGTTTGATCTTGGAATATAACACAATTAATCTCATTGGATCAACACTGGTAAGTTCTATATTCCTCTCATGCCTTTCATCATTTGACTTCATATCACTGGATTTATTTTTTAAAAGATAATATTACCTATTTCCAAGGTAATTGTTTGTTATTCCATTTTCTTACGGTCCAGGTTGAGTTGGGAGTTCATACTGTATGAGTGCTATACCATGGATATATGGTAGGTTTTCTATACCTTTTCCCTTAAATTTGGGTTGTTTTATATCTAGTTTTTGTTGTACTGCACGTCGGGATTTCCAATATTGCTTCTAAAATTAATTAAATGCTTTGATTAAATGACTAGAACATTTATAGGTTTACCACTTAGTACCATTGTATGGTTGGAGGTCATTAACCTCAACCCAGACCACCCATGAGGTGTGTTTATGTATCTTACCATATTACACCACCTTGTTGGGTGTGTGTGGTCATTCCTTGGTTAGAGATATCATTGTTGAATAAATTTAGATAAAAGGAGAGGGATTATGCCTCCTTTTACTTATAATTTTATGTTTTGAAATGGTTAAATGCTTTAAATGGAAAAAATGAATGAGTTGGATGAACTCGTGGATTGTAAATGATTAATGAATTGTTATGATTATATTGGATAATAAGGACATTTATACTCCTTAGATCTATCCCATGAGTTAGATTCCAAGTACATTTCTACCCCTTGGATCCACCCCATGAGGGTATTACATTTGATGAAATTAGATTCCAAGGACATTTATACTCCTTGGATCCGACCCGTTGGGTCTGACATTATATTCCATGGACATTTCTACTTTATGGATCTAGATTATTTTGGATTCCAAGGACATTGCTACTCCTTAGATCCAGTTTGCTTTGACTACCTTGGACATGCTCTGTAAACATGTTCTTTGGGTTCTGCCCAATTCATTACTGGTTTTCTATGGATATTCTACTAAGACTTGAGGGGATGCCTTGACCATTTATACCTTGGATCTAGACTATGTAGGCCTGATAGGATGAGGATGACTTGGTCTTTCATACCTTGGATCTGGCCCTTTGGGTCTGACACTATATTACTCAGTATAGTTCATGGTGTATTTTTATCATGCATTACTTATAGTCCTTGTTTATGTTTACCTGTTTACAGTGAGACTTGGTATGCTGGACAGTATCACACTTATATGTATGACACCAGATTATTCATTCGTATTACTGATATATATTGCACATTGCTTCTCCTTATATACATAGACTAGACTTGTTATAGAAATCGTTGGTAGTGGCCTACTGAGTGTTATCTCACACCCTATTTGGGCCACCGTTGGGTAACCAGGATGTTTTCATGGATAAGGGTAGGGACTTGGTATCACCCAAATTTACCCAATATTCTAGGTTTAATCGGTCGCTTATAGTTTAGCTTAGGTTGTTGAATCCTCAGAGACCTAAGAAGAAACCTATAGCCATGTACATTCTATGGACTATTTTTGCTATTAAGTGGCCAAATTTTGTTTTATTTTAGATAGGTTTAAGTTAAAAATAAAATACTTAATTTAATTCAATTTAAAAGGATGAGTCAATCCTAGGTTATCACTTAGGGTGGATTGGCTGCATTCCTTTTTCAACTATTTCAATTTCTTATATTTGAGATGAGTTTATTTAATAAGATCAAACAACATCATCACTTACTAGTTTAATACATACAAACATTAATACTAATCACCTTTACACTTGAAGGATCAAATTTTTGATTACTTCAAGGTAAAGGTTTGTATTAGCACTTGAAGTGTGTGGCCTTAAATTCAACAAGGACGAAGGAGTTTAAAGATCTTCAAACAAAATTCTCAATTAAAAGTAGTGATTAGACATTAATGGAATGAGAAATAACATCCAATCCAGCCCCTTGATACTCCCTTGGATAAACCCAAAACTGGGTTATCCCTCCATTGATGCTATGGTTTTAATGGAAGCGGGAGGTAGACTCATGAGGGAGGAATTGAAGAAGTAAAAAAAGGACAATGAAATAACGATCACTCCACCGTTATGTGATAATTTCACAAGGTTTAAGGTGAATAAATTAACACCTTGAGCCAAATGTATCAACATGATATAAATAATAAGAGAATAATAAGAGACTAAGAACTTTTATTAAGAAACTAAGATGATTTGGAACAACTTACATGTGAAAGACAAACTTGAGACAATAAAATCCCACCATAACATTACAATGAAAGAAAGCACCAAAGATGATAAACTCCTCTACCACCACTGACATAAATATGAATTTCAAGAGTCTTGGTTTGATCCCCCAATAGTACAAAGTATCCCACTTGGGTATGGTAGGCCTAGGGTTGTGGAAAGTAAAAGAGAGGAGACTTTTCCACCCTTGACCCGAAGTTGCATCCATCTTGCATCCACCGAACAGAGGCTCCAAGATGACCTTCTATATTGAATAATTGGAGTGAGACATAAAAGAGAAAAATTAAGTTCTGGATGTCTAATAACTCTCTATAAAATTTCAGCCCAAAATAATTTTTTTTTCAAGATATGATGAAATTGGTGGGATGTTTTTCTAGGCTGCAAAATATGGTCCAGAATTTCATCTTCAACTTGGTCCGCCTATAACTCCATTAAAACATACAAATTATCACTTATCACTATTATATTAAATTTTCCCATTTATATAATGTATATTAAGTTCAATTTTTAGATTTATTGGGATTTCATATTGTCTGATACAGTAGTTTTATTGATCTGTTTTCCAGTTCACGTTTCCCAGAATGTGTTGTCATGAAAGCCCATTTTGGTGGTATTCCAATGTGAATCATCAAGTGATCCAAAATTATTAATTGTTTCCAGTGTAATGAGTAATCTTTAAATTAAATCTTAAAATAAAATCAATATCATTGGGTATTTTATATTGTGTTCAAAAATGTACCATGTAATAGTGCATTTTAAGAAGGAATTACAATTATAATATAAAATAAGGTTCAAAGTTTAAAATGAAATAAAAATAGTGTTCATGATTAATAAATTGCATGAATATTATAATATAAACAATAAATATTAGCCTATTTAAGT
Organism: Viscum album; assembly: GCA_963277665.1. Taxonomy (NCBI): domain Eukaryota; kingdom Viridiplantae; phylum Streptophyta; class Magnoliopsida; order Santalales; family Viscaceae; genus Viscum; species Viscum album. The sequence goes on along the minus strand of OY728145.1, from coordinate 2,102,820,371 downwards.
GTCTAATCACACCCCCCCAACTTGAGTTTTTCTAGTCCCGAGCAAAATATATCTCAACAATATGAAATTTGAATTCCCTTTTGCAAAAAACATTTTAATACACAATGATCACCAAAAACCATTATACCAAACAATCATAAAACCCATAAAAATATTTTAATAAAAGATATATTCATAATCATATCCCCATCCCAATCCCATTACATTGTTCAAATTCATCTCCATATTTCATCCAATATCAATTAAGTGTGGTGATGTGTTGTGCATCACAATAGAAATGGGGGTTAATCTTTATTCAAGGGGGAAATGATGGAAGTGCTAGGTGGAATAACATTTCAATATTAAGATGAGTATTAAAAAATTAGTTTATATTTTTTTATTTTATTTTATTTTTTTTAATTTTTCCATGGTAATTGAAATTGCACTCAATAGAGTCAACCCATGTAGCGAGACTTTGTCAATGACTCCCAGGCTCAAAGGCCTTAGGGAACCAAGTGAATCCCACATACTCGAGCATCATCTCGAGTTAAATCAGTTAAAATCAAAGTCAAATTACCACAAATAGAGATAAAATTACTAAATCTGGGCCAGACAACTATAGAGTCACGATCCTCAAGTGTCGAAATCCACACATTAGGTCATTTCATTACTCTACGTGCAAATTCATAGTTTTTTTTATTTTTGATTTTTTTATTGAATACTCATATTAAAACTAAAATGATCACCAAACCTATGTTATTTATTTGTGGGAACCCATGAACTCAAACTAATACCCCACTATCCAAAGGACGTGAATTGTGATTTTTTGTATTTGGATGAAAATATAATTGATGAAGTATCACGTTGGACAACCACACCTTAAAAATCTATGATCGTGAAATTATACATGGATTAAAAGCAGAATCAAGGCATGCTAAATTATTTGATATTCAGCTTCAATGTTTTCAATGTGTATTATCATGTTCAAAGTTAGAGTAATTTTTCCTTCCACACATTTTTTATGCACACAAAATTAATTATTATTATTATTATTTTCATTATTTTCACCCCCCCAACATAAAATAACATTGTCCCTGGTGTTTAAAGAAAATACAATTTTGAAGCGGGTAAAGGTTGAGGAGAGGAGTTCTAAAAGGAATTTGAAATAAGAAACATGGAACAAAGTCATCGGGTTTTTTGAAGTTGATGTTCATGACACTCCTGATTACTCCTTTGATCTTTGTTTCTGTTGTTTGGTGTATGGTTCTTCCTTCTTAATAAAAAATTAAATTTGAGTGAGTGAGTGATCTCCATGTCACTTGGAGAATCCCCATTAATTATGACAGTTTGTGTTTGTACACCAGTTATTTTTCTAAAAATCCATCAACTCATCATCCCCTGTTTATTTAAACCTAACAAAGACCGACACTAGGAACAAGTAAAAATTAGAATAATATATATGTGTGTGTGAGGATACATAAATTTTAAAATATATGTATATATATATAAATAAAATAGAATAAAGAAACACCATAAGCCATAGTTTAGTGGTAGGAGCACTCCTGTGTCTCCCTTCGGTCTTGGGTTCAAGTCCCCGTGGCATTGCCAGTTGTGACGGGGTTTGCCCCACGACCTACGATGTTTCCTTTTAATTTTTTTAATTATTATTTTTTTGTATTTTTCTTTTAACCAACAAAAAAAATAAAAAAATAAAAAAATGATACATTGTCTTCTTTTTAAATTTCTAGGTAAGGTATTACTCAAGTATCACACCATGTGACGCGGATGAATATGGTGCTCCCCTTTCATACCGATCCATACTCATAATAGAATAATAGGTCAACAATATATTTTTTTTAAATATCAAAATGATTCATTAATCCTATTTTAAAAAAATTATTCACAGTTATTGGAAACATTAAGACCATGGTTTGCCTCCCATGTAGCACTTTTGTTTAACATCGTTATCTTGACATAGATCTTAAATCTATAGATATTTACCAGGTTCATAGGTTGGCTCAGTTAACTGAACCTCTATTTCCTATTTATTGAATGATTCAATGAATGGTTTTAACCTATGACCATTGACCATGAAAATTTGACCAGTTGTGGGATCCTGAATTTATACTACCCCATGGGGGTACACATGATACACTGTGAATGGACCTGACCATCTAGATTGGTAGGCTTTGAACTATACAAGGGCACAAATTTTCCTGATTCGAAGTGTTTACCATTGATATTCCTAGATTTTTAGGCTTTAACTCTAGCTTTATTTATCCTTGAATTTTCATAAGCCTCCATCCTAAGTTTCCCAAGTTCATTAAGATCTAATTTCCTCTTTTCTTCGGCCAAAGAAATGTCAAAATTCCTTTTTTTGATTGCCAAAAATACTTTATGCTCAATTTCAATAGGTAAATGGAATTATTTTCCATACAACAACCTATATGGTAACATGACTTGGATGGTTTTGAATGATATACGATATGCCCAAAGAGAATCCAATAGTTTCTCGAACCAATCATTTCTAGAGGGATTGATAGTTATTTCAAGAATTTTCTTAATCACTCTATTTGATAACTCAACTTGACCATTGATTTTAGGATGGTATGGAAGGGAAACGTTATGAGAAATCCCATACTTATACACGAGTGACGAGAATGGGTGGTTGAAGAAATGGGTTCCTCGATCACTGATTATAGCCCTAGTAATTCCAAATTGAGAAAATATATGCTATTTTAGAAATCAGATGACAACATGATGGTCATTGGACTTAGTGGGAATTGCCTCAACCCATTTTTAGACATAATAAATAGATAATAATATGTATAGGTATCCCCTGGAGTTTGGGAAGGGTCCCATGAAATCAATTCCCCAACAATTAAAGATTTTGACGACCAGAATGGGAGTGAGGGGCATTTGATTCCTTTTAGTAATGGATCCTAATTGTTGACACTGAGGAAAACTTTTGCAGAATTGGAAGGAATCCTTAGTGAGGTTAGGCCAGTAGAAACCACTTTGTAGGACCTTTGTAGTGGTTTTATTTGTGTAAAAGTGTCCTCTACATGCCTTTACATGAGCACATGAGCCTCAGCCCAGTTGGTGAGGTATCCTTAAGTGCATTCACAAGACCCGGGTTCAAAACTAGGTAGAGGCATATTTCTGGGGGATTGTAGCAGTACTGTAGCAGGCACTATAGTAGCATTGTAGCATACTATACACTGTTCGGGTACTGTAGCAGAACTATACACTGTACAACTACTGTAGCAGAACTGTACACTATACAGCTACTATAGAAGAACTATACACTATGTGGTACTATAGCAGGCACTATAGCAGTTATTGTAGTAGGTAATGTTCAGTACTGTAGTAGCTAGAAATATTCACCTTGGGCCACTGGTTTGGGCTTTGAGTCCTTAAGGATTTTGGGCCACCTAGACCTTTGGGTCAGTAGGGATTTCGGGCCACCTTTAAGGCTTTCGGGCTACCTCAAGGCCTTCGGGCCACAAGTAGTTTCCCTAGAAACACTAAAAAAAGGAGCATCCCTAGAAGAGGATTCAGAGCAGGTGCACTCACCAGAGCAGAGCCAAATAGATTTTTCAGAATGAGAGGGTATGGCTATGCCATTGAGACCAGCTTGTGGTTGCACTGGAAGCCTAGCCAGACATCCATGCGAAAGTGGACAGATACTATCATGATGCAGATGCTAAGGAGGGGTACTTCCTTGTAGATAGTATGGTTAAATTCCCTAAGACCTTCGGGTAATGTAATCTTCTAAGCCTATGGGCCCTATAATTGTTGAGCCTACGGGCATTGTAAGGGTTCCCCCTCATCCCTTAAAATGGTGGTTATCAAAAATCAATAAAAAATGAATGCCTTCGGGCCATTCGGGTATGCCTTTCCATGACAAAATTTTATAATGGAATCTTGCTCAGACACGGGAACACATCTCCTAATGATTTGATCAGGTCATAACTTGAAGAGGTAAGGATCATAAAACACATGGTGTTTGACATCAGAAACGAATTTCCTCTTATCTTGGGTCCCTAGGAATTTTTGAATGTCACCCATCACCAAATGGTTTTCTATGTCAGCATACCATGGGAAATCACTCACAGAATAGAGGTTCTCATCAGGAAATGAATCCGACATAGAAATTTGATGTGAGTTATCTTTGAATTCCATCCTAGAGAGGTGATCATCTAAAATATTTTCAACACCCTTTTTATCCTTAATGGTTAAATTTAACTCTTGAAGAATAAGGACCCACCTAATCAATCTAGCCTTAGCATCTTGTTTTTGGAAAAGTGATTTCAGGGATGAATGGTCAGTGATGACAATGATGGGTGATCCTAAGAGATAGGACCTGAATTTATCTAAGGTAAAGACAATAGCAAGAAACTCTTTCTTAGTGGTTGTTTATTTTATTTGTGCATCATTTAAAGATTTTCTTACATAAGAAATGAAATAAAGATTTTTATCACACTGTTGTCCTAAGACTGCTCTTACATTAAAGTCACTCACATCACACATGAGCTCAAAAGGAAGTTTCCAATTTGGATATTTCATGATAGGTGGAGAGATAAGAGTTGACTTGAGTGTATAGAATGATTCCTCACAACTTTCTATCCATAAAAATTTTTCATCTTTCACCAATAGAGCACAAAGTGGTTGAGAAATAGAGCTAAAATTCATAATGAACCTTATATAAAAACCAGCATGTCCTAATAAGGACCTAACTTCCTTAATAGTTTTAGGATAGGGAAGGTGACGAATGATGTCTACCTTAGCTTTATCAACTTCAATACCTTTAACAGATAACACAATTCCTAGAACAAGTCCTTCCTTTACCATGAAATGGAATTTTTTCCAATTTAGGATGAGATTCTTATCATAGAATCTTGACAAATCCCTTTAAACATTTATAATTCATCCCTCAAAAGTATTCCCAAAGATGGATAAGTCATCCATGAAGACCTCTAGATAATCCCCCACCATGTCCAAGAAGATTCCCATCATGCACCGCTGGAAGGTACCAGGGGCATTACATAACCCAAAGGGTATACGCTTGAATGAACAGGTGTTGAATAGACAAGTGAAGGTTGTTTTTCCTTGATCCTCAATGGATAACTCAATTTGATTACACCTTGATAATTCATCTAGGAAGTAATAGAATTGATGACATGTCACTCACTCGAGGACTTGATCAATAAAGGGCAAGGGGAAATGGTCTTTCTAGGAACAAGAGTTGAGCTTCCTATAGTCAATACAGACTCTCCATCCACTACTGACCCTTGTGGGGAGAATTTCACCATCCTAATTGGTGATCACATTGATTACAGCTTTCTTTAGGACAACTTGAATTGGGCTTAACCACTTACTCTTATCAATGGGGTAGATGATATCGGCTTTCAACAACATAAGAAGTTCTTTCCTTACCACATCCATAAGATTTGGATTGAGTCTCCTATGAGGTTTAAGACATGGTTTGGATTCATATTCAAGAACAGTACTATGGGTTCCAATGTGTGGTATAATCCTAGGAATATCATAAAGGGTCCATCCAACTACTTTCTTATGATTTATTAGGACATCCAGAAGCACCGTCTCTTGATTGGATTCAAGAGAGGAATAAATGATAACAAGAAAGGCACAATTTTACCCTAAAAATACATACTTGAGTGATGAAGGTAGGACCTTAAATTTGAGATTATATTGGTTATCACTTTATGAGAAAGTATGGGACTTTGTACTGAACTCGGTTCCTTTATCCAGATTTCTTGACAGAATTGGTTCCTTGTGAATAGAATTTTTATCCACTAAATTGGCCAGATCAGTGTCATGAATGGGTATATACTAAATTTTATTGATTTCACCAATGGTATCATTGATTGGTGATTCTATAAAATCATCAATAGATATATTTTTAAGAGATTCAAGACAAGGAAACAAATTTCCCTCATGTGAACAAAGAAAATCAATCTCTTCTTGACTTAAACATCCTTTAGTAATACCTTGATGTTCCTCGAGTTCACTATCAACACTACCAATATAATTAACCTCATATATCTCTTCATCATCCCCAATTTTAGAGTTTTCATTGTATCTGTTCAAGTCTAGACTCTTGTTTCCAAAGGTGATAGTCGTGTTCCCAGTTCGGACTCATATAATAGAGTTGATTGTTGCAAGGAAGGGATGGCCAAGGATTATTGGGGTTTGCTCCCTATGACCTAAGCTTGGGTGACTATCAAGGACAATTAAGTCAGCTGGGTAAATGAAGTTTTTAACTTTCACCAAAACATCCTTAAATATACCCTTAGGAACTTTAACACTACAATCAACAAGTTGAAGAGTGACAGATGTGGGTTGGAGTTCTTTGATCCCTAACTAACAATAAATGTCATAAGGAATGAGTTTCACACTATCTACTAGATCACAAAGGACTTTGACAAATTTTTTCTCTCCTACCTCAACATTGATGTATGGACATCCTGGATCTTTTAACTTTGGAGGAATGGTCCCTTCAATGGTGGTACTCACATTAGCATCCAAAAGGACTTGGTTTTTATGTGAAATTTTATTTTTAAAAGTACACAAGACCTTAAGGTACTTTGAGTAGGTAGGAATGGTTTGGATTGCATCAAGAAGTGGAATGTTTAACTTAACCTGAGAGAATATTTACCTCAATGTTTTATTTAGTTCTGGTTTAGTTTTTCCTCTCATGTGTTGAGGGAAGGGAGCATGTTGTTCGATTGTTTGGTGTGGTTGTATTTCCTTCACATTCTCATTGGGTTTTTTATAATATTTGGGTGGTTATTCATCATTTTCATTCATTTCTGAATCTTTTAATGGTTTTGTAATGGTCTGTTCAGGTTTCTTAATGTATTTCCCACTTCTTAAAACAATCACTTATACGAGTTGTTCATGAGAGGTTTGTGTGTAACTGGGTTCTCCCCTTAAAGTTAAGGATGGTACCTCCTGATTAGGAATGGGTTCCTTCCTGGTTTTAATGGTTTTTATTTCATGATTAAGGGATGAGACTTCTGAGTTCATTTTCTCCATTTTTTTACACAACTACTCAAGGATTGGAAGAGGGAAAAATTGAGTAGGGGATTATTATGGTTGGTTTATCCCAAGAGGATACTTTGGTTGTTGGATTTGTTATTGCATGGGTTGTTGGATGGGTTATTGATATTGGATAGGACGGTGTTAGTATTATACTGGTTTTGGTTGGAATTTGTTATGGTTTTCAAAATTTTGTGGAGGGTAGGGGTTTGGTCCATGTGGCTGACTAGGTTGTTGGTTGGGTTATTCGTTATCTTTCCAAAGTAATCCTGTATGGTCATTGTACCTTGGATTGAAAGTGTTTTGGTACTGTGTCTTATGAAATTTCAGATCATTGACCTCCACTGGTGGTCCTCCTAGAAAAACATCTTTAATGGAAGAGATGGTTGGGAAGTTTTCAGTCTTGTGGTCATGTTTCTCACAAATTGTGCAAACAGGGTCAACAGTTTGAATTTCATGGACCTTCCTAAGATCAATATCCTCAACCTTCCTAGTGAGTGTAGTAAGTTTCTCCCTAAGTATTTACTCCTCCCTAAGTTTTTTAATTCCACCAGATTTTGGTGGCTTCTCATAGTAAGGTGATGTCCCCCATGTTTGGTTTTGTTCGTCCAATCCTTCTAGATACTCGTAAGCATCAATTGGGGATTTGTTCTTGAAGGTTCCATTACACATTATATCAATGAAATGTTTGTTTCCCAAACCCAACCATTTATAGAGAATTCAAACTTGTTCTGGGATCGAATATACATGTTGAGGTACCATGTTGAGTGTGTCTTTGAACCATTCCCATGTTTTATAAAATTACTCCCCTTCTTTTTCAAAAAAAATTGGATGCTCTTTTTAAGTGCAATTGTTTTGTTATGGGGGAAGTATTTTTTGTAGAATTATCTTTGAAATTGGTCCTAGGAGTGGATTAATGCAGGTCTCAAGTTTTTTAACCAATTATTTTCTTTATCCTTTAGTGATAAAGTAAAGAGCCTCATCTTAGTTAATTCTAGTTGATGTGGGGGGCACATTGTGTCTACAATGTCATTTAACTCCTTAGCGTGAAGGTAGGGAATCTCGGACTCCATTCCATGGAATGTGGGAAGGTGGTTTAGGACATGTGGTTTAAATATGTACTTATAATCTCCTAGGTAATTTTGTATAATTCATGAGGGGGAATTGGTCCAGGCATGTGTGAGATAGTAATTCATGGTTTGATCGACTTCATTCCCCAAGTTTGGGGCTACCTCATTTGGATTTCCATTTTGGTTCCCACATGGGTTTATGAGTTGGTTTCTTTGAATCCCTTCTATTGAAATGGGATAAATTTTTGAATCTTAAGTATTAGGAAGATTAAGATCTAATTTAATGAGTTAACATGGTGTACTTGACTCCTCAACCCCAGGACTATCCACCATAACTATATGGTTTGATTGGTCATGGGTGTAGGCAGACATGCGCCAAAAGAAAAAAAACGAGAAAGGGAAAAGATAAGAGAATTTGGATGAGAATAGAAGAAATGGGGGAGAATATAATGGGTGTTGAGATTAATTACTTGGGTCCCTAGAAACAATGCCAAAAAATTTTCTCTCCCAAATTTACCCAAGATTTTAGGTTTAAGTGGTCGCTTATAGTTTAGCTTGGGTTATCGAATCCTCAAAGGCCTAAGAAGAAACCTATAGACACGTACATTATATGGAATGATTTTGGCTATTAAGTGGATAAATTTGGGTTGATTATAGATAGTTTTAATTGAACACTAAAATACTTAATTGAATTCAATTTAAAAAGATGAGTCTATCCTAGGTTATCACTTGGGGTGGAGTGGATGCATTCCTTTTTCAACTACATCAATTTCTTATATTTGAGATGGTTTAATTTAATAACATCAAACAACATCATAAATTACTGGTTTAATACCTACACACATTAATATTAATCACCTATACACTTAAAGGATCAAATTTTTGAGCACTTCAAGGTAAAGTTTCGTAATAGCACTTGAAGTGTGTGGCCTTAAATTCAACAAGGACGAAAGAGTTTAAAGATCTTCAAACAAAATTTTCAATTAAAAGAAGTGATTATAAATTAATGGAGTGATAAATAAAATCTAATCTATCCCCTTGGTACTCCCTGGGATCAACCCATAATTGGGTTATCCCTCCATTGATTCTATGGTTTCAATGGAAGCGGATAGTAGACTCATGAGGGAGGAATTGAAGAAGTAAAAAAAGACAATGAAATAACGATCACTCCACCATTGTGTGATAATATCACATGGTTTGATGTGAATAAATTCACAAATTGATCCAATTTTATCAATGTGATATTAATAAGAACATAATAAGAGGGTAATAATAACTTTTATTAAGAAACTAAGATGATTTGGAACAACATACATGTGAAAGACAAACTTGAGACAACAAAATCACACCATAACATTACAATGAAAGAAATCACCAAAGATGATAAAATCTTCCACCACCACTACCTTAAATAGAAATTTCAAGATTCTTGTTTCTATACCCCAATAGTACAAATATCCTACTTTATTATGGTAGTCCTAGGGTGGTGGAAAGTAAGGGAGAGGATACTTTTCCACCCTTGACCTGAAGTTGAAGCTATCTTGCATCCACTGAACAGAGGTTCCTAGATGATCTCTAGATGGTAGAATTGGAGTGAGACATAAAATAGAAAAATTTATCTTTGAATTTCTAATAACTCTATGTAAAATTTCATCCCAAAAAATTCTTTGGTTTCTGAGATATGATGAAATTGGTGGGCGGTTTTTCTAGGCTGCAGAATTTGGCCCAAAATTTCATCTTCAAATTGGTCCGCCTAGAACTCCATTAAAACACCTGAATTAGCTCTTTTCACTATTTTATTAAATGTTACCCTTGATTTAATGTATATTCAGTTCAATTTTAAGATTTATTGGGCTTTCATATTGGCTGTTACATTAGTTTTATTGAGTTGTTGTCCAATTCACTTTGTCCAGAATGTGTTGCCATGAAAGCCCATTTTTGTGGTCTCCTAATGTGAATATTAAAGTACTCCAAAATTATTTATTGTTCCCAATTTAATGAGGAACCTTAAAATTAAATATTAAAATAAAATCAAGATCATTTGGTATTTTATATGGTGTTCAAAAATGTACCATGTAATAGTGAATTTTAAGAAGGAATTACAATTATAATATGAAATAATGTTCAAAGTGTAAAATTCACTAAAAGTGGTGTTTATGATAAATAAATCACATGACTATTATAATATAAATAGTAAATATTTTCCTATTTCAGTGGATAATTAGGACTGGGGAAACCACTCGCTTTAAAATCCTTGATTAAGTATGCTAGGAGTAGGGGAGCAGAGGACCGAGCTATGTACATTATGTTATTTGGATATAGTTCTTTTTTGTATTTTTATATTTTGAGATATGTGTTGTACTAGATTATTATTTACATGTATTTTATGCCTTTTTTATTGAGATGTATCATGTTCATTATATTTTATATGAAATGGCTTCTGGTTTTGATTATTATTTTAGTATTTTGGATATTATTCTTCCACTGCATAGTTGTTCATATGCTTCCTCTATTGATTGATATTACTTGATAATTTTTCTACACTTTGATAATGATGGTATAGTATTCCCATTGTACCACCTTAGACCCTAGTTTATAGTCAGAAACCTCTGGTGTATGGAGAGGTGCAATTAAGTCCATGTGACCCACCGGTTCGGGGCACTGATTAGTGGCTCTTGGGTCAGAGTGTTAAAAATTGTTATAATAGATCTTTATTTTCTTTTGTATTATCATTTGGGAATATTATATAAAAGATAAAGAATGTTTCATAATTTGGTAATGAGTTGTGTCTAAGAGTAGCCAACCCACATACAGGAAAAATCCAAATTTCTTGGGATGGGAATTGTTGTTCTGGAATATGCCAATTACAATTGATTTGATTCCACTGTTGGGTGATACACATGATGTGTGATGTTATTATTACCATAATTTAGGAATTTCATTTTATCTTTACCCTGATATGGAAAGGAAGTATTGATCACACATAATTTTAGGCACATTAAAGGATTCACATTCCATGCATATGTCATGCCATATAGGATGCATTGCTTGACTGTATGACATTTATTATGTGAGCCTTGTGTGATATAAATTGTATCGACTAATGTTTCTTGTAGGAGGTTGATAAAAATAATTGGTACTTAATGTTCCTTTTATAACCTAAACAATTTTGTCCTATATAGGCTAAAAAGACACCTTAAGTAGTCAATTATGTCGTGTTGAGTCACATACCATCAGTTTCATGGGCTGGAACATGTTATGGTCGGGATTAAATGGGTGACACATTTTAATTTATAAGGTGCATGGGTAATTATAAATTGTACATGGTAATCCATATAATTAAACTATTTATAAGAAATATTAAATAAATATGAATGAGATTAAAAATAAATTGATTTATGAAATTGGAAGGTCATTGATAAATATATTTGACAATTGAAATTAAAAATCCATATACCAGTACCCATGTTGTGAAATAGAGAGCTTGACCCATACTTGAATTTAGGAGTGGGTAGTGGGTAGTGTCTATTACAATAGCATGTAACGCCCCGACCCCAGTTACCTAGAGTCGGGGCATTATTACATAACATTGGCATGATCACAAGAAAGATCAAATCTCGAAAGACCGATTGGTTTAGTAGCCTTGGAAACACTAGATATATTCATAAAGTTTTACATTACATCATATAGTGAAAAACTACTAGAACAACATAGTCTCCATATTACACACTCATATCCCCACATAAAATCCCTACAGGTCATTCATAACTTACTTCTTCACATCCTGGGAAAAATAAAACATAGAAAAGGGGTGAGCTCAAATGCCCAGTAAGGATAACAATATAGCGGAAACTTTCAAAAATAAGCATAAACATTTAAGGCAATGCATTACTAAAACAAAAGCCTTTTAAACTTGAACTTCAACATAGTATGGAAAAAGTAAAATGAAATAATTCCATTTACTTATTCACATGGATATTCTACTAATCGAATAATCACATGAAATATCAATAACCACTTTCATATTGATGGAATTAATAATGCTGAACTTTAATTTCTTTGTCAAGGCCTCATCCCAAGACCTAGGGGCTAACTGTAACCGGAACCCAACCCGGAGTTCCTCTAATAACCGGACACCAACCCGGAGTGCCTCTAATAACCGGACACCAACCCGGAGTTCCTCTAGTAACCAGAGAAAAAACCGGAGTTCCTCCAATAACCGGAGACCAAACTGGAGGGCTTACTTTTACCGGTCCCCAGCCCGGAACATACTTGTCTTACACATTCATTTGAATGAAAGGTTGAAATATAACATAAACATTCAGATTACAAATAACTTATGAAATGTCAATACTTTATCCACAAACCATGAATGGTATAAAAATAGCACATCCATAGTCAAACATAACTCATTAGATACAATATGGAAGATTGTATTGTATCACATTAACCTCAATCAATAATAATGAAGGATGTTGACATAGATGAAAATAATCATCAAAACTATTTGAGAGAAATATCTCCCTTTTTCTTGAAATCATTTAAAAGTCACACTATTTGTCGAGAAGCCATTTAAAAATAGATTTTTTAATCAAAGTGTCCCATACCACTTTGAAACTTTTGAAAAGGAGTTTTAATTTCTAAACTTTAATGTCCATATAAATAAATCCTTAAAACCATTTTTAAAACATGGACATTAATGAGAATTATTTAGATGAATAAGTCTTTAAAACATTTAAAAATGGTATTTTAGTCAGAGTTTCTAACCAAAAGATGGAAACTTGAATACAAATAATGGAGGTATTCAAAACTTTGTAATATCATGAGAATAAAAGGATTCATGATATACTATGTCAAAGTACATTATATACACCACATAAAAGTGATTTGGTTTATATCAACAAAGAAGTCTCAATGGAATGTAAGTTGAGATGAAATCTATGATAAAAGCCGTATCCTTAGGTTAAGGATAAATCAACGACATAATTATGTGTGACAAATATAAATACACTAAATATGATTGGATATTTAGTGTAAAACAGTCAATGGATATTCACACATATTCTTGTAAAAACAACACCAACTAATTGGATGTTCAACTCAACAAATGGTGAATGAGTTAAAATTACTCTTATCAAATTCATATCAATGACTTGAGAATAATCAATGGAGTGATTATGTGTATCAAAAGTATATCCACAGGAAGGGGAGTGGAAATTATGACATAATCAAAGGAATAGTGATTCCACACATAATCTTGGAGTAATATAATCAATGAAATATGCGTAAAGCCAAATGAGTGGAAATTGAAATCTCAAATTCCCTTATCGATTAGGTAACTTACGAAACATACACCCATGAAAGAAGAATCATACCATGATGATGTAGATACCCATAAATTAATGTATATTACACAATGAATACAATCATGGGCAGTACACATACACCACTTGCAATAATTAAGTGGTGAACAATGAAATTCTCACGGAATTAAAAGTGAGATAAGAAACCCCTTACCACGTTAATCAACTAAGTCGTATGGACAAAAGTTAATAACCACCAAATGATTTACAGAATAACATGAATATAAATAGAATCATGATAATATATATCAAATGTCAGTACACAATACACCACTTTCAATAATTTAGTGGCGAACAATGGAAATCTCACGGAATTGAAAGTGAGATAAGAAAATACCTTACCACGTTAATCAACTAAGTCATATGGCCAAAAGTTAATAACCACCAAATGATTTTCAGAATAACATGAATATAAATAGAATCATGATAATATATATCAAATGTCAGTACACAATACACCACTTTCAATAATTTAGTGGCGAACAATGGAAATCTCACGGAATTGAAAGTGAGATAAGAAAATCCCTTACTTTGTACTTTTTCCCTGGTCGACGGTAGGTTTACCTCCTATATAATGGTGAAATAATTGTTATTTAGTTATAAAAGAATCATTTTCTTTAATATGATATCATATATGATCTTTTAACATTAATTTGTTAATAATATCTTAGAATTATCGTCATTTCGGGTGTTAACATGTTCATTTTACTTTATATTATTTGTTATGTAAGCCATATTCGTTATTAATGGGTTGTATATTATTCATATCCAGAATTATATCAAGTCCTTAGATACTATTTTTAAATCATCAAATTATAATTATACTTTAATGGATATGATGGAGAATGAATCTTATCGCGTTCATGGAGACGATAGTCCGTACGTACGCACGAGCGACAATATCATTCTTTTGATATTAAAATAATATATAATTGGATGGTATATCATATATAAATAATAATTATCATGTTATATTTATTATTTACATGAGTTACACATCATTATTATACCCATCCAAATAATAATATATTGAATAACAATTACACCACGACGTGGAGACGGTAAGCCGTACGTACGCACGTATGGTGACATTTTATTAAAAGGGTGGATAGAATACTAAATATGGTTGTACCATATTTATAATAACATCACAATATATATATGATACTGGAGTTATTATTTTAGAATGGTATCAACAAAGAAAGAAGAAGTGGAAGAAGAAATGAACTTGGAAAAGGGTGGTGAAATCATTACCTCTTCTTCGGGTTCTTCCTTTTGATTTGATCAAACGGGCTCCTTAGGTTGGATTTCTGATCAAACGAAGGCCTCTAGGTTGTAGTGAGGGAAGTTGGGAGAGTATTTGGGCAGAGTTTGGCCGAACCAAAAGGCTTTTACGGTGTGAAGAAATAAGAAGGAGGAGTTCCCTTTTATAAGAGGGGTGAGGGGCACCTTTGGAAAAGCTAGAGATATTAGTTTATAATAAATTCATATTAGGATTCCAATGGCTCCAAAGTTGACTATTCAAAGGTTAAAGTGGGGATGGGTCGAAAAAACTCAACCAATATAATTTAGACAGGTTTGGGTACTTATATTAACCTTATCTTTAAGTATTAACTCTAAGTTAAATAGTTTCACTTTTACAACGTCTCTTTGTATTTTTATATAATATGGTTAATAAACTTACTATATACATCCAAGAGACCCCCAAGTGGTCCATTAATGATGAAACTATCATGATATAAGTCTCTTGGCAGATCCTTAGATTTTTAGGAATTTAATATCAATTAATAATATAATATTTGTTTTAAGAACTCTTTTATGTCATTTTTGACACTATTCAATAGATGATTTTTTTGAAACTCATAACAGATTTATTACTTAGAAAAAAGTAAATTAAATCAATCCTAATATATCATATTATCCTATAAAAATAGTTTAATTCATTAAAAGGATCATATTATATTTATTTGGGTATTTATAATATCAATTAATTTAATTTTTCACTACTTTAGTAATTACTGCATCATCATTGTGTCATAAATAAAATATATTATATAATGTATAAAAAGTATAAATAAAATATCATTATGTAGGAAATCGTTTTATCTTTCTAATGAATATTTATAATCTAAAATCCAACATATATAACTCTATGTAATAATTGTTTTTCTAAAAGATATATGCTTGTGTCATTTTTGTATTCATTTTAACTTAATTAAAATAAAGTGTCCCTATCACCTACAAGTGGCACCATGGGGTCCCCAAATCGACCCGAAGATGACTATGGTCGAACATGTATCAACCAATAAGGCTAGGACACGTTTTAGGATAATTTAGTATTATTATAATATTATTTTTTAACCCTTATTTACCAGATTTACCCTTAACCATGGTAAATAAAATATTTACCACAGTAATTATTCAAAATGTCTAAAAATAAAAGTTACCTATTTACACAATTTAGACATCCTGATTCCAAATATGGTATCCATTTTTATAAATTCGAAACACAGAAGTGGCAGAAATTAATTTGAAATTAATTCCCGCTGTCAAAACAAAAAACGTGTTTTTAAGAGATAATAACTATCAAAAGATTGACACTTGTTTATGTTCGTTTTAATTGTAAAATTATGTCCAATGACCAAAATTATATTAAATGGTAAAAATATATTCTAAATATACTTTAAAACCACTAAAATTCATAATTTATCACTATTAATTATTTTGATTAAAAAAGTTGTTTTTAATTAAAATTTAGTAATTTTCACTATTCATCAAAATATGAAAGTTATCCGAAAAGTACCAAAATTTCACCCTAGGCTAATTTCGATATTCCAAATCCAAAAATGAAGTCCATTTTGAGAGATATAATTTATAAAATTTCAAAAATTAGGTATTACTATTTATAACGGCTAGTGTGATTGGTTATGGTGTGTTAGAACTCAGTGTTGCGTACAACACACGCTATCACATTATTCAAAAAGAAGCGTACCGTAGAATCTTGGGGTGTTACACTCAAGGTATCATATTATTATTTTTTGAATAGAAAATGATCCATGGACCAGCCCCAATATGCCCTATTACATCCTTAATATTTAGGGTTTTCCACATGGAACCTCGATGCTTGTTCAACGTACATAATACGCCTCTAACACTGTACCTTTATATATATATATATATATATATATATGATCAGGTACACATCATGATCATAATAATCCAAATACTTTACATCACATCCATCTCAGAAATTTCATAGATATATCATCTTTCATATGATCACGTGATTAGATAACTTAGAATTTCATTATAATGAACCAATTTTTTCATAAATGACACTTGATTTATTTTATATTTCATAGTTCATACCAATAAAAAAATTAAAAAAATAAATTTATTCTATCATATGGTCTTATAATTTTTTAATGGTTTCGTTGAATTCAAAATATGGTATGTATAATTGGGAAACATTTTATTGAAATTATAAGATGGTTGAATTTTAAGTGATATTTAATTTTTATTAATGAAATAATAGTTAATACCACCATTTATAAATTTTTATAACTCCAAAAGAGAACCTTGAATTGAGATTATGACATCCCAGTTGTGAGTAGAGTGTGATTTTTTCCCTAGGAGCGGTATAATTTTAATGGAAATTCTTTAAACCCAAAGACTGGTAATTTTATATCTTTAAATTAAATAAATAAATTATTATATTTATTAGTTGTGTGTTGAATCATGTAGATTACATGTCTTGGTGATATGGGGGCCACATGACACGGTAGTGATGATGTGACTTAGGTAATTATTGAACCTAACATTTTTTTTTGAAATGTCGAGGCATGTGTGATGAAATTTTGTTTTTATGGGGAGTTTTATGGATGGAATTTATTATTTGATTTATATGGAATGAATTAATGGGATTGATATGTTTAAATTCCCCTAAATAAAACTTTTTCCATGATCTATAATTTTTTCTCTCTCTCTCCCTCCCATTTTTATAAGTAGAACATCTTACAGAATTCATCTCTCTCCCTCCTTACACAGTAGAGGGTGTTCTTCGATGTTCGTCACATAAATCATGGTGTTGTAAATAAAGGTGATCAGGGAACATGATGCGGTCATCATGAATGGTAAAAACAGTATCTAGGAAGAATTTATTACTATTTTATTAGCTTCATTTGTGTTGGTTGATTAGGTTAACACACTATCATGATCAAATCACTTAAAAATTATGTGGTGTTGAAATGAATAAAAATAATGAAGGGTTTAAAATATTATTAAATATTAACTTTTTTTATTGAAATTTAATCAATAATTATTTTAAGCAAAAAATCATTCAGATTTATAAAAATAAAAATTTTACTAAAAACTTTTCCTATGAAAATGTTTTATGATAGCGATTAAAGAAAATTATTTTTCATTTTAAAAGTATTTATTCTCATATAATTTTTCTGTGGAAATTATATTACAAATAAAGTCCTATGTTAAAAATTATCTATTATTTTAAATGGAATAATATTTGAATATATCAATCCTTTTCTCCATTAGTGCATTCAATGTAAATCAAACTTCATTATTTGGAAAATATATTCATATCATGAACTAACTTGGTAGATAAATTTTATAATATTAGATGTATTTAAGTTTAATAGATTTTGGATTAAATAATAGAATTGGATTATTTTATGAATACGTGATTAAAATAATATAACTAATTAATAATATTTCTTTATCCATTTATTCTTGATTAAATAATGAAAAATTTATTTTCTACCATGGGATGAATCCTCCATGTTATCCATGAATTTTATTTTATGTATTATTATTGGTTGTAACCCTAACAATTATTTTTCATGGTGTGGAATCTAAATACCTATACAAATAATTTATTAGATAAATTATTTGATAATCTTTCTGTTGGGAAATAAAACATTAATATCCATTTTATATTGATATATTCTCTATTATGGACAAATTTTTCATTCTTGTCTCTTAATATTGTTTTTATAAGATGTAATGACTAAAATTTTTACAAATTAAAATCTATTTTTAAAGGAATAAATTACTTTTTATGTAATTTCATTATTGAAAGAATATGCACTAATTTTTTTATTTTGGATTGTTATAGGTTTTTGAATTTAAAAAGACCATTAATAATCTTAACCATTAATAATATAGTAGTTTTATAGTTACAGATAATAAAAAATATACTAATTTGGTTATTTGGGATTTTTGGTCTTTTTTATTGTTCTTCTTTTACCATTTAATAAAAAATATTATTTGTGTGAATATTAGTATATTAAGGGATATGATAATGATATATTGATAGAAATATACTAAATAATGACCTCAACCAGTAAGATGACACCTATAAAGCCCATTTGTCATAGTTCTAGAGGGATATGGAATCATTGAGATTTTCCCTTAACCTAGCAGAATCCATGATTCAATTACTAAAATAAATGTTAAATTGTTTACAAAAAAATTTCAAGACTGTCGAGATGATGATCCAGACGATGTTCGCTAAACCACCCCAAGAAAGTGTCACCATCACAAACCTTACCAATGGGGTGTACACTGGTGTAATAAGGGGTTATTTATCTAGAACATAATAGTATGAAATATTATATTTTATAATAACTGAAATAATTATTATATTTATCCCTTTTTATTATTAATTTATAAATGATTATATTATGTTCTTGTTAAAAATTTGATTTTGATATGAAGAAATCAAAATTTTATTTGAGGGAAATATATATAGTTTCAATTAAGAAAATATTTTTTTATAAACTCATTATTTTTTGAAATAAATGTAATTTTTAAAAAATATTTTTATAAAGTAATATTTATTTAAATATAAGTGAATATATAATTTAACGAAGTCCAATTTAATTTTTATAATTTTAAGAAAATGGTTAGGGTTGTAAAGCTTATATATTATATTATATAAATATTTTTAATTTAAACATAAAATAAAATTATTTAGGAAATTCTTTTGGTAAAATAAATATAATTTTTTGAATCATCATGTTGAAATTAGATAAGGGATATTTTCTCATAGTTTTTCGAGACAATCAAATTTTTGGGCAAACATTTTATCTGGTGTAAATATAAGCTATATATTGTGACATCTTAAAAGAATGTAAATGATGTAATAAATACAATAAAATATACCCAATAACAAATATTTATTTTTCATTTACAATAATGTGTTTTTATGTTATTTTATAAATTTTATAACAATTTAATGGATCCTCTAAAATACATATTATATTTTATCGTTTTAAAAAAAACTCTTTATAAACATGAAGAACATCCACATTACTAATGGTATTATTTTAAAATAATAATTTATTTTCCATATAAATTATTGAAAAAATATGTTTTTTTTAAACCATTGTAAAAATCCATGTTATTTTTTTTAATTTTGATTATTTTATCATACATAGTCCAAAAACAATGTTTAGAAATTAATAAGAATCCCCCTATTTATTGATATAAATACCCACCTAACCTATCACCCCTTTTCACTCAAAACCCATTGATCACAATGGTAAAACCCCTATACCTATATAAAAACATCTCAATGTGCTCTCGGGATCATAAGAAGCTCCTTCTAATCTTTTAGAAGCGCCATATCAATTTAAGAGATCTTATCCTCCTCGCCTTTATTCAAGAACATTGTATTACGATTTTTATTTCAAATTTTTCATGATGGAATATGTATTTAAACAATAATTTTACTAATATTATTGTGTAAAAAAATTTTGAGACCTAATTTCACTCTCATTAAACCCTTAAATGTATCATTACATACAAACATTATGTTTCTAAAATTATCCTATGATTTTTCCATGAAAAATACTTTTGTAGTGGATATCCATACCCATTTCCACTCATGGGTATTTGACTATATGTATCTATCCTTCATTTATTAGTGAAATAAATTTATATAAATCATAATCTTTTATCATGTAATTAAAGGGAAAAAAATAAGTTATTTTGTTTAATGATTTATGTGGCTATAACTCCCTGAGATTTTAGAAAAGAAAACTATGTTTGATAGCATATTCAACACACAACAATGAGCTCAAACAACCCACAATATATATACTCATTTTAAAAATGACATTAAATTGTTTGGTATGAATATACAAAAAAAATTAAATATATATAGATATATATATTTCATACTCAATATAAATTATTGATAAAAATTTAGTAAGTAATCTATCAATTTTTAGTAAAGTAATTTTATTCTTCAAATATATGTTTTCATAAAAATGATTTTTATTGATTTTAATAAAAAGTACTATTATTAATTTTTTAAACTATTATAATATATATTTGATAAAATGAAATTACTTTTTTAAATTGGTAAATCAAAATTTACTTAGGGTGAAATATAAATAATTATCATAATTTCTTCCAGTGAATAGTAAAAAATACTTTTTTTGTAAAAATGCCTTTTGTTTTCAATAAATTGAGAAATTTAAAAGATAAATTATGTTTTAAATATGATTTAATGTAACATAATTATATTATATTTATATATAATCCACTTATTTTCTTTTTAATCAACTTCATATTGGATTTTAGTATAAGTTTGACTTTAGGTTTAAAAACGAGCTTTTCTGAAACCTGTTTTAAAGTGCATAATGTTCCTCCTTTTTAATTAATTAAAATAAAAACCTAATGTTTAATAAATTAAATTAAATTTTTAAATTTTATATCATGAAATACTAATTTATATTCTTATAATAATTTTTTTACCTATATTTAATACAATTTCATCTTTTTCTTGAAAAATAATCTTTTTAAAAAGACATTTTTTCATCGGGTCTATGGGTTTAATTTTAAATAAAATATTTATAATTATGTGAATTTAACTTGATAAAATTAATTTAATAGTTGTAATTATAATAATTTATATTATATAATATATTGAAATTAATTTTTGACCATAATAAACATTGAAAATAGTAAAAACAAATTACCGTGGTTAAGGTTAAAATGAGCTTACTGGGGGTAAAATTAAAAATATAAGGGTTAAAATAACCAAAAAATGTCCAAAAACTATTTTTTAGGAAATAATATTACCTTAATATTTCTAAGGATCAATAAATATCCTTTTTTAAGAGTTCTCCCATGTGGGTAAAACTTTTTCTTTTCAAACAATACAAGCGTGTCAATCACCTCACTTATAAAAGACCACCAACTATCCTATCTTTTTCAAACCTTTAGAACCATTTGGTTCAGAAACACCTATAAAATTGACTTACTAACTTTCCTCCTCTCATCCTATGAATATAGTTTTTGTTATAAATCTATTAATGTAATATTATAGGTTTAATCTATAGTGTTGGTCTGAGAAGAGGTAAAATTCTTAACTACAAATTATTGTTCTATTTCACCTTCCACATCCTTAAAATTTTATAAAAATATGATGTTATGATAAAAAAACTAATATAATATATAATTATATGTCATTATATTATTTTAATAATTTAATCCATCTTTTCTTCCATCAAATTGGATAGAAAATCAATATTCATGAGTGTGACAGACTACCGCCTTGAAAACCGATGTCATTTATTTTCCATTACCACCTATTAGGAATTGTTGTAATGATGGATTTAATGTATATATTTAATATTTTTAACTTATTTATATGAATTCTGTTATGAAATCACATATACCATTTTTAATTCCAATTCATTGGGGGGTATTGTTAATGTCACTCGTGTGTACGACAAACTACTTCCTCATGAAACGATGCAATTCATTTTTTACTCATTCGATACATAGAAGATAATACAAATAATTTTATTGACTATATATGATATAAATGAAATATTAAATATATTATTTACATATTTATCAATCTTAAAATATAATATAATATTTTATTTTTTACACTAAAAAATAATAACGTCGTTCGTGTACATATGGACTATCTCAACCACGAAGCGATGTGATTTCTTTTTCATCACCACATCAAATGAATGATATATATATGTATATTTAAATAAATAATATTTTATTTATTATCTCATTTTAATTTTTTAAATATAAAAAAATACATACTTTCATTATATAATGATCATCGAGAAATGGAATCGTCACTCATGTGTACGTATGACCTACCGTCTCTATGATCAAAACATACATCATTTTTCATAACCATTTTTCATGATCAGTTTTGAAAGTATAATTTATTAAAAATATGATAATTATTTCATGATTATTATTATGGAGATGTTGAAATAATTACATCTTTTACCACGATTAACACACCGAATCGTTTTTGAAATAATGATCCAAACGACCTCAAAACACACAATGTGGACTTAACTGATTAAATATTTAAATATTTCATTAAAAAAGAATTAAAACAATTATTAACGTATAATGTATAAAACCTGAAAAATATTATTAAGAAATTAAATAATAAATTTAAAATAATTATAAATTTGTTAAAGGGCATATAATGAAAGTGTGGACTTGAGGTTAGGGGTTTTCTCATCCCATTTTTTATTTCTGTGAGACATATGATATATTCACCACCTATTTATATTTTGTGGTGTATATACTTCCCAATTTAAAAGTAATATAATTAATCCTTCATTAATCTTGGTATTTTATGTTTCAATTTTAATTAATTTAACCAATGGGATTCACTTGAAAGTTTCTAAGTTGTAAATAGATTCTTACATCAATTTCCATTCTTTGGTTTGTAAAACATATTCATTGAATCATTAATGATATGATTATGTATGTATTGATCTATAAAATTTCTTATTCTATACTTAAAAGTTTTTCGAATGAATTTATTTTTTTTATAAATAGTCTCTCCATTGAATAACTCTCAATTCAATGATATGATCATCATAAGGGTTGTTAATTATAAATTACTATCTTTGGGAAATATGTTTATGATATACACATATATTAATTATGAGTTTTATATACCATATTTTTGAATGTGATATCATGAATATCATTATCTTTATTGTATTTAATATTTCATTTTACATTATTATTTCATGAGTATTACAATTGAAGAGTTACAAAAGGGGAAAAGGCATTATATTACTATCTCTTTTCTTTTGGGATTGTTTATGATCAGGTTTATTTTTGAGGAAATAATATTATATTATTTTCTTTTTCCAAATATATTTTATTCTTATCTACATATGAATTTGGTTCACATGATTAATTCTCATTTCCACCCTTATTGAATAAATAATGTCCCAAAATTCGTTTGTAAGTTGTATCGATAATGTATTTCTCATTTAGATCAGGATTATTTCTCTTCAATATCAATGTTTTATAAAATGTTTTCTTATTTTTTTAGAAAAATAAAATATTTCATAAATACATTTTAAAAGATTTTATACCTTATTATAAATGGGTTTAAAGTGAACTTTCCCAATTTTTTCCAAATTGGTCACTTTTGATTCCCCTTTCCAAATTGTTTTGAATAGAATTTTTATTATTAACATTTATGAGATAGATAGATTCTAACATAATCACATAAATTGTTTTCATTGAATACATATTAATATTTCTCCTATTTTTTTGTAAATAAAATTAATTTCATAATATTTTGTGATTTCTTAGTTCTTAAAAGTGATTTTCAAAATCAAAAATTTATTTTTCGAAAAAATTCTTTTAATGATCTTTTATTGGTATTTTTATTAATCAATGTCAAACAAATGTTGTTGTTACTTACTCACCAATGTGGATATTCTGTAATGATATAATCATCATTATTTATCTATATGGATTATTATTTTTCCAAATAGATTCTTATAAACCCATTTCCTTGTACATGGGTTAATCATGAATCAAATAAATTACAATGGATCCAATTTCATTCCCAAAAGTTAATCGTGTTTTAATGATATTTTTATTGGACCTGTTTATTTCCCATGAGTAAACCATGTTACATAGAGATCATTTTAGAACCCATTTATTTTCTGTGAGTTAATGAAGTTGTGAAAATAATAAAGGTTGTTTCCATGATTTTATGATTAAATAAATTCTCTATATACTCTAGTCATGATAATGTTCCTGGAAATTGTTTATAATGATGGTTGGGTCCACTATAAACCAAGGATAAATGGTTCCATAATAAACCAATTCTAGGAGTGTAACGCCTCGACCCCAGTTACCCAGAGTCGGTGCATTATTACATAACATTGGAATGATCACAAGAAAGATCAAGTATCGAAAGACCGATTAGATTAGTATCCTTGTAATAACATAGATACATTAATAAAGTTTACATTGCATCATAAAATGAAAACTACACCAACATAGTCTCCATAGTCCACACTCATATCCCCACATACTATCCCAGCAGTTCACTCATAAATTACTTATTCATGTCCTGGGAAAAATAAAACATTGAAATGGGTGAGCTCAAATGATCAGTAAGGATAACAATATAGCAGAAACGTTCATAAATAAGAATAAACATTTAAGGCATTGTATAACTAAAACAAAATCCTTTTAAACTTGAACTTTAACATAATATGGCAGAAATAAAATAAAATAATGTCATTTACTTAGTCACATGGATATTCTACTAATCGAATAATCACATGCAATATCAATAACCACTTTCATAATGATTGAATGCATAATGACAAACTATTATAACCACATAGTCAAGGCGTCGTTCCAGGAATAAAAATATGATTCTGTAAAGGCCTTATGCCAAGACACTAGTTTGTCTCATGAGACCTAATGATGGAAATTTTTTAGAAGATACTTACATTTAAAATTTCTCAAATATACAGTAGTGTTTTTCTGAAAACATTATGAAAGATTTTGAAAACAAAATAACTAATTCTGAGACTGGTCAACTAATTACATGACATGATGGGTCCACGCCCAATCCCTTCCTGTCTACCACACTCGAGAGTTGGGTTTTTTGAAAACATTTTTAAGATTCCATTAAATACGTATACATTTGTACTGGATTTTCATATTTTTGAGAGAAATATTTCTTTTCTTGAAATCATTTAAAGTCACATAATTATAAAATAAAACATTTACGTTGAAAATATCCTTTTTAGCTTATAATGGAAGATTCGATGATTTTATAATGGTGGAAAATAGCCACACCTTCCGTATAAGTTAAAAAAACATTCTTACCTTAGTTCTATCGAAATTGTTAAAAAGGACCTTGTTTGGAAAACGATGGAAATATTCTTTTATAAACCTCATATAAAAATTCAAACAAGGTTATAAATGACCTAAACCCATATTTTGTAAAATAGAAAGAATTTTTTGAAATACATTTTTAAGAAACATTGATGTGGATGATATAGAGGTCGCAGTAGATAATTACGTATAAACAACCTCGGATAATGAAGAGATTGTGAAATAACCCTTACTTTGTACTTTTACTTGGTTGGGGGTAGGTTAACCACCTATATAATGGTGAAATAATTGTTATTAAATTATAGAAGAATCATATACATTAATATGATATCATATATGATCTTTTAACATTTCTTTGTTAATAATATCATAATATTATTGTCGTTTCGGGTGTTAACTTACTCATTTTCTTTTATATGTTTTGTTATGGAAGCCTTGTTTGTTATAGATAGGTTGTATCTTATTCATATCCAGAATTATATTAAGTCCTTAAACATTATTATTAATCATATCATGAGAATTATACTTGAATGGATACGATGGGGAATGAATCTCATCGCGTTCGTGGAGATGGTAGTCCGTACGTACGCACGAGTGACAATATCATTCTTCTGATATTAAAATAATATTTAATTGGATGGTATATCATATATAAAGAATCATTATCATGTTATATTTATTATTTACAAGAATTACACATCATTATTTTACCCATCCCAATAATAATGTTTTGAATAAAAATTACACAACGACGTGGAGACGGTAAGCCGTACGTACAAACGTATGATGACATATCATTCAAAAGATGGATAGAATACTGAAATATGGTCATACCATGTTTATAATAACATAAATTTATATATAATATACTGGATTTATTATTTTATAATGGTAATAAAAAAGAAATAAGAAGTGGAAGAAGAAAGTAACTTGAAAGAGGGTGGTGAAAACATTACCTCTTCTTCGGGTTCTTCATATTGATTTGATCAAAAGGACTCCTTAGGTTGGATTTCTAACTAAAAGAAATCCTCTAGGATGAAGTGAGGGAAGTTTAGAGAGGATTTGGGCAGGTGGTGTTCGAAACAAAAGGATTTGAAGGTTTGAATTAATGAGAAGGGGGAGTTCCCTTTTATAAGAGGGGTGAGGGGCACCTTTGGAAAAGCTAGAAATATTATTTTATAATAAATTCATATTCCGTTTATAATGGCTCCAAAGTGGATTATTTAAATTATAATGTGGTTATGGGTCGAAAACCAATCAACCAATATGTTTTATATAGGTTTGGGTCACTATTTTAACCTTATCTTTTAGTTTCAACTCTTAGTTAATTAGTTTAACAATTACCATGTCACTTTGTATTTTTATATTATATAGTTAATAAAAATACTATATACATAAAGGTGACCAAAAAGTGGTCCATTAATGATACACCTATCATGATACATGTCTCTTGGCCGAACCTAGGATTTTTAGGAATTTAATATCAATTAATAATACAATATTTGTTTTAAAAACTCTTTTATGTTAGTTTTAACACTATTGGGTAGTTTGTTTTTGATAAATTTATAACAACATTATTACTTAGAAGAAAATTTATATAAACAATAATAATATGTCATATTAACCTATAAAATTATTTTAATTTATAAAAAGTCTCAAATTACTTTTATTTGGGTTTTTATAATATCAATTATTATAATTTATCATTAATTAGATAATTACTACATCACCATTGTGTCATAAATAAAGTAAATTATTTAATGTCTAAAAATTATAAATAAAATAAAATTATGTATGAAATATGTTTATATTTATAATGAATATTTATAGTCTAAAATCCAACATATATAACCTTATGTAAGAAAAAATTTTCTAAAAGATATATGCTTGTGTCATTTTTGTATTTATTTTAACTTAATTAAAATGATGTGTCCCTATCACCTAACAGTGGCTCCATGGGGTCCCAAAATCGACCCAAATATGCCCATGGTCGGCAATGTATCCACAAATAAGGTTAGGACACGTTTTATGGTAATTTAGTATTATAATAATATTATTTGTTAACCCTTATTTACCAGATTTACCCTTTAACCATAGTAAATAAAATATTTACCGAAGTAATTATTCAAAATGTCTAAAACAAAAAATTAATTGTTTACACAATTTGGACATCTTGATTCCAAATATGGAATCCATTTTTCCAAATTCAAAATTCATAAGTGGATGAAATTAATTTAATATTAATTCCCGTTGTCAAAACAAAAAACGTGCTTTTAAGATATAATAACTATCCAAAGATTGATACATGTTTATGTCCGGTTTATTTGTGAAATTATGTCCAATGACCAACATTGTATTAAATGGTAAAAATATATTCTAAATATACTTTAACACCACTCAAATTCATAATTTATCACTATTAATTATTTCGATTAAAAAAGATGTTTTAATTATAATTTAGTAAGTTTCACTATTCATCAAAATATAAAAGTTATCCGAAAAGTACCAAAATTTCACCTTAGGCTAAATTCGATACTCCGAATCCAAAAATGAAGTCTATTTTCAGAGATAAAATTTAAAAAATTTCAAAAAGTGGGTATTACTATTCATAATGGCTAGTTTGATTGGTGGTGGTGTGTGTTAGAACTCGAAATTGCGTACAACACACGCTACTGTATTATTCAAAGAGAAGCATACCGTGGAAGCTTGGGGTGTTACGTTCTCCCCTCCTTCAAATAATTTCATCCTTGAAATTTCTAGAATATTATTGCATAAAATGAACAAGGTGGTTCTTTATCATAAGTTCCTCGGGTCCCCACGTTGCCTCTTCCATTTTATGGTTTCTCCATAGAACTTTTACCAGACGAGTCTTCCGGTTTCTCAGCACGTGTTCTCTAATATCAATAATCTTGATGGGCTCTTCAAAATAATATAGATAGGGTTCCATTTCTAATTCCTCATAGGTTAGTATATGTGTTGGGTCAGGCATGTATTTTCTCAATAGTGATACATGGAACACATCGTGGACTTTGGAGAGACTTGGCGGTATTGCCAAATGGTAAGCTACAGCCCCAATTCGTTCTAGAATTTCGAAAGGTCCGATGTACCTGGGACTCAATTTACCCTTCTTACCGAAATGTTTAACTCCCTTACATGGAGATAACTTCAGGTAAACATGATCACTGACTTGAAATTCCAAATCCTTCCTTCGATTATCGTCATAACTCTTCTGCCTACTTTGAGAAGCTTTGATATGGTTTTGGATTACCGTCACCATTTCTATCATTTCCTCCACCAGTTTTGGGCCTACATATTTTCTTTCACCAACGTCATCCCAACAGGTTGGTGTGCGACATCTTTTTTCATACAATGCTTCATATGGTGCCATCCGAATACTTGAATGGAAGCTATTGTTATAGGAAAATTCTACCAGAAGTAAATATTGATCCCACAGACCCTGAAAGTATAGTGATCATGATCTCAACATGTCTTATAAGGTTTAAATAGTCTGTTCTGATTGTCCATCTCTTTGAGGGTGGTAGGCAGTGCTCAAAAGAATTTCAGTATCCAAGGCCTTATTAAGACTCTTCTAGAATCATGAAGTAAAACAGGGATCACAATCTGAAATAATGAATAGGGGTACTCCATGAAGTCTCACAAATTCATTAATATATTGTCTTGCTAGACGTTCCAGTGGAAGATCTTCTCCTATAGTATGAAAATGTGCTGACTTGGTACGACGATCAACAATAAACCATATTGCATCGTTCCTTCTAAGAGTCTTTGGTAGTCCCATGACAAATTCCATCGTGATATTATCCCATTTTCACTCAGGTATGGGAAGAGGTTGCATGACTCCTCCAGGCTGTTGCCTTCCATCTTTCACTTGTTGAAAAACCATACATCCTGACACAAAAACAACAATCTACGTTTTCATGTTGTCCCACAAAAAATGTTTGTTCAAATATCTATACATTTTGGTGCTCCCAGGGTGTATAGAGAAATTAGAACTATGAGCATCATACAACAATTCCCTTTTTAGATTAGGTATATTGTGAACACAAAGTCTCTTCCCAAATTTTAAAATTTCTTCTTTATACACAAAGTCTCTAAATCTCCCATCATTCACAGCTTTAATATTCTTTTGAAATTCTTCATCATCGGTCTGAGAACTCATTATCCTTTCAAGTAAAGATGGTTTGGCAACCATTTGAAAAAGAATTGATGTTTCAACTTCCATGGTGATTCCCATATCCAACTTTACTAGGTCCATAAAAATAGGATCCCTTTCAATTCTCATCATATTCAAAACTCCATGATCTTTTCTCATCAAAGCATGTGCTACCTTATTTTCCTTCCCCGGGTGGTAGTTTATCGTGCAATCATAATCCTTGAGTAGTTCAATCCATCGCCTTTGCCTCATGTTGAGTTATTTTTGTGATAAAATATACTTCAAACTCATGTGATCAGTATAAATCTCACATTTTCCCCATAGAGGTAGTATCTCTATATCTTCAAAGAAAAGATCACAGCTACTAACTCAAGATCATTGGTAGCATAGTTTTGTTCATGAATTTTTAACTCTCGTTATGCATAGGAAATAACCCTATCATTTTTCATAAGGACACAACCATGTCCTTTCTTTGATGCATCACTGTAAATAATGAACCCATCATTCCCCGATGGTAGAGTCAATATAGGATCATTGGATAATATTCTCTTCAGTTCTTCGAAAAATTCTTCACACTCTTTTGTCCATTCAAATTTAACCCCTTTATGTTTGAGCTTTGTTAATGGGTTAGCCAATCAGGCAAAATTCTAGATGAAACGTCAATAATAACCTTCCAAACCAATAAAATTGTGTTCCTCAGTTATACTAATCGGTGCAGGCGATTCTTGAATTTCCTTGGTCTTAGAAGGTTCAACAGAGATTCCATCTTTAGAAACAATATGGCCATGAAAAGAAATATCATGATTCCAAAATTCGCTCTTGCTAAACTTACCATATAATTCATGTCATCTCAGAGTCTTCAGGATAATGCACAAGTTATTTTCATGATCTTCATAGATTTTGGAGTATACCGAGCTATCATCAATAATTACCACAAAAATTTCATTTAGAAATTCCTTGAAAACTCTATTAATTAAATCCATTAATACAGATGGAACATTAGTCAGCCCAAAAGGAATTACCATAAACTCATAATTCCTGTACCTAGTTCGAAATGTTGTCTTTAGAATGAATTCCTTCTTCAAACACAACTGATGGTATCTAGAAAAAAGTTCAATCTTTGAAAAGTATTGAGCTCCATCCAGTTGGTCAAATAAATCATCAATGTAAGGTAGGGGATACTTGTTCTTTATTATTATAGAATTAATCTCCCTATAGTCGATACATAACCTCATAGATCCATCTTTCTTTTTAACAAAAAGAATAGGGGCTCCCCATGGAGAAACACTAGGGTGACTAAATCCCTTATTACTCAATTTCTCTAGTTGTTTCATTAGTTCAACTAATTACACTGTGGCCATTCTATAAGGGGCCTTCTATATAGGCCTTGATCCAAGAATTAAATCAATGGAAAACTCAACTTCTCGTTCTAGAGGATGTCTAGGTATATCTTTCGGAAACACATCTACATATTCTTTCAAAATAGGTACATCCTCTATTTGAACACTCCTTTCCTCACCCACAGTCATTTAATTCTATTCCTCCCCAAGAATTGAATTTAGTTGAGATACTGGGGGGTAGATCTAGATAAGAATTATGTGGTGACGAATCTTCTCTAAAGATAAGATGTTCCTTATCATCATCATAAAAAATTGTAACCTCCTCCTTCTTATAATAAATCTTCACATCATGGTACGAAATCCAATCCATACCGAGGATTATATCATACTCAATCATAGGTATGACGAAGAGATCAGCAGATAAATTACATTTATGTGCTATAATGGGGATTGATTCACAAAACTTTGTTGCAATGATACTTCCCTTTTGAGTTTTAACTGTCAAATCCCTTGTTAAATCAAATTGGAAATATCTAATTTTCTTAGAAAACTGGGAATATTTGAAACAATGTGATGATCCAGAATCAAATAATGCATTTTCTAAACTTGAGGAAACCATTAAATTACCTGCCACCACGTCTTTTGGAGCTTCTACCTCAATAGTAGTGATAGCATAAGCTTGGACTTGATCCCTTGGCCTTTTCGAAGGTAAGTTCCCCTGATGCTTAGGACATTCATTTTCATAGTGTCCATTCTCCCTGAAATTGTACCATTGGACATCAATAGCTTCCTTCTTCCCCTTGAAATCACGAGCTTGGTGGCCTTTTTCACCACACTTGTAACATACACCCATTCCTTTTAAGCAAGTATTGGGGTGTTTCTTCCCACATTTACTACAGGATGGATATTCAAATTTTCCCTTATTCCCTTTATTTCCATTCCCAAATTGAGCAACAGATCTCTTCTTCTCTTTCTTTTCATTAAAGTCATAAGACTTAGATAATTCCTTCTCTGTCTTGATAGCACATGAGACAATGTCGTCGTATAATGAGAAGGATTTTCAGACTATTGCTCGACAGAGAAATGGTTTTAACCCACTAATGAAATGATAAATATTACTTATTGGGTTACGTATATCACCTCCAGCATACCATTCTAACCTTGTAAAGTTAGCCTCATACTTTGCGACAATCTCATACTCCTTTTTTCTCAGACTCAGAAATTGTCTTTCCATATCTGCTCAATAGTCACGAGGAAATTATTTTTCTAAAAACAGATCTTTGAACTCTCTCCATTCTATATTTGATACTTCATTATCTTACTTCGTGTTTTGAATCAATGACAACCATTGATCATCATCTCCAATGAGGCGGTAAACTGCCATGATAACTTTTCCCGTTTCAGTACTACCCAAAACATGAAATATTTTCTCTAGAGAATTTATCCATTTCTCAGCTACTAAGGGATTTTTACCCCCATTGAATGTTGGTGGTTGTTTCCCCATGAATCAATCTAACATTGATCTTCCATGCTGCGGATCAGGATGCTCTATACGGGTAAGTTTATTATTAATAACTTGAGTGAGTTGTCCCAGTATGGTGATTAGCTGATCAGCACCAGTTGCATCACCAAATCCACTATAATTATCTTGAGCAGGAGAAAAATCCTTACATGGAGTGCGTGCATTGATACAATTTCCATTTCTTCCACTAGGCGCCATTTCTAAACAATGGCATAAACTAGATCAGTTTATGAATCCAAATACATAATTCCATAATTATAAAACACTTATCATAAATTGAACTGTTTATAGATATAATCCATAATCAAAAAAATGTTTTCTTTAAGGAAGTATATACTCATAAACCCTTCATAATGATTTGTAATGAAAATCAGAGTTATCCTAAGCATATCCCCCAAGAGTGTTGTAACCAAGAGTGCAGCAAGGCCTGTTGTCGTGCACCAGTTCTCGTTCGAGTCTAGCTCAAGGAAGTGTTTTCGGGTTTCACCCTAGGTACATATGTTCCAGAGCCGCCTCTACCTGCTCATATCCATACAGGTATGTGTTTCTTGGAAAACTCAAAAAATCTCTACAATACCAAAATTCTCGGAAGTACTTCTATACTAATCCTCAAAGTATATCATAGGTCTATGTGCTCTAATCTTAGGTTATCTAAATCTAGCTTCCAAGGTTTGTACTAAACATCCTCTGATACAAACTGTAATGCCTCGACCCCAGTTACCTAGATTTAGTAAATTATTACATAACATTAGCATGATCACAAGAAAGAGCATGTCTTAAAAGACCGATCAGTTTAGTAGCCCTGGAATAACTAGATATATTAATAAAGTTTACATTACATCATAAAATGAAAACCAAAACAACATAGTCTCCATAGTCCACACTCATACACCCACATACTATCCCAGCAGGTCATTTATAAATTACTTCTTCACATCCTGGGAAAAATAAAACATTTAAAGGGGTGAGCGCCAATACCCAGTAAGGATAACAATACAGTGGAAACTTTCATAAATCAGAATAAACATTTAAGGCAATGTATAATTAAAACAAAAGACATTTAAACTTGAACTTCAACATAATATGGAAGAAATAAAATGAAATAATTCCATTTACTTATTCACATTGATATTCTACTAATCGAATAATCACATGCAATATCAATAACCACTTTCATAATGAAGGAATGCATAATTGCAGACTATCATAACCACATAGTCAAGGCCTCATTCCAAGGCTACAAATAATATTTTGTCAAGGCCTTGTGCCGAGACACTAGTTTGTCTCATGAGACTTACCGATGTAATGTTTTTAGAAGATGCGTACGTTTAAAATTGCTCAAATATACTCTAGTGTTCTTCTGAAAACATTATGCAAGATTCTGAAAACAAAATAACTAATTCTATGACTGCTTGACTAATTACAATCAATGATGGGTCCACACCCATTCCGTTCCTGTTTACCACACTCGAGAGTTGGATTTTCTGAAAGCATTTTTAAGCTTGCGTTAAATACATATACATTTGAACTGGATTTTCATATTTTTGAGAGAAATATTTCTTTTTTTGAAATCATTTGAAAGTCACATAATTATAAAATAAAACATTTACTTTGAAAATATCCTTATTATCTTGTAAGAGAAGCTTTGACGATTTTATAATGGCGAAAAATAGCCGCACCCGCCGTATAAGTTAAAAAAACATTCTTACATTAATTTTTTCGAAAAGGTTAAAAAGGACCTTGTTTGGAAAACAACAGGAATATTCCTTTATAAACATCTTATAAAAATTCAAACAAGGGTATAAATGACTTTAACCAATATTCTGTAAAATAGAAATAATGTTTTGAAATACATTTTTAAGAAACATAGATGTGGATGATAAAGAGGTCCCAGTAGATAATTGCGTATAAACAACCTTAGATAATGAAGAGATTGTGAAATAACAATTACCTTGTACTTTTCATTGGTTGAGGGTAGGTTAACCTCCTATATAATGGTGATATAATTTTTATTAAATTATACAAGAATCATATACATTAATATGATATCATATATGATCTTTTAATACTGCTTTGTTAACAATATCTTAATATTATTGTCGTTTCGGGTGTTAACTTACTCATTTTCTTTTATATGTTTTGTTATGTAATCCATGTCTGTTATCTATAGATTGTATCTTATTCATATCCAGAATTATATTAAGTCCTTAAACATTATTATTAATCATCAAATGTGAATTAGACTTGAATGGATACGATGGGGAATGAATCTCATCGCGTTCGTGGAGACGGTAGTCCGTACGTATGCACGAGTGACAATATCATTCTTTTGATATTAAAATAATATTTAATTGGATGTTATATCATATATTCAGAATCATTATCATGTTATATTTATTATTTAAATGAATTAAACATCATTATTATACACATTCATATAATAATGTTTTGAATAACAATTACACCACGACGTGGAGACGGTAAGCCGTACGTACACACGTATGGTGACATGTCATTCAAAGGATGGATAAAATACTGAAATATGGTCATACCATGTATATAATTACATCAAAGTATATATAATATATTGGAGTTATTATTTTATAATGATAATAACAAAGAAATAAGAAGTGGAAGAAGAAAGGAACATAAATGAGGGTGGTGAAAACATTACCTCTTCTTCGGGTTCTTCATTTTTATTTGATCAAAAGGACTCCTTGGGTTGGATTTATGACTAAAGGAAGGCCTCTATGATGAATTTAGGGAATTTGAGAGAGTATTTGGGAAGTTTTTGATAAACCAAAAGTCTTTGAAGGTGTGAATTAATGAGAAGGGGGAGTGCCCTTTTATAAGAGGGGTGAGGGGAACCTTTGGAAAAGCTAGAAATATTATATTATAATAAATAAATATTCGGTTTCTAATGGATACAAAGTGTATTTTTAAATTTTAAGGTGGGGATGGGTCGAAAACCCCTCAAAAAATAGGTTTTAGATAGTTTTGGGTCTCTATTTTAACCTTATATTTTAGTTTTAACTCTTAGTTAATTAGTTTAACAATTACAATTTCACTTTGTATTTTTATATTATATAGTTAATAAACATACTATATACATCCAGAAGACCCCCAAGTGGTCCATTAATGGTACAAATGTCATTATATAAGTCTCTTGGCCTAACCTTAGATTTTTAAGAATTTAATATCAATTAATAATATAATATTTGTTTTAAAAACTCTTTTATGTCAATTCTGACACTATTGGGTATTTTGTTTTTGATAAATTCATAACAAAATTATTAATTCAATTTTTTTATAAATAATAATAATATGTCATATAAACCTAGAAAATTATTTTAATTTATAAAAAGTCTCATATTACATTTATTCGAGTATTTATAATATAAATTATTCTAATTTTTCATTAATTAGGTAATTACTACATCACCATTGCGCCATAAATAAATTAAAATATTTAATGTCTAAAAATTATATATGAAATACCATTATGTAGGAAATCGTTTTATCTTTCTAATGAATATTTATAGTCGAAAGGCCAACATATATAACCCTATGTAATTTTTTTTTTCTAAAAGATATATGCTTATGTCATTTTTGTATTTATTTTAACTTAATTAAAAAAAGTGTTGCTATCACCTACAAGTTGCTCCATGGGGTCCCAAAATCGACCCAAAGATTCCCATCGTCAGACATGTATCGACCAATAAGGTTAGGACACGTTTTAGGGTAATTTAGTATTATTATAATATTATTTTTAAACTTTATTTACCGGATTTACCCTTTAACCATGGTAAATAAAATATTTACCGAAGTAATTATTCACAATGTCTCAAAATAAAAGTTTCCTATTTACAAAATTTGTACATCCTGATTCAAAATATGGAATAAATTTTCCGAAATTCAAAATACAAAAGTGGTAGAAATTAATTTAAAATTAATTTCAGCTGTCAAAACAAAAAGCGTGTTTTTAAGATATAATAACTATCAAAAGATTGATACTTGTTTATGTCTGGTTTAATTGTGAAATTATGTACAATGACCAAAATTGTATTAAATGGTAAAAATATATTCTAAAAATAATTTAAAACCACTCAAATTCATAATTTATCACTATTAGTTATTTCGATTAAAAAGATGTTTTTAATTAAAATTTAGTAATTTTCATATTCATCAAAATATACAAGTCATCCAAAAAGTACCAAAATTTCACCTATGGATAAATTTGATACTCCAAATCCAAAAACGAAGTCTATTTTGAGAGATAAAATTTATAAAATTTCAAAAAGTGGGTATTACTATTTATAACGGCTAGTTTGATTGGTTGTGGTGTGTGTTAGAACTCGAAGTTGCGTACAACACAAGATACAATATTATTCAAAGAGAAGAGTATTGTGGAAGCTTAGGGTGTTACAAGGAGGATAAATTATTAACCAAGTATGGGTGGTTACATCAGTATCCAAGGATTGGTAGTTTTTTGATAAACCAAGGATATGTGGGTCTGTGATAACCCTATAATGCATTGGGTAATGAATATGTTCTCTAGATAATTATATTATAAGTCTTAAATATGGTTATTAAAATTTTAATGGGTATTTATGTGTTATATTATGATTATTTACAAAGATAAAAACCCATTTTATTTATTATTTATATGGTTATAAATGTTTCTTGTGACCAATATTGATACCATATTTTGCATGATTATTGAATTTGATGACTCTGAACTATGTAAAAGCCTTATTACATGTTTTCATGCTTTATAATCACGGTATTTAAGGGTATGAATATTATTATGTTTTACTCATGCAATTTTATTTCACCATCAAACCCTTATGATCTTCTTATTCTCACTGGTGAAATTCAATTATTAATGCATATATTCACCCTTATCGAGTAATTGAGCTTACCCTTCATATGTTTCATTTTCACAATTTTATAAAAAAATTTGTTAAATTAATTATGTATAAAAGTGTTTCATGTGGATTAGGGTGATTACCTAATTTAGAATACGATGATCTGGGCATAGTGTGAGGTGATGTTCATCTTTATGAAACAATGGTTTATGAATATTTGATGTTAAGTGTTTGTCCTAATTATCTAAAACTATAAAACTAAAATTCCATTGAGAATGTATGTGATCCAATTTTTCCTTTTTATATTGTGAATTGTGAATGGTTAAAATTGGGTTACCTGCATCAGTATGAAATTCTAAAATGTAATGTTTATGTTTTTTAACATTGGATCTAAGAATGTGGGTTCAAGTCTGTTATATTTGGCATCAGAGGAAAGATTTAAAAAAATTTAGAGATTATTATGTTTTCATGTGATCTTATCTGAATTATTATGGATACCATATTAGGTATATAAGATTAAAGATGATCATAGTTTTTATGTTTAAGACACCCCTTGGACGTTTCATGTGATGAGATCTTAAAGTTATCATTGACATTTTATGATATGTTTTATTTGGTTGAAGTATATGTAAAGCCTTGGTTTATTGTGAAGTATAAAGTTAATTTTTTAGGAAATAATATTTAAGTTATTGATAAAATTTTGTGTTTATATGATCTTTGATATTATGGAAAATATGGGAATACATGTTCTGTCATATAGATAACCATGTGATTGAAATGAAATTTTTAGACTAAGTGATTAATGATCTTTCAAAAAACAAAATTATTTACATATTTTATGGGTTGAAATTTTTATTTTAGTAGAAAAACATTACGGTAAAATCACTATTTAATGTTGAGGTTATTTAGTGATTATTTAGTTTTAACTTTGGGTATTACTATTAAATTTTATAGAATAAAATTTTATTTCACAATGTATTGGTATAACCATTTTGGAAAACATATTACCATGTGATAACAATTTTGGTATTAGTTAATTTATAAAGAAATATATTATAGCCTAAGTATCCATTTTATGGTTATGTGTCCCTCTAAAAGTTTATTTTAGTGCTTTAGAAATGATAAATTCATCTTGAATACTAATCATTTAAAAAAAATATGAGATTGTGGTGGAAATGGGATAATATATGAAATTATACTATTCATGTAATTATATTTCCATATGTTTTCAATCTATATGGTGAAATTATTCTTCAAATCTAAGCAAAATTTCAGGAAACAAAATGATGTCCAATTACAATTATTTCTGATGAAATCAATGATGATTTGCATGCCTATTTGAATTATGGTTTTGTAATTGATAACATTATCTTGATCATTCACTTTCTTATAATAAATGATCTCTATTACTTATTATCATTATTTGGTAATTTCAATTTTCTTAAATGCCGAAATATTCACTTCCCATTATATTCTACAATTTGGAATCCTATCATGTGTTATTCAACATGACCTTCGTACACCCTTTTCCCTTTTATCAATATTAAGTTTTATTAGGAATTTTTTGTGTGCGTTTAAAAAAAATATATTTTCAACTATCCATCCCTTGATTATCTAGATAATGTTAAAATTACCATGTTAAATTTATTAATGTTTTGGAGCATGTAATATCCCAACATTATAGAAAAAACTATATTTGATAGATTATTTGAAACACAACAATGATCTTAAAGGGTGCACATTATATATAACCTTAATAACCTAACGATTAAATGTGATTATATGAATAGTATTAAATAATTATATATATATATATATATATAATGCTAAATATAAATTACTGATAATGTTTTAGTAAATAATTAGTCAATTATTAGTAATGTAATTCTATTTTTAAAAAATTATGTTTTCTTTAAAAATGTTTTTTATTTATTTTAATGATTAAATAATATAATTATTTTTTTTGAAAATAATGGAAAATTTATTTCATAAAATAAAA
The DNA here is from genome assembly GCA_963277665.1 of Viscum album. NCBI lineage: Eukaryota > Viridiplantae > Streptophyta > Magnoliopsida > Santalales > Viscaceae > Viscum > Viscum album. Next base: position 2,102,780,814 of record OY728145.1, on the reverse strand, counting down.
ATAATATTTCAAATATTCATATAAAAATTTACTTTGGGTGAAATTTTGGTATTTTTCAAAAAAATATTTTTTTTAGTTTAATGTGAAAAATTCCAATTTGTGTAAAAATGTCCTTTAGTTTCAATAAATTAAGTTTTTTCAATATAAAATTATGTTTTAAATAAAATATAAAGTAAAATAAGTATTATTTAGATATCTTTAATCCACTTATTTTATTTTTAATCAACTTTATATTGGATTGTAGTATAAGTTTGTCTTTTTGTATAAAAAGGAGATTTTGCAAAAAACTGTTTTATAGTGCGCAATTTTTCCTTTTTTAATTAATTAAAAAACCCATAATGAGGAATGATTTAAATGAAATTTATATATTATATAAAAATAAATATTAACTTATTTTCATAAAATAATTTTTATTAGTCATAGAGTAAATATAAAATAATATTTTCCTTAAAAAATACTCTCCTGAAAAACCAGACTTTTCATCGTGTCTGTGTGTTTAATTTTAAACTAAAATATACCAATTATGTGAATTTAATTTGGTAAAATGGATTAAATATTTTTAATAACAATAATTTTTTTATAATAGGTTCAATGTAATTTTTACCATGATGAATATTGGAAATAGTAAAAATAAATCATTGTAGTTAAGATGAAAACGAGTTTACTAGTGGTTAAAACTAAAATGATAAGGGTAATGTGATCTAAAAACTAGTATGAAAAAAATTTAATGGTAATATTGAGACAATATAATTTATAAGTCTTTATGAGGTTTATCTTTATACTTTTTTAGGTTAAAAACGTGGGTACATCTTTTTATTATGAAAATTAAATGTGTGCCAGTCACCTCACATATAATAGGTAACCACATATATTAAATAATTAACTCCATATAAAAATTTGGATTGAAAAATATTTACCCAAATACCTTAAAATATTACATACCCTCATCTTAGAATAATTTTTTGGACAAAAATATTTTATTGGAATACTTTATGTGTAATCCTAAAGAGGTGGTTCGAAATGAGATAAAATTTCTAACTACGTGTTTTTATTTTATTTTTTCTTCCACATTATTAAAATATTATTAAACTATGATAATATGATAAAAATTTATATAATATGTAATAATAAGTTATTATATTAATTTAATGTCGTAAATAATTATTCTCTTCCACCAAATTGGATATGAAAGCATCATCCATCTGTGCATTAGTCTACCACCTCATGAACCGATGTCATTCTTTTCCCATCATCACCTCTCACATCTTATTGTAATAATATATTTAAAGTATATGTACATATTAATATGATATTTTTAAATTATTTATACTTATTTACTTGTTATATCCCATATCCCTATTTACTTGTTCTTCTATGGGGGATACGATAACGTTACTTGCACATATGACAGACTACCACCTCACGAAGCGATGGGATTAGTTTTTCACTAACTCTTTGCTTGGAAGGTAATGTGGATAATTTTAATTAATTTATATTATATAATTGAAATAGTTATTATACTAATTAGATATTTATCATTATTAAATTATAATATATAATTTTCTAACTCCTCATGCATTAATCATGTTTTAATTATCCCAAATCTCATTAATGTTTACAAATATCATTAATGTTTATAGATCTCATTAATGTTTACAAATCTCAATAATGATTACAAATATTATTTTTGTTCACAAATCTCACAACTCTTATTAATCATGTGTATTTATGTTTCAAGTTATCTCATAATTTATAATGGTTTAGCTCAATTCATTTTATGCATATTACTATTTAAGTCTAAATACAGTTGTTTGCCTTAGTACAAGACACTGTGACCGATGAGACACCATGACCACCAGACACTGTGACACAGTAAGCCTAACACCATGAAACAAGACACTAAGAATAGACACCGTAAGCCAGAAATTCATTTTTCCTAAGTGCGAGACAGAGTTAGCAAAACACAATCATCAAGGCATCGTGAATCTAGAAACTATGAGCAAGGCACCAGAAGCCCGAAACCGTAAGTCAGATGCCATGAATCAGTCACCGTGAAATATACACCATGAAGGAGACACCGTGAGAGAGACACCATGAAGGAGAAACAATGAATGAGACGTAGTGAAGGAGATACCATGAAAGCGACACCGTTTTCATAACTACTCTGACACCATTTCACAAACTACTTGGCGTTTTTGTATTTAACTTTTTAACGGTCATATTTGATTTCTTTAATGCACAGACATATTTAATGTTTATTTTTAGACATAGTATGAGGTACGTGGCACGAAATACATGGAACCTGTCGGCTAAACCTCATACATTCAATGATAAAGAGAAGAGTTCCCACGAACAAGATGTACACAACACAACAAAAAAAAACATGCAAAGTACACTGTACTGAACAGAACACCAATCTTGAGCACAAACACGAAGAAGAGATTGCATGATCATCAATTAAGAAATTGTATCATGCATGAAATAAAACTCTACTAAAGAACACACGAAGTACACTGGGATCAAGAGAACATATTCACTCGTGAAGAACACAAGCTGAACCACGACACTCCGTTTTTCAACAGAAAAACATGAGAAGTACTCAAACGCATTTTTGTGTTATCCAATGAGTCCAAAACTGCACTACTAATCACTAGAGCATTCTAAACTCACATATACTCTCTCTTAGTGATTATTTTATTTATCTCTAGCAGTGTGTGTACTCTGTATATTTTACACACACACTGACTCCTACGCTGAACTGAAGGATTTAAAAATCCTTACACCATAGTATTTACTCGTGTTTACCCATGATAACTGTGGAAGAGGTCCATGTGGGGCCTGGATATTATTTTGTTTACCTACGAAAACTGTGGATGAGGTCCCTGCGTGGCCTGGATAGTCTATGTACTGTTGTTACCCCGATCCGGGGTGTGGATCACAGTTTATTTATATAAATAGCATGGTGCCAGGTGATCACTAAGTAGAGTGGATTAGGTCTCAGCTTGAGACTGAAGCACTTGTTTTATATCAACTGTCCATATTATATTAAGTCTAAAGTATACTATATATTTTATATTCTACTGCTATTTACTTTGAAATAAAAATCTATTTTAAAGTCACTTCGATAGTTAAACTAGAAAGTGTTTGTATGTAGTGTACATAATTATGTTAGGTTCAAAAGTTAATTAATATTCAGATTTAATTAATTGAGAACTAATCAATCTCTTGAGAATCTTACTGACCCTTTACTGTAATAAAAATTCACTATAGTTTAACATAGTATTATATGTGGGGGGTTTTTAAAAGAAATATTTTTAACAAAAATTTTAATTGGAAATCAATTCACCACCTCTTGAGTAAACCACTCCGACCAATATTTGGTATTTGAGGATTACTTTGTTAGGCCTTCATGTAATTTTATTCAACTATGATTGTAGTTTTACTTTAACGATCTGTAAATTTTTGTTAATTCTAAATTTCTAGCTCTTTTAAAATAATTTGTTAGTATGGACAATATATTGGAAGGTGTTGCTACCAAAAGACCACCCTTATTTAATGGTACAAATTATGCTCAGTGGAAACTTAAAATGGAAATTCACTTAGAGAGTATGGGATTTGACATCTAGACTGCTATGGAGACTCAATATAAGATTCCAGAAACTGAAATAATAACTTGGGATGAACCTACTAAAATAGCTTACAATAATAATTGTAAAGCTATGAATTTCTTGTATTGTGCATTAGGAGATGAGGAATTTAATCGCATATCTGCTTGAAAAACTACCTATGAAATTTGGGATACCTTGTCTGTTTCCCATGAAGGAACAACCTATGTTAATGAAATGAGATTGGACACTTATTCTATTAAATATGATAATTTTAAAATTACCCCTGATGAACCTATCTCTGACATGTATCTCATGTTCAATAATATTTCCAACACTATGAGCTCAATTGGAAAAGATGTTACAACAAAGGAACAAATCATGAGAATACTAAGATGTCTACCAGACCGATGGAGAGGCACGTCTGTTTTGATTACAGAATCATGTGATATTGGTACTCTACCTGTTAAGGAGCTTATTGGTAAGCTTATGATGTATGAAGAAGAACATATGGTTAAAAAGGAAGAAGATGATGAACCAAATAGGAATTCAAAATAATTTAAGTCTACTTACTCAAAGAGAAAGGACAAAGAGAAAGTTCACATATATACTGAAATCTCGAGTAGTGATGAGACTGCTTCTGACAGTGATTTCGATATGGCTCAGATAACCAGGATATTTAAGAAGTTATATAGGAAGAAGAAATTATTCATAAAATCAAACTACAAATGTAAATATGAGAACAATGGACATTGGAATAAAGATTGGAAGAACGATGATAAGTGTGATGAATTTGTCTGCTATGAATAAAAAAGAAAATGTCACATAAAAGCTGACAATCCAAAATTAATATTCAAGAAGAAATATGACTATAAAGAAAATAAGTATAAGAAATCTATGATAGCAACTTGGAGTGGTTCAGAAGTCACTTAATGTGATTCTGATTCTACTAAGGATGAAAAATCTCAAGAATCTAACATGTGTTTTATGAAAAACACACAAGAGGTAACACTAGACACTCTTGCTTTGAATTCATATTATTCTGAAATTGATTCTGATTCTGAATATGAAAATATGTCTTGTGATGAACTATTTGAATATTGTAATATGCTGGAAGAAACCTGTAATGAGCTTAAGGACAAATATAAGGCCATGAAGAAACAACATGCTTTGACTAGCTCTGTTAAACATGACCTTGATGTAGAAAAAGAAAAGAATTCTCAATCAACAAAGGAAAATACTGAACTGAAAATATCTAATGAGAAACTGAGAAAGGACATAGAAAATTTCACAAATGGAAAAGACAAACTAACTCAAATGTTAGGTAAACAAGTTGCACAAAAAATATACCACTATAATAGGCTATCAGCCTGGAAAGAGACAAATCACTAACACTAAATCTGTTCTTAAATCTAGACAGAATACTTTTAGTTCTACTTCTGGAAATTCATATACATTAACTATTTATTTACTTTTTTATATACCAAATAAAGTCTATCTTTCAAAATCTATTAATTTTGTGAATTATATGAGACCCATAAGATAAATCTGGGTACATAAAGCTTTTCTTGCTAACCTATCTGGACCCAAGAAAATCTGGGTACCAAAATTATTTGTAATCTAAAACTATTTTGTAGGAAACTTGCACGAAGATTTCCCATTATAAGGCATGGTACTTGGACAGTGGATGTAAAAGACACATGGAAGGAGACTTCTAATGTTTTAAAAGATTAATCAATGTTGATGGAGGCTATGTCACCTTTGGTTATAATTATAAAGGACAGATCATTGGCCTAGGAAAAATTGGTAACACTAACTCAGTCTTAATTTCTAATGTTTTATTTTTTGATGGATTAAAATACAAATTATTAAGTATTTCTCAGTTATGTGATTATCTATTTAATGTTATGTTTGAAAACGATTCTTGTAATGTTTTTAATTCTAAAAATTCTTTAGTATTTTCTGACTTGAGAAATAGAAATATTTATGCAGTTGATTTGAATTATTTGGATAAACAAAATATTACATGTTCAAATTCTTTTCATAATGAGTCTTGGCATTGGAATAGAATATTAGAACACTAAAATATAAATTCACTTAGAAAACTGACTAGAAAAAACATAGTTAGAGACTTACCCAAACTTGAGTTTCCAAATGACAAAGTTTGTAATCCCTATCAAAAGGGAAAACAACACAAAATCTTTTTCAAACCAAAGAATGGAGTTTTTACTTCTCAACCTCTCAATTGGTTCACATGGATTTGTTTGGACCATCTAGAGTTTCTCGCCAAAATGGGAAGCACTCTGTTTTTGTTCTAGTAGATGATTTCTCTATATATACTTGGACCTTCTTCGTGGCTCACAAAAGTGAAGCCAACACTTATTTTACTAAGTATGCCAAGTCTGTATAAAATCTTAGTGGCATTAAAATTATATAATTAAGAAGTGATCATTGCTGTGAGTTTGAAAATCAAGAGTTTGAATCCTTTTTCTCACAAAATGGTAATAATCACAATTTCTCTGCCCCTAGAACCTCTCAGCAGAATGGTGTTGTAGAAAGAATAAATATAACCCTACAAGAAATTTCTAGAACAATTCTTGTTGAATATGACCTACCAATTTACTTTTAGGCTGAATCTTTTAACACACTATTCTACATAATCAGTAGAGTATTGATTAGACCAATTCTCTAAATGACCCCATATGAACTCTAGAATAATATTAAGACTATGGTTAATCACTCTAGTGTTTTTGGCTGCAAAGCCTTTATTCTCAACACTAAGGATAATCTGGAAAAATTTGCAACCAAGAGTGATGAAGGAATCTTTTTAGGATATTCTATAACTAGAAAAGCCTATAGAGTTTTCAATAAAAACCCAAGTGTATTGATGAATCTATTCACATCAAATTTGATGAAACTGATCCACATGAACCTAATTCATATCTTGAAAATCATGAAGAAGATTTGTTTATTCAGGACCTTAATGATAAAATCAATGAACCTGTTGTAAAGACATCCAGCTCTGGAAACATTATAGAACCCAATTCTTTTGATCCCGAACCTATAGAGGAACTTGAAATTTCTAGTCCTACCTTTACTAGATCAACTAGGATTCTAAAGAATCATCCTTTAGATGTTGTTGTTGGTAATCTTGATAGAGGGACATAGACTAGAGATTCTCTTAGAAATCAGGTTGAACATCAATACTTCTTGTCACCGCTTAAACCTAAAAACATTGATTATTCCAGCAAAGATGAATTTTGGGAGATGGCTAAGCAAGAAGAACTCAATCAGTTTGAAATAAATAATGTTTGGAAACTTATTGAAATACCCAAGGACACTTTTTTCATAGGCACTAAATGGGTGTTTATAAATAAGGTAGATAATGCTAGAAATATAGATAGTAAAATGGCTAGATTAGTCAAACAAGGCTATAGTCAAGAAGAAGGAATTGACTAGGAGGATAATTTTTCTCCAAAATCCAGACTTGAAGCCATTATAATTCTACTTGCTTATGCTGCCCATCTAAATTTCAAACTATATTAAATGGATGTTAAGAGTGCATTATTAAATGGGTATATAGTTGAGGATGTTTTTTTGAACAACCCCTTGATTTAGAATCCCTCATTTTTCCAATCATATTTTTAAACATCCAAAAGCATTATATGGTTTAAAACAAGCTCCAAGAGATTGGTATGACAGATTAAGAACTTTTCTTATTTCCAAAGGTTATACAAAAGGAATAACTGATCCTACCCTCTTTATAAAACATATTTCTAATGATGTTTTAGTTGTTCAAATTTATATATATGATATTATTTTTGGATCTTCAAAAAATTCATTATGTATTTATTTTTCTAAAATGATGCAAAATGAATTTGAAATGAGTTTAATGGGTGAACTAAAATTCGTTCATCGATTTCAAAACTTTCAAAATAATTATGGAAATGTTTTGACTCAAATTAAATACACTAGATATATTCTAAAACGTTTTGGATTGGATATCACTAAAAGTATTGACACTCCCATGAGTACCACCTATAAGCTAGATCTTGATGAAGATGGAAAATATGGTGATCAAACCATTTATAGAGGAATGATTGGAAGTCTACTCTACTTAAGTTCTAGCCATCCTGACATTATGTTTACTGTGTGTATGTGTGCTCATTTTCAAGAAAACCCTAATGAATCATATTCAAATGCTGTAAAGAGAATTTTCAAATACCTCAAGCATACTCCCAATCTAGGACTGTTCTATACAAAAGGAAAACATTTGAACAAGTTAGTTATTATGATGCTGAATTCAGAGGTTATAAGTTAGATAGAAAATGAACCTCTGGAACATGTCACCTTTTAGGTAAGTCACTAGTATCATGGTGTAGTAAGAAACAACATTCTGTTGCATTATCTACTATAGAAGCTGAATATATATTTGCTGGCAGTTGTTGTCTAAAAATTTTGTTGATGAAACACACATTAATAGACTATGGATATCAATTCAGACATGTACCAATAAATTGTGACAACACATGTTCTATTAACATTTCAAAAAATACCGTTTCACATTCTAGGAAAAAACATATTGATGTAAGACATCACTTTTAGAGAGATCATTATCAAAAAGGCGACATCACCTTGGAATTCATTGGCACTGAATATCAACTTGCTGATATATTCACTAAAACATTAAATTCTGAGAGAATAGATTACATCATACATGATATTTTCATGATCAATCACAAATTGATATCTTACTGGTCTTACTGTTTAATATTTTACAATATTTTACTTTACTATATAATGTTCACAGTTTCTCGATTACTATCTCATATTTATGGTCTCACTATCAGCACTTTCTATTAATGGTCTGTCATTTACTGTCTCGCCATGACCAAACAGTTTACTTACTATATCACTGTGACTGAGCATGTCATTCACTGTCTCAGCGTGAAGACCACTAACTTTCTCACCGTAACGACCACTGACTATCACACCATAACGATTTTTCATAGTCTCACTATGAAAATTTTTTATGCTTTTCTTTTTATCCATATTGTGGTAATTATTATTTCACCGCTTTTTACTTTCCCGCATTTTTACTTTTGTGACATTTGAAATTCCCAAATGATAAAACAAAAGGGTTTCACTCGTTTCTTCACTCGGACCTTCCCTCTAACCCTCTCAACCTTGCAACCTTTATCCTTCTCTCTTTCTTGATCCTCTAGTGGATTCAAAGGATGAAGTGTCTGTCTTCATCTACTCTAGAGAAGCATAGCTTGAAGAAGAAGAAAATAACATCGAAGCTGGGAACCAATGGACCCCTAAATCCAAACCTGGTAAACTTTAGTGTGGTACCTGAAAAGGAAATTTTCCATGAGTGTCTATTGTCTTGAAAATCTCTAGTTTTATATGTTTTAAGAGAACAAGTCTAGCTTGAATGGTTCTATAGGATGGATTGACCCATTTATCTATGGTTAGTAGCTTAGTACTATATGTATGTACAATTTTATTTTGATACTGGTAAAAGCTATTGTGTGAGGAGTTGGGTCAATGAAAAATTCTCTTCTTCTCATTGATTTTATGTGATGCATGCCTTAAGACTTCTCACTAATGGATATATGATTATTATCAGAGAGATCCCCCACCTACAACTGATTTATTTGACCTGAAAAATGAACTGCAAAACCTAACTGGAAATAGCACCAAGTGTAGGGCCATAACTGCTGAACATGATGGGGAGACAAGGTTGTTGTTTAAATTTGTTCAAAATCTGATCAGTTTGAGGAAAGGTGACTTTACTGTCTTGAGGTACCAAGATGTTTTCTTGATTCATCTTATGAATAATTGACACAAAATCAATATGTGAAAGTATATCATTCACCATATGTGTGAATTGATCAAGGTCACATCCAAATCCACCTCTCTGTTTTACTCTAGACTGATTTCAACCATGTTCATTTCCAAAGGAGTAGTTAGACCAAATAAAGATGTACTTATGGACTATGAATATTGTTTATCCAAATATACCATCAGGAGGATGAAGATAAACTAGAAGCCCTGGAAAAAGGAGTTTGTTGAAGATAATGATAAGCTCTATGAAAAGTTTAATCTTATTGATTATCCAACAAGGCCAAAGGAAATTAATGATCTTGGTTTGGAACTAGATGAGGTTGTGGAATATTTAGAAGATGAATAATAATAGGAAGAGGAAGATGAAGTACCACATAGAGAAGAGGCTGATATAACTCATAGGGAAGAAGTTGTTATTGAGAATTAAAGGACTATTATTCCTCCTGTTGTTCTTCAAGAATAACCTATTGTCCCTAGAGATGTTGTTAATCTGGAAACCCAACCTGGGGCAGCAAGAGAATTATTTGTCCCAGAATCTGAGCAGCATGTAATGGAAGAGGTTGTAGTAGGAGAACTCCTTATTGTGCATGAATCAACTTAGAAGAACTCCCTACAATGGAAGAAGAAAATCTATAAGAACTCTCTAATATGCTAGAGGAATGTATAGAAGTACTCCCTGTGGATCAGTCGGTTCCTGAGTTCAAAACCTTTACTGAAGAGAGGATGGGGATAGACTTTCATCTGTCTAGGAATTAAATGACTGAGAAAAATTGTGATGAACCAGTGGATTTAGAACAAGTACCTGAGCCTCAAGGTCCTGAAATGGAAGCACTTATTGAGGGGGAGTAACCTGAAAATCTTGAGACTGGTGAAGCTGAGTCTATTAAAGCATCTCAGCCAACTGATTCATATTTTGTGTACACTAAGTATAAATTTCCTGGCTTCTATGTTGTGAGTGAATCTCAGCAGGTTACTACCACTAGGATTGAATCTTGTTCTTTGTTTCAACTGAAAGCTTCCACATACTTTGCACCTGAACCTGAACCTCAACCTGAACCTCTTCCTACACCTGCACCTTTACTGGATCAAAATTCATTTGTCAGTAAGGATGAATTGAATGTATTTGGTGACACTATATTAGCTGCAGTTGAGAATCTTATGTCCTCTCAGCATCGTCTTGTGACCAAACATAGTCAGGAAGATGCCTAACTGCTTTTAGAAAATATTATCTGGCACATTTAACCCAAGATTATCAATGAAATTCAAGAAGTAAAAGTTGATAATAAGATGCTCAGTACTAAAGTTTCAACCCTGAAAGGTATGGTTGAAAACCTACAGAAATAACTGCATTCAATATTAGAGCATGCACCTGCTCCTGCTTCTCTTGAACCTACTGTTTCAAACATCTCTCGAGACATTGTGTCCTAGATTCATCCATACCTGCTATCCTTTGATGAAAAGATTATAGAAAGGAACACACAGATGCTGCACCACATGAGAGAGCTTGTGGAGAACCTTAATAAGCTCATAGATGAATATAATGGTTGTCTTCCAAAGGTCCTAAAAAGGCTCAAATCTCTGACCATAGATGTCAAAACTTCTCATTCCTCTACTCAAACCTATACTCCTTCTATGGATAGTTCTCTTCTCAAATCTATTGTCAAGGAAGAGATTCATAATTCCTTATATGGTTTGATATGGATCCTTTATCTAATTTTGATAAGAACAGTGATAGAGTACTTGACCTGGTTCAAATTCACTCAATGATTTCCAATTATTCTCAGCAGAAGATCTCTAAGAAAGTGGTTTTTTATTTCAACCAGATTTTCTCCAAGATTAATATGACTAACCACTTCAAATACCTTGTAGAGAATTAGATAATTCCTCCTGTATCCCAAGCCTTCAAAAACCAAGTCCATATGCTCAATGAATTTACCATATTGTTGGACAAGTTCATAGAAAACAAATATGATTTTGAAAAGGCCATGCAGTATTGTAGAGAGATTATTGCAGACTTCATTAAACTTCTGAGACTGTATCTTCATGTTCAAAGTACAACAATTGTTGCTCCTGTGATTTCTCCTCTCATACCTGGATTACCTACTTTCAATTCGGCCTTATCTTCAACATCCATGTCTGTTGGCCTGGATCTTAACCAGATCAGGCCAATCATTCTTGACCACCAACAACCAAGATCTTATTCAGGTCCTACTTTGGCTCCCTTAATCTTCGAAGGTCTCCCTTTACCTTCTCTATCTACAACTTTTATTCCTTCTTCCACATCAGAAACTACCCCTATGGATTCCTCTTCTGCTGCTGATAAAGGAAAAGAGAAGGCCAATCCCTGAAGAAGTTCAGTGACTATTTTTTTAATGGGGATGTCATTGATTTTTTTATTTCTGATGTATGCTATATTTTGCACACTTTTAATAACATATTCACTGTTTTCCCCCTATTCTTTCTACTTTTTGATAATCCCAAAAGGGGGAAAAATATGAAATATATGTTAACATATGTTATTTTTCTCTATTAGTTGCATTTAATTTACCCTTTACTTGTATATGATTTGTGATCATCAAAAAGGGGGAGATTGTCGGACTCCTCATGTATTAATCATGTTTTAATGATCACAAATCCCTTTAATGTTTACAAATCTCATTAATATTTACAAATATCATTAATGTTTAAAAACCTCAATAAAGATTACAAATCTTATTCATGATCAAAAATCTCACAACTCTTATTAATCATGTATATTTATGTTTCAAGTGATCTCATAATTTATAACGGGTAATCTCAATTCATTTTATGCATATTACTGTTTAAGTCTGAAAATAATTGTTTGCCTAAGTACAAGAAACTTTGACCAATTAGACACCATGACCACTAGATACCATGACACAGTAAGCCTGACACCGTGAATCAAGACACTAAGAACAGACACCGTAATCCAGACAATCTGTTTGCCTAAGTGCCAGATAGAGTTAGAAAAACATAGTCATCAAGGCACCGTGAATCCAGAAACTATGAGCAAAGCACCGGAAGCCAGAAACTGTAAGTCAGACACTGTGACTCTGACACCGTGAAGAAGACACCATGAAGGAGACACTGTGAGAAAGACACTGTGAAAGAGACATAGTAAATGAGACACCATGAAGGAGATACTATGAAGGAGACACTATATTCATAACTACTCTGACACCGTTTCTTAAACTAGTTTGTCATTTTTCTATTTAACTTTTTAACGGTCATATTTGATGTCTTTAATGCACTGACATGTTTAATGTTTATTTGTAGACATAGTACGAGGTACGAGGCACAGAATACATGGAACTTATCGGCTAAACCTCATATATTAAAAGATAAAGAGAAGAGTGCCCAAGAGAAATAAGTAGACACCACAACAATGAAAAACATGTGAAGTGTGTTGTACAGAATAGAACACCAATCTTGGCCGCGACCACAATGTAGAGATTTCAAGATCTTTAAAGATGCAATTGTCTCATGCATTAAATCCAACAATAATGAAGAACACATGAAGTACTCGATGATCAAGAGAACATCTTCACTCATAAAGAAAACCAGATGAACCACGACACTTTGGTTTTCAATCAAAAAACAAGAGAAGGTCTCATAAACATTTCTGTGTTATCTAACAAGTCCAGAGCTGCACTGCTAATCACTAGAGAATTCTAAAATCAAATATACTCTATCTTAGTGATTCTTTTATTTACTTTTGATAAGTGTGAGTACTCTATATATTTTACTCACATACTAACTCATGCGCTGAACTGAAGGATTTCGTAATCCTTACACCAAACTCTTTACTCTTGTTTACCCACAATAACTTGGGATGAGGTCCATGTGTGGCCTGGATATTATTTTTTGACCCATGAAAAATGTGGAAGAGGTCCATGCGTGGCCTAGATAGTCTATGTACAATTGTTACCCAAATCCAGGGTGTGGATTAGAGTTTATTAATATAAACTACTCTATGGTAGGTGATCGCCAAGTGGATTGAATTAGGTATTGGCTTGAGACTGAACCACTTCTTTTATATCTGCTGTGCATCTTAGATTAAGTCTAATGTATAGTATATATTTTATATTCTTCTGCAATTTACATTAAAATAAAAATATATTTTAAAGTCACTTTGATAGTTAAACTAGCAAGTGTTTGTATATACTGTAAAAAATTAGGTTAGGGTCAAAAGTTAATTAATCATCAGATTTAATTAACTGAGAACTAATCAATCTCTTGAGAATCTATCTAACCCTTTACTGTAATAAAAATTCACTACAGTTTAACTTAGTATTATACTTGGGAGATTTTAAAAGAAATATTTTTAACAGAAATTTTAATTGGAACTCAATTCACCCCCCTCTTGATTAAACCACTCCGACCCAAAATAATTTTTTTCTTACACTGAAAATTAATAAAGTCGTTTTTGTATGTGTGGATTGCCACCTCAATGAAGTGATGTGATTATTTTTTTCATAACCAAATCAAAAGAATCATATATATAAATATATTTTAGAAAATAATATGGTTTTTATTATATAATTATATTTATGAAAATATGAAATAATTTATACTTTTATTCTTCAATGATCATTGAAAAATTAAAATTACTCACGCATACGTATGGCCTATATAACGACCCATACTTTACATACATTATTAATACTTAAAAATTGAAGCATACATATTACAACATATAATAAAACCACAAAAGGACCGTATAGGTATAGTGTCTTTAGAAACATGGAAACATAAACAACTGGTTCATAAAGCGTCTACACTATCTCCCATTTATTTCATCATATCTATAGTCCCTTTTGGCATATCTTACTTAATAACCTTATTCCTGACCTGGGGAAAGAATACATACAAAAGGGTGAGCTCAAATGCTCAGTATGGGTAAACAAAAGAAATGTCAATCACATCATATACATAAGAACATAACTTTTGGAAATCATAACCTGTAAAAGGTATCATAATTTCATTACATGGGATAAATTATAATAGTGAAATGTAATCCCAATAATCATAACATAAAACATTAAACTTTGTGGAATACACATATAACCATTGAGAATCATTTCTTGTTAGTCAAGACTCATTTCCAAGACTATCTTAGTAGACAAAGTCCATTTCTGAACCGAGTTCATTCCTCGTTTCAGTCCTATTTCACTGAACCGGTATAACCTACCGTTCTAGCCATGTCTATCTCATGAGATATAAAATCATTACCCAATACATTGGAGGGAGATATAGGTCCCACTCATCTCATAATGATACCATTCTTATGTGTGCCACAAAATCATAAACCATACATCATAGCATAACCCATGAAATAAAATTGGGAATCTTAAACATCGTGACATCATAAAACAATTCATTTAAGATAATGGAATTCATAAAAATAATTCCATAACAACATAATCAAATCAAGGTAATAATAGGGATAGAAACAGAACCCTTTATTATCTTATATGGAAAATAATTTTGATAAAACACTTGAACTCCATTCTTGAGGAAAATATTGTTTCAACTTCAAAAGCACTTTTCCTTTCTTAACATGTCATAAAATTCTAACTAAAATAAGTTGATTAAAAATAATCTTAAAAACTTGTAAGGGTAGATTCTTGGAAATAATGTTTTAAAAATAGATTCATGCCGTATAAGTTAAAAGAAAACATTCTTCTTGTACTTTTGTCGGAAAATTCAAAAAGTACCTCGTACGAAAAATGAAAAATGATTCCTTTCATATCTTTTACTAAAAACACACCGAAGGGTAAAATTGGATATAAACTATTGTATAAGGATATAAATATTACATATTGAGGAAACATGGATGTGGGTGATAAAATACACCCCAGTAAATGCCAAACTATAAACAATATTGGATAAAAATGAGATTGTGATATTTCCCTTACCTTAGGTCTGTTTTTCTTCGTAAGTGTCCGAACCTCCTGTATAATGATTTAAATAATGTTATTGACTTATTCCAGAATCATAATTATTGTTATTATATCATATATGGTCATATTATTATCTTCTTATTAGTAATATTTCATTACTACTTGTTATTCGGGTGTTTATTACTTTTTGTTCTTATTCGTGTTTTGTCGAATAAATTCTTATTATTATCTTTAGGTTATAGATACCTCATTTCCAGAATGGTATTAGTGTAATATATATCATATTCATTCATTAAATTCATTTATATAATTATTATGAAATGAAGATCATGTAGAATGAGTCACATCACATCGTGGAGACGGTATTCCCTACGTATGCACGGGTGATGATATCGTTCTTATGATCGTGGAATTGTATTGGAGTGTATGTATACTATTTAGGAATCAATATAACTTTATAATAGTCATATATAGTCATTATTTACACCATTATACCCATCCAAGTAAGGTGGTGGTGGAAAATAGATTACACCACGACATAGAGACTGTATTCCGTACGTACGCACACGCGATGATTTCTTTTTCCGTAGGATGGATAGATGGTGAAATATGGTTGTTTCATACTTATAATAACATATCAGTATATGAGTGATACTGATTTTATTACTTAATAATGAAACAACTAAAGAAGAATAAGTGAAAGAAGAAATAAAGATGAAGGAATCGGCAACGGACATTACCTCATCTTTGAAGTGCATCTTTGAGACCTCATTTTAGGGAACTAAAATAGGTCTTTGAAGAAGACCAGAACCTCTAGAATGTTTCTGGGGAAGTGGAGAGGAGAAATTGGCAGGGGTTGGCCGAGCTTGAATTCTCAAAGTGGTGTGAGGAAGAGGGCGAGGAGGTGACCTTTTATAAGGGAGGAGAGGGGCACCTTTGGAATAACAAAAAATATTATTTTATTATAAAGTCAAATTCGGTTTTTAATAGCTCCAAATTGATATATTTATAAGATAAGGTGGGTAGGGGTACTCTCATCCAATATAATTTAGACAAGTTTAGGTTTCAATTTTAACCTTATCATTTAGATTTAACTTTAAGTTAGATAATTTAACTTTTACCGTGTCTTCTTGTTTTCTTACACTCTAAGGTTAATAAACATACTATATCAAGCCAAACAAACCCCAAGTTGTTTATTATTAATATATAAAACCTTATATAAGTCATTTTGCCTAACCTTAGATTTTTAGGAATAAAATTACAATTAATAATATAATATTTTTTTTAAAAACTATTTTATGTCAATTTTGACACTATTTAGTAATTGATTTTTGTGAAAATCAAAACAGAATGATTAGTTCGAACCAAGTTAATTAAATCAATACTAACATGTCATGTTAACCTATAAAATTAGTTTAATTCATAAAAAGTCTCAAATTAAATTTATTTGGGTATTTATAACATCAATTATGTCAATACTTCATTAATAAGATAATTACTATATCATTGTTGTCTCATAAATAAACTAAATTATTTAATGTCTAAAAATTACAAATAAAATACCATTATGTAGGAAATATTTTTATATTTATAATGAAAATTTATAGTCGAATTTATCTTATGTATAACCCCATATTAAAAATTATTTACTTATTAAACTTTAATTTTAACTATTTTAACCCTTCTTTAAATAAATTAATAATAAATGTCCTAATCTAATCCAAGTGGGCCTAAATGGTCATATTTTATTCCTAAGGTTGTTTTTTAGAATTACTCTTGTCAAATAGAATTAGGACATGTGTTTGTGTAATAATAATATCATTTTTATCCTTAATTACCCTATTTACTTTTAATCGTGGTAAAAAAAGTAAAATGTTACTATTCACCAAAAAGTAATTTTCATCACATTGAACAACATTTTACTTACTGAAATCAACCTTGTCTCTCGGATTTTCTAAATTCCACTCACAGAAGCGGTAAAATTATGTTTTATGAAAAATTCAGTTTTTTAACTACCACTTAGTGGTTTCACTAGTCGTCAAAAATTGAAGGTTTTCAGAAAAATACCAAAAATTCACCCTAGGCTAATTTCGATATTCCGAATCCAAAAATAAAGTCCATTTTGAAAAATAAAATTTATAAAATTTCAAAAAGTGGTTATTACTATTCATAATGTCTAGTTTTAATAATATTTTAATAGCATATCATTGTTTAGTGAAACTCGGTATTGCGTATGACACAAGCTATCGAGGAAGGCTGTGGTTGCGTGTAAAGCAAGCCAAGCCAGTGTTAGTGAAAGATTCCTTTGATGATTTATATAACATAAAAACAAAATATTTCACAAAAAAGTATCGGGTGTTACATTCTACCCCCCTTAAAATGAATTTCACCCTCGAAATTCGTCACTTTGTAACAAACAGATGAGGATAACTCTCCCTCATCATATCCTAAAGATCCCATGTAGCTTTTCTAATTGGTTGTTCCTCCATAAAACTTTCACCAATCGAGTGGTCTTTCTTCGTAGGACTTTTTCGCTACGATCCAGAATCTCTATCGGCTGTTCTTTATAAGAAAGATCTTACTCCAGTAGTACAACTTCTGAGCTAAGTACATGTGAAGGATCAGGTATGTACTTTCTCAGGAGAGATACATGGAACACATCGTCAACTTGAGAGAGATTCGGTGGAAGCGCCAATCGGTAAGCTACCTTCCCAACACGATCCAGTATATCGAAAGGACCGATATATCTAGGGCTCAACTTCCCCTTCTTTCCAAATATCATGACTCTCTTCCAGGGAGATATTCGTAAGAACACTTTATCACCCACTTCAAACTCTAGGTCTTTTCTTCGGTTGTCGGCATAACTTTTCTGTCGACTCTGAGCTGCTCTTATGTGTTGTTGAATAGATATGACCTTTTCTGCCATTTCATCAACGAGATCAGGTCCTAATAGCTTTCTTTCCCCAACTTCATCCCATCAAGTTGGAGTCCTGCATTTCTTTCCATAGAGAGCTTCATAAGGAGCCATCTGAATACTGGAGTGAAAGCTATTATTATAAGAAAATTCCACCAAAGGTAGGTGTTGATCCCAACCACCTATGAAATCCATAGAGCAAGCTCTCAACATATCTTCTAGAGTTTGAATTGTTCTCTCAGACTGACCGTCTGTCTGAGGATGATAAGAAGTGCTGAAACTCAACTCTGTATCTAGAGTATGCTGAAGACTTCGCTAGAACATTGAGGTAAATCTCAGATCCCGATCAGATATAATAGAAAGTGGTACTCCATGCAATCTTACCACTTCCTTTACATATATCCTAGTAAGCTAATCCAGAGAGAAATCCTCTCTAATAGCAATGAAGTGTATAGACTTTGTAAGATGATCAACTATGACCCAGATAGCATTATTGCCTTTGGATGTTTTAGGAAGTCCTGTGAAAAAGTCCATAGTGATGTTTTCCCATTTCCATTCGGGTATGGGTAATGGTTGTAACATCCCCTTATACTTCTGTCTCTCAGCTTTAACTTGTTGACAAACCAAGAATCAAGAGACATATTCAGCAACATCTCTTTTCATGCCATCCCACCAGAAGTACTCTTTTAGGTCCCTATACATCTTCGTGCTTCCAGGATGAATAGAGAATGAAGAACTATGAGCCTCATCCAGCAGCTCCTTCTTTAATTCATGGATGGGAGGAACACAAAACCGATTCCTGAACTTTATTATCCCATCACAATCAAGGTTGGATTCAGGAACATTTCTCACCTTCTTTTGTAACTCTACATCTTATTTCTGTGCCTCTTTAATCTTCACACGTATAGATGGTTGAACATTCATTTGAGAAAGATACGATTTTTCCCCTTCCATTATAATTCCAAGATCCATTCTTTCTAAATCCATAAATGTTGGATCTTTTGTGATCCTCATCAGGGATAAACTGGCATGGTCTTGTCGACTTAATGCATCTGCCACATTTTTTGCTTTCCCAGGGTGGTAATGGATTGAGCAGTCATAATCCTTAATCATCTTCAACCATCTTCTTTGACACATATTCCGCTCCTTTTGTGTGAAAATATACTTTAAACTTTTATGATCAGTATAAATGTCACACTTGTCTCCATAAAGATAATGCCTCCAAATCTTTAATGCAAAGATTACCGCAGCTAACTCCAAATCATGTGTTGGGTAATTTTGCTCATGGATTTTCAACTGTCGTGAGGCATAATCTATCACCATATCATTTTGCAAAAGAACACACCCCAATCCCTTCATGGATTCATCACTATAGATCACAAACCGTTATTGACTACAAGGCAGTGTGAGAACAGGTGCACTGGATAACCTTCTTTTCAACTCCTTGAAATTCTCTTCACATTCTTCCGTCCAAACAAACTTAACTCCGTTCCGAGTCAACTTGGTGAGTGGATTAGATAATCATGAAAAATCGTTCACAAAACGTCGATAATATCCAGCCAAACCAAGAAAACTTTGGATCTCAGTTACTGTTGTTGGTCTCGACCATCTTTCAATAACCTCTGTTTTTGCGGGATCCACATATATCCCATATTTTGAGATTATGTGACCCAAAAGTGAAACATTATGAAGACAAAATTCACACTTGGTAAATTTGGCATAAATCTTATCCTTTCTCAGGGTCTTCAATATAATTCTCAAGTGATCTTCATGTTCTTCCTTGATCTTTGAATAGACAATAATATCGTCTATAAAGACTACCACAAATTGATCAAGATAGTTTCTAAAGACTCTATTCATCAGATCCATGAAGATAGCAAGGGAATTAGTAAGACCAAATGGAATCACTATAAATTCATAGTGTCCATACCTTGTACGGAAAGCCGTATTTGTTATATCCTCCCTTTTGACCCTTAATTGATGATACCGTGAACGAAGATCAATCTTGGAAAAGTATTGAGCTCCGCGTAGTTGGTCAAATAAGTCATCAATGCGTGGGTTAAGATATTTGTTCCTGATAGTGATCTTGTTAAGTTCTCGATAATCAATGCAGAGTCTCATTGATCCATCTTTCTTCTTAACAAATAGAACAGGTTCCCCCAAGGTGACGCACTAGGGCATATGAATCCCTTATCAAGATTCTCTTGGAGTTGCTTCTTCAATTCCTGCAACTCAATTGGGGCCATTCTATAAGGTTTCTCTGAAATAGGCAAAGTACCCGGTATGAGTTCTGTTGAAAACTCAACCTCACGATTTGGTGGAAGACCCGGTAATTCCTCCGGAAAGACATCATCAAACTCCCGTAAAATGGACATATTCTTAATCGTGAGTTTCTCACCAACCATTTGAGATAAATAACCTTCATTTAGTGGAATCAATACCCATAAAATGGAAGAAATTACTACTGGAAGGTTATGTTCATCCTTGCATCGATAGACGATCATAGATTGATCTGGAATATGAAATGTGACTTCCCTTCTATGGAAATTGATATGATCTCTATGTAGAGAAATCCAATCCATACCAATAATCACATCAAATTCCACTATAGGAAGGATCACAAGATTTGTAGGAAGCACTTTCCCACAAACTTCAATCGGAGAAGAATTATATACTTTTGATGCGACTGCTGTGCCATTAGGTGTTATCACAGCTAACTCAACATCTAATTGTTGAGGAAATATGATGATACCCTTAGAAAATTATTCATAAATAAAAGAGTGGGTGGATCCAGAATCAAATAAAACATTTTCTACTTTAGAGTGAATGGTAAATGTACCTTTCACCACAGCGTTATCGTACTCCACATTGCTGATAGAAATTGCATGTGACTTTCCATTGTCTTTAGCCTTAAGAGTTTGTTGACGTCGACCATCACCATCAACCCTTGGATTAGGGCATTTATTGGCATAATGTCCCATATCCTTGCACATGAAACATTGAAGTGTAGTAGGTTTATTCTGGGTATCCCTTCCTTTTTTTGCATCATTAGACATCTTCTTCCCATCATCGTGGAATTCAAATGCCCGATGACCTTCCTTTCCACATTTGAAACATTTACTTGTCCCTTTAAGAAAACTACCTCCATGTTTCTTTCCACACTTTGAGCATAATGGAAAGCTCATATTATTTTCAGTGTTCTCTTTATATTTTCCTTTGAATTCCATTTTCCTCTTCTTATCAAACCCATATGACTGATGGGTTACTCCAATCTCCATCTCAACTTTGAGAGCACATCGAACGATTTCCTCTTAGCTATTGAAGTCCCTTATGGATAAGTCCCTTTGATGACTCGGTTTTGAGCCACTAAAGAATCGATCAATCTTGCTCTCAGGTTGGATAATAATACCAGAAGCATACCTTGCAAGTCTTGTAAAATTTTCTTCATAGGTACCAACAGATTCATCATCCTTTTTCTTCAGTTCAATAAACTCTTTCTCCATCTTTGTTCGGATAATACGAGGGAAGTACTTATTGAAAAATAAGTTCTTGAACTCGTCTCATTCCATGGACACAATTTCATCCCTTTGCCTCGTATTCTTAATAAGATTCCACTATTGATTAGCATCACCTTCAAAATGATACACTGCTAAGATGAATTTATCATGCTCAGAACATTAAAGAACTGAAAATATCTTTTCAGTAGTACTAATCCATTGTTCCGTAACTAATGGATCAGTAGACCCGCTGAATGAAGGTGGACGCTGCCTCATGAAGGATTCAACAGAATGTTTCTCCTTCCTTTTGTCATTTGGAATTCCTCTATGACTCATAGCTTGAGAATGTTGTGTGAGAATGGCTACAAGATTTTTCATTCCATCTCCTATAACGTTTGGTTGCTCAGGGGGACAATCGTTGCATTTCCCGTCGCATTCCGCATTAACACGGTTCCTTTGGGTTCCACCCATTGACTAAAACCAAGAATAATAGTGTGAGCAACACTAATTATAATAGGAAAAACACATAATCAAGAATAAAATTTCACACTTAAGGTCTTATCCTAGGTTATTCATCGCCATTTCTAAAACACTAATATTGTGTTCTATGCTTAGACTTATCCTTAGGGTTCTTACTAAGGCTTTCATATCCTAGTTTCCAAAGGTTGACGATACCTTTCCTCTGATACCAACTATAATGACCCATACATTACATACATTATTAATTCTTCAAAGTTGAAGCATACTTATTACAACATATAACAAAACCACGAAAGGACAGTATAGGTGTAGTGTCTTTAGAAACTGGGAAACATAAAAAAATGGTTCATAAAGCGTCTACACTGTCTCCCATTTATTTCATCATATCTAGAGTCCCTTTTGTAATATCTTACTTAATAATCTTCTTCCTGACCTGGGGAAAGAAAACATACAAAAGGGTGAGCTCAAATGCTCAGTAAGGGTAAAAAAAAGAAATTTCAATCACATCATATACATAAGAACATAACTTTTGGAAATCTTAACCTACAAAAGAAATCATAATTTCATAACATGGGATAAATCATAATAGTGAAATGTAATCCCAATAATCATAACATAAAACATGAAACTTTGTGTAATACACACATAATCATTGAGAATTATTTCTTGTTAGTCAAGACTCATTGCCAAGACTATCTTAATGGACAAATTCCATTTCTGAACCAAGTTCATTCCTCATTTCAGTCCTGTTTCACTAAACCGGTATAACCTACCGTTCCAGCCATGTCTATCTCATGAGATATAAAATCTTTACCCAAAGCATTGGAGGGAGATATAGGTCCCACCCATCTCATAATGATACCATTCTTATGTGTTCCACAAAATCATAAACCATACACCATAGCATAACCCATGTAATAAAAATGGAAATCTTAAACATCGTGACAACATAAAACAATTCATTTAAGATAAATAAATTCATATAAATAATTTCATCACAACATAATCAATTCAATTTAATAATAGGGATAGAAACATAACCCTTTATTATCTTAGATGGAAATTAATTTTGATAAAACACTTGAACTCCATTCTTGAGGAAAATATCCTTTCAACTTCAAAAACACCCTTCCTTTCTTAACATGTCATAAAATTCTAACTAAAAGAAGTTGATTAAAAATAAACTTTAAAACTTGTAAGGGAAGATTCTTGGAAATAATGTTTTAAAAATCCATTCATGCCGTATAAGTTAAAATAAAACAATCTTCTCGTACTTTTGTCGGAAAATTTAAAAAGTACCTCATACGAAAAATGACAAAAGATTCCTTTCATATCTTTTAATAAAAACTCACTGAAGGGTAAAATTGGATATAAAATATTGTAGAAGGATATAAATATTACATATTGAGTAAACATGGATGTGGATGATAAAATACACCCCAATAAATGCCAAAATATAAACAATCTCAGTTAAAAATGAGATTGTGATATTTCCCTTACCTTAGGTCTGTTTTTCTTCGTAAGTGTCTGAACCTCCTGTATAATGATTTAAATAATGTTATTGACTTATTCCATAATCATAATTATTGTTATGATATCATATATGGTCATATTATTAGCTTATTATTAGTAATATTTCATTACTACTTGTTATTCGAGTGTTTATTACTTTTTGTTCTTATGCGTGTTTTATCGAATAAATTCTTATTCTTCTCTTTAGGTTATAGATACCTCATTTCCAGAATAATATTAGTGTTATATATATCATATCCATTCATTAAATTCATTTATATAATCATTATGAAATGAAGATCATGTAGAATGAGTCACATCACATCATGGAGACGGTATTCCGTACATACGCACGAGTGATGATATCATTCCTATGATCGTGGAATTGTATTGGAGTGTATGTATACTATTTCAGAATCAATATCACTTTATAATTGTAATATATAGTCATTATTTACCAGAACCTCTATTATATTTTTAGGGAAGTGGATAGGATAAGTTGGCAGGTGTTGGCCGAGCTTGATGGCTCAAAGTGGTGTGAGGAAGAGGGGGAGGAGGTGCCCATTTATAAGGGAGGAGAGGGGCACCTTTGGAATAACTAAAACTATTTTTTATTATAAAGTCCAATTAGGTTTCTAATAGCTCCAAATTGATATATTTAGAATATAAGGTAGGTAGGGGTCGAAATCCTCTCATCAAATAGAATTTAGATAGGTTTAGGTATCAATTTTTATGTTATCATTTAGATTTAACATTAAGTTAGATAATTTAACTTTTACCGTGTATTCTTGTTTTCTTACACTATAAGGTTAATAAACTTACTATATCAAGACAAAAGAACCCCAAGTTGTTTATTATTAATATATATAACCTTATATAATTCATTTGGCCGAACCTTAGATTTTTAGGAATAAAATAATAATTAATAATATAATATTTGTTTAAAAAACTATTTTATGTCAATTTTGACACTATTTAGTAATTGATTTTTGTGAAAATAATAACAGAATGATTAGTTCGAACCAAGTTAATTAAATCAATAATAACATGTTATATTAACCTATAAAATTAGTTTAATTCATAAAAATCAAATTACATTTATTTGGGTATTTATAACATCAATTATGTCAATATTTCATTAATAAGATAATTACTGCATCATTTTTGTGTCATAAATAAATTAAATTATTTAATGTCTAAAAATTAAAAATAAAATACCATTATGTAGAAAATCGTTTTAGATTTCTAATGAATATTTATAGTCGAATTTATCTTATGTATAACCCCATATTAAAAATGATTTACTTATTAAACATTGATTTTAACTATTTTAACCCTTCTTTAAATAAATTAATAATAAATGTCCTAATCTAATCCAAGTGGGCCTAAATGGTCATATTTTATTCCTAAGGTTGTTTTTGGTAGAATTACACTTGTACAATAGAATTATGACATGTGTTAAGATAATAATAATATCATTTTTACCCTTAATTACCCTATTTACTTATAACCGTGGTAAAAAGTAAAAAGTTACTATTCACCAAAAAATTATTTTCTTCTCATTGAACCACATTTTAAATACTGACATCAACTGTGTCTCTATTATTTTCTAAATTCCACTCACAGAAGCGGTAAAATAATGTTTTATGAAAAATTCAGTTTTTTAACTACCACTTAGTGGTTTCACTATTCATCAAAAATTGAAAGTTTTCAGAAAAATACCAAAATTTTACCCTAGGCTAATTTCGATATTCCGAATCCAAAAATGAAGTCCATTATGAAAAATAAATTTTATAAAATTTCAGAAAGTTGTTATTACTATTCATAACGGCTAGTTTTAATAATATTTTAATAGCATATCATTGTTTAGTGAAACTCGATATTGTGTACGACGCAAGCTATCGAGGAAGGCCGCGGTTGCGTGTAAAGAAAGCCAAGCCAGTGTTATTGAAAGATTCCATTGATGATTTATATAACATAAAAAAAAATATTTCACATAAAAGTCTCGGGTGTTAGAGTCTACTATCTCTGTGATCATAATGTAGATCATTTTTGAAAAATATTTTTTATGATTGGATTTAAAAGTGTATTTTAGGTAATAATTATGATAATTATTTACTTATTATTATTCTGCATATGTTTAAATAATTACCACTTTGACCATGATCAATACACAAAAGCTGTTCTGAAATAATGAAGTAAAATTCGTCCAAACACCCAATGCAAACTTAACTGATTAAATATTTAAATAAGTAATTAAAAATAAATATAATAACTGATTTAAATATTAGGTATTAAATGTATAAATCTTTTTTATGAAATAAAGTAATTTATTTAATAGTATTATACAATAGTTAGAGGACATACAAGGAAATTCGGGACTCGAGGTAAGGGGTTTTCTTTTTTCATTTTTTTAGTGAGACATCAGATGTATTCCCCACTTATTTATATTATATGGTGTATATAATTCAAATTTTATAAATAATATCAAGAATAATTCATAAATCATGGTATTTTATGTTTCAATTTTAATTTATTTATTCAAGGTGATTGAATAAAATATTACTATGTGGTAAAGAGTTTACAAACTCAATTTGTTTTGTTATAAAACTTCTACACTAAATCTGTTATGATATGATTATGTATTAATTGATATCTAATTATTTTTATTATTTATTTTTAATTATTTGGTATGGATTTTAAATTTTCACACAATTCACTCCATTTATTAATTATCAATTTACTAATATGATCTTTGTAACACTCAATCGTCCCAAATTCCTTTATTTGCGACATATATTTATAATAAGTATATATCTTATTTATGTTACAATATTTTTATTTTTGGATTTCCTATGTTCATTTTTAATTTATACGAAATAATATGATATTATTTTTATTGATCAACATTTATTTTATTCTCATCTGGTGATGAATGTGTTTAATATGTTTAATTTCCATTTCCACCCTTATTGATTGAAGAAACATCAACAAAGTAATTTTAAGTGATAGTGATATTATATTTTTATTTTTTATAATTTATCATTCTATTAAATTTTCATTTTTTCCAAATAAATTGAATCATTTTATTTTATTAAAATAAATTATTTCTTAAATCCATTTTATATTGTCCTTTAACTTATTTTAAAAGGTTTTAAAAGGAAATTTTCTAATGTTTTCCAAATGGGTCACTTTTAACTATTTTTTTAAAATGTTTTGAAAAAAATGTATATTTTTAATATTTATGAAATGAATAGATTTTCTCCCCATCATGTCCATTATATTTATTAAATCTTTCTTTATATGTTTCAATGTTTTTTAAAAATGTGGGGACAAAGCTGATTTTTATTATTCTGATATAAAATACATATTTACATCTAGATAGTGGAAGAACCATTAAATATCCCATAATCCCAAGTTCAAGTGTCCCATTAACATATACTGAAGGATCTTGTGATTGAAAGCCCTAATTTTAGGCCAGAAATTCCATTTTTTGGGCCTAAAGGCCCCTTCAATGAATAATACTACTACAAAACCTGGATGGCTACAATATCAACTATAGTATTATCACCACTACAATTAAATCACTGATTTAATTTCACCACTACAATAGTACTGCTAATAAAACCCTATTATAGAGCGATTTAGTGATTTGGAAAATCACCACTACCCAATTTTGAACCTGATACTTTTGGATGAAAATAGCACTTTTTATCTAGGTAGATGGAGACCGATTACATAGCAAGTTGGCATAAGGAAATGTTTCCTAAATCATCTCTGTATCACTACATGCCCACATCATTCATATATCATTGTCTTTAATGTCTTCACCTCCATCATAAATCTTCCATGGGGCTTGCAATGATTCAAACATTATTCTTTTGAATGATGTATTATAGGGAATTTCCACTCATTTTCCACCCCAACTACTATGTTTCCATGTATATTTAAAAAAACATTATTTTCAAATTATTTTTTGGTTTTTAGTTTTAAAAAGTGATTTTTAAATTGAAAAGGACATTTTTCTCAAAAATTATTTTAATTACCTTTTATTGGTCTTTTAATTTATTAACAACAATAAACCTTGTTGTTACTTATATATAAAATAAGGATATTTTGAAATGATGAAATCCTCATTCTTTCTCTGGATGGATTTTGATTGTTTTAAAGGCATTTTTCTATAACTTATTTCTTTTCCATGGGTTAATCATATTTCAATGTGATTTTCATTGAACTCATTTCATTTTCATGTTTTAATAATGTCTCAAAGATTTTTTTTGGAAACCATTTTTTTCATTGGTTAATCATGTTTTAATGATATTTTTATGGAAACCATTTCTTTTACAAAAGATAACATCGTTTTAAAAAGAATAAATTAATTTCAATGAGTTTATAATGAATTGAATACTCTATACACTTTATTCAAGATAAACTTCATGAGCATTATTTATAATGATGAGTTGTTCTACTATTAACCAAGTTTGGGTGGTTCTATTATAAACTAATTATGGTTAGTTATGTTATTAACCAAGGATGGGTGGTTGCGTTATTAACCAAGGATGGGTGGTTTCATGATAAACCAAAGATGGGTGGTTATGTCATATCTCTCCAATGAATTGTGTAATGGTTATGTTCTCAAATGAATTATATTCAAAGTTGGATATATGGTTATTTCAATTTTAAGGGTTCTGAAAGTGTTACATGATGATTATTTACCAAGAAAAAAATGATTTAATTATTATTGAAATGTTTATAAATTTCTATTATGATCATGATTGATATGATATGGCTTATGATTGTTGATTCTAATGAATCATACATTTTTGAAAGAAATATTCTATATATTCATGTTTTATGATCCATGTATTTATGGGTATGAATATTCTTATATTACACTCATATGCTTTGATTATTGGTTGTTGTAGTTCATATCAAAGGATTATCAAGTTTTTTGGGGGTTAGGATTCGAAAACCTCAGGGAAAGTGTTTTGGATAAGACTGTACATTGGGAAACACCAATAAATTGTAATAAAATATGAAGTGGTTAGTTTCCAAGTAACAAAATCACTGTATAGATAATATAAGTTCATGTGGCTCTATAATAGTTATACGTAATGGCAATACCCCTATATGGGTGCATTAGGTCTTAAATCGATCATCACCATATTTATGGTAAAGATGAATTTCTGTAGATATAATTTGATTATACTATGGGATATGATATGGTAAATTGATATTCTCCTTATAAACCATTATAAAGGGAACATAAATGATACCCAGGCAATTTTATGTTAGGAATTAGACAATTGATAATATAGATTGAAACCAAAAAATTCACATGTTAAGTAATATATTTATTAGTTATCCCTTTAAAGTTCATATTTTCCATTTTATATATTTAATATTTTAAAAACTATCATTTCTAATTTTTTCCTTTATTTTTAGTCAATTTTTGGATATTTAAGGAACTTGGTCAACAACCAATGTGACATGATATGTGATGAATACAGAAATGTGATTCCCAATTTGATTGGAGTAGGATTTGAGAACATAATGGCAATTCTTACTCAATGAATACAATTTTTAAAAATAAACCTGAATCATGGGGAAATCCCACATCCCAGTAAGAAAGACAAAGCCACAACTGATATCTTTAGTTGAAAATTCCTCTAACATTTATTGGATATTTTATTCATTTAATCATATAAAAATGGATTAAATACACTTAAAATATCTTCAATAACCTTGAATTATTTTACAAACTAAAGGTCTTGGTGGTTGATTATCATATGGATGGAGAAACTAATCAGTGGTGGATTTTGATCAAAAATACAAAGATTGAGGATGATATCTAAGTGATAGAGTGGAAGGAATTCCAATAAAAGTTTTTCATTAAATATTTTCCCCATTATCTATGACTTAAAATTGAGTGGGGTTTCCTTGGCCTCAAGAAAAAGGACAACGAATCCATTAGGGAATACAAGGATAACATTAGAAGACTTGAATGGTACACTTAAGACATTTTCATTGAACTGAAAAGTAAAT
Source organism: Viscum album (assembly GCA_963277665.1). Lineage (NCBI taxonomy): Eukaryota > Viridiplantae > Streptophyta > Magnoliopsida > Santalales > Viscaceae > Viscum > Viscum album. Next base: position 2,102,750,987 of record OY728145.1, on the reverse strand, counting down.
TTAATTACTTATTTGTTGGGTTAAAGGTGAGTCTATATAAAGATCTAGTGATTAGAAACTTTTAAACCTGTATGGAAATTGTATGATGTGCTCTCAAAGTCAAAATATAGATTATTGAATCTCAAGGGTATCATGGGTTAGGATATACGAAGTGGAAAATAAATTTCAATTCTAGTGGAGATTTAGAGAAATTTCATTTGGGAAGAAAGTTCAACATCCTACATGTAAAATTTCTATGTAGAATCATGCTAGAAATTGACTGAAGAGGAAGAGGAAATGATTTACGTAAAAGAAAGAAGGGAATTTATCCAGTGAATGATGATATGAGAAACCCACCAATGTGATGGAAGAAAGGAATGATCCATTAAAACCTCAGCCTATTGTCTAATGTTTAATCTAAAATAAATAAATACACTAAAAATCAATGAACTATGCAAGGGCCTGTCAACTATAAATGACAATAACAATGCCCAATGCAAGAGATAAGAGTGAGATTATTCCATCACAACTGTTGAGGTGAATCCCCACAAATATGTTGTGATATGTACACTAGTTATTCATTCAAGGATATATAATATAATGTTTAATTCTAGTTTTGTTCATTCTTTCATATCATATAAGTTTACTAGAACTATTCAAACATGACTTCAATACATGGAAATAGAGTTATTAGTGAAAACTAAAAAACTTAAAAATCATTGCATCGCATGTATATAACATCTTTCCTATCCATATTTGTGGGCCTATTTTCTATAGAATGATATTATACTACATTTTCTGGAATTCAATTCTATTTTTGGTATGAATTATCTTTCCTTGTATAGAGGTAACATAAATTATCAAGGTAATGGAATCATCCATCATATCAGGAATCACCCATTGATTCTATATAAGTGAAAGGAGAAGGATGAATCAACTTTGAAATTTTCATCCCAATAATGGATAATATTTCATTATGAGAAAGCGCATCTAGATCAAATGACTAAGACAAAGGAAAATATCGTCCTTTATAACATGATCGTTGTAATGGAATCTGTTAATGCTTTTCCTGCACACTTTTGTGGTCATTATCTAGGATTTGAGGTTGAGTTCTCAATCAGTATTATAATTAGATATTCTCCAATATAAAAGACATAATATATAATATACACTATATAAATTTAAGATATTAAAATGAAACTATAGGAGAATCGATATAAATTATTTATATGCCCAACTTCTTCACCATGAGGTGTGATGGTCCCCTTTATCTAGAATAATGATGGGTCAATGTGACTATTCATTGATTATCTTGAGGTAAAAAAGATCATGATAAATAAAAAGTGTCATATTACATATATTAATCAGTTATTTGATAATATTTATGGATACAAATACTTCTCTATGGTGGTTCATTAGTTGGGATATTATTATCTAAAGTTGTATAAGGAGGATGTCCATAGACTAATTTTTATTCAAGGTACGAGAACTATGAGTTCATAGTTATTCCTTTTGGACTCTCTAATACCACAACTATATTAATTAACTTCATGATCAGTGTCTATTGGGAATATATTAAAAAAAATTGGTAGTCTTTATTTATGGAATTCTTATCTACTCCAAAATTAATGATGGAAATGGGGATCATTTGAATATTTTATTGAAGACCTTAAAAAGGGAAAAATTATATATGATGTGTAGTAAATATGGGTTTTGGATGGATCAAGTAATATTCCTTTGGAATATTATTACTAGAATAAGGATATACATGTATCATTCAAAAACTGAGGCAATTAAAGAATGGTAAATACCAAAATATGTAACCGAGATCTACAGTTTCTAGGGATTAGAAGGGCACTATCCTTGATTTGTGATATAATTTTCCATATTGTGAAGACTAACAAATAAGCTAACTAAAAATTTAGTGATGTTTGTATAGACTAATGAATGTTAGTTGGTATATAGAGTGTTAAATAAGAAGCTAATCGCCACACAAGTTATTACATTACCCACTAGTGGGGAAGGATTTGGGATCCACAAAAATTTATCCAAAAATAGATTAGGTTACTTACTCATGAAATATGAGAAGGTGATATCCCATGCCCCTCTCCAATTACAAACCCATGAGTAGAATTACCAAACACATGATCTACAATTGAATATGGTAATCTTTACATTAAATATTTTGTGACATTATCTATATGAGAAGATGTGATAATATATTTAGATCATAAAATACTCAAGTAAATATCCACAGAAAAAAATCTTAATATACAATAAAAAATTGTTAGAGGTGATCAAGGTTTATGATTGTTCAATTTATTATCATCCCATATAGGAGAACAAAGTGATAGATTCTTATTTTAGAAAGGATCCCATAACCTTATCCACAATGAAGATATAAAGGGATCCAATCTTCAAGGACATTCTAAGAGGTAAATTGGAATTATAAAAGTAAATTAATTCCAACTTTCTCAAATAACTATTCAACTATCCATTCTTGGGAGAATTTGGGTAGCTAAAAAAGATAATTAGAAGATACAGAGAAATGTGGTGAATATTAGGATGTTTAAAATTTCTAAATATATAGTTATAAGGTTTTGAACCAGGATACATGTCCTATAAAAATTATATTTCAAGATGGATCCTCTAGATGTTTCACATATCTCATCCATCTACATTCTTCTATGAAGAACTATGATTTATAAATATCTTGGAAAAACTTTTTGGTGGGATAACATGAAGAAAAAAGATTTTAGAATTTGTATCTCAGTGGTTGGTATGATAACAAGTCAAGTATTTGTGGGAGTATTCAAAGGGTATAATGAAACCATTTCCTTTACTAGTATGAAAATAGGGAATAATTACCATGGATTTTATTGTAGTACTTAAAAGAAATAAACCAATTATAGTGTTAGTTGATCAACATAAAAAGTTATCACATTTAACTACTATCAAGGAATATTTATCTCTTTAAAAACTCAAAAATGTATACATTAGCGAAGTGGTAATACTGCATGGAGTTCCACTCTCTATTGTATATAATCAAGGTTTGAGGTTGAACTTTAAAATATGGAGAACCCTTGAAAAATAATTTGATACAAATTTGAGTTTAAATTATACTTATCGCACTCAAATAGATGGTCTTTATGAGAGAATAATTCAAACATTTCGGATATGCTAAGAGAAGGTTCAATGCATTTCCAAGGATGTTGGGAAAAAAACCTTCTCCTATGTGAGCTCTCATATGATAATTGTTTAAATTCTAGAATTCTAATGGACTTTATGAAAATATATATGGGAATAGGTTTTAGAATCCAACATGGTGGGATGATGTTATAGAGTGTAATATTATGGGACTTGATGTTATCCAAGATATTATAGAAAAGGTCAAAACCATTCAATATCATTTTATATTCATCCAAAGTTAACAAAAAATCAATGTAAACAACCACCGATGAGGCTTGGAGTTTGTGGTCAAAGATAAGGTGTTCCTTCATATATCACTATGGAATAAATTCATGAGTTTTGGGTAGAAAGGAAATATTATTCCTATAAATACAAGCCCTATTGATATCGTTTTTCACATTGGTGTTATGACATATATATTAGCACTTTAACCTAACCTATCTCAAGTACATGATACATTATTTATGACCATCTTGAAGAATTGTATTCCAGAAACCTCACATGTACAGAATTCAGAGGTGGTACCTTTTGAAAATGATCATTCATATATGTAGCATAAAATGAAGATGCCATATTTTAAAGTAAAGTTATATGATATAAGAAAACTCACTAGGTCCAAATATTGTGGTGGAACCACAAGTTTGAGGATAGAATATGGGAACTAGAAGAGGTAATGAAATAGAAGAACACTAAAATATTATAGTGTATAAAATGGAATTTTTAGGGTGAAATATCTGAATGGGGAATGACATAATGTCTAGAACCTTTTTAAACGAAATTTACTTTTAAATAAATAAATGTGGTTTTTTGTAATGTGGTCGTAGAGAACCCATGTACTAATTTAAATATTTTGGACAATTATGGCATGTTGTATTTAAAAGACCATTAATATTTTTAACCATTAACAATATAGACATTATAAAGTGACTATTAAAATTACATTATTAAGGGTTATGATAAATTCCAATTGAAACAAATAGAAGATATGATGATGCCGACCAGTAGTATCATACCCAATAAATCCCATTTATCAAATATTCAATGTGAGATGATATTAATGAGATTTATCCGTTACCGAGTAAATATGAGATTCAAAAAATTAAACATAAGAGAAACCATTTATTGTATAATTTCATGTTTATTTAGACCATTACCCAAACCGTATTCGTTGAACCCCCTGAGAATGTGTCACCATCACACACCTTACATTAGGGATTACACTGGTATAACAAGAAGTTATGTATCTAGAAACAAGAACTAAATATATATATATATATTAATTAAATGAAATAATTATTATATTTAACCCTTTTTATTATTAATTTATAAATTATTATAAAATGGCTTCAATAGAAATTAGATTTTGATAAAAAGAAATCAAATTTTTATTTTTGGTAAAATATATTGAGTATCATATTAGATACTCTTTTTGATAAACTTAAAAAATTTTGAAATATATTTTATATTGGTAAAAAAATTATTATTATGTTATATTTATTTAAATATAAATAATTATATAATTTAATTAAGTATGATGTAATTTTTATAATGGCTAGAAAGTGGTTAGCTTCGTAAAAACAAGTATTTTCCAAAAAATAATGATTTTTTAATTAAATGTGATAATTCAATAATTTAGGATATTATATTGCTAAAATAATTAAGTTTTTTGAATTCATCTTTTTTATAATAACAAATTGTGATTTTTTAAAATTCTCTAAGACAGTCAAATTTTTGTGTAAAAATTAAATACAATAAAAATATATGGTTTGTATTATGACATCATAAATACTTAAAAGTGATATAATAAATAAAATTAAATGAATTAATGACCAAATAAATATATTCTTTAAATAATGTCTTTTTAATTTAGTTTGTTAATTTTATAATACTTTAGTGAATCCAGCAAATCCTATATTATATTTTATGATTTAAAAATAAATTTTTTATAAAAATTACTCAATTCCACATAAATAATGGTATTATTTTAAAATTTTCAGTTATTTTCCTTACCAAAATATTTAAAACAAATACTCTTTAATATAAACAATCATAAAAAACATTGTAAAGGTTTGTGGTTTGGATTATTTTATCATATAGAGTCCAAAACCTAAGTTTACAAATTAATAAAGAATTCCCCTCTCTTTTGTTATAAATACCCACTCAAACTCCCACTGATATTAACTATAAATCCATTTATCATGATGTTCCTCTCCCCATACCTCTATAAAGTCCTTCAAAAATTCTCTCAATATCTTAATAATCTCCACCTGAACTTTTAGAGGTGCCCTCTCAAGGAAAGGGATCCTCTCCTCCACTTTATTCAAGAACTTTCATTTTATAATTCCATTTTATTTCTAATAATTTTTATTGAAATATGTTTTTACACGTTTAGTTTATCATACTTATTATTTATAAGTAATTAGATATCTATTTTAACTCTCTTTAAACCCTTCCATGAATCCTTATGTACACTAGTTATGCTATCAAAATTATCTTGTAGTTTTTCCATTCAAAACCTTTGTGTAGTGAATAACCATCCACATATCAACTCATGTGTATTAAACTAGATGTACCTATCATTAATTTAATTTATAATTCCATGATTTTACCCCACAATGTTTTATTTTGGTATTTAATGTGATTAAATACATTCATATTTGGAATGATCTATATGGTACACAGATGCATGTACATGATATGAATGTGATGGGTGTTCCCAAAATTATATATCCCTCCAATGAATTAGGTAATATTTTATATCATGATATACCATGTATGATTCATGATAATTTATCCTAAGAACATTATTTTTTGACTTCTTAGTTTTTAACCGTGAATTATTTTTATGATTACATGTTTTATATTGTTTACACATTATTATGTTGCCTTGATATTATCATCTTATATCATACTTTGATGTTCATCTTTATGATTATAAAATCTCTTATATCACCTTTATATTCCTTTTGAATCACATTTATTTTATCTTCATGTTATTCTTTGATTATTACCTAATTGAGATTTATTTCTCACAGCTTTCTTATATACAACCCTACATTATCCTATGTAGTTTTAGAATATCAATTAAATTTAAAGAGAATGATATAGTGTCTTAAATAATTTTTTTATATCTCTATTTTAAGTTACTCTTCAATTTATATAATTCCTCAAAGACACTAGGATTCTTTAACTCCCAGGATTTTGTTATGCGTTTATTTTTGTACTACATCATGAAATAAGGTTTCTAAAAGAAATGGGTTTTCATAAAAGAATCTTAACCAAGACTATCCTTGGATGGTTGAGTGTTTTTCTAGTCACCACCATCATGGGTATTGTTTTCCCATTAATTGTACCTATGTTTGATTTTTATTTCATGATTCTATAACAAATGATAACTAGAGAATCATGGTTTTTGGAACATTAAAAAAATCAAAATAATTTTCCGGAATAGTTTAATAAATGGTTTGATGAAGAATGACTTAGTGATGGTTGGATGGAAATTATTTTGATGAGGCTTGTTGGTGGCCCTGAGGGTAATGGTTTTTTCAAGGAGTTGAGGAATTTCTAGTAGTGGATGTTGTAGAATAACTTTTAGAGTGAATATGATGTTTTTTGGGATTATAGGCATTTAGAGAATGAACAACATGTATTATCAAGTCCCACATCTTGTAGCTTCAATATATATTTTCCAAAATGTATTTAATTACACAAAAAATGTATCATTAAAATTACTATCATAAGACTCACCATGTAACTCAAACACAATGTATTTAACATTTTTAAATGTTACACACCATGTGAACATGGGTCAGATATCAGGTATTAGGATATTGCATACTTTGATGTGTAATGAAATACATGACAAGACAGTAATCTTGACCGAGATCACTTTCACATCCATTATACACACTTTTTATATTGGGTTGGGTAGCTAGTGTGTATATGATATACATACCAATATCCCTTATAGACGGACACACTTAGAATCTTTCATATTCTATGTACAATTAGTGGTAAAAATCATGTACTTCTGAATGATTCCATGTATAGATTGCAAGGAGACTCAATGTGTATCCATATTACACATTATCCAACTTGAAGATACCTATACATTTTAAACCCCATATATATGTCGTGTACCATGGTTCAAGACATGGATTGGGAAGATTAAGTATACTACCAACATTCCTAAGTAAACACCCCATGTAACCAAATACAGATATTGTGTACATTTTCTTCACATATATTGAGCCTTGAAAGTACATGATGAGCATTTATCAAGATTCATAAAATACACATAAACTACTATACCCTCTGTGCACTAGGTTATTTATATTATACTTCATGATTTATCAACATGTGTTATCCTTGGGCTTAATAGTAGTGAATTGATTGTTTCTATATGTAGAGCATGACAGTACAGTCCTCTCTGACATTACATGAATTTTAAATTGTGGTTTATGATGTTTTATGATCTTTTATCTACTAAGGAAATTCCATATTTTAGGTGTTCTATTTTAATAAAATAAGGATTAATTAACACCCATGTGTTAGGTCATGGTCCTCCATGTGGTCCAAGTTCAACCCTAGAGAATACACATGACAGGGCCTGGTCCCCGCCTAAAAAAACACAGTTTAGTCACTCTCTCATACATTGGGAAAACACCCTCCATTAGTGTAGTTAGTACTCCTCCATTTGTTTGATTACGTTCCTCCATATATAATGTTTTCACTCCCCCATGTGTCGATACACAGTTCTCTATATGGATTATGTACTCCATAGGTCAATGCACACATACATTGACGAGACATGGTTCCCATAACAATTTCAGATGTAGAATCAATGATATTGAAGTTTGTTAGTTTAGGATTATAAGTTATTATAATGTGTTGATATATAGATTCCATTGGGATACAAGTATCACATTGAGACTTTGTGACATTATTCATTTATGACTTATAATCAGGATATCGAGTTCTGGTGTTACAAGTCCTTCATTACCTAAGGTCTGACATATTATTGGTATAACAGGACCCTTTATGATGTTGAGCTATGAAGATTTATATTATTACCATTCCCAAGGATTAATTTAAGTTATATCATATATTTTTTACTTTGTGATACACTATTTCATTTATTGGTCTTAGTTTTGAGTTGACTTATTGGTTTAAAATTACTTTGTGTTTTAAGGCATCATACCTGGTATACTTATGCACACCCCTGTAAGAGATTCATGCCCAAAAATGTTGTGTCAATATATATTTTTCATAGTTTGGATATGAAATTAGTATGCATGGATCTAGTGGATTCAGATAAACCATTACACAGTAGCTGACAATGGATTATGGGGGTGAAAATTATTGATAGATTCCATTCTCATAGAACCTATAGAGAGGTGGTGTTATCCATTAAAAAGATTTAGTTGTACATAGTGGTTATTATGTTTTTCATATACATTTCAATTTTTTTCTATTCTAATTTATGTATTTTTACTTAGAATTGATGTTAAATTCTCACATTGTATATATTTATGTTATATTATTTTTTTAAGGGTCTATTAGATTATGTTGTATAATTGACATTCATTCATGTTATAGGTTACTATAGGATAAAACCCCAAATGTGTTGTAATTGCTTCTGGGTTTTCTTCATTATCCACTGGATAATTGGATGCAAGATTAGGTGAGTACACTAGTATTACCATTAGATCAAGTGGTAAGATAATGAACCATGTCATGTAAAAATTGTTTTAGAGGAGTTAAAATTTTAAGGATTGATTTTGGACTTAGTTTTATTGTGATTTTTGGTTGGGGAATTAGTCTAGTTATTCTAAAGGGTTCTTGAACTTAGCTATTAATCAATGGTGACAATTTTAGGTGTGGTGGATGATGTATCCTTTCTCCAAGACTTTGATAGATTATTAATCAACCTAGAACACAAAGGCATCATTTACTGGGAACATTTAAGTTGGTACATGAATCATTTAGTAGTTAGTTATGATAGTTCATTTCATTCCTATGTAATCTCACCTAGATATGATCAATGTCAACCATGGACCCATCATATCTAGTAGATAATTATACCCATATAAAACCGTGTAATGGAACCTGAAATCATGGGGGTTTTAAGTACGGACTTTATACTTTTATATAGTATAATTGAATATAGAAATTGAATTCTGATGATAATTTTTAGAGTTATAACATCTCTATAAGTTTTTTGAATGTGATTAAAGGAATTAGATGTGACTCGTGTTATTAGTTGTGTGTTGGAGAAAGTTTAGGGTGGCCTTTCTAAGAATTTATATAGTAGGAAGAACTTCATTCCCTAACTCAAAGGAATAATAGAGTGGAGAACACCTATGAGAGGAATGGAATGTTGGGTTTGTTATAGGTCACAATACAGAAAATGATAATCATTATATGATAGTGATATGTAAGGTTTAACCTAATTATGCATAAGGGTCACATTAGAATAATTAAGGGTTGATCTGCATGATATATAAAGGGTGTCCAAAACAAATGGAATATTTATGGGTTTCCCTATGATACATAAAGGTTCTATCAATGTCACCAAGATATATATAAGGGTCATCTCTACAGTATATAATAGATTTACTGTGATATATAAGGCTTAAATCCATGAAACATAATGGTAACCTTGTGATGCATGAGGTTTAATTAAATACAATAGAGTTATAAAATTCATATTCATTAATATTAAAGGGTTCACTTGGACAATATGTAAGGGTTAAATTTATAGTATGTAAGGGATATTGGAATTGGTAAATTCCTACATATATAAAAGTTATCCAAATATGTAAAGGTGATTTTAAGGGTTTCTCCATAATTATGGGTTCCATTTTTTTAAATTTAGTTTGATTAGATTTATTTTGTGAGAATTAGTGTTAATCCTTGATGGTTACTTGATGATATAGGCTCATGATTTAGTTGATATTCTATGCTTTGTATGTTCCTTGGGAGGAAATGGTAGTGGGAATATCAAGTTGGTTAGTTATCCCATGATGTGTAAGTTCAAACCATAATGTGAACCTTAGGATTGATGTTGGGTTTTCTTTCTGAGTGAATTTATGCCATTTTTGATCTAAAGTACAAATTCATAAGGGTGTCAAAGAATTTAATTTTTTGTTTCCCCTATAGTTCATGCCATAGTGGGAATACAACTCAGTTAATTTTTAAGCCATGTATAGAATAGTCTTTTGATTGTTTAAATTAGAATCCCCCTTTGGGATTATTCTTTTTTGGGATTCATGAATAGGGGGAGGCTGTGATCCACTTTCCTTTCTCTTTACATTATTAACTTCTTTGACCCATGGTGATTAAAGGTTCTTTTCCTTGTCTTTTAAAGTGTGATTATTTCCATCTACCATAGTAAATACTCCTCTTTTTATAAAATTTATCTGTCTTTATTTTAAATTGGGTGTGATTATAATCCCTCTAAAGAATGGTTGAATTAGGAGGATAAAATGGGGATTTTTTTTAGGAATATTGAAAGCCTAAAAAAAGTAATTGGCACACTGTTTCTCAATGTTTCAACCATGACAGTTTTTTCAATGGGTTTTAATAGATTTAAATACATTGGATAATATTTTTGAATTAGTTATAAATTATTATAATTAATTGTTGTGTAATGTGACTTGAGAAAGGTTCTTGTGTCATTGTCATGGCTTAGTACTAGCTTGGCTGAGGATGAGAGATGCATAGAAAGGGGTAACTTTATGTTCATGGAAGGCGTTTATTATGAAACTAATATATATGCATGTTTATGTATGATAGTGAATTATTTCCTAGGAATATTTGATTGTGTAAAAATGTATAGGGACATAGATCACCATTTGTGGTGGAATATAGTTGTGTTAGACCTTATGGGTTGAGATTATTTAGGAAATATTGTCACACATTGGATATGTCTCAAAGGGGGATAAATATTCTAGTTGATTTTAAGAGAGACCCAAAAAAGTTCTTTGGATTTAAAATGAGTTGTGAATATACTAACATGTATTCCCTAGGCTAGTATAATAGGCATTTTATTCTTAGTTATATGGATTAGGCTTTAGAGGTTCGTACATCTCAGACATGATTGGGAGCACCCTATTTTGGGTGTAAGAAAATCTTGGTGTATTTTATGAGTGGGATAAGTCATATGGGGATATATTTTGTGTGAAAGGGAAAGTTTAATCTTATTTATGGTCTAGAGATCAATTTTAATGGATACGTGAGTTAAACCCCAAGTGAGGGTTGAGGGAATTGTATTGATGAATTGTTATTGGGTTTCTAAGGAGTGTAGTGAGAGATAGATCTACACAGTCCTTAGTTAGTGATTCTTGGTTATGATTTGGGAATTTAAAGGGGATTTGGACTTATCCACTCTAGTACATGGTGATGTAAGGCCCATAGTCTAAGGTTTTATCATGGAGTGATGAATGAATCTTGGTATCAATTAGTAGATACCATATTCGGTTGAGAGAAACCATTAGATCCCGTTATTGGTTATATGAGAGTTCCCATGTTTTTGGTATATCATGATTGTGTGATTATATGGGGCATGATGAGATTTTACATTAGGTTGATTTGGGTAAGTGATGTGTTGATGTTATATGAGGGAAACATAGAAATAGTCTTGGACATGTGAGTGAGTGGGGTTCATATGGGACAGGTCTTGTATCCATGATTATTTTTTAGAGAAATAACTTATTTTTTGTTTCATATTAGATGATGGGAATAGATTCATGGACTCTATTAAAGTGAGTTTATTTTGAGGTAACTACCTAGAGTGAGAGGGGAATAATCTTATTTTGATTTTTAGACCCACAATAAGTGAGAGGGAAGTAGTCAATGTCTTGTTTTCTGGGACTAGATATATGGCCTCACCCAGAGTGAGAGGGTTCTTGTAGGTACTACCCATAGTGAGAGTGTATTTTATTAGTATGTTATTTGATACCCACCATTAGTGAAAGGGGAGTGATCACTATGTTTTGGAATGCTATGAGCTAATAACCTCACCCTATGTTAGAGGGTGGTGGTGTAGTTACAGTACAAGATGATAAATGAGATCAAGATTTTGTAAGATACATCACCCTGAGTAAGAGTGTAGTTTTCAAGACATAGTATGACACCATACTTTGAGTTATAGGGTATAGGTAATGATATATGTCATAATGTAACTTCTCCTTTCAATTTTGTCCAAGATGATTAGGGTCTAATGTATTGGGGGACTAGTTAGCAAAAAATGACATAGCACACATTCTTGTATGAAATTATTTTCTTTTATTTACTTTCATTATGAATACAAAGTTATATGATGTAATATATTACGGTAAGATGGTGATACCCTATTGGGATGTATTTCTCACACAATTAATGAGAACTCTGATGCTTGTTAAAAAATTATATATGTTATGAAGGTCTGAGCACTGGTTTTGAAATAGCTCATGATGAATTTGATTGATAAGGATTAAATGTGTGATGGAGGTGAGGTGGGGGGGGGGGGGTATAATAGATCATATTTTTTATTTTACTATTCAATATTATATTTGAGCATGTGATAAGACCGATGGGTGGTTAGTTGGGATGTATGACTATATGACCACATTTTTAATTGTTATAGCATTGAAATGTTGTTTATTTATTAATAATATAATAACCTATTATGGATATTATTGGTAATATATTTGTTATTTATGGTTATGATATCAAGGCAATACTATTCACAATGTATGGTACTACCTCGTTATGCAATTCAAATACCTCATTCATACAAGGAGGTGTGTATGAGGTCATGCAGAACTCAAGTAGAGATACTATTGAGTGAATTTATTTTGGGAGTTACAAAGTAATATCCAATAATCTATTTATTTTTCTTACTATTTGAGGATTTGTTGTTGGATATATAAATGTGCTAGATCTTGTGATAGACCTCAATAATTCATGAACACCCACTTGATTTGAATTTTAGGTTACCAGGTAAATGACATTGTTGTTATTGGTTTTTGTTGTTATGGTTGAAAAAAATTCTTAAATAGTGATATATTTATTTGATATTATATTTATGGTTTTGGATCATAGCTCATAATGTAATGAGACACATGTACATGCATTATAATTGGAACATATGATTCACATAATATTTATATTGTTATTTCTTTTTGATTTTTTCTAATGATACAGGGGTCAATTATTTAATTTTTTAACAAAAAGTACTTATATTGTGATTTCATGTATAAATTTTTGGTGGAATTATACTCATTTGGACCATACATTTGACTCATTAGTTTTTTTGATGATAGGCATTGTAGATCATTTCACACGATTCTCTTTGAAGATGACTATGTTATCGATGGGTGAAATTAATGTTTTATAACCCTTGGTGGTTTGGTATAGGCATTGGTTTTTTTGGTAATTTTTGTGTGTTGGAAATGTATACTCAATAGTTTTTTTAGAATATCATGGGTTTAATTGATGATTGGTATACCATTGATAGGATGGAGAGAAAGGCATGTTGATCTCCTTGGGAATTTAAAATGTAAATAATCTAGAGTGACATTAGTATCAATGATAGTGTTAGATGGCGAGAATGGTTGGATTCCTAGACTTGTTGGTTTTGAGGATGGATTTTTATGGGTTAGTGGAAACTGATCATAGAGGGTTAGGGCTAGGATGGGTAAATTTTGGTTAGATACATTATGGTTTTGGAACAATTCCCCATATGTGGGTGGGTGCATGATTGGTCTTGGAATGAGTTATTTTCCTTGGTCTTTTTGGAACTAAAGTACTGAGGGTGTTTTGGGTTAGAAGATATTGGAATGAATGGAAGTCATGGTCAATGGATTAAACATGTGGGGCTAGGTTTGACGGTAATTGACTCATGGTTGAGTGAGTTGAGACATATAATCAAGTGATATTGAAGCATAAATCCATTTTGGTTTTGATGATATTTAGATAGATAGAGGTTGATAACTAGTGAGAGAGTTCCTTAAAGGGTCTCACTTTATGGTAATAGGTGAGTGAGGGACTCATGGATTTTTAGGAAATACCATGATGTTTGAAGAAAGAAAATCTTATTATTAAAGTAAACTATTTATTTTTGGATTGGTATATAAGTCAAATATACATGTCCTATTTGGAATTTTATGTTTTTTTGGAACTCCAGATATGTGATGATGAAGGTATAATAGTGATATTTCCCTTAGCCCCAACCACTTGGGTGAGTCCTGTGACATATGGAAATATTTGATATATAGTCTCACTTAGGGTGTAATCAGTAGTAGGTTGTTGTTTCTCACCTTTTCCTTTGGGTTGAGGTCCAATGGAATTAGTAGAATTATTATGGGAATGATGACATAGAGTTTTAAAGTGAATAATAAGTGAATAGTTTCTTCAATGGTCGATCGTTTATCAGAATTTAGGATTTATTAGAACAAGATAATTTTTTTATTGGTAGAAGAAAGATATTTTTTACTGGTGATGAAATTAATCAGTTTAGGGAACTTAAGTCGAGGTATTGGGTATGTGTAAATGATCATCACTAAGACTGAATGACCATGTGTTATAGCACTATGATATTGGGGATTTGGTTGCATGACTTGGAAGGGGTTGTTTTAAATGTAATGAGTGTGGCTCAAAATAGTGACACATTTTTTATGTTGGGACCTATCTAGGATGGTTCTCAATTATTTTTACAAGATAATATATATGGAGGGAATAACACCATTAGATATTTGAGGGTGAAACACTCATTATGGGTGAATTTTGGTGGATATTGAGGTTGGTGTTTCAAGTAAATCATGTTTGGGTGGTGGTAGGTGTTTTTTGTTGGCACTCAGATATTAACAGGTTGGTAACACTCCTTCATTACCTTTGAAAATGGAATAGTTATTGGTCGTGAAGGTTATGTGTTTTGTTTTAGTATGGATATGGAGATTATAATCCCATTATTGGGGGAATGTAATCATTTTCAATTGTTTGAACATCATGATAGAAGTTAAATTGTTGTTGGGAGACTAAATGGTTTATGGTCAAGATGGTACCAAGATGAAAATGTATAGGAAAATATAGATTCACTTTGTTCCTTGGTAAATACCAAAATTTGGATTTGGATTCGGTATTAGATGAAGTATGGTTGTTGAAATCAGGCTATCTTTATAATTTTTGTGTGATCCAAGAGTGAAATGGATTATTGGGTGAATCAGTGATTGTGGATGAAGTATAATTGTAGATTTTGTTGGTCGATGGTCTTACTATTGAAATACACTAGGCATTGGATTTAGACATAATTTTGGGTATTTGAAGGATTTTTTAATTCCTTTACGAATTAAGGAATCCTAACCAAGTGATGTGATAATGCTTCGATGGGAAAGGCTACGTGTTTTTTTGATAAAGTCTACATATGAAGGAATAACTTGTGTTATTGTTTATAATTATTTATGATGAGGTGGAAATATCCTCAGGTGCATTATTTCAAGTATGAAAATTGTGTTTTAAGGAATAAATTATGGATTTTTGGGAATATATAATGTATTTAGGTTTTGCGTGTGGGAAGATGAGTTGCATCATGTTTATATCAAAATCAATGATAAAGAGTTTTATTGGATTTTGATCAGTGTATTAAAAATTATGAGATGTTTCATTGTGATTTTTTTGGATAAGAAGACTTATGGTGGGTGTTTGTAGTGATCTATGAATTTAAAGGTCATTTTTTACATGGGATTTTTTTTCTTTGCATCATGGGGTGGTCAAATTATTTTGATTCATATTGTAATTTTTAAATTCACAACTTCTTTAGAATGTTATCTTTAATTTTAATAGATGAATGAGATGTGTCTTGGTGCTTAGGTGAGAGTTGGAGGAGTTTAAACTTGTCATTGATGAGAATAATTATAGTAGGTAGAACACCACACTCTAGCATAGGAGAATTTACATGTGTTGAGGGGATTCATGAGGAATAAAATGTTTATTTAGATGATGGTCACACCATAAACAAGGGGTACCATAGAGTAAAGGATGGAATTGAAATGTTGTCCAAGTAATCATGTTTAAGGGTCCACATGTGTAATAGTTATGTCATTATATTTAAGGATCCTCACTATGATATTTAATGGTTGTCTATAATGAATGAAAATTTTTAAGGGCTTACCTTTAATTTGAAAGGGTTATAGTGGAATATGAGAGGGTTAATCTATATAATGTGTAGAGGTTTCCTATGATAATGGAAACATGTAGGGTTATCCATATGATACATAAAGGTAAACTCTATGTTACACTATGATAAATATGGGTAAACTCTGTAGTATGTAAGGGTTACCTTGCAATATACAAGGATAAAATTTTTGATATGTAATAATAACACTATGATTCATGAGAGTAACTTTGATTAGTGAGAGTCATAAAATTTGTATTCATCATTATGAAATGGTTTATCTATATGATACACAAGGGTTAATTTATTGTTACATATGTTCAATTAGAATTAGTAAATTCCTTTATATGTAAAGGTTTCTCTGATTAAAAAGGATAATTCTTAAGTGTTGGTTGATAATTAAGGGTTATATAAATTTCCTAATTTAGTATGATAGAATTGATTTTGTGAGGATGGGGGTTTAATACATGAGGATTTCTCAAGAATTGGGGTTCATAGTACTACAGATGGGTGGAACTATAGAGTATCCTTAGGAGGCAATGACATCAGATAACAACATGTGGTTGGTTGTGTTAGGAAGGGTAGATTCACACTATTACAATACCATGGGTGGAGATACATGTTTTTTCATACTTTTTGAGGGGAGATATACCGCACCATGATGGTTTTTTTAGAGTCATTATGTCATTATCCCTATGAGTTATGCCATAATAAACCTGGTACTTATTTTCATTCTAGGATAAATGAAAATGGTTTTTTAATCTCTTCAATTTGAAACCCCCATAGAGATTCTTCATTTTCAAGATGCATGAATTATGGGGGTCCGAGCTCCTCTTCATTTCTTCTTTACCCATAAAATAAAGTATTCTATAGTGATTTAACATAGTTTTCCATATCATTTGTGATGTGGTTATTTTAATCTCCCTCAATTCTTCCCCCACTTTCTTTGACACAATTTTTTTTGTAATTTAAGATATAGTTTGATGTTGACTCCACTAGATTATGGTGGAATCATGCTGAAAATATATGGATTTTGTATTCAGTTGAATCAAAGTCATGACATGGGTTATTGGAATGACTTTTCTTAAATTTCAATACATTATAGGATACATGTTATGTTTTTGGGGATTATTCCCTTTTGGTTAATTTTTTTCAATTAATTATAAATGATTATAAATAATTATTGAGAATTGTTTATTGAGATTAGGGATAGAGTTATTGACATGGATTTGGCATGGACTTGGATAAAGATAAGAAAAGTATGGAAATGAATAATTTTTTTGTTTGAGGTGGTCTCTATGATACTAAACCATATGAATGTTGATTTATTATATTTCATCCATGGGTGAGAATTTGGTATTATGTAAAAATAGAAAAGGGAAAAGGGAACCCTATGTGAAGGAATTGGGTAGCATTGGGCCTCCTAAGTTTGGAGAAAGTGGTTTTCGTGATCATTGTTGAAATGTTTACTATTAGAGACCATGTATCAAAGGGGGTGAAGATACTAGTTTAGTTTATGAGAGACCTAGAGTTGGTTCTATGATATATAATGAGTTATAAATATTCAAGGCTGGATTCCATTGGCTAGTATCACTTGCATGAGAGGATTAGGTCTAGTGATGATGTGTGAGATGGTCATACATATCATTAATTATTGGCATCCTACTCTTAAGGTAAGAAGAGATTCTTAATGTGTTATATGAGTAGGTTAAGTCCTCCAAGGATAAATGTGGTGTGGCAGAGAGGATCTACTATAAATGAGGGTCTTTAGAGCTATTCTAGGGGAGATGTGAGTTGGAATTGAAGTGAAGGTTATAGGCTTTTTTTCTTAAATACATGGTTTTGGGAAACAAAGGGAATTTTTTGAAAGATATCTTAGAATAGTCCCTAGATGTTAGGGTTGGGTCTTGGTTTATGAATTATGAATATAATTGGACATGAACTCTTGAGGATAAGGTTATAGAGGGAATATAAGATAAGTAGTTACTGTGGAATGACATGTGTAGGTAGTATCGATGAGTAGAGACTAGGTTTGGTTTAGGGAACCCAGTGCATTCCATTATGTGAATTTTGAGAATGTCAATTGTTTTGAAATATCATTATTGTGCGATCAAGTTAGGATATAGGAGATTATCCTACATTAATACATAGTCAAGTTGTATTATATCGGTAGGAAATATTATTTGAGAGATAAGCTTTTCATTTTGAGAAAGTGTGGTTTATGCGGGATAAGACATTTAAATAATATTATTATTTAGTTTGCATGACCGATTGTGATTCCATGTTCCATGAGGGGTTTGGATTTTAGGCTTTTTTTTATGTAGGAAGGTGCTGACAGGGACCACCCTGAGTGAGATGGGATTAATATAGTTATCACTGTGAGACCCAACATAAGTTAGAGGGGAGTCGTCTATGTGACATGGAATTAAACTAGATGTATGGACTCACACTAATTGTGGGGGTGTTGGAAGGTACTTACTTTAGTGAGAGTGTATTAGACTAAGATTTGATGTCGTTTCCACTTGGAGTGAGATGGGAGCAGTCACTATGTTGTGGAATTATATAATGTATAACCATCACATTGATTGAATGGGTAGATATGTTGTTATAATATGATATATCATATGATACCAAAATTTGTTAAAGGTCTTTACATTGAGTAAGAGGGTATTGGTTATAACATGGTATGATACCCTTCCCTATATTACATGGTATGTTTTGGGATTTGTGGCATGAGAAGACTTCTATTTTTGGTATTGGTTGAGCCATGTTGGGTTGGGTGTCAAGGTGTTCTGGTTATCACACAATTACATAACACATATTCTTGTATACAATTATATTTATAATATTTACATTACTTTTTCATAAAAATGAATATGATGAAATATATTATGAGAACTTAGTGAGACCATATCGAGTTGTATATCTCATAACCAGTATGGGATACCTAGTGTGCATGTTGACTTTGTGTTAATTTTTCATATCTGAGAATATGTTTCACAGTGAATCAGATTAGTGAATCTAGATGAATATTGGATATGGAATTGAGGTGAGGTTTGGGGGATGCAGTAGATACAATTGTTTTACATTATATTTTATTTTGATCTTGTTATTAGACTGGTGGGTGGTATTTTGTGATGTAATACTATAGGTCTACATATTAATTTTTTATAGAATGAATATGTTTCTAATTTAGGCATACTATGACAATATGATGGGAATTCTGTAAGTAATTTTTTATTAGTTATGACATTGACGTAATAGTCTCACAAGTGTACGGTATGGACCCTCATTGTCAGTCGGTAGCCTCTTGCATACGAGGAGGTACACATGCGGTTTTTTGGTAATTATTATAAGATACTAATGAGTGATTTTAATCAATTATTAGATAAATATTATTGACATATAGGATTATGACAGACCCATTTATGTTCTTAAGTTTCCTGTAATTGAGTGACGAGAAATAAATTCAAAGGCCAATAATAAAATATTTTTCCCCTTTAGTTGAGGAATATATTCCACCAATTATATTTTCCAAAAATATTTCTTGTAGAAAAAATGATAGTTCGTATAGATATGAATTTGATTAATTATATTCACTATGTAATATGTAACATTTGTTGATAGATGGATCATGATATTTCAAGGTGAGACTGATTCACGGATGATAGTGGATTAGTTGGATTCTATGACTTATGATTCCTATCTTGTTTGGCGATTGGTTAGATAGATTATGATTCTTATATTTTATTTACCATTCATAGTATAATAAATCATTGGATGATGTTTATCAAAACCCACAATGATATTATCCTACCATGATTGGTGTTTTATCTTATTATTTGGTTTGTAGATAGGGTAATTATTAATCCAAATTTTAAAAATATTCATATATGATGAAGAGTTCAAGAATAGACTCTATTACGAGATTTGTGATTAGGGTCATACCTCTCATACTTCACTTGGTTATAATGTTTAATTTATGTGATATTTTAATATTTGACATGTTATTAATGTAATGAATCTTGACATTTAGAATAGGATAATGATTTATTATAGAAAAAAAGTGGTTTCATGGATGGATCTTCATGGTGAGGGAAACATTGAGATTTATTATTTTACTATATCAAGATCAAAAATCATTATAGGTGATAGTTCAGGTAGGGATTTTTTTAATTTAATAACATATAGAGATAGGAAATGAATTAGGAAATATCCATCTACCACCTTCATGTAATCCAAATCAATCCTTCAGTTTTAATGGTTTAATTACAGATGGATTTAGGGTTTGGATTAATTAGATTATGTGGTAACTAATATAGTTGGTTGAATGATTCATATTGTCTTCATAGACACTTATGATCATTAATATTATTTTTGAGATATTTTCTCCTTATAGTGTTATTGTTTTAAGGGTTGATTAACCTAGTAAGAGATTCTAGTCAGAACCTTATAGATGAACACTCTTACTGATGGTAGTAACCAATTTTCATGGATATTGAATGTGTGAAATTTTCCTATGGTGAGGAAGATAATTTTTAGGATTACTTCTAGTCATTCAAAAACTGGAGAGATAAGAATGTTAAGATATGCAATTGGAAGTATTTTTAGAAAATTTCTTTAATGTTTCTTTGTGTAACCTTCCCAACTAGTGGTTTCAAGGGATTGATCTTATGTAATGTCAGTAACATCTCTAGTTTTGTGAGACTACTCTCAATAGAAAGAGTTTGAGGAATCACTGGGAAATTTTAAAAATCAAAATGACATTGTATGAAATAATAAACAATAATTTAAAGATTTGATGACATATATATTTTTTCAAATGGTCTTCCTTGATGTCTCCCATTTTTA
The DNA here is from genome assembly GCA_963277665.1 of Viscum album. Taxonomy (NCBI): domain Eukaryota; kingdom Viridiplantae; phylum Streptophyta; class Magnoliopsida; order Santalales; family Viscaceae; genus Viscum; species Viscum album. The sequence goes on along the minus strand of OY728145.1, from coordinate 2,102,729,812 downwards.
AATGAGATTGGAGGGTGAGAATATTTGGAGATTAGAGGTTATCTTTTACAAACATTGAGTATAAAAAAGGTGTTGAAAAATATCATGTTATAAATTTTTTGGTTGGAGAAGTCCTTTATTATGGGAATGATATTTTTGATATTGATATAGTGATTTATCTATACTAATATTGAGGATGTAGTTTCATGATACAATCCAGGTTTCCATCTAGATCGAAACCACACCTGGCCTATGATATAGACCTAAGGGCATTTCTACTCCCCGTGGGCTGAAAACTAGTGTATCAGCCTAAAAAATTTCATTTGGGAATGATTTCTCCCATGAGAAACAACAACTAACATCCAAAAACAACAAAAAATCATTATATTTTCAATACAAATAATCCAAATAACACAACTATGAAGAGTTAATAGTATTACACTTTTAAATATATAAAAAAATCACAAAAATTGGGAGGGGTACCAACTAGAACATGAAAAAAAATCTCCATGAAATAAAAGGGACATCACCCTCAAGACACCTCCAATAATACCTTTAAAAAACATGCCACTATAAATTGGATCCACCATCACCATTATGGAATATATTTCCTTTTCATGGGTCAAACATAACTAGGTTTATATACACCTGAGAGTGTATCTGGGTGTGGGCCATTTCTTAGTTGGATATCACCCAAATAGAAGGATTCAATGAAAAAAAATAAAGAGAAAAATCAGTATATTGGTTTTATCAAAATAAAAGAATAATTTTAAAGTAGCATTTTAGGGAAAACATTTTCAAGGAAAAAAACATTTGTATTTGAAATGAAAAGTAAAATACATGATATGTTGATGGAAATTTCAACATCACAAGAGTAATGTGGGTAATACCTAATGAAACTAGCACTAGTGGGACCCTAAGAACCTTTTATCTTGATGGTATGGTATAGAACCCATGACCCACAATGTCCTTGTGCTTGATACTCTAGAGTTGAATCCATCCAATGTTCTAGTGGTCTCCAATCTTCATCATATTGTAGTTTGTTTTGTAATGTCAATCCTTTTATAAGAAACCAGGCCTCAGACCTACTGATCCGACTATAATACTAGTCTTAGTCCACCCACCTAGATACATTGGATTATCTTTATTATAAATTCCACTTATCATGTCACAAATTCCTCCTTTTCACATATACACAAAAAACAATATAAACACACATGAGAAATACCATTTTCCATAAGTAATAGCACTTTCCAAAACTATACGCACACCAAATCCATTTTAAAACAAGGTTCACACAATATACACAATTTATGAAACAAATTTAGAATGCATAAAAATAATGAACATGTGAAACCATACCAATTTAATTTTGAAAATCAACTTTCAACCCATATACACCTCAAAACCCTTTGAAAAAATATTTTTAACCATTCAAAAAATTCAATGAAAAAATTTAAGAGGTGAATAAAGAATACTAAAATCATTCAACAAAGATAATGTATGGAATAATCTACCTCATGATTGGAAACAACCATAATTATTTGGAAAAACAGAACTGCACCATAAGGAGACATGATAAATGAAATAACATAATATAATTATCATGATTAAACCCAAAGAAACAAGGTTAAACCAATTTTAGTGAAAATAACCCATTGGATAAGAGTGAAACCATGAAAATGAAAATAATAACACAAGAATATGGATGAAATCAAGGAATAAGGGTCTTACAAGATGATTTTTTGAAGAATACACACCAAATCCCCTAAAGGATGTATGTCCAAGGGATCCATGATGGAGAGGGAGAGGAACCTAGGTCTGAAAATCCGAAATGAGGTGTGAAAGAGTGGATTTTTTGTTAAATTAAAAGGTATAAACTGGGTAAATTCTACATTTTTAATGGACCAAATGGGCCACATGGCCCGACTGCATCATTTTCCAAACCTTGTAGTAACCATGAAGAACCACCTGCTATATAAAAATGACACTGTACAGTTTAGTGGGGAAGGCTATATGTCTTTGAAGTTGACCATGAGCCTTAGAAAAAACAACTGTTTTGGGCCCATGTTTAGCCACACACATGTGTGGCAGGCCGTGGAGCATGGAAAATGATACAGTCCAGGGAACAAAGTCTCTTATGGCCTGGCACACAGTTTCCACTAACTGAATGCCACTAAATTTTGGGTGGCCAAAAACACTATATTTTTCTAAAAAATCTTGATATAGCAAAGGAAACTTGTGAATAAAAAAATAAAAAAGAAAATTACCACAAAATAATATAAAATATTTGAAAATTCTCCCCATCATGAAAACTTTCCACCCTTGGAAAGTCAACTCATTGTTGGATCAGAGAACCAGAATGGGTAATTCTCTTCAATGCATGATTTCTTCTCCCATGCCTCACTCTCATCTTTACCAGGCTTCCAAATAACCCAAACCAATAGTATGAACATCCCATGAAACACATTATATGGGGAATTCACAGTCTACACTGACCACTCAGACATAAAACTATATGGTTTTAACTACAAATATTTCCAATTAAGCACATGAGATGGATAATAATTATAGTTATTTAACTAAGATACACAGAACATGTCACGAATTGATGTAAACAGGTATGTAAAAGATTATTAGTATGCCACCTCACCAACTCTCTCAATAATCTCAAAAGTCTTGACATACCTCATTGTGAGCTTCCCTTGCTCACCAAGATGACAGTGAACCAAGTGAGGTGCCACATTCAGAAACACCCATCCACCCACTAAGAATTCCAAGGCACATCACTGCTAATAGGAATACGAATTTTGGTGACTTTTTACTATAAAAAAATACTTCCTAGTCAACATTGCTTTATTAGTCATCTCCCACACAAGACTAGAACCCAAAAAATGAGGTCTCGCCCACCTCAGTCCAATATAGTGGTGACTGAACCTACCGACCATAAAGGAGCACAAAATGGGCCCTTCGAATTTAGGATTGGTAACTATTGTAATTTGAAAACTCAACCGACCCCAAATTTCCATCACATTAGTATATGAAATCCAACATATATGATCAACGCACTTCCTTTAAGTTCTAGTTAAACTACTCTATCTAACCATCAGTTTGAGGATGGTATGTCGTCCTTAGCTTGAACTAAAACCCCATTCCCTTCTGATGGCCTTCCAAAAAACATGAGGTAAAATTAGTGTTATTTCTTAAAACATTAGCCGATGTCTCACTATGAATACTCTCCATCTCCAAAACATACAATTATATCAATTCATCTACTTTGGATGAGTCCCAAATTGGAATGAACTATACCAATTTGGTTAGATGGTCAATCACCACCCAAATGAAATTCATTACCTGAGGTGTACTAGGTAAGAAAATAATGAAATATATGTTATACTAATCCCACTTCTAGGTTTGAATTGTTAATGGTTGATGAAAACCAAGGGTATTTTTTCTCTACTTTAACCTATCGACATGTATAGCACTGAGATACAGAGTTACCTATATCCCTCCTCATGAATGAGACCCATAACAGACAAAAAACATCATAAAACATATTTGTGGTACTGGGATGAAAGTAAAATTGATATTGGTGGCTATCCTACATCAACACATTATACAATGAATCCAAAACTTTGACATGACCATTCAAACAAAGAATTCTTTTTTAAGGCAAAGGAAATCGCTAGGCAACTCCCCCCATTTAGAATATGCATAGACTGCTGACACAACTCATCGCCAAGCTACTCATGTTGAATCATCTCCAAGAAGGAGGGTTTCAACTAAACACTAGCCAAGAATTCACCTCCACCATACACCTTGGTTTCTAGATGAATCTACGAAAAAATCCCATTAATGTCCACTCATCACTGGACTCTTTCAAATATTGCACCAGCGCATTATTGTTCAAAGCATCAGATAGAATTCTACCTTTTTTCTTTAGGTATAAACAATATTAAAATATATCCTCTAATGGTACTTAACCCAATGAAACCACCTAAAATATATATCCTTATTTGATAATATATAGTCCATGTTCTTATGATTCAAGCTGACCAAAAACGACTCCCCAAATAGGTAATAATTGTGCATTTTTCGAGGAAGAATCATTACTACTAACTCTATGTTGTAGGTTGGGTAGTTATTTACATGTGGTCAGAGATGGAGAGAACTATATTCCACCACATGGTCATCCTATATCAATGCACAGAGAAGACACATAATTGAGGCATCATAGTAGTCCACATATCCCTTTCTAGATTTGGAAAATATCAAAATAACGGTTGTGGTCAATCACTGATTAAGCTTCTCAAAGGAAACCTAACATTCCAAGCTTCACTAAAACTTCACCCCTTTCTAGGTAAGCACCATTATGGGTGAAGAATTCTGAGATAAATCTTGATCAAACCTCCTTCAATACCCTACAAGTCCGCAAAATAATTTGACTTCAACAAAAATCATTGTATTATCCCATGAAATTACTACACATATATTATCAATGTCTATAGAAACCCCTTGTTCCAAAATCACAGGTTTTAGAAACATTACGTTCTTTATAAAAAAGGTGAACATAGAATATTTAACATAGATATGAAGATCTTGAAGAGTGACCAACATAATCCTTAAATTCAACTCATGTTCTTCTAGGTTTCAGAGTATACAAGGATGTCATCCAAAAATACCAAAATAAAGGAATTGAAGAACTGAAAGAAGATCAAATTTATGAGTTTCATAAAGTTTGATGGAATATTCCTCAACCTGAATAGCATGACCAAATATTTGAACTGGATGTAACTACATTGGAAATATTTTTTTGAAACATTTTCCCATATGTTTCTGATTTGGTGATACTTGGAATACTATTCAATATTAGAGAACCAACTATCCCACTTTTTTCTAATCAAAGATCCCATTGATGTGGGGTAAGTGGTATTGTTTATTGATCGTTACCCAATTAAAATTCTGGTAATCAATACACAACTGAAGATATCCATCTACCTTTTTTGAAAACATGAAAGTGGTAACCTAAAGTGAGATGCTCAGGAGAATTAATCATTGAGATTGAAAATAATCCAACTATATATTTAATTCCCTAAACTTTTTGGGGACCATTTGGTATGAGAGAAGAGATATTAGTTATTTTATTGATTAAAAATCAATGGTGAAATCGACATCCGTCTCAAGAGGAAAACTTGAAAAATCATCTGGAAATACCTTTGACAACTCAACCACTATAGGATATAAACCACTCCCAAAACCATTAACATCATCCTCAATCAAGAGTGATGAGATCTAAAAAACTGGACTCCCCAATTACACAAGTGGTGGTCTATCACATCCCAAACAAAGATACCATTTACCCTCAAATACCTAATAGATTACATATGGTTCCATGAATCTCATTGCCCATTGATAAAAAAATGCTCCTCTAGAAATGAATAATAAAATACATACCAAAGATCACATAAAAGGGTTACATCTCCAAAAAATGTTAATCCTATTCCAGATCAACCCCTGACATGGTGAGAGAACAAGATGGACTATTGAAACCCTAATCATTCTTCATACACTGCATCATAACCAACTCCAAAACATATGGAATAATCATAGTTGGAATCTCAAAAAAAATACACAATATGGGAAAAAATAAAAGTAATAGGATAACCTGTATAAAAAATAATTGAATCTATGGATGATGGAATAATAATCGTTCCTTGAAATGTCACAGGTCCTACATCAAATTCCACTAGATCTTGATCCGTAACATGATGATGTTTCATCTATACCTGAGTCTGAGAACGAACACTAACCTGTGGCTCTTCATTTACTTGAATCTTCCCAAAATGGATGCATCCCTACTGCCATGACCACCAAACTGAGAGCCTGTTGTAATGGATTCCTATGCTCGTATGAAATTTACCTAGAAACTACATAACCTGCACCACTCTGATGTGTACATGTAGTTTTAAAAAATCAATACAAGTGACCTAGAATTACACACCTATGGCATGTACTAGGTGGATCTAAAAAAGATGGTTTCACTTTCCCCACCTTGCCACACTGATCGCATCAAAATATTCCGAAATCTGAAGCCATAAACGAAGGATCTCGAGAAGGATGTCATGTTCTATCACCTCCCCTATTTTCTTTCTCATCTCACTTTCTCTTCTTTTGACACGAACTACTTCTACCCAGTAGTACTTCAAAAACATCCCATGAAAAATAGGACAATCTAATATGATTGATATCTACCATCAAATCATGATAAACAACCTCATCATACATGTTAATCTTTTATAGGAAAAATTTGGATCAGATATTTAGCCACAAACCCATTTCAAACTTTTATCCTATAACTGCTCAATGTAAAATACCACTATTTTGAATCAAACCAACTATAAAAAATGGTTGGAGTATTCCAACATGGTCTGATCCCCCATATGATGATTTAAAAACTCACAGTTATTGGAAAACGACAAGGTCTCTACGAAATGTTACTCATTAAATATTACCTTTAAGTCCTTCTAACCAATATCCTCATGGTTTCCAGTCTAAACCACTAAGTCACACCACCTTTTACCGAGACCCTACAAATAGAAAAAATAACATTTTAACTTTATTGCATCAGGAGTATAAAAGAACCCAAATATTCACTATATATTTTCATTAAAATCCAAAACTTCTTGTGGATCAGTGCTACCATAGAAGGTATGTGGATTTTTCTTGAGAAACTCCCATGAAATTTCTGTTCCAGGACTTACATCAGATTCCCCATCATGGGAAAGACTAGATCTCTCTCCCTAAACCAATTCTTGGAAATCATGAACAAAAACCTCCACTAGACTCTAATCAAATGGAGAGGGAAATAAATCTACAAGATCTTACCATAGGTGCACATGGAGTATCTAATGAGGAATCTTGATACAACAATCCACAAACATGAGAAAAAATCATCCACACACTGTTAGGAAAATTTTCAGCAATCACAACAAATCTCAAAGAAATCCATCAGTCAAAAAAAAACCAAAACCCTAAAAATAACAATAACAAGTATGACCAATCCACCCTCCCATGGTGTCCATGTACAATTGTTATCCAATAAGTCTCACCTGAATGAATATTCAACCCATGTCCCAACATTCCATAGATACACAAGGGTCGTTACGAGGTGTGTTGACCAAACACTCCACTCGCAACCAAAACCTCAATCCTGGATAATCCTAGATCCAGTCTATCTAGAATATCCCATGTATAATTAAATAACCAATGGGTGAAAACATACCTCTAATAAAAAAATTTCACAATCTAGTATGGGTTTTTATCTTATTCAACGGCTAACCTAACCCGTCATGTGACATGGCTCAAAGGGAATTCCCAATCCCCAAAATATAGAAACTAGTTTTTGGGCATCAAATATTAAATTTTGGAATTATTAAAATATAATAAATATCCATAAACATCCAACAAGAATAATACATCATCACATGATCAATAACCATAGTTAAAAGAACACAACTAGAAAAAGTTAACAATTTAACAATTTTAAATACAAACCAAAATTCCAAAAATGAGGTGGGGTACTAAATAGATCGTGAAAAAAATCCCCATGCTACAAGAGTTATATCACCCTCTAGTCACCTCCAACAAAACCTCCACAAAAAGGAAAATTAGCTACCAGATCCACCATCACCACTAAGGAACATCTTTCCTTTTCATGGGCCAAACATAACAAGGTCTACATACACTCGACGGTGTATATAGGTTGTGATCCAATGTGTAGTAAGGTGCCATCCAAATAGAATGATTCCTTTCCAAAACATTAATATACAAATCAACATATATGTTTTATTAAAATATAGGAATCGTTTTTTGAAGAAACAATTTATGGAAAACCTTTTTAGAGAAACATACTTTGAATTTCAAATGATAAGTAAAATACACCATATTCTGATGATATCCACAATATCACAAGAGAACCATGGGTAATCTCTAAGTTAACTAGAACTGGTGGGACCCTTGGAACCTCGTATCTTGGGTATATGGTATAGAAACGATTACACATAGTGTCCTCATGAATGAACCACTAAGGAGGAATCCAACCAAAGTTCTAGTGGTATCAAATCATTATCAATGATTATTTAGTGATGTAGTGTCAATCCTACTAGAATGTATCATGACACAGCCCCTTATATCCAACTAACGTACTATCCCTAGTTTACCCACCTAAACATCTAGGATTCCCATTGTACTAAATTCCATTTCCCAGGTCACATATGCAACCTCCTTCTCATACACACACCAAAAAATACGAGAAAACATGAAAACCACAATTTTCCATATGAAAAACCACTTTTAAACCCATACAAACACCAAATATATTTTCAAACATTCTTCACACCACTCACACAATTCATTTAACACATTTAGAATACATATCATGAATTCACATGTGAAACCCAACCGATTTCACTTGTAAAATCACTTTTTATCCCATATACACCTTAAAAAAATTGAAAACATATTTATCACCACTCAAACAATTCACAGAACACATTTAAGAGGCACATAAAGCATACTAAAATCATCGAAAAATGTTACAACATGTAATAACCTACCTCAATCTTGGAAACTTAAGGAATCCAGTAGAGAACCACAAATGCACCACAAGAAGACCCTATAAAAGAAATAAAATATTATATGTAACAAGATTAAACCCAAAAAACCAAGGTTCAACCCATTTTAGGGAAACTAAACAATTGGAGTAGAGAGAACCTAACAAATAGAAAAGAAGATCCCAGGAAGAATGATGAAATCAAGGAAGATGGGGATTTATTGATGATTTCTTGAAGAATACACACCAAATCCACTAAGGGATGGATGTCTAAGGAATCCATAAAGGGCAGATAGAGGATCCTAGGGCTACAAATCCTGAATGGGGAAAGAAAGGGAAGATATTATTTTGTTAAATTCAAATAGGTAAAAATAGTAAATTACACATTTTTAATATCATATACATGCCACATGGTTTAGCCGCATGGTTTTCTAAACAGTGCGGAAACCATGGGGCACCTCTTCTGAAAGGAAAAGGAGGTTGCACAATCTCTTGGGGAAGGTTTCACACGTGTGTGGTTGACTTTGAATCCCATCAAGTTCCATTAGTCTGAGCTTATAGTCTCTCTTAGGCTAGTGCATGGTTTCTACTAACTGTGCACCAATTTTTCTCCACCATATTGAAGGTCTAAAAAAAATATTTTCCCCCAAAACTCCCTGGAAATAGAAGGAACCAATATAAGACTAAAATGAAAAATAATAGTACCTCAAAATCAAGTCTCATATACAAAATGTAGTGGATTAGGTGATTAGAGTGATGCAGTTGTGTGGTGGTAGCTAACACCTCTAGATAGAGTTATTTCATTCAGTGGATATTAGAGAGCTTTGAGCATCTACCTTCAGTATTTTTGGTTTCTATAGAATAGATGAAATATTCATTATAGGATGAAATTTTTCTAAAAATTATATCAATATGATATGTTCTTTTTGAAATATTTATGTTTATTATCACATGGAATATGGTATTGATGGATAATACAATTAATGAATTTCCTTAAAGATGTAGAGTATAACATATTGATATGGGATTGAATGGTGATATGTTCCAAGGACTCAATATTATTTAAGGATGATCTTTTTTGAAATATGGTACCCTTGTGAGTGTTTAACCTAGGTGATGTAATCCTAGCAAAACATTGGTGTTCATTGTGTAGATATTTTAACTACATAATTATGAAAATCTATTTATGGGGTGTGGTTGTAGTATCTTGATTCTGGTAGGTGTTATCTATGGTTCTGGAGCCAACATAACTAGGTTAGTCGAAAAGTCAGAATTATTTTCTTTATATTGTTGTAGAATGGATGATCAAAGAGATTTGATTTTGTTACATTGATGTTTCATGAGGTTCATGTCATGTCTCTGTATGTTTTTATTCTCTCCAAAATAGAGAGATCTGAATCTAAATAATGATTTTCCAAAGTTTATGTGAGCATATAGAGAATTAGAGTAGTGTATGCGAGTTATGTCTCAGGGATTTTCATTTCTAATTAATGGTGGGGAGCTTGGAATTCTCCTTGATGGAGACCTTAATGATGATACTCTATAATAGTGATGTTTATGGTTTGTGGTTCACTTCATACTATATAGATATATGAAATATGATTAGAAGGGTTATCGATGTGGACTCTTATCAAGGGTTGTATGACCTGAGATTATTCCCTTTTCTAAGGCCATGCTAAGTGAGTGTTTTGTTGGAAAATTTTTGTGAGGTGTTAAAGGATGTTTTATTAAGTACTTGTGAACATGTTATGTTTATGGTATGGACCTCTATGGTTAGATTACACATGAATGATAATAACTTGCATTATTTGAATGTTTGATCAATGATATTCTTATTAAAAATGAAGTTTAATTCTTTTTTTGGATGAAAATGTATAAATGTTGGGATGATGTAGTGAAAAATATTTTTCATTAGTGAGACTTAATTTATTATTATGTTTCATGGGATAGACCCCTTAAAAGGGTAAAATGATAAATTTACCCTAGAGTTTGACATCTATATTTTTTTGATTCTTCAGCTGAACTTGAAATGGGTAATTTAACCTTTGTATGGATATGGATAAAATTATGACCCAGTTGAATTTTACGAGATTTTTATTTTTTATTAAATAAATAAATAATAATATTGAAACTTATTTTATTTTATAACTCATAAATGGTGTCTAAAATCTCATTTAAAATAATTTAGTTGTGATCTAATTGGTGGTTTTCCTAGGAGTGATATACTTTTTGTTACTTGTCATTGAAAAATAGGACAATAAATTTTCACACTTCAAATTAAATAAACCTAAATTTCTATATTTATTTCATGTACATAGTGATGTGGTGATGAAATGTCTAGGTGACATGGTAGCTACCTGCCAAGGTGGTTGAAACGTGGCATGAGGAATTATTTAACTTATTTTTTTTTGTAATGTTGAGGCTTTTTTAAGGGTGTTTTTTATTTAGGGGGAGTTTTTAATAGAGTGGATTTATTATGAGTTTTTATAGAAAGAATTTATGGAATGGAAATAGTCAATTATACATAAATACAATTACCTTTTCCCATTGGTAATTTCTATTTCCCTCTCCAATTTTTCATTAGTATAACATCTTTGATAATTCATCTCTCTCTCCATACCCCTCTTCACACAATAGAATGTATTCTTTGAAATTATTCTTATTCATTATGGTGGTGGTGGGAATGACAATCGATAAATGTTAGACGATCACCAATCAAATGAAAAAACCATCCAGGCAAGGCTTATTATTATTTTATTCTCCTTATTTATGTTATGTGATTTTATTCACTCCCTCTAATGATTGATTCAATTAAAACATATATTGATAGTAAATGAATAAAAAACATTAAGGGTTCAAAATATTATTATACACAAATAATTTAATAGTAATTTAATCGTGAATTACTTTTAAAGAAAAACTTATGAGGTTTTATAGAAGGGAAAAAAGTTTACTAAAGGGGTTTCCATTGACAATATTACATTGTGGAATTTAAGGAAATTTTTTTAACCATTTAAAATTAATTATTACCAAAAGATTAATTTCTAAAGAAAAACACATTAACAAAAAAAAAGTGTGAAAAAAATCAGGTATTTTAAAGCATTAATATTTGAACATATTAATATTTTTATTCAATGGCATGTTCAATAGAAATAAATTAATTTATTTCAGAAATATATTCATTATGTAAACCATGTTATTTGATATATTATATGATATCAAAAGGATTAATATTCCAAGGATTTATGATTAAATAATTTAATTGGATAATCTTATTAATGCATGAAGAAAATAATATAATGCTTCAATTTTATTTCCTTATACGATCTTGCTATCCTAATTATTCAATTATTTATTTCCTTTAATGAGATGAATATGGGGATAAAGCCTCCATATTATTCAGGAATATATTTTCAAGTATTATTATTCATTTTTACCCTAAAAATGACGATCCATGGGGATGAATTTAGATATTTATAATTAATTAAGAAAAATATTTGATAAATTTTTTCTTTGTAAAATCAAACAATGATCAAATACATATTTTTTGTGAGATTATATACTATAAACAATTTTTTTACTCTGGTCTTATACTCACATTCGTCAAGAAACCAAAATGTGATCCAATCCATGGGTGGTCAAGTTCCACTATAGATATTGTTCCCCCATTCTTCATGAATGATTTTGATTGTGATTTAAAAAAGATATACTAGAGAAAAATTTAGGAATGAATGGTTAGAAGGCATCCATGTGATGACATGACAAGTTTTGGGCATGGTTTAACAAACAGTTAGATAAAAATGACCAGATTGAAGTTGGTTGAAATTATCCCCCTGAGGAACATTTTAAGAATTGATCTAAACAAATTTGGCAAGTATTGGAGGTGTGACTAGTAGGGGTGATAGTGATTTTCATTGAATGATGATTAAGTTCTTTTTATTTTGGAATTTTCACGAAAACAATGTGTACTCGTAAGTAAAACATCATGTAACTTTCTATCTATAGTATCTATATAGTATTTATTTCCACACAATACATATCTATGAAATTCAATTCATGAGACTCACCATGTGATTTGGTATCAGTTTATGTGACATTATATATGTTACCCACCATGTGATCTTTAGTTGCACATTTTGAATCATGAGATCACATGAAAAAGTGTGTAATTTAGAACATGATGAGACCATGAGAGGGATGCATATTATGTGTACCTTCATTATAAATTCCATATTTATTGGGTAATGTGGATAAATGTGAAAAATCTGTACACTTCAAAAGCATATGTGGACTTACATGCTATGTATTCTGTAGAAATCATATACAACTAGGTGTTATATACCAATTCCTTCAAAGATATGTCACTCTTAAAAGGTTATGTAACTTGATATTTATCCATATATATATTAAAAAATATGAGAATACTTACACACAATATACATAGGCACATTTTATGTACTATGATATATGAAATGGATTGGGAAGTGGTAGTATGAAACATCCTTGCACGATTATTCTACATTCTGTGTACCCCACTATGAAAAAGGTGTACTTTTTTCAAATGGATTGAGCTATGAAATTACAAAATGATTTTTTATTGATATCCAAACACATGGTGGACCATATATGACATCCCATGTACAAGGTTATTTATACTATTATTCAAAATTTATCTCATGGTTGTAATCCATAGAATTATTACTAGTCTATTTTGAGTTTTTCTCTACACAACGAAAAATAATATAATTCTTTTAAACATGAGAGGTTTTTCACAATGAATTTTGGGATGCTCGATGATATTAGATCCCCTAAAGAATCAAAAGGTTATGGATGATACCATTAGAGTTGAGATGGAGTTAGTTACTCTCCCATGAGTCAATGAATGGTCCTCCACATATGGGGTTTAGTTACTCACCTGGTGACATACACAAGATAATGTGCAGATCCCCATATGATAGATGGAGTTTGGGTACTCTCCAATATGTCAAGGAAGGGTCCCCCCTTAGCGGAGTTAGTACTACCCCGTTTTTTGGGGGAGGTTCCTTAATCTATAGAGTCGGTAATCCCATGTATGTTTGGGGGAATAGTCATCAACTAGGACAACAAAATCCCTTGGTTGATACACATATACATTAACGAGGAATAATCTCCCTCTGTAGTTTCATATGTAGTGTGGATATAATTTAAATGTCATTTTTCAAGAGTGGTAGTTCCTAATTCATATTGACACATTGAATATTTTTTGACACTAGAGACATTTCACAACTTCATGGTTTTCATATGATATGACATACAACAGAGGTTTCAACTTTGGGTGTCTTAGTTAATTCATTTTCATATGTATTTTAGGTTTATGGTGTAATATGATTCTCTGTAGTGCTAATCAATGAAGTCTCACATTATTCCCATTCATATGGTTGTCTTGATATTAGAGAGTATTTGGTATATTTGGATACCTTTTATTATTCTCTATTATTGGGTTTGAACTCACATATTGGTTTATCATTAAATTTTTAGTGGTGTCCTACTGCGAATGTTTGTACTCACATTTGTATAAGTTTCATGCCCATACATCTTATTTATGTGTATATTTTACATGGTTTGAAGATGAAATTGTTAGATGTAAAGAAAGTGGAGTTAGAGGATCTATTATATTTTAGTGAATGATGGTTTATAGTGAATATAATTATTGATGGAATCCTATCTAAGAGACCCTATGAAGAGAAGGTGTCATCCTATACCTAGAGTTAGGTGTACTATGTGTTCATTATCACCTTCATATGAATATTTCCATTTTCGAATTTTTTGTCGATGGCATTATAGTATCCATTGACGTCACATGATCACATTTTATATAATTCAATTGTTATATAATAGTCTTCATGTGTTGTTGGATTTAATTGTACATTGGTCATGAATTCTTGTTGAAGGAAGGTATAGGCTATGTCCTCCCATATTGGGTTATTCCATCATAGTGATATATGCATTCCCTTGGCTTATTAGTGGTGGTTTTGTGGTGGAACACTCAGATCATCCCTAATCAAGGTGGGGTTATAGTTGGTTGGGTAATTTCATTTGTGGATCACATCATGTAGAGGCCAACCCAAGCCTCTTCAAAGGCTATATGTCTATAGAATATTTCATCTAATCATCTGATCAGATGGTGAAGATCATTTTTTCTACCACCAATGACATCCACTATTAACCCTACCCTAGTTCTATATAGAGAATCCAGAAGCATCTGATCATAGAATAGATGGTTCATGTCTCTCCACTACTCATCCACTAGACTCTCATCGATGCCAGTACTCATAAAAGTTTTTTAGAGTGGGTGATTATGAATTTTACCAAAATTCACCTGTAGTTTTCTCTTATCTCATAAAGTATAGAAACACAATTATTAATGAAGGAATAGATATTTTTTAACCCCAAAAAATCCTCATTATATTCATCTTAAAAATACCAGTCTAAGGATATATCATTTTCTAACTATTTACTTAAATATTTAAGAATATCTCGAAATTATACTAATCATAAAAATTTCAACACTATAAGGTAACTCTAAAAATATATTTCCAAATTAAAAAATGATATTCGATTATAAAAGTATGGAAATAAAATAATAAATGAATAAATTTTGGTTTTTGATTCAAATATTTGAACACTATAAATCTAGAGATAAATTTTAGGAATTAAAACTTCTCCCTATAATTGGACGTAATTCATTAACTAAATTTCGATCAAATAACTACCACTATTTATAGCATAATTTACAAAATTAAATATCATAATTTAATTTTAAAATTCATCCATTTTTCTTACAAACAGGTTGAGATAGGTTTCAAAGGAAAAAATGAAATGAATGATGATATAATAATACCAAAATAATCATACATTGAGATTATTTCCTATGAATTTTCCTTCATACTGCTGAATTTGTCTTATTTCCTCTCTCAAAAATAAAGATAATTATAGTCTAGAGTAATAATTTCCATTAGAGGAAATATTTTTTGAAATATAAAATAATTATATATTTATGAATTAATATTATCTATTACATATATAATTAAAAATTACATCCATCGATAGTATAATAACTCTTCAATGTCCAAAAAATATTCAATGGGCAACCTAGGTTAGACACCCCATTCAATACTCAATGGAACAATTTGATTCAAAATATAATATCTAAAAGAAGGTGAATTCACTATTTT
This sequence comes from Viscum album, assembly GCA_963277665.1. Classification (NCBI taxonomy): domain Eukaryota; kingdom Viridiplantae; phylum Streptophyta; class Magnoliopsida; order Santalales; family Viscaceae; genus Viscum; species Viscum album. Next base: position 2,102,714,008 of record OY728145.1, on the reverse strand, counting down.
ACTATTTCTAAAAAAATATTAAAAAAATTCCCTCTGAAGATAAAATTTTTTACATGTGGAAAAGTGACCCATAAGAAGAAATACAACATATTACAACCAACTTTGAAATTATGCCATGATCTATACAGTAGTGCTTAGTACTATTGTATTCCCAATCAGTGTGGCCAGATGATGGTGCATTGGGTCAACGCTACTACAATGAGAAGACCTAATACATTACCACTACTATCTCATCTAGTAAATTGTACTATAGTGGTTAGAATTATAATAAATCAATATTTCGTAATATCCTCTAGTAATTAATACAACTACATCTGAATAATCAAGATCTATTATTCCAAACGGTATCCCTTTCAAGCTTTGCATCCTAAAAGTAATTATATGAATTACTCAAAATTAAAAAATATATATTTTAGAGTGAAAAAAATCCTTTTCATACTTTAATTCATAAATAAGTGATTTGGTATCAAATAATACTTTTTCACGTAGCATAATACAATAAGAAACCATATTTCGTGATCTATATGCTTTGAAACTAAAACCATGTATATTATAAAATGAAGAAAATTTGTACCTTACAACAAATCGAGATAATTATCTTATCTTAAATCACATGTTTAATGAAAATACCTAAGAATTAGTCAAAGGACTACTTCCTTTCGGGAGTATCAATGGGCTAAATAATCACCCAACATTTGGTCAGGATCATCCTTATAACCATGGTATTCTCATACCCCTTATAGAAAATTAATAATGGGAAGAGTCCTTCATATTGATAGAATCCATAAAAATAACAATGTTTACATTAAACACAAATATAAAGGTTATTCCTTCATTATATATTCCACAAGGATTATCCCTGAGTATTCTATGAAGTTTCTTATGTATTGAAAACTTATAATTAAATTTCATTCAGTTACAAATGGTTTGAAATTATTTGTATATTTATTTAAAATTATAATCCATTTAATCATCGTGTTAATTTCCTCATAAAAAAATAAATGATAATTTTATCCTTACATGGAAGGAATCCATTAGTTACATGTTAATTATATAATATTATAATGGGAAACCACAATTATTCAGATATAACCACATAATACACTATGATATGAATCTAGTAGTGGTGCTACATTATCACCTTATCGTAACTAATTATTTATCCCAGATATATACATTATACCATTAACAACATGTATTTAATACACTATGAAAACCTTATATAATTGAATATGATATAAAAAAGTATCACATAATTTATACTGGCTACATCTAATAATTCCATAAATCTCCCAAATGAACTAAATATTAATATAATTTGTTCTATTTCATCTTATATCTTATCATCTATAATATCCTGTGAAATCACATCCATAATTCCATATGGATAATTCCTAAAACACCTTTGGAAATCTATTACCATATTCTACTTGTTTCATGTCATAAGACATGGTTTGTTAATATCCAATCAAAACTCATTTATGATCAATACTAAAACACATTTAGGGAATCTCTCCAAGTGTCATATAACTCAATCCCTATTCATCTAACAATAATGTTTGACCCCATGGGACATTGTTCCATAGACAATAAATATGAATTAGGAAATTTATAAATCCATGTAAGAAGAGGCCATTAGTAAAGATTTTTTTAATCTAGCTATATAGGGATCAAGTATTATATCCAACAATCAAATATATTTTAATACCTATATCCTCCAAATATATCACATACATGTATGCATAATAATATGATCTTGTTGTATAATACAGTGAGTAATTGTATGATATAGAGTATGTCAACCCTGTATTACTACTCATATATTCTCAATTCTATGAGTGCATGTAATGCCCCGACCCCAGCTACCTAGAGTCGGTGCATTACTTCATAACATTGGCATGATCACAAAAGATCAAGTCTCGAAAGACCGATTAGTTTAGTAGCCTTGGAAACACTAGATACATTCATAAGTATTTCATTACATCAAAAAGTAGAAAAACTATAATAACATGGTCTTCATAGTCCACACTCATATCCTCACTGACTATTCTTCAAAGTCAGTTATAATACACTTCTTCACATCCTGGAAAATATTAAAACATTGAAAGGGGTGAGCTCAGATGCTTAGTAAGGATAACAATATTGCGGAAGCATTTATAAGAAAACATAAGCATTTAAGGCAATGTATAACTAAAAAAAGCCTTATTGAACTTGAACATCAGCATAATATGGAAAAAGTAAAATAAAATAATGCCATTACTTACTCACATGGATATTCTACTAGACGAATAATCACATGAAATATCAATAACCACTTTCATAATGAGGGAATGTATAATGCCAGACATTCTGAAACATTTTGTCAAGGCCTCGGCCAAGACGTCTAAAATGATTAAGGCCTCGGCCAAAACCATAAATCAAATTGGGAAAGGTCCTCGGCCAATTCCACGTCTAGTTTTCTCATGAGACCTACCGATGCATCGAGGAGCTATAGCGGGCTCCACCCGTCACATATTAAGTCCAATACATTCCTCATATGAATAGGTTTAAACATAACATAAATATTCGTATTAAAACTAGCATACGAAATGTCAACAATTTCTCCATAAACTATGGATGGTATAAAATAACACATCCACAGTCAAATATTTCACAAAATGTTCAATGGAATTTTTGTATCATAAATCAATTTCAATTAAACTTAAAACCCATCAAAGGATGTTGACATGGATGAAATCAAAGCTATTTGAGAGAAATATCTCTCCTTTTTGAAATCATTTAAAAGTCCCATAATTATAAAATAATACATTTACTTTGAAAATATTCTTATAAGCTTGTTAGGGAAGCTTCGACGAAGTTATAATGGCAGAAAATAGCCGCACCCGCCGTATATGTAAAAAAACATTCTTACCTTAAATTTGTCAAAAAGGTCAAAAATTACATTGTTTGGAAAACGACGGTAAGATTCCTTTCAAAAACATATAAGGGTATAAATGTCTTTAACCCATTTTCCATTTAATAGTAAAAATGTTTTGAAAGACATTTTTAAGAAACATGGATGTGGATGATAACGAGGTCCCAGTAGATAATTATGTATACACAACCTTGGATAATGAAGAGGTTGTGAAGTAAACCCTTACCATGTACTTTACCTTGGATGGGGTAGGTTAACCTCCTCTATAATGGTGAAATAATTGTTATAAAATTATAAAATAATCATATACATTCATATGATATCATATATGATCTTTTAACATTGCTTTGTTAACAATATCTTAGATTTATCGTTGTTTCGGGTGTTAACTTACTCGTTTTCTTTTATATGTTTTGTTACGAAAGTCTTGTTTTTCATGGGTAGGTTGTATCTTATTCATATCCAGAATGATATCATGTCCTTAAACATTATTTTTAAATCATCAAATGATAATTATACTTGAATGGATACGATGGAGAATGAATCTCATCGCGTTCGTGGAGACGGTAGTCCGTACGTACGCACGAGCGACAATATCATTATTTTGATATTAAAATAATATATAATTGGATATTATATCATATATACAGAATAATTATCATGTTATATTTATTATTTACATGAATTACATATCATTATTATACCCATCTAAATAATAATATATTGAATAACAATTACACCACGACGTGGAGACGGTAAGTCGTACGTACGCACGTATGGTGACATGTCATTCAAATGATGGGTAGAATACTGAATATGGTTGTTCCATATTTATAATAACATCACTGTATATAGAATATACTAGAGTTATAATTTTATAATTGAAATAATAAACAAAGGGGGAGTGGAAGAAGAAAGAAACTTGAAAGAGGGTGATGAAAATGTTACCTCTTCTTCGGGTTCTTCCTTTTGATTTGATCAAAAGGACTCCTTAGGATGGCTTTCTGACTAAAGTAAATCTTATAAGATGAAGGGACAGAAGTTGGGAGAGTATTTGGGCAGAGGTTGGCCGAACCAAAAGGCTTGGAAGTGTGAATAAGGTGGTAGAGGTGGGGGCCTTTTATAAGAAGAGAGGAGGGGCTCTTTTGGAAAGATTGAAATGTTACATTATTATACAATGCTTTTCGGATTCTAAAGGACCCACAATTATATAATTCGTGTCTAAGGTGATAAGGGTTCTAAATCTCCTCATACAATAGGCTTTTGACAAGTGTAATCCTTGGATTTTTCATTATCTCTTCATTTTATTTAAATCGTTAAATAATGAGGTCATCGCTGCCTCATAATGATGTCATAAATAATTTAATTTATATAATGTCTAAAAATTATAAAAAAAAATACTATGATGTAGGAAATCTATTTATCTTTCTAATGAATATTTATAGTCAAAATTTGGATCTGTGTAACCCCACATAAAAACTGTTTTAGTAAAAAACCACATGTTTGTGTCAATTTAATTTTAACATTAAATAAATATATATTAATGTCATTTTCCAACTAAAGTGGCTCCATGGGGTCTCCAAGTTGACCCATGAGTTTTCCTGGTCGGCCATGACTCATACAATAGGAGTAGGACAAGTTTCAAGCTCATCTCATATTATTAAAACATTATTTTTACCTTAAACTACACTAATTACCTCTAATCGCGATTAAGAACTTAAAAGTTACTATTCACCAAAAAAAATTATTTTAATCTCATTGAACCAAATTTTACTTCTTAATGACAACCATGTATGTCGGATTTTTGAAAATCAAATCACTTAAGTGGTAATATTTCATTTTAACGAAAAATCAGTTTTTAACAACCACTTAGTGGTTTCACTATTCATCAAAAATTGAAGTTTTCCAGAATAATGCCAAAATTTCACCCTAAGCTATAATTGATATTCCGAATTCAAAAATGATTTCTATTTTACTAAATTCCAAACATATAAGTTGTATTAATTAATTTTATAATTAATTCCCACTGTTACAACAAATAGCGTGTTTTTAAGAAACAATTTATATCAAAAGATTGGCAATTGTTTATGTCCAATTTCAATGTTAAATTAATTCTAATGACCACCATTGGATAAAATGGTAAAAATATATTCTAATTATACATTAAAACCACTAAATATTATAATTTATCACTATAAATTATTTTTATTAAAAAAGTTGTTTTTAAGTATTTTTCACTATTCATAAAAATTTAGAAGTTCTCAGAAAAATACCAAAAATTCAACATAGGCTAATTTCAATATTCCGAATCCAAAAATGAAGTCTATTTTGATAAGTAAAATTTATAAAATTTCAAAAAGTAGGTATTACTATTCAAAACGGCTAGTTTAATTAGTTGTGGTGTGTGTTAGAGCTCGAGGTTGCGTACAACACACGCTATTGCATTATTCGAAGGGAAACATACAGTGGAAGCATGGGGTGTTACATTCTACCCTCCTTAAAATAATTGTGTCCTCGCAATTTCTAGGTTATTACTGCATAAAAAGACTTGGGTGGTTTTTCATCATAAATTCCTCAGGTTCCCACGTTGCCTCTTCCATTTTATGATTTCTCCACAAAACCTTCACCAGACGAGTCGTCCGGTTTCTCAGCACCTGCTCCCTCACATCAAGAATCCTGACGGGCTCTTCACAATAGAAAAGATCGGGTTCCAATTCTAATTCCTCATAGGTGAGTACATGCGCTGGGTCAGGCATGTATTTCCTCAACAGAGATACGTGGAACACATCGTGAACTTTGGAGAGACTTGGCGGCATTGCCAATCGGTAAGCTACAACCCCAATTCGTTCTAGAATTTCGAAAGGTCCGATGTACCTGGGACTCAATTTACCTTTCTTACCAAAACGTATTACTCCCTTCCATGGAGATACCTTCAGGAAAACATGATCACTGACTTGAAATTCTAAATCCTTCCTTCGATTATCGGCATAGCACTTCTGCCTACTTTGAGCTGCTTTGATGTGATTTTGGATTACTTTCACCTTTTCCACCGTTTCCTCCACCAGTTATGGGCCAACAAGTTTTCTTTCACCAACGTCATCCCAACAGGTTGGTGTACGACATCTCTTTCCATATAACGCTTCATATGGTGCCATCTGAATACTCAAATGGAAGCTATTGTTATTGGAAAATTCTACCAGTGGTAAATATTGATCCCACATACCCTGAAAGTCAAGAGAGCATGATCTCAACATGTCTTCTAAGGTTTGAATAGTCCGTTCTGATTGTCCATCTGTTTGAGGGTGATAGGCAGTGCTCAAACGAAGTTCAGTATCCAAGGCCTTTTGAAGACTTTTCCAGAATCTTGAAGTAAAACGAGGATCACGATCAGAAACAATCGATAGGGGTACTCCATGAAGTCTTACAACTTCATTAATATATAGTCTTTCTAGACGTTCAAGTGGTAGATCCTCCCGTATAGCCAGAAAATGTGCTGACTAAGTAAGTCGATCAACAATGACCCATATTCCATCATTCCTTCTAGGAGTCTTTGGTAGTCCCATGACAAAGTCCATCGTAATATTATCCCATTTCCACTCAGGTATGGGAAGAGGTTGCAATACTCCACCAGGATGTTGCCTTCCAGCTTTCACTTGTTGACAAACCATACACCTCGACACAAAATCAGCAATCTCCCTCTTCATATTGTCCCACCAAAAATGTTCCTTCAAATCTCTATACATTTTGGTGCTCCCAGGGTGTATAGAGATGTTGGAACTATGAGCATCATCCAGCAATTCCCTTTTTCGATCAGGTATATCAGGAACACAAAGTCTCTTCCCGAATTTCAAAATTCCATCCTTATACAAAAATTCCCTCAATCATCCATCATTAACACCTTTAATCTTCTTCTGAAATACTTCATCATTGGTCTGAGAACTCTTAATCCTTTCTAGTAATGATGGTTTGGAAACCATTTGAAAAAGCATTGATGTTTCACCTTCCCTAGTTATTCCCATGTCCATCTTCACTAGATCCAAGAAAATTGGATCCCTTTCAATTCTCATCACATTCAAAACTCCATGGTCATTTCTACTCAAAGCATCTGCCACCTTGTTTGCCTTCCCCTGGTGGTAATGTATCGTGCAATCATAATCCTTGAGTAGTTCAAGCCCTCGCCTTTGCCTCATGTTGAGTTCTTTTTGTGTGAAAATATACTTCAAACTCTTGTGATCAGTATAAATCTCACATTTTTCACCATAGAGGTAATGTCTCCATATCTTTAAAGCAAAGATCACAGCTGCTAACTCAAGATCATGAGTAGGATAGTTTTTCTCATGAATATTTAGTTGTCGTGATGCATAGGCAATGACCTTATCATTCTGCATAAGGACACAACCAAGTCCATTCTTCGATGCATCACTATAAATAACAAACCCATCATTCCCCAATGGTAGAGTCAATACAGGGGAATTGACGAATCTTCTCTTTAGTTCTTCAAAAAATTCTTCACACTCTTTTTTCCAGACAAATTTAATCCCTTTACGTGTGAGCTTTGTCAATGGGTTAGATAATCTGGCAAAATTCTGGACAAAACGTCGATAATAACCTGCTAAACCAATAAAACTTTGTACCTCAGTTATACATGTCGGTGCTGGCCATTCTTGGATTGCCTTGGTTTTATAAGGATAAACGGAAATTCCATCCTTAGAGACAATATGGCCAAGAAAAGAAATCTCATGAAGCCAGAATTCACACTTGCTAAATTTCCCATATAATTCATGTCTTCTAAGAGTCTTCAGGATAATGCGTAAGTGATTTTCATGATCTTCGTGGATTTTGGAGTATACCAAGATATCATCAATAAATACCACTACAAAGTCATCATGATATTCCTTGAAAACTATATTCATTAGATCCATGAAAACAGAGGGTGCATTAGTCAATCCAAAAGGCATTACTGTAAACTCGTAATGCCCGTACATTGTTTGAAATGCTGTCTTTGGAATGTCTTCCTTCTTCACACACAACTGATGGTATCCAGACCAAAGGTCAATCTTTGAAAAGTATTGAGCTCCATGCAGTTGGTCAAACAAATCATCAATGCGAGGTATGGGATACTTATTCTTTATTTTTATATCATTGATCTCCCTATAATCAATGCACAACCTCATAGATCCATCTTTCTTCTTAACAAAAAGAACAGGGGCTCCCCAAGGAGAAACACTAGGGAGAATAAATCCCTTATTACTCAATTCCTCTAGTTGTTTCTTTAGTTCAACTAATTCCACAGTGGCCATTCTATAAGGGGTCTTCGATATGGGCCTCGATCCAGGAATTAAATCAATGGAAAACTCAAATTCTCGTTCTGGAGGATGTCCAAGTAAATCTTCCAGAAACACATCAACATATTCTCTCACAATAGGTACATCCTCTATTTGAATATTACTTTCCTTATCCTCAGTAATTTCCTTCTCTTCCTCCACAATAATCGAATTTAGTTGAGCTACTGGGGGTGGATCTAGATAAGAATTATGTGGCGACAATTCTGCTCTGAAGATAAGGTGTTCCTTATCATCATCATCATCATGAATCGTAACCTCTTTCCTCTTACAATAAATTTTTGCATCATGGTCCGAAATCCAATCCATACCGAGGATTATATCAAATTCAATCATGGGTATGACGATGAGATCAGCATGTAAAGAACATTTAGGTGCTCTAATGGGAACTAATCGACAAAAATTTGTTGCAACAATACTTCCCTTAGGGGTTTTGACCGACAACTCCCTTGTTAAATCAAATTGGAAATATCTAATTTTCTTAGCAAACTGGGAAGATATGAAACAATGCGATGATCCAGAATCAAATAATGCATTTTCTAAACTTGAGGAAACCATTAAATTACCTACCACCATGTCTTTCGGAGCTTCCACCTCAGCAGTAGTGATAGCATAAGCCTGTCCTTGATCCCTTGGCCTCTTCTGAGGTAAGTTCCCCTGATGCTTAGGACATTCATTTGCATAATGTCCCTTCTCTCTACAATTATAACATTCCACGTTGACAGCCGCTTTCTTTCCCTTGCATTCATGAGATTCGTGGCCTTTTTCACCACACTTGTAACATACTCCTTTTCCTTTTAGACAGGCACCAGGGTGCTTCCTACCACAATTATCACAGGGTGGAAATTCATTTCTACCATTCTTCCCTGTTTCCTTATTTCCTTTCCCAGAGTTTTCAGCGGATCTCTTCTTATCTTTCTTTGATTTAAAGTCATAAGACTTAGAGAATTTCTTTTCTGTCTTGATAGCACATGAGACAATACCTTCATATGAAGAGAAGGTTTGTGATACTAAAGCTCGACGGAGAAATGGTTTCAACCCATCATAGAAACGATCAGTCTTACTTCTTGGGTTACGTATGTAATCTGCAGCATACCTTGCTAACCTTGTAAAGTTAGCCTCATACTTTGCGACATTCTCATCCTCCTTCTGCCTCAGACTCAGAAATTTCCTTTCCATATCCGCTCGATGGTCTCGAGGAAAGTATTTTTCTATGAACAGCTCTTTGAACTCCTGCCATTCCATGTTTGTTATTTCATCATCTTCCTTTGTGTTTTTAATTAGTGACCACCATTGATCGGCATCTCCAGTGAGGCGGTAAACTGCCATGACAACATTCTCCCTTTCACTACTCCCCAAGGCATGGAATATTTTCTCTAAGGAATTTATCCATTGCTCAGCTACTATAGGATTTGTACTCCCATTGAAGGTTGGCGGTTGTTTCCTAATGAAACGGTCTAGTATTGATCCTCCACGTTGCGGATCAGGGTGCTCCATACGAGTAAGGTTGTTATTCATAACCTGCGTGAGTTGTCCCAGTATGGTGAGAAGCTGATCAGCACCAGTTGTATCACTAGCTCCACCATAATTATCCTGAGCAGTAGGGCAATCCCTACACGGAGTGCGTGCATTGATACGGTTTCCATTCCTTCCACTAGGCGCCATTTCTAAATAATGGCATAAACTAGATTAGTTCATGAATAAAAATACAAAATTACATACTTGTAAAACACTTAACATAAATTGAAATAATTATGGATATAATCCATAATTATAAAAATGTTTTCTTTGAGGAAGTATATACTCGTAACCCTTCATAGTGGTTTGTAAAGAAAATGGGAATTATCCAAAGCATATCCCCTAGGAGTGTCATAACCAAGAGTGAAGCAAGGCCCGTTGTCGTGCACCAGTTCCCGTTCGAGTCTAGCTCAAAGCGGTGTTTTCAGGTTTTACCCCTAGGTACATCTGTGCCAGAGCCGCCTCTACCTGCTCGTATCCAGACAGGGATGTATTTCTCGGAAAACTCACAACATCTCTACAATACCAAAATTCTAGGAAGTTCTTCTATACTAATCCTCAAAGTCTATCTTCGGTATATGTGCTCTAATCAGAGTTTATCTAAATCTAGCTTCCAAGGTTAGTACTAAACTGCCTCTAATACCAACTGTAATGCCCCAACCCCAGCTACCTAGAGTCGGTGCATTACTTCGTAACATTGGCATGATCACAAAAGATCAAGTCTCGAAAGACCGATTAGTTTAGTAGCCTTGGAAACACTAGATACATTCATAAGTCTTTCATTAGATCAAAAAGTAGAAAAACTACAATAACATGGTCTTCATAGTCCATACTCATTTCCTCACTGACTATTCTTGCAAGTCATTCATAATACACTTCTTCACATCCTGGAAAATATTAAAACATTGAAAGGGGTGAGCTCAGATGCTCAAGAAGGATAACAATATTGCAAAAGCTTTTATAAGAAAACATAAGCATTTAAGGCAATGTATAACTAAAACAAAAGCCTTATTGAACTTGAACTTCAGCATAATATGGAAAAAGTAAAATAAAATAATGCCATTACTTACTCACATGGATATTATACTAGATGAATAATCACATGAAATATCAATAACCACTTTCATAATGAGGGAATGTATAATTCCATACATTCTGAAACATTTTGTCAAGGCCTCGGCCAAGACGTCTAAAATGATTAAGGCCTCGGCCAAAACCATAAATCAAATTGGGAAAGGGCCTCGGCCAATTCCACGTCTAGTTGTCTCATGAGACCTACCGATGCATCGAGGAGCTATAGCGGGCTCCACCCGTCACATATTTAGTCCAATACATTCCTCATATGAATAGGTTTAAACATAACATAAATATTCGTATTATAACTAGCGTACAAAATGTCAACAATTTCTCCATAAACTATGGATGGTATAAAATAACACATCCACAGTCAAATATTTCACAAAATGTTCAATGGAAGTTTTGTATCATAAATCAATTTTAATTAAACTTAAAACCCATCAAAGGATGTTGACATGGATGAAATCAAAGCTATTTGAGAGAAATATCTCTCCTTTTTGAAATCATTTAAAAATCCCATAATTATAAAATAATACATTTACTTTGAAAATATTCTTATAAGCTTGTTAGGGAAGCTTCGACGAAGTTATAATGGCGGAATATAGCCGCACCCGCCGTATAAGTAAAAAAACTTTCTTACCATAAATTTGTCAAAAAGGTCAAAAAGTACATTGTTTGGAAAACGACGTTAAGATTCCTTTAAAAAACGTATAAGGGTATAAATTTCTTTAACCCATTTTCCATTTAATAGTAAAAATGTTTTGAAAGACATTTTTAAGAAACATGGATGTGGGTGATAACGAGGTCCCAGTAGATAATTATGTATAAACAACCTTGGATAATGAAGAGGTTGTGAAGTAAACCCTTACCTTGTACTTTTCCTTGGTTGGGGTAGGTTAACCTCCTGTATAATGGTGAAATAATTGTTATTAAATTATACAAGAATCATATACATTCATATGATATCATATATGATCTTTTAACATTGCTTTGTTACCAATATCTTAGATTTATCGTTGTTTCGGGTGTTAACTTACTCATTTTCTTTTATATGTTTTGTTACGTAAGTCGTGTTTTTCATGGGTAGGTTGTATCTTATTCATATCCAGAATGATATCATGTCCTTAAACATTATTTTTAAATCATAAAATGATAATTATACTTGAATGGATACGACGGAGAATGAATCTCATCGCGTTCGTGGAGACGGTAGTCCGCAAGTACGCACGAGCGACAATATCATTATTTTGATATTAAAATAATATATAATTGGATAGTATATCATATATACAGAATAATTATCATGTTATATTTATTATTTACATGAATTACATATCATTATTATACCCATCTAAATAATAATATATTGAATAACAATTACACCACGACGTGGAGACGGTAAGCCGTATGTACGCACGTATGGTGACATGTCATTCAAATGATGGGTAGAATACTGAATATGGTTGTTCCATATTTATAATAACATCACATTATATAGAATATACTAGAGTTATAATTTTATAATTGAAATAATAAACAATGAGGGAGTGGAAGAAGAAAGAAACTTGAAAGAGGGTGATGAAAATGTTACCTCTTCTTCGGGTTCCTCCTTTTGATTTGATCAAAAGGACTCCTTAGGATGGCTTTATGACTAAAGTAAAGCTTCTAGGATGAAGGGAGAGAAGTTGGGAGAGTATTTGGGCAGAGGTTTGCCGAACCAAAAGGCTTGGAAGTGTGAATAAGGTGGTAGAGGTGGGGGCCTTTTAAAAGAGGAGAGGAGGGCTCTTTTGGAAAGATTGAAATGTTACATTATTATACAATTCATTTAGGATTATAAAGGTCCCACACTTATATAATTCGTGGGTAAGGTGATAAGGGTCCTAAATCTCCTCATCCAATAGGCTTTGGACAAGTGTAATCCTTGGATTTTTCATTATCGTCTCATTTTATTTAAATCGTTAAATAATGAGGTCATCGCTTCATCATAATGATGTCATAAATAATTTAATTTATTTAATGTCTAAAAATTAAAAAAAACTACTATGATGTAGGAAATATTTTTAGCTTTCTAATGAATATTTATAGTCAAAATGGGGATCTGTTTAACCCCACTTAAAAACTGTTTTAGTAAAACAACTCATATTTGTGTCAATTTAATTTTAACATTAAATAAATATATATTAATGTCATTTTCCAACTAAAGTGGCTCCATGGGGTCCCCAAGTTGACCCATGGGTTGTCTTGTTCGGCCATGAATCATCCAATAGGAGTAGGACAAGTGTCAAGCTCGTCTCATATTATTAAAACATTATTTTTACCTTAAACTACACTAATTACCTCTAATCGCGATTAAGAACTTAAAAGTTACTATTCACCAAAAAATTATTTTAATCTCATTGAACCACATTTTACTTCTTAATGACAACCATGTATGTCGGATTTTTGAAAATCAAATCACAGAAGTGGTAATATTTCATTTTAACGAAAAATCAGTTTTTAACAACCACTTAGTGGTTTCACTATTCATCAAAAATTGAAGTTTTTCAGAATAAGGCCAAAATTTCACCCTAAGCTATAATTGATATTAAAAATTCAAAAATGATGTCTATTTTACAAAATTCCAAAAATATAAGTTGTATTAATTAATTTTATAATTAATTCCCGCTGTTACAACAAATAGTGTGTTTTTAAGAAACAATTTATATCAAAAGATTGGCAATTGTTTATGTCCAATTTCAATGTTAAATTAATTCTAATGACCACCATTGGATAAAATGGTAAAAATATATTCTAATTATACTTTAAAACCACTAAATATTATAATTTATCACAATAAATTATTTTTATTAAAAAAGTTGTTTTTATGTATTTTTCACTATTCATAAAAATTTAGAAGTTCTCAGAAAAATACCAAAAATTCTACATAGGCTAATTTCAATATTCCGAATCCAAAAATGAAGTCCATTTTGATAAATAAAATTTATAAAATTTCAAAAAGTAGGTATTACTATTCTCAACGGCTAGTTTAATTAGTTGTGGTGTGTGTTAGAGCTCGAGGTTGCGTACAACACACGCTATTGCATTATTCGAAGGGAAACGTACAGTGGATGCTTGGGGTGTTACAGTGCAGAATAACCAGATGAAAGAATATATCACATATAATTCACCTTTATGTTTTAGTGCACCACATGATTTTTATTCAATAGATAATCACATCATAAATAACATACCAAGTAAAAACCATACAATCCTTCATTCAATTTAAATTTATGTTCTATATGTCATACTCATAATATGATTGAAATAATCAAATACTGTTTATAATGAACCTATTTTATGAAAATAAATATTCTCAACCACAAATTTGTTATCTCATAATCAATGAAGAAATAAAAATAGAATAAATGAATGAAAGTTAACATTCTTTGTATTGTTATGTTTTTAAGGATCAAATAACACTTATTAATGTTTTAGAATACATAAATGAAACTTATATACCAATATAACAATGTAATGAAACTCAAACCATGTACAATATAAAATAAAAATACGTCTAAATTTCACCAATGATGGATGATCATCTTGTATTCAAGCATAATTTTGACAAAGATCTTTGGGAAGAATCCAAATAACTCATCCCCCAATTTTTTATCATTTAGATGACCTGTATCACCCAATATTTGAATGGGATTATTCTTCATATGATAATATACTAGTATATCTTGAGGAGAGGGAAGAATAATAAAAGGTATTTTAGTAACAAATGGTTGATGGATCTTGGATAAAATTTTGATGATATTTATTCTCTTTATAATGTCCTCACATAAACTCCATTACACTATTTATTTACATAAATGTTTAAAAATGTTTGAGTAAGGATATGGTTAAAAAAATCATGACCCCTTTGAAAAAATAAATTAAACATTTAAACACTCATTTATCTCCCCCAAATGCTTCATCATATGAACATTAATCACAATGATAGGAAATGTTGAATAGTTCTAAATTTTAACAATTAACATTTGACTACATTATTTATTACACAATAAGATAGAAATAATTTTGAAATAATTTTTAAATAACTATATTATATAATATGATATATCATTGTTGAATGGATGTGATACCAATATTTAAGGATCAAACCATAATTATTCACATAATCATGAGTTTTTCTCATGAATCCTATTTATTTTATTTTAAGGGCTGTTTTAGTTTATATTGTTATAGAATTAATTCATAACTAATACATATCAAACCTATATATTAAAAGTTTACCCCTTTATTTAGTATCCATTTTACCAAAAATAATTTTTTTTAAAAAAAACATGTTTTATATTCATGAAAAATATTTATTAATTTAAAAGATCAATTTTATGACCCTACTCTTCCTTAAACCCCTTGGAGAACATTTAAAAATGTGTGATGAACACAAAAATCTTGGTAAGGTACATAGAAAATAAATAAACCCATTATTATATTTTGAAATCATGAGATCATAAATAAAGTTTTACTTTAACATAAATAAAAATTGATCTCAAGTAATTTTATAATGACACATGATATCATCAATACATCCAAAATTTTTTCATAAAATGCTTTATAATAAAACAGAAATGTAAAATCATAATAATTAGGGTTTCATAGAAAAAATGATAACCTTTAAAAAAAATTATAAAAAAATAACCTTTTACCATAAATGGGTATAATTTTTCCATTTGAAAGATAAATAACAATCCTTTTGAAATAATAAAATACCCCTTAAAGCTTATTGGAAAGTATAAAACATTCATGAAGGTGACTTGGGATATTAAATTCATAGAACCTTTACTATTAGAATAAACATATGTTCGGTTTCAAAAATAATTCTCTAGAGAGTATAATCATTACCCAATACATTGGAGAGTTATACCAAGCTCACTTGTACATAAAGAATGTACAAGAACCATAAAATTCATGAAACAGATAAAATATTTCAATTCCATAGACATACTCATAAAAATAACCTTATAAATCCATAAGTATATTATTTTGGGATATTAATATATAATTTTTTTTAAACCCCATTTATCAAAACTAAAATTCCCAAAAAAATGGAATAAGGGATTTTATTTAATGTAAAAATATAATATTACAGTGTAATAAATAAAATAAACCAATAGATATGGTGGTGGAAAAACATGTTCACAGCATAAATGTGAAAATAAGACTTCTTTATGTGGTTTTTTCAAAATATTTCTAATAAAATACGTAAAAATATTCCTTTTTAAAAACATTCAAATAAATAAAAAACATACATAAAATTTATTTTATAATTCATTAATGTCAATGTAAATATTTCCATATTATAATTTTAACAATATGGGTATGGAAGAATATGATTTAGAAAATAAATCTTTGAATCATTTAAAATATGGTTTTAAAAGTAAAGTGTACCTCTCCTTGATTACAAATCATTATGTAAATTATTTATCTTCTTGAATAAGAACCATATGATAATTATATTCTTTTTTAATAAAAATTTTATGTTTATTCGTTTTTTTATTTTATTTACTAACATATCATATTTAATTATTTTATTAATTATGATCAGGTCGGACGTTTGGACGATATTTAGCTCAAATGTCAAAAATTTCTTAGGTAGGTTGAGTATTGTAAAAGAGGTAATTATTACATCATCTCTATAATAATAATCTTGGAATAATTATAATTTTAATAAATAATTTTTACATTTGATACCAACCATGAAATATTTTTATGAAAAATAGACTATGTTACAATCATAATGGTAGTAGATCATACGTATGCTTTAGTAGTATTTCAATTTCCTGATGATAATTGTGTAAAAAAGATAAGTATTATTTTATATTTATATAATAACAATTATATAATAAATATCATAGTATTTATTTAAATGCATTTATATAAACCATACATGTCATGTGGTAATGAAAATTGAATCACATCACTTTATGGAGGTGGCAATCCATACATACACATGAACGACATATTCATTTTTCAATGAATGGAATGGTAAGAAAATATATGATATATAAATTTTACATAATGATAAAAATTTTATCAATATTATATATATATATATATACATTAAATTCGTCATTATAAACAGTCCTAAGAGATTGTGATGGAAAATGAATTACAAGGGTTCATGAGGAGGTAGTCTTTCGTACACATGAATGATGGTTTTGTTTGAAATTTAATGGAAGGGGATATTGATATAGGTTATTAAAATAATAAAAAAATATTTCATTATATTAAAATATGAGTGCTATTATTTAAACATGTTTTAATAATATTTAAAGGAGGTAGAAGAATAAATATATAGAAATCACTTGGTAAAGAACTATACTTGTTCTTTGGATAATATCTTACCATTTAAATCCAATTGTTTCCAACATTGACATTATGATCGAACCAATAACTATAGAAAATGGGAATGGATTTAAAGAAGGTATTTGGGTTGGTATTTTCCAAACCAATTTTTTTAAGTGTGTTAAAAATAAGAGAGGTTGTGTCCCATTAAAAGAGAGGGTAAGGGTGCTCTTGGAATTTTGTAAAGTATTAAAATAATAAAAAAGAATTTTTCAAGTTCAAATGGAAAAAAATTGATATTAAATGAATATAATAATATGAATAGTCAAAATAATATCATCCAATTTTTTTTTGGGAATGTTTATATTTTTTTACCCTTATCTTTTTTATTTAACCCGTTTAAGTATTTTTTTGAAAATTACCGTGGTATTAATGTTTTTTATAATTAATGGGTCAGGGTAGTAAATATAAAATAAAAATTCCCATATAAATGTAAAATATATGATATTTTCAAATATAACCCAATCGATTTGATGAATATGGTATTTTATTATTTTTAAATCATTTAATAAAATATTGTTTTTTATAAAATATCATCAAATTCATTTTTGAAACTGTTCATTTACATTAACTTTGAAAACAAAATAAAAGAAAAATAATTTTAATATAATCAGTTGAAATATCTTTAGGATGTTATATTTATCTAAAATCTCTTGTAACACAATAAATAATTAAAATGTTATTAAGTTTAAATTTTCTAAAATAATATATTTTATTTTTCAATTATTTGAGTAAATACCGTGTCGGTATTTCATATGAATTTATGGTAATTTTTTCATCAATTTAAATTATATACTAATTACCAAGAAAATAAGAATATTTAAAATCACCTGAGCATAGGTTACTTATTCATATTCATAAAATATTATAGATAGTAAAAGTAATAAACTGACATTTTTAACTTTATCATTTACCTAAATATTATAAAGATCAAAATCTATAATTTGTGGAACTATGTAGCCATATTTACAAACATTGCATGGAAAATGATGAAATCCACTATTGAAAAAGATAAATGAACATTTTAAGTTAATTATTAGTCCTTATCATATTATTTTTAATCTTAATTAACTAATTTACCCTTACCGTGGTGACAATTATTTACTATGGTTACTATTCCGAATGAAAAAAAATAAAAGCAACATATTTACCATATTTTGAAATCTAGATTCCAAATATGGAATCCCTTTTTCAAAATTTAGTCCTTATATGTGGTAGAATTTAATTTCAATTTAATCTTGAAAATCAGGAAAATATAATTTTTTTTGGTAAAATCCTTTTTAAGTATGAAAAATGTTTCTATAATAAATTAAAATATAAAATTGATTATAAAGACATTAATTGTATTATTTTTAATCACAAGAAACAAAAAAAAATTTAAAACTAATAAAATTATAATATATTTGTGTATATAATTTAATAAAATATACTTTTCAAGAAAAATCAATATTTTTCATTATTCATTTAAAAATCAATCCTTTTAGAAAATTCCAAAAAATTCATCTTTAGATAATTTTGATAAGATGAATTCAAAAATTAAATTCATTTTTTCAAATTAAAAATATTTAATTTAAAAATAAATATTTTAAATAAAACTATATAGTGCATTAAAACCCAATTTTGTTAGAAGTAATGATTTTTTCATTTTTTGACTGTAAAATTACCTAACATTCTTATAATAGTTCTAGATAAATAAAATATAATTAATAAATATTTATAATACATAAGAATGAGTTATAATAACATTACCTAGGTTGTCTCATTCTTTCATCCCTTTGGAAATTGCATCCTCAAAATTTAATTCACTTGTTAAACAAGTGGGGATATATTTACCTCAAATAATTTTCATATTCACATGTTTATTCTTTAACTAAATAGCTTTTCCATAAAACCTTAACATGTTTAATCACCGTATAGTGTAACACCAACTTTCTATGGGAAATAATCTAAACTGTTTTTACCTCATATGAAAGGTTCTTTTCTAGATGAACTACTTTAAGGATCAATACATGAGATGAATCCAACACATTTTCATTATCATAAAAACATGAAATATGTTTTTTTACATGGGATAAACATAGATAAAATACCAATAATTAAGAAAATGATCCAACTTTCTCTTGTATTTCATAAATTCCAATGAATTATGAACATAAATTCACCCTTTTTTAAATAATTAACACTTTTCCATGGATAAAATATAAGAAAAAAATGTCCAAAAACCTAAAAATAATGATATTTTATACGATTAGCTGCATAACGTATCTACATGATCTGAGTTGTCCTCATGTGATATTGAATCATTTTCAAATTCTCATCTATCTCCCCTACCAACTATAGTCCGAAAATCATTCTTTTATTTACTTCACCCCAATAATATAGAGGTTGATACAAATCTCTATATAAATCCTAAATAGGTTTCATCTATATACTAGAATGAAAACGTTTAGTATAATAAAATGAAATGAAAGTACTATGATAATCCAAACTTCCCTGGTAATCCATTGAATAAGTAATATGAATGTATTCCACATTCTAAATCATTTTCTCAGACTATCCATCATATTATAGTTAAAATTGCATACTGAAATATAATTCAGTACCCAATGGATATTGAATTATTTTAAAACAATTTGCATTAAATTTGAGATCACGGTTAGATACAATGGAGAAAGAAAGTCCATGTAATTTAACTACATTTTTGAGGTATAGTAAAAAATGATTAAATAAATGCATATTATTTTTAATAGGAATAAAATTAAAATATTTATTTAATCAATCATAAATATCCCAAACTGCATTAATACCTAAAGATGAATTTGTAAATTCCACCATGAAATCCATTGATATATTATCTCATTTCTATTCTAGCACTTGAAAAGGATAAATTATACCCTTTATTAATTTTTATCCTAATTTAACTTGATCAAAAATAAATAATTTCATAGAAAATTCTGTAATATCACTTTTAGTTTCATCACACCAGTAATCATCCCCAATTTATATGTAAAAATTAGTGCTACCAAGGCGAATGAAAATTGGGAACAATGAGATTCACTAAACAATTTTATCTTCAACTAGGAATCACATGGAATGCATAATTTATTTCCAAATCTTATAGTACCTTTTTATCAACATTAAACTCTATAAACATACACATCTTAAATGATTCTACCTTTTCCTAAAAACATGACCCTCCTTTCAATATTTCTTAATAATTTTCAATAGAGAGGATTGTACGAACACCTAAAACCAAATAGAGGAAGTTCATGCATGGACAATTTGGTGGACAATTTATTTTCAAATAATTAACTAAAGTGTCCTATTCCGAACATAACGTGGTTAATATATCATTATATTTCTGACTCCAAGAATTATTAAATTTTTTTCATTTTTAAATTTTAAATAATCATGCAGTTATAATACTTAATATATCCCTATCATCATCTATACCTCATGTTCAACTCTTTTTGAGTGAGTATGTACACAAAAATTTAATTAAGAGTAGATATTTTACAATTTAATTCATTTAATTTTTGCCATATTTTTTAAATAAAAAACTACAAAAAAAAATTCTAATCATATGTATGAAAATTTAACTCATGATGTTTTAGTTTACATGAAGTATAAGAAATTACATTATCAATTTACATCATAAAAAACATATTCCTTTCAAGGAATAATATTTTTCAATTTGAAATATCCATTTTTAGAGGGAATGTTCAAAAATTGAGAATTTAAAAACTATATTTTTAATTCCTAGAAAAAATCATCACAATATTTTGTCCAAATTAATTTATCAGTATTTGATTTAACATAGTTAGTGGTCTAGAAAAACAAGAATTGTTTTCAAAAAACCACTTTTCATATCCCACTAATCATAGAAAAGTATAAATCTCTATGAAACTTTTTGGTCATTTCCATTGTTTAACAATTGTTGTTTTAGTAGGGTCAATAGTTATTCCATATTTACAAACAATATTATTGAGGAAACTAATCCGTTTCAAATAAAATTCACAATTACTATATTTTCCATATAAATTATTTTCTTTTAAGTATTTCATGACAACCATTACGTGTCTTTCAGGATCCTCATGAATTATATAATATACCAATATATTTTCAATAAACACAACCAAAAACTTTCCTAAATAGTCATAGAGATCTCTATTCATAATATCAATGAATATATCTTGTGCATTAATCATCCCAAAGTACATAACTTAAAAATCATAATACCCATATCTAGTTTGAAATGTTTTATTCACAATATCCTTATTGATTCCCTTCAAATGATGGTATCATAACCTGAGATAAATCTTTATAAAATAACACTTTCACCGTAGATGATCTAAAAAATCATCAATATGAGCCAAAGGGTTTCTAATATTAATAGTGATATTATACAAGGATTTGTAATCAAGGAGAAGTCCCATTTAACAATCATTCTTTCTAAGAAATAAAATAGCAGCACCACATGGTTAAGTTCTATGATGAGTGAAACCATTATAAGGTAACACTTGAAACTTATTTTTCAATTACATAAGTTACACTTGATCTATTTGATAATGAATTTTGAAATCTACTTAGCATCATGAAACATGTTAATATTAAATTTAACCTCTCAATCAAGAATTAAATGGGGAAAATCATCAAGATAAACATACAGATATTAATTTACTATAGGGACATCACTAATCTAAATTTTTTTATTTTCAACAACATGAACATGGTAACTCTCACTTCCATACGTAATCAATTTCTCATTTTCATGGTAGGTAATCAAAGGTATGAAATAATTTAATAAAACTATATTGGATCTAAATGCTATCTTAGTATAAAAAACATAAAATCCAATCCATACCCAATGTAATATGAAACTCTACTATGGTCACTTCAACATGATATTTATGAAAGACCATCCCACTAATAATAATAGGAATATTTCTATAACTCTTAGTTGTTTTAATATTTAGTCCTGGAGTTTTCACCAAATGTTATTTATTATTTTCTTATCATGATATTTCTAATATAAAAAAATTCTTATAAATAAAGGATATTAATGATTTGCAGCCAAATTTTGGATTGGAATAATTATAAAAAAGTGAAATTCTTTTCACTACTTCAATATATGGTCCAAAATAAAATATAGTTTTAGAATATGATTTTTGAATACCTTTTTTTAATTCAATATTGATGATTTCCACCAGGAGTAGCTAACTTCGAACACATGTTGGTAAATTCCCTAACTCATTGAAATTAGAACATCTTTCCATCGAATTTTCATTATCCATTTGTTCATTTTCCTTGTAATCATGATCAACTTCTCTAAACATTCCACATTGGAATCACTCCCAATATTCTATAAGTCATTCTCCATGGTTCTTTTTACCCCAATTATGAAAATATGGTAACTTGATTTTCTTATTTCAATATTTTATGGATTGATTCTTTACAATTTCCTTCTATATAGACATCTTATTCTACTTATTTTAATGAGATACATGATAATTATTAAACCCCATTTATACCTTATCCAAACATCGAAAATAATTTCAAGACATTTTTAATTCAAGAGTATTCAATTCCATTAGATATTTTGGAAGAAATCCTAAGTAATACATATTAGTTTTTATATCAAGATCTAGGATAAAATTTATTGCGTACCTTTCCAATTCATTGTATTTTGATTCATATGCAGCCACTAAATCCTCCCTCTTATATATCAATTACAATATTTTTTTATAATAATTCGAACAACCCTTGAAAATACTTTTTACAGAAAATATTATTAAATTCATTAAATTAAAAGGTTTCAATATATTATCTTTCTCTAACATTATGAACCATTTATCACCATTGGTCAGATTCACCTTCAACATGATAAATTGAAAGAGTTACTTTTTTTTAATTGAGGAACCACTACTAGAAAAGACAGTTTTAGAGACACCTTGCATGGGAGACCGCCATTGGCGGTCACTATCGGTACCCTATAGCAACTCCCAATGATAGTCCCAAGGATTCTAAAAATAATCGGCACCCACACCTCCCCCCACCTCACGCCTGATCCTGAAACATACCCCCACCCCCCACCCCCCCCCCCCCCCCCACAGCCACATGTCCCCTCTTTTGTTGCACTGCCGGCACCACCCTTCCCCTCCCTTGCTGCACCGGTAATGCCGCACCGCCGACGCCGCACCGATTCCGCCTCCAGCTCCCCACCGACGTCGTCACCCGTACCCTCCCTCACCACACCACCTGTCCCCTCCCTCAATGCACTACCTCAACCTCACCACCTCCTCCTCAAATTCCCTAATATCATTACCACCCATCCCCTACCTCTCCACACCGCCTTCGACTCTAGATCCTATCCATTTCCCCTCCTCTCCCTCGCAACAACACCATAGGCTCCCCTCCCTTATGAATTTTTCGCACTATCAGGTATGCCCTAATTTCTATTTTAGGGTTTTAATTTTGAGAAATTTAGATCACAAATTTGTCATGAATGATGATTATATGAATATTGTGCATGAATAAAAAGTGTGGAAATGTTAGTTAATGTGTATAAATGTTTTTGTGTATAAAGAATTATGAAACAGTGTTTGCTGATAGTGTGTGTATGAGAAGAATTAAGAATATACTTGTTGTTGGAAGTTACATAAAATGTATAGTCCATTCATATGTTTACTGGATTGATATTAATTTGTTTTTTATTTGATTTATACCATTCTTGAGTTTATCACCTTTCTCAATGTGGGTGTGTTTATCCCATTAGAAAATGTTTGTGGTTTTCTTTCAAAGCCCGTGAGACACGTGTTTGAGTTTGATCAAATGTGCATGTTTCGATACTATATGTTATTATTAATATTATATTTTTTCCACTATGTGATATTCTTTGTTTCAATGTGACGTACATTTTATATTTTATATTGTTTTGTTCTATGCGTGGTACCAATGTTACTGGTGTACTTATCGTGGTTCACTAGCCCTTATGGGGGAGTGTGATAAGATAATGTATGTTCCATGAAGATTGTATTGAGATAGATGATGGGGTATATTGTATTTTTTATCCCCATATAGGGTCATGGTAGATTTATGTGATCTGAACCTTGAGGTGACAATGGGGCATGATGGTATTCAAGGACATGACTTGAGATTTAGTTTTGGGATATGAAGGCCAAGGGAGTGTACAAATGTTTTGGCCTTATAGATTAACTGAGAGAGAGATGTGGCTTGATGGCCTTATATGGTTTGACTTGATAATATTACCATTGTATGTTTTGGAATACATAACGTGACATTGTGGTTGACTATGTTCAGGAATTATGTTATTACTACATTTCCATCACAAAGCCAAAGTTTTTTTAGCACATTACCACTCCGAACATGGTTGCGTGTTTTGTTTCATGAACATTTATTTATTATCACAACATAAGCTCTTATACCATTGAACATTTTTTAAGGACTGATTGGTTGTTTCCTACTACTTTCATTTTCCCACAATGAATGGGTATCTCAATTTATGTGAAGACATCATAGTCTGGAATACTAGAAAGGGAATGGACCTGAAAGGGACTGGACCTCATGATAGGGGATATGATACAGAGAATGGTGTTTAGTGTTAGAATTGGGATTGAATTTAGAGTGATGTGCCAGTATTTTTTTTCACATTCTTGTTATTTTCCACAATTTTATTGACATAACACTTTGGGGGTATTTCTGTTTTTTCTATATGACTTGAGATACCTACCATGGATTATGATTTTTCAAAGTTTATTGATTGTATTATGTTATTGTTTATCCTTTTATTTATTGATACCAAGGGTATATTTTCTGCACTGATGAAATTTAGACCCTTACTACAAGTAATAAACATGTTACATAAAAGGATACCTACTTGAGGTGATGAGGAACACTGTCTTGGACCCTGTAATTCGGCATGGGGAATCACATTCATTTTCCCACATATTCTGTATTGATAACATAAGTCAAGATAGATTGGTATTTTTTTGTTCGGGAATTGTATATATTTTATGTTATCCTTGATATATATTAGTTAGTTTTCCATAAATTAGATGTTGATTTCTATATTTGATGGTTAATTGTTACTACCCATGATTGAACAAAGGAAGTGTGAATACAATAGATAGAGAGACATTATTTGTACAAAGATACACTTTGTGTGAGTTTGAGAAGACTTGTAACGCCCCGACCCTAGTTACCCAGAGTCGGTGCATTATTACATAACATTGGCATGATCATGAGAAAAATCAAGTCTCGAAAGAACGATTAGTTTAGTAGCCTTGGAATAACTAGATACATCCATAAATTTTTACATTACATCATAAAAAAAACATCTTGTCTTCATATCCCCTCATACTATCCCTGCAGGTCATTCATAAATTACTTCTTCATAATCCTGGAAAAAAAACATTGAAAGGGGTGAGCTCGGATGCTCAGTAAGGATAACATTATAGCAGAAGCTTTCATAAATAATCATAAACACTTAAGGAAATTTATAACTAAAACAAAAGCCTTTGAAACTTGAACTTTCAACATGGTATGGCATAAATAAAATGAAATAATGACACTTACTTACTCACATGGATATTCTACTAGTCGAATGATCACATGCAATATCAATAACCACTTTCATAATGATGGAATTCATAATGCCAGACTATCATAACCACATAGCCAAGGCCTCGTGCCAAGACTACAAATAAGATTTTGCCAAGGCCTTGTGCCAAGACACTAGATTGTCTCATGAGACCTACCGATGCATCGAGGAGCTGTAGCGGGCTCCACCCGTCACTTATTAAGTCCAATGCATTCCTCATATGAATAGGTTTAAGCATAAAATAAACATTCGTATTAAAACTAGCATACGAAATGTCAATACTTTAACCACAAACCATGAATGGTATAAAAATAGAACGTCCACAGTCAAATATAACTCATTTGATACAATATGGAAGATTGTATTGTATCACATTAACCTCAATCATGAATAATGAAGGATGTTGACATAGATGAAAATAATCATCAAAACTATTTGAGAGAAATATCCCCCTTTTCTTGAAAACATTTAAAAGTCACACAATTTGTCAAGAAGCCATTTAAAAATAGATTTTTGAATCAAAGTGTCCCATACCACTTTGAAACCTTTTAAAAGGATTTTTAATTTCTAAACTTTAATGTCCATATAAATAAATCCTTAAAACCATTTTTAAAACATGGACATTAATGAGAATGATTTAGATGAATAAGTCTTTAAAACATTTAAAAATGGTATTTTAGTTAGAGATTCTAACCAAAAGAGAGAAACTTGAATGAAAATAATTGAGGTAATCAAAACTTTGTAATATCATGAGAATAAAGGGAATTCATGATATACTATGTCAAAGTACATTATATACACCACATAAAAGTGATTTGGTGTATATAAACAAAGAAGTCTCAATGGAATGTAAGTTGAGATGAAATCTCTTATAAAGGCCATATCCTTAGGTTAAGGATAAATCAACAACATAATTATGTGTGAAAAATATAAATACACTAAATATGATTGGATATTCAGTGTAAAACAATCAAAGTATATTCACACATATTCCTGTAAAAACAACCCCAACGAATTGGATGTTTAACTCAACAAATGGTGAAAGAGTTAAAATTACTCTTATCAAATTCATATCAATGACTTGAGAATTTTCAATGGAGTGATTATGTGTATAAAAAGTATATCCATAGGAAGGGGAGTGGAAATTATGACATAATCAAATGAATAGTGATTCCACACATAATCTTGGGGTAATATAATCAATGAAATATGCGTAAAGCCAAATGAGTGGAAATTGAAATCTCAAATTCCCTTATTGATTAGGTAACTTAAGAAACAAACACCCATGAAAGAAAGGTCATACCATGATGATGTAAATACCCATAAAATAAAGTATATTACACAATGAATACAATCATGGGTAGTACACATACACCACATGCAATAATTAAGTGGTGATCAATGGAATTCTCACGGAATTAAAAGTGAGACAAGAAACCCCTTACCGCGTTAATCAACTGAGTCGCATGGCCAAAAGTTAATAACCACCAAATTATTTACAGAATAACATGAATATAAAGTGAATCATGATAATATATATCAAATGGAAGTACACAATACACCACTTTCAATAATTTAGTAGCGAACAATGGAAATCTCACGGAATTGAAAGTGAGATAAGAGAATCCCTTACTTTGTACTTTTTCCTTGGTCGACGGTAGGTTTACCTCCTGTATAATGGTGAAATAATTGTTATTGAATAATACAAGAATCAGTTACTTTAATATGATATCATATATGATCTTTTAACATTGATTTGTTAATAATATCTTAGAATTATCGTCATTTCAGGTGTTAACGGGTTCATTTTACATTATATTCTTTGTTATGTGAGCCATATTCGTTATTAATGGGATGTATATTATTCATATCCAGAATGGTATCAATTCCTTAAACATCATTTTTAAATCATCAAATGATAATTATACTTTAATGGATACGATGGAGAATGAATCTCATCACGTTCGTGGAGACGGTAGTCCGTACGTACGCACGAATGCTACTTCCATTTAATTTTTATTTTAAAAGAATCGAATCCAAATGATACATAGGTATATTACTATTCCAGTAAAATATAATATTCTATATATGTTACTTAATTTCATTAACACCATCCTTTATACGTTCCATGTGTGGTATGAACGAGTCATATCATTTTAAGGGGGCGGTAGTCCGCACTTCCTCAAATGAAATTATCGTATGTATATACAACATGAAACGAATAATTGTATGAAATAAAATGGAATTACAGAAGCTTATATATAAAATATATATCATTAATATCATATTTAATTACAGTGCCATCCTAATGGCCACCATGATAGGCGGTAAGATGTATTTGAACAATCATCGTTTCGTGAGGCGTTAGTTTTCCATCCACAGAAACATTTTGTTAATCATCCATTAGATGGAGTTGTGTGAATGTGTAGTTTGAATCCTTATTATAACAACATACTAGTATATTGTGGATACTGGTGTTGTTACAAAAGAAAGGAAATAAAAAGCGTTTGGGGGTTGGAGAAGCAAAATAATTGAAAATAATTTAAGAGAAAATGTTACCTTTAATTTAGGTAACTCACTTTGGTTGGAACCAAAGGACTTCTTGAAATGCTTTCTGCCTAAGGGAAAGCTTCAAGGAGGAGGAGAGGGATGTGGGGAGCTTAGTTGGGCAGAGTTTGGACGAGCCAAGTGGCTTGAGAGGTGTGAGGAATGAGTAGAAGTGGTATCCTTTTATAAGGGAGAGGAGGGGCTCTTTAGGAAAGATTGAAATTATTACTTTATAATATAATTATATTCGGTTTATAATGGTCCAAAAATCATTGAGGTCGAAGATACGATGACTCATATTCTAAATAACATCAACCAATAAGAATTGGACATGTTTTAGATAATATTTTAATCATTATAATCTTATTTATTTAAATGATTTATTAATGAGGTAAACATTGCATCATTATTGTGTCATTAATAATTTAAATTATTTGATGTCTAAAAATTATAAATAAAATATCATTATGTAAGAAATATTTTTATCTTTCTAATGAATATTTATAATCGAAAATCCAACATGTATAATCCTATGTAAAAATTGTTCTTTTAAAAGATGTAAGCTTATGCCATTTTTGTATTCATTTTAACTTAATTAAAATAAAGTGTCATTATCACTTACAAGTGGATCAATGGGGTCCCAAAATTGACCCAAATATGCCCATGGTCGACCATGTATCAACCAATAGGGTTAAGACACGATTTAGGGTAATTTAGTATTATTATAATATTATTTTTTAACCCTTATTTACCGGATTTACCCTTAACCATGGTAAATAAAATATTTACCGCAGTAATTATTCAAAATATCTAAAAATAAAAGTTACCTATTTACACAATTTGAACATCCTGATTCCAAATATGGAATCCATTTTTCTAAATTCAAAACACAGAAGTGGCAGAAATAAATTTAAAATTAATTCCCGTTGTCAAAACAAAAAGCGTGTTTTTAAGAGATAATAACTATCAAAAGATTGACACTTGTTTATGTTCGGTTTAATTGTAAAATTATGTCCAATGAACAAAATTATATTAAATGGTAAAAATATATTCTAAATATACTTTAAAACCACTCAAATTCATAATTTATCACTATTAATTATTTTGATTAAAAATGTTCTTTTTAATTAAAATTTAGTAATTTTTACTATTCATCAAAATATGAAAGTTATCCGAAAAGTACCAAAATTTCACCTTAGGCTAAATTTGATATTCCGAATCCAAAAATGAAGTCCATTTTGAAATATAAAATATATATAATTTCAAAAAATTAAGTATTACTATTCATAACGGCTAGTTTGATCGGTTGTGGTGTGTGTTAAAACTCGAAGTTGCGTACAACACACGCTACTGTTTTATTCAAAGGAAAGCGTACCGTGGAAGCTTGGGATGTTTTATTTTAAATTTTTTGATGTCCCCATTTAGTCAAAAAGTTTAAAATATTTTATTTAAAAAGGGTTCACTATTAAAAGTTGGTAAAACTACAATACTAAAGATGAATATGTTCTTACATTATGTCTAAGAAACTCATAATATGGATTCTAAAATTATAAGGATTATATTAAGTTTAAAATTTAGTTAATACTATTCATAACCTTTTTTGAACGGCTTGTTTGGTAAGTCATGGTGCGCTTGAACTCGGTGTTGCGTGTAGTGCAAGTTATTGAATTATTTTGAAGAAATAACACACTATGAAATCTTGGGGTGTTACATTCTCCCCTCCTTCAATAAATTGCGTCCTCGCAATTTGAAATTGTTCTTCGAAAATAAAAGGTTGAAAATAGAAAATATATTTGTGGGAAAACCCACATCGGAAATTGGTTTACTAAAATTTAGTCTTAATATGAGGAAAAGAGAAATGAAAGGGTCACCACAAAATTATGATCTCGATTAGAAGAACATTGGTGGCAATTAGAGACATATAATTGGAGGAAAAACGTAAATATTTATAGGTAGTGGTTGAGGTCATCAATCACAAACAAGTATAAAATTGAGGTCCTTAAACTCATCAATCTATGATGATTTGAAGTACCATCGGTTCAACAAAATATAGGGTATTGGGATCACACATTTTTGACATTTTAAAATATCTTAGTTGAAATCCCACTTCGAAAAATGAATTAATGAGGCCTCTATTTAAAATAAAGAGTGGAAAGTATGAAGATTACCGAAAATAACGCATACTAGGGTTCCATGTAGGAAAATATGGATATGGAGGAGAAATCTAACCATCAATTATCTGATGGAGAGTGGTAGAGAACATGGCTATGAAAAGGCCAACAATCCCAAAGCCATAAATTAGTGATGATTTAAGGTACCATCTAGGACAACATTTTTTTTAAAGTTACATTACATAAGGAAGAGGAATTCATTTATGATATTGACTAAGAACATTATGAGATATACTTAAATTTTAAGTATATTTTCATTCTTTAATAAATTTCCACCACTAACTCAATTATTTTTAAACGATGAGTATTCAAGAAGACTTGGTCACACTGGAAGAGCTAGAATAAACTTCTATAGAATCACATGATCCATGCAGGATAAACCATATATTTACATTGTCTTTGAAGATTAATCAAAACCAAAATGGTTAGTGAATGATCTAATGATCCCCCAAAAGGATATTCATTGAGATAAATATTCACTAATCTTAATTTCTAAAATTAAACCAACAATACCCCAAAGTTAAATAGATACCATTCAATAACCAATTTTCCTTAAAATCCTTTAATATAATCCAAACTAATATTGAAACCCAAAACATAGAAGAATTTGATTATGTAGTCTCCCATGTTACATTGTATCTCCGAATGACATCAAATACTCTTAAAGTCACATACTTAAAAGTAATTAACATCATCACATATTCTCTGTTATAGGTTAATCATTTCCATAAATAACCCAAATCACTATAAATCAACAATAAAAATGTAGATAAAAATCCACCATTACTCTACAAATGAAACCTCATTGTACTCTATTTTCCTTGGGCATATAGTGTTCCTAACAAAAAGAACATCTTCCAAAATAACATTTATCACTTAATCACCAAATCATTTTCCTATACCAAGGGTATTCATTTGATAAGACATAAGAACCCAAATCATCTTATTATTGATCAATAAAATCATTTAACAAAAAAATAGTCATACTAACCAGGGACTTCACGTAGTCCAGTGGTAGGCGATAAATCCCAATCACACTTTGGTTGTGGGTTCGATTCCCACAGCTTTGTCCGACGCGACGGGTTGTCACACGGTCTACGTGTTGTCCTTTTTTAAAAACTATATTCTATAATATTACCAAAATGAGATAAATTTTTCAAAATAACATAATTTAACCACAAATGTTATATCATACTTTGCATTTTCATCCCAAATTAAAATAACTTATCATTTTCTCAAACCCCAATGATCATATAAAACCAAATGGTTATTTATACCTATATCCACAAGAGAAGAGACAATTATTCCTCAAATATCATTCTCACATGGCAAACTGAGGGGTTACAAATACAAGAGAAAATTATTCCAAAGTAAACCCATCAACAAGGAGTGCTAAAACTTTTTAAATTTTTCTCCAACCATTTATTTCTGCATAGCTTCTTCTTTGAGCAAGAAAATATCCTATAAAATAGAACATTCACTCGGGTAATGGCCAGGTCCCCTACATTTACGGAAAATGACTGTAAATGGACTCTTGGGACCATTTTTATCTTCTTCCATAGTACTCTTCATTTTTATTCGGCAATTCTTCACTTTATGTCCTTCCTTCCCGCACGTAAAACATTTCGTTGTCCCATTGAGACACTTTCCTGGGTGTCTCTTTCCACAATTCCTGCATGATGAAAATTGTGGTTTCTTTTCTCCTTGGTCTCCATTGCTGGAGATCTTATCATTTATCACCTTTCTCTTCCTTTTTGAGTCTGGGAGTTGGTTAATATATATGTTGTTGATCATATTTTTGGAAAACTGGTTTGGCATAAAGACGATAACTTTTACGCCTATCAACATTCCATTTTGTTGCACATTTCCACCACCGTTCCCACCTTGTACATCATTCTCAAAGTCACTATGACTTCCTTGGAATCCAGCCATTGACTAAAACCAGAAAGCATTGTGTGAGTAATAGTAGTCGTAAAATCATTTAGAGATTAAAATGTCACCATATTCTCAATTTGAAACATATTAGGATTAACCAAGGTCATTTACTCTCATCT
Organism: Viscum album; assembly: GCA_963277665.1. Classification (NCBI taxonomy): domain Eukaryota; kingdom Viridiplantae; phylum Streptophyta; class Magnoliopsida; order Santalales; family Viscaceae; genus Viscum; species Viscum album. The sequence goes on along the minus strand of OY728145.1, from coordinate 2,102,681,372 downwards.
TATGTATATATTACTTAAATCGGTTTGTAAAGAAAATGTAAATTATCCTAAGCATATCCCCCGGGAGTGTCGTAACCAAGAGTGCAGCAAGGCCCGTTGTCATGCACCAGTTCCCGTTCGAGTCTAGCTCAAAGCGGTGTTTTCGGGTTTTACCCCTAGGTACATCTGTTCCAGAGCCGCCTCTACCTGCTCGTATCCAAACAAGGATGTATTTCTCGGAAAACTCACAAAATCTCTACAATACCAAAATTCTATGAAGTTCTTTTATACTAATCCTCAAAGTTCATCTTAGGTCTACGTTCTCTAATCAGAGTTTATCTAAATCTAGCTACCAAGGTTTGTACTAAACTTCCTCTGATACCAACTGTAACGCCCCGACCCTAGTTACCCAGAGTCGGTGCATTATTACATAACATTGGCATGATCATGAGAAAGATCAAGTCTCGAAAGACCGATTAGTTTAGTAGCCTTGGAATAACTAGATACATCCATAAATTTTTACATTACATCATAAAAAAAACATCTTGTCTTCATATCCCCTCATACTATCCCTGCAGGTCATTCATAAATTACTTCTTCATAATCCTGGAAAAAAAATAAAACATTGAAAGGGGTGAGCTCGGATGCTCAGTAAGGATAACATTATAGCAGAAGCTTTCATAAATAATCATAAACACTTAAGGCAATTTATAACTAAAACAAAAGCCTTTGAAACTTGAACTTTCAACATGTTATGGCATAAATAAAATGAAATAATGCCACTTACTTACTCACATGGATATTCTACTAGTCGAATGATCACATGCAATATCAATAACCACTTTCATAATGATGGAATGCATAATGCCAGACTATCATAACCACATAGCCAAGTCCTCGTGCCAAGACTACAAATAAGATTTTGCCAAGGCCTTGTGCCAAGACACTAGTTTGTCTCATGAGACCTACCGATGCATCGAGGAGCTATAGCGGGCTCCACCCGTCACTTATTAAGTCCAATGCATTCCTCATATGAATAGGTTTAAACATAAAATAAACATTCGTATTAAAACTAGCATACGAAATGTCAATACTTTAACCACAAACCATGAATGGTATAAAAATAGAACGTCCACAGTCAAATATAACTCATTTGATACAATATGGAAGATTGAATTGTATCACATTAACCTCAATCATGAATAATGAAGGATGTTGACATAGATGAAAATAATCATCAAAACTATTTGAGAGAAATATCCCCCTTTTCTTGAAAACATTTAAAAGTCACACTATTTGTCAAGAAGCCATTTAAAAATAGATTTTTGAATAAAAGTTTCCCATACCACTTTGAAACCTTTTAAAAGGATTTTTAATTTCTAAACTTTAATGTCCATATAAATAAATCCTTAAAACCATTTTTAAAACATGGACATTAATGAGAAAGATTTAGATGAATAAGTCTTTAAAACTTTTAAAAATGGTATTTTAGTTAGAGATTCTAACCAAAAGAGAGACACTTGAATGAAAATAATTGAGGTAATCAAAACATTGTAATATCATGAGAATAAAGGGAATTCATGATATACTATGTCAAAGTACATTATATACACCACATAAAAGTGATTTGGTGTATATCAACAAAGAAGTCTCAATGGAATGTAAGTTGAGATGAAATCTCTTATAAAGGCCATATCCTTAGGTTAAGGATAAATCAACAACATAATTATGTGTGAAAAATATAAATACACTAAATATGATTGGATATTCAGTGTAAAACAATCAAAGTATATTCACACATATTCCTGTAAAAACAACACCAACGAATTGGATGTTTAACTCAACAAATGGTGAAAGAGTTAAAATTACTCTTATCAAATTCATATCAATGACTTGAGAATTTTAAATGGAGTGATTATGTGTATAAAAATTATATCCACAGGAAGGGGAGTGGAAATTATGACATAATCAAATGAATAGTGATTCCACACATAATCTTGGGGTAATATAATCAATGAAATATGCGTAAAGCCAAATGAGTGGAAATTGAAATCTCAAATTCCCTTATTGATTAGGTAACTTAAGAAACAAACACCCATGAAAGAAAGGTCATACCATGATGATTTAAATACCCATAAAATAAAGTATATTACACAATGAATACAATCATGGGTAGTACACATACACCACATGCAATAATTAAGTGGTGATCAATGGAATTCTCACGGAATTAAAAGTGAGACAAGAAACCCCTTACCACGTTAATCAACTGAGTCGCATGGCCAAAAGTTAATAACCACCAAATGATTTACAGAATAACATGAATATAAAGTGAATCATGATAATATATATCAAATGGAAGTACACAATACACCACTTTCAATAATTTAGTAGCGAACAATGGAAATCTCACGGAATTGAAAGTGAGATAAGAGAATCCCTTACTTTGTACTTTTTCCTTGGTCGATGGTAGGTTTGCCTCCTGTATAATGGTGAAATAATTGTTATTGAATAATACAAGAATCAGTTACTTTAATATGATATCATATATGATCTTTTAACATTGATTTGTTAATAATATCTTAGAATTATCGTCATTTCAGGTGTTAACGGGTTCATTTTACTTTATATTCTTTGTTATGTGAGCCATATTCATTATTAATGGGATGTATATTATTCATATCCATAATGGTATCAAGTCCTTAAACATCATTTTTAAATCATCAAATGATAATTATACTTGAATGGATACGATGGAGAATGAATCTCATCGCGTTCGTGGAGACGGTAGTCCGTACGTACGCACGAATGCTACTTCCATTTAATTTTTATTTTAAAAGAATAGAATCCAAATGATACATAGGTATATTACTATTACAGTAAAATATAATATTCTATATATGTTACTTAAGTTCATTAACACCATCCTTTATACGTTCCATGTGTGGTATGAACGAGTCATATCATTTTAAGGGGGCGGTAGTCCGCACTTCCTCAAATGAAATTATCGTATGTATATACAACATGAAACGAATAATTGTATGAAATAAAATGGAATTACAGAAGCTTATATATAAAATATATATCATTAATATCATATTTAATTACAGTGCCATCCTAATGGCCACCATGAGAGGCGGTAAGATGTATTTGAACAATCATCGTTTCGTGAGGCGTTAGTTTTCCATCCACAGAAACATTTTGTTCATCATCCATTAGATGGAGTTGTGTGAATGTGTAGTTTGAATCCTTCTTATAACAGCATCCTAGTATATTGTGGATACTGGTGTTGTTACAAAAGAAAGGAAATAAAAAGAGTTTGGGGGTTGGAGAAGCAAAATAATTGAAAATAATTTAAGAGAAAATGTTACCTTTAATTTAGGTAACTCACTTTGGTTGGAACCAAAGGACTTCTTGAAATGATTTCTGCCTAAGTAGAAGCTTAAAGGAGGAGGAGAGGGATGTGGAGAGCTTAGTTGGGCAGAGTTTGGACGAGCCAAGTGGCTTGAGAGGTGTGAGGAATGAGTAGAAGTGGTCTCCTTTTATAAGGGAGAGGAGGGGCTCTTTAGGAAAGAGTGAAAGTATTACTTTATAATATAATTATATTCGGTTTATAATGGTCCAAAAATCATTGAGGTCGAAGATAAGATGACTCATATTCTAAATAACATCAACCAATAAGAATTGGACAGGTTTTAGATAATATTTTAATCATTATAATCTTATTTATTTAAATGATTTATTAATGAGGTAAACATTGCATCATTATTGTGTCATTAATAATTTAAATTATTTGATGTCTAAAAATTATAAATAAAATATCATTATGTAGGAAATATTTTTATATTTCTAATGAATATTTATAATCGAAAATCCAACATGTATTATCCTATGTAAAAATTGTTCTTTTAAAATATGTAAGCTTATGCCATTTTTGTATTCATTTTAACTTAATTAAAATAAAGTGTCATTATCACTTACAAGTGGATCAATGGGGTCCCCAAATTGACCCAAAGATGCCCATGGTCGACCATGTATCAACCAATAGGGTTAAGACACGTTTTAGGGTAATTTAGTATTATTATAATATTATTTTTTAACCCTTATTTACCGGATTTACCCTTAACCATGGTAAATAAAATATTTACCGCAGTAATTATTCAAAATGTCTAAAAATAAAAGTTACCTATTTACACAATTTGAACATCCTGATTCCAAATATGGAATCCATTTTTCTAAATTCAAAACACAGAAGTGGCAGAAATTAATTTAAAATTAATTCCCATTGTCAAAACAAAAAGCGTGTTTTTAAGAGATAATAACTATCAAAAGATTGACACTTGTTTATGTTCGGTTTAATTGTAAAATTATGTCCAATGACCAAAATTATATTAAATGGTAAAAATATATTCTAAATATACTTTAAAACCACTCAAATTCATAATTTATCACTATTAATTATTTTGATTAAAAAATTTGTTTTTAATTAAAATTTAGTAATTTTTACTATTCATCAAAATATGAAAGTTATCCGAAAAGTACCAAAATTTCACCTTAGGCTAAATTTGATATTCCGAATCCAAAAATGAAGTCCATTTTGAAATATAAAATATATATAATTTCAAAAAAATAATTATTACTATTCATAACGGCTAGTTTGATCGGTTGTGGTGTGTGTTAAAACTCGAAGTTGCGTACAACACACGCTACTATTTTATTCAAAGAAAGCGTACCGTGGAAGCTTGGGATGTTTTATTTTAAATTTTTTGATGTCCCCATTTAGTCAAAAAGTTTAAAATATTTTATTAAAAAGGGTTCACTATTAAAAGTTGGTAAAACGACAATACTAAAGATGAATTTGTTCTTACATTATGTCTAATAAAACTCATAATATGGATTCTAAAATTATAAGGATTATATAAAGTTTAAAATTTAGTTAATACTATTCATAACCTTTTTTGAACGGCTTGTTTGGTAAGTCATGGTGCGCTTGAACTCGGTGTTGCGTGTAGTGCAAGTTATTGAATTATTTTGAAGAAATAACACACTATGAAATCTTGGGGTGTTACAAGACTGTTCATTACTAATTGATTTTTGGAACGTTCATCACAAATTATATTTGTTGAGTTATTGGTAGGCATTAACTTAGTCACCAAGGTTGATATTTCAAGATTTTTATTTAATGAATTTTTTCATATACCACATACACATGCAGGTTATTATGTTGTGTTTCATTTTTTTGATTTAGCATTTTACTTTCTATAGTTATAGTTTCCTTATATGTTTTAATTATAGTGTATCAAAATTTATGAATTATGATATTAGTGGACCAAATATTCTTTATTGTTCATGTTGGTTTTCTATTTTTTAGTATACCCAATATATAATATATTTTGTTTCTTAACTGATCGAATCCCCCACCCATTCGATCAAATGAGTTTAGTAATATCATCATATATGACCCATTATCGTTCCAACTCCATATTATGAAGAACAATATATTAAAGGTAATGAATGATCATGTTTATAGTAGGATAATATGATAACTTTGAGTCACTTTATGGAAACACATTTGAGAACCAATTTTAAAATACACAGCACAATGCTGAAAAGGTTGTTATAGATGACCCAATTTGTTACCTTAGGATAAAAATTAAACAATAATTGTGCAAAATTAAACATTAGTAAAGAGAAATTAGTATACTTGTTGTTTGAATAATGAGATTACATAGCTATAATATTCCATTATTGAAAAATTCTTACTCTATGGAATTGTTGAACAAATGTATTCTCAATATATTTTCTTCATTATTCATATTTTCATCTAATCATTCAGGAGTAATAAAATAATTCATTTCCATTTTTTTGAAAAAAATTATTCAAAATATGATTAGGGAATCTTGAATATAGAATCATCATTAAATTTACCATACCAACATGGTAGGAATGGCATGTGATTTCACTTCCATTCCATTATCTACTCTCTTGTTTATTATTCAAGGATATAAATTGTTTACTTTATCAATGGTCCACATGAAATTTATCAGAAATTATTTTAAATATATTTGATATGAAAAATGCATGTAATTCGATGTCTTCTGTAAATGTTTGTTATATATATATTACAGATAAGAGTTTGATTTCTCTTCCAAATCAAATGTCTAGGAAATATTTCAGTGGTATTATATAGTTTATTGAGTTCACTAGATGATTTCAATGTGATTATATTAGTTGTCCATGTAGAAAATTTGTAAACAAATATCAATTCACATGAGATACCATGAGGGAGAACCTATTCTATAATAGATTTCTGAAAAATTATAAGATTTGGACTCATCATAGGGAAGAATATATTCATTATCCAAATAGAAATGTAGTTTATATTGATGTTGATGCAAGGATGAATGATCCAGTGCATGAAATTGTCAGTAAAATTGTATGTGGGTTGGCTACTAAAGGAATTTAAATCCATAATGTCGAGACCCGTGAGATAAAAATATGCTCTGGTGTAGATGGTGATTCGAGGTGGGTTTATGAAGTACTTGATGATTCAAAGACAGAATTATATCTTGTATGTACTTCTTACAATAAATTGTCATTTATCTTGAAGTTGTTGCTTATGAGGACTTTGAATTTGTTTCCAGACACATCATTCAACATGCTATTGGTGTTATTGAAAAAGGTTCGTCCTATAAACGCTATGATTCCATAGTCAAATTACAATGCTCATAAGTTGACAAAAAACTTATGTTTTAAATATGAGACCATATATTCATGTGAAAGTAATTGTTTGTTATTTAGAAAAGAAACTGTCTATTTGGATATTTGTATGGTCTATGGTGCTTCCTGGTGGAAAGAGAACTTTAGAAATCAGACTCCTTAAAGTCAGACTGTGAAACAGGGAAAACTGATTACCGTAAAGGTAATGCATTACTTTACCCTTAAGAATTGGTTGAAAATATTGTTTATGTCATCTAAAGTTTCTAATTTAATGAGATGGCATGCAGAATGAAATCAAGAATGTGATATGTTAACCCAGCTGGAAAACTATTGTGCATGGAAGGATTTCAATAAGAGACACCCTAAATTTGCTAAAGATGTCCATACTGTCCGATTGGGGTTGGTCGTAGGTGGTTTCAATCCATTTAATTCTACGGTTGGGGAAACTCATAGCACATGGCCCGTGGTGTTGGTTTTGTATAATCTTTCTCTGTGGATTTGCATAAAGAAACAATTTATATTACTTTGCACCCTTATTGATGGACCTAGAAGTCTGGGGGATAAGATCGATGTTTACCTTCAGCCATAGATTGGTGATTTGAATGAATTTTGGGGAAATGGTGTGAGGACTTCTGACTGTGAAACGAATGAAAAGTTCAAATTGAAAGATTCTTTATTGTTAACAATCAATGACTTCCCGACTTATTTAAATTTATCATGTTGGAGTAAGAATAGGGAATTTACCTACCCTTGTTGCAATAAAATTAAAAATTATGTATGGATTAGAAATTTAAAAAAAATGGGCATACATGGGTCACATACGTTTTCTCCCCCCTCAGCATAGGTTCTGAAAGGACAGAGTGACATTTGATGGTTTTAGATAGTTCATCCCAGCACCAATGATCATGAAAGGAGTCGAAATGTTATTGTATATTGAGGAAGAAAACATCCACACAGTATATGGATTTCAGGATTTGTTAGCTCATCCATTAACTAATATTCTTGGGGCGGGTAGACATCATAGTTAGAATTTGAAAAAGAAAAGTATTTATTTATAATATCCCCTATTGGAAAACAAACATGTAAAGACATAATTTGGACATAATTCACATTGAAAAAAATGAGTCTGATAATATATTGTGGACCATATTTAGTGTTAGTGGAAGATCAATGGACCATATTAATGCATGTCATGATTTAGAAGAAATGGGATTATGGATATAGTTTCATTTAAAGTTAGCTATGGGAAACAAGGCATATATTCCATCTACACAGTATATGACGACTAGAAAGGAGAAGGTGACATTTATTTCCATTTTGATGAATCTCAAGGTTCCTGATGGTTACTCTTGTAATATTTCAATGTGATTGAATCTGACGAGCATGACATTTCATGGTTCGAAAAGTAAAAACAATCACATACTACTTATGCAGTTGATTCCAAACACAATTTTTGATTGTTTTCCCCCTAATTATATTCATCCATTGATTGAGATGAGTAATTTTTTAGTTAGTTTTGTTTATGAAATCAATGAATGAATGATTAAAATATTTTGTAGGGCCTAATTTTACTAACTCTTTTCCACTTTGAGAAACTGTTTTGCCCCTCATTTTTCGAAGCTAAAGTTCACTTGACAGTGCACCTAACTAATAAAGTAGTGGTTGTTGGTCCGGTGCGATTCAGGTGGATGTACCCTATTGAGTAGTATCTAAATACATTGAAACCATTTTTACGCAACAGAGCTTGTCTGAAGGCATCGATAGAAAATGGTTATTTGATAGATGAGTGTACAACTTTTTATGAAGAATATATTATGGATGTTGAAACAAAATTATATGATCCATCTCAAATTCATGATGGTCTAGTTGGATAAGGAACTATATTTGATATGGACAACATCGAGTGGATACAAGCGCATCGATATATCTTGTTCAATAATCCATTAGTTACACAATTAATGCAGTAAGTGTCTTGTCACTTTTATTGTATAACTTTTATATGTGTTTTTTTCATAAGTTGATCATTTAAACATTGCATTATCATTTTTAGGAAACACATTAGTGAGTTAAAAGAATAAATGTCTTGTGCGAATGAATATCAAAATGAATAATCTCATTATAAATCATTTCCTGATTAGTTCAAGGATTTTGTACGTATAAATAGATTTTCATTATGATTGAATTATTATACTAATATATTTATGAGTAAATCATTATTAAATTCTGTGAATTATATATTTTCGTAACCTGAGGGAGTTAGGTGACTGCATGCTAACTGAATAATTTATCCAACTAGATGAGGGTCCATCTATAACGGCTCATCGTTATAAAGCTATAGATGTGAAATGCTTTCAATTTCAAATTAGAGATGTTGACGACAAATTAGCAGCAAAAAATAATGGCATCATTTGTCCATTTTTTATTATGGTTATTACTATAGTCAATTGAGAGACAATATTGATGTTGTATATGAACACGGGTTGAAGTACATATTGTTAAAGTGTAATTGGTTTGATACAATACATAGAAGTAAAGTCGATTAATATCAGTTTACATTGGTGAATTTTAACAATATGTTATACAGGAATGAATGAGTTTATAATGAAAATTTCATTTTGACATCAAAACCGAAACAAGAATGCTTCATTACTTTTATTTCTAGTCCTAGTAGGAAAGTGTTTCTGAAAATGTCTTCAAGAAGAGTGTTTTTATTTGAACAAGATGAACCTGAGACTATTCCCATTGTTTCCCAACATCATGATCAACTTACCATAGTTCAATGTAAAGAAGATATTTTTTGGATTAGAGCGGCTGTTGAAGGAGAAACAATCAATTTTCATATTTAATGAAATGTATAATTGTTTTCCCACTCTTCATTTTAAAGTGTTTTTTTAAATTTTTTTAAAACAACCCAAAACTAATTTGGTACATAATAATTTTTATTTATTATTAGTCAGAATCATCCAGTCCACCTGGATATTGTAAAGACCCCTAAATTTCAAGGAAATTATTTTCTTAATTTTATTTGGAATTTTACAAGAGCGCAGTTTCTGACGGCACCTGATTCCGAGGCCCGGTGTGCCCAGAATCATTTTCCTAAATTTGGCTCGGGTACGTTCAGTGAACGGACGAGCGGGTTTTTCTAACTTTTGAACCATTGCCCGAAATCGAATTCTGAGGGCACCGATGAAATCCTAGCGCCGGTGTTCGCTTAGAAACGCCTCTTCCGGAGTTGTGTTTGCTCAGGTGTGGTTTTTAATTTTCGGGCTTAAAGTTAAGAAATAAAATATTTTTACGAAAACTTTATTTTATTTCACCTATGCCACTTGGAATCCATTTGAAGACACCTAAAAGCGGCATAAACTGAGTTCAACCGGATAGGATGCTATCCAAAAATATCCTACCCCCTTGGTAGGATATTTTTGAGGTGGGGCCTGCACGAGCCCCGCTGTTTCTTTCCGCTAAGTAATGCACCCGCGAAAACCCGTCATTATGAAAGTCAACTGACGTGTTTTCTTAAATTCGTAACAGACCATTTAATTGGGCGGTTTATTTCGTAAATTAAATGAGCTGTTTCTTTCGTTTAATTAATTCAACAAATTGATGGGTCGTTACTTACCCATTTTCGTTTGTTGGCATAATAATAAAATAAGTCCAACCTATCTTTTGAAGGATTACTCGTCGAGAGGAGTTCTTGAACATTCAACCTCCTTCGCGAAGAACGGGAAAAACGCGAAGAACGCGAAGAACGCCGTCATCCGTGGAAATCGACGACACCCAAATCCGAGACGTTCTTCCCCGCCCCGATCTCCGATCACCAACCGTTTGAGGTGAGTGATTTCGGGTTTCCTCTAAAAGTTCTTTTTGGTTTAAAACGAAACATAGATTTAATTAATTATAATTTAAATCTATTGTTCTTGGTCCGTTGAGTTCGCGGACTCAACGTCGGATTCCGCGACGACGCGACGCCTTCCCGCGACGACGCGACGATCCCCCTCTTCCGCGACGAGCAATTCTACGAAGAACGCTCACGCGCGACGACTACGAGGTAGGGATTTTATTTTTGGAATTAGCCCTTTTTATATTCCCGTAAATGTTTCTTTAAAAAGTTAAAGAACCGGATTGGTGAACAATTTTAAACTTATTAAAATTGTTGTTTCCTGTGCGGAATAAAAATTCTCCCGTTGTTTATATCTAATGCGGAGGGTGCGGGCCAAATGAACACGGCCCGATGCCCCTCCGTCGTTCTTCGTTGTTATGCGGATTTGACGGGCGACGACGGAACATGCCGCAACAGAGGTTTGATGATTCCTCAGTGACGAACGCGTCCCGGGAGGAGAAACGACGCAGACGGGAAGAAAATCGGGCCACCGGAGCGACTCCGGTGGCACTCGCGGACCCACAGCCACGTGAGTTCGGCGCGCACGGGACGCGGCTGAAGCCGCGTCTGGGTGTCCGAGCGACACCCAACGTGTGTCGCGGGGTTTTCATGCGGGGGCAGCGGATTCCCCCATGCGTCGCTCGGCTTGCCAGGAAGACACCCCGCGGGTGTCGTGGGGGTGTCACGCGGGGGTGGCGGCTCACCCCCGTGCCGCTCGGCCGAGCCGAGCCGGGCTGGCCGACCCAGGCCGGTCCGACCGGCCGGGCCGGACCGGGTCCGACCGGGTTGACCCGGTTCGGCCGACCCAGGGGGGGTCGGGCCGGGTCGGCCCGGGCCCGGACCCCCCGTCTTCAGACGATTTTTGTTCAAATGGCCGTATCCTGAGCTACAGGCCTCCAAAAAACCCGTCGTCAGCGGAAACAAAATCCTTGGATCGAGACGGTCGTTTCGGTATATCACACTCAAGGATTCAGAATACTTTGAGTTCGTCCGGGTTGGTTCGTACATGAAACCAACCGGGCCCTCGGAGCGGAAACGCTCATATCATGAGCCACGAACGTCTGATTGACGTGCCGTCAGCTTTGTTGAATTCCTCTTTGTGAGACGGATCTTTTGGCATACTCCGCCCGAGGTTTGGACGCAGGTGGAGTACGGTCGGGTTGGTTTTGCCTTAAAAACCAACCGGGACCCTAGGACGAAAAAGCCAATAACTCTCAGACCGGGCGTCTGATTGACGCGCCGTCTGCGACGTTGAGTTCCTGTTGATGATACAGAACTTTTGGATACATCAACTTCAGACTTCGTGTCAGTTGATGTATCAGCCTCTCGGCTCGGGGAGCGGACCCTCCCGAACGAGCTTCCTGTGTGCGGAACCCTAGAGCTGGCTGTGACTGCTTCTTCGACAGCGACGACTGTGCAGAGATCCTCCATGGACTCCAACGACGACCGTGCAGAGATCCTCAGTGGACTGCGGCGACGACTGTGCAGAGATCCTCAGTGGACTGCGAAGACTACTGCACTCAGCGATCCTGCGTGGATCAGTGTTACAGGTCCTGTGTGGGCCCGGTCCTGTGTGGGCCCGATCCTGTGTGGGTCCGATCCTGTGTGGGTCAGCGCTCAGCGGTTCTGTGTGAGCCATCACCTACAGGTCCTGTGTAGGCCTGATCCTGTGGGGGTCATTGCGGGGGTTAGTTACCTATCGATCCTTCGTGGGTCCGACGACTTAGATGGATCAGTGATCATCTTTATCGTCATCCAAAGAAGTATATCTGTGTGAGCTGAATCATGTTTTACTCTCCTTTCTGGATTGTGTTGAGCTATCCTGTGTGGGTTTACTGTTTACTCTCCTTTGTGGATTGTGTTGAGTTATCCTGTGTGGGTTTACTGTTTACTCTCCTTTGTGAATTGTGTTGAGTTATCCTGTGTGGATTTACTATTTACTCTCCTTTGTGGATTTTTTTGTGCTATCCTGAGTGGGTATACGTTTGCTTTCCTGTGTGGACTGGGTTGTGCTTGGGCTCGGACGTTGGAGCCGAATGGAAATTGATGACTTAGGTATTTGTATGGGCATATACCTAAGCCGTGTCAGACGCTACTTCGTGATTGTATCTTTCCTTTGTGGATTATCCTTTGTGGATTTCGGGAGACCTTCGGGGGTCTCGGGGTCCCTACTGAGTAGCTTATACTCACCCCTGCACGGGCTTTGCCCGCACTACATTGTGTTGGTTGCAAACGACAGACAGTGCTGATCGTGGTGGAGGCGTGTAGAGCAGGATGGTACCTGGAGGTGGACCACTGGGCGGGACGTACTCGGAGCGGTCAGGTGGACCCAAGGAGCAGTGGAGGCTATCTGTACCCACCCTTTAGGTGGGACTTCTAGAGGACGGCTCGACGCTGCGACTTTTACTTTTCAGTTGCTGTTTTTCTTTTCAGTTGTACTTTACAGTTGGGCTTGTATTTCCGGCCCCCTTTTACTTTCAGCACAGCTTGTTACAGTTTTACTTAGTGTTTACTTTTCCGCTTGCTTACTATGTGGTGGTTGTTTGCTTTTCAAAGAAAATGCCTTCCCTTTTGTTGGGATTTACGCCTTGGTGCTAGTCACCAGCCCCTGGCCTATGGAAGGCGGGCTTGGGGTAGTCACGGAACGGGCCCCGAGGACGGGTCGTGACAAATTGGTATCAAAGGTGGTCGGTTCTACCGCAGACTCTGATATTTCTCTATGTGAAGAAATAATGTTTAGAGTATTGAGTGTGGTTATCAGTCTAGGGATTCCATTGTTGGTGAGGCGGCCGACGTATCCGTACACCAGGGCCCTAACTTCTGATATCCGACTTAATGCACGAAAACATTGATTTCATGTGTGTTTGAAGTTTTCTATGTGATTACTTGTGTCAGCTCACCAGGTATACTGTTCTGACCGTGGCACACTTGTTTCCTTTTCAGGATGGCCCCACGATGGCAGCCAGCTAGGGTTCTGAGAGTAGAGCGCGACAACAGACCGCCGAGTTACGAGGCCTCGGTACAGGGTCCGTTGACCGCAGAGGCACCGGCGGTACCTTTACCCGCCGAGCCCCCGATGCTTCCAGCACTAGCAGCTGACGATGCACGATGCCTCGGAGCTCTTCACTAGTTCCAGCACCAGATACCACCCAGGTTCCATGGGGAGACGTACCCCCATGCATCCGAGGACTGGCTGGAGGGAGTCGTATGAGTTTTCAGGCTAGTGAGGACACCAGCAGACCTCATGGTGATCCTCGCGGCGAGCCTTCTGCACAAAGCAGTTGGGCGATGGTGGAGCTTGATGCTCTAGGTACATGATAAGGCCTCCCTCATCTGGACGGACTTCGAGAGACTCTTCCGCTCAGAGTTCGTCATGGCCACCCTCCGTGCGGTGCGCATTCAGGAGCTTCTTCAGCTGTGGCAGGGCAACTTGACGGTCGACCAGTACGCGGCGAGGTTCACCAACCTTTCTCGCTACTCGACAGACATGGTACGGGACCCCTTCTTCCGGGACCGGACCTTCGAGCAGGGATTGAGACACAAGATCAGGGCATCGCTGATCTCCCTCAGCATCCCGACCCAGGCAGGAGTGCTAGAGCGAGCCCTTCTGATCGAGAGCTTTCTGGTTGAGTCTACAGCGAGACCTACCACAGGGCGGCAGGTGGCGGAGTCTTCGGCAGCAGGTAGCCGACGGATGACTCAGGGTTCCAGGCAGACTAGAACTTCCGGCAGACGACCTCGGGACACTGGCTCAGCAGTGCGGGGCACACAGCACATAGCCAGCCTTCCGAGAGGTAGGCAGTGCTACTCGTGCGGCGGGCAGGGCCACATGGTTCGTGACTGCCCGACCCATCGTATCGAGGGGCAGCAGATGGTGGAGGGGCCACCCAGGCAGAGGCAGAGGGTCGACAGTGGCAGTCCGTAGGGAGGAGGTGGACAAGGCAGAGGAGATGGCTGAGCAGCAGGTGGTGGGAGACGCTTTGAGGCTCTGCCACCACCACCACCAGGAGGTTCGCCTCGACCACAGGGAGCTGGCGGGAAGAGACAGGATCAGCTCCAGGCAGCAGAGGCCAACGACCACGGCGCACCAGATATGATTCAAGGTACGATCTGTTTCTATTCCACCCTTTCTTCAGTTCTTATAGACACAGGAGCGAGTCACTCTTTCATATCCACTGCCCTTGTTCGGAGCTCGGATATTCTGACAGAGTCTTTGGCTCGATCCTTACGGCTAGAGACTCCTACGGGAGCAGACTCGATGATTACGCACTGGTACCGGTAGTGTGAGCTTACTCTAGGAGGTGAGAGCTTCAGCTGGGATCTTTTTGTAGCAGCGTCGAGGCCTTATGACTTCATCTTGGGCATGGATTGGTTATCTACAGTCCATGCTCAGATTGACTGCTTTAGGCGCAAGGTGCGATGTGTACGCACCGACGGGAGCAGGTTCACCTTCACCGGCGAGAAGGGAGCCTTCGCAGCACAGGATGGACTCTCACAGAGGAGAGGATAGCCCATCACTCATCAGTTGGCTAGCCTCATCCTTGGATCAGTTGACGTGCGGAGTCCTAGTTTTCCTGCAGTGGTGGATCAGTACGTGGACGTCTTTCCCGATGACGTTCCAGGGCTACCTCCTCGCAGAGAGGTAGAATTTTATATTTACCTGTACCCCGGGACAGCCCTGATATCCACTCCAGCGTATCGGATGGCCCCCACTGAGCTTCGAGAGCTTCGGGTACAGTTGGAGGACTTGCAGGGCAAGGGGTTCATCCGACCCAGTGTTTCACCCTGGGCTTCCCCGATTTTGTTCGCCAAGAAGGCGGACGGGAGCCTGCGACTGTGTGTCAACTATCGTCTCCTGAACCAGGTGACTGTGAGGAACAAGTATCTGCTACCCAGGATTGATGATCTCTTCAATCAGATCAAGGGAGCATGGTGGTTCTCGAAGATAGACCTCAGGTCAGGCTATCATTAGCTCAGAATTTGAGACGAGGATGTGCAGAAGACGACCTTCAGGTGTCGGTATGGCCACTATGAGTTCTTGGTTTTGCCTTTCGGCGTAACCAACACTCCAGCAGTGTTCATGAGCCTCATGAATAGGATCTTCTAGCCATACCTCGATCGATTTGTCGTGGTCTTCATCGACAACATTTTAGTGTACTCGACGACGGAGGAGGAGCACACCTACGACATGCGGGTTGTACTAGACACACTCCGAGAGAACCAGCTTTATGGCAAGCTCTCGAAGTTCCAGTTCTAGTTACGTGAGGTCCACTTCTTGGGGCACGTCATTTCTGAGGCAGGAGTTGTGGTGGATCCCGTGAAGATCGAGGCAGTGCTAGCTTGGGAGCCACCCAGGAGCGTGACAGAGGTGCGGAGTTTTTTGGGTCTAGACGGATACTATCGGAGATTGATGCTGGACTTTTCCAGAGTTGAGGCACCAGTCTCAGCTTTGACGAAGAAGGGGAAACCCTTCATGTGGTCAGACAGATGTCATCAGAGCTTCCAGGAGCTGAGACAGAGATTGACCAGCGCACCTATCTTGAGGTTGCCTGAGGAGGGAGTTGGATACATAGTCTACTGCGATGCATCAGGGACCGGACTTGGGTGTGTCCTGATGCAGGAGCGGGCCGTGATTGCCTACGGATCACGTCAGTTGAGGCCGCATGAGCATAACTACTCTACCCATGACATGGAGTTGGCATCAGTGGTCTTCTCTCTGAAGACATGGCGGCACTATCTGATGGGTGAGTGATTTACAGTCTTTTCTGACCACCAGAGTCTCAGGTACATCTTCTCTCAGAAGGACCTGAACCTGAGATAGTGGTGAAGGATCGAGTTCCTCCAGGACTATTACTTTGAGATAGTTTATACTCCTGGGAAGGGGAACGTGGTAGCCGATGCCCTCAGCAGGAGGACGGGCATCCAGCTACTTGAGGAGGCGACAGAGCAGCTAGCCGCTTTGCAGATATCCTTCATGGATAGAGACGGAGCATCCTTCCTTCAGTCTCTCACCGTCTCTCCCCCACTTCTGCAGCGGATCAGAGAGGCACAGCGTGAGGATGCTGACTGTGAGACGCGGTGTGTGCAGATATCCTCGGGACAGGCACCTGATGGTTTCTCCCTTGGAGAAGAGCATGACGTCCTTTTTAGAGGACGTACCTTGGTACAAGTCGCTTTACGTGAGGATGTGCTGAGGGAGTTTCACACCTCTCCTCTGGCGGTACATCCTGGAGTGGTGAAGATGTACCAGGATCTCAGACGACAGCACTGGTGGCCGTGCATGAAGAAGGTTGTGGCAGAGTTCGTTTCACGGTGCCTCACCTGCCAGCAGGTGAATGCAGAGCATCAAGTACTAGCAGGCTTGGTACAGCCCTTGGAGGTCCCAGAGTGGAAGTGGGATGGGATATCTATGGACTTCGTGACTGGACTTCCATGCACTTCCAGAGGTCACAACTCTATTTGGGTGATTTTTGACCGACTCACCAAGTCGGCACTCTTCTTACCCATCCGAGAGTAGGGCTCAGTGAAGAGCTTGGGGAATCTCTACATTCAGGAGATTGTACGGCTTCACTATGTTCCATCGACTATGGTCTCTGATAGGGACGCTCATTTTACTTCCCGGCTTTGGAAGGGGTTGCAGGAGGCGTTCGGGACGCGACTACGTCTGAGCACCGCCTTTCACCCTTAGACGGATGGTCAGACGGAGAGGACCATTCAAACTCTCGAGGACATGATCCGCACATGTGTCCTAGACTTTGGTCGCAGCTGGGTGGACCACCCACCCTTGTTGTAGTTCACGTACAACAACAGCTACCACTCCACCATCGGGATGACACCATACGAGGCATTGTACGTCAGGCCTTGCAGATCTCCTTTGTGCTGGACAGACCCTAGGGAGTCAACCCTTGTGGGACCAGAGATGGTCCGGGCCACGACGGAGAAGGTCCAGGTCATCCAGGAGCGGATGAGGACAGCACAAAGCCGACAGAAGTCATATGCTGACAGGAGGCTGAGGCCACTAGAGTTCAAGGATGGCGACCACGTCTTCCTGCGGGTCTCACCTCGACGTGGTTTGTGGAGATTTG
This sequence comes from Viscum album, assembly GCA_963277665.1. Classification (NCBI taxonomy): domain Eukaryota; kingdom Viridiplantae; phylum Streptophyta; class Magnoliopsida; order Santalales; family Viscaceae; genus Viscum; species Viscum album. The sequence continues at coordinate 2,102,663,708 of OY728145.1, read as the reverse complement.
GCCGAGGTGGAAAGTTGTCTCCATGCTTCATCGGACCCTTCCAGGTCCTCAGCAGGGTTGGCGAGGTGGCTTATCGCTTGGCTCTGCCACCTCAGTTGCACCGGGTGCACGACGTCATCCATGTATCTCAGCTGAGGAGATGCGTGCATGACCCGACGCACATCATTGACCATGGGGAGCTAGATGTGGATGATCGGGCGACTTTTACGGAGGTCCTGGTGGAGATAGAGGATCGACATGAGTGGGTACTACGTGGGCGATCGATTACTCTTGTGCGCATCAGATGGCAGCACGGAAACCTCCAGAAGAGCACTTGGGAGTAGGAGGCTCAGATGCATGCTCAATACCCACATTTGTTTCCCTAGTTTATGATGTATCTTTACGGGGATGTAAATCCATGAGGTAGGAGTAATGTAAAGACCCGTAAATTTCAAGGAAATTTTTTTCTTAATTTTCTTTGGAATTTTACAAGAGTGAAGTTTCTGAAGGCACCTGATTCCGATGCCCGGTGTGCCCGGAATCATTTTCCGAAGTTTGGCTCGGGTACGTTCAGTGAACGGACGAGCGGGTTTTTCTAACTTTTGAACCGGTTCCCGGAATCGAATTCTGAGGGCACCGATGAAATCGCAGCGCCGATGTTCTCTTAGAAACGCCTCTTCCGGAGTTCTGTTTGCTCGGGTGTGGTTTTTAATTTTCGGGCTTAAAGTTATGAAATAAAATATTTTTACGAAAAATTTATTTTATTTCACCTAAGCCACATAGAAGACACTTGAAGCCACTTAAAAGAGGGTTAAACTGAGTTGAACTGGATAGGATGCTATCCAGAAATATCCTACCCCCTTGGTAGGATATTTGTGAGGTGGGGCCCGCACGAGCCCCGCCGTTTCTTTCCGCTAATTAACGCACCCGCGAAAACCCGTCATTATGAAATTTAACTGACGCGTTTTCATAAATTCTTAACAGACCATTTAATTGGGCGGTTTATTTCATAAATTAAATGAGCTGTTTCTTTCTTTGAATTTATTCAACGAATTGATGGGTCGTTACTTACCCGTTTTCGTTTGTTGGCATAATAATAAAATAAGACCAACCTATATTTTGGAGGATTACTCGTCGAGAGGAGATCTTGAACCTTCAACCTCCTTCGCGAAGAACGCGAAGAACGCGAAGAACGCCGTCATCCGTGGAAATCGACGACGCCCAAATTCGAGACGTTCTTCCCCGCCCCAATCTCCGATCACCAACTGTTTGAGGTGAGTGATTTCGGGTTTCCTCTAAAAGATCTTTTTGGTTTAAAACAAAACACAGATTTAATTATTTATAATTTAAATCTGTTGTTCTTGGTCCGTTGAGTTCTCCGACTCAACGCCGGATTCCACGATGAAACGACGCCTTCCCGCGACGACGCAACGATCCCCCTCTTCCGCAACGAGCAATTCCGCGAAGAACGCTCACGCGCGACGACTACGAGGTAGGGATTTTATTTTTTGAATTACCACTTTTTATATTCCCGTAAATGTTTATTTAAAAAGGTAAAGAACCAGATTTGTGAACAATTTTAAACTTATTAAAATTGTTGTTTCCTGTGCGGAATAAAAATTCTCTCGTTGTTTATATCTAACGCGGAGTGTGCGGGCCAAACGAACACGGCCCGACGACCCTCCGCCGTTCTTCGTTGTTATGCGGATTTGACGGGCGACGACAGAACGTGCTGCAACGGAGGTTTGATGATTCTGCAGTGAAGAAAGAGTCCCGGGAGGAGCAACGACACAGACGGGAAAAAATCGGGCCACCGGAGCGACTCTGGCGGCCCCCGGAAGCCGGCGGCGGCGGCGGCACTCGCGGACCCGTGGCCGCGCGGGTCCAGCGCGCGCGGGATGCGGCTAAAGCCACGTCCGGGTGTCCGAGCGACACCCCGTGGGTGCCGTGGGGTTGTCACGTGGGGGCGGCGGCTTCCCCCCCTGCGTCGCTCGGCTTGCCAGGAAGACACCCCGCGGGTCTCGCGGGGGTGTCACCTGGGGGTGGCGGCTCCCCCCCCCCCCCCCCCCGCGCCGCGCGGCCGAGCCGAGCCGGGCTGACCGAGCCAGGCCGGACCGGGTCCGACCGGGTCGGACCGGGTTGACCCGGTTCGGACCGGGAGGACCGGGTTCGGCCGACCCAGGGGGGGTCGGGCCGGGTCGGCCCGGGCCCGAACCCCCCTTCTTCGGACGATTTTCGTTCAAATGGTCGTATCATGAGCTACGGGCCTCCAAACGACCCGCCGTCAGCGGAAACGCGATCCTTGGATCGAGACGGTCATTTCGGTATATCGCACTCAAGGTTTTGGAATACTTTGAGTTCGGCTGGGTTGGTTCGTACACAAAACCAACCGGGCCCTCGGAGCGGAAACGCTCATATCTTGAGCCACAGACGTCCGATTGATGTACCGTCAGCTTTGTTGAATTCCTCTTTGTGAGACGGATCTTTTGGTATACTCCGCTCGAGGTTTGGATGTAGGTGGAGTATGGTCGGGTTGGTTTTTCCTTAAAACCCATCTGGGCCCCTGGGACGAAAAAGCCAATAACTCTCAGACCGGGCGTCCGATTGACGCGCCGTCTGCGACGTTGACTTCCAGTTGACGATACGGAACTTTTGGATACATCAACTTCAGACTTCATGTCAGTTGATGTATCAGCCTCTCGGCTCGGGGAGCGGACCCTCCCGAACGAGCTTGATGTGTGCGGAACCCTAGAGCTGGCTATGACTGCTTCTTCGACAGCGACGACTGTGCAGAGATCCTCCGTGGACTCCGACGACGACCGTGCAGAGATCCTCAGTGGACTGCAGCGACGACTGTGCAGAGATCCTCAGTGGACTGCGACGACTACTGCACTCAGTGATCCTATGTGGATCAGTGCTATAGGTCATGTGTGGGCCCAGTCCTGTGTGGGCCCGATCCTGTGTGGGTCCGATCCTGTGTGTGTCAGTGCTCAGCGGTTCTGTGTGAGCCAGCGCCTACAGGTCCTGTGTGGGCCCGATCTTGTGTGGGTCATTGCGGGGGTTAGTTACCTATCGATCCTTCATGGGTCCGACGACTTAGATGGATCAGTGATCATCTCTATCGTCATCCGAAGAAGTATACCTGTGTGAGCTGAATCATGTTTTACTCTTCTTTGTGGATTGTGTTGAGCTATCATGTGTGGGTTTACTGTTTACTCTTCTTTGTGGATTGTGTTGAGTTATCCTATGTGGGTTTACTGTTTACTCTCCTTCGTGGATTGTGTTGAGTTATCCCGTGTGGATTCACTATTTACTCTCCTTTTTGGATTGTGTTGTGCTATCCTGAGTGGGCATACGTTTGCTTTCCTGTGTGGACTGGATTGTGCTTGGGCTCGGACGTTGGAGCCGAATGAGAATTGATGACTTAGGTATATGTATGGGCATATTCCTAAGCCGTGTCAGACGCTACTTCGTGATTGTATCTTTCCTTTGTGGATTATCCTTTGTGGATTTCGGGAGACCTTCGGGGGTCTCGGGGTCCCTACTGAGTAGCTTATACTCACCTCTGCAAAGGCTTTGCCCGCACTACGTTGTGTTGGTTTCAGACGACGGACAGCGCTGATCGTGGTGGAGGCGTGCAGAGCAGGACGGTACCTGGAGGTGGACCACTGGGCGGGACGTACTCGGAGCGGTCAGGTAGACCTGAGGAGCAGTGGAGGCTATCTGTACCCACCCTTCAGGTGGGACTTCCAGAGGATGGCTCGACGCTGCGGCTTTTACTTTTCAGTTACTGTTTTTCTTTTCAGTTGTACTTTACAGTTGGGCTTGTATTTCTGTCCCCCTTTTACTTTCAGCACAGCTTGTTACAGTTTTACTCAGTGTTTAATTTTCCGCTTGCTTAATCTGTGGTGCTTGTTTGCTTTTCAAAGGCAATGCCTTCCCTTTTGTTGGAATTTACACCTTGGTGCTAGTCGCCAACCCCTGTCCTATGGAAGGCGGGCTTGGGGTAGTCACGGCATGGGCCCCGAGGACGGGTCGTGACAGACATCCCCCTACCCGCTAGCCCATGGACAACCCCCACCCCATCCCCTCCACCTCCACCTGGACAACCTCCCGCCCCCATCCCTGGACAAACCCCACTCCTAACTCCTCCTTGGACTACCCCTCCCCCTCCCGGAAAACCCACCCTCGAAAACTCCCCATGAATAGCCCCCCACCCACCCAACTTCACATCTCATCCCATGAAATAATGTGTGATGTTGAGTGTTTATTTTTTTGTTATGGAATCTTCCTTTCAATAGAAAAAGAGTTATATTTTATTGGTACATACTATCACTCTTCATAGTAGTGACCAACATTGTTACAGTAATAATAAAAGTTTCCAAAATAATAAAATCTATTTATATAAAGACAAATTATGCATTTTTTGTGTTGTTTGAAGCTATCAAATGGGTTTTCTCTTTGTTTTTGTTTTTCCCCCTTTCTTTAGTCCTTTGAGTTTCACATGCTAACATGTTATATCAGCACTCCATAGCAGGGATCCCGGACACCCACCACCCAGAAATCCCCCCCACCCCCTCCGATATCCCACCCCCCAAAACGCCCCTCAAATAGCTCTCCCCCACATACATTGCCCCTCCACCCACCTAGATAGCCCCTTGGACAACCCCACTCCCAACCCCCAGATAGCCCCACTCCCACCCCACCCCAGATAGCCCCATTTACAAATAATTATTCTATCCCATTTTGTTTTATTAACAACTGTACCGGTTTGAATTTTTTTTAAAGAAAAATCAATTTATCATTTTTTCAATTTGGATGGTCCCATTACTAATATTTTTATGACTGCATGCATGTTAGGGGAATAGGCAGTAGATCCACATCATCCATCTGAGCCATCTACGTCTCTGGGTTGAGGTATGTTTGAATGTAACTGTGTTTATTTTTTATGTAATTTCTAAACACAGACACGGATATATATATATATATGAACATATATCAAATTATGTATAAAATTGTTTTCAATAGGATCAGACTCGACCGTTTCTTCCTCTCGCAAGAGAGGACCTGATCGTGGCATTTCATCATGGAATTCTAACACAACCTTTGATGTTTCATTTGAAGAGAGATTTCATCCTATGGGAATGACTGTCCCTGTATTTATTCGTCAACTAGTTCATATCATACATAACCCACAACAATTTACATTGACCACACATAACTGGGATTCTATCCCTTAGGATACATTATATCTGCTTTAGAGGAAATTTCATGTAATAAGATCGTTTTAGTTTCTTCCCTATGTATAAAAAATAATAAAATATGTGACATTTTTTCTTAAATATAATTATTTTAAAGTGTTCCTTGATGAGTTTCATCTGGTGTGTATGAGAAAATGTTGTAATATGTAGATATATTTTAAAGGCAATATCAAGAGGGAGAACTAGGCACCAAATGTGGGTGCCATACTCATTCATGAAAAAGTCTCATGAGGTGTTCTCCCATCTCAGTGGCACGACATAATTTCTTATTGGTCTACTAAGGCTTTTGTGGTTAGTATATTTATTTTCTTATAAATATTTTCAAGAATTAAGGATATTATATTTGTTTGAAGTCTGAATTAATTGAATGTAGGAGTTGCCATCATTCCATTCCGAGAATCGAGCATTGCAGGGACCACCTCATAGGCTCGGGACTCATCACCTATCTCAGATCCGACATGATGTATTTATTATTAATTATTTTATTTATAATTCATTATGGTTTTATGTTTTATTTTTATATTTTATTTGTATACAGTTATGTGAGCAAGGTTCATCGACTAGTAAAATGTCGGTGTGGATAAGAACTCGTGATCAAAATGATCCAGAGGCTATAAATCTTATAGTAAGTACCTGTACTCATTACCAATACTTATATACATCTTTATATAGACATATATATGTATATATATTTACATATTGCATAGGATCAATTTTAATCTGAGTTAGAACAGCTGCTAGAAGACCAGTGACTGCTTCCCATTCGAAGGAATGAGATATTCCATCACATTATTGGTCATGAGGGGCATGGATATAGTTTTAACTATGGAATAGGGATTACTCATTATGTAGTATCACATGATGATGTATTCTGTACTACTATTTCTTAGATGACACAATAGCTTTCAGATTTCAAGGCTTGATTGTGCGCTATCATGGAGGTAAATGCGCAATTGATCGCTGATATTAGAACACTAAGGGAATATGTGTGTTCGGGTGATGGTGTAGGGGATCATACGACGTAGGTTAATACTGAATTTATTTATTTTCTTTTTATTAATTTTTTATTAAAATATTTATCATTTTTATTTGTTGTAGGCCCCTGGAACATGAGATATAGCAAGCATCCATGACCACGCATAACACATCATATTCATTAGGTTTGTTTCTTTTAAATTTATTATTGAATTAATGTTATATATTTATTTTTATGTTAAATGTATAATTTTTTGATATTACAACATTTTTGTTTTTAAATACTTCAATGTTTTTTAATTTTATGAGTATGATCAGTAATTGGATACTTTATTCTGATTGATAACTACTTAGAATCCCCATTGGAAGATATGAATTCTTCTAGGTGGCCTAATCGCCTAATGGACTAATGGATTTATGGATCAATGGCCTTATGACCCAATGGCCTATCAGACTAAGGGACTAATGGCATACTGGGGGCTGTCTAGGGAGAGTTTGGGGGGGTCCAAGTGGGGGGGTGTCTGGGGGGTTGGTTGTCTTGGTGGGGGGTTGGAAGTGGGGGTTGTTGGGGGGTGCTGTCTGGGGTGAGTGTGTGTGTGTGTGGTGGGGGCATCCATGGAGAGTTGGGAGGGTCTGGGGGGGAGGGTGGGCTGTCTGGGGGGGGGGGGGTTGGGAGTGGGGGATGTCAGGGGGTGGGGGATATCTGGGGTGAGTGTGTGGGGGTGTTTGGGGGAGTTTTTTTGGGTAGGGGGCTGGGGTGGGATGGGGTATGAGGGGTTGTCCCATGGGGGGTTTGGGGGGGGGAGTTTGTGGGATGTAAGGGGTCTAGAGGTGGCTATATAGGGGTTGTTTAGGGTGTGTAGGGGGCTGTTCCTGGTGGGGCTGTATAGGGGGAGTCCGGTAGGGGGTTTGGTAGTGGGGTTGTGCGGGGCTAGGGGTGTCCCAGGGGGGGAGTGTGGGTGTCGTATGAGGTTGGGAGGGGGCTGTCCAAGGGGTGTGGGGGGGGGGGTTTAAGTACTGAACCTTATTCTACATAGTTACATTTCAAGGAAATGTAGCCGAATGGTTGTCCAACCCTCTTTTGAAACCACCTCATCGCATATGAGCAACACAGTATGTCCCTACTAGAGAGGATTTGTGAGTCTAATGGCCTAATGTAAAAGCTTTCCAATTGGATAAAGGGAGACTTTGAAAAGTTTCCAAATTCCTAAACAACCAAACGCCCTAATTGCCTAATGCCCCAACACCCCAACGCCCTAATGCCCCAATGCCCTACCATCCCAACAGCCTAACGTACTAACAATTGAATGGACAATTTTCCAAATGGACTATTGCCCAAATTACCTAATGTCATATTGGACAAATGGAATATTAGCCTATTAGCCTAATGACTAAATAGAATAATGAAATATTAGACTATTGGCCTAATGGAAAATTGGCTAAATGGAGACATAGAAAATTGGCCAAATCCAAAAATGGCCAAACGCCATAATGACCAAACACCCTAACTCCCTAAAGGCCAAATTTCATAACATCCAAATGCCTTAATGACAAACCACCATAACACCCTAATGTTATAATGTCCTAACAGGCTAACGGAACTAACGACCTAACCCCCTAACAACCCAAGGACCCAATGGCCTAACTACCTAATGACCAAATGGAACAATTGGCAAAATGGACTAATATCCTATTAGCATAAGGGAATATTATATTATTGGCCTAATGAACAAACTAATGGAATTTTCCTAAATGAAAAAATGACCTAATCACCTAATGAACAATGTTGTTATTTTATACAATGATAATAGTTTTCCTACTATGTTTCTAGATAGTGTACTATATATATATGCTATTATTATTTGTATGGTTTATTATTTAGTGGATTAGCATGATGTTATTGGAAGAAATCGGTAAAGAACGTAAAGCCCGAATTAATTGATAATTGATTGGATAGATAATTAAGAGTCATCTTTACTGAATCTTGTGTTGGTTATAATCTTAAAATAATCAAATTGACACACTGCAAATGTGTAATTGAAAATATATCTGATGTTGGGGGTAGCTGGGGGGGGGCTGTCCGGGGGTGTCTCAGGGGGTTGGGAGTGGGTTATCCACTAGTTTATCATGGAGGGATTTCCATAATGAAAATCTCAAAATTCAATCAATTTTACCTACTATGTGGAGTCTCATTATTGAGAAGTACGAGGCCCTTTATTTTCTATGAACAATATTTATAAATAGGATCAAATATGCAAATCTCAATTACATTGACTCCTCTATTTGGACATACCTCAAATATTTTTTTTCTCTATGATTATAATGAACTCCCACTGGATATTCAACATCAAATCACTCCTTAATTTCTGGTTAGATAATCAGAAATGCATGTCACTATTTGAGGTTATAAATTCAATAGATCCATCACTAGAAATAACTATATTGATCTAGGATAAAATGGAGGGTTCTTTAGACAATATTATTGATGAATTTAGGTATATCATCAAGGATCACAATTTTATCGATGGTAGAGCACTTATTATAGGATCTTTTACACAGTGGATGGTTAACATCAAATATTTCTTGTTAAACAGTTATGTAGGAACATTATAAGTGCTAGGAGAAACCTCTAAGCACGTTCTAGATTCTTCCATCATGTTTTAATATTTCTTGGAGAATCATTCATGCCAAGTATCCCACAAAAAACCCTTTTTAGATAAATGGTTCTAATTTCTGCTTGTCCTTTATATTGTGTAATCAACATAGGCATAACACCAATAATTTATTCCTTAGATAAAAAAATACTACTAATTCATTTTGGGCTGAAAAAACAAACATGTTTGAAAATTATATGCTCTATTCTTCTAATATACAAGATCAGCAGGAAGATTGAATATAGATGTCAGGGGGGTTCTCCGGGGGTGGGGGGTGGATGTTTGATGGGAGTTTGGGGGGGGGGGATGTCTGGGGATAGTTCGGGGGGTGTATGGGGGGAAGAGTATGGGATATCGGGGTGGGTGGGTGGGGGGTTGTCTGGGGTGAGTGTGGGGGGGGAGTCAGCTCGGGGGGGGGGGGGGGTGTTTGGGGGGGAGGAGTTTAGGCGGGGGAGTTGTTCGGGGGGGAGCTTTTTTCGGGGGGGGGGGGGGGGGTGGCTCTCCAATGGTGGGAGTTATCCATGAGGGGGGGGGGGGGGGTCAGGGAGGGGTCTATCGGGGGGGTTAGAGTGAGGATGTTTTGGGGGGACGGTTGTGAGTTGGGGTTGTCTGGGGGGGTGGGGGGGGCTCTCCTAGGGGAGTGGGGGGGCAGGTGGGAGTGGGGGGGTTGTAGAGGGTTGGGAGGGGGCTGTCCGGGGGGTTGGGTGTGGGGATGTCTGGGGAGCTATCTAGGGGTAGGGGGATTTCCTAGGGGTCTTGGGTGATGGGGGTTGGGGAAATGTGGGGGTTGGTAAGGGGGCTGTATGGGGGGTGTTGGTGGTGGGCTATTCAGTACTGAACATTAATCTATATAGTTCAATGTTGAGAGAACATAGCCGAATGGTTGTCAAATCCTATTTTCAAACCACCTCATAACGTACGAGAAATATAGTAGGTCCCTACTAGAGTAGAGTAGTGAGTCTATTGTCATAATGTCAAAATTAGAGAATTGGAAAAATGGAGACTTGGCCAATTGGCCAAATGACCAAATATCCAAATACCCTAATGGCCTAACACCCTAATGTCCTAACGCCCTAATATCCCAACACCCTAACGCGTCAACAACCTAATTTCCTAATGATCAAATAGAAAATTTGTAACACCCCAAGCTTCTATGGTACGCTTCTCTTTCAATAATGTGACAGTGTGTTTTGTACGCAACATGGAGTCCTAACACACCACAACCAATCATACTAGCTGTTATGAATACTAATACCTACTTTTTTAAATTTTATATATTTTATCTCTCAAATTGGACTATATTTTTGGATTCGGAATATCAAATTTACCCTAGAGAGAAATTTTGGAACTTTTCGGATAACATTAATATTTTGATGAATAGTAAAAATTACTAAATTTTAATTGAAATTTTTTTTAATCGAAATAATTTATATTGATAAATTATGAATTTGAGTGGGTTTAAAGTATATTTAGAATATAGTTTTTTCATTTAATACAATTTTGGTCATTGTACTTAATTTTACAATTAAACAGGACATAAACCAGTGTCAATCTTTTGATAGTTATTATCTCTTAAAACACGCTTTTTGTTATAACAACGGGAATTAATTTTAAATTAATTTCTGCTACTTCTTTGTTTTGAATTTGGAAAAATGGATTCCATATTTTGAATCAGGATGTTCATATTGTGTAAATAGGTAAATTTTAATTTTATTCATTTTGAATAATTACTTCGGTAAATATTTTATTTACCATGGTTAAGGGTAAATCCGGTAAATAAGGGTTAAAAAATTATAATAATAACAAATTACCCTAAAATGTGTCCTAACCATATTGGTGGATACATGTCCGACCATGGGAATCTTTGGGTAGATTTTGGGACCCCATGGATCAACTTGTAAGTGATAGGGACACTTTATTTTAATAAAGTTCTAATGAATACAAAAATCACATAAGCATATATCTTTTAACAAAACATTTTTTACATAAGGTTATATAAGATGGATTTTCAACTATAAATATTAATTAGAATGAAAAGATTATTTAATACATAATTATATTTTATTAATAATTTATAGACATTAAATAATTTAATTTATTAATGACACAATGATGATGCAGTAATTACCATAATGGTGAAAAATTAAAATAATTGATATTATAAATACCCAAATAAATATAATTTGAGACTTTTTATGAATTTCACTAATTTTATAGGTTAATATAACATTATTTTATTTATTTAATTAACTTTTTTAGAAGTAATAATTCTGTTATGATTTTTAGAAAAATTATCTATTGAATAGTGTCAAAATTGACATAAAAAAGTTTTTAAAACAAATATTATATTATTAATTGATATTAAAATCCTAAAAACATAAGGTTCGGCCAAGAGACTTATATAATGATATTTGTATCATTAATGGACCACTTGGTATTCTCTTTTATGTATATAGAATGTTTATTAACTATACAATATGAAAATACAAAGTGACATGGTAAGTGTTAAACTAATTAACTAAGAGTTAAAACTTAAAGATAAGGTCAATATAGTAAGTAAAACCTATCTAAATCCTATTGGTTGAGTGTTTTTCGACCTATCCCCACCTTAAATTTTAAATAATCCTCTTTGGAACCATTATAAACCGAATATGTATTTATTATAAAATAATATTGCTAGCTTTTCAAAAGGTGCCCCTCTCCCCTCTTATAAAAGGGCACTCCTCCTTCTAATTAATTCACACCTTCAAAGCCTTTTGGTTCGGCCAAAACCTATCCTAATACTCTCTCAACTTCCTTCACTTCATTCTAGAGTCCCTCCTTTAGTCATAAAGCCATCCTTAGGATCCCTTTTTATCAAATTAAAAGGAAGAACCCGAAGAAGTGGTAATGATTTCACCATCCCTTTTCAAGTTCCCTTCTTCTTCCACTTCTTCTTTCTTTTTTATTACCATTATAAAATAATAACCACAGTATATTATATAAAATGTGATTTTATTATAAATATGGTACAACCATATTCAGTATTCTATCCACCTTTTGAATAACATGTCACCATATGTGCGTATGTACGACTTACCGTCTCCACGTCATGGTGTAATTGTTATTCAATATATTATTATTTGGATGGGTATAATAATGATTTATAGTTCATGTAAATAATAAATATGACATGATAATGATTATTTATATATGATATACCATCCAATTATATATTATTTGAATATCAAAATAATGATATTGTCGCTCGTGCGTACGTACGGACTACCATCTCCACGAACGCGATAAGATTCATTCTCCATCATATCCATTCAAGTATAATTATCATTTTATTATTTAAAAATAATGTTTAAAAACATTATATCATTCTGAATATGAATAATATACAACCTATCCATGAAAAACATGTCTTACGTAAAAAAACAAATAAAATAAAATGATTAAGTTAACACCTGAAACAACAATAATACTAATATATTATTATCAAATCAATGTTAAAAGATCATATACGATATCATATTAATGTATATGATTCTTGTATAATTTAATAACAATTATTTCACCATTATAAAGTAGTTTAACCTACCCCCAACCAAGGAAAAGTATAAGATAAGGGTTTACTTCGCAATCTCTTTATTATCTGAGGTTGTTTATACGTAATAATCTACTGGGACTTCTTTATCATCCACAACCATGTTTTTTAAAAATGTATTTCAAATTTTTTTTTCTATTTACTAGAATATGGGTTAATGTCATTTATACCCTTTTTGACTTTTATAAGTGGTTTATAAATAAATGTTTCCGTCGTTTTCCAAACAAGGTGCTTAATAACCTTTTCGACATAATTAAGGTAAGAATGTTTTTTTACTTATACGGCGGGTGAAGCTATTTCCCACCATTATAAAATCTTTGAAGCTTCCCTTAAAAGCTTATAAGAATATTTTCAAAGAAAATGTTATATTTTTTAAATATATTACTCTTAAATGGTTTCAAAAAAGAAAGAGATATTTCTCTAAAAAGAGTTTTGATTTCATCTATGTCAACATACTTTGATGGATTTTACGCTTATTTGATGTTGATTTATTATGATACAAAACTTATATATTGTATTGAAGGTTTTGTGATATGTTTTACTATGGATGTGTTATTTTTATACCATTCATGGTTTATGGATGAAGTATTTACATTTCTTATTCTAGTTCTAATACGCATGCTTATGTTATGTTTAAACCTTTTCATATGGGAATGCATTGGACTTAAAATGTGAAGGGTGGAGCCCGCTATAGCTCTTCGATGCATCCGTAGGTCTCATGAGACAAACTAGTGTCTTGGAACAAGGCCTTGGAAAAATCTTATTTGTAGTCTTGGCATGAGGCATTGGCTATGTGGTTATGATAGTCTGGCATTATGCATTCCATCGTTATGAATGTGGTTATTGATATGGCATGTGATTATTCGATTAGTAGAATATCAATGTGAATAAGTAAATGGAATTATTTCATTTTATTTTTTACCGTACTATGTTGAAGTTCAAGTTTAAAAGGCTTTTGTTTTAGTTATACATTTATTTAAATATTTATTCTTATTTATGAAAGTTTCCGCTATATTGTTATCTTTAGTGGGCATTTGAGCTCACCCCTTTTCTATGTTTTATTTTTCCCAGGATGTGAAGAAGTAATTTATGAATGATTTGCAGGGATAGTATGATGGGATATGACTGTGTACTATGGAGACTATATTGTTGTAGTTTTCATTTTATGATGTAATGTAAGACTTTATTAATGTATCTTGTGTTTCCAAGGCTACTAAAAGAATCTGTCTTTCGAGACTTGATATTTCTTGTGATCATGAAAATGTTATGTAATAATGCAATGACTCTGGGTAACTGGGGTCGGGGCGTTATAGTTGGTATCAGAGGATTTTTAGTACAAACCTTAGAAGCTAGATTTAGATAATCTCTGATTAGAGCACATAGATTTAAGATGGACTTTGAGGATCAGTATAGAAGAACTTCCTAGAATTTTGATATTGTAGAGATTTTGTGAGTTTTCAGAGCAATACATCCATGTCTCGATATGAGCAGGTAGAGGCGGCTCTGGCACCGATGTACCTAGGTGTAAAACCCAAAAACACCGTGTTGAGCTAGACTCGAATGGGAACTGGTGCACGACAATGGGCCTTGCTTCACTCTTTGTTACGACACTCCCGGGGGATATGCTTAGGATAACTCTCATTTTCATTAAAAATAATTATGAAGGGTTTATGAGTATATACCTCCTCAAATAAAACATTCTTATGATTATGGATTATATCCATAAATAGTTTAATTTTTGTAAAGTTTTTTATAAGTATGGAATTATGTATTTTGATTCATAAACTAATCTAGTTTATGCCATTGTTTAGAAATGGTGCCTAGTGGAAGAAATGGAAACTGTATCAATGCATGCACTTCATGTAGGGATTTCCCTCCTGCTCAAGATAATCATAATGGAGCTGGTGATGCAACTGGTGCCGATCAGCTAATCACCAAACTGGGACAACTCACTCGGGTTATGAATAATAACCTTACCCATTTGGATCACCCTGATCCGCAGCGTGGAGGATCAATGTCATATCTCTTCATGAGTCAACAACCACCAACAGTCAATGGGAGTACAAATCCCTTAGTAGCTGAGCAATGGATAAATTCCCTAGAGAAAATATTTCAGGCTTTGGGGAGTCGTGAAAGGGAAAAAGTTATCATGGCAGTTTACCGCCTCACTGGAGATGTTGATCAATGGTAGTCATTGATTCAAAACATGAAGGAAGATGATAAAGTATCAACTATGGAATGGAGGGAGTTTAATGATCTGTTTTTAGAAAAATACTTTCCTCGCGACCATCGAGCAGATTTGGAAAGGCAAATTCTGAGTCTAAGACAAAAGGAGGATGAAAATGTCAAAAAGTATGAGGCTAACTTTACAAGGTTAACAAGGTATGCTGGAGATTATATACATAACCCAATAAGTAATATTGATCATTTCCTTGATGGGTTAAAACCATTTCTCCGTCGAGCATCAGTCTCACAATCCTTCTCGTCGTACGAAGACATTGTCTCGTGTGCTATCAAGACCGAAAAGTAATTCTCTAAGCCTTATGACTTAAAAGCAAAGAAAGAGAAGAAGAGATCTGCTGATCAATCTAGGAATGGAAACAAGGGGAAGAAGGGAATGGTTTAATATCCATCCTGTGGTAAATTTGGGAAGAAACAACCCTGTACTTGCTTGAAGGGAGTGGGTGTCTGTTACAAGTGTGGTGAAAAATTCCACCAAGCACGTGATTGCAAAGGGAAGAAGGAAGCTACCAATATTCAGTGCGAAAATTGCAGGGAGATGGGACTATATGCAAATGAATGTCCTAAGTGTCAGGGGAACTTACCTTAGAAAATTCCAAGGGATCAAGGCCAAGTATATGCTATCACTACTGCGGAGGTAGAAGCTCCGAAAGACGTGGTGGCAGGTAATTTAATGGTTTCCTCAAGTTTAGAAAATGAATTATTGGATTCTGGATCATTTCATGGTTTCATATCTTCCCAGTTTTCTAAGAAAATTATATATTTCCTATTTGATTGAACAAGGGAGTTGTCAGTTAATACTCCTAAGGGAAGTATCATTGCAACAAAGTATTGTGAATCAGTCCCCATTAGAGCACATAAATGTTCTTTATTAGCTAATCTCATCGTCATACCAATGATGGAGTTTGATATAATCCATGATATAGACTAGCTTTCGGACTATGATGCGAAGATTTATTGTAAGAAGAAAGAGGTTACAATTCTTGATGATGATGATAATGAACACCTTATCTTTAGAGAAGAATTTTCACCACCTAATTCTTATCTAGATCCACCCCTAGTAGCTCAACTAAATTCAATTATTGGGGTGGAAGATAATGAAATGACTATGGGTGAGGAAAGGGATGTTCAAATAGAGGATGTACCTGTTGTGAAAGAATATGTAGATGTGTTTCCGGACGATTTACCTGGACATCCTCTAGAATGAGAAGTTGAGTTTTCCATTGATTTAATTCTTGGATCAAGGCCTATATTGAAGACCCCTAATAGAATGGACACTGTGGAATTATTTGAACTAAAGAAACAACTAGAGGAATTGAGTAATAAGGGATTTATTCTCCCTAGTGTTTCTCCATGGGGAGCCCTTGTTCTTTTTGTAAAAAAGAAAGATGGATCTATGAGGTTATGTATTGAGTACAGGGAGATCAATGCTATAACAATAAAGAAAAATTATCCCCTACCTCACATTGATGATTTATTTGACCAACTACATGGAGCTCAATAATTTTCAAAGATTCACTGTCGATCTGGATACCATCAGTTGTGTGTAAAGAAGGAAGACATTCGGAAGATAGCATTTCAAACTAGGTACACGCATTATGAGTTTACATTAATGCCTTTTGGATTGACTAATGAACCCTCTGTATTCATGGATATAATGAATAGAGTTTTCAAGGAATATCTTGATGAATTTACGGTGGTATTTAATGATGATATCCTGGTATACTCAAAAAGCTACTAAGATTATGAAAATCACTTGCGCATTATCCTGAAGACTCTAAGAAGACAGGAATTATATGGGAAGTTTAGCAAGTGTGAATTCTGGCTTAATGAGTTTTCTTTTCTTGGCCATATTGTCTCTAAAGATGGAATGTCTGTTGACCCTTCTAAGACCAAGGCAATCCACGAATGGCCAGCACCTACGAGTATAACTGAGGTATGTAGTTTTATTGGTTTGCAAGGTTATTATCGACGTTTCGTCTAGAATATTTCTCAGTTGGCTAACCCATTAACAAATATCACACGTAAAGGGGTTAAATTTGTTTGTACAAAATAGTGTGAAGAATGTTTCGAAGAACTCAAAAGAAGATAAGTCAATGCCCCTACATTGACTCTACCATCGGGGAATGATGGGTTCGTTATTTATAGTGATGCATCGAAGGAAATACATGGTTGTGTCCTTATGCAGAATGATAGGGTTATTGCCTATGCATCACGATAGTTGAAAATTCGTGAACAAAACTATCCTACTCATGATCTCGAGTTAGCAGCTTTGATATTTGCTTTGAAGATACGGAGGCACTACCTCTATGGTGAAAAATGTGAGATTTATACTGATCACAAGATTTTGAAGTATATTTTCTCACAAAAAGAACTCAACTTGAGGCAAAGGATATGGCTTGAATTACTCAAGGATTGTGATTGTATGATTCACTACCACCCGAGGAAAGCAAACAAGGTGGAAGATGCTTTGAGCAGAAAAGATCATGGAGTTTTGAACAATATGAGAATTGAAAGAGATACAATTATCATGGATCTAGTGAAGATAGACATGGGAATAAACATGGATGGTGAAAAATCAATTGTTTTTCAAATGGTTTCCAAACCATCATTACTAGAAAGGATTAAGAGTTCTCAGACCGACGATGAATAATTTCAAAAGAAGATTAAATATGTGAATGATGGGAGATTGAGAGACTTTGTGTATGAAGATGGAATTTTGAAATTCGGGATGAGACTTTGTGTTCCCGATATACCTAATCTAAAAAGGTAATTGCTGGATGATGCACATAGTTCCAATTTCTCTATACACCTTGGGAGCACCAAAAAAGTATAGATATTTGAAGGAATATTTTTGGCGGGACATCATGAAGAGGGAGATTGCGGATTTTGTGTCACGATGTATGGTTTGTCAACAAGTGAAAGCTAGAAGGCAACAGCCTGGAGGAGTCGTGCAACCTCTTCCCATACAGGAGTGGAAATGGGACAATATTATGATGGACTTTATCATGGGGCTACCAAAGACTCCTAGAAGGAACAATGCAATATGGGTCATTGTCGATCATCTTACCAAGTCAGCACATTTTATTGCTATAAGAGATGATGTACCACTGGAATGTCTAGCAAGACTATATATTGATGATGTTGTGAGACTTCATGGAGTACCCCTATCGATTGTTTCTGATCGTGATCCCCGTTTTACTTCAAGATTCTGGAAGAGTCTTCAGAAATCCCTGGATACTGAACTTCATTTGAGCACTGCCTACCACCCTCAGACAGAGGGACAATAAGAACGGACTATTCAAACCTTAGAATACGTGTTGAGATCTTGATCACTTGACTTTCAGGGTATGTGGGATCAATATTTTCCTTTGGTAGAATTTTCCTATAAAAATAACTTCCATTCGAGTATTCAAATGGCACCATATGAAGCGTTATATGGAAAAAGATGTCGCGCACCAACCTGTTGGGATGACATGGGTGAAAGAAAACTTATAGGTCCAGAACTAGTGGAGGAAACGATGGAAAAGGTTAAGGTAATCCAAAGTCACATCAAAGCGGATCAACGTAGGCAGAAGAGATATACCGATAATCGAAGGAAGGATTTGGAATTTCAAGTCGGTGATCATGTTTTCCTGAAGTTATATCCATGGAAGGGAGTCATACGTTTTGGTAAGAAAGGTAAATTGATTCCCAGGTACATCAGACCTTTCGAAATTGTAGAACGAATTGGGGTTGTAGCTTACCGATTGGCAATGCCGCCAAGTCTCTCCAATGTTCACGATGTGTTCCACCTATCTCTTTTGAGGAAATACATGCCTGACCTAACACATGTACTCACCTATGATAAATTAGAACAGGAACCCGATCAATCTTATTGCGAAGAGCCCATCATGATTCTTGATACCAGAGAACAAGTGCTGAGAAATTGGACGACTCGTCTGGTAAAAGTTCTATGGAGAAACAATAAGATGGAAGAGGCAACGTGGGAACCCGATGAACTTATGATGAAGAAACAACCGAGTCATTTCATGCAGTAATATTCTAGAAATTTTGAGGATGAAATTATTTGAAGGAGTGGAGAATGTAACACCCCAAGCTTCTATGGTACGCTTCTCTTTGAATAATGCGATAGCGTTTGTTGTACGCAACATCGAGTTCTAACACATCACAACCAATCAAACTAGCCATTATGAATAGTAATACCTACATTTTTAAATTTTATAAATTTATCTCTCAAAATGGACTTCATTTTTGTATTCGGAATGTCGAATTTATCCTAGGGTGAAATTTTGGATCTTTTCGGATAACATTTATATTTTGATGAATAGTGGAAATTACTAAATTTTAATAAAAAAACTTTTTTAATCGAAATAATTTATATTGATAAATTATGAATTTGAGTGGTTTTAAAGTATATTTAGAATATATTTTTACCATTTAATACAATTTTCATAATTTTACATAATTATACAATTAACCCGGACATAAACAAGTATCAATCTTTTTATAGTTATTATCTCTTAAAAACACACTTTTTGTTTTAACAATGGGAATTACTTTTAAATTAATTTCTGCCACTTCTGTGTTTTGAATTTGGAAAAATGGATTCCATATTTTGAATCTGAATGTTCAACTTGTGTAAATAGGTAAATTTTATTTTTAGACATTTTGAATAATTATTTCGGTAAATATTTTATTTACCATGGTTAAGGATAAATCTGGTAAATAATGGTTAAAAAATATTATAATAATAAAAAATTACCCTACAACGTGTCCTAAAATTATTGGGGGATACATGTCCAACCATGGTCATCATTGGGTCTATTTTGGGACACCATGGAGCCACTTGTAAGTGATAGGGGCACTTTATTTAAATTAAGGTAAAATGAATACAAAAATGACAAAAGCATATATCTTTTAGAAAAACAATTTTTAAATAGGGTTATATATGTCGGATTTTTTATTATAAATATTAATTAGAAATATAAAACTATTTCTCACATAATTATATTTTATTTATAATTTTTAGACTTTAAATAAGTTAATTTATTTATGACCCAATGATGATGCAGTAATTACCATAATACTGAAAAATTAACATAATTGATATTATAAATACACAAATAAATATAATTTGAGACTTTTTATGAATTAAACTAATTTTATATGTTAATATGACATGTTATTATTTCTTTAATTAACGTTTTTATAAGTAATCATTCTATTATGAGTTTTACAAAAATCAACTATTGAATAGTGTCAAAATTGACATAAAAGTGTTTTTAAAACAAATAGTATATTATTAATTAATATTAAATTCCTAAAAATCTAAGGTTCATACAAGAGACTTATATAATGATATTTTTATCACTAATGGACTACTTGGGGGGTCTCTTGGATGTATATAATATGTTTATTAACTATATAATATAAAAATAAAAAGTGACATGGTAAGTGTCAAACTAATTAACTAAGAGTTAACAGTTAAAGATAAGGTCAATATAGTAACCTAAACCTGTCTAAATCATATTGGTTGAGTGGTTTCGACCTATCCCCACCATAACGTTTAAATTATCGAATTTGGAGACATTAGAAACCGAATATGAATTTATTATAAAATAATATTTCAAGCTTTTCCAAAGGTGCCCCTCACCCCTCTTATAAAAGGGCACTCCTCTTTCTCATTAATTCACACCTTCAAAACCTTTTGGTTCGGCCAAACCCTACCCGAATACTATATAAACTTCACTCAATTCATCCTAAAGGCCCTCCTTTAGTCATAAAGCCAACCTAAGGAGCCCTTTTGATCAAATCAAAAGGAACAACCCGAAGAAGAGGTAATGATTTCACCACCCCTTTTCAAGTTCCTTTCTTCTTCCACTATTTCTTTCTTGGTTATTTCCATTATAAAATAATAACTATATTATCTTATATATAATGTGATGTTATTATAAATATAGTACAACCATATTCACTATTCTATCCACCCTTTGAATAACATGTCACCATACGTGCCTACGTACGGCTTACCGTCTCCACGTCGTGGTGTAATTGTTATTCAATATATTATTATTTGGTTGGGTATAATAATGATTTATAATTCATGTGAATAATAAATATAACATGATAATGATTATTTATATATGATATATCATCCAATTATATATTATTTTAATATCAAAATAATAATATTGTCGCTCGTGCGTACGTACGGACTACCGTCTCCACGAACGCGATGAGATTCATTCTCCATCGTATCCATTCAAGTATAATTATCATGTAATGACTTAAAAATAATGTTTAAGGACTTGATATAATTATGGATATGAATAATATACAACCTATTTGTGACAAACATGGCTTATGTAACAAAACAAATAAAATAAAACGATTAAGTTAACAACCGAAAAACCGATAATACTATGATATTATTAACAAATCAATGTTAAAAGATCATATATGATATCATATTAATGTATATGATTCTTGTATAATTTAATAACAATTATTTCACCATTATACAAGAGGTTAACCTACCCCCAACCAAGGAAAAGTACAAGGTAAGGGTTAACTTCACAATTGTTTATTATCTGAGGTTGTTTATATGTTATAATCTACTGGGACTTCTTTATCATCCACATCCATGTTTCTTAAAAATGTATTTCCAAACATTTTTACTTTTTTATAGAATATGGGTTAATGTCATTTATACCCTTGTTGACTTTTAGAAGTGGTTTATAAAAGAATATTTCCGTCCTTTTCCAAAAAAGTTGCTTTTTAACCTTTTCGACAGAATTAATGTAAGAATGTTTTTTAACTTATACGGTGGGTGCCGCTATTTTCCGCCGTTATAAAATATTAGAAGCTTACCTTACAAGTTTAGAAGAATATTTTCAATGAAAATGATATATTTTATTAATATATGACTCCTAAATGATTTCAAAATAGAAAGAGATATTTTTCTAAAAAGTTTTTTGATTTCATCCATGTCAACATCCTTTGATGGATTTTACACTTATTTGAAGTTGATTTATTATGATACAAAACTTCTATATTGTAATGAAGGTTTTGTGATATGTTTGACTGTGGATGTGTCATTTTTATACTATTCATGGTTTATGGATGAAGTATTTACATTTCTTATGCTAGTTTTAATATGAATGTTTATATTTTGTTTAAACCTTTTCATATGGGAATGCGTTGGAATTAATATCTGATGGGTGGAGCCCGTTATAGCTCCTTGATGCATCGGTAGGTCTCATGAGACAAACTAGTGTCTTGGCACAAGGCCTTGGAAAAATATTATTTGTAGTCTTTTCATGAGGCCTTGGATATGTGGTTATGACAGTCAGGCATTACTCATTCCATCGTTATGAAAATGGTTATTGATATGGCATGTGATTATTCAATTAGTAGAATATCCATGTGAATAAGTAAATGGAATTATTTCATTTTATTTTTGTCATACTATGTTGAAGTTCATGTTTAAAAGGATTTTGTTTTAGTTATACATTAACTTAAATCATTATTCTTATTTATGAAAGTTTCTTCTATATTGTTATCCTTAGTGGGCATTTGAGCTCACCCCTTTTCTATGTTTTATTTTTCCCAGGACGTGAAGAAGTAATCAGTGAATGACGTTTAGGGATAGTATAAGGGGATAAGAGTGTGGACTATGGAGACTATATTGTTGTAGTTTTCATTTTATGATTTAATGTAAACTTTATTAATGTATCTAGTTATTCCAAGGCTACTAAACGAATCGGTCTTTCGAGATTCGATCTTTCTTGTGATCATTCCAATGTTATGTAATAATACACCGACTCTGGGTAACAGGGGTCGGGGCGTTACAAAATTGGCCAAATGGACTACTATTATAATTACCTAATGTTCCAATTACCTACTGTTCTATTGGCCTAATGGCATATTTTACTATTTTCCTAATGACCAAATAGCCTAATGAAATATTAGAATATTGTCCTAATGGCCAATTGGCTAAATAGAGACTTGGAAAATTGGCCAAATTCACAAATGCCCAAATGTCCAAACTCTAGAATAGCCAAACGCCCTAACACCCTAACACGCTAATGGCCAAAATAATCTAATGGGAAAATTTTTTAACAGCCAATTACCTTAATTCCCTAATTAACTAACGCCATAAATCCATAACAACCTAATGGCTCAATGACCAAGCAATGTCCCAAAGGCCCAACGACCTAATGGTCTAGTGGGAAATTTTCCAAATGGACATTTATCCTAATTACCTAATGTCCTATTTTCCTAATGTACTATTAGCCTATTGGCCTAATGGCATATTCACCTATTGGACTAATGACCAAATGGAATAATGGAATATTACCATATTGTCATAATGACCAATTGGCTAAATGGAGACTTGGACAATTGGACAAATTCTCAAATGGCCAAACGCCCTAATGGCCTAATGCTTTAACGACCCAACGACCCAACGACCTAATGAACAATTATAAAAATGGAATAATTTCTTAATTACCTAATGTATTATTTTCCTAATGGTATAATATCGTATTGGAATATTTACCAAATAGACTAATGGCATTTTATCCAATTGGAATAATGCCTAATTGGCTAAATGGAGACTTGGCCAAATGAAAAAATTCCCAAATTCCCAAATGGCCAAACTCCCTAACGACCTAACTATATAATAGCCTAACTCCCTAATAGCCTAACTCTATAAAATCATAATGCCCTAATCGCCTAATATCCTAACACCTTAACACCCTAACTCCTTAACACCCTAACACACTAACACCCTAACTGCCTAACGCCCTAACAACCTAACGCCCTAACACCCTAATGCCCTAGCGGCCTAACGCCCTAACGACATAATGTCCAAATTTCATGATGACCTAATGCCTTAATAACCAAACTCCCATATTCCCAAACGACCTAATATCCCAATTTTATTATTATATATATATATATATACTAACTAAATAAATATGGAAAATTTTCATTTTCTTGGTTTATTTTTTTATTTTTTATCTTATTGTAGGTCTATTAAAGAAGAATATTCGAATATATTGGAGCTATTTGGATCCCTATAAATCGGAATTAGTATTTATTTATTTTAGTTTCCTAGAGTTTATACTGTTTTGAATTGATATTTTTTCTGATTATAGCTCTGTTTCTGCTGTTTTAGAAGTAGCATTGTAATTTTTAAAGAAACAGATTTTCCCAAGTTAGCAGAAGCCTATGGCAGTCATTGTAGGCCGATTTATAGGTTACCTATAGAGAATTACAATTGTAGTCTCTATAGCTCGACCCAATAGAGACTACTATTTGTCAACCATTAGGTTAACTATAGAGACCTCCATTAGAGTTCATTTTAGCCCGACAACGACGAGCCAAATGTGACCTCCATTGGCTGTCTCAAGGTGGTCTTTAAATACAATTAGTGACCGCCAATGGTAGTCACTAATGGTCCAATTTGTAGTAGTGAACCCAAGAATTCACATATCTTATCCAATGATCTAATCCACCCGTAGCTACATTGGGTCAAAATATACACTAAATGGAATTAGGTGTTGTTTAATTAAATGATCCACTATAGACATATTACTATGCAGTGAACAGAATTATCCCTCGTATAAATACCACCACTATTTATAGCATGTATTAATTATGAAATTATAGTAACAAACTAATCTATTTTAATTTCATCCATTCAAGGTTATTTATTTGGATGTGATGTTCAAATGGATCAAATTAGAACTGAGAAGGGGGGTGAATATCCTGTTATATTTTTATAAGTTTCAAGAATTTTATATACAAGACCCCTATAAATTTATGATGTTAATTTACTCATCTTATTTTATTAAATACTCGTTCATGAAAAATTAGGGATGAAAGAAAATCACAAATGATTTATAAGGTTCTACCTCAGTGTGAGGACCTACATTCATTCCATAGCGACTCCCATGGGTCTATGGAAATTCTATATTAAGAAAAATTGAATAAAACTTGTTCCAAATAATATTAGACATCTTCTATCTCCCAATAAGAATGATTATACTAACACCTCTCAGTTTCCAAAGATTTATAATAAATAATGGCGGAAAAAATAATAAATACTTTGCTCAAACTAATCCAAAAATTCTCTTTCTGGATCCTTATTCTGTTATGGATGGGTCTGATTCTATTAGTCTATTGAATTCAGTCCTATGGAATCAGTATATTGAACATATTCTCAATATGCATTTTTCAAACTCTACTGAAATTCTTAGTCTAATCATCTTATATCTCATCTTCCTCTGTTTGATTGAATCAATATGCAGAACCCATTCTAAATCATTATTTCTAAAAATATTTTCAACTAGTAAGTTCTATCTTTCTCGGTCCTATTTTCCTCAAATTTATTTACTTAGTATGATGTTTTTTTCTAGTAAACAAAAAATTATATTTATAAACATCTAATGAGATATATTTTTAGAAAGAACTATAAATCAAACATTATTACACTCATCTTTTTAAGAATGTGAGAAGAGTAATTAGTATGCATATACTATGATTCTATTTATAGTCACTCTATAATGTAAGAGGTGGTAATCTTAAAAACCATTCCCTCTTGCTGAAAATAAAAAACTCTAAGAGCTATACATATTTTAATTTCAAGATTGACCACCTTAACTCTTCAAAAATCATCTAGAATCTTTTTGATTGTTATTCAAAATCAATATTCATGGAATTAACAACTTTTCTTCAGCATGATGGAACATTATCAATTCATTACATTGGAACTTACTCATTTAATTATGCTAAAACATACCCATCTCATTACGATGGAACTTCCTCAACTAATTCAGAATTGACTTTCCTTATCTGAGATAGTCTGATTGAATATACTTCTCAGAGTTAGCCTAATGGAATAATCATATCAATGAAAATATCATTATGTTGGTATTCTCATTATGATGGAATTTTAATTATGATGGAAACACTACTCTACAACTTTAAAAATATTTAAACCTTATCATCTATTACTCATTCATAGTTCCGAAAAGGTTTGTTCCTGATACTTCTGGATATGATATAAACTTTTTCATGATTCTTGGAACTGATACAATCTTTATGACTCCTCCATTTATTTTACATATTTCATCATGATATTTTTCGTGATTTATGGGAACTTCAAGATTTCAAAAATCATTGCCTTATTTTTATAGGAATGTATTATGAATTACTTTACTTTCAACACCTTGTGACTGTATAACTCACACCACGTTTGATGAATCATAAAGTTCATGCCAATGGATTTGAAATAAATGATGTGTCCAATAAAGAAACATCATAATTCTAAAACATTATTTGTATGGTGATTCTCAATCCACTAATCTATGTTGGGTTTTATTCAGTTAAATCATTTGTGCCCAGAAAACTACCTTTTCAAAAAAAACTTTTCTCCACATTTGTGTTTGGGTTTGAACATTTTCGCAACATTCATTATTTTTCAAAAATATTATTTTAAAAAAGATTTGTTATCAAAAAATATTGAACTTTATTAAAGGCAAAACATTACAAAGTTTTTTGGATCTCTCTGTTTTGATTTTTTCAATCAGTCATTAACAACTTTTTCAAATTTTAGAAAAATTTTTCCAACTCAACATGTTTAAACAACTCAAGGTTTTAAACTTTTATAAAAACATATCTTTTCTAAAAAGAGATTTTTCTCACATCACAATTCATGATAAATTAATGTTTTTTAAGTTATTTCATCTCTCTGTGACAAATAATTTATGTGTCCACATAATGATAAACTCACACTCACTTTTACATTTTCCAATAAATTTTCTTTTTCTCTCCCTTTTTATTTTTCTCTTCCCCATTTTGTGATAACCACAACTTCAGATTTAGTAAAAAAATGATAAGTAAAAAATTATCAAAAATTAATAATCTATGAATTTCTCACCATGTTTTTTTACATAATCCAATGCATGGCGGGGGTATTCCATATGAGATTTAGGAAGTTTTTTGAGGAGTCCTAACATGCATATTCATCCTCAACTAAAAAAAATTCTTTTAGCATTTAATTTCTGAAGATATAAAAAATTTGATACTTCATTGAGAAATATTCTAGAAAAATATCTCCAAAAATAGACTTTTCACCTCTAAAGTGAAAACTTATTTCAATTTCTTTTAAACTTGAATGTTGTGAATTTTTCTAGAAAGTTCAATTGCACTCTGATTATGACAAGGAATCTTTAATTGTTTTGAAAATTTTTCTTTCAAATATTCCATCTGATCTTTCATCCATGAAATCTAAGTACACGTTTGAAAAGCTAAAAAATATTATAATTAAACTATTATAAAAATTTCCAAACGTTGTTTCTTACTAAGAAAATGTTCACAACCTTTATCCAAGAGAAATTTTCACCCTGAGGTTGTTTTCAATCATTGCAATCTTCAGCGTAATCCGTATATGTATAAATATGAAACATCATTTTAAAATTTCCTTTATATAACAACTCATGTGAATTTGTTCCTTTTATATATCTAGAAGTTTTATTTACAACCAGCATCATCTATTGAAAATATTTATAATTTAAAATTTTACATGAATAATATTTACTCAATTTTAGCTCCACTAATAATGAAGTAGAGAATTATTTGGATTATAACATGCCAAACTTTTGTAAAAATTCCCCAGCATACATTTATTGAGATGGGAAATATATATATATTTTTTGAACCTATATACCACTGAAAAGTATTAATTCTCCAAAGATTCCAATCTTAATGTTCATTTTCATTTATTTATAGAATATTTTAAAAACATATTCAATATCCCCAGAAAAAATTATATCACCCACATAAACAATTATAATTAGAGTTCAAATGTCAGCATATTTCACATATAATTTCATATAAATATTTCCTTTAGAAAAGATTAATATTTTGAAAAAAACTCAATCTTATAATACCTTTCATGTGGATATTTTTTAACCAATATAAATCTTTCTTCAATCTACAATTTTTTTCATCTTCATCAAGTATAAACCAACAAGGTTGTTCAATGTAAACTTCTTGTTCAATTCCTACATTAAGAATTGAGGAATTTACATCCATATGATATACTTTATAATTTTGTTGACTGAATACTTATAGAAAATGTTATATAGTCTTTAACCTTTCAATATGGGAAAATATTTCATCACAATTGAAATCTTCCACCCGTGCATAGCCTTTACCAACAAACTATTCTATTTTTTTCTAGAAACTTCTCTATGTTCAAAAAAATTGATTATATAAAAACCACTTTGTTCTGATATTATTTTTACCTATAAAAAGTGGAACAAGTTCACATTCATCATTTTTATCAATTTGAGCGAACTCTTCATTCATATAATTCACCCATTATTTGTACATAATAGAATTTAAAAATGATTCTAGTTCATCTTTTGGAATGTATAATGATTAATTTTCTAGTCTTAGCTTCCTTCATGTTTTAACTAGATCCTTATGATTTCCAAGAATATTTTTAGTCTCTACATGTTTTGGAAAAGGTGGAAATTTCCTAGTTACTCTCAGAATCAGTTTCCTCATCACATGATTCATCTGAATCTTCATACTCATTAATTTGTGCACTTTTATTTTTGTTGTAACGATTCCATTTTTCTTCCTCAACACTCCCAATAACATTTATTAAAAAATTTTAATTTTTGATAACTTTAATAACATATTATTAAACCAACTTTTTAAATGTTTTTCATACATTTGTAACTTATTCCATTGGGTGAATAACACGTATAATTTCCTCCCTTGGTTATCCTATATAACTTTCCCTAATCCAAATTCGTGATTTTATGTATACATTGACTTACAAAAACACTGACGAATGTCACTGAAGGTTTTTTGTTAGACCAAATTTCATAAAAATTTACATTGAATTCTATACTCAAACAAAATCTGTTCTAAAAATGTAAAATAGTAGTAATAGATTCTCTCAAGTAGAAATTAAAAATTTTATATTGTGCTAACATAATTTTTCTTATTTACACCAAACATATATTCTTTCTTTATGCTAATTTATTTTTCTATAGAGAGTACAAATCACTATTTTCTTGTTTCATACCATTATTTCATAGATAAGTTTCAAAAGTATTACTTTATAATTTAGTATCATTATCTATTCTCAAAATATTTATGTAGATTCCATTTCTTTCACAACATTGTTTCTAAAGAACATGAACATTTTCATAACCTTTTACTTGTGTTTTATAAACAAGATGTTTTTTCATATGAGTGAAATCCTTGATAAGAAGTGATAAAGTTTAAATCTTCTTTTGTTGATTGATGTCTCAATGGACCACATAAATTAGAATGAATATGTTAAATAGGTCTTGTAGAATAAATCTCAACATTATTATGACTTATATTAGTTATTTTTCATTTCTGAAAAGTTACGTAGTCATTTACTTCTATTATTTTATATTCTATAAATTTTAATGCAACATCCAAAATAGTGTGTTTGTTCATAAATTTCTACCCACGGTGGCCCAGTATCTTATGACATAACTTATTTTAATCTTTAACACTTAGATTGCAAGAGTTGTTAAGTTCTATGTTATTAAAGAGATTCTGATTGGTACTTTCACATTTTGTAAAAACATTTCAATATTTCACAATTTTGATAACACATTAAAATTTTATAAAGGTCAGTTGTTTTACATTATCATAATGTTAACTCCCACTATGTATGTAATGTTTTAGTCTATCAACAAATAAAATTTACATATATTTCAACATTTATTCTTCAATCATGTCCATTCCAATTACTCTTACTTTTAAACAATAACCATTTCCAAAACTTAATAACATCTCCATCATTATTTTAATCCTACTTAAATATTCATAAATCACATTCCATGTGTGATTAACAACAAATATCAAGTATCCATTGGTTTTTCTTTTTTACATGCATTCAAAGTTATCTAAAATAGATCCTTCTTCAAATTTACTATTTATACCTTCATTTTCTTTTATTATAGAAGAAACATGTTATAGAAGATGTTTAATACATATTTTGGCATTGTGTACATCCTGATCGCATATTTCACAAACTTTTTAAAGACATTAAAATTGATTTTTTGTTGTAAATATTCTCATATCTTGAGAATTTTCTTTTCTAACTTCATTTGTGTTAGGTTAGTTACTCATTCTTATTTAAACATTTATTTCTATATATTAAATTCTATTTCTGGGAATTAATATGTTTTTCCAAAAATTATTTTCCTTATCACTCAAAATTCTATAGATCCTGTTAAAACAATGAAATATTGATTTTCTATTGAAGTAAGATATTAATTTATAGAAACTTTATTGAGGTTGAAAACTTCTTTATTTTCTAAAATACTTTGGGTGGGGACCATATTTCCTTCTGAGTCATTTTAAATATTTTATAGATGTTATATGTTTCTCAAAACATTTTATCACCAAAAAATTTTCAATACCTTTTTTATCACCTGAAATCTTATAAAAATCTAATGAAATAGAAAATATTTAGGGTGATAAATTCCCTTGATTAATTATTTGATTTTTATCAACAATGTTAGATGTATCATATTTTACTTGAAAATATTTTTGATGCTTTTATTCATCTTCCTCACGGAAATTTTATAATCAAGAATTTCTTAGTGGAACTTGTTAACTTCTTATTACTTATATTTTAGCTTCTTACTACGTTCTTCAACTACATTCCGTTGTTTCGAAACTCTTAATTTGAAACTTATGATCTCCTAGATGTTATCTTCATCTTCCTTGATGATATATTTTCTTCCTTAAAAAATTTCTTCACAATATTTCTTAATTAATATGATTTCGTTCTTATGAGTTTTTTTTTCATCAATATGTGCTAAAAGTTCTATTTTGAGATCATACTCTTTATATGATTCTTCAAAACTATATTCACTATATGTGGAATAATCTCTTTTTTCAAATTTTTCAATGAAGATTCTTATTTGTTTAACATTAATCACTCTAATAATTGTTATTAGTTGAGTCTAATTCAGTTTTTTTACTTAGAATACTCCTCTTATCTCTAGTGATCTTATTCTTATATTTTTTGGATAACTTTTCTTATTTAGAACATTGTCCCACTTTTTCCATATAGGGATTCTATCATAATAATCATGATATTCAACAACATTATTCTTGGGAAAATTTGTATCAAAGAGCCAAATTCAACCACAGTCAAACTTTTTGAGAGGATTTTTACCGATATACTTTAATATTAAACTTTGATAGTTCTTAGATATAAGAGATGTGATTTTTTTTCATTCAACTCATCATCATATTTTTCATCAAAGTCACAGGTATCATCATCTTTAAACTATTGTATTTTATTTTTTCTCATCGATTCAAATCCATTCTATCTTAAATTTTATTTTTTAAAATCATAGATTTACACATTTTAGAAGAAACAAAAATGTTTTTAAAATGATCAAGAGATAAATCTTCCATATATTTTAAAGAATAAATTTTAAAATCAAACACCTGTAGAAAATCTATCCTAATTCTCTTCAAAATTTTAGAATCATCAAAGACATCTCATAATCCTGTACTATTTCAACAAATTTCATTTACTCTGGTAAAGTATTCATAAATTGATTCTTTATCTCTCATTATTAATTATTCATAGATACTATGTCAAATTTGTATCTCATCATCCTTCACTTTAATATTCTGTTAAAAAACAAATTCCTGATTTCCATGCATAATCTTTGATGTTTTGAGACCCATCACCTTAATATAAAAATTTTCTAAAAATGACATAATGGTAAAATGTCCAGATTCTATTTCAATATAGATATTTATATTATTAATAAAATTCATCAGGGAATCCTTCTCAATAGGTGGAAATCCAATTGTAGTGGCCTCAAAAACATCCAGGACAAGAGGTAGGAGATAAAGAATCATTATTTTTTCTATGCATACAATTTTTTTTATAAAATATATAAATTACTCTACTATTTATAGAATTGATATTACCAATTATAATGCTTCAACAAGGGAACCCTCACCCCCATACTAGTTGAAATTCCAAAGGATCGAGTAATAACTGAGGGGGGGGGGTGAATCAGTTGTTCAATTTTTACATGTTTCAAGGATCTTAGAAACGTATCCCCTAAAACATGTCAATGTTAATTTCTACATTATATTTTTAAAAAAACTCATTCATGAAAAATTAGGAATTAAAATAAAGAACAAAATAATTACAAAGTTCATCCATAGTTGGAGAACCTATTTCCTTTCTATAGTCACTCTCATGGGTCTATGAAAATTCACTATTAACAACAAATGATTACAAATTTTTGAAACTCTTATTATAAACTCCCTATGCCCCAATAAAAATGATTATATTGAATCCCATTAGTTTACAATGTTTTATTATAAATAATTAATCCAATATAATAATAATAATAAAGAATTTATTCAAACTGATTCACAAATGAACTGTTTGGATCCTCAATCTTATGAGGATGGGTCCAATTCACTTCATCTAATTAATTAATTATAATACAACTAGTACAGTGATACTATTCTAAATATTTATTTCTCAAAATCTACTAAGCATCTCAGCCCTAATCTTACTTAGTCTGGTCTTCCTCAGTTTTATCGACTCAATATGATGAACCCATTCTCAATACGAATTTCTCAATCTCTTATCAACTTATATGTCTGATCTTCCTCAGTTTGATTGAATCAATATGATATTTCATAGTCCTATAATAAAAAAAAATATGGCTGACCTTTTAATGGGATCTATGTCTGGAAAACACTCTAAATCAACCTTTGTAGTTGTCTACCTTTTATACATATGAAAATTATTTCTTAGTACGAATGTACATGGATTCTATTTATACGACTCACTAAAATACAATGTATGGAATATAAAAGAAATTCCATGAACTGAAATTAAAAAACTATAAGTTCTATGAAAATTTGAATTTCATGTGTGAAGAATTAAACTCTTTTCAATTATTCTAGAATCTTGTTGAGTCTTATCCATAATTAGTCTTTTCTGAAATTCCTAATTTTTCTTCTGTGCGATGGAACATTATAAGCTCATTTTGATGGAAGTTCCTTAGTACATTATGTTGAATATTTATCAGCTCATTATGATGGAACTTTTTTATCTCATTAAG
This sequence comes from Viscum album, assembly GCA_963277665.1. Classification (NCBI taxonomy): domain Eukaryota; kingdom Viridiplantae; phylum Streptophyta; class Magnoliopsida; order Santalales; family Viscaceae; genus Viscum; species Viscum album. Next base: position 2,102,630,821 of record OY728145.1, on the reverse strand, counting down.
ATGAAACATCCCCATATCATTCAGAATTGAATTTCCTCATCTGAGTTAGTCCAATTGAGTTTCAATTTTAGATTTGGTCCAATGAAATCTTCATAAATATGAAAATATCATTATTATTTAATTAAAATTATAATGGAAGTCTCATTATGATAGAAACTCCACACTTAATCATTGAAAATTTTCAATTTTTATCAGCTATTACTCATTCAAACATTAGAAAACTTATGTGTCTGTTACTTCTGGATCTGATTCAAACTCTATCCAGATTCTTTAAAATGATAAAATCATTATGATTCCTCTATTTATTCAAAATATTTTATCATTGGAGTTTTCTTGTTTTATAGGAATTTCAAGACTGGGAAATAATTTTTTGATTTTCATAAGAAATAATTATGACTTACCTTACTTTTAGTACCTTCTCACTATATAACCAACACCAAATTTGATGAATCATCAATGTCATAATAATGGATCTATGTCTGATGATGTGTCTGATCAAAAAATTTATCTTTCGAACAACATATGTATCTAGTGCTTCTTAGTCCAATACATTGTGTCTTGGGCCCCTTAGTTCGATCTTTTTCACTCATAAAATGACCCTCTCAAAAACAAAATGTTTCTCCCCATTTGTGTTTGGGTTTGTAAATTTTAGAAAAATTCTCCTATTTGTTATAAATATTTTTCAAAAAATATTTTTGTTCAAAAAATATAAAAATTTGTTAAAAACAAAATACTGTAAATGTTATTTTGCAAGGATATCATCCACTTGGTGCCTTCCCACTTTAGCTTCCTTGTTTCCTCTATGGTATTTTTTTGAAAAGATATATTTTATATGAAGGGACATGATAATATTCAATTTCTATATCATTTAATCTTAACTAAAAAGTAGAATCTCTCAAGGTTATTTTATTAGAGTTATCCAAAACCCTAAAGATATTTAACCATTCATCTGAAACCAAATATAAGAACCCAACATTAGCTCAATACATAACCCTGAGTTTTTAATAAAAATCACTTTATTTCATTTCTATGAGTTTTAATATTTATAGTTTTATGTAATTAAGTCATAACTTTTACATATCAAACCCATATATATTTAAAATTGGACACTTCTATTTAGTAGTCAATTTTCCCAAAATAAAAAACTTTTAAAAAGAACTTTTTTTTTATTTTCTTAAAAAAGTGTATGAATTTTATCAATAATTTTAATTAGTTATAAAATCTTTTAAAACATGTAATTTATTTAAAAATATGGTATATTAAATAAAATATCAGTAAGGGACATAAAATAAATAAACTAATTTGTCCATTTTAAAACAATGGGATCCTAGAAATGGTTTTCCTTTATCATAAATACACTTTGAGCCTAAATAATTATCTACTCACCCATGATATTAGCTTCACTACCCAAAGTTGTTCATAAATCACATTATATAAAAACATATTGGAAATATCAAAATCTTGAGGATTCTTAGAAAATGCAAGAACCTATGAAATTTGTTTCTTAAAACCATATGTTTTTACCCGTAAAGGGAATATTCATCTTAAATGTTCAATAACATACCTTTTGAAATAAAATGATTTCCATAAAACATGATTGAAATCGTAAAAACTTTTTTTAGGTAATTTGGGACATCCTATTCATATAACCCTTATAATAATCGTTACAGTGACCCTTATAATTAGATTAAACCAACAAAAAAATCCGAAATAATTTTCCAAAAAAAATTGTTAGCACCAAAACATGTGCCAAAAGAATATTTGAGGAAGACATAGCTGATATGTAGAAAATACGTGCAGAAATAAAAAAACACTTAAAGGTTCTACTTCATATATTCCTTCTTCTCGGTGAATGGACAGATCTTATTGATCTCCTAGTCGAGGAATATCCTTAGTTAAATCATGAATCTATATAGAGTCCCTCCATGATTCTGACAGCACTTAATGACCATGAGAACCCACGATAGTGTCCCTTCATGAAGTTGATGAATCCACATCCCTTAAATTAGCCCAAAATTTCTTTAGGAACTACTTAAAATATGTTTCAAATTTCTTTCCTATAAATATTACTATCATTTACATTATTTAGAATTGTGACCTCGACCTTTCAACTTCTAAATTTCCCCCAATTCAAAAGGCACAAAAGCATCATGAACCAAAAAAATGGATCATCTAAGACACTTGGGATTCACAAAATCCCATGTTAGGTGTTCTTGAGACCCTCCACCTCTGGTGTAGTTTTCTTTCATGAAGACTTACACCCTCCATGAAGGAAGAAGATCCTCATGGGAACTTGAGGCTTCACAAAACATCAATCCTTCATAAATAACTCATTTCCAGAAACAAGACATCATCCTGATGAAGGGTCTAATTGTTTCAAAAATAATACTCCTTCTCAAATCCCCTGACCTCAACAAAGAACCTGATCTTATAAGAGTTCCGTTATATGGGGCCCTAAGCTTCACGAGGCTCCTCTCCTTAGCCTCTCCACACTTCCTCCCTTTTTATAATACCTCTTCGCAATGTTTGAGTGCCCAAAGACCCAAAACACATCTAGAATCATTCAAAATGCACCTCAAGTTCAAATGTGACATGTTACCCCTATTCTTATGGTCCACTCTACTTCAATTGTGTCCTTAGACTACCAATTTCAATGCATAGTCATCCTGACATGGTACTTATGAGAGACCATTTATCCCTATTGTCATTTCCTTTAATTTTTAAAGCCATTCCCATACCAAAGGTGCATAAGCGACAGTTATATAATCCCAAGGGTAAGGATTGAGTCCCCCACATCTAATAAACATGATGTAATGATGCATAATAAAAACATCATCATCACATTGATTTAAAATATGACCCTACCATGTGTGAAAAGCATGTGATGATCCATGTGTGAGTGGCATGGGATGGTCTCTAACCACCTAACCTGACAGGAAATGAGATCATCCTCACATGGAATTACTTACCCCCAACGTGAAATGAGATCCTTTGTTGGAGGATTGCATTAATAAGCCTCACACGATATCTCGATGTTATTTATTTTACAACATGAGCATCGGGTCTACTACTTCCTTTGATTTATCACAATAAGAATGACTCACATTTGATTACAGGTTAGTAGTGACCTTGAAATCCTCCCCAAAACATCTACGGGAATCCCCATAGGTGTAATCCTCGTTATGTCCCATTAATGGTAATTATCTATAGATATAATCCCCATCTTCCATAGATTGAGAAACTTCCATGTGTAAGCCCCAATCACACTCTCCTTTTCCCCCATTATTAGGTATTATCCAAAAACCTTAATGAACTACATGGGATTGTATTACAAACCATCTGGGATACACAGTAAGGAAACATGTTGTCCAAACCCAACATCTGCATCCATTATGGTCTTCCCGAGACAATTTACTCAGTAAGATCATGCCCCTCACATGGGAGAACACATCTCCTCCAGGTCCATCAGAAAACTCAATGCATAAACCCCACACCAAATCAAACCAAGAGTGATCTTATTGGGAACAGAAGATTCCATATATAATCTCATTCACCATCCTTCATTGATGATCCCTTCATGGAAAGAGTGTCCTTACCACATGATGTTAAACAAAATGAGCTGGTCTTGTCACACGACCTTAAACTGTAGCATAGAACTACAAGGGTTTTGATCCCTAAATACTAGATAGGGTATTTTTTATGCCTTATAGAGGTTCAATATGGACTAATGATAAATCATAGTGCCCCCTATTAGGGGTTCACCTCCCCAATCCACCTATAGGTGTGTTCGGATCAACCATAAGAGCTTGATATCTTCCCTTTAAGGGAGACACCTCCCGAATCTTCCTCGATAGGGTGTTATGATCCATCCATTAGAAAACCCTTTTAGGGATACCCCTAGAGATTCACCTACTTGATACTCTTCTATGGGGTTTATTAATAAAAAAAAATCAATCTCCAAAATACATTAAATGTGTTACCCCAAATATATACCACATGCCAAACATGGGATGCCTAAGATAAAATCATTGGAATAAATGAGACTAAGAAATCATAAAATTTGTTAAAAATATAGGATAAATGATTTCAAATCCTTGAAGGATAAACATCCTACGTAACAACGTAATCCTAATGTACATGGACATTTCATTATTTTTATGAAATACTCAATGTATTACACAAATAGAGGCCCAAAAACCATAATAGTTTAGTGCCTTTGGAAACATGGAACACATTCTTCTAATTTGGTTAAATATCATAAATATATTTTATAAAGATCCCCCCTTTAATTTTCCTATCTAAAACCTTTCTTTATATCCTATTGAAAATAAATAATATGAAAATTATGAGATCATATTATCAGTAAGGGTAAAAAAATATCAAATAAAACCTAAACATAATAATGTAAAAACATAAACATAACTTTTGAAAATAATACCAAGTATAGAATATATCAAAATCTAGAGTCATAAAATAAATCATGGCAATCATAAGGTAGAAAACATAAATGAACATGAGGAATCAGAAAATAGCATTTTCATAAAACATGGAATTGTGGAAAACACATAAAGAGAGACAATAATTTACATATAAGACAAGGCTCATTTATAAGAACAACATCGTGTAAAATTTCATTTACTAAACTGATTTCACTCCATGTTCCATCGTTTTATTACTGAACTAGGTTTACTTACAATTCCAAACATCTATTACTAAACCAATATCATTTCCTATTTCATTCATGTATTACTGAACCGAGGTCATTTCTTATTAGAGTCTTATCTATCTCCTGAGATAAAAATCATTAACTAATGTATTGGAGGGAGATATAGGTCCCACCCATCTCATAATTAAATCATTCTCACATGTGAACAAAAACATAAATCATTCATCATAGCATAACCCAATGAATAAAATGGGTTTCTTAAACATCATTCCATCATAACATAATCAATGTAAAACCAATGCATTTGTTAAATAGCATTACATTATAAAAATAATAAAACCATAATAATAAGAGGGATAATATACTCTCAACAAAAACCTATTAAATAATATCATCTTAGATGGAAAATAACTTTTATAGAACACTTGAAATTAATTCTTGGGTAAAATATCATTTCTTATTCGATTTGTTTTATAAAGTAACATGAAATTTTATATGAAAATATTTTATTGGAAAATAAAATTGAAATATTTTAATTGAGTCTTTATGGAAATAACGTGTTATGAAAGTGTAAAAGCATGTTCATTCATATAATTTAACACAACATTCTTCTCATACTTTGGCCGAAAAACTAAAAAAGTACCTCATTTGGATAACTTAAGAAAAATTATTTTCAAACCATGTAGTATAACGTAAAAAAGGTGAAAAATAATTTAAGAATCCATATGATAAAAGTAAAACATTTTATAAAATAATTTTTAGAAAACATGGACATGGATTATAAATAATCCCCTGTAAATACATACTTATATACAATGTCGGATAATAATGATATTATGAGATTATCTATTGCCTTAGGTATGTGTTTCTTTATATGTATCATAAAATACTATATAATGGATTAAATAGTTTTATATGATTGATCCAGAATCATATTTATATTTATGATATCATATGGGATCATATTATCACCTGTTTAATAATATTTCATTATTACTAATTTGTTGACGTTATTTGCTGTATGTTTTGTCATATAAATCCAAGTTATTCTTCATGGGTTTCCTTTATATAATATCTAGAATTAGAATAATGTAATATGTAGCATATTTTTTCATTATATAAATTTATATAATCATTATTTAAGTGATATAATGGAGAGTGAATCACATCGTGCTATGGAGACGGTAAGTCATACGTATGCACAGACGATGATATAATTCCATTAATTATGAAATATTATGGAAGTAGATGGTATAAATATTGTACCAGAGTAAATATATTATTTTAATAATTATATTTAGTTATTATTTCTATCAATATACCCATCCAAGTAAAGTGGTGGTGAAAAACAGATTATAACACAGAGTGGAGACGTTAAGCCGTACATACACACAGATGATGGTTTCATTTTTTGTAGGATGAATAAAAGTTGGAATATGGTTGTTTATAAATAATAATAAAATCTAAGAATATATATTATAATTGATTTATTAATTTAGAATGGAAAAACCTCAGGGATAAGAATTAGAAGAAGAAATATGTTTGAAAGATTCGGTAGAGGATATTAGTTCTTCTTCGACGAGATCCCTCTATATCTCTTCTTAAAGGCACTAGAGTTAGTATTTTTAGAATACCATAACCTATAGAATGTAACTATGAAAATTGAGAAGGTAAATGGGGAGGGTATATCCATGATTTAAGGCTCAATGTGAAGTGAAGAATTGAGGTATAAGGTACCCATTTATAATTGAGGTGAGTGACACTTTTGGAATCTCTAAAAGTATTAATTTATAATAAAATAAAACCACATGAAAAAACAAAAAAATGTAATATTTTTAAATATTGAATGACATAAGGTTGTAGTATAATCAAAAATAAATTTTATTGAAGTTTTTCTTTCAATTTAATCAATATCTTTTTAGTTAAACATTAGTTATTCTTTTTAATTTAACTATGGTATCATATTATTCAATATTAAAATAGTGTAATTTTTACTTATTTAATGTAAATTAGACCCTAAATGAACAATATATAACACTTTAGACAATATTAGAATTATTTTATATATTTTTTAAAATGTATTATGATTTTTATGTAATTTAATAAAACATTATTTTGATAAAAAATAGAAGTGTTCAATTTTGACACTATTCAATTCAATGATTTTAAAAATATTAACATAACATTTAAATTTGAACCGAATATTTATTATATTATAAATATTTTATGTTAACCTATAATTTTTTTTGGATATATTAATTATCTCAAATTATACTTATTTAAACTTTTTTAATTACATTTCTTTGATATTTCTTTTAATTAAAAAATTACTACATCTGTTTTGTGTAATTTTTTAATATACATATTTTTAAAAAAACATAAAAATACAATACCAAAAAAATATAAATACTTTAGATTTCATAATAATACTTATAGTCGAAAATATCTTCTAAAAAATCCTACATCAGAAATGTTATATTTATTAACATATTAATGTGACAACTTTAACATACTTTATATAAAATATTATAAGTCTCATAATATTTTCCAAGTGCCTCCAAATGATTAATAATTATACTTTATTTGATTATGGTCAATATATACTCTACCAATAATATTTGGTCACATTTAGGTTCTTTTAATGGTTATTATAATTATTATTAAATTTATTTATTTTATTTTTCATCAGTTAAATAATTTTTACATGATCATTATATAAGCCATTAAGAAAATTATTTAAATCCTAAAACATAAAAATAAATATACATGACCGTTGAAAACATTTTATAATTAAAATAAGTATTTAGTTCGAATTTATCTTTTTTAGAACCTTATATTAAAAATATTATTCTTATTAAAATCTGAGTAAGAAATTTTTTAACTTTTCATTAAATAAAATATATTTAATGTCTTAATCTCATCCAAGGGGATTAAAAAGTATAAAATTTTGACCCATGGGTGATTTAGGTAAAAAAATCATCCAATTATATTACCACATGTATTAGGGAAATTTTATAATATTATTTTTACAATTAATTACCTGATTTACCATTGTATTGTATTAACAAAACTTATTAAAGTTGTTATTCATTTTTCCCAAAAATAAGAGAAATGTATTTACATAATTTGGACCCACGAATTAAAATTGTTGAAACCTTTTTAAAAAATTATAAACACAAAAGCTGAAATAATTAAATTAAAAACCCCCTATGGGCGGAATGAGAAAATGGGTTTTAATTGTTAAAACATATAAAATATTGAATTGTTTTTACATGTCAATTCAAGTTGAAATTATTTACAATGACATAAATTATATTAATTTATAAAAATATAATATATTTATACTTTAAAATAACTAATATATATAATTGAAGACTATAAATAAATTTCTGAAAGAAGTAGTTTTCAATTAAAATGTATTATTTTTTTATTGTTCATCAAAATGTGAAATTTATCATGAAAATAAAGAAATTAGAAAAAAATAAAATTTTAACTCCTATTTTAAATAATAAGTTAAATTTTTTATATATAATAAAAAAGTTTTCCAAAACTATATTTAAATTGGGTGCTCTATCAAAAGGCGGAAAAGCATCAAATTTTGAAAAATACTTCCTTAATCAAAAAAATTGAATTTGTTATTATATAATGTCTAGAAAACTTATAAGATGATTTTTAAACATTATATTTAATATATTACATATATAATTCAATAAAAATCTATAAATAGTGATTTTATTGATATAAAAACTCACTTATCATAATTTCAATAGTTTTTCAGAAACAAAATTTTATTTTATTTATAAAGGGTTTTATCTTCATTTATAATTAATTTATCACCAATAAATTAGGTAAATATACATTTTTAAAGAATATTTTTATAATTTATTTAATAAAGTTAATACCTTCCATTATATAGGATATGTTATAAGGTGACATAATAATATTTTCTAGTTCACTTAAACACGATTTTGGATGAAATGAATTATTTAAAAATAAATTGAAATAGAGAGTAGAAAAATCCATGCATAGTGTTTCATATACAATAATTTAAGACTGTTTTTCATGTAGTGAATGATTATCCTGATCTAGAATTCAACACAAGACATCAGAACAATTTAAAAAAAATATCTCATAAAAATCTCTTGTTGTTACATTCTACCCCTATTATAATAAATTTCCACCTCAAAATTTCACTGATTTATAAAATGTCTAATACTTTAAAGATTCAATAATATAAACCCTCATCATAAAAACAAAGGATGTAAATTTATTTTAAAATAAATATTTGTAAAATAACAGTTACCCAAAGTAAATCATAACTAGGTCTCTACGTAGGAGAAAAAAGTTTATGATTTTGGAATGGAGGAAAAGTTTCAATAATCCTAGAGGTTAACAAATATCACTGATCAAAATAAAGTTTGTGATCTATATAAAGTTAACAATTAAAAAATCATAAACTAAATATATTTGAAATAGGTCATTTATATCATAAAAAATGAGGATAATAAGACACCCTTTTACATCACGATCCCTTTTACAAATGTTGTAGAATTTGAATGAGAAGATATACTTACTTTATTTTTTAACAATATCACCATTTTTGTGCCTTGATTAATTTCCAAATTATCTATTATTCCAAGAAATGAAGATGATTTTATCACTCCTAAAGCATTATAATATCATGAGATCAATAAATATAATTAAGGGTCTTTATATCTACCTTTATCTCAATAAAAAGTTCATCACAAGTTATCAAATACGCATAATCCCACATATCATGATATAATAATTTAATATAAAAAACATAATTTTAAGTTTAACTTATACTTTACATAAATAGATAAACTTACAATATTTTTAAAAAATTCAGAAACTTTAGAAACATATGAACCAAATCAGCTTATCATTTATCTCCCATATCTCATAAGGTAGTTCTTGGTTGTCACATTCCAAACATATGAATTCCTTAATCATGTATTCTCTTGAAACATGGTAATAGCCTAATTTACCATATATCCTTATTAAAAACATGCATTTTTCCTTATTACAATGTTTATTAGATATATTCCATTATTCCAAAAAGTTGTAAAATTCTTTCTTGATAATAGAACACCCTTTTCCAAAAATACTTAATTAGCTCCAGGGTAACTGGTATCATCCACACTACTGGAAAAGGGACCTTTCCCAACAGTTCTGTACCAACGGTTCAATGAACCGTTGGCATATCTTGTTTTTCCCAACGGTTTATAGAAACCGTTGGGAAAAACCCCTCAATGCATAGTTTTCCCAACGGTTTCATACAACCGTTGGGAAAGATAGGTTTTTCCCAACGGTTCCTAAGAACCGTTGGGAAAAGTGGTGAAAAATCTTGTTTTCCCAACGGTTCTATGGAACCGTTGGGAAATGTTGGTCATTCCCAACGGTTTTTAATAACCGTTGGAAAAAAAAGCCCCAAATACCAAATCGAGCCAGCGGCCTCCCCACATTCCAGAAGCATTCAGTTCGTGTCCTCCTGGAGCGATTCCTTGCAGAAGGACCTCCCAATCCCCACATCTTCCATCAGATCAGCACCTACCAGGTTAGACTCCTATATTTTATCAACGATATAGATCCAGCTCTTATAAATCATATACTTCTATTCTTGATTTCGTTATTCCCAATTATTAGGGTTTTTGTAAAAATTTATGATTGTTTCATGGTGGTCATGTGCACCACTATAGGTACATTGATTCACTAATTTATTTTGGTATTTCCATAAAATTCGAATACAATTTATTAATGAATCAATGTTGAGTGTTAACATGACATTCATGTTCTTTATTTAAATTGTAAACAAATACTTATATAGAATTTCCTCGTAAAACCTGATGGTTTAACTCTAGTTAAATGGAATCATAATTTTGTATGTTATTAATATTTAGTAATTGGTGAGGTGAATCATATATGTATATGAAAAATGGATCAAGATCATTTAGTATTGTATAGAATTATTCCCTAGTAATGTGAGACCCTTATGTAGTGGGGTGAGTATGGAGTAGTGAGATATATTGCTTGTTACTTACCTTTTTTCAATTCTATGAGGTAATGATGGCATGCACTAATTTTTTGAGATCTGTCAATGTTTTTATGGTTTTGATAGTGATCCATGATGTGTATCCTAGTATGTAAGATCTTGTTGGGTATTAGACCCTAGATTGGGTGAATTTGTATGCGGTAGGTTGCTTTCTAGGATGGGTTGTAGTGATGTGATGGTAACTTATGAGAGGGGTGGGTCTTACTAATGTGGATTCATTCTATATCATAAGCATGTAAATATAATTTGTATTATGATAACTCAATGTGAATGATGTGTGATCAAATATTGTCTTATCCTGGAGAATTCCTTATGATATATTGATATGGTGGCATGAGTGATGATGCATGTGGTGACATGACCAACATACATGTGTTTCATGGTTAGTGATCAATTAGGCTAGTGATCCTATGATCATTGGGATGTGACTCTCAATGATTCAAGAAGAGTTATTAATATGATAACATGAGGGTGTGTTCCTATTTGGTTTTATCTAGACTCGTAGTATAGTATTGGAGTTGAGTTATTTTTATATATTATCTGTTTTTATGGATGTTGTCTTTTAGTGGTTGTGTGTTTGGGAACCCCCCTCCTTCCTAGACCCTGGAACCCCCCCCCCCACCCTCCTCCCTGGACCCTGGACAGCCCCGCCGAATAGCCCCCCAGACAGCCCCCCGGATAGCCCCCCCCACCCTCCTCCCTGGACCTCGGACAGCCCCCCAGATAGCCCCCCGGATAGCCCCCCCACCCCCACCCTCTTCCTTGGACCTCGGACAACCCCCGAATAGCCCCGGACAGCCCCCGGACAGCCCCCCGAACAGCCCCCCCACCCTCCTCCCTGGACCCCAGACAGCCCCCCAACCCTCCTCCTTGGACCCTGGACAACGCCCCGAACACCCCCCAGACAGCCCCCCACCCTCCTCCCTGGACCCCAGACAGCCCCCCTACCCTCTTCCTTGGATCCCGAACAACCCCCCGAACATCGTTCGGCCAGTTTGGACCCCCCCCCCCCCCCCACACGCATTTATCAAGCGCGCGGAACGCTTAAAGAACACATAATGAGCCCTACCGTGCAGACCGCACGTCCGATTGATGTTCCGTCTACGCGTGCACGTCGCGAATAATAATTGGATTGTTTTCCTGTGATTTCAGGTCAATCCGATGTCGTCCGCTATGAGTTTGACCGTTAGACGCCCGTTTTGGCCCTTTATGATACCATAACGGCGTTCCCGGTCACCGCGGGCACACGGCACGTCCGATTGACGTGCCGTGTGCTCGACCACATCACAATTCACTCACCCTTTGATGTCGTCCGATTTCAGGCCATTCGGACTTCGTTCGGCCAGTTTGGACCCCCCACGCGCTTTTATCAAGCGCGCGCAGCGCTAAAAGAACGCATAATGAGTCCTCTCGCACAGACCGCACGTCTGATTGACGTTCCGTCTGCGCGTGCACATCGCAAATAATAATGGGATTGTTGTCCTGTGATTTCAGGTCAATCCGATGTCGTCCGCTATGAGTTTGACCGTTAGACGCCCGTTTTGGCCGTTTTTGACACCAGAACGGCGTTCCCGGTCACCGCGGGCACACGGCACGTCCGATTGACGTGCCGTCTACTCGAACACATCACAATTAACTCACCATTTGATGTAATCCTATTTCAGGCCATTCGGACATCGTTCGGCCAGTTTGGACCCCCCACCCCCACGCGCGTTTATCAAGCGCATGCAACGCTTAAAGAACGCATAATGAGCCCTTCCGCGCAGACCGCACATCCGATTGATGTGTCGTCTGCGCGTGCACATCGTGAATAATAATTTTATTCTTGTCCTATGATTTCAGGTCAATCCGATGTCGTCCGCTATGATTTTGACCATTAGACGCCCGTTTTGGCCCTTTATGACACCAGAACGGCGTTCCCGGTCACCGCGGGCACACGGCATGTCCGATTGACGTTCCGTCTGCTCGACCACATCACAATTCACTCAACCTTTGATGTCGTCCGATTTCAGGCCATTCGGTCTTCGTTCGGCCAGTTTGGACCCCCCCCCACCCCCACGCGCGTTTATCAAGCGCGCCCAACGCTTAAAGAACGCATAATGAGCCCTACCGCACAGACCGCACATCCGATTGACGTGTCGTCTGTGCGTGCACGTCGCGAATAATAATGAGATTGTTGTCATGTGATTTCAGGTTAATCCGATGTCTTCCGCTATGAGTTTGACCGTTAGACGCCCATTTTGGCCGTTTTTGACACCAGAACGGCGTTCCCGGTCACCGCGGGCACACGGCACGTCCGATTGACATGCCGTCTGCTCGACCACATCACAATTCACTCACCCTTTGATGTCGTCCGATTTTAGGCTATTCGGACTTCGTTCGGCTAGTTTGGACCCCCCCACGTGCGTTTATCAAGCGCGCGCAACGCTTAAAGAACGCATAATGAGCCCTCCCATGCAGACCGCATGTCCGATTGATGTGCTGTCTACGCGTGCACGTCTCTAATAATAATGAGATTGTTGTCCTGTGATTTTAGGTCAATCCGATGTCGTCCGCTATGAGTTTGACCGTTAGACGCCCGTTTTGGCCGTTTATGACACCAGAACGGCGTTCCCGGTCACCGCGGGCACACGGCACGTCTGATTGACGTGCCCTCTGCTCAAACATATCACAATTAACTCACCCTTTGATGTCGTCCGATTTCAGGCCATTCGGACATCGTTCGGCCAGTTTGGACCCCCCCCCCCCCACGCGCGTTTATCAAGTGCGCGCAACGCTTAAAGAACGCATAATGAGCCCTTCCGTGCAGACCGCACATCCGATTGATGTGTCGTCTACGTGTGCACGTCGCGAATAATAATTTTATTCTTGTCCTGTGATTTCAGGTCAATCCGATGTCGTCCGCTATGATTTTGATCGTTAGACGCCCGTTTTGGCCCTTTATGACACCAGAACGGCGTTCCCGATCACCGCGGGCACACGACATGTCCGATTGACGTGCCGTCTGCTCGACCACATCAAAATTCACTCACCCTTTGATGTCGTCCGATTTCAGGCCACTCGGTCTTCGTTCGGCCAGTTTGGACCCCCCACGCGCGTTTATCAAGCGCGCGCAACGCTTAAAGAACGCATAATGAGTCCTCCCGCGCAGACCGCACGTCCGATTGACGTTCCTTCTGCGCGTGCACATCGAAAATAATAATGAGATTGTTTTCATGTGATTTCAGGTCAATCCTATGTCTTCCGCTATGAGTTTGACCGTTAGACGCCCGTTTTGGCCGTTTTTGACACCAGAACGGCGTTCCCGGTCACCGCGGGCACACGGCACGTCCGATTGATGTGCCGTCTACTCTAACACATCACAATTAACTCACCCTTCTATGTCGTCCGATTTCAGGCCATTCGGACATCGTTCGGCAAGTTTGGACCCCCCCCCCCCACCCCCACGCGTGTTTATCAAGCGCGCGCAACGCTTAAAAAACGCATAATGAGCCCTACCGCGCAGACCGCATATCCGATTGACGTACCGTCTGCTCGTGCATGTAGCGAATAATAATTGTATTTTTTCATGTGATTTCAGGTCAATCCGATGTCGTCCGCTATGATTTTGACCGTTAGACGCCCGTTTTGGCCCTTTATGACACCAGAATGGCGTTTCCAGTCACCGCGGGCACACAACACGTCCGATTGACGTGCCGTCTGCTCGACCACATCACAATTCACTCACCCATTTATGTCGTCCGATTTCAGGATATTCGGACTTCGTTCGGCTAGTTTGGACCCCCCACGTGCATTTATCAAGCGCGCGCAACGCTTAAAGAACGCATAATAAGCCCTCCCATGCAGACCGCATGTCCGATTGATGTGCTGTCTGCACGTGCACGTCGCTAATAATAATGGGATTGTTGTCCTGTGATTTTAGGTCAATCCGATGTCGTCTACTATGAGTTTGACCGTTAGACGCCCGTTTTGGCCGTTTATGACACCAGAACGGCGTTCCCGGTCACCGCGGGCACACGGAACGTCCGATTCACGTGCCCTCTGCTCGACCATATCACAATTAACTCACCCTTCGATGTCGTCCGATTTCAAGCCATTCAGACATCGTTCGGCCAGTTTGGACCCCCCACGCGCGTTTATCAAGCGCGTGCAACGCTTAAAGAACGCATAATGAGCCCTTCCGCGCAGACCGCACATCCGATTGATGTGTCGTCTATGCGTGCACGTCGCGAATAATAATTGTATTCTTGTCCTGTGATTTCAGGTCAATCCGATGTCGTCCGCTATGATTTTGACCGTTAGACGCCCGTTTTGGCCCTTTATGACACCAGAACGGCGTTCCCGGTCACCGTGGGCACACGGCATGTCCGATTGAGGTGTCGTCTGCTCGAACACATCAAAATTCACTCACCCTTTGATGTCGTCCGATTTCAGGCCATTCGGTCTTCGTTCGGCCAGTTTGGACCCCCCCCCCCCACCCCCACGCGCGTTTATCAAGCGCGCGCAACGCTTAAAGAACGCATAATGAGCCCTACCGCCCAGACCTCACATCCGATTGACGTGCCATCTGTGCGTGCACGTCGCGAATAATAAATGGATTGTTGTCCTATGATTTCAGGTCAATCCGATGTCGTTCGCTATGATTTTGACCGTTAGACGCCCGTTTTGGCCCTTTATGACACCAGAACGGCGTTCCCGGTCACCGCGGGCACACGGCACGTCCGATTGACGTTCCGTCTACTCGACCACATCAAAATTCACTCACCCTTTGATGTCGTCCGATTTCAGGCTATTCGGACTTCGTTCGGCAAGTTTGGACCCCCCACGTGCGTTTATCAAGCGCGTGCAACGCTTAAAGAACGCATAATGAGCCCTCCCATGCAGACCGCACGTCCGATTGATGTGTTGTCTGCGCGTGAACGTCGCGAATAATAATGGAATTGTTTTCCTGTGAGTTTAGGTCAATCCGATGTCGTCCGCTATGAGTTTGACCGTTAGACGCCCGTTTTGGCCGTTTATGACACCAGAACGGCATTCCCGGTCACCGCGGGCACACGGAACGTCCGATTGACGTGCCCTCTGCTCGACCATATCACAATTAACTCACCCTTTTATGTCGTCCGATTTCAAGCCATTCAAACATCGTTCGGCCAGTTTGGACCCCCCCACGCGCGTTTATCAAACGCGCGCAACGCTTAAAGAACGCATAATGAGCCCTACCACGCAGACCGCACATCCGATTGACGTGTCGTCTGCGCGCGCACGTCGCGAATAATAATTGGATTGTCGTTTTGTGATTTCAGGTCAATCCGATGTCGTCCGCTATGATTTTGACCGTTAGACGCCCGTTTTGGCCCTTTATGACACCAGAACAGTGTTCCCGGTCACCGCGGGCACACGGCATGTTCGATTGACGTGTCGTCTTCTCGACCACATCATTATTCACTCACCCTTTGATCTCGTCCGATTTCAGGCCATTCGGACTTCGTTCGGCCAGTTTGGACCACCCCACGCGCGTTTATCAAGCGCGCGCAACGCTTAAAGAACGCATAATGAGCTCTCCCGTGCAGACCGCACGTCCAATTGATGTGCCATCTACGCGTGAACGTCGCGAATAATAATGGGATTGTTGTCCTGTGATTTCAGGTCAATACGATGTCGTCCGCTATGAGTTTGACCGTTAGACGCCCGTTTTGGCCGTTTATGACACCAGAACGGCGTTCCCGGTCACCGCGGGAACACGGCACGTCCGATTGACGTGCCGTCTTCTCGACCACATCACAATTCATTCACCCTTTGATGTCGTCCGATTTTAGGCCATTCGGACTTCGTTAGGCCAGTTTGGACCCCCCACGCGCGTTTATCAAGTGCGCGCAACGCTTAAAGAACGCATAATGAGCCCTCCCGTGCAGACCGCACGTCCGATTGATGTGCCGTCTATGCGTGCACGTCGAGAATAATAATGGGATTGTTGTCCTGTGATTTCAGGTCAATACGATGTCGTCCGCTATGATTTTGACCGTTAGACGCCCGTTTTGGCCGTTTATGACACTAGAACGGCGTTCCCGGTCACCGCAGGAACACGGAACGTCCGATTGACGTGCTGTCTGCTCGAACACATCACAATTCATTCACCCTTTGATGTCGTCCGATTTCAGGCCATTCGGACTTCGTTCGGCCAGTTTGGACCCCCCACGCGCGTTTATCAAGCGCGCGCAATGCTTAAAGAAGGCATAATGAGTCCTCCCGCGCAGACCGCACGTCTGATTGACGTGCCGTCTGTGCGTGCACATCGCGAATAATAATGGGATTGTTGTCCTGTGATTTCAGGTCAATCCGATGTCGTCCGCTAAGTGACTGTATTTTGTTTAAAACGGACACCATTTTAAGTACATACGGAAAACCGACCAAACGGATTCGGTTTCCATTGAAACTTTAGGAGAATGATCCATGGGTCATATGTGACGTGTACGAATCAACCCCGCCTCAATCGGAGACGCGGTGTGGCCGACACCACTCAAAGTGTCCGTCTTTTGTTTCAAAAGGACGTCATTTTAAGTGAAAAGCATCAACTGACATACGAAAAACCGACCAAACGCATTTCGAATCTATTGTTAATTTATCCCTACAATCCATGGGGTCATATGTGACTTATACGAGCCAACCCGGGATGAATCCGAGTCGCGGTGTGACCGGGATCAGTCTAAGTGGCTCTCTTTTGTTTAAAAGGGACATTTTAAGTACATACGGAAAAACGACCAAACGGATTCAGTTTCCATTGAAACTTTAGGAGAACGATCCATGGGTGATATGTGACGTGTACGAATCAACCCCGCCTCAATCGGAGACGTGGTGTGGCCGACACCACTCAGAGTGTCTGCCTTTTGTTTCAAAAAGACGTCATTTTAAGTGAAAAGCATCAACTGACATACGAAAAACCGACCAAAGGCATTCGGACTGTGTTGATACTTTAGCACAAGGATCCATCGGTCGTATGTGACGTGTACGAGTCAATCCCACCTCAATCCGAGGAGCGGTGTGGCCGAAACCGCTCTAACTATGTCAATTTTGTTTAAAATGGACAGGATTATAAGTGAAAAGAACAACTGGCATACAGAAAACCAACCAAACGCATTCCAAATCTGTTGATAATTTATCCCAACGATCCATGGGTCATATGTGATGTGTACGAGCCAACCCGGGATGAATACCAGTCGCGGTGTGGCCGGGATCAGTCTAAGTGGCTCTCTTTTGTTTAAAACGGACACCATGTTAAGTACATACGGAAAATCGACCAAACGGATTCGGTTTCCATTGAAACTTTTGGAGAAAGATCCATGGGTCATATGTGACGTGTAAGAATCAACTCCGCCTCAATCTGAGACGCTGTGTGGCCGGCACCACTCAAAGTGTCTGTCTTTTGTTTCAAAAGGACGTCATTTTAAGTGAAAAGCATCAACTGACATACGGAAAACCGACCAAATGCATTCGTATTGTGTCGATACATTATTAAAATGATCCATGGGTCATATGTGACGTGTACGAGTCAACCCCGCCTTAATATGAGGCACGGTGTGGCCAGAATCACTCTATGTGGCTCTCTTTTGCTTAAAATGGACAACAATTTAAGTACATACGGAAAACTGACCAAACGCATTCGGTTTCCATTGAAACTTTAAGAGAACGATCCATAGGTCATATGTGACATGTATGAGTCAACACCGCCTCAATCTGAGGTGCGGTGTTGCCAGAACCACTCAAAGTGTCTGCCTTTTGTTTCAAAAGTACGTCATTTTAATTGAAAAACATCAACTGACATACGAAAAACCGATCAAATGCATTCGGATTGTGTCGATACATTAGCACAACGATCCAGGGGTCATATGTGACGTGTATGAGTCAACCCCGCCTCAATCTGAGGTGCGTTGTGGATGGTAGCACTCCAGGTGTATGCATTATGTTTAAAATGGACATTACTTTAGGTAAAAATATATGGTATACAATAAACAGATCAAATTATGAATTGACTTCCAGATTCCACATATAATTATCATCTAAATTTTAAATTGAATTCTAAATGAATTATGTATGTTTATAATTACGTTATCAATTCTAATTTAATTATGGATGTGTATAGTTCTACCATTATATGTTAAACGTGTTTGAATTTGTTCTCTATATGTAAGTGTTAGTTGGTTATTACAGGTACAATAATTTTATATATGTATGTGTTAGTTTATTGCAGGTACAATAATTGGATTGAAAAATGAGAGGGAACCCACAAAACTAGACCTGGTGGTGGTCAAATTGGAGAGCTGGAGCTGCTGGCCAAATTGGGGAGCTGCTGGCTGATTTGCCCAGCAGAGGCTATGCCAATGGTTCAAAACCGTTGGCATAGAAACTCTAGGATTAGTTTTACCAACGGTTCATAAAACCGTTGGTAAAAAACCTTTCCCAACGGTTTAGAACCGTTGGGAAATAGTAGAGTTTGGATTTTACAAACCGTTGGGAAAAAGGGTTCCCAACGGTTTTGAAGAACCGTTGGCATAGGGTAATCTTTCTCCACCCTATGCCAACGGTTCAGTGTAAACCGTTGGGAAATGTTTTTCCCAACGGCTTACTTCCCTACGGCTGGAAGAACCGTTGGTATATGTTATACCAACGGTTGTCCAGCCTTTCCCAACACTTCTCAACCGTTGGTAAATGTTTTATTTCCAGTAGTGCCAATTAATAATATCAAACATATATTTATCAAAACATCATTATCTAAACATAAGGAATAAATTAATGTTAACCTTGACTTAATCAAAATATCACCTTTCATGAAATCAACATTTTAGTCAATTAGAACCATTCAAGATATTCTTGTAAATCCTTAGGAAAAACAAAATCCTAATATAATTCCCCATTCAAAATTCTAAAATCTAAATATATAAATACTTCAATACATCAACATTAATTATTAGCATGGAATAGGGACTTCCTTAGTTTAGAAGTAAATTCCTAGGTTAAGGCATTGAGTTGGGTAATGCTCGAGTTCTACAAAGAGGAGACATTGAACTCCATGAAAATTCATCACTATATGACCCTTTTTACCATAGAGATAACATACATACCTCTATTTGAGGTATTCCTCAAGGTTCTTCTTCCCTTCTTCTTGGTATGCAATAAACCAAATCTTCATTCCTCTATCTTCCTTAATAATGGAAAATTTATAAAATTATATATTCCTATTATTCAAAGTATTTGGAATATCAGAAAAGATAGCATTTTTAATCATATATCATGATAGATGATTTGGCATAATTACAACATCAATCCCTCCATTGATCGTCCCATTTGAGTAATCATCAGAAAATTGTTCATCAACTTCAATTTTAACCCAATTTTTTCTCATTACCTCTATCGAATACAACTAGAAAACATTGAGTAAGAAACTATTATCATATTTTTGAATAAAATAATCATGAAAAATCACTTATATGAAGTCTACATTATGAAACATTCATTATTATATGACACCTCATGTTTATCCTAGGTTGTTCATCGCTAACTTATATTTAATTCCCTCATAATGGTTCTTGAAGTGTTTGGGAATTCTCGAAGCCAATCCCTCGGGAGTGCTAAACCAGGTGTGAAGAAAGTCATGTTCTCATATACCAGGTTATGATTGAGTTAGGCCTGACACACCTTATTAGAGTTTTTACCTCAAGGTACATCTTTTCCAGATCCACATCCACTTTTAGTATCCAAATAAGTATGTAATGTTTGGAAACCTGTCACTCTATCATTTACCAAAATTCCAGTACATTTTCCTAAACATTAACTCATAATTATACTTATCCTTAGAGACATACCTAGATATATCCTTAGAAATACACATAGATATCTCACTAACATTTTCTCATCGTACTTTCCAATGGTTGAATAAACCATTACTCTAATATCAAATCTAATCACCCAATCGTGACATACATGTATATTACATTACTTTTAAAAAAATACTTAATAAATTAAAAAAACACATTCCCAAAGACCTTATTAGTTTGGTGCCTTTGTAAACACGGAACACATTCATCCAAATGGTGAGATCAGATGCCCAATAAGGGTAAGTAATGAAAAAAAAACAAAACATGAACATAAGAATTTAAAAACCTGAAAATATCTTGTGAAAATTATACCACATATAAATAATCTCCAAATATTGAGTTAAAAAATAAATATAGGAAGTTCCTAAGGCATAAATCATAAAAGAACATGATACATGATAAAAAATCATTGGTATAAAATGAGGAATTGTTGAAAACACAAAAGTAAAAAAAGGACTTATATATTAGCCAAGAAACATTTTCATGAGCATTGTAGTAGAAAATTCCTTTACTAAACTGAGTTCACTCCTCATTCTAGCCATATTTTACTAAACCTTGTTTACTTACCATTCCATCCACGTATTATTGAACTTATATCATTTCCTGTTCTAGCCTTGTATTAATGAACGATGATGTTTTTCCCTTCCAATCCTTCCTATATCATGAGATATAAATCTTTAACCAATTCATTGTATAAATATATATATCCCACAAATATCATAATTAAATCATTCTTACATGTGCCAAAAACATAAATCATTTATCATAGCATACCCCTAAGGAATAAAATGGGTTTATTAATAATATTCCACTATAACATTGTCCATGTAAAATAAATGGATTTTATAAATAACATTCCATCAAAAAAATCAAACCATAGGAATAATAGTGATATTATACTTAAAAAATAACCCTATTAAATAATTCCATCATAGAATTAAAATAATTTTGATAGAACACTTGAAATTAATTCTTGAGGAACATATACTTTCTTATTTGGGAACCTTTTCTTTTCTTAAAATGTCATGTCACTTTAAAAAAAAGAATTTTTTGGAACATAACCACGAATTATTTTACAGGAAGGTTCGTGGAAATATGGTGTAATGATAGAATTAAAATATGTTCATGCCGTATAAGTTATAAAAAATTCTTCTTTTACTTTTTTCAGAAAAGTCAAAAAGAACCTTATTTGGAAAGAAAATGAAATATTTTTCATAAACATGTAGTTAAAATTAAATAATGGTTAAAAATGACTTTAAATATTCAATAAATAATAGTATAACATTTTCTGATTTTTTTTATAAAATATGTGCATGGAGGAAAAATAATCCGCAATAAATACATACGTATAAACAATCTCATATAATAATAATATTGATAAATTATCAATTACCTTAGTTCTGGGTTCATTTGTATGTATCAAAAACTCCTTTATTATGGATTAAATAATTTTATAAACTTGACCAAAAACAATATTTATATTTATGATATCTAATGTTATCATATTATTACATGCTTAATAATATTCCATTATTACTCTTCTTTCAGGTGTTATTTTATGCATGTTTTTTCATATAAATCCCAGTTATTCATCCTGAGTTTCCTTTATATTATTTCTTTCATATAAACTCATATAGGGTGACCTGAAGAATGCTTGGGGGTTGAGAAATTTCCTCTCCTGTTCCCCGTGTCTAGACGTTTCCCCTTTGGGGTTATATTTTTGTGTTCAAGTGTCTAATTCCACCATTATTCTATTATCGTATGCTCTTCTAGCCTTTCCTTTCATGCACACCACCACTATGGATTGTTTTGAAGGTTTATTTGGAAAATTGGGATGGTGTTAGTGGATATGATGATGATGTTTCTAATCATGCAGTCTCTTGGGTGTGGTTTGTTGGTTCTTGTGTTGATGGTATGATTGCTTTCTCGTTTCTCACTTAGCCAGAATGTGATGGTCACATGTGGTTTTTGGGTTTTTGGGGAGGGTTTGGTCCTGGATAGGGTTCTTTGGGAATCAATGGCTCCTGGTGATGGTATGATGGTTCTATGATAGCCTCAATGTTATTTTTAATGGTGGGTTCTCACTTAACCAAAATATGTTTTTAAAAAGCAAAAACTGAATTTTTTGTCAGTAATATATATCATATTAATTATTTATATATATTTATATAATAATTCTTTTGTAAGTTCCCAGTAAGTTTATTTGTATCACTAAGAGGTGTAGGGGGTGAAATAGTTATACTTTCTATTTAATGTTTCCATTTAATTAAAACAACCTTCACAACCTGTAAATGATTCAATTCCCTACTAAAAATAAAAAAATATCCATAGGAACATAGATATTTACATGGTTCACTATTCAATATGAATATATACATCCTTGGTATGGTTTTACTAGAAAACAATCCATGTATTAGACTAATTAGGATATTCCCTTTCACTCATGTATCACATTGAATTCAATCCAAAAGTGTGTCTGAACACTCGTAACACAAATTGGGTAATACAATGTTTTTGTAATAACTATTGTTACCTATACATCATTTCAATTCAATAGATTTATTCAATTGAAAACAATTATTCAATTTCTTCCCCAGAAGAAAGGTAAATACCTCTTGGACTTTGTTGCAGAAAACACAATCTGATTTTTATGGGTCTGATTTTCAAAGTTCGATTCCTCTAAGTATGATTGTCACATTCCAATTTTTTTTCTCAATACAACAGTAATTAATCACAACGACTTCAATCTTTGAGTATAATAAACCCCATTTTGATTCTTCCTCAGTCCTAGAAACCAAAAACATAAATCTTGAAGTCGATTAATTCAGTCCAATATGATGATCAACCGAATAGAGATTCCAATCCAAATATGTTGACAAGCATAGTAAGACAAATCTTGTGTAAAATGATCATCCAAATAGAAAATTGAGATATTGCATCTTCTCTTTCACATATCCATCATAATATCTTCAATATAGGATCAAAACAGTATCACTTACTCTCACTGAAAACTCAGAGCTTCTCTCTCAACTATTGTGAACAACACTCTGTCGTCGGTTAGGTATAGTGCACTTTTCACCTTTTATAGGCGACCCAAAACAAGTTTAGGTTGGAATACCAAAAAAATTTCCTTCTTAACTAAATTATCCCAAATCTGATATTATCTTCAAATCTCAAAGCAATTATAACTTCATTAACATTTCTCAATTTATCTAGAATCTCTTTCTAACTTAATCTCCTCCTTCTCCAAACTCCCATTTCAATTCTCTGAATGATTACAACTGTGGATTATAATTTTATGAATCCAATTTTCCTAATTCAATTACTAAATACGATTCTCATTACTGATTTAAATCAAAATCTTGTATTTGAAAAATATGCACCCCCTCAACAAATCATTCATCAATATATTTTCTTCAAACAACTCATCCAAACAATGTAATTCAATATTTTTGAAATTTTTGACTACATTGATGATCATCTTCGTCACTTCTTCTCATAACCCACTTGAAAAGAACATTTTAGAGTTAATTATTTTTCATCTGTCTCTTCATTTCGCAATTCAAACAACCATTCAACTCAATCTAATTACGATATGTCGAGTACGATATTTTTATGTATGATTGGATTGAGTATGATCATTTATGGATACTATAATTTCTGGGTATGATAATTTCTGATATAGATCAACTTTGAT
This sequence comes from Viscum album, assembly GCA_963277665.1. Classification (NCBI taxonomy): domain Eukaryota; kingdom Viridiplantae; phylum Streptophyta; class Magnoliopsida; order Santalales; family Viscaceae; genus Viscum; species Viscum album. The sequence continues at coordinate 2,102,606,516 of OY728145.1, read as the reverse complement.
ATGATCATTATGTGTATGAAAAGTTTTTATATAATTTGATGTAATGAAATATGCTAATGTAAATCAACACCACCACTTACTCTTCTTTAACCTGGATATGATTGCTATGAAAATTAATTCGTATCACTTCTTTGAAACTACCAATTGGATACGATTTCTTTGAAAAACAACCAGTGTCACTTCTTTTCAATAAGTACTACCTTTTGAATCAATACCACCTTTTTATCAGAACCAATCTTGTATCGACACCACCTTTTTACTTGATGCCACTATTCCTTTCACTCCCCCTTTCTTCCATCAAACTTGGATCATAAGTTCTCAATTAAAATATTTATTTATATTAAATAAAAATTATAAAACAATTGTCACAATTAAAAACATTGAAGTCACATTGACCCGGAGTCTCTAGCAAAAGAACCACTTCTTTCTCATCGTATTCAAATTGAATCCAATGACCATTTGCTTCTAGCAAGATGTATTCACTTTCATTTGGTCTCGAGTCGACTGTAATAAAAAACATTTCATATAAAAGAACTTCTTCTCATTATGATGTACATTCATATTGATTCTAATTATTTTGAATGCTTTGGTCTGATTATTTTCAAAACAAACCTCAATATGATTTTTTCCAAAAAAAAGTAAAGTGATTTCCTTTCTTCAAAAAAAACATTGAAAAAAACAACAAATAAAAACCCTCACCTTCATTATTATCTTGGTCCTAAAAATCTCTCACTTTGGATTTTTTGAACCATGTTTCCTAAATCACAGAACTTTATATCCTTAAGAAATGGATTTTATATCAATAATTATAAGAATATTTGAGATAACTCGTTGTAGGGAACAAGAACCATTGACAGAAAAACCATGCTATCCAAAAGTAGTGATTATGAAAACATTTTTCAATTTCCTTAGTTCTTATTCATCCTTCCTAAAATAAAAAACAATTATTTCCTACAACCACTCCAATAAACAGTTCAAATAGTTCACTCACAAAACAATGCCGAATTCACTGATTACCCATAACTCCCTCTTTTATGTAATAGATTTATGAATCAATTATTCTCCTTAACAATACAATCTAATGGTTATATCGGAGAGGGTAAATAAATAAATGAAATATTATAATTATTTCCAATCTATCCACTGAAGAAAATGTTTCATCAATATCAAATATTTCAATATGTGAATACCCTTTGAAAACAAAACTTACTTTGTTTATTACTATTTCACCTTTTTCATTCTACTTATTCCAGAAAAACATTTAAAAAAATTATTTTTTTGTTTTTAGGCTTGGGTATGCATTACCATGTATCATTCTTTTAAATCTGATCTAATTCTTCATTCATGGTTTGAACCCATTTCATTTACACAAAAGATTCTCTCACATCATTCAGTTATACTTTTAAATACAGATAAGTTTGTGTAATAGCATTTGTTGTTCTTATGGTTTGAACCTTTTGGTGTCGAAAAACAATTATATTCTAATCTTCCACTTGTTTAAAAATATTTAGATGAGACTTTTGAGTGTCTTCCTCACTACTGGAAATAGTTGAGTCAATTTCTTCTTCTTGAGAAGGATTACAATTGTCTGTATCCTTATCAGAATTTCTTTCTTCAACAAATTCAACTTCCTTTTTTGCATCAGAAGGCTTTCTTTTCCACTTTATTCAATTACTTTCACATCAACTAAATCCAAAATTATTTTTTGTTTCATTATTAATGAATTTTTATCCTCTTCCTTCTAAATCATAGCCAGGAAAAATTCCATCTTCACCTTTTGGCTCAAATTTTCCATTATTTCTACCTTTCTTCTTTATAATGAATGGACTCTTGAAAACACTAAAGTACTTCAGACTTGGAGTTTTTCCATAAAATAATTTATATGGATTCATATCTGATTGTTTCCTATAGAAACTATGATTCTGAATGAAAACAATAGTACTCATGGCTTGCCTCCAAAAGTAATGAGAAGGACCATGTTCAAGTAACATAGTTCTTACCATTTCCACCAAGCCTCTATTCCTTGTTTCAGAAACCACATTTTGTTGAGGATTATATGAGGATCTATACTCATGCATGGTTCTATACTTATTATGATATATTTCAGGTTCTTCACTTCTATATTCACCACTATTTCCTGTTGTTAACTTCTTCAATAAATACTCACATTCTTTATCACCTTTCCTTCTGAAACATTTAAAAACAATTCAAAGATTCTATTATGTGTTTCATATACATAGCACAAGTAATTCAAGTAAGACCATAAATTAAAGTGATGAATTAATTATCTACATTTTTATTAATTTCTCATTGTCCCACATATATTGAAATGAATCAACTTCGAGGTTTTATTGAAAAATATCAACATTCTTATGCACAACATTTTAAATCATTCCATTCCTGAATATAGTACAACAGAAATATCTTCATCATGGAAAATAAAAAATGTCTCTGAAACAATTATTATTAGATAACATCCTCATGTTTCCATACCGTATGTGTTCCATCGTATTATGCCATAATTTATTCTCTTCCACCATACTAATGTGACAAGAGTTTTGTATCTCATCATCCTGAAAAAAGTTTTTTTTGTATATTGTACTATTGTAATTATCTTTCCATATTCTTCAATTTTCACAAAAATCCCATATTTATTAAATATAACTTTTTTACCCTCATCAATCATTTTTTGAAAAACTTAGAAGATTGTGTTTCACCCATTAACATACAATTTTTCTTGGATTTCATCTTTTTTTCAATGATGGCTGAACCAACACGTTTGATTTTAAATGATTCATCATTTCAGAAATATCATAATTCCTTCTCTAAAACATTTCAAATTCTTAAATATTTTGATGTATCATATCATGTGTGAGTAAAAATGATTATCACGTATCTAGGGGAATTCTCATTTTGTGGCTTTCAATTCATTTTCCACAATATGGGATTTTTATCTTTTCTTTTCTTTCTTCACCATCATCCTATGAGAATTAATAATCTTTTGTTGAGTTGGAAACAAAACAAGACGTCATTTTTTCAAGGATTCTAGGTTTTTCACACCGTTCGAAAATATTTCCTGGTGATGGAACCTATTTCCAATCTTCATTCCATTATTTTTAGACTTCTTCAAGGAAACCGTCTAAGTCTTCTTTTATTGAGAAGATTGACTCGCCCACAAAATCTGCCACACATAACCTATGTGATAATATTATTGTTTTCATTTGATCCAACTCATACTTTTAGTTTTTCCAAATTCACTACAAAATTAGAAATGGCGCTATAGTGAGTATTTTCCTCTGAAACTTTCATACTAATCATAACTGTTAATACGATTCTCAGCCACTTTATTTATTTTCTTTTATAATCCTCCAACATTTTTGTTTTCAATTGTATTATTCTTATTATTTATATCCATGATGGAATTACAATTATTGGAAAACCTTTTAGAATTATATGTTTTCAAAACTTTCTCAGACTAAGGTTTCTTTGAGACTTTTAATTTCTCAATTTTGTTAGTCACGGCCACAAACACCACTTTCCCAGCTTTCTTATTTTAAAAAAAATTACATTATTGTTCCCACCATTTGAAGGTAAATTTTGTTTAACCTTATCAATTTTATCATTCAAGGAATGTTAACTATCTTTAGTGTTAGTGTTTCAGAATCTTATGTTTCTCAATTCAGCTTTAAAAACATTCTAGTGAACAATTTCCAAATCTTCTTATTTTTCTTTCAGTTTCACCTCCAGATACTCATTATGATTATTTTCTTCTTCCAGATATTTCTTCAAATCATAAATCTCATTCACCATTTTTTTCTAATTAGAAAAATAACCTTTATTTATTGTTGAAGAACATTAATCATCAAACATTATGTTTTTCTTTTTAAGCCTTAGGATTATTCTGAGACATTCTTTTAATTATTCTTTCAAATGTATTCCAAGTTGAGTTTCTTCTTATTTAGAACAGATGTCTAAATATTATTCAATATTCAATATTTCTATACATGTTTTTCAACACCATAATCAACTAATTTTCAGATACATCATCACTACATTTTACTTATTAATCTTTAGATAAGAATATTCTAATTTTGGATTTTAAAATTTTCTTTTCTCTCCTAGTGTATTTAAAATTTTATTTTTTCCCTATTTATTCCATAACATTATTGGATTTATTTTTTCATCATCACTATCCTCTTCATTATTTATTTATGGAAAATTTTATACAAAGTGACCAACTCTTCCAAATTAAAAACATTTCAAGGGATTTTTCCCTTTTTATTTTCTTGTTCCTTTTTCACATTTATAGAAAACAAGGATAAAATATCATTGAAATTCTTAAATTACTCATTTTTAGAGTTATAATCACCATGTTTTTCAGGAATAAAAATATTATTTTATTTTTCATTCTATTCATCCATGAAATACATTTCATTATCAACATTTTTATCTCTCCATAGATTTCTATCTTTTTATTTATTAAGTACTAAGAGTGGTATTCAAATCTTTAGGAGATAATGCTTCTAGATATCCGTCTTCCAATAATGAAAATTTGTCATCAATTTTTTTGGGAGGATTCTCAATAACATTTCAAAAACTATAGAGTCATCTAAATTTTTCACCAAGACATGTGATAGAATGGATAATATCATTTACCCTGGTAAAGAAGTCCTCAAAAAATTCATACTAACCCATATTGAAGTTTTTATACATCAATCTCTAAACTAGAAGTTCTTCCTTCATTACTTTTGTGTTTCCTTTGTATAAGTTTTTAAATTTTTTCCATATACCTTTGGTAGTGGAAACAAATTTTAATCATATGAATTAAATTTTAGAATGTGATGACAATATAGCATAAATCTCCCTTCCATCATTCTCTATATTCTTCTTATAAAAATATATAGGATGGGATTTATCATCAATGGGTGGAAACCCAACTACTGTAGCTTCAAGGATATCATAAATGATAGAAACAAGATAAAGAATAAATATATACTTCCATATTTTATAATTATTTCCATTAAATATCTGAATACCTTTACTATTTACACAGTACAAATTTTCCATCAGAATATAATAAGAGAAGGGAACCTTGCTTTGATACTACTTTTAAGTCCCTAGTGAATGTATTTGAATAAATAAGAGGGGGAAATTTGAATCAATGATACTTTTTATTTTATGTTTCCTTTCAATTGAAACAACCTTATCATCCTATAAAAGATTCAATTCCATGATAAAAACAAAACAAACACACATCCACATGAAAAAAGTTATTTACAAGTGTCACTATTCGATAATAATAGCTATGTCCTTGTTATGGATAAGAGATAATCCAATACCATTCCATCAGCTAGAAAAAAATCACTATATTATAACGAGTAGGATATTCCCTTTCACTAATGTATCACTTTGAAGACAATCCAAAAGTGCATGTGCACCCAATTAGCACAAATGAGGTAATACAATGTTTTTTAAGAACTTATGTTACCTATTCTTATTTTTAATCAAACAAATGTATTCAATTGAAAAAAAAAGTAAATTTCTTACCCATATGAATGGTAAGAACCTCTAAGATTTTTTTTCAAATAACTCAGTCCTATTTTTCTGGGTTTTATTTTCCTAGTCCAATTCTTTTTGAGTATGATTCTCCTGGTTCGATTTTCTTTTTGAATAAAATATTAATGAATCAGCACCAATTCAATCCCTAAGTATGATAAAACTATGTACGATACTTCCTTATTCTGAGAAACCCAATATGGAAATAATAATGCTGATTAATTTATCCTGATATGATGATCGGTCGAATACAAATGACAAGCTGAATATGATGACCAATTGAGTACGATAAATCTTATGTACGATGATCATCCAAATACAATTTTGTGATATTTCCTATTCTCTTCCACATATCCAACAAAACTTATTAAATATAGGATAAAAACGGTATCACTTCTTCTCATTGAAAACTCAAATATTATATCTCTCTACTATGCTGATTAGTACTCCGGATTCAGTCCAACATAGTGTACTTTTCACCTTTTATAGGTGACCTAAAATAGGATTAGACAGGAATCCAAAAAAAACATTCCTGCTCACTTAAATTCATCCAAATATGAATTTCACTAAAAATCTAAGAGTAATTATTATATTATAATTACTTCTTGGTTCTTCCTAAATCCTATTCAAACAACATCTTCTTCTTCTACAGACTCTGATTTCAATTGTCAACATGATAATAACTATTGAGTTTGACTTTTGAAGCCAATTTTCTCAATCTTATTTCTGAATATGATTCATAGAACTGATTTGAAGAAAAATTATTTATTTGAAAAATAAACCTCCCCTGAAAAATCATTTTGGAATCTCTTTTCATCGAACAGATCAACCAAATAAAGTAATTCAACCCTTTTGAAATGGTTGATTAAATAGTTGATCATCATTTTAACATATTCTCTTGACGCAATTGAAAATAATATTTGAGAGTAAATCAATGTTCATCTGTCTCTTCCTTTAGCAATTGAATCCACCAGTAAACTCTGTATGATTACGATATGCAGAGTATGATCTTTTTTAGAATGATTTTCTTGTAGAATATCATTTCTGTATAAAATCATTTTTAATGTTGATTATCCTGAATACAATCATTCTGGTTATGAAATTTTTTTATATCATTTGATGGAATACAAGATGCTATAGTAAATTAACACCAAATTTTACTCTTATTTCACCTAGATATTATTGTTTTGAAAAACAATGGTATCACTTTTTTCACTCTGCCCCTGGATATTATTGTTTTGAATAACAATCGGGGTCACTTCTTTTCAATCGTCACCACCTTTTCAATCTGTACCACATCTCAATCGGCACCACCTTTCCAATTGGAACCACCTTCTAAATTGAAACCATTATTCCTTTTAATCCCCCTTTCTTTCATCAATATTTCATCATAAGTTCTCATATAAACTAATTAATTATATTTAATAAAAATCAACAAATAATCGTTATAATTAAAAAGATTGAAGTCATGCTGACCCAGATTCTCTAAAAAACAAACTCTTCTTTCTCATAGTATTTAGATTCAATCTGATAACCCTTTTCTTCCAGCAATAAGTACTCACTTTAAATTGGTCCTAATTTGAGCTCCATCAAAAACATTTATTATAAAATACCTTCTTCTTATTGTGATGTACTTTCGCAGTGAGTCTAATTCTTTTGAAAACATGAGTATGGTTTTTTAAAAAACTAACCTAGATATGATTTTTTCTAAAATCAAATTGAAATTATTTACTTAATTAAAACAAAATTTTATAATAAAATAAAACACATAAAAACCATCAACATTAACATCATATTTTTCATAACATCATTAAATGAGATTGTGGAGAATGAATCACATCACGTCGTGGATTTGGTATGTCGTTTGTAATCACGAGTGATGATATCATTCAATTGGTTATAAAATAGTGTGGAAGTGGATTGTATCTATATTTTTCTAGAATAAATACATTTTATAATAATAATATATATTTTTTATTTCATTCATTATACCCATTCATGTAAAGTGGTGCTAAAAACATCTTACACCATGATATGGAGACTATAATTATTATGTACACACATGTGGTGATCTCATTATTCATAGGATGGATAGAATGTAAAATATGGTTATTAAATAATCATTATAACATCTCAGAATATAGGTGATACTATATTAATTACTTTATAAGGGAAATAAATAAGAAGAGGAAGTATATGAATAAATAAGTTTTAATGAATCAGTAGAGGATATTACCTCTTCTTCGATGATCTCCCTTTAGATCTCTTTATAAAGGCACTAGAGTTAATATTTTGAGAATAAAACACCACTAAAATGTAACTAGGTAAGTTGATAAGGGAAATGGGAAGGGGTTATCCAATATTTATGGATAAATTTGAATCTAATATATGAGGTATGAGGCTTATTTTTATAATTGATGTTAGGGGCACTTTTGAAATATCCAAAAATATTAATTTATAATAAAATAAAACAACATAAAAAACCTCTAAAATGTCATATTTTAGAATATGTGATGATATAAGGTTGTAATATCGTCAATAAATATATATTAGAAATGTTTTATTATAAATTTACAACTTATCATTTTAATTAACCTTTATTTATTCTATTTCAATTTTAACTAAGTTAACAAATTATTCGATATTAAAATCATATAATTTTTACTCATTTTATTTAAATTATATAATAAATGAACAAATTAGAACATTTTAGACAATATAATAGTTATTTTATATTTTTTAAAAACTTTTTATGATTTTTAAATAATTTAATAAAACATTATTTTGATAAACAAACAATATTGTTAATTTTAACACTATTCAATTCCATGTTATTTTAAAAAATTAATATAATAAGTCAACTTCAGAATAAATATTTTATTATATTCATAATCGGTCAAGTTAGTATAGAAATTTTTTTGTATATATTAATTTTCCCAATTATATTTATTTTAATATTTTTAATAACATTTATTTGATATTTTTAATAATTAAATAATTACTACATGAGTTTTGTGTAATTATTTAAGGTAATTATTTGTCAAATAAAAATTAAAAATAAAATTTAAAGACAAATATAAATCCTATATATTTCATAATAATACTTATATATTGATATATCTTCTAGAAAATCCTATATTAGAAATGTTATATTTTTTAAAACATGAATGTGACAACTTTGACATCACAATAAATAAAATATTATAAGGATAATAATCAATTGTGTGTGGCTAAAAAATTTCAATAATTGAAATCTTGTATGATTATGGTCATGATTTATTCGACCAATAAAAAGTTTTCATGTGTTTGGGAATTTTAATGGTTAATATTATTTTAATTAATATTATTTTATTGATTTTTCATCAATTAAACAATTTCTGCATCATCATTGTATAAGCCTTCAGGGTATTTATTACTATCATAAAAATGTCAAATAAATTATCATGATAAGTAAAAAATAATCTCTCAAATGATTATTTATTGTTTAATTTATCTTTGGTATAACATTATATTAGAAATAAAATATTCATTTAAATTTTTGAAAGTTGTCTTTAACTTTTATTTAAATAAAATTTACTAAAATTTATAATCTCATCCAAGTTTCTTCAAAAGGATAAATGTTAGAACTAGGTTTTATTTAGGAAGAAAAAAAATCATCCAACGATATTAGATCAAGGGTTAGGTTAATTTTATAATTTTAATTTTACAATGAATTACCCGATTTACCTTTTTACTGTATTAATAATAATTATTGACATTAATATTCATATTTCCCAAAAATAACAGAAATATATTTTCATAATTTGGAACCACGAATTAAAATATGGAATCCATTTTTAAAAATTCTAAACATTTAAGTTTTAGTTATTAATTTAGATTTAATCTCATACTTGGAATGAGAAAACGACTTTTAAAGGTTAAAACATGAAAACGTTTCAAATGATTTTACATCTAAATTATTTCTAAAATTAATTCCAATGACCTATATTATATTAAATAATAAAAATATAGTATATTAAAACTTTAAAACCATTCAAATGTATAATTCAACACTATAATAAAATTTTATGAACAATTATTTTTCAATTAAAATGAATTATTTTTTCCCTATTCATCAAAACATGAAACTTATCCAAAAAATATCAAAAATTAAACCAATGTAAATTTTAATACTCTTATTTCAAATAAAAAGTTTTTTATTTCAAATTGAATAGAAAAAAGTGTCAAAAAGTAGATTTTAATTGGAGGTTTCATCAAAAGGTAGCAAAACTGCATTTAAAAAATAATTCTTTTATATGAAAATTTTAATTTTTTCCTATATCATGTCTAGATAACATAAAATATGAACTTTAAACATTATATTGAATATATTACAATACATTCAATTAATAAAATCCACCATGAGTGATTTCATCATTTTATAAACTCACTTATTTTCAGTTTAATAGTTTTTTAGAAAAATAATTCCTTTTATTTAAAAAAGGTTTTATTTTAATTTATAATTAATTGCTCACCAAATAATTAATTATATATACAACCTGGGTTGACCCTGAACCGATAACCCAAGCTGGTTAGTGACATGCTCGGAATGGAATTCCCAAATCCCACAGGCTGGAAACTAGTGTTGGGCATCAAAATTTAATCATTGGGAAAGATTCATCCCATGAACTAAAGAAATACTGATAAATAAAAACAGATGATAAAAATAAAACTAGCAGTGAAATGAAAGTAAAACCAAACATACCTCTATGTGACCTTACGTGTCACCTCTCTACCAAAGGCTGACATTGCTCTAATAATGAGCAACTAATCCAAGAAAACCTGAGAAAAGGAAACCTACAACTGAAATGATAAAATAGGTGTGAGTATTAAAAAAGATCAATAGGGATGCCAAAAAAACCACAGAATCCAACATCTCCTTTCACGAAACAATCCATTAACACATGTTAGAAATAAAATTATAAAATTAGGATTTTCACATTTTAAAATAATCAACATGTTTTTCCCATTTCAAAACCCAACACACGCTACATACCACTTCCAAAATCATTTTTCATTTTGTAAATAGAAACTGAAACAAAATGTATCAAAGATGGGCTAGAGAAAAACCTGTAAAAAGTGAAAACTAGAAATAAACTAGTGCAATGGAATGTAAACAAGAAATGTAAAAATCCAGTAACCATGGGTGATCATAAACATCCCTAGAAGTCCCCTGGATGTACTCAGTTTCGGAACAACCTGTCGGCGTATGGTGAAGCTCCTAAGTCTATAACCAACTGGCTACCCTATAACTGACCAATCCAGTTGCAACGACTGCATGGCCTAACAATAAATCCATGGGGTATCAACCCGTCTAATTGGGGTTGATCAGCAACCGTCACTCGATCATCTAATAGACACCTAGGAAACCATGGTGGTTAAAATAATAAAGTGTAAGTAGAAATGCCCTCGCACGCGTGACCCATCTCACTACACTTGCCTTCCCCAAACACAGATTTTTCTTGTGCGTTCACCCATAATGAGTTACCCTAGACAAGAGTGCCCCCAAATACTCGTTCAGTCATTTCACAATAACAAAGTGCCAATCGGTCCGTCACACCACATAAGCATTCAAACCATATTTTAAAACGCTTTAAGTTGTCAACCAAGCATTCAGATTTTCCGAATCACATTGTTTTCAAAAATCACTACAAAACATCACCCCATAGAAGTACAAAGCCACATGGGAATTCAATTTTACAAACCCAAACACATTTACCAAAATTGTTCCAAGTCATTTCTAAAACCATTTCCATGTATACCATGCCAAATGGGCCTTTAAAACATTCGAAACCAACCATGTCCCAAAATTCCCCACAGTTCGAATTTTAGAGAACACATTCAAAAAATATTTTAAAGCAACTTTTAATACCAACACACTATTTAGAAATTAAATATCCATTCTAGATGGAAGATAAATGGTGATGGAAGAGAAAACATTTGAGAGGTCTGGGCTCATGAATTACATCTTTTCCCAACCCACACCAAAACATGTTTCAAACCACATGACCAAACATTAAAGGACCCATTATAAACAATGTTTCCCAAAACTCTTCCCAAAAACCCACCAATTATCATAAAACCATGCTCCACCACCAACCTCATTTATAAAACATAAAACAACCCGAGTACCACCATAAAACTCTTTTAAAACATTTTCATATAAACACAAGGCCATAAGAGGACACAATCAAACAAACTATAAAAAGTTCATAAACAAACTATTTATCATCACAACATTGATAAAGCTATACTTTTCCTAAACCCTTTATTGTCACAATAGTATAACTATCGAAGTTAATCAAACCCCTGAAGTTTAATAAAACGAAGAATTTTGCACCCATATCCATAAAACTCATTTTTTTAGAAAAATAAACAACACCAACATAATGTAATATGATAACCAAGGATTCCAAAGAGGTGAATATAATAGTTGATGATCAAATGAAAACATTAATGTTCCACCGAATTAATTTGGAAAGGAAAAGTTGGATTTTCCTACCCCAAACCAAGTTCGAACGCAACAAAACTTCAGTAGAAGGAAGGAAAACTTCCAACACACCAATCACCCACCTAAAACAATGAGGCAAACATGTGAATCAATACCCGAGGTATGGGAACTTAACCAAAATAAATAAAAACATCAAAAGGTAGAAAATTAAAACTCTAAACTATAAGAAGGACACTCCAAACTATTTTCACAAAACTACCACATTCTTTAAAATCACAACTAACTACTCACAAAATTTAATGAACATTTGACAAGCCCCTTGAAACCATTGAACCCCTTAACAAAACATTTAATACATTAAACAATTCCTAGCATTGTTAAACCAAACATACCAAACTAAATTCACAAATAGAGAACTTCCGTCACACCATAATTAATACTAAAAATTTCATGAAAACCCTCAATTCTATTTAGTTAAATAATAACATTTATAATAAACACCCTAAGTTCTAAGTCTCTAAGAAATGCACATAATTAACCTTAAAAATCTAGTTTTTACAATCCAAAACAACTTCAAACAGCTATAATAAGATCAATAAGTGTGTCAAAGAGGTTCCAACATAAATAAAATCACCACAAGATGAAAAGAAAAACACCGGAGCGGGGGTGGGGTTCAGCACGCATAAGGGGTAGCTGACCAAAGATACGGTATGGAGAGGAAAGGCCTAGTGAGGGCGAGCACAGAAGGGGGGTGATGCTGGTGTCGGGAGGTCAGAGCATGGTGGGGTGAGGCGGCTTGCTGGAGGCGCGTTGAGTAGGGGCTAGAAGGTCGGCAGTTCCAGTGGGAGGCTGGTGGAAGGCCTGGGTGGAGGGGTGAGCGTGGTAGGGACTGGTGAGGGTGGTCGGTGGGGGTGAAGTAGGGAGGTGACTGGGACTTTCAGGAGGCGAGGGCGAGGGCGTCCTGGAGCAGGTCGCAGGCTGGAGTTGCGGGACGAGGACGCTGGTAAAGGGGAGTAGCGTGGGAGGTAGGAGGAAATGATGGTTGGTTGGTAGGTCAGAGGTGAAAGGGTCGAAGGAGGGGCTAGAGCACAGTGCTAGGGTAGAAGTTGGCCTGGTATGCGCTGAACAAGAGGATAAAAAAGGGGGGACTGGTTTGTGTCGGGAATAGGAAAAAAATGGGGGGCACCGCAGGTATCTCTGTTAGGGTTAGGGATTAGTTTTTTCATCATTTTAATAAAATAACAGTAATTATAATAATGTAACTAATAATAATAATATAAAACCAATAATAATTATAATTATAATAATAAATGTAATAATATAATAAATAATAATAATAATATAAAACCATAAATGATATTAATAATAACAGTAATAATAGTAACAACAACAATGAAATTATTGTTATTGTCGAACATTCTATCCAAATTATATCCCGTTCAATTATCTTATTACGAAAATCTGGTAATTTCACACCCATTGCACGAATTAATAAACCGCGCACAAATTGCACGCCTCAACCCTAATCACTTGGTCACCCACACAGCACCTAGGGAGACTACGCGGCTACTTCCAATCGTGTGGTGACTGTGTACGGGTGTGAAACCCACAAAAAATTATCAAATAACAAAAAATTTAAGTCGGTACCCAATGTAGACCTTGGGGTGAGATCCTGAAGCCAAGAATTATTAAAATAAAAATTAATTCAAAAAGACGGATCTCACAACTCTCCCCACCACAGACACATTCTTCCCTCAGAAAGTCACCCAAACTGAACACAAGACAAAACAAGAAATCATTCCAGATTAAAGCCGAAAGAAACCACAATTTGAGAGAACAGGAGAGTCTGAGAGGGTTTTCCCCACCAGAAGAACTCAAGTGATGGAGAACAATTAACACCCAAACATACCACCCTAGGAAGGGGGGGCTATGCAGGAATTCTCAACTGATCCAAACTAACTTCTATAGCACAAGCGAACACCCCCACTAATCCTTGAAACTCTCGACCTGGACCAAAACTCCAAATACTGAAGAAAAAAACCATAAACAGAACTTAACTCAGACAGTAAAATCGAGTATAACCGCAAGAAAAAATTCTTCCACAGAAATGTACATCTCCAAAAAAACATATATAAACTAAGATCAACATATACAAGGGTCAAAAAAACTTTTAAGAAAAATGCACGATTCAAAAATCCATAGTCCGACAAAAAAACTATTGGATTACAACAGAACATGTCTTTTATAACTCCATGATGAAGAAATGAACATATAATTATAATGAAACATACTTTACAAACATGGTTATTACTTTAGAATTGAAGAATAATTATTTAAAAATATATCAAAACCATGATAGGACTGTATTGGTATAGTATCTTTAGAAACTGAGAAACATAAACAATTGGTTCATAAATCATCTACATTGTCTCCTGTTTATTTCATCATATCTAGTGTCCCATTTTGCATATCCAACTTAATACCCTTCTTCCCGATCTGGGGAAAAGAAAACATACCAAAGGGTGAGCTCAAATTCTCATTAAGGGTAAACAATAGAAATATCAATCATATCATATTCACAAGAACATAAGATTTTAAAAATCTTAACCTGTAAAAGAGATCATAATATCATAACATGGGATAAATCATAATAGTGAAATGTAATCCCAATAATCATAACGTAAAACATTAAACTTTTTTTCAGAAACACATTATCATAGAAAATCATTTCATATTAGTCAAGGATCATTTCCAATACCATCATAGTGGACAAAGTCCATTAATGAACCGACTTCACTCCTTATTCCAGTCTTGTATCACTGAACCATATTAACTTTCCATTCCACCCATGTCTATCTCATGAGAAATAAATGTTTACCCAATGAATTTGAAGGAGATATAGGTCCCACCCATCTCATAATCAAACCATTCTTCTGTGTGCCACAAAATCATAAATCATAGCATAACCCATGTAATAAAATTGGGATTCTTAAACATCAGGCCATCATAACATAATCCATATAAGATAAAAGGACATAATAAAATTAATTCTATCATAACATAATAAAATCAATGTAAAAAATATGGAAATAAACAGAACCCTATATTATATTATATGGATAATAATTTTGATAAAACACTTGAACTCTATTCTAGTGGAAAATATCCTTTCTACTTCAAAAACATTTTTCCTTTCTAAACATGTCATACAATTTTAAATTAAAAGAAGTTGATTAAAAATAAACTTGATACTAGTAAAGGAATCTTCATGGAAATAATGTTATATGAAATCATAAAAATCCATTCATGCCGTATAATTTAAAAAAACATTCTTCTCGTACTTTGGCCGGAAAAGTCAAAAAGTACCTCGTACTAAAAACGACAAAAGATTACTTTCATATATTTTACTAAGAACTTACCAATGGGTAAAATTGGATTTAAAAAATTGTAGGAGTATAGAAATAATATTATATTTTGAGGAAACATGGATGTGGATGATAAATATTCCCAAGTAAATTCTGAAGTATAAACAATCTCAGATAAAAATGAGATTGTGAGATTCTCCCTTACCTTAGGTCTGATTTACTTAGTACATATCCGAACCTCCTATATAATGATATAAATAATTTCATTCACTTATTAAAGAGTCATATTCATTGTTATGATATCGTATATGTTCATATTATTATCTTCTTATTAGTAACATTTCATTGCTACTTGTTATTCGGGTGTTTATTGCTTTATGTTCTTAGGCATGTTTTGTCAAATAAATTCTTATTCTTCTTTTTATGTTATAGATACCTCATTTCCAGACTGGTATTAGTGTAATATATATCATATTTATTCATTAAATTCATTTATATAATAATTATTCAATGAAGATCATGTAGAACGAGTCGCATCACATCGTGGAAATGGTAGGTCGTACGTACGCACGAGCGATGATATCATTTCCATGATTGTGGAATTATATTTATGTGTATGTATACTATTTCAGAATCAATATCACTTTACAATAATCATATATAGTTATTCTTTACACCATTATACCCATCTATGTAAGGTGGTGGTGGAAAAAAAATTACACCACGACGTGGAGACGGTATTATGTACGTACGCACGTGCGGTGATTTCGTTTTCCATAGGATGGATAGATAGTGAAATAGTGTTGTTTCAAATTTATAATAATATATCAGTATATGAGTGATACTTATTTTATTACTTCAGAATGAAACAACTAGAGAAGTGGAATTAGAAGAAGAAACAAATTTGAATGAATCAATAACAGATATTACCTCTTCTTCGACACGCCTCTTTGAAACCTCCTCTTTGGGCACTAAAATTTGCCTTTGAAGAAGACCATGACCTCTAGTATGTTTATATGGAAATTTAGAAGGTAAATGGTCAGGGGTTGTTCGAGCATTAAGGCTCAAAATTGTGTGAGGAGGAGAGGGATGAGCTGCCCTTTTATAAGGGAGGATTGGGGAACCTTTTGAAATCTAAAAAATATTAATTTATAATAAATTCAAACCACACTAAAAAACATACAAAATTAGTCAAGTTTGAATATTAGATAATATATGGATGTAATCTCTTCATCCAATAAAATTTAGACATGTTGGGAATTTATTTTAAACAATATCAACTTGATTTATCCTTATTTAATCTATTTTTTTTGTGGTAATAATATTCTAAATTTTAAATTGTTATAAATAATTACTTATATGTTGCGAATTGTCTATAATTGGATAATTTATTTAATTTTAGACCATATAAATTTTAATTTATAATTTTTAAATATTTTTGTGATTTATAAACAATATTATTTTATTTTATTTTTATAAAATAACAATAGTGTCAATTTTGACACTATTCATTTATTTGAATTTAAATAAAATTTTCACAGAAGATATGTCTGAAATAAAATATTTAATAGATTCATAACATGTCATATTTATCTAGAAAATTAGTGGAGAACATTAAATAGTTCATATAATATTTATTTTAATATTTTTGAAACCATTTATTTGATATTTCAATCAATTAAATAATTTCAACGTCACTATTGTGACACATTTAATGATAATTATTTAATCCATAAAAATTCTAAATAAATAAAAATGATTTATATAATTTTATTATATTTTTGGATAATATTCATGTTCAAAGATTCATGAAGATTATCACTAAATTAAAATTATTATACTTATAAGATTTAAGAGAGTGACATGTTGTCACTTTCTTTGGTTTTAATTATAATTAAATTATTTTCGGGGTCAAATGTTCATAAAATTAATATATTCCGACCCTTAGGTGATATGGGTAAACCTTTAGTCATACAATAGAATTTTGGCAGGTGTTAGGATAATTTTATAATCTTATTTTTACCCTTAGTTATCTGATTTACGTTTAAATGCCGTAAATAAAAATTACCGTAGTTACTATTCATAATATCAAAAATCAAATAAAAGTAACCTATTAACATAATTTTTACCCACTGAATTCAAATATGGAATCCATTTTTCAAAATTCAAAACACATAATTTGCAGTAAATAATTTAAAAATAATCCCGTTGTTAAGAAAATGGGTTTCAAAAGTTAAAACATTACCAAAGACTGAAATGTTTTTACCAATGAATTCAATGTAAAATTAATTGTAATAACATAAATTATATTAAATGGTAAAAATATATTCTATTTATACTTTAAAACCATTCAATATTATAATTTAACCATATAAATTATTGCGATGAGAAAAGTTGTTTTTAATTAAAATATAGCGTGCTTTTACTATTCATCAAAATATAAAAGTTATTAGAAAAGTATCAAAAATTTAACCAATGAAAATTTTTATATCTTGATTCAATGGAATAATTTTATTTTTTAAAATTGATCTTATATTCTTGTCAAAATTTAGCTTTAAAATTGGTGCGCCATCAAAAGGAGGAAAACTGCATTTTGAAAAAATAATAATTCTTTTATCCGAAAAATTGATTTTTTCTCATATCATATGTAAAATGAATTCTAATGTTATATAAAATTAAAATTTTTGTTAATACTATTTATAACAGCTACTTTATATAATTTGTGAATAACATATCATTGTTTAGTGAAACTCGATATTGCGTACAACACACGCTATCGAAGAAGGTTGGTCTTGCGTGTAACACAAGCCAAGATAGTGTTGTGTGTAGTGAAAGACTTCATTGATGTTGAATATAAGATAAGACATAAAAAATATACTTCTCATAAACAATCAGGGTGTTACATTCTACCCCCCTTAAAATGAATTTTTCCCTCGAAATTCGTCACTTTGTTAGAAACAGATGAGGATACCTCTCCCACAACATATCCTCATGCTCCATTGTATCTTCTTCTAATTGGTGGTTCTTATATAAAACTTTCACCAAGTGAGTGGTCTTGTTTCATAAAATTTTTTCGCTATGATCCAGAAACTCTATCGGTTGTTCTTCAAAAGAAAGATCTTGCTCCAACGGTACAACTTCTGAGCTTAGTACATGTAAAAGATCGGGTATGTACTTTCTCATGAGAGATACATGGAACACATCGTGAACTTGAGAGAGATTCGATGGAAGTTCCAATCGGTAAGCTACCTTCCCAAAATGATCCAATATTTCGAAAGGACCGATATACCTAGGTCTCAGCTTTCCATTCTTTCGAAATCTCATTAATCTCTTCCAAGAATATATTCGTAAGAACACTTTATCAGCCACTTCAAAATCTAGGTCTTTTATTTAGTTGTTGACATAACGTTTTTGTCTACTCTGAGCTTCTCTTATGTGTTTTTGAATAGATCTAACCTTTTTTGTCATCTCATCAACAAGATCAGGTCCTAATAGCTTTCTTTCCCTAACTTCATCCCAGCAAGTTGGAGTCCTGCATTTCATTCCATAGAGAGATTCATAAAAAGCCATCTAAATTCTAGAGTGAAAGATATTATTATAAGAAAATTACACCAAAGGTAGTTATTGATCCCAACCACCTTTTAAATCCATAGAGCAAGCTCTTAACATATCGTCTAGAGTTTTGAATTGTCCTCTAAGACTGACCGTCTGTCTGAGGATGATAAGCAGTGCTGAAACTCAACTCTATATCTAAAGTATGCTGAAGACTTCGTTTGAAATTCAATTTAAACCTCAGATCCCGATCATATATAATGGAAAGTGGAACTCCATGAAATCTTACCAATTCCTTTACATATATCCTAGAAAGCTGATCCAGAGAGAAATCTTCTCTAATAGAAATGAAGTGTGCTGAAATCGTAAGACGATCAACTATGACCCAAATAGCATTATTGCCTTTGGATGTTTTAGGAAGTCCGGTGACAAAGTCTATACTGATGTTTTCCCATTTCCATTTGGGTATGGGTAATGGTTGTAACATCCCCTAAGACTTTTATCTCTCTGCTTTATCTTTCTGAAAAACCAAGCATCGAGGGACATATTAAGCAACATCTATTTTCATGCCATCCCACCAGAAGTACTCTTTCAGGTCCCTATACAGCTTCATGCTTCAAGGATGAATAGAAAATGAATAACTATGAGCTTCATCCAGCAGCTCCTTATTTAATTTTGGTATGGGAGGAACACAAACCTGATTTTTGAACCTTATTATCCCATCACAATAAAGTTTGAATTCAAGAACATTTCTTACCTTCCTTTGTAACTCTACATCTTCTTTTCGTGCCTCTTTAATCTTAACATGTATAGATGGTTGAACATTCATTTGATAAAGATAAGATCTTTCCCCTTCCATTATAATTCCACGGTCTATCATTTATAAATCCATAAATATTGGATCCTTTGTGATCCTCATCATGGATAAGCTAGCATGGTCTTGTCGACATAATTCATCTGCCACCTTGTTTGCTTTCCCAGGGTGATAATGAATTGAGCAGTCGTAGTCCATAATCAACTCCAAAATTCTTATTTGGTGCATATTCAGCTCCTTTTCTGTGAAAATATACTTTAAACTTTTATGATCAGTATAAATATCACACATTTCACCATAACAATAATGCCTCCATTTTTTAATGCAAAGATTACCGCGGCTAAATCCAAATCATGAGTTGGGTAATTTTGCTCATGGATTTTAAACAGTCATGAGGCATAAGCTATCACCATATCATTTTGCAAGAGAAAACATCCCATTCCCTTCTTTGATGCATCACTGTAGATCACAAACCTTTCTCCACTACACGGCAGTGTGAGCATAGGTGCACTGGATAACCTTCATTTTAACTCTTTGAAAATCTCTTCACACTCCTCCGTCCAAACGAACATAACTCCTTTTCGAGTCCACCTTTTGAGTGGATTATATAACCTTGAAAAATCTTTCACAAAATGTCGATAGTACCCAGCAAAACCAAGAAAACTTTGGATCGTAGTTACTGTTGTTGGTCTCGACCATCTTTCAATATCCTCTATTTTTTCTGGATCCATAGATATCCCCTATTTTGAGATTATGTGACCCAAAAATGTAACTTTTTGATCCAAAATTCAGACTTGGTAAATTTGGAATAATACTTATCCTTTATCTATGTCTTCAATAAATTTATCAAGTGATCTTAATGTTCTTCCTTGGTCTTTTGATAGATAAGAATATCATCTTTAAGGACTACCAAAAACTGATCAAGATTGTTTCTAAAGACTATATTCATTAGATCCATGAATATAGAAGGGGCATTAATAAGACCAAATGGCATCACTATAAATTCATAGTGTCCATACCTTGTATGGAAAGCCCTCTTTGGTATATCCTCCCTTTTGACCCTTAATTGATGATACCCTAAATGAATATAAATCTTAGAAAAGAATTGAGCTCCACGTAGTTGGTCAAATAAGTCTTCAATGTGTGGGAGAGGATATTTTTTCATGATAGTGATCTTGTTTAGTTCTTGATAATGAATTTAGAGTCTGATTGATCCATATTTCTTATCAACAAACAGAATGGGTTCTCCCCAAGGTGACGCATGAGGGAATACAAATACCTTATCAATATTCTCTTGGAGCTTCTTCTTCAATGCCTAAAACTCAATTGGGTCCATTCTATAAGGTGTATATGAAATAGGTAAAGCACCGGGTACAAGTTCTATTAAAAAATCAACTTCACGATTTGGTGGACGACCAGGAAATTCTTCCGGAAATACATAATCAAACTCCCATAAAATGGGTTTAGTCTTAATCGTGAGTTTCTCTCCAACCATTTGAGATAAATAATCTTCATTTAGTGGAATCAAGACCCATAATATGGAAGAAATTTACACTGGAAGGTTATGTTCATCCATGCATCGATAGACGATCATAGATTTATCTGGAATATGAAATGTGACTTCCCTTCTTTGGCAATTGATATGACCTCCATTTAAAGAAATCCAATCCATGCCAAGAATCACATCATATTCCACTATAGGAAGGATCAAAAGATTTGTAGGAATCACTTTCCCACAAACTTCAATCGGAGGCACTTTGTAAACATTTGATGCGACCATTGTGCCATTAGGTGTTGTCAGGGCTAACTCAACATCTAATTGTTGAGGTAATATTGTGATACCCATAGAAAATGCTTTAGAAATAAATGACTGGGTGGATCCAGAATAAAATAAAACATTTTGTACTTTAGAGTGGATGGTAAGTGTAACTTTCACCACTTTTTTATCATACTCCACATCACCGATAGAAATTGCATGTGACTTTCCTTTTTCTTTGGCCTTAAGAGTTTTTTGATGTCGATCACCATTAACAAACCATGGATTAGGGAATTTATTAGAATAATGCCCCATTTATTTCCACTTGAAACATTGAAGTGTAGGAGGTGCATTTTGTGTATCCCTTTATTTGTTCGCATCATTATAAATCTTCTTCCCATTATTTCGACATTAAACTACCTGATAAACTTCTTTTCCACACTTAAAACATTTACTTGTCCCTTTAAAAAAATTCCCCCCATATTTATTTCCGCACTTTGAGCATAAGGTAAAACTCATATTCTTTTCAGTGTGGTCTTTAGATTTTCCTTTGACTTCCATTTTCCTCTTCTTATCAAACCAATATGATTGATGGGTTACTCCAATCTACATCTCAACCTTGACATCACATCAAACAATTTCCTTGTAGCTATTGAAGTCCGTTATGGCTAACCCTCTTCGAAGACTTGGTTTTAAGCCACTAAAGAATCGATCGATTTTACTCTCTGGTTGGATAATAATTCTGGAAGCGTACCTGGAAAGTCTTCTAAAATTAGCTTCGTAGGTACCAACAGATTCATCATCCTTTTTCTTCAGTTCAAGAAAATCCTTCACCGTCATTGTTCGAAGAATACAATGTATGTAATTATTGAAAAAAAAGATTTTGAACTCCTCCCATTCCATGGACTCAATTTCATCCTTTTGCCTCATATTATTAATAAGATTCCACCATTGATCAACTTCACCTTCCAAATGATATTCTTCTAAGATGAATTTATCATGTTTAGAACATTGTAGAACTAAAAATATATTTTTATTACTACTGATCCATTGTTTAGCCTCTATTGGATCAGAAGACCCGCTGAATGAAGGTGGACGCTTCCTCATGAAGGATTCAATAGAATGTTGCTCCTTCCTTTTCTCGTTTAGAAGTCAAGCATGATTCATAGCGTGAGGATGTTGTGTGAGAATGGCTAAAATATTATTCATTCTATCTCCCATAACATTTAGTTTCTCATTGGCATAATTAATGCATTTCCCATTGCATTCAGCATTAACACGGTTCAATCAGGTTCCATACATTGACTAAAACCAAGAAGCATAGTGTGAGAAACACTAATGATAACAGGAAAACCACATAATCAAGAATAAAATTTCACACTTTAGGTCTTATAATAGGTTGTTCATGGACATTTCAAAAACACTAGTATTGTGTTCTATGTTTAAACATATCATTAGTGTTCTTACTAAGGATTTAACATAATAGATTCCAAAGGATTACTATAACCTCCCTCTGATACCAACTATAACGAACCATACAATACATACATGGTTATTACTTCATAATTGAAGCATACTTATTACAAAATATAACAAAACCTTGATAGGACCCTATAGGTATAGTGTCTTTAGAAAATGGGGAACATAAACAATTGGTTCATAAATCATCTACATTGTCTCCCATTAATTTCATGACATCTAGAGACCCTTTTGGCATATCATACATAATACCTTTCTTACAGAACTGGGGAAAAAACATACAAAAGTGTGAGCTAAAATGATCAGTAAGGGTAAACAAAAGAAATATCAATCATATCATATTCATAGGAAGAAAACATTTTTAAAATCTTAACCTGCAAAAGAGATCATAATATCATAACATGGGGTTAATCATAGTAGTGAAATGCATTCCCAATTATCATAACATAAAAAATGAAACTTTTTGGGATACACACATAATAATATAAAATCATTTCATATTAGTCTATCCTCATTTCCAAGACAATCATAGCAGACAAAGTCCATTACTGAACCGAGTTCACTCCTCATTACAGTCCTGTATCACTGAACCAGATTAACTTTCCATTCCAGCCATGTCTATCTCATGAGATATAAATATTTACCCAATGAATTTAGGGGATATATAGGTCCCACCCATATCATAATGAAACCATTCTTATGTGTGTCACAAAATCATAAATCATAACATAACCCATGTAATGAAAATGGGATTCTTAAACATCAGACCATCATAACATAATCCATATAATATAAAAGGACAACATAAAATTAATTACATCATAACATAATCAAATCAATGTAAAAATAGGGATAGAAATAAAACCCTATATTATCATAGATGGAAAATAATTTTGATAAAACACTTGAACTCCACTCTTGAGGAAAATATCATTTCTACATCAAAAAAAAATTTCTGTTCATAACATGTCATAAATTTTTAAACTAAAAGAAGTTGATTAAAAATAAAATTGAAAACTTGTAAAGGAATATTCATGTAAATAATGTTATATTAAATCATAAAAATACATTCATTCTATATAAGTTAAAAAAACATTCTTCTCGTACTTTGACTGGAAAAGTCAAAAAGTACCTCGTACTAAAAACAACAAACGATTCCTTTCATATCTTTTACTAAAAACTCACAAATTGGTAAAATTGGATTTAAAAAAATGTAGTAGGATAGAAATAATATTACATATTGAGGAAACATATATGTGGATGATAAATATTCCCTAGTAAATTCTGATGTATTAAAATCTTGGATAAAAATGAGATTGGGAGAATTTCCCTTACCTAAGGTCTGATTTGCTTCGTACATATCTAAACATCATGTATAATGATATAAATAATGTCATTTACTTATTACAAAGTTATATTCATTTTTATGATATCATATATGGTCATATTCTTATCTTCTTATTATTAATATTTCATTGATACTTGTTATTCAGGTGTTCATTGCATTACGTTCTTATGCATGTTTTTTCAAATAAAATCTTATTATTATTTTTAGGTTATAGATACATAATTTCCAGAATGGTATTAGTGTAATATATATCATATTTATTCATTAAATTCATTTATATAATCATTATGCAATAAAGATCATGAGGAACGAGTCGCACCACCTCGTGGAGATGGTAGGCTGTCTGTACGCACGAGCGATGATATCATTCCCAGGATCGTGGAATTGTATTGAAGTGTATGTATACTATTTCAGAATAAATATAACTTTACAATAATCATATACAGTTATAATTTACACCATTATACCCATCCAAGAAAGTTGGTGGTGGAAAACATATTACACCACGGTGTGGATATGGTATTCCATAGGTACGCATGCGCGGTGATTTCATTTTCTGTAGGATGGATAGAAGGTGAAATAGGGTTGTATAATATTTATAATAAAATATCATTATATTAGTGATACTAATGTTATTACTTCATAATTAAATAATAATGAATAGTAAGTAGAAGAAGTAATAAATTTGAAAGATTCGGTAACGGATATTACCTCTTCTTCGACACGCCTCATTGAAACCTCCACTTAGGGCACTAAAATTGGCCTTTGTAGATAACCAAGACCTCTATGATGTTTCTAGGGAAGTTGAGAATAGAAATGGTCAAGGGTTGTCTGAGATTTAAGGATCAAAATTGTGTGAGGAGGAGAGGGAATAGGTGCCCTTTTATAAGAGAGGAGAGGGGAACCTTTGGAAATTTAAAAAATATTAATTTATAATAAACTAAAACCCCACATAAAAACATCTAAAATTTCTCAAATTTTAATATTAGAAGTGGAAGGGTTGTAATCTCATCAACCAATAAAATTTAGAAATGTTGTGAATTTATTTTAAACACTATCAACCTAATTTATCCTTGTTTAATCTATTTAATTTTATTTGTGGTAATAAGATTCTAAATTTTAAATTTTTATAAATAATTACTTATGTGTTGTTAATTTTCTATAATTGGAAAATTTATGAAATTTTAGACCATAGAAATTTTAATTCATAATATGTAAATATTTTTGTGATTTTTAAACAATATTATATTGTGTTATTTTTTTAAAATAACAATAGTTTCAATTTTGACAGTATTTATTTATTTGAATTTTAATAAAATCCTCAAAGAAGATATGTTCAAAATAAAATCTTTAATAGATTAATAACATGTAATATTTATCTATAAAAGTAGTGTAGAACATTAAATAGTTCATATAATATTTATTTTAATATTTTTAAAACCATTTATTTTATATTTCAATCAATAAAATAATTCCAACATCACTATTGTGTCACATTTAATGATAATTATTTAATCCCCAAAATTTTTAAATAAATTCAAATGATGTAGATAATTTTCTTATATTTCTGTATAATATTCATGTTTTAAGTTTCATGACATTTATCAGTAAATTAAAATTATTATGCTTATAAAATTTAATAAAGTGACATGTTGTCACTCTCTTTGGTTTTAATAATAATTATATTATTTTCATGGTAAAAAGTCCATAAAATTAATCTATTCTGACCCTCAGGTGATATGGTTCGACTTTTAGTCATCCATTAGAATTTTATCTACTGTTAGGGTAATTTTATAATCTTATTTGTACCCTTAATAACCCGATTTACGTTTAACTGCAGTAAATAAAAATTATCGTAGTTAATGTTCATAATATAAAAAAATTAAAAGTAACATATTAAAATAATTCGGACCCACTGAATTCAAATATGGAATCCATTTTTCAAAATTCAATACACATATGTTTAAGTAAGTAATTTAAAATTAATATCGTTGTTAAGAAAACGGGTTTCAAATGTTAAAACATTGCCAAAGACTGAAATGTTTTTACCTATGAATTAAATGTAAAATTAATGGTAATGACATACATTATATTAAATGGTAAAAATATATATTCTATTTATATTTTAAAATAATTCAATAATATATTTTAACCATATAAATTATTGTGGAGAAAAAAGTTGTTTTTAATTAAAATATTACGTGTTTTTACTATTCATCAAAATATTAAAGTTATTAGAAAAGTATCAAAAATTTATCCAATGTAAATTTTAAATCTCGATTCAAAGGAATAATATTATTTTGTAAAATTGAACTTATATACTTGTCAAAAAATTTCTTTAAAATGGGTGCACCATCAAAAGGTGGAAAATTGCATTTTTTAAAAAAATAATTCTTTTATCCGAAAAAATTGATTTTTTTCTCGTATCATATGTAAAATGATTTCTAATGTTATATAAAATTCGAATTTTTTTTAATAATATTTATAATGGATACTTTATATAATATTTTAAAAACATATCATTATTTAGTGAAACTCGATATTGCGTACAACACACGCTATCGAGAAAGGTTTCTCTTGCGTATAACGCAAGCCAAGATATTGTTTTCTGAAGTGATCCATTCCATTGATGTTGCGTGTAAAAAAAGACATAAAAAATATATATCTCATAAATTATCAGGGTGTTACAATAATGAAATCAAAAACTTTAAAGCAGAACAAGAATGGACTAAAGGTATTTAAATGGTCTACTACCAACACAGAACACAAAACTCGAAATAAGGCTTAAAACCCCTGGAAACTCCTGACTGCATGTGAGCTTCACCCCAAGTCCTGTGGCTGGGGCTTTGATGGCTAAATGACCTCCTTCCTCATAGTTGTCACGACCCGTCCTCGGGGCCCGTGCCGTGACTACCCCAAGCCCGCCTTCCATAGGCCAGGGGCTGGCGACTAGCACCAAGGCGTAAAATCCCAGTAAACAGGGAAGGCATCGCCTTTATAAGTAACAACCACACAGAGTCAGCAAGCGGAAAGTAAAGTGCAGAAAAGTAAAGGGGTCCGGAATACAAGCCCAACTGTTAAGTACAACTAAAAAGGGTAAAGTACAGCAACTGAAGAAAAGACGGCGGCCTCGTGTCGTCCACTGGCAATCCCACCTGAAGGGTGGGTACAGATAGCCTCCAGGATCCTCGGGTCCCACGTCCGCTCCGAGCACGTCCCGCCCAGTGGTCCACCTCCAGGTACCGTCCTGCTCCACGCCCCAACCGTGATCAGCGATGTCCGTCGTCTGCAACCAACACAACAAGGTGCGGGCATAGCCCGTGCAGGGGTGAGTACAAGCTACTCAGTAAGGACCCCGAGACCCCCGAAGGTCTCCCGAAATCCACAAAGGATATAGCACAAAAGAAAGATGCAATCACGAAGTAACATCTGACTCGACTTAGGTACATGCCCATACATATACCTAAGTCCCCAATTCTAGCTCTGCTCACGAGCTCAAGAACAACTCAATCCACAAAGGAAAGCAAGACTTAAATCCACAAGGAGAGTAAACAGTAAATCCACATAGGATAGTTCAACACAATCCACGAAGGAGAGTAACATAAGATTCAGCTCAACCAGGTATACTTTTTCAGATGACGTCAGAGATGATCACTGATCCATCTAAGTCGTCGGACCCACGAAGGATCGATAGGTATTAACCCCCGCAGAAGACCCACACAGGATCGGGCTCACACAGAACTTGTAGGCAGTGGCTCACACAGAACCGGTAGTAAGGACCCACATAGGATCGGGCTCACACAGAACCTGTAGCACTGATCCACGTAGGATCGCTGAGTGCAGTAGTCGACGCAGTCCACTGAGGATCTCTGCTCTGTCGTCGCCGTAGTCCACGAAGGATCTCTGCTCTGCCGTCGTCGCAGTCCACGGAGGATCTCTGCTCTGCCGTCGTCGCAGTCCACGGAGGATCTCTGCTCTGTCGTCGAAGTCAGAGCCAGCGCTAGGGTTCCCGCACGCAGCGAGCTCGTTTAGGAGGGTCTGCTCCACGAGCCGAGAGGCAGATACATCAACTGACACGTAGTCCGAAGTTGATGTATCCAAAAGTTCCGTATCGACAACAGGATCTCAACGCAACAGACGGCGCGTCAATCGGACGCCAGGTCTGAGAGTTATTGGCATTTTCGTCCCAGGGGCCCGGTTGGTTTTTAGGGAAAAACCAACCCGACCGTACTCCGCCTGTATCCGATCCTCGGGCGGGGTATGCCAAAAGTTCCGTCTCACTTAGAGGA
Organism: Viscum album; assembly: GCA_963277665.1. Lineage (NCBI taxonomy): Eukaryota > Viridiplantae > Streptophyta > Magnoliopsida > Santalales > Viscaceae > Viscum > Viscum album. Next base: position 2,102,577,867 of record OY728145.1, on the reverse strand, counting down.
AACTACCACAGCTGACGGTACGTCGATCGGACGTCCGTAGCTCAAGTTATGAGCGTTTCCGCTCCGAGGGCCCGGTTGGTTTCGCGTACGAACCAACCCGGCCGAACCCAAAGTCTCCCGAAACCTTGAGTATAATATACTGAAATGACCGTCTCGATCCAAGGATCGCGTAGCCGCTGACGGTTCGTCAATCGGAGGTCCCAGGCCCAAGATATGGGCGAAAGACCGAAGAGGGCCCGAAACGGGGGTTCTGGGCCCGGGGCGACCCGGCCCGAACCCCCCCTGGGAAGGGGAACGTGGTAGCCGATGCCCTCAGCAGGAGGACGGGTATTCATCTACTTGAGTAGGCGACAGAGCAGCTAGCCTCCTTACAGATATCCTTCGTGGATAGAGACGGAGCAGCCTTTCTTCAGTCTCTCACAGTCTCTCCTCCACTTCTACAGCAGGTCAGAGAGGCTCAGCATGGGGACGCTGACTGTGAGACCCGGCGTGCACTGATATCCTCAGGTCAGGCGCCTGATGGTTTCTCCCTTGGAGCAGAGCACGACATCCTTTTCAGAGGACGTACCTTCGTACCAGTCGCTTTACGAGAGGAGGTGCTGAGAGAGTTTCACACTTCTCCCTTGGCGGTGCATCCCGGAGTGGCGAAGATGTACCAGGGTCTCAGACGACAACACTGGTGGCCGGGCATGAAGAAAGCTGTGGCAGAGTTCGTTTCACGATGCCTCACCTGCCAGCAGGTGAAGGCAGAGCATCAGGTACCAGCAGGCTTGGTACAGCCCTTGGAGGTCCCGGAGTGGAAGTGGGATGGCATATCTATGGACTTCGTGACTGGACTTCCACGCACTTCCAGAGGTCACGACTCCATTTGGGTGATTGTCGACCGACTCACCAAGTCGGAACACTTCTTACCCATCAGAGAGCAGGGCTCAGTGGAGAGCTTGGGACGTCTTTACTTCGAGGAGATCGTACGGCTTCACGGTGTGCCATCGTCTATCGTCTCCGATCGAGATGATCGTTTCACTTCCCGGCTTTGGAAGGGGTTGCAGGAGGCGTTCGGGACGCGGCTCCATCTGAGCACAGCCTTCCACCCTCAGACGGATGGTCAGACGGAGAGGACCATACAGACACTCGAGGATATGCTCCGTGCATGTGTTCTCGACTTTGGTCGCAGCTGGGAGGACCACCTACCCTTGGTGGAGTTCGCATACAACAACAGCTACCACTCCACCATCGGGATGGCACCATACGAGGCGTTGTACGGCAGACCCTGCAGATCACCGTTGTGCTGGACAGACCCTGGGGAGTCAGCACTCGTGGGACCAGAGATGGTCCGAGCCACGACAGAGAAGGTCCAGATCATCCAGGAGAGGATGAGGACAGCTCAGAGCCGGCAGAAGTCATATGCTGACAGGAGGCGGAGGCCACTAGAGTTCGAGGATGGCGACCACGTCTTTTTGCGTGTCTCACCCCGACGTGGTTTACGGAGATTTGGCCGAGGCGGCAAGTTGTCTCCACGCTTCATCGGGCCTTTCCAGGTCCTCAGCAGGATAGGAGAGGTGGCTTATCGCCTGGCTCTACCACCTCAGTTGCACCGGGTGCACGACGTCTTCCACGTGTCTCAGCTGAGGAGATACGTGCACGACCCGACGCACATCATCGACTTTGGGGAGCTGGACGTGGACGATGGGGCGACTTTTGCGGAGGTCCCAGTGGAGATCAAGGATCGACAGGAGCGGGACTTCAAATATTCAATGGATCAGCACATCAGCAAACGGCTCAGAGGTCTCGGCCTCTCTTTATATAGGCAGAGGGATGCTTCACCTCTTCCGCGGGATTCAAATCCAAACTCCCGAAATATTCGGATCTTCAAGATTTTTTCAAATCTTGAACTTTCTTTCCTCTATTTCAACGCGGCATCCCTTATTTTTCGGTCCCTCTACGTGCATGCGACGCATAACGCATGCACAGCCTTCGGTTTATGCTCATCCCATGCAAAAACACCAACCACGTGGCCTCGGAAGCTTCGTTTGCCTCGGCCTCATTCGAAATTCTCCATACATTGCATGCACACCATTTTTAGGCATGATCCTATTCGTTATGGCCAGACGAGCACGAGGGTAGCTTCGGTTTACTCAGAGGTGGTTGGGAGCTCAAACACCGTTGTCGGGTTGCTCCTGGTTCGACAGAGGCTCGCGGGTGGCTTCGGCTCGAGCTCGAGGAAGGAGACGAGCTCTCGGCCGTCGGATGCAATGTTTAGCGGCCAGGATTAGATCATCGTCGCGGCGGATCAGATGAGAGGCTCGGATCGAGCGCGCGATGAGATGGACGGCCAGGATCTCTTCCGCGGGAAAATCCTGCGTCCCACATAGAAACGAAGCCCGGTTTATCCGCAGCTTATTACCCCAGCGCTCGCCGCTACTCCTCAGTTGCATCTTCTCCCTCCACGGTGCCGCCCCGCACCGTGTTCTCCCTGCGGGCGCGCTCTGCGCCCTCTCTTGCTCCCTGCGGGCGCGCTTCTAGCGCCCACCATGCTCCTCCGGTGCGCGGATTTCACCACCGCGTGCCCTCGGGGGCTTACACACGGCCCCCTATCGCGCTCCTCCGGGCGTGCCCCAGCGCCTCTGTGGTGTCTGCGGGTGCGCGCCTGCCGCCCTGAGCTCGCCCCACGGGTTCCCCCTTGGGCGTGGCGCCTTAGGCCCACATGAGCCTTGGGGTTGAACCCACAAGGTGCTCACGGGCTGGAGGTGGACCACTGGGCGGGACGTGCTCGGAGCGGACGTGGGACCCGAGGAGCCTGGAGGCTATATGTACCCACCCTTCAGGTGGGATTGCCAGTGGACGACACGAGGCCGCCGTCTTTTCTTCAGTTGCTGTTCTTTACTTTTACAGTTGTACTTTACAGTTGGGCTTGTATTTCCGGCCCCCTTTACATTTCTGCACTTTACTTTCCGCTTGCTGACTCTGTGTGGTTGTTACTTATAAAGGCAATGCCTCCCCTGTTTACTGGGATTTTACGCCTTGGTGCTAGTCGCCAGCCCCTGGCCTATGGAAGGCGGGCTTGGGGTAGTCACGGCACGGGTACATTCAGTGAACAGACGAGCGGGTTTTTCTATCTTTTGAACCGATGCCCGGAATCAAATTCTGAGGGCACCGATGAAATCGCAGCGCCGGTTTTTTCTTAGAAATGCTTCTTCCGGAGTTGCGTTTGCTCAGACGTGGTTTTTAAATTTTGCGGCTTTAAGTCAGAAATAAAATAAAGTTTGTGCGACAACTTTATTTTATTTCACTTAAGCTGCTTGGAAGTCACTTGGAAGCCACTTGAACTGAGTTAAAGCGGATAGGGTGCTATCCGGAAATATCCTACCCCTTATTAGGATATTTGTGCGGTGGGGCCCGCACGAGCCCCGCTGTTTCTTTCGCTAAGTAACGCACCCGCGAAAACCCGTCAAAGTAACTGAAAAGTCAACCGATGCGTTTTCTTTAATTTCTTAACAGACCATTTAATTGGGCGGTTTATTTCGTGAATTAATTGGGCTGTTTCATTCGTTGAATTAATTCAACGAATTTAATGGGTCGTTACTTACGCGTTTGCGTTCGTTGGCAAAATAATAAAATAAGACCAACTCTTTCTTTTGAAGGATTACTCGTTGTGCGAGATTCTCTGGGCCTCCACCTTCCCCGCGAAGAACGCGAAGAATGCGAAGAACGCGAAGAACGCGAAGAACGCCGGCGACCGGGATTCGACGACGCACACCGAGATCTGCGACGTCGACGAGCTTTACCCGCGACGTTCTTCGGCGACGCCTCTTCTTCCGCGGCCGATCCTTGTTCGGCAATTAAGGTGAGAAACGAATCGTTTATTTCTCCCCTTTTTATAATTCAATATCAACGGATTTAAATTAATCCGTTTGATCTTGATCCGGAGGTTGGCGACGCGACGCCGGATACCGCGACGACGCGACGATCCCCCTTCTTCCGCGACGAGCAATTCCGCGACGATCCCTTGTTCGGCAACGACAGCTGCGAGGTAAGGGTTGATTTGAAATATTTTCTTCCTTTCCCGTGATTTTATTTCTTTTAAAATAAGGAACCGATCACAGAACAATTTTAAATTTATTTAAAATTGTTGATTGGTCGTTTCTTGTTTCTCCCGATGTTTATGACTAACGCGGAGGGTGTGGGTCTAACGAACAAGACCCGGCAACCCTCCGCCGATCTTCCTTTTTGTGCGGATTTGGCGGGCGACGGCAAAAGCATGACGCAAGGGCCATTTTTTGATTCCGCAGTGGAGGACGCGTCCCGGGAGGAACAATGGCGCAGACGGGAGGCAAAACGGGCCACCGGAGCAACTCCGGCGGCCCGCGGAAGGTGGCGGCGGCGCCCGGCGCGCCGCCGGAGGAGTCTGCCGCGGCCGAGCCGCGGCGGCGACGAACCGCCGGACCGCGTTTCTCCAAAGCCGCGGGTTTGACCCGCGGCGGCTCCCTCGGCCGCTCGGCCGAAGCCGAGCCGGCCGGTCCGGTCGGCCGGGCCGCGCCCAGGCCGGGTCGGGCCGACCCGGTTCGGCCGACCCAAGGGGGGGGTTCGGGCCGGGTCGCCCCGGGCCCAGAACCCCCGTTTCGGGCCCTCTTCGGTCTTTCGCCCATATCTTGGGCCTGGGACCTCCGATTGACGAACCGTCAGCGGCTACGCGATCCTTGGATCGAGACGGTCGTTTCGGTATATTATACTCAAGGTTTCGGGAGACTTTTGGTTCAGCCGGGTTGGTTCGTACGCGAAACCAACCGGGCCCTCGGAGCGGAAACGCTCATAACTTGAGCTACGGACGTCCGATCGACGTACCGTCAGCTGTGGTAGTTTCCTTTAAGTAAGACGGAACTTTTGGCATACCCCGCCCGAGGATCGGATACAGGCGGAGTACGGTCGGGTTGGTTTTTCCCTAAAAACCAACCGGGCCCCTGGGACGAAAATGCCAATAACTCTCAGACCGGGCGTCCGATTGACGCGCCGTCTGTTGCGTTGAGATCCTGTTGTCGATACGGAACTTTTGGATACATCAACTTCGGACTACGTGTCAGTTGATGTATCAGCCTCTCGGCTCGTGGAGCGGACCCTCCTAAACGAGCTCGCTGCGTGCGGGAACCCTAGCGCTGGCTGTGACTTCGACGACAGAGCAGAGATCCTCCGTGGACTGCGACGACGGCAGAGCAGAGATCCTCCGTGGACTGCGACGACGGCAGAGCAGAGATCCTTCGTGGACTGCGGCGACGACAGAGCAGAGATCCTCAGTGGACTGCGTCGACTACTGCACTCAGCGATCCTACGTGGATCAGTGCTACAGGTTCTGTGTGAGCCCGATCCTATGTGGGTCCTTACTACCGGTTCTGTGTGAGCCACTGCCTACAGGTTCTGTGTGAGCCCGATCCTGTGTGGGTCTTCTGCGGGGGTTAATACCTATCGATCCTTCGTGGGTCCGACGACTTAGATGGATCAGTGATCATCTTTGACGTCATCTGAAAAAGTATACCTGGTTGAGCTGAATCTTATGTTACTCTCCTTTGTGGATTTTGTTGAACTATCCTATGTGGATTTACCGTTTACTCTCCTTGTGGATTTGAGTCTTGCTTTCCTTTGTGGATTGAGTTGTTCTTGAGCTCGTGAGCAGAGCTAGAATTGGGGACTTAGGTATATGTATGGTCATATACCTAAGTCGAGTCAGATGTTACTTCGTGATTGCATCTTTCTTTTGTGCTATATCCTTTGTGGATTTCGGGAGACCTTCGGGGGTCTCGGGGTCCTTACTGAGTAGCTTGTACTCACCCCTGCACGGGCTATGCCCGCACCTTGTCGTGTTGGTTGCAGACGACGGACAGCGCTGATCACGGTTGGGGCGTGGAGCAGGACGGTACCTGGAGGTGGACCACTGGGCGGGACGTGCTCGGAGCGGACATGGGACCCGAGGAGCCTGGAGGCTATCTGTACCCACCCTTCAGGTGGGATTGCCAGTGGACGACACGAGGCCGCCGTCTTTTCTTCAGTTGCTGTTCTTTACTTTTACAGTTGTACTTTACAGTTGGGCTTGTATTTCCGGCCCCCATTACTTTTCTGCACTTTACTTTCCGCTTGCTGACTCTGTGTGGTTGTTACTTATAAAGGCAATGCCTTCCCTGTTTACTGGGATTTTATGCCTTGGTGCTAGTCGCCAGCCCCTGGCCTATGGAAGGCGGGCTTGGGGTAGTCACGGCACGGGCCCCGAGGACGGGTCGTGACAAATTGGTATCAGAGGTGGTCGGTTCTACCGCAGACTCTGATCGTCTTTTCTTTCTATATGAAGCAATAGTGTTTAGTGTATTGAGTGTGGTTATCAGTTCAGGGAGCCCAGTGTTGGTGCGGCGGCCGACGTATCCGTACACCAGGACCCTGACTCCTGATTTCTGACTTAATGCATGAAAACATTGATTGCGTGTGTGTTTCAAGTTTTCTTTGTGATTACTTGTGTCAGCTCACCGGGTATACTGATCTGCTTTATGAAAGTCTCAAGTTTTCCTTGTGATTACTTGTGCCAGCTCACCAGGTATACTGTTCTAACTGTGGTGCTCTTGTTCTCCTTTTCAGGATGGCCCCGCGACGACAGCCAGCTAGGGTTCCGAGTGTAGGGCGCGACGGCAGCCCACCGAGCGACGAGGCCTCGGTGCAGGGCCCTTTGCCAGCAGTGGCACCGGCGGTAGCTTTACCCGCCGAGCCACCGATGCTACCAGTACCAGACGCTGACGATGCACGTCGCCTCAGGGCACTGCATGAGTTTCAGAGCCAGCGACCGCCCAGGTTTCGCGGTGAGGCGGACCCCCAGGCCGCCGAGGACTGGCTAGAGGCGGTGGTACGGATCTTTAGGCTAGTGAGGACACCAGCGGATCTCATGGTGATTCTCGCAGCGAGCCTCCTGCAGGCGGCGGCAGGACGATGGTGGAGCTTGATGCTCCTGGTTCACGATGAGGCATCCTTGCTCTGGGCGGACTTCGAGAGCCTCTTCCGCTCTGAGTTCGTCCCGGACACCCTCCGAGCGGTGCGCATCCAGGAGCTTCTCCAGCTGCGCCAGGGCAGCATGACGGTCGCTCAGTACGCAACGAGGTTCACTGACCTATCTCGCTACTCGACCGACATGGTACGGGACCCCTTCTTCCGGGCCCGGACCTTCGAGCAGGGCTTGCGACAGGAGATTTGGGCGTCGCTGATCTCCCTCAGCATTCCGACCCAGGCGGGAGTGCTGGAGCGAGCCCTCCTGATCGAGAGCTTCCTGGCAGAGCCTTCTTCAGCGGCGAGACCTAGCGCAGGGCGGCAGGTAGCTGAGTCTTCGGCAGCAGGTAGCCGACGGATGACTCTTGGGTCCAGGCAGACCAGACCCCCACGCAGACGGCCTCAGGACACCGGCTCAGCAGTGCAGGGCACACAGCGGAGTTCCAGCCTTCCGAGAGGCAGGCTGTGCTACTCCTGCGGCGGGCAGGGTCACATGGCTCGTGACTGCCCGACTCGCCGATCAGAGGAGCAGCAGACGGTGGAGGGGCCACCCAGGCAGAGTCATAGGGTCGACTGTGGCGGTCCGCAGGGAGGAGGCGGACGAGGCAGAGGAGCTGGACGAGCAGCGGGTGGTGGGAGACGCTTCCAGGCTCTACCCCCACCACCACCAGGAGGGCCACCTCGACCACATGGAGCTGGCGGGCAGGGACAGGCCCAGCTCCAGGCAGTGGAGGCCTACGACCCCGACTTGCCAGAGATGATTCGAGGTACGATCTGTGTCTATTCCACCCTTGCTGCAGTACTTATAGACACGAGAGCGAGTCACTCTTTCATAGCCTCTGCCCTTTTTCGGAGCTCGGAGATTCCGACTGAGCCGTTGGCTCGATCCTTACGGCTAGAGACTCCTACGGGAGCAGACTCGACGATTACGCACTGGTGCCGGCAGTGTGAGCTTACTCTAGGAGGCGAGAGCTTCAGCTGGGATCTCCTTGTAGCGGCGTCGAGGCCTTACGACGTCATCTTGGGCATGGATTGGCTATCCACGGTTCATGCCCAGATCGACTGTTTTAGGCGCAAGGTGCAATGTGTTCGCACCGACGGGAGCAGGTTTACCTACACCGGCGAGAAGGGAACCTTTGCAGCACAGGATGGACTTCCGCGGAGGAGAGTGCAGCCCATCTCTCATCAGTTGGCTAGCCTCATCCTAGGAGCAGTGGACGTGCGGAGTCCAGCTTTTCCTGCAGTGGTGGACCAGTACGTGGACGTCTTTCCCGACGACGTTCCAGGGCTACCTCCTCGTAGAGAGGTAGACTTTTACATCGACTTGTACCCCGGGACAGCCCCGATATCTACTCCAGCATATCGGATGGCCCCCGCCGAGCTTCGGGAGCTGCGGGTACAGTTGGAGGACTTGCAGAGCAAGGGATTTATCCGACCCACTGTTTCACCCTGGGCTTCCCCAGTTTTGTTCTCCAAGAAGGCGGACGGGAGCTTGCGACTATGTGTCGACTATCGTCGCCTGAACCAGGTGACAGTGAGGAACAAGTATCCGCTGCCACGGATTGATGACCTCTTCGATCAGCTCAAGGGAGCGCGGTGGTTCTCGAAGATAGACCTCCGGTCAGGCTATCATCAGCTCAGAGTTCGAGACGAGGACGTGCAGAAGACGGCCTTCAGGTGTCGGTATGGCCATTATGAGTTCTTGGTTATGCCGTTCGGTGTAACCAATGCTCCAGCAGTGTTCATGAGCCTCATGAACAGGATCATCCAGCCATACCTCGACCGATTTGTCGTGGTCTTCATTGACGACATTTTGGTATACTCGACGACTGAGGAGGAGCATGCCTACCACCTGCGAGTTGTGCTAGACACACTCCGAGAGCACCAGCTTTATGGCAAGCTCTCAAAATTCCAGTTCTGGTTACGTGAGGTCCATTTCTTGGGGCACGTCATCTCTGAGGCAGGAGTTGCAGTGGATCCCGCGAAGATCGAGGCAGTGCTAGCTTGGGAGCCACCCAAGAGCGTGACGGAGGTGCGGAGCTTCTTGGGCCTAGCCGGATACTATCGGAGATTTGTGCCAGACATCTCCGGAGTTGCGGCACCACTCTCAGCGTTGAAGAAGAAGGGTAAACCCTTCGTATGGTCAGACGGATGTCAGCAGAGCTTCCAGGAGCTGAGACAGAGATTGACCAGCGCACCTATCTTGAGGTTGCCTGAGGAGGGAGTAGGATACGTAGTTTATTGCGATGCATCAGGGACTGGACTCGGGTGCGTCCTGATGCAGGAGCGGGCCGTGATCGCCTACGGATCACGTCAGTTGAGGCCGCATGAGCAGAACTACGCCACTCATGACCTGGAGTTAGCAGCAGTGGTCTTCGCTCTGAAGACTTGGCGGCACTATCTGATGGGCGAGCGCTTCACAGTCTTTTCTGACCACCAGAGTCTCAGGTATATCTTCTCTCAGAAGGACCTGAACCTGAGACAGCGGAGATGGCTTGAGTTCCTCCAGGACTATGACTTTGAGATATTCTATACTCCTGGGAAGGGGAACGTGGTAGCCGATGCCCTCAGCAGGAGGACGGGCATTCAGCTACTTGAGGAGGCGACGGAGCAGCTAGCCTCCTTACAGATATCCTTCGTGGATAGAGACGGAGCAGCCTTTCTTCAGTCTCTCACAGTCTCTCCCCCACTTCTACAGCGGGTCAGAGAGGCTCAGCGTGGGGACGCTGACTGTGAGACCCGGCGTGCACTGATATCCTCAGGTCAGGCGCCTGATGGTTTCTCCCTTGGAGCAGAGCACGACATCCTTTTCAGAGGACGTACCTTCGTACCAGTCGCTTTACGAGAGGAGGTGCTGAGAGAGTTTCACACTTCTCCCTTGGCGGTGCATCCCGGAGTGGCGAAGATGTACCAGGATCTCAGACGACAGCACTGGTGGCCGGGCATGAAGAAGGCTGTGGCAGAGTTCGTTTCACGATGCCTCACCTGCCAGCAGGTGAAGGCAGAGCATCAGGTACCAGCAGGCTTGGTACAGCCCTTGGAGGTCCCGGAGTGGAAGTGGGACGGCATATCTATGGACTTTGTGACTGGACTTCCACGCACTTCCAGAGGTCACGACTCCATTTGGGTGATTTTCGACCGACTCACCAAGTCGGCACACTTCTTACCCATCAGAGAACAGGGCTCAGTGGAGATCTTGGGAAGTCTTTACGTCCAGGAGATCGTACGGCTTCACGGTGTGCCATCGTCTATCGTCTCCGATCGAGATGCTCGTTTCACTTCCCGGCTTTGGAAGGGGTTGCAGGAGGCGTTCGGGACGCGGCTCCATCTGAGCACAGCCTTCCACCCTCAGACGGATGGTCAGACGGAGAGGACCATACAGACACTCGAGGACATGCTCCGTGCATGTGTTCTCGACTTTGGTCGCAGCTGGGAGGACCACCTACCCTTGGTGGATTTCGCATACAACAACAGCTACCACTCCACCATCGGGATGGCACCATACGAGGCGTTGTACGGCAGACCCTGCAGATCACCGTTGTGCTGGACAGACCCTGGGGAGTCAGCACTCGTGGGACCAGAGATGGTCCGAGCCACGACAGAGAAGGTCCAGATCATCCAGGAGAGGATGAGGACAGCTCAGAGCCGGCAGAAGTCATATGCTGACAGGAGGCGGAGGCCACTAGAGTTCGAGGATGGCGACCACGTCTTTTTGCGTGTCTCACCCCGACGTGGTTTACAGAGATTTGGCCGAGGCGGCAAGTTGTCTCCACGCTTCATCGGGCCTTTCCAGGTCCTCAGCAGGATAGGAGAGGTGGCTTATCGCCTGGCTCTACCACCTCAGTTGCACCGAGTGCACGACGTCTTCCACGTGTCTCGGCTGAGGAGATACGTGCACGACCCGACGCACGTCATCGACTTTGGGGAGCTGGACGTGGACGATGGGGCGACTTTTGCGGAGGTCCCAGTGGAGATCGAGGATCGACAGGAGCGGGTCCTACGTGGGCAGTCGATTCCTCTTGTGCGCGTCAGATGGCAGCACGGGAACCTCCAGGAGAGCACTTGGGAGCGGGAGGCTCAGATGCGTGATCAGTACCCCCATTTGTTCCCCTAGTTTTTGATGTATCTTTACGGGGAAGGCATTGCCTTTATAAGTAACAACCACACAGAGTCAGCAAGCAGAAAGTAAAGTGCAGAAAAGTAAAGGGGGCCGGAAATACAAGCCCAACTGTAAAGTACAACTGTAAAAGTAAAGAACAGCAACTGAAGAAAAGACGGCGGCCTCGTGTCGTCCACTGGCAATCCCACCTGAAGGGTGGGTACAGATAGCCTCCAGGCTCCTCGGGTCCCACGTCCGCTCCGAGCACGTCCCGCCCAGTGGTCCACCTCCAGGTACCGTCCTGCTCCACGCCCCAACCGTGATCAGCGCTGTCCGTCGTCTGCAACCAACACAACAAGGTGCGGGCATAGCCCGTGCAGGGGTGAGTACAAGCTACTCAGTAAGGACCCCGAGACCCCCGGAGGTCTCCCGAAATCCACAAAGGATATAGCACAAAAGAAAGATGCAATCACGAAGTAACATCTGACTCGACTTAGGTATATGCCAATACATATACCTAAGTCCCCAATTCTAGCTCTGCTCACGAGCTCAAGAACAACTCAATCCACAAAGGAAAGCAAGACTCAAATCCACAAGGAGAGTAAACGGTAAATCCACATAGGATAGTTCAACACAATCCACAAAGGAGAGTAACATAAGATTCAGCTCAACCAGGTATACTTTTTCAGATGATGTCAAAGATGATCACTGATCCATCTAAGTCGTCGGACCCACGAAGGATCGATAGGTACTAACCCCCGCAGAAGACCCACACAGGATCGGGCTCACACAGAACCTGTAGGCAGTGGCTCACACAGAACCGGTAGTAAGGACCCACATAGGATCGGGCTCACACAGAACCTGTAGCACTGATCCACGTAGGATCGCTGAGTGCAGTAGTCGACGCAGTCCACTGAGGATCTCTGCTCTGTCGTTGCCGCAGTCCACGAAGGATCTCTGCTCTGCCGTCGTCGCATTCCACGGAGGATCTCTGCTCTGCCGTCGTCGCAGTCCACGGAGGATCTCTGCTCTGTCGTCGAAGTCACAGCCAGCGCTAGGGTTCCCGCACGCAGCGAGCTCGTTTAGGAGGGTCCGCTCCACGAGCCGAGAGGCTGATACATCAACTGACACGTAGTCCGAAGTTGATGTATCCAAAAGTTCCGTATCGACAACAGGATCTCAACGCAACAGACGGCGCGTCAATCGGACGCCAGGTCTGAGAGTTATTGGCATTTTCGTCCCAGGGGCCCGGTTGGTTTTTAGGGCAAAACCAACCCGACCGTACTCCGCCTGTATCCGATCCTCGGGCGGGGTATGCCAAAAGTTCCGTCTCACTTAGAGGAAACTACCACAGCTGACGGTACGTCGATTGGACGTCCGTAGCTCAAGTTATGAGCGTTTCCGCTCCAAGGGCCCGGTTGGTTTCGCGTACGAACCAACCCGGCCGAACCCAAAGTCTCCCGAAACCTTGAGTATAATATATCGAAACGACCGTCTCGATCCAAGGATCGCGTAGCCGCTGACGGTTCGTCAATCGGAGGTCCCAGACCCAAGATATGGGCGAAAGACCGAAGAGGGCCCGAAACGGGGGTTCTGGGCCCGGGGCGACCCGGCCCGAACCCCCCCCTTGGGTCGGCCGAACCGGGTCGGCCCGAACCGGGTCGGCCCGAACCGGGTCGGCCCGAACCGGGTCGGCCCGACCCGGCCCGACCCGGCTAGGCCGGGTCCGGTCCGGCCTGGGCGCGGCCCGGCCGACCGGACCGGCCGGCTCGGCTTCGGCCGAGGGAGCCGCCGCGGGTCAAACTTGCGGCTTTGGAGAAACGCGGCCCGCGCGGGCCGCGTGTTGGGCGGCCGGACCGCGGACGCAGTCCGGCGGTTCGCCGCCGCCGCGGCACGGCCGCGGCGGACTCCTCCGGCGGCGCGCCGGGCGCCGCCGCCTCCGGTCGCCGGCGCCGCCGCGCCGGCGACCGGCGCCGCCGCCCCCTTCCGCGGGCCGCCGGAGTTGCTCCGGTGGCCCGTTTTGCCTCCCGTCTGCGCCATTGTTCCTCCCGGGACGCGTCCTCCACTGCGGAATCAACAAATGGCCCTTACGTCATGCTTTTGCCGTCACCCGCCAAATCCGCACAAAAAGGAAGATCGGCGGAGGGTTGCCGGGTCTTGTTCGTTAGACCCGCACCCTCCGCGTTAGTCATAAACATCGGGAGATACAAGAAACGACCAATCAACAATTTTAAATAAATTTAAAATTGTTCTGTGATCGGTTCCTTATTTTAAAAGAAATAAAATCACGGGAAAAGAAGAAAATATTTCAAATCAACCCTTACCTCGCAGCTGTCGTTGCCGAAGAAGGGATCGTCGCGGGATTGCTCGTCGCGGAAGAAGGGGGATCGTCGCGTCGTCGCGGTATCCGGCGTCGCGTCGCCAACCTCCGGATCAAGATCAAACGGATTAATTTAAATCCGTTGATATTGAATTATAAAAAGGGGAGAAATAAACGATTCGTTTCTCACCTTAATTGCCGAACAAGGATCGGCCGCGGAAGAAGAGGCGTCGCCGAAGAACGTCGCGGGTAAAGCTCATCGACGTCGCAGATCTCGGTGTGCGTCGTCGAATCCCGGTCGCCGGCGTTCTTCACGTTCTTCGCGTTCTTCGCGTTCTTCGCGTTCTTCGCGGGGAAGGTGGAGGCCCAGAGAATCTCGCACAACGAGTAATCCTCCAAAAGAAAGAGTTGGTCTTATTTTATTATTTTGCCAACGAACACAAACGCGTAAGTAACGACCCATTAAATTCGTTGAATTAATTCAACGAATGAAACAGCCCAATTAATTCACGAAATAAACCGCCCAATTAAATGGTCTGTTAAGAAATTAAAGAAAACGCGTCGGTTGACTTTTCAGTTACTTTGACGGGTTTTCGCGGGTGCGTTACTTAGCGAAAGAAACGGCGGGGCTCGTGCGGGCCCCACCGCACAAATATCCTAACAAGGGGTAGGATATTTCCGGATAGCACCCTATCCGCTTTAACTCAGTTCAAGTGGCTTCCAAGTGACTTCCAAGCAGCTTAAGTGAAATAAAATAAAGTTGTCGCACAAACTTTATTTTATTTCTGACTTAAAGCCGCAAAATTTAAAAACCACGTCTGAGCAAACGCAACTCCGGAAGAGGCGTTTCTAAGAAAAAACCGGCGCTGCGATTTCATCGGTGCCCTCAGAATTTGATTCCGGGCATCGGTTCAAAAGATAGAAAAACCCGCTCGTCCGTTCACTGAACGTACCCGAGCCAAACTTCGGAAATTGATTATGGGCACACCGGGCCTCGGAATCAGGTGCCGTCGGAAGCTGCGCTCTTGTAAAATTCCAAAGAAAATTAAGAAAAAAAATTTCCTTGAAATTTGCGGGTCTTTACATTACTCCCACCTCAGGGATTTACGTCCCCGTAAAGATACATCAAAAACTAGGGGAACAAATGGGGGTACTGAGCACGCATCTGAGCCTCCCGCTCCCAAGTGCTCTCCTGGAGGTTCCCGTGCTGCCATCAGACGCGCACAAGAGGAATCGACCGCCCACGTAGGACCCGCTCCTGTCGATCCTCGACCTCCACTGGGACCTCCGCAAAAGTCGCCCCATCGTCCACGTCCAGCTCCCCAAAGTCGATGATGTGTGTCGGGTCGTGCACGTATCTCCTCAGCTAAGACACGTGGAAGACCTCGTGCACCCGGTGCAACTGAGGTGGTAGAGCCAGGCGATAAGCCACCTCTCCTATCCTGCTGAGGACTTGGAAAGGCCCGATGAAGCGTGGAGACAACTTGCCGCCTCGGCCAAATCTCCGTAAACCACGTCGGGGTGAGACACGCAAAAAGACGTGGTCGCCATCCTCGAACTCTAGTGGCCTCCGCCTCCTGTCAGCATATAACTTCTGCCAGCTCTGAGCTGTCCTCATCCTCTCCTGGATGATCTGGACCTTCTCTGTCGTGGCTCGGACCATCTCTGGTCCCACGAGTGCTGACTCCCCAGGGCCTGTCCAGCACAACGGTGATCTGCAGGGTCTGCCGTACAATGCCTCGTATGGTGCCATCCCGATGGTGGAGTGGTAGCTGTTGTTGTATGCGAACTCCACCAAGGGTAGGTGGTCCTCCCAGCTGCGACCAAAGTCGAGAACACATGCACGGAGCATGTCCTCGAGTGTCTGTATGGTCCTCTCCATCTGACCATCCGTCTGAGGGTGGAAGGCTGTGCTCAGATGGAGCCGCGTCCCGAACGCCTCCTGCAACCCCTTCCAAAGCCGGGAAGTGAAACGAGCATCTCGATCGGAGACGATAGACGATGGCACACCGTGAAGCCGTACGATCTCCTGGACGTAAAGACGTCCCAAGCTCTCCACTGAGCCCTGTTCTCTGATGGGTAAGAAGTGTGCCGACTTGGTGAGTCGGTCGACAATCATCCAAATGGAGTCGTGACCTCTGGAAGTGCGTGGAAGTCCAGTCACGAAGTCCATAAATATTTCGTCCCACTTCCACTCCGGGACCTCCAAGGGCTGTACCAAGCCTGCTGGTACCTGATGCTCTGCCTTCACCTGCTGGCAGGTGAGGCATCGTGAAACGAACTGTGCCACAGCCTTCTTCATGCCCGGCCACCAGTGCTGTCGTCTGAGATCCTGGTACATCTTCGCCACTCCGGGATGCACCGCCAAGGGAGAAGTGTGAAACTCTCTCAGCACCTCCTCTCGTAAAGCGACTGGTACGAAGGTACGTCCTCTGAAAAGGATGTCGTTCTCTTCTCCAAGGGAGAAACCATCAGGCGCCTGACCTGAGGATATCAGTGCACGCCGGGTCTCACAGTCAGCGTCCCCACGCTGAGCCTCTCTGACCCGCTGTAGAAGTGGAGGAGAGACTGTGAGAGACTGAAGAAAGGCTGCTCCGTCTCTATCCACGAAGGATATCTGTAAGGAGGCTAGCTGCTCCGTCGCCTCCTCAAGTAGCTGAATGCCCGTCCTCCTGCTGAGGGCATCGGCTACCACGTTCCCCTTCCCAGGAGTATAGACTATCTCAAAGTCATAGTCCTGGAGGAACTCAAGCCATCTCCGCTGTCTCAGGTTCAGGTCCTTCTGAGAGAAGATATACCTGAGACTCTGGTGGTCAGAAAAGACTGTGAAGCGCTCGCCCATCAGATAGTGCCGCCAAGTCTTCAGAGCGAAGACCACTGCTGCTAACTCCAGGTCATGAGTGGCGTAGTTCTGCTCATGCGGCCTCAACTGACGTGATCCGTAGGCGATCACGGCCCGCTCCTGCATCAGGACGCACCCGAGTCCAGTCCCTGATGCATCGCAGTAAACTACGTATCCTACTCCCTCCTCAGGCAACCTCAAGATAGGTGCGCTGGTCAATCTCTGTCTCAGCTCCTGGAAGCTCTGCTGACATCCGTCTGACCATCCGAAGGGTTTCCCCTTCTTCGTCAACGCTGAGAGTGGTGCCGCAACTCTGGAGAAGTCCGGCACAAATCTCCGATAGTATCCGGCTAGGCCCAAGAAGCTCCGCACCTCCGTCACGCTCTTGGGTGGCTCCCAAGCTAGCACTGCCTCGATCTTCGCGGGATCCACTGCAACTCCCGCCTCAGAGATGACGTGCCCCAAGAAATGGACCTCACGTAACCAGAACTGGCATTTTGAGAGCTTGCCATAAAGCTGGTGCTCTCGGAGTGTGTCTAGCACAACTCGCAGGTGGTAGGCATGCTCCTCCTCAGTCGTCGAGTATACCAAAATGTCGTCAATGAAGACCACGACAAATCGGTCAAGGTATGGCTGGAAGATCCTGTTCATGAGGCTCATGAACACTGCTGGAGCATTGGTTACACCGAACGGCATAACCAAGAACTCATAATGGCCATACCGACACCTGAAGGCCGTCTTCTGCACGTCCTCGTCTCGAACTCTGAGCTGATGATAGCCTGACCGGAGGTCTATCTTCGAGAACCACCGCGCTCCCTTGAGCTGATCGAAGAGGTCATCAATCCATGGCAGCGGATACTTGTTCCTCACTGTCACCTGGTTCAGGCGACGATAGTCGACACATAGTCGCAAGCTCCCGTCCGCCTTCTTGGCGAACAAAACCGGGGAAGCCCAGGGTGAAACACTGGGTCGGATAAATCCCTTGCTCTGCAAGTCCTCCAACTGTACCCGCAGCTCCCGAAGCTCGGCGGGGGCCATCCGATATGCTGGAGTAGATATCGGGGCTGTCCCGGGGTACAATTCGATGTAAAAGTCTACCTCTCTACGAGGAGGTAGCCCTGGAACGTCGTCGGGAAAGACGTCCACGTGAGTAGCTTGTACTCACCCCTGCACGGGCTATGCCCGCACCTTGTTGTGTTGGTTGCAGACGACGGACAGCGCTGATCACGGTTGGGGCGTGGAGCAGGACGGTACCTGGAGGTGGACCACTGGGCGGGACATGCTCGGAGCGGACGTGGGACCCGAGGAGCCTGGAGGCTATCTGTACCCACCCTTCAGGTGGGATTTCCAGTGGACGACACGAGGCCGCCGTCTTTTCTTCAGTTGCTGTACTTTACCCTTTTTAGTTGTACTTTACAGTTGGGCTTGTATTCCGGCCCCCTTTACTTTTCTGCACTTTACTTTCCGCTTGCTGACTCTGTGTGGTTGTTACTTATAAAGGCAATGCCTTCCCTGTTTACTGGGATTTTACGCCTTGGTGCTAGTCGCCAGCCCCTGGCCTATGGAAGGCGGGCTTGGGGTAGTCACGGCACGGGCCCCGAGGACGGGTCGTGACAAATGAGCTCAAGAACAACTCAATCCACAAAGGAAAGCAAGACTCAAATCCACAAGGAGAGTAAACAGTAAATCCACATAGGATAGTTCAACACAATCCACGAAGGAGAGTAACATAAGATTCAGCTCAACCAGGTATACTTTTTCAGATGTTACTTCGTGATTGCATCTTTCTTTTGTGCTATATCCTTTGTGGATTTCGGGAGACCTTCGGAGGTCTCGGGGTCCTTACTGAGTAGCTTGTACTCACCCCTGCACGGGCTATGCCCGCACCTTGTTGTGTTGGTTGCAGACGACGGACAACGCTGATCACGGTTGGGGCGTGGAGCAGGACGGTACCTGGAGGTGGACCACTGGGCGGGACATGCTCGGAGCGGACGTGGGACCCGAGGAGCCTGGAGGTTATCTGTACCCACCCTTCAGGTGGGATTGCCAGTGGACGACACGAGGCCGCCGTCTTTTCTTCAGTTGCTGTACTTTACCCTTTTTAGTTGTACTTTACAGTTGGGCTTGTATTTCGGCCCCCTTTACTTTTCTGCACTTTACTTTCCGCTTGCTGACTCTGTGTGGTTGTTACTTATAAAGGCAATGCCTTCCCTGTTTACTGGGATTTTACGCCTTGGTGCTAGTCGCCAGCCCCTGGCCTATGGAAGGCGGGCTTGGGGTAGTCACGGCACGGGCCCCGAGGACGGGTCGTGACAATAGTCATGAACTGGGATTCTCTTGTAACATCATATTCTTCAGGCGATTCTTCCTGTAAAACGTTTCTAGATGACCCAAGCACCCGCAATGATGACATGTATTTGGAGGGATGTGACATGAAGATTTTGTGTGCCTGTACTGGCCACACTGGTGGAGCACCACTAAACGGTCTGATGAACTGGCATCCAGAAACACTGTAGATAACTCTTTACAAACAGGTCCCTCTAGCACACCCTTGTTTCCAGATTTAGAACCTTCATTAGTTACTAGATATGCTAGATTGCCAATCACCTGCACTCTAGAGAGCAACTCAGCTAGGAATTCCTCATCCCACAGCTTCTCGAAACGATGGTCTCAAGAAAGGAGAACCCACTCCATGATCTCTGGATGAATACCCCTAATGAAGAGAGAAGTCTTCATCATGTCCTGTGACAATAACTCTAGATAAAAATACACATGCTCCTTGAAATGGTATGGATATGCATTCACCATCTGTTAGCCTTGTTGAATACGCATGAGCTCTTCCCTTTTCTTCATTTTCACCTATTTAGGTTTAAACCATAAGACGAAGAAGGTTTTAAAGACATCCCACATCATCTAAAATTTCAGTGATAGAGGACGACCAACTCCCATTCATTCAGAGTTGGACCTTCAAACAACCCCAAAACAGCACGCTCTCTGACAGGTTTGGGAGTTCCCAATACCCTTAACACACGTTCAACCTCTTCAAGCCACTCTCCTACCTCTAAAGGACCCCGATCACCCAAAAGGACAGGAAACTTCCGAGAATGAACAATAGATGGGCATGACATAATGAATACTAGGGAAACCTAACTGGGTGGAATTTTCTGTATGACACATAAAACATAGAGTCAAAACTGATATCATGTCGAAGCATCATCAAAGAAAGAGCCTTCATCTAAAACAACCAGCTCAAAAGAAACAAGAAAATACAAACAAAACTCCAAAATTCCTCTTTTAAAACCCCCTTTCCTATTTAGATTTCAAAACCTCCTTCCTTCAAGGCCAATTTCTAGATTCCAAACCCACTTTTCAAACCAAATTCGATTTTAAAAAAAATATCATTTCCCCCTTTTCATTTTCAGAACACACTTTCACCAATCAAAACCAAAACAGAACACAACTTATAACAAACCATCCGGATGAGGAACTAGTAGTTACACTTAACTTGGCGATATGGTAGTGAGACATGCCCCAATCCAGCGAAAACAACTAGGATAAGCTCAATTGTGCAATCAGACTCCACATGGGTCACTACTCCATGTGAGGTCACAAAATTTTGTTGGTCCACCTCCATTGTCATTCATCAATCCAAAAACAAAAGAAGAGGACTAAAAACCTTGACTACCCTTGGTGACTCGAGGTTCATAATGAGCAAGGGTTCATGATGTCTATCTCGTACCTATCTCCCATGTCCCGAAAATCCTAATATCCATCTACCAGACACCTCAAATTAAGAGAACCTCCATCTGATACCATTTTGTCACAAATCAACCCGGGTCGACCCTGAACCAGTCTCCCGAGCTGGTCCGCGACATGGCCCAAAGGGTGTTCCCGATCCCCACGGGCTTGCAACATGTGTCGAGAAACTAATATAATCAGTGGGAATGATTTGGATCATGAACAAAAGAAATACAAATAAATAAAAATTGACGATAAAAATCAAAATAGACGTGAAATGAAAGTAAAACCGAACATACATCCACATGAACTTACTAGTCACCTCCCAACCAAAGGCCGACCCTGCTCTAATAATGAGTAAATCAGCCAAGAAATCCTTAGCAAAATAAACCTGAAACTAAAATAATAAAATAGGTGTAATCATTAAAAATGCTCTGAAGGGATGCCAAAAGAAACCACAGAATCCAATGTCTCCTTTCCTGAATTAATCGATTAACACAAGTTTTAAATAAAATTAGAAAAGTATGGTTTTCACATTTTAAAATAAGAATCAAGTTTTTCCAATTTCAAAACCCAACACACACTACATTCCATTTCCAAAATCATTTTTCATTTTATAAATAGAAACCAAAATATAATGTATCAAAGCTGGGCCAGAGTAAAACAAGTAAAAAGTGATAACTAGAAATATAATAGTACAATAGAAAGTAAAAAATAAATAAAAAATTCCAGTAACCATAGGTGATCCTAAACATATCTAGAAGTCCCCTAGACATACTTGGTTTTGGAACCACCTACTGGAATATGGTGAAGCTCCTAAGTCTATAACCAACTGGCCAACCTATAACTGACCAATCTAGTGGCAAAGCCCGCCTTGCCTAACAAACAATCCAGGGGGTACTAACCCGTCTAATCAGGGTTGATCAGAAACCCTCACTCAAGCGTCAAATAGAAACCCCGGAACCCATGGTGGTTAAAATAATACCGTGTAATTAGGAATACCCTCACATGCGTGACTCATCTCAACCCACTTTCCTTCCCCAAACATGGACGCTTCCTCTGCGTTTACCCATAAAGGATTACTCTAGACAAGATCTCCCCCAAATACACATTCAATCATTTTACATTAACAAAGTTCCAATCAGTATTTCACACCACATAAGCATTCATACCATCTTTTAAAACAGCTTAAGTTGCCAACTGGGCATTCACATTTCCAAATCACATTATTTTCAAAAATCACCACCAAACATCACCCCTTTTATGTACAATTCCACATAGGATTTCAAGTTTGCACACCAATACACATTTACCAAAACAGTTCCAAGTCATTTTTAAAACCGTTTCCAAGTATACCATGAAAAACAGGATTTTAAAACATTTGAAACCAACCATGTCCCAAAATTCCCCATAGTTCGAATTTTAGAGAACACATTCAAAAATAATTTTAAAGAAACTTTTAACACCAACACACAATTTAGAAATTAAAGATCCATTCTTGATGGAAGATAAATGGAGATAGAATAGAAAACATTTGAGAGATCAAGGTTCATGTATAACATCCTTTTCCTACCTACGCTAAAAAATGTTGCAAACCAAATGAACAAACATTAAAGGACCCATTATAAACCATGTTTCCAAAAAAGCTTCCACAAAAAACCCCAATTATCATAAAAACCATGCTCCACTACCCACCTCATTTAGAAATCATAAAACCTCCCAAGCACCATCATAAAAAACTTTTTAAAACATTTTCATATAAACACAAGGCCATAAGAGGACATAGTCAAACATGCCAAAATAAGTTCACAAACCAACTATTTATCATCACAACAGTGTTAAAGATATACTTTTCATAAACCATTGATTCTCACCTTAGTATTACTATCAAAGTTAATGAAACCTTCGAAGTGTAATAAAATGAGGCATTTCACACCCATATCAATAAAACTAATTTTTTAGTAATATAAACAACTCCAACATAATGTATTGAGATAACCAAGGATGCCATAGAGGTGAAAATAATAATTAAAGAGAAATTGAAAACATGCAAGTGCCACCGAATTAGTGTAGAAGGGAAATGTTGGATTCACCTACCTCAAACCAATTGTGGACTCAACAACGCTTCAATTGAAGGAAGGATAACCTCCCATGCTCCAATTTCCCACCTAAAACAACAAGGCAAACATGAAAATAAATACCCAAGGAGTAGGGACTATGAAAAAATAAATAAAACCACCAAAAGCAAGAAAATAAAAACACTAAACCACCAGAATGACACCCCAATCTATTTTCAAAAAACTAACACTTTCATTAAAACCACAACTAACAACTCGCATAATTTAAATAACATAAGACAAGCCCCTTGAAACAATAAAACCTCTTTCCATATCATTTTACACATTAAACAATTCCTAGAATTACTAAACCAAACATACCAAACCAAATTTAGAAATAGACAACTGCCACCACACCATAATTAATGCTAAACATTTCATGAAAACCCACAATTCCATTTTGTAAAATAAGAGCATTTAAAATAAATACCCTATGTTCTAAGATTCTAAGCATTGCACATAATTAATCTTAAAAATATAGTTTTCACAAGACAAAACAACATCAAAAGGATATAATAAAATCAAAAAGTGTGTCAATGTGGTGTCAAAATAAATAAAAATCTCCACAAGATGAAATGAAAAATACAGGAGCATGGGTGGGGTAGAATACGCACAAGGGGCAGGTCGCTGAAGATGTGGAAGGGAGAGGGAAGACCTGGTGAGGGTGAGCACATAAGGGGGGAGATGCCTATATCGGGAGGTCGGAGCATGGTGGGGTGTGGTGGCTGGACGGAGGTGTATTGAGTAGGGATGAGCAAGTTGGCTGCCCCACTGGTAGGCTGGAGGAAGGCCTAGGCGGAAGGCCGATCGTGGTAGAGATCGGTGATGGAGGCCAGTGGGGCGTAAGCAGGCTGGCGACTGGGACTTGCATGGGTGAGGGTGAGAACGTCCTAAAGCTGGTCTCATGCTATAGTCACATGACGAGGACGCTAGGAAAGGGGTGTAGCACAAGAGGCAGGAGGCAGCGATGGTTGGTTGGCAGGTCAGAGGTGCGAGGGACGATGGCGGGGCTAGAGCCCAACGCTAGGGTTGAAGGGGGACTAGTATGCACCGAACAAGAGGACGAAAAAGGGGGGACTAGTTCGTGCTGGTAATGAGAAAAAAATGGGGGGATCCGCGGGTAGTTGGGTTAGGTTTATGGAATAGTTTTTATCCATTTTAATAAAATAAAAATAATTATAATAATATCACTAATAATAATAATAAACCAATAATAATAATAATAACTACAATAATACAATTAATAATAATAATGATATAAATAATAATAATTTAAAACCAATAATAATAATAATAATAATAGTAATAATAGTTACAACAATAATAAAATTATTGTTATTGTTGAACATTCTTTCCAAATCTTATCCCATTCATTTATCTTATTCCGAAAATCGGGTAATCACGCACCCATTGCACGACTTAGTAAACCACACTCGTCAACCCTACTCACTTGGGAACCCACCCAACACCTTGGGCGACTTTGCGGCTACCTCCAAATGTGAGGTGACCGTGGATGAGTTTGAAACCCACAAAAATTATCAAACGAAAAAACCTTTAAGTCGGTACCCAACGCTTACTTTGGCACGAGATCTCGGAGCAAAAAATTATTAAAATAGAAATAAATTCAAAAAGACAGATGTGACACATAACATCCATTATAATGTGTATGTTACAAGGTAAAATAGTAATATATAGTTGTTATCTTAATCTATTTCTTGCGTGAAATGAATTCTATCAAAAGAACTTGAAATAGTGTGTAAAAACATCCAAGCATAGTTCTTCATATACTAAAATATATTATGGTGTTGCATGTATTGCAATATTATCTTAGTTTATTTTGAATCAAAAGATATAAAAGAAATAAATAAATCCATCTGAAAAAAATAATGAGGTGTTACATTATACCCTCCTTAAAATGAATTTCTTACTCAAAATTCATCCGGGTTATCAGAGGGTTAATAATTGAAATTCTATTTCCCAGAAACCCACATCATAAAAAAATAATCAAACATCATTTTAAAAATCAATAGTTAGAAAGTAAAATTTACCAAAAGTAAATAATAAATAGTTCTCTACATAGGATATCATAGGCGATGATTTGGGCATGGAATAAATGCGTATATATTCATAGATATTGATCAAGATCACTGATCATACAAAAGTGGGTGATCTATAGAAATTTAACAATCATAAAACCATAAAGTAAATAAGTGTGAAATAGGTCATTGATATCATAAAGAATGATGATACTAAGAAACCATTTTATATCACGATTCATTTTATTAATTTTAGGGAATTTTCATTAGAAGATACACTTACTTGATTTTAGCACAGTCCCACCCTTTTATGTGCCTTGATTAATTTCTAATTCATATATTATTCCAATAAATTATGTTTAATTCATCACTCCTGATTCATTAGAAGATCATGAGATCCATAAATAGAATGATGGGTTATTCCATATATATTTATCACAACAAAAAGGTTTGAACAAGATATCAATGATTTATATGTCCAAATACTGGGAGATAATACATAATCTTACATAATTTATCTGAATTTTAAATTATACTTTCCATAAATGGATAAATAGATAATCCTTTCAAAAACTGAAAAGTCAAAAATTAGAAATAGGAGAACTAAATCACCTTAACATTTATCTCCCATATCTCATAAGACAGTTCTTGGTTGTCACATTCCAAACACGTGAAAACAATAACCATGTATTCTCTTGAAACATGATAATAACCTAATTTAATATACATCCTTTTTAAAAAAATGAATATTTCCTTCTTCAAAATATTATTGGATATATTCCTTAAGTACAATAATTTGTAAACTTTATCAATGATAGTATAACCCACTTTTCAAAAAATCCATAATAAGTTCTAAGGTAACTAGTATTGTCCAATTAATCACATCCAACATATATTTATCTAGACATCATTATCCTGACATAACGAATAATTTAAGGGTTACCATACCTTAATAAAAATATAATCGTTCATGAAATCACCTTTCTATTATTTTGGAACCATTATAGATATTCTTAATCCTTTGAAAAAAAATAAACTGAGAAATCCTTATATAATTCCCCATTCATAATTCTGAAATCAAAATACATAAATACTTTAATACTTCCACTTTAACGATTGGGATGGAATAATTCATTCCTTATTTTATAAGTAAATTCTTAGGTCAGGTCGTTGAGTTGGGTAATTGTCGTGTTCTCCACTAATGAGACATTGAACTCCATGACAATTCATCACCCAATGACTCTTTTTTACACAGAGATAACATTTTTCCATCTATTAGAATTATTCATTAAGGTTATTCTTCCCTTATCCTTAACATGAATGAAAAAATATTGTTTCCTATATGTTCCTTAACATGTAAACATTTATTGAAGTCTATATTTCTCTTATTCAACTTGTTTGAAATATCCCCAAAGCTAACATTGTTAATAATATATCGTGATAACTGATTCAGAATATTCTCAATATCATTGTCTCCTTTGATTTTCCCATTTTACTTCTTATCAGAAAATAGTTCATCACCTTCTATGTTAACCCAGTACATTATAGTTCCCTCCATCAACTACATTTAGAAATCATTTAGTAAGAAACAATTTTCACTGTGAGGAATCACATAATCTTGAAAACCCACTTATATTATGTCTACATTATGAAACCTTACTTAATATATGACACAATAGGTTCATCCTAGGTTATTAATAGCCAAATTATATTTAAATCCTTCATAATGATTCATTAAGAGTTTGTGAATTCCCAATGAATGTCCACTGGGTGTGTCAAACTAGGTGTGCAGCAAGGCCCATTGTCATGTATCTTGTTACGATTGAGTTAGTCCTGACACACCTTGTCAGAGTTTTTACCCCTAAGTACATCTATGCCAGAGAGAAATCCACTTGTAATATCTATATAGGGATGTACTTCTAGGAAACCTCTCACTCTATCATTTACCAAAATTCCATGACATTTCCCTAAACATTTACTAATACTTATATATATATTACATAGATCAATATAAATATCTTTAGATATACCCCTAGGGATCTCACTAAAATTTTCTCTACTTAGTTTTCAATGGTTGACTAAACTTTCAATCTGATTCCAACTCTAACGACCGAAGAATTATTTAAAAAATATTACATTACTTTTGCAGAATACATAATACATTCCACAAAAATATTCCCAAATACTATATTAGTTTAATGACTTTTGAAAAATGAAACACATTATTTTAATTTAGTGAAATATATTAAAAATCTCCCCTAAATATCTTCCCCTTTAGTTTTCCTACCTAAAACCATTCTTTATATCATGGGGAAAAGAAAATTGTAACGACCCAAAAAATTTACTTCTTTTATTTATGGATCTCTTTTATCCTAAAATTTTTTTATTATGTTTCACAATAAAAGCACATAAAATTACTTTAGACCCAAATTGTAGTTTTCAAAAATGATATCATTATTATAACAAATTAAGGTATACAGAATAATGATTAGTTACTTTAAATAGTATGATTAAAAACACTTATTTTTAAATTTAAATGATAAAATAATTTTAATTTTTTATGTTTTAAATTTCAATATGAAATTTCACTATTCAATTTCTATCTACTATTATTTTTAATAACTAAATATTTTCAAATTTAAAATTCAAATTTATCATACTTAGAAAATTATTGTTGTTAAATAAACATCATTTTTGAATTCTAAATGTCAAATTAACCTAGGATGAATTTTTAGAAATTTTCAAATAAGTTTCAATTTGATGAATAGTTTTTTTGAATAGTTTTTTTATTAATAGTATAAAAATATTTCATTATTAATCAACTTTTTTGGGAAATGATTTTCAAAAAATGGTCTTCTACAGTTGTGATCAGTAAGAAATTTAGAGTCTAATAAGATCAACATAATTTTTAGTGAATATTAAAGTATGAATAGTAACATCCCCGCATGAATAGTAATGAATTGTAAACATACCAAAAAATAGAAACTTCACCCATGAATGTATAAATACATTTCAGACATCTTAAAAGTGAAAAACGATCATAGTTTATGTTTTGGATTTTTTGTATGTCATAAATATTTTCTTTACTATTTAGTAAATAATTTAATAATTTAAAATTTAAATTTATTTTCCTAAATTGTAATAATATATTGTTACTTAATTGTATTATGGTTATATGATAGTTTTATGGGTCCATGATTGCTTTTTTAAGGTGTTACAAAATGAGTTATAGTTTTAAAGTTGTATTTTTGTAAAAAATTATGATTTTATATAAAAATTTAATTAAAAATATTAGGAAAATTATTTTCATAAAATGTAGTTCATTTTTGAATTCATATCATCTATATTAGGATATAATTAAGTTTTGGGATTTTTCTGAAACAATTGATTTTTCGGTGAATAATAAAAATACATATTTGAGTTCCGGGTGTTTAATGACATCGTTAATGATGTATTAAGGATATAATATTTCTGGTTGACTTATGAATAGTGAGATATTATATGAGGTTTCCTAAGTGGCCAATACCATGGGAAAATACCAAGGGAAATCCCATGGATTATCAAATACCACCGATGAGGTGTCCCTTTGAAATTAATAATTTACTCTCCCACTTTTCCTATAAATAGCAAGCCATATCCATCATTAATTTCATTCAAAAATCCTTCTCAACTAATATATGGTCTCTTTAACTCCCAAGGAGTCCTCTCAAGGATACTTCAAGCCTCTAAAGGTCCCGACATTCATGCTTTCGAAGTTACTCTTCAAGGTAATGGAACCTTTCACCATCCTCTTTTAAGTCATGACTTCCTTTATGTTATGTCTTATAGTTCCATTTTATTATGAGAGTGATTGTTCTTATACATCTTTAATACTATCCATTTATTTCTAAATTATGATATACACTTTTTTCTCTCATAAATTGAATTTATAAATTTTTATGTGATACCATTACGGTGCCGAATTTTCGTAAAAGAAATCATGCTTTCTCTTTATTTGTATGTTTTTTTTCATGTGGTGTGTCATTCAATTGTCCACAACATGATCCTATTTCTTTTATTATTTACCAATACTATATAATTATTCATTTATTGATGGTATACCCGTGTCCCCTCTCTATATATTATTTTCTAATCCATGTTATATAGTCGTTATGCTGTACAAATTACGTCTCAAAATTTCTCTCTCTTTTTCTCAATGAATTCTCTTGTTTTATTTGTTTGGATACCCAGACCTATTTAGTTTCTATGGGTTTTAATAGATAAAAAAATGATATATTTTCTTCTACAATTTACATTCATTTAATCATCACTACTTTTTAATTGGTTATAAATTACATAACAATCTTATTTTTAAGCACTTTTAAAACGTCAATATTTTAAAGTGAAACCCATTTATTTTACTCTATTTAGGTTATTTATGAAATGTTTGATTATAATATATGTGGATCACATGAAAATAATAACATATTAAGGGTGATCCCTAATAGAGCTCTAATTCATTGGGTAAATAATTAATCTCTAGAGATGAAAATTTTCATGATACCTTGGTGAATAACCTTGATAATTTTTATGACACCTTGGGGATGAACTTTGGTGATATTTTCATCAATGTCTAAATATAATGTTGTAGCCACATATTCATGTTATGATTAATGTTCTTTTCATTATTAAATTCCTCTACTTCCATGGATCATGTCTTTATGTTTTTATCATGTTCTAATTGGTTTCACAAGTAAACTGATTCCCGTATTTTCCTTAATGGGCCTTCTTCTCACTCTTTCCTTAGATTTATGTCTCCAGGATATGAGATGTTGTAATAGTATATAGGATGAAACCATGATGAAGCCTTAAGAGTGGTTTAGAATAATGTTTTCTGTTGTTTTTATGTATTATGTTCATGATTTCTAAGACACTATACTTTAAAGAGCCTCTGTTTGTAAAATGTAATGAAAAGTTATGTAATAAAAAGGTGGGATTCCATAGTTGGTATCAGATGATAGTTTAGTTATTTGTGGAATTTATTCTATGAAAACTTCATGAATAATCCTATATAAAAGATTAAATATATAACTACATCCTGGTATTATAGTGAGTATTGAGTAGGTGGTTTATCAAGAAAATATATCTATGTCTGGATACGAGCAGGTAGAGGTTACTCTGACAAAGAGGTACCTAGGAGTGAAACTCCGACAAGGAGTTTCAGGCTTGACACAGGGTATCCTGGTACACGACAATGTGCCTTGCAGCACTCCTAGATTGACACTCTCTGGGGATATGTTTGGTTAATCACAATCATTTTATGAAACATTATGAAGGATTTATAGAAAATTAAATTGTTATTAAAGAATAATATCTATTTTAAGTATGATTTTTAATACATTAAATTACATTATAATTATATGATTCATAATATTAATAAATTTCTAATAAAGAAAAATTACTAGGACGCAATTTCTTTGAGGGGGGAAGGATGTAACGACCCGAAAAATGTAGTTTTATTTATGGATCACATTTCTCCTAATAAATTTTTATTATGTTTTACAGTAAAAACACATCAAATTACTTCGGACCCAAATTGTATTTTTCAAAAATGATATAATTATTATAAAAAATTAAGGTATATAAAATAATTATTATTTTAATTAAATATTATGATAAAAAACACATATTTATAAATTTAAATGATAAAATAATTTTACTTTTTTTATGTTATAAATTTCACTATGCAATTTCACTATTAATTTTCTATCCGCTATAATTTTTAATAACTAAAAATTTTCATATTTAATGTCAAATTTCTCATACCTAGAAAATTATTATGGTAAAATAAACATCATTTTTAAATTCCAGATTTCAAAATTAACCTAGGATTATTTTTTATAAATTTTCTAAGAAGTTTCAGTTTGATGAATAGTATTTGATGAATAGTTTTTTTATGAATAGTATAAAAATATTTTATAATTAATGAACCTTTTTTGTGAAATGATTTTCAAAAAATGGCCTTCTATATTTGTGATCAGTACGAAATTTAGAATCTAATAAGATCAACTTCATTTTTAGTTAATAGTAATGTATGAATAGTAACATACCCCTATGAATAGTAATGAATAGTAAATCGACCATGAAAATAGAAACTTCACCCATGAATGTATAAATACATATTAGATGTCTTAAATGTAAAAAAATGATCATAGTTTAAGTTTTGGTATTTTTTACGTAATAAATATTTTATTTACAACTTTACAATTAATTTAATAATTTAAAATAGAAATTTGTTTTCATAAAACTTTATCATATTTTGTTACTTTATTTTCTTATGGTTATACGATAATTTTACGGGGCCTTGATTACTTTTATGAGGTGTTACAAAATGAGTTATAGTTTTAAAGTTTTATTTTAGGAATAAATAATGATTTAATTTAAAAGTTAAATTAAAAATATTTAGAAAATTATTTTCATAAGATGGAGTTCATTTTTGAATTTAGAGAATCTATATTAGGTTATAGTGAATTTTTGGGATTTTTCTGAAACAATAGATTTTTTGGTGAATAGTAAAAATACAATTTTGACTTTCGGCTGTTTAATGACATCATTAATGATGTATTAATGATATAATCTTTCTGTTATACTTATTAATAGTGATATATTCTATGAGGTGTCCCATGTGGCCAATACCATGGTAAAATACCATGGGCAAACCCATGGTTTTGCTAATACCACCGATGAGGTGTCCCTTGTAAATTAATAAGTTACTCCCTCAATTTTCCAATAACACCTAGTCATTTCCCTCAATCATTTCATTCAAAAATCATCCTCAATAAAGTTATGGTCTTTTTACCTCCCAAGGATCCCTCCCAAGGTCCCCTAAAGCCTTCCAAGGTCCCGACCTTCATGTTTTTGAAGTTACTCTTCAAGGAAAGGGAATGTTTTCCCTCCTCTTTAAAGTCATGACTTCAATTGTGTTATTTCTTATAGTTAAATTTTACTATGAGAGGTATTGTTATTATATATCTTTACTATGGTCCATTTCATTTCAAAATGATTAGATACCCTTCCCGCTCTCTTAAATTCATTTTATGAATTTTTATATGATGCCGTTAGGCTGCCGAATTTTCGTAAAAGAAATCCTGCTTTCTCTTTCCTTACAAGTTTCTTTTTCATGTGGTGTGTCATTAAATTTTCCCCACTATGATTTTATTTCATTTTATTCTATACCTCCACTTTAAGATGATTCATTTATTTATGGGATACCCTTATCCCCTCTCTTTATATTATTTTCTAAAACCATGTTATATAGTTGTTATGCTGCAGAAATTTCATCTCAAAAATTTCTCTCTATTTTTCTCATGGAATTATCTTGTTTTATTTATGTGGATACCCAGACCTATTTCCTTTTTTATAGGTTTTAATAGTTATAGAAAAATGGTATATTTTATTCTATAATTCACATACATTTAACCCACACACCTTTTCCATGGGTTATAAATTACATAACGATCTTATTTTTATGCACTTTTAAAACGTCACGATTTTAAAGTGAAACCCATTTCTTTTACTCTCTTTAGGTTATTTATAAAATGTTATATTATGATCTATATGGATAACATGAAAATAATGGCATATTAAGGGTTCAACTTGATATTGCTTCAATGCATTGGGTAAATAATTAATCTCTATAGATGACAAGTTTCACGATGCCTTGGTAAATAACCTTGGTAATTTTTCTAAAACCTTGGGGATAAACCTTAGTGATATGTTCCTGAATGTCTAAATGGAATGTTTAACCCACATATTAAAGTTATGATTCAAGTTATTTTCACTATGAAATGCCTCAACTTCCATTGCTCATGTCTTTATGTATTTTATCAAGTTCTTATTGATTTCACAAGTAAATGGATTCCCTTATTTACCTTACTGGGCCTTCTACTTACCCTTTCCTATGATGTATGTCTCCAGGATATGAAATTCCATAATTGTACATAGGTTGAACCTATGATGAAGCCTTACAAGTGGTTTAGAAGAATGTTTAATGATTTTTTCATGTATTATGTTACTTATTTCCAAGACACTAGACTTTAAAGATCATCTGTCTGTAAAATGTAATGAAACGTTATGTAATAAAAAGTAGGGATACCATAGAAACACCTGAAAGGGGTGATCCCAGTTTCTTAGTAAGTGTAAAAAAGGAAAATATTATTCAAAAAATGAACATAATAATGTAAAAACATTATAATAAATTTATAAAATCATACTATGTATAACATATATCAAAATATTGAGTCATTAAATTTGGGAGTTCAGAAAGAATAAATCATAATGGAACATGAGCCATGAGAAAATATAATTGGTATAAAACATGGAATTATGGAAAAAATAGAATTATATAAAGTCATTTCCATATTATCTGAGGTTAATTTTCATTCCCATCATAGTTTGAAAAAGTTTTTACGGAATAGAGTTCACTCTTCATTCCAGCCGTGTATTACCTAAACATGTTCACTTACTGTTCGCGTCATGTATTACTAAAGCAAGAACATTTCTTGTTATAGCCCTTTATTACTGAACTGAGATCATTTACCATTCTAGTCTTGTTATCTCATGAGATATAAATCTCTACCCAATTCATTGGAGAAAGATATAGGTCCCAACTATCTCATAATGAAATCATTCTTATGTGTGCCACAAAAAAATCATTCATCATAGCATACCCCAACGAATAAAATGGGTTTCTTAAACAACATTACATCATAACATAAACCATGTAAATTTTTTGGATTTCCTAAATAGAATTAAATAATAAAAACAATCACATCATATCAATAATAGGGATAGAATAGTTGAATCATATCCCTATTAAAGAATTCCATCTTACATGGAAAATAATTTTTATTGAACACTTGAAATTAATTCATGAGGAAAGTATCATTTCTTTTTTGAAAATAATTTATTTTATTAAAATAACATTTAATTTTAATATAAAATATGTTATTTTAAATTAAACATGAAATATTATAAGGGAATCTTCATGTAAATAATATGTTATGTAAGTAAAAAAATATGATCATTCCATATAAGTAAAAAACAGTCTCCTCTTACTTTTTTGTAGAAAAGTAAAAAAGTACCTCGTTTTGAAAAAGAAAGAAATATTCATTTCAAAATGTTTTGTAAAAAGTAAAAATTAGGTAAAAATGAATTTAAAAATCCACATTAGAATAGTAAAACATTTTATGAAATTATTTTTAGAAAATATGGACATGGATGACATATAATCCCCAATAAATACTTACGTACAAACAATTTCAGATAATAATGAGATTAGTAAAATTATCCCTTACCGTACATCTATATTACATAATATGTATCATAAAATATTGAATAGTTTATTAAATAGGGTTATAATATTCATCCAGAACCGTATTTATAATAATGATATCATATGTGATCACATTATCGCATGTTTAATTATATTTCATTGTTACTATTATTTCGGGTGCTATTTGCTGCATGTTTTATCATATAAATCCTAGTTATTATTCATGAGATTACTTTATATCATTTATATAATGATTATAATTTAATATATATCATATTTATTCATTATATATATTTATATAATCATTTTTTAATAAGATCATGAAGAATGTATCACATTGCATCATGGAGATGGTAGACCGTGTGTACGCACGACCGATGATATCATTCCTTTAATTTTGAACTGGTATAGAAATGGATGGTATATATATTGTTAAATAATAAATATATTGTTGTAATAATCATATATAGTTATTATTTATATCATTATACCCATCCAAGTAATGTTTTGTTGAAAAACAGTTTACACCACAACGTGGATAAAATAAGTTGTACATACACATGTGTCATGATTTCATTTTTAGTAGGAGAGATAAAAGGATTAATATGTTTGTTATTTAATTATAATAACATATAATAATATATTATATACTAGAGTAATTACATTATAATGGTAACAAATTCATAAGAGGGATTATAAGAAAAAATAAGCTTGAAGGAATCAATAGTGGAGATTACATCTTCTTTGATGAGCTCCCCCTAGAGCTCCTATTAAAGTCACTAGAGTTGGTATTTTAGATAAAAATATCATCTAGAAATTAAGTATGAAAATTTATAAGGTAAATGGTCAGGGTATATCCAGGATTTGATTCTAAAAGTGAAGTTAATAAGTGAGGTAGAAGGTACCCTTTTTTAATTGAGGTGATGGGCAGTTTTGGAATCTCCAAAAACATTGACTTATATTAAAATAAAAATATTTCCAAAAACATTGAAAATATTATATTTTTGAATATGGGATGATATATGGTTTTAATATAATATTAAGATAAATATTAACCGCATTTTTATATCTATTTAAACATTATCATTTTAATTAACCCTTAGTTATTCTATTTTAACTCTAATTAAAGCAAAAAATGATTCAATAATAAAATAGTTTACTTTTTACTTATTTGATTTAAATTCGACCATACATGAAACATTTACAATATTTTAGACCATATAATAATTAATTCATATTTTTAAAAATTTTATTATGATTTTTATATAATTTAATAATACATTATTTTAATAAAAAAAGAATATTGTCAATTCTGAAACTATTCAGTTCCATTATTTTTAAAAATATTAAAATAACAAGTTAACATCAAAAAAATATTTTATTATATTTATAATATGTAAAGATAGTATATAAAATTAAATTTCTATATTAATTATCCCAAATTATATTTATTTTAATATTTTTAATAACATTTATTTAATGTTTCCATTAATTAGATAATTACTCTAGCAGTGTTGGGTAATTATTTGATATACTTATTTGATGTATAAGAATTAAAAATAAATGTATATAATGAATAAAAATCCGATATATTTCATAATAATACTTATAGTTGAATATATATTTTGGAAAATCCAACATTGGAAATGTTATATTTATTAAAACAGGAATGTGAAAATTTTGACATCAATTTAATTAAAATATTTTAAGTGTCATAATCTTTTCCATGTGGTTCCAAATGGTAAATAATTCAAAAATTGGATTTCTAAGTTTAAAATATAGTAAAGATTATTAGGTCATGTGTTTTGGTCCTTAAATGGTTATTATAATTTTAATTAAAATTATTTTATTATTTTTTTGTCAATTAAATAATTTATACATCATCATAGTATAATCCTTTAAGGTAATTATTTATATCCTAAAAACATAAAATAATTTACAATGATCAATGAAAAAAAAATTATAATTTAAATTAGTATTTATAGTTGAATTTGTCTTTTATATAACCTTATATAAAAAAAATATATTTATTAAAAGTTGAGTAAGACATATTTAACTCTTCTTTAAATAAAATATATTTAATGTCACAATCTCATTAAAATGGCTTCCGAAGGATACCATTTCTACCCAAGGATGATTAAGTTTGAAACACACTCATCCAATGATATTAAAATATGTTTTAGGATAATTTTATAATATTATTGTTACCCTTAATTACCAGATTTACCTTTTTACTATATTAATAAAAATTACAAATATTACAATTCATATTGAAAAAAATAAAAGATTTTTATTATCATAATTTGTAACCACTGATTAAAAATATGGAATCCACTTTTAAAAATTCTAAACACGCAAGTTTTATAAATTAATTTAAAATCAATCACATGGTCGGAATGAAAAAACATGTTTTAAAAGTTAAAACATACAAAAGGTTGAAATGTTTTCATATATAAATTCAATAGGAAATTAATTCCAATGATCTAACTTATATTAATTAATAAAAATATAATATAATTATCCTTTATAACAATCATAAATAAAATTTAACACTATAAAAAAGTTTGATGAATAAATAGTTTTCAATTAAATTGCATTATTTTTCTACTATTCATCAAAATGTGAAACTTATCATAAAAATACCAACAATTAAAGGAAAGTATATTTTGATAATATTATTTCAATGAATAAGTTTAATTCATTAAATATAATAATTTGTTTTTCAAAAAATAGATTTTAAATCACTGCTCCATTGAAATGCGACAAAACTACACTTTTTGAAAAATATTTATTTTATTATGAAAAATTGAATTTGTTCTTATATATTGTTTAGAAAACATAGAAGATGATTTTTACACATTATATTGAATGTATTAAATATATATTTAATTAATAAAATCTATTAATATTGATTTTATTATTTTATAAACTCACTTATTTTTTTAAATAGTTTTTTCATAAAACATATCATTTTTAAAAAAAGGTTTTTATTTTCATTTATAATTAATTTCTCACCAAATAATTAATTATATATACATGTGTAAAGGATATTTTCATAATTCAGTTAATAATATTTATACCCACCCTTATAATGGCTAGGTTATAAGGTAACATAATAATATTTTGTCTTTAACTTAAACCCGATCTTGCATGAAATGAATTATATCAAAAGAACTTAGAATAGTGTGTGACAAGAGCCAAGTATTTTGTTGCATATACTGCAAGATAAACTTGTGTTTCTTATAGTGCAAA
Organism: Viscum album; assembly: GCA_963277665.1. NCBI lineage: Eukaryota > Viridiplantae > Streptophyta > Magnoliopsida > Santalales > Viscaceae > Viscum > Viscum album. The sequence continues at coordinate 2,102,541,136 of OY728145.1, read as the reverse complement.
CTTGCCTTGGTGTAGTGTACAACATAATAAATCAAATAAATTAAAAAAACCATTCTTATAAAAATACTGAGGTGTTACACCCTCGATGATAGATACCTTGTGCTCTACATAAGATGCTTTAGATTCTATGACTAAGATGCCTACATGAGATTCCCTCCTATGAGGAAGAATTGAAATGAACAATATTTACAGAGTCTTTATATTCCAGAAATTCCCAAGGTGAATACTCTCCTGACCAAATGTTTCTTCCCCATCAGGACCCACTTGAATGTCCAGATAGAAATATTGCAATCAACCGGTGTCTACAAAGAGATGACACCAGGAATGATTCCACGAAGATGAGTTCCCTCTATGAGGGAGACCAAGACTTGGAAACAACTTACAAAGAGGAATCCCTATAAAGATAAAAAATACTCCCAACATCCCATTTCTATTTAGGATCACACATATATGATGAAATTTATGAGGGTCACCCACCTTTGGAATGTGAGAATGTGGGGAAACAATGTGATGCCAATGCAGGTTAACACACGTTGCGACACAACCCAGAAAAGTCATTATATATAGAAATGGTGAACATGAAGTGAAACAATTATCCTTAATATGGGGAATAGAATAATTTGAGACATCATTATATTAACATGTCATTGAATCTAGTTATCCATTACTAAGACCCACTAAGAAAATAGTGGTCCTGAAAAAGAACTCCCTATAAAATGGGGTAATTAAACATTGGGATTCTGATATCCACATAGTCAGTGAAAACATCACTCTCTAACAATGGAATATTTAATGAAGTTTGGTAATTGGACTTTTTTATCATTTTATTCATAATGATAGATGATTCATACTACTTTTTAGAACCAAAGCTTTAGGAAACCAGCCACCCAATCCTCATTGATGATGGGGAAAGAGAATTGTCAATTCAGCAATCCTGTATGACTCCACCTCCCCCTCAACATCCACTATGACTACAGATAATAGGAACTCATTCCCCATTTCACGCTCTGAAATTATATATAATAGGGTGAAAGACACCCTCATACATTGGTACAAGGAATAGGGGGTTATTCGCACAAGGGATATGCCCAACCGGGTCATAGAGGTTTCAGTTCCTCACCTAGATTACCACCCCAAGTGACGGATAGGGAGAAACCTCTTACCACTGCAATAGAAAATCATTTCAGGAACCTCTCCCCAAATAAATCTCATGACATTTTAACCTAATTAAGGATGGTGGGGGACACCCGAGTCACCGCGGTTGTGAATACTGATTGAGAGCCACCAGGAAGGGCTCCCACCAAGCCCTTTCAGCACTAGCAACAACCATACCTTCAGGATTAATAATAACAGAACTATAAACCCTCACTGTATTCCCCATTCTAGACCAACTGGTGTCAAATTTGGACATAAGATTAGATGAATTTCTGTTAAGGGAAATCATCTTCTGCATCTCCAGTGGACCACTCCACCACCAGTGCATTCCACCAGATCACTAAAATAGATGAGAATGGATCCATCCATGCCCATTTTGGATTGAGACCTCTTCCAACTCACATGAAGGCTAGTATGACTCTATCAATCATCATAACCAAAACCAACCATTACAATCCAACCCATAATGATGAGTTTCAGTTTGGATGTCGTCCTTGCACTATCACTGACATAAAGTAAGGTTCTCAATACTCTCATAATTAGTGAGAATGTACTCTTCATGCATTTCCTAGTTACAACTAAAGTCCTATCCACTTCAAAAACTAGCATCGAGGTCCCCCCATGATAACACCATCATCTATCGTGATGTTCCTCCCCATATTCCCATCGATGATAGTAGAGGTCCTCCCCACTCCAGTATGAACCAAAGTGGAGGTCCTCCCTATTTTATCGACATTCATCATAGAGGTCCTCCCTTTGTTCCCATAAAATAGAGAAAAGGTCCTCCCCACAAGATAATTGACCGAATCATAGGTCCTCCCCAATTTATTGACATTCATCATGGAGGTCCTCCCCATGTTCCCACGGATCAAGGAAGAGGTCCTTCCCACTTTATCATCTATCAGTACAGAGGTACTCCTCATACATATGCTTCCCAATGTGGAGGTCATCCCCATGACTTAACCATGTAGAGTGCAGGTCCTACCCAATCCTTCAATATTCAACATAGAGGCCCTCTCCAAGTTCATACTAATAATATCGTAGTCCTTCCATATGATTTTTAGAATCCAGTACATAATACCTATCTGTATTCCAATTCCTCAATTTGGAGTTCCTCACAGTGTCCTTTTAGATTAGTATGAAGGTCCTCATCATCTGTTGAATCTCTAGTACAAAGGTCCTACCTATTATATCACTACTGATCAATATATAGGTCCTCCCTATGTTCTCACTGACCAAAGTAGAAGCCCTCCTTGCTTGGTCAATAACCAGAGCATATGTCCTCCCCATTCCTACAAGAGTCAAAGTAGAGATCCTCCCTGATCCAAAAACAAGTTATATGGGTGCCCTTACCATATCATAGTTATTAATAATTGAAGTCCTCTCAATGATATCACCTTACAGTATTGAGGTCTTGCCCATGCTGAAGAACTACCCTACCCAAAAGTACCATCCTTGGGAAGAAGGGAGAATCATCGTCACTAAGGATAAAATCCTAGGAAGTTCCAAGTCATCATCAATACCATTCTCATCTTGGATTCCAAGGAGGAATGGAACTGCATTGGAAACCCTTCCCCCATTCATCAGTATTAGAAAATTGAGAAGTATTCATGGTGTTGAAGTTTTTCATCTCAGAAGATGAAATCCCTAGAATTCCCAAATACCTCCATATGTACATGCAGGTGGAGGATGATTTGGATACCTTCCTAGGGATCAGGGTAAAAACTTATCTATCATCACCAGTTTCCCTATACACCTCTACATAGGATCCTAAGGAACTATTCTAGAATTGGATTGATGATAAGCATCTAGTTGAGAAAACTAGAAGTGCTATAACCCTCACACATGAGGCAGTGGGAGACACACCATCCTATAGTAATGAGATGTTATATTTGGTTCCGCCATCAAGATATGGCATGTAATTTAGAGAAAATATAACACATGATGGGGATTCTCTATTATCTAACCAACCAGCACACCAATCCAGATCAGTTCCACCACCAACCTGTCGGCTAACACTAATTGGATCATAGTCCAACCAAGAGTAGGAACACACTTCTTAGAAAGAAAGAATATTGTATACTATAACTAAGGATAATTTTTCGATGATATTATTCCTAAATAAAACCTCCAACATTGATATAATGGATTCCCTAACCAAGGGACATGTTGTGCGCTTCCACTAGATTATATTGGTGGCATATTTTTGCCTCCGTGACTGTGAGTTAGTCTACCCATGAAGATGAGAGTACCTCGATGACATTGATTAGTAGTACCACATGGTTATGTAGGAAGCACTCATAGTCACTCAGCACCCTATGTCAGCTAGATATCACCAAAAACTCTAATAGATATGTGTTAACAGCCTCACAGTGCTCTGTAGAATCATGAAAGAGGCATATTTGCACATATAATTACAGGGATAGTGATAGTACGCTGCACTCCACTTTAGCCATATCTTGTGACATCCTGAAAGATCCATGAATATTTATTATTTTACTTTGGGTATGAATACAATAAATATTGTTTCGCTAAGATACCTATGGATGGGGGCACCAAAATATGGGCTGATAGAAAAAACCCACTCCCTAGTGAAGCATAGTATTAAATTGACCCTCATAGAGGTGTCCACACTCACTTGAAAAGGTTGGACCCCATCCTAAAAGATACCTTCACATTGTTTCCAACGATTTAGAATATAATCATTGGCAAGGGACCTCTAAGGACCTGTTTTCTATCTAATAACACATGGATGACAATGGTCGATCATGAAATTGTTGCCTTACTATAGCAGGTCATAGATCAAAATAGAATTCTCAACGAGATACTTACAAAGAAATGCCTAGATTATATAACACCTCAACAGTATCCTATTCTTCCTGCTTATGGACAAACACATTTCATCCTCATCCAATTTCCCCAATTGAGTTAAGAGATCTTGTGCATCCTGAAATAGTAGATGTAGTAGTTTATGAAATGGAATTGAGATACACGTCATTAAATCCACCTGACCAACGTGATAATCCTCCTTGTGAACCACGTTGATCCAATCCATAATCCACCAATCCTTAATATCATGTTTATCTTATTTTCAATGCACTAGTGGTAATGAATTCTCTTCAATATAGAAAACCCCACCACGATGATTTGATAACTTCTCTCACATCTTGCCATGATTCCCCAGAGACCCAAAAGGCAGTGATCCCACCTGATGGAAATCTGTATCTGACATGGCTGGATGAAATTAAAGAATCCCTAGATTGTAGGAACCCTAATTTTAACCCTTTAAATGAGATGGGAATCCCACTGCAACATTTGAACCATGTCATCTCAAGGTGAAGGCCCATGTTGAAAACCCCATAGTAGAAGGATCCCACCCAGCTCTGATTTTTTTAAATACATTGGAAGGTTCTATATTTATCTAGTATAACCAATTACCCATATGGTAAATTACTGGCTGGGAAGTCCTATGTAGATATTTTCTCTACTAGTTCAGTTCCACCACCTATAAGACATGAATTACTAACCTCTTCAAGTGTAAGAAACTGTCTAATTAGCATGTTACAGACTATGTATCCCAAATGGAAGGGCCTCACATATTCACTCGATATTCGGATTACCCAAGTTAAGATGTTAAATATGTGAATGAGGGACATCAATACAGATATGGTACCTACCCTCATCACTAAAAACATCCTAAGAAAGTTTACAGATTTCTCTAACATGGCCCAACTCCTGGAGGAAGCCCTACGGTAGGTAAAACATGAATTCCCATTCCCTATCACAACTCTTTTAAGAAGAAACTCCATTGAAGATATATCTACCATAGTTTAGGTAGAGGTATTAGAGCCTCTATAGTGTTTTCCTCCTCCACCAGTAGTGCCTCATTGAGTGGCGTAGCCACATCAAGCTCATCCACTCCTAGTGAAGAATCAACAACCACTACCTTTCCAAGCATAGATGCCTAGATGAGAGAATGTGACCCCAACCCCTTGTCATGATATTTCCCCTATTCAAGGTCGGGATCTAAGATTACCGTTCCCATATAGAAATAACCAGACCTATTCCTTTAAGGATTCATAAGTTCCTGATTATTTTTTAGTTCCCTTGAGTAGTAGATTTTGACGCTACTAGAGTGTAGGAATCCTCATAAATCCAAGTGTACTAATTAATTAGAATATTTACCTTACCAAATGATCCTTGGAAACAATATGAAACAATTATATGTGTTCAAGAAATAGATTCAAGACCATTTGGATAATCATTTTATCAATTTGGGAAATGTCCCAACATTGGTGGAAAACATGTATTCCATGCCTAACATCGATAGTGAAGGAGAATGGATACTAGTTTCCAACTGTAGGACTCATAATTATGAAAGGTTGTAGAATTTTAGACTATTTAATAAAACCAATGGATTAATTTGTTCTATATTAGGCTATCTTGAACGTTCTAAGGTTTTCATGTCTCCTTTGGTTGCCGAGTCTACCTCCATCTCACAGCCTTCTACGTCTCAGATGAGAGGAAAATGATGACATAAGGGAAAGAAAATCTTCCTAGTGTCGAAGTCATCTTGTACCCTCAGTGATTTCATGGATCAAGAGTTGGGAATCACTCCTAGGTTCATCCATAAATCGGGAGACCCCTATGATGGTAAGAAGTAGTAAGAATCTATGAATACCATCGAGTTGGAAGATCCCTTCATTTCCCCTAATGATAAGGAATATCAGCATGTTCCCCGAGTGCCTTTGGTCGATGTCATCAAAGAGGAAGTCAGAGACATGTGAAATGCATGAATTCTCAGGTGAGTACATCAATCCAAGAATTTCATGCTACTAAATCAAGGAAGAATGTGTTGTGTAGATCTCAGAAGGCACAATACTCCCAAACCATTATATCAGACATTCCACCATAGCCTATTGTGCTAATAAACTGGGAAGAGCATCCGAACTTGCATCGTGATTGGCAGCATACTATAAAAATAAGGCCTCATCCAACCTAAAATAATCCAATAGTTGTTTTGGGTGAATTTTTGGACGAGTAGCATGATGTTTCTAGCACAAGCTAGAATTCAGTGGTACGTCTAGAAATACCTATCATGCTTCCTACCAATGGGTAACCCCCTACGGTAAGAAACTCATTTTTGGATTGAATGTATGTTGTGTTGAGGCACATCACCAAAATACCTATAAGAATCTGGATCCTTGAGGCCCTCCTCTTATCAGAATTTATGCGTGAGGCTCTCGAAGAGGCTTTGAAATCCCTCATCTAGTTTAAAGTGGAGGTAATTGATGCAGAACACTTCCATACTGAGGAGATCTAATAGGAAGAATGATAAGAAGTCATCTCATTATCCGTAGAGGATGATGGAACCCTATTATAGGGTAATATTATCCAACACTACATCACATGCTTGTTCAGTGGTGTGGATGTCTGTCAATGTCTGGTGAAAATTGGTTATATTATAAATCTATTCTTGATCGGGATGCTTCAAATGTTAAGACTAACTGAAAAAGATTTGATTCCCTCTAACATGAATATTTATGGTTATGATAGGGTTAAATAGATATTTTGTGGATGAATCCAGTTGAAGTCCTAGTTTAGTGGCTTAATAGTGAAAAATGAAATCATGGTCATTTTAGAGGATACAACCTACAAGGTGTTGGGTATACCATAGCTCCAACTACATCCAGCAGTCCCCTACTCATATCACCAATGCCTCTGGTACTCTTTCAATGGTCAAGTAGGTATGATCTAGGGTGGTTCTCTCGCTTAAAATATTTTGAATCCCAATATTTGGATTCCATAAATTATAATAGAAAGGATAATTAGGTCCATAACAATAAGGTAGAGAAAATCACTATTACAACCAGCCCTTAGAAAGTCTTGGAAAAGGCTTTTATCCTCTCCGTTCACCGGTTGGATGCTACGAAAATAGTCTTTGGAGGTTTCTTTGTAATTTTTTAGATCAAAGTGCTCTATTTAACTATGTATAAGTATCATTAGAAGATTCCTTGGCATTCATACACTGGGTAGGCCTAGATGATACCTGAAACCCATACCCTAATGACATATTGAGATGTTTTCCCCATGGCTACCATCATGAATTATACCTATGAGTTCCACAGAACAAATTTGAATCTACATAAAGTTAACCACCACCATTTCTTTGACATATATCATGGTCCTCCCAGTCGAAGACCTGATAGAATTTTTTTGAAAACCTTTAACTCGATGGTTTTAGTAGGTTTAGAGTTCATTGGAAAATATTCTTGTATCCACCCAAGCCAGCCCCAAAATTTTCCCAGAAATTGTTGTCCAAGACAAAAATCCTCCTAATAATTCCCCAAACTCAGACAACGAAGTGGAATTAGAAGGTGCACCTCTAGTACATAAAGAGGGAATCCCCACCACCATTGATGAGTTGGTTCAATTAATCCTTGGTACTAAGGCAGATCCAAGGTAAATGTTGGTCAGTGCAGCCATGCATCCCTAAGAATAACAGAATTATATGGATTTTTAAAAGAAACATCATGATATATTTTCCTAGAGTTATTATGATTATCAAATACTAGAACATCAGTTCACCATCCCCTATCTTGGTCTCCTGGGGGGTCATCATGGGTTTAAGTATCCTCCCATGAATATGCACCCTTCACATGGTGCAATTATCAAGGTTGAAATTTATAAGCTCATAGAATCCAACATCGTGAAAGAGGGTTATTACCCCAAATGGATTGCCAAGATAATTATTATTAGGAAGAATAATAGGTTGGGTATAGTGTATAAGAACTTCCATTATCTCAACCTCCATTGTCTAAAGGATGAATTTCCATTTCTAGTTAAGACTTTCTTGATCAAAACCGCCACTGGGATACATGATATCTCCTTCACCGATGGATATTCTGGATACAATCATATCCAGATAGCCCTCGAGGATTAGGATCACATAGCCTTTAGAACACCAAAAGAGAACTTTTAAAATTAGGTGATTTCTTTCATTCTAAATAATATAGGATCCAAATATCAGATATTCATGAACCACTTATTCAAAGAAATACTCCAGATTCTAGTGGAATCCTACATAGATGATTTGTTGAAAAAATTATTACAAATTTCTGACAATATCATAGATATTGATATGGTGTTAGGCTTCCTCTCCTCCCATAATTTTAAGTTAAAACCCTTAAATTTTTCATTCAGGGTTATCTCTAGGATGTTTATCGGTTTCATAATTATATATAGATGGATTGAGATCATTTTAGAGAAGTTCAAACCATCATCCTTATGCATCCTCTGAGAAATGTTCAGGAGATTAAAGACTCCAAGGAAACGTATAGTACCTAGGAAAATTCATCACAAATATAGACAGAAAGTTTAATTACTATTCCAGACGTCTAAATAAAGGTCCGTATACTAGTGGGATGAAGAGTCCTAGAATAATTTTGATGAAATAATGAAGTCCTACTACAACCTCTGATTCTGATGCCACCAATCTCTAGGAATCCTATGGTCCTTTATGTGACTCATGGAATGATAGCTTCGCACCCATCTCACCCAAAAGAATATTGAAGGAAGAGAGAATATATTATACTATCTTAGTCTCATGATCCATGATATGGAGGCTATATACTCTCGTATTGAGAAGATATGTCTCATTCTATTTTCATATTGTAAAAGTTATGGAAGTATCTAAAACATCATGAGATACAACTCTTGTCTTATGTGGACCTAATAAACTATATCCTAAATTCCCTAAATATTATATGAAATATAGTACATTGGGTGGTGATCCTTCAGTAGTTCAGCATCATGTTCATCTTGTAGAAAGATGTAGATTGATAGGTCTTCTCTGATTTTATGGTAACTCAACCAGATCCTAAAGAATTGCATTTGGATTTAACTTTTCTAGGTAATGATATCCTCCTAGTATATTATGCAACACTGTGTTGGAAGATTCACTTTTATGGTGCATCTTGGAACCTAAACAGTATAAGGATTAATTATCCAAATCTTAATAGAGTAGGCATAAGGATCATTGGCATCACCCCTACATCAAATATTCTTCTCAACTCATTCCTAAGGTTAGAAGGATTCACTATCAATGAGGTAGATTATTAGGCTATCATTAATGGTCTCAAGATGGCCCTTGAGATTGATTTACCCCACTTTCATGTGAAGGGAAACTCTGAGATATTCATCAAACAGATCAATGGTGACTATATAGGATGTAATACAGAGCTCCTACCATTACAAGAGCACACCCACCAATTGATTTCCTAGTTCCCTTATCAACTAGAGTTGAATCATTTTCCTTGGTTTTAGAATGGTTGCATCAATGGTCTGGCTAGCTTTCCCATGTCTCTTGTAGATCCTAATCAGGATGACCTGTTCATTCACACATCTCCTTGAATGGTAATCGCTCCCATTATCCCAGACAATGTTGAAAACCACCAGGAAAACCATATATCCACTATGGATTTTATTCTAGTAACCATATATACCCCATATAAGAATAAGTATATGATTAGAAAACCCATTTCATCGAGTATCTTCAGTACAATGCTCTCTGGTCGGATCCAATTGAGTACCAGTGAGTCAGTCAGTGTGTCATTCAGTTCACCATCCAGAGTGGGACTAAACATTAGAAATATATATATATATGGGTTTGATGGAATTATCATCCATTTCATTAAGGGAGATGAGATTCTCTAGGTCATGTAGGATGTTTGTTTTGGATCATGTTGTGCACATTAGTTAGGGTTAATTCTCTCCCTTAAACTTCAAAGGCTGGTATACTTTTGGACCACCATAGTCCATGACTATATTGTGGTTTACAGGAGTGACCACACATGTCAAATCAGTGAAAACTATGTCCATCAACCATTATATCCCCTTCATACTAATAATCATTATTTTCCCTTTTTAGTTAGGGGACTACATGTTGTAGGCCCCTGTCTACTAGTGACAACACACTAATGCAGGTTTATTCTGAATGAAAAAAATTTCTTTTCCAAGTGTCTAGAAGTGATTCCTCCTAAGTAACATATTTCCTAATTAGGGTCTTAATTCATGAGATCCCACATCATCCATTTATTTATATTCTTCACTCCATTATCATTGATAATGACACAAACTTCCAGGAGGATAAGCTGAAGAAGTTGTTTGCCAAGTAAAGTATCAGGTTCAACCATACTTCCCACTCTTTGGTGTAGAAAGATGGAAAGATTTAGGTGTTAAATAATATCTTACCTAAATTTATAAAGAATATTGTACGCCAAAACAAGAAATTTTTTCCAAACAAACTCCCCAACACCATATGGGATTATCAAGAAATTGACACATAATTCCACCCATGGGACTCCATATTCCTTAATGTATAGTACTGAGGTCGTCCCGACCCTTAAAATTAATCTAATATCTCTCCAAAAATCTATCAATGATTATTATACACTAGAAATATTGGAATAAGTCTATATAGTTGAGCCATAATCAAACAATTAAAACCAGCTTCAGGCCTTACACAATATAGAGAGGCACCAAAACAAGATAGTGAGGGTTTTCAATAATATGTTTTTCATCCACTCCATCCTCTAGGGTGACACAGTACTAAATCCTATAAATCCAATGATACCTAGTAGGTATATATCAAAGTTGGAGCCCAAGTGGGAAGGATATTTCATCATTCCCAAGGTATATTAAAATATTGTAAACCCTTTGACCATTATAGATGGAGATCACATTACTTCTCCCACCAATTCCCTGTTTCTTAAGAAATAATTCATGTGAGGAGTAGAACATCCTTACTTCACAAAGGTAGACTCCATAGAACGGTCATATCACGTAAATTTAAACTATGACATTATCACCCTATCCATAGGATGAAAAACTATATAGTACCAATATCCTAGTTTCAGAACATTTAACATTGTAACAATTATATTCCTGGATGTATAACACTTTAAGTCCCTTGATTGAGAGGAAATCACCCTCAACATAAGTCATCTTTCATGGTATATTTTAGAACAATGTTTTGCTTGATTAATTTCCACATAGGATACATAAAATCACTCAATTCTTTCATCATTGAAGTGCCCGGATTAGTGTGATCACTGAGAGGGGGAGGGGGTGAATCCGTGATCCTTTTGAACTTTTTACTAATTGATTCTTTATTAATTAAACCTTTATGGCTTGTTAAGGCCTCGATCCACTCTTCTTGTATCTCTCAACCTTTCCTTGAGTGATGCAGTAAATGTAAAGGCACAAGACACAATGATTTACAAGGTTCGGCTCCAAAGGCCTAAGTCCTTGCCATGTTGGTTAAATTCCCCAACATGGTTTCTCCACTATAATTCGGTTAGTAATTACAATGGTCAATATAGAGTAACACTGTATCTCTCCTAGGTCCCACATGATGTTCTTTATACTGCATCCCACATTGTTACCAGAGTCCCACTGGCCTGGTTCAGCTTCCACCAAAGACTTCTCCACCCTGAGTCTCACAGGGGGTCTTCTCATGGCTCCTCGAGTCACACGAGTAGCTCTTCTTATTTTTATGCTCTTCAAGAGTCTTCAATAGCCTTGGATAAGGTCTACTGGCCTTTCTCACTTCTTCTAATCACATGTGGTGATCAGGACTCCTCTTCTTTGATCGGGCTTCATCTCCTTCTTCTAAGGATGACCCGGCCTCTGTCTTCAAGAATCGTGACGGACAAATATGTTCTTGTACCGAGTCTTCCCACTCAATCTTCTTGGTCTCCTCAAATACAGAAAACTCAGATAAATGATGTCTTTAACTTCACCCTGGCTTCAGTCTCTCTTCAATTCAACTTTATGCACTGAGTGCATGGCATCTCTGAATCTTCATGCATGACTTGCATGGAATGTCAAATATCTTTAAGAACCTTTGTTCTTGGACTTCTCAAATGTACACACACTTATTTATGATTTTCTTACGTGTGCATGTGCATGAATGAATGCAATCACTCCCCTTTTCTTCTTGGTGTGATAAACCCTTAATTGGTGTAAACTCTTTTATCACACACACCTTCTTCTTGTAGTAACACTTTTTATTCTTTCCCAAAGACACTAAATTGTGTGTTGTTCTTTAGTGTGAATTTCTCATTCTCTATTTCATCTCAAGTTGTTCACCCACTTGTTCACTTATTCATTCATGCATGGATATGCATGTATCTTCTTCATTCACTTGGGCACACACAAGAGGTATGGCCTCCTTCGCTTGTGCACACACTAAGGCTTAGACCTTCTTGTTTCTTGGCACACACTTTGTTCTTTTCTTCTTCTTCGAAGTGTGCACACTCCACATGTGCACACACCAATGAAATGGCCTCTTCACTTGTTTCTCACACACACTACCCGTAGGATCTCCTTTTTTACTTTCCACACACATAGACAAAGATTGTTATGGGCTTCCCCTCCACTTAGCACACACTGCCTTCCTTCTTCAACCCTTGCACACATGGCCTTCCTTGTTCAATGTGCACACACACACACCCAATTGTGTTATGGGCTTCCTCCCCACTTATCACACACACACAAAAATGTGTGGCCTTCAACTACTCACTAAAGGAGGGAACACAAGTTATGTGGCCACATCATGTCTTCAACCGGGCAGGGTACAGGAGGGTCTTCTACCGTGCGGGTGGTGCGGAAACTTCTTCCTGTCGTGCGAGTTTGAGGGCACAGAGGGAGCGCAAGTGCGGCGCGACCTCTCCCTGTCATGCAAAGGGATGCGCAGGGTGTAGCCACTTGCTACCTCCCAAGAATGCGGGTAGCGGGCAAGCAAGGCTCAGCTTCTTCCCTGTCGCGCAAGGGAGCGCGCAGGGAGGCCTCCTCCTTACTTATTTCATGCAGTGATTGCGCAAAAAGGAACTCACGAAGCCTCAGGTGGCTCCACGCTGCTCTATTGCACAAGTGGTGCACAGAGCTTTGAACTTCGCTAGGCTAGGAGCTTCACGTGACTCTTTCTCTCAGACGATCCGCAGCAGCCTTCTTTGCCCTCAGACGACTTCTTTTATAGACAAGGAGTTTGATCAAAGCAGCGGGGTTCAAATCATTGAAGGTTTGAGATCTGCAACGTTTTGAGATCTTCCAATGTGGATGAGATATTCCGAAAATCTATATTATTTCCTTTTTCGTTTTCATCCACGGGATCCTTTAATCGTGGTGTATGCATCACGTGCATGCATTTATGAAAGCATGAAGATCCTTTCCTTGCACGTCGAATGAGCAGTGAAACCTCGGCAACTTTGTTTTCCACGGGCTCCCTTGAATTTCTTCATCTCATTTCATGCATGCGAATTTTAATGCATGCATGTGTTCGTAATGGAGAGACAAACACAACAGAGGCCTTCACATCATCAGAGGCGGTCGAGAGCTTCTTCTTCATCGCTCGGGTGCCTCTGGTTTGTGGAAGACGTCGCGTGGAGTCCTTGGCTCAGTGAGAGGTAGGATATGACTCCAGCGCCATTGGATCGTCGTTTAAGGAACACGGATGGATGGGATTATATCGTGGTGACGTGGATGGATCGTGCGTCTTAGATAGTACGAGAGATTATATGGATGACGTAGATTAGATCCGTTTTTTTTAAACCCGTCCCACATCGAAACTCCTTGCGGTTTTTCCACGGTTTAACAACCATAATCTCCCCAACACTGCTCAGAAATATCTTCTCCCCCCTCTGGTGCCGCCCCACACTAGTTCTCCTGCGGGCGCGTGCTGCCTAGGCCTCCTCATGGGCGTGGTGACCTAGTCCCTCATGTGCCTTGGGTTGAGGCTTGGGTAGCCAGCCAGAGCTCCTCTATACATTACCATGTTGGAAAAAGACTACATCATTCCATTTTATTCTTCTTCACCTCCACTTCATCTTTAGAATTCCTCTTCTCCTCTTCAAAATTTATTCTCCTTCTTCTTATCAAAGAATGGAATTCTTAAGGATCTCTCAATTGTCTTCATCAACCATAAATTAAGAATCACCTGATCTTCAATGTTCTTTAATGATCCAATTATAGATGAGGTTGGATCATCTTCAAATCCTCATGCACTGTGAGATAGTGCATGGTCTTCTTCAAACCACTTCATCCACTTAGTAGATATGGATGGTTCATTTTCACTTCATCCAATTAGTAACGTGAATGGTTCTCCTTTCACACCTCATCCACTTAGTGATTGTGGATGGGACCCTTCTTCATTCCTCATCCACTTAGTAATTGTGGATGGAACTTCTTTATCTCCTCGTGCTTTGTGAAGACAATGCATGGAATTTTAACAATGTTGTGACATTGTATCTCCTTGATACAAGTCTTGGAACTTTAAGATCAGCTCTGCAATTGCCTGATTTGTATGGAGAATTTTTCAACCATCACTTCCTATGCCACTTAGTGATTCTCCTAAGTGACATGATTCTTAGTACCATGGTCATTCTCCAACAAACACCACCACCTTGCCAGTCACATATCCCCTCAATCCTTGACATCTTATTAACAACATCTGCATCAACATCACATCCTCTGTCATTCACATATTGACACTCCTTGTCATTCATTCCATCATTGACACCTTATTGACAACAAATGCAACATAGTGCACAACAATCTCCCCATTTGTATTTGTTTTCAATATCACTGAAGCACATATGAATGGGTTAATATTTCTACCAAGCTTCTCTCCCCCTTATTGGAAACCAAATGCAACGGTTTGGTGTGGTTCTCTTCAAAATAAAACTTTCTTCCTCCCATTGAATGAACATATTCTTGAAAATCACTAAGAGAGGGATGATGTCACATGTTCACTTTAGCAAAGAGCCTTTATTAAATCATCTCTAAGTCTACTTGGTATAACTCGGTGTCGAAAAAAAGAGTGATGTAACCAAGGAATTCAATGTTGTCCATAATTCACTATACATGTGATATCATCCTTATGCTTCAAGGGGTTGAAATTTTTCAAATATATCAATGAATTGGTAATTCCTACACATAATTCACCAAACTCATTAGAAAGTTCAGGTGTAAAGATAAAGCTTCCCTTTTCATCCATTTGTCTTTAGTCAATTACTCCCCCTTAATTGACATGTTAAAAAAAATTAGGAAACAAGGGATGAAAGTGTGATTGGAATACCTTCATTCTTCTAAAGATGATATGAATCTCAAAAGATCATCTTCTTCCGATTAGCTCCCCCTCAAGGGGTCCACTCCATTCGGTCCATACCATTCTCAATTTGAAAGTGATCATCATCTTCAATTCCATGAAATGTAAGAACATATATATACCAGTGATTAGAGAATAAGATCGAACCTCCTTTGTTCATCAGTTTGAACAACAAGGTTGAGAAGGTTATCTCAACCGAGAGGTTCCACTTTCTCCATTATTCACACTTTCACATTTAATCTTCAATGATGTTTGTGCTGGTGTGGATCTTAACACCTCTTTAACTTCTTTGTCTGTGACTCCTCTCTTTCTAAGTACCTTCTGAGCACTAGAATCTCCTGGTGTAATATTCATTCTCTTGAAGAATTATTTTTTAGCTGGAATGAGTGTCATGCATTTATTACTGATATGACCAGCTTTATTTCACCTCACACAAAGAACATCATCTTCATGTGAAATCTTTTGGTTTTCTTTCGCACTAGCTTTGGCATGTTTATTTTCTTACTTTCGCATACTGTCCAAATCTTATGGCCAGATGATTAATATGTCATTTGGAAGCGAGGCTTCAGATTTGGATGTTCCACATGGTTCCTTTAATGATTTTAAGTTACCTTTCTTAGTCAGCTTACTTTCAATCAATCCCTTCTTCTTCTTCGGGATTGATTGTCCTGTTGAGTGCGTTTTTCTTCTATTTAGTTCCATGTATTGTTTACAGAGATCAATGGTATGACCTGTCTTTCCACAGTAGAAGCATTTTTTCTTGATGATCCTTCTGGATGCATCACCCTTCTTGGATTTGAAATCCAAGTACTTCTCTTTCATTTTAAAGATCTTCTTGGGAGCATTTTCAACATTATTTTACTATCTTCCCAAGGATACTTCTTCATTCTTAGCCAGGTTCTATGATCTTCTCTTATTTTCATCTTTGATGACATTTGGAGATTGGTACGTATCATTCTTGTGACCACATTTGCATTCATCCGAGATGAAATCAAACATTCCAAATCTGTTTCCAGTAAACATATGTTTCTGGATCAGTGGTTGTTGCTTCTTCTTCTCTGGCTTTCTTCCCCTTGGCATGGGTTTCCTTTGTGCTTTAATGTTTAGAGGATTGTACCAACAAGTCAATGCACAATGTCCATACCTGTTGCAACACAAACATTGACCCACAAATCTTTTCTTCTTGACTTTTTCTGATTGTTGGGTCTTTCTCTTGAATTGCTGTGTTTTTTCAAGAGAGCTCTCTTTCTTCAACTTCTTCATCCATACTTGTTTAGAGTTATTTATCCATCCCACACTTTTTGTGGAAACAAATTTAGAATCATTAGTACAAGATGGTATGGATGGTACCTTCTTCATAAATGATGTTTCCATTTCATTAGAGGATGTATTCTACTTGGAATCATCCTTCTCAATGCACACTTGAGTGGTAACATTTCTTATTTCAGCTAATTGGGAGGCTTTAGTTTTGGGTGATTGCTGATTTTTCAATATCACTTCTAGCTCTAAGCATTTCATGTTGAGAGAGTTATTATCATCCTCAAAAAATCTTATCCTTCCTTCCAAATTCTCTTTCAATTGTTTCATCTGGTCATCATGCACCTTCTTCATTTCTTGCAATGAATTTTCAAGCTTCTTTACCCTTTTTACTTTATCTTCTAGTTGATCATCTTTGACAACCATTGACACTCTATTCCTCTTTTCCAGTGCATGGAAAACATCTTTAAATACTATCTCAAAGATTTTTTTCTCACGAATTCCACTTTGTAGTTCTTTAGTGACGTCATCAATTCTTTCACTGCAAAGGGAAATGGTTTCATCTATAGCCTTCACCAGCTTTGTGAGAGTGTTGGTTATGCCAACCCTTCTTGCCAATTGATCTTCCATAGAATTGGCTTCTTCTTCTAGCTGTAATTTTTCTTCTTGAAGATCTTGGATACTTGTAGCAATACACATTGACACTTCCCTGGGGACAGTCTTCTAATGATATTTGAGTTCATTTAGAAGATCATTGATAGTTCCATCATCATCAAAGCTAGAATTGGCTTCATCAGAAGAGTGATAAAAGGAATTGTCATCTGTTGTGACTTTCACATTTCCTTCAGTGGCAGGGATTTCTCTATTAGTAACAACCTTCTTCTTCATCTTCTTGGAATGTTTCTTCTTTCTATTTTTCTGAGTCTTTCCAGATATCTTCATTTGAGGGTGTTCACTCATTTCCTCAAATTTTCACTTCATAAAGACTCCCTTGGAACTTTTAGAGGAAACCTCCCTCTGATACCAATTGAAGTGCCCAGATCAGTGTGATCACTGAGAGGGGGAGGGGGTGAATCAGTGATCCTTTTGAAATTTTTAATAATTGATTATTTATAAATTAAACCTTTATGGCTTGTTAAGGCCTCAATCCACTCTTCTTGAATCTCTCAGCCTTTCCTCGAGTGATGCAGTAAATGTAAAGGCACATGACATAAGGATTTACAAGTTTCAGATCCAAAAGCCTACGTCCTTGCCATGTTGGTTAAAATCCCCAACATGGTTTCTCCACTATAATTCGGTTAGTAATTACAATGGTCGATACAGAGTCACATTGTATCTCTCCTGAGTCCCACAGGAGGTTCTTTATACTGCATCCCACAGTGTTACCAGATTCCCACTGGCCTGCTTCAGCTTCCACCAAAGACATCTCCACCCTGAGTCTCACAGGGTGTATTCTCCTCGCTCCTCGAGTCACACGAGTAGCTCTTCTTCTTTTTAAGCTCTTAAAGAGTCTTCAACAGACTTGGATAAGGTCTTCTGTCCTTGTTCACTTATTCTAATCACTTGTGGTGATCATGACTCCTCTTCTTTGCTCAGGCTTAATCTCCTTCTTCTAAGGATGACCCGACCTCTGTCTTCAAGAATCTTGATGGCCAAATATGTTCTTGTACTGGGTATGCCCACTCAATCTTCTTGGTCTTCTAAACTACTAAAAACTCAGATAAATGATGTCTTTAACGTGAGTCTGGCTTCAGCCTCTCTTCAATTCAACTTCATGCAGTGAGTGCATGGAATCTCTGAATCTTCATGCATGACTTGCATGGAATCTCAAATATCTTTAAGAACATTTCTTCTTGGACTTCGCAAATGCACACACACTGATTTAAGATTTGATTACGTGTTCATGTGCATGAATGAATGCGCGCACTCCCCATTTCTTCTTGGTGTGATAAACCCTTAAAGGGTGTAAACTCTTTTAGCACACACAACTTCTTGATGGAGTAACACTTTTTATTCTTTCCCACACACACCAAATTGTGTGTTTTTCATTACTGTGAATTTCTCCTTCTCTATTTCTTCTCAAGGTGTTCACCCACTTGTTCACTTATTCATTCATGCATGGATATGCATGTATCTTCTTCATTCACTTGGGCACACACAAGAGGTATGGCCTCCTTCGCTTATACACACACTATGGCTTCGGCCTTCTTGTTTCTTTGCACACACATTGTTCTTTTCTTCTTCTTCAAAGTGTGCACACTCCACTTGTGCACACACCAATGAAATGGCCTCTTCACTTGTTTCTCACACACACTACCCGTAGGATCTTCTTATTTCCATGCACACACACAGACAAAGTGTGTTATGGGATTCCTCTCCACATAGCACACATTGCCTTCCTTCTTCAACCCGTGCACACAAGGCCTTCCTTCTTTAAAGTGAACACACACACCCAAGTGTGTTATGGGCTTCCTCTCCACTTATCACACACACACACACAAATGTCTGGCCTTCCACTTATCACTAAAGGAGGGAGCGCAAGTTATGCGGACACCTCCTGTCTTCAACCGGGCAGGGTGCAGGAGGGTCTTCTACCGTGCGGGTGGCGCGGAAACTTCTTCCTACTGAGCGAGTTTGCGGGCACAGGGGGCACGCAAGTGCGGCTTGACCTCTCCCTATCACACAAAGGGACGCGCAGGGTGTATCCACTTGCTACCGCGCAAGAATTCGGGTAGCAGGCATGCAAGGCTCGGCTTCTTCCATGTCGCGCAAGGGAGCGTGCAGGGAGGCCTCCTCCTTACTTCTTTCACGCAGTGATTGCACAAAAAGGAACTCACGAAGCCTCAGGTGGCTCCGCACTTCTCTATCGCGCAAGTGGTGCACAGAGCTTCGAACTTCGCTAGGCTAGGAGCTTCGCGGGACTCCTTCTCTCAGACGATCAGCATCAGCCTTCTTTGGCCTTATACGACTTCTTTTATAGACAAAGAGTTTGATCAAAGCTGTGGGGTTCAAATCTTTGAAGGCCCGAGATATGCGGCATTTTGAGATCTTCAAACGCGTATGAGATATTCTAGAAATCTCTATTATTTACTTTTCTTTTTCATCCACGGGATCCTTCAATCGTGGTGTACGCATCACGTTCATGCGTTTATGAATGCATGAAGATCCTTTCCTTGCACGTCGAACGACCAGCGCACCCTTGACAACTTTGTTTGCCTCGGGCTCCCTCGAATTTCTTCATCTCATTTCATGCATGCAACTTTTAACGCATGCATGTGTTCGTAATGGAGAGACGAACAAAATGGAGGCCTTCACTTCATCAGAAGCGTCCGGGAGCTTCTTCTTCATTGCTCGGGTGCCTCTTGTTTGTGGAAGATGTCGCGGGGAGTCCTCGGCTCAGCGAGAGGTAGGAGATGACTCCAGCGCCGTTGGATCGTCATTTAATGAACGCGGACGGCTGTGATTATATCGTGGGGCTGCTGATGGATCGTGCAGCTTAGATAGGATGCGAGATCAGATGGACGGCGTAGATTAGATCTGTGGTTTTGAAAACCTGTCCCACATCGAAACTTCTTGCGGTTTTTCTGCGGTTTAACAACCATCGTCTCCCCAACATCGCTCAGAAATATCCTATCCCCCCTCCGGTGCCACCCCACACCGGTTCTCCTGCGGGCGCGCTCTACCTAGGCCTCCTCATGGGCGTGGTGACCTAGTCCCACATGTGCCATAGGTTGAATCTTGGGTAGCCAGCTCGTGGGCTGGCCCCATTTTTTTCATAAGCTCCTCTATACATTACCAAGTAGGAACAAGACTACATCATTCCATTTTCTTCTTCTTCACCTCCTCTTCATCTTTAGAATTCCTCTTATCCTCTTCAACATTAATTCTTCTTCTTCTTATCAAAGAATAGAATTCTTAAGGATCAATCAACTATATTCATCTACCATAAATTAAGAATCACCTGATCTTCAATGTTCTTTAATGATCCAATTATAGATGAGGTTGTATCATCTTCAAATCCTCATACACTATGAGATAGTGCATGGTCTTCTTCAAACCACTTCATCCACTTAGTAGATATGTATGGTTCATTTTCACTTCATCCAATTAGTAACGTGAATGGTTCTCCTTTCTCTCCTCATCCACTTAGTGATTGTGGATGGAACCCTTCTTCATTCCTCATCCACTTAGTAATTGTGGATGGCACTTCATTATCTCCTCATGCTTTGTAAAGACATTGCATGGACTTCTAACAATGTTGTGACATTGTATCTCCTTGATTCAAGTCTTGGAACTTTAAGATAAGATCTGCAATCGTCTGATTTGTATGGAGAATGTTTCAACCATTACTTCCTATGCCACTTAGTGATTCTCCTATGTGACATGCTTCTTAGTACCATGGTCATTCTCCAACAATCACCACCACCTTGTCAGTCACATATCCACTCAATCCTTGACATATTATTAACAACATCACCACCATCACATCCTCTGTCATTCACATATTGAAACTCCTTGTCATTCATTCCATCCTTGACACCTTATTGACAAAAAATGCAACACAGTGAACAACAATCCTATTCCAGCTAACCGCTAGATAATTCCCTCTCTCGGTGTACGGGTTAGACCTACACTGGGATATTTACTTTAGAAACTTCATGTAGCTTGATTCCTACCCTTGCATGATACATAGTGACACAAACATCTCTATTCATGGGCCTAGATATGATGGTAGTTATTTCACGTCAAGTAATCCACATCCTAGCTACACAATGATAAACTTCATAATGCGCACATCCTAGGAACAGGTTGTTAAAATGTACACTTAATCCATGAACTATGAATCAAATCTATATGTAGACCTCATTATAAATGTGTATGTGTTTTGTGGGATTCTATGGTCCTCATTCAAATCTGGTTGGTTATGAAACAACATGACACATATTTCTTTTGGAGTGTGTACACCGTGGTCCATGCTTCATGACCCTAAACTAGTAGCCACACTGTGGTCCACGGAATATAACATTAAACTATTCACAATGGTCAAAATTCAATAACCTTATACAAGGATCCCAAGTCCAAGAATCAAAACATTAATCTATATGTATGAATCATACTAGGAATGAGTCCTATGATGCTTGCCTCCTTGGACCAAATTCACATAGGGTTACTCCTACCATGCCCCATATATCCCTTTTGGTTGAGATGCTCCCCTAAGTGTAGGAATGATTTTCTCTGAGGTGTTCCATGTGTTGTTGGGCATCTTTAGTCATAGTTCATGTCATCACACTACACATACCCATTTCTACATTTCCCCCCATTTTAGTTTGAGTTATATGACCTTAAACTATTAGTTAACATCTACAACACACAATATTATGAAACGAACCTACTCTGTGCTTTCAACATGGGATGCCTCACAATAATCATGGGAGGCCTCAGTTCCTTCATCTGATAGTACATCCTTTACTTGTGTTGGTCTCTATCTTTACTGTGTTTCCAAAACTATGTGTGGACCGATTCCTATCCTTATAAGATATGTAGTGATGCACATACATTTTTTTCTTATGGCCGAGCCAAAAATTTATCATCCATGTGTCCCCTTAACCTGAGTCATGGTCTAGGCCGCATGATCTTAAACTATGAAAAACTGGTGTCGAGATCTCTTCATGTGGTGAAGAGCCTCCTTGGATCATTCACATCAGGTTTTAACTCTTTTGGAACATAAACATCATTTAATCCTCTTTAGTCCATGGTTAGAACTCCATGACCTTAAATTGAGAACCTATAGTCCAAAAATCATGACTATAAACTATATGTGAGTCCCCACCAAAATATATTTGGTTGAATTGAGCCTCATAGTCCCTCATTTACTTCTAGTTTGTCGTAACACCTCACTAAGCATATCATCCTGAGGTACACCCCCACTCTTTGATCGAAACTATATAACCCTAAACTAAGACCGTCAGTCCAAGAATCATGACATTATACTATGTGCAGGCCTTCATGGGAGAGTGTGGTGTGGAATTAGGCCTTATTATTCTTCATTCATGTCATTTTTTCACACTCTCACACAACTATACCCATTTTAAGAAGCCCCATCTTCTATGGTCCAAAAACTACAATCCTAAACTAAGAGCTGGTGGTCTATGTAACACGAACTTAAACTATTTACATAAATTCTAAGCATCACAACTTTAAACTATAATGAGGTCTCCTTGAGAATGTCTTATGTGGTGTCGGCCCCCCTAGGCCTTCATTCATGTCTGTTTCTTCACTCTGTCACACTACACATATCCATTTGAGACACCACCTATGGTATGAGCCTTAAGGCGCTAAACTAATATCCATCCTATAGTCAATGTATAATGACCTTAAAATGTTTGAATTAGGTCCAATGATTATGGATTTAATGTATTTTATCCCTTATAGT
Source organism: Viscum album (assembly GCA_963277665.1). NCBI lineage: Eukaryota > Viridiplantae > Streptophyta > Magnoliopsida > Santalales > Viscaceae > Viscum > Viscum album. The sequence continues at coordinate 2,102,518,124 of OY728145.1, read as the reverse complement.
CCGAGTTTTATGTCTTTAAACAATATATCCTAACATCCTTAATGCATGATGTCAAAATTTGATCCTACCTAATAATTTGAACATGGGATAACCCATGATAACCAAAGCATGGCTTAAATTACCTCGTTAGAGAGGATCTTTGGAATAATAGATCACCTCCCACCTTAGGCCAATTCCTTAATGAAGATTTGGTAGAATATTGAAGATCCTATGTTATGAACTTTTTCAATGGTCAATAGTTCATTTTCTCACCCCATTCTTGGTCGATATGGTGATGCTCCCTATGTTTCAAAAATGGTCAATAATTGATCCCTAACCACTAGTCTCCATTATATCTAGTTCTTGAATGTCTTTATTTACTTCCTTTACCGCTCCCTATATCATAGGGGACTTTCAAATCATTGTTGTTACCCCTAATGTGTGCTTCCAAATGTCAGGAAAACCCCCTTATCTTTCCTTTTTTCCCACATTGATAATGACTCGCATGGGCTTAGTAGTCTTGGTCGGGTGTATACAGATGCATTCAAGCTACAAAAAGAAGTACATAGTCGAAACTCCATGAACCTAAACTGGTGGTTCAAGTCTATGAATCATGGAAAACTATTTGCAGGTAGTCTTCACAGGGATATGTTCTATGGCGTTTGGGTCTCTTTGAACCTCATTCACATCATTTTTTCCACTCTATCACACTACACTTTTCTATTTGGGATATTAAACCCATGGTCTATACAATACCACCTTAAAATGTGTGTAAATTCTTTATCACATGATGGTAAACTTTGAGATGCATCCTGATCACACAACATTAAACTGTATAGTTCTCTAACCTTTCAATATTTTGTTAAGTTGTGTGTCCAAATTCCTTATTGTACAACATACAATTGTGTATCTATCATCATTTTTGTATGAAATAAAATTGTAGGGTATCCTAGGTCCTTTCTTGAGTCCCCTTCCTTCGATACTGGACATCTACCACATCACTCACATTCTTTAGACCTAGATCAACATCAGATGTATTACTTCTTCGAATATGGGTTTGATATTTTTTCCAATCTATAGGCCTATTCCTATGTGCTCCAATCAACATTGGAATAATTCCAAGAGTGTTGGAATCAGTTCCAACATTCCATCACTTCATTTTCATGCCTCTTGTGTCCCTCATTTGGATCCTCATCCTCTTCCCCGTCTGAAGGGACATACAAATGGATTGGTCCCATACAATTTTTTTCTCTCCTACTGTCCTGAATGAACATCCTAGAAGATTTCATATGAAATTATGAGAAAGGATTCATGTTTTGAACATGATCACCGATTGAACCTCATTTTCCCCCATTCTATGCTAAGGGTACTAATTCTAGGTTTAAGAAACAGTCAACAGTTATCGAACATTTCCGTTCTAATCTCCTTGTGTTCCATATTTTGTTAATTTTGATTCAAATTACATTTTTTCCTTTGTTCAGGTCTAATTCAACGACATATCATTATTACATTAATTCACTAGATCACATTGGGAAATTCAGTTCATAGTTCTAAGATCTATTCTATCCAGCTACAACCTCTCTCAACCAGGGAACTCTCAGTGTTTAGTCGACAATAGCAAAACCAGACTACTTGATGATTTTCTAGCACTCTCATATGAAGAGAAATCACATGTTTGTCCCATATTTATCACACTAGGAATGACCCATGTGATCTTAGGGATTGGTTTTTAGTTATCATATAAATATGATCTATGTAATATAATAAAATTAAAGAAATATTTCTGATCATGAAAATTAATAAAACTAGAGTTTCAGGGTGTTATCCCCATATTGGACACTCCCCTCAAAAAAATGTACCTCTACTTCTCCGCCACATAGACTGAGTTCATGATCTCGCCATACTCCACATTGTGGATTTGAATCCCTCATTTCAAACTACCAGGTCTTACTTCTCCTCATCAACCTTGGAGAAGAAATCGTTCAACCTGATTTATTTCTGATCTTGCTCCAACCGACAGTTATTCTACACCATATTGATCTCACCTTTCATGGGCATAGAAACCGCTAGTTGAGCCCTTATACATTTTTGATCTCATACTATGTTGTAAAAACCATCACAAAGTCCGGTGATAGACCAGATGGATGGAAGATATCATCTTTAGATTATTAAAGTGCTTTGGATACCTCAACCTTACGTTTATTCAAAGCTAGGTCATTCTCCTTCCATTCTGCACAATCTCATTGGATGAGGATGTCCTAGGATAGTGAATAAATAGTGATGGAATCCACCCCACTATTCCCTGGACTAACAAACCAATGGTGGAGAGATCCCACAAATTGTGGAATTTTGTCTATCTGGATATGATTGATAAAGTTCCACACATTCATCCATGTCTTATAATGGATGGACCGATTATACTAAATCTCTTTTGTTCCTGAGTCCTTGAAATAGTTGGGTGTTATATGCTCATGAGAAGGAAAAATCACGAATATATTTTCAGCGGGTCCCTAGAAAATTGATCCTCATTAGCCTCTCCACTTCTGGTCAAATCCTATACTACACCTTGTACTATCACCGAGGTGGACCCCATAGACATAACTCCCTTGGATACTCCTACTAGTGGAACAACCCCCAAATCAGCTATTAAAATGACCACTATTATTCATCCCAAGGTAGGAATTCCCAGAGATCCCACAAATCAACTCATCCATTGAATATGTCGCTACTTCCTCCTTCAAAACTTCTTCTCTGGTAGATTTTTATGGTAATTCCACTACTAGAGGCTCTACCGCCACATCTCCTTTGGACATCCTTGTTTTGGTAAGTTCCTTGACCCCCTCCACTAAGGGTGTGGTATCATCATTCCCTTTCAGTGGAACTTCTGTAGTTAGACCAACCTCTATAGCCTCCCCAGCCATCTCTTATAGGAGGGTGGAATCCTCCATCATCTCCTCAGCTAGAATATCCACTACCACACTAGAAGGCACTGATTATTGATCACTACTGACCACAAAATCTGTAAGGATCCCCATATCTACCCTCCATGGGTAGAGGTTAGATAACCTTTCACATTAGGTATTTCAGAGACCCACCTTCTAGTGCTTTCTGATTCCTAAAAAATTAAATAAAGGATCATGAAATGGGATTGATGATTGAGTGGTGTTCAAAATCTGAAAAATATCAGAGATCTTACCTAGTCAGTGGTAGAATTCTCATCAAATTATAAGATTTGGTAGGGTTATTACCCCTAGGAATTCTCTGATTCATCACCTTCAATTGTAGACACATGGATCACAAGGGAGCCTAGAGGGTAAGACATGACCAATGGAGTCCTCACCCGATTGTTCAAGGGACGTGTTGTATCAAAGTAGTAGACTAAATCTTCTATCCCTTTGATTTACTTCACCACATAAGCTTTAGAATCATAGAAACTTTCATTTTCATGGCCTATATAGGTGAGGAAAATCCCATTGGTGATTTTATACTGCCACACCACATGAGGAGTGGTGATCTTCTTAAGAAGTCCATAGGCCTCCAAAGAATATGGGTATGTGGAATCATTTGGAACATTTGGGTGACACACTCATTTCCATGGACTATGAACATTCACTCTTTTGGATCACCTTATAATGTATTCCTAATTTATACTGCCACTTTTTTAGAAGGCTCCTGACTGGTGTTGTTCCTCCTCCTATAGCTCCTTCTTGTTCGGTCCCATGAATTACTAAACCTTATACTGATGTTCTTCCCATTGGATGAACTATACCACTACAACACTCTCCATCCACTTTTTCACCCTGACCCCATGGTGGAGGGATCACCCCTTCATTGGGGAGGGTAGATCGCTATCTTAACATAACCTTGGGTTATGAATTCTCCCAACTCTACAAGTAGTCATGGGACAGACCGTACATTACATTGGAAGGAGGTAGGTCATTCCACCTCCTTCCATATTTAAACATGAACATTCACCATAGCTTCCTCATCACTCAAGGTTGACACTCATGAAACACCATTGAGTAAACCTTCGGGGTCAATCTCTAGATACACCTAAATTTACTTGGAAACTAGTGTGTATTGTCTGACTCCCAAACTAGCCTGTAGTCAACACTCTATACCAGTACCCCACCTCAAAGGACAATAATTATAATCTCTCTTCCAAATTACCTACACTACCCATGGTCACCACCCCTCTTAGAAATGAAAATAGATGAAACATAAAGTACTCCACCAACCCGACCTTATCCAGAAATTCCACCAAACCCATCCTGAATGGATGAAGTCCCGAGATATTCAGAATAGTCAGCTGAATGTTTATCATGGGAGGGGAAATGGGTTCGAGTAATCATAATTTCCCATATTTTTGGCCACCCACCTGTAGAGGAAGTGTAAAGGCCACCACACATACAAAAGAATATTCCTTTCACTATCATGCTGATGTAATTTTTATGACTTTACTATAATTGGGATTCCAATGTTAACATGCTGCCCTATCACCAATATCACTACCATTATAAAAGTTCTTGGGCACATCCCCATGTTCACGTCCCTCATTGGGTGAATCCAACAACAAATGTTAACCAGGATGATTCCTTCCTACCTAACTATGGGTTGAGCCTAATTTTTAACATTGTATCACCATAGATTCCATTGTATCTCTTCCACAATTCTCCTATAGGATCCCTTATTTCCCCATTTCTGCCTCCACGGACATGTCCAAGTTCTAATAGAATTATTATATGATAGAACTTATCCTTCAAATTGTTTTGTCACTGGTTTGTTTAAAAAGTATTTGAACCACTACTTTAAGAGAACACAATTTTTTCCTATCTTCTCTTCATTTGTGCCCTACACCAGATCTAAAAACACCTTCTCCAAGGATAGAAAATTCTCTTGGTCCTCCCATAAATTCTCCACAAGGAGAAATTCATCATACATTACCCCCATGACCTAGATCCCAACAATTTAGTGATGTTCCCAGAGGATGATGTCAACATCCGTATAATTTAGATGGTATTTATTGGTCCCTAATTAAAACTTTCCTAAAATCTTGAGCATGATCTCCTACATATGATAAACATGGAACTATGAGTCACATCCTGCTACATAATGTACAACCCACTCAAATTGTCCTTTAACTCTCAACAAGGTTTGTATCCCCAATTGGCCAAGTCCCACTCATCTAGGAAGTTTCTGCTCTGGCATAGATTCCATTCATAAATCAATCCCATTCTCAAATCCCCAAATCCCTCATTGAGAGTCATATGATACTATATCGAGAAGACTCATTGTCTATATTCACCCCATTAAAATTAATGATATGGTTGTGGAGATGGTCCGCTGTGATGGGAGCCTGATTTTTCCAGACGTGGCTAGTAGTAGTCCCGTACCGCTTGTACTGCCTTGCTTAGCCCCTGAAGTAGTAAACAAGATCAACTCTACTTATCACCAGAATGAATACATATTCTCTCAATAACAATCCATAAATATGAAGCTTATTAAGAAAAATGAAATTTTATTTGAGAATCTGATAACATTTTGAAAAATTACTCCTGGTATGAGGCAATTCAGACAAATTTACAGATCATAATGTTTTCCACCATATATTCCCTTTGAATAACATCTACACTAACTTTTTATGTGGCCATCATATTCCAGACATAAGTATCATTGAGTCTGGTTCACAATGGTTTTTCATAGAGTTTATTCATATATCTTGTTGGTGGATCTTCTTTGTAGATCTCTAGGTCATAATTCTTACTTCTTTGATGATGTGGTTCGCGGTGGGTGGTTCACTAAAATAGCATTCACAGAAATGAATTTTATTATGAAAAGAGTGCCATATTTCTTCTTCATATGAAGGTTTAGTGATTATTGAGGCCCCCTTTTCACTATTTATAGGAACACAACCCTCAAGGGTTTCATGATGACCTTTACACTAATAATGATCATGAATCACCACCACAAGTGATCGTGGAAATGTATCTTCATGAAAGGGAGAAAATTTTCATGTTTTAGTGATTCTCCCTCAAAATATACCCCTCTATTGTTTGTTGGATATCATTATATGGGGGGGGGATTTAGTTCCTAAATATGTTCCATAGGAGTACCTGAGAAAGACACACCCATTCTAGAGAAAATAAGAGTTGAAATGGAAAAAAAACCCCTTAATGGTCCACTTCATGAAGCCTTACTTCTCGTGAATAGAAAGAGCTCATGGAGCTCTTGACCAATGAATCTTCTTCTTAAAAATATTAATATAGATAGATTACATCCATGAGTCAGATTATGGTTCATGACCGTTTGAACCATTGATGGCGTCCCTTCACAAGTCCAAGGGAGCCTCACCCATTTGTGAAGCCCACAATTTCTCCAAGAACCGCTTCAAATATTCACAAACCCCCTTGAATATAAATAACCCTTGAATTCCATTAATTTAGAATAGTTCCCCTGATATGTTTGGTTCTAAATTGATCCAAATTCTTGAAGCACCTAATCATCATAAAATAATACAAAAATGAACATCCAAGATACCCATGTTTCATGAAATCCCCTTTGGTGTGTTCATGAGAGCCACCACCTCTGGTGGAGATTCCTTTTGAAAATTCCTACAACCTTTGTGAAGGAATAATGACATATGGGGAAGTTCAGGATTCACGAATCATTAAGTCTTCACAATGCAATACTTTCATAAGCCAAGAGTTATTCATGATGTAGGTTCACCATGTTTCGTGAAGCATACTCCTTTTAAAATCCCATGAACTCCTCAATGCTACATATATCTACGAATCACCAATATAAATGTAGCTAATCATTGAAAAGTTACTCTACTAAGGATCTTCGTGATTCCTCCCTTATGCCAACATATCATGGTGATGTTTGAGTGCCTTAAGCTACCACACTCATCTAGGACCGGTCCAGCTACACCTCGAGTCCCCATACATCCTATTCCACATATTCTATTGGACTAATACACATCAAGTGTGGTCCAAGACACCAACTTTACTTTTTTCTTCTCAGAATTGGTATGCTAATATAAATTTCTTCTCAGCATTGGAACAATAATGTGGAACATGTGAGTGACCAATCATCCCCATCATTGTATCATGAATGTTCTAAATTCATCCCCCTCCCAAAGGTACATGAGTGACGATTATGTAAAATCAATGGGTAAGGAGTGATTCCCCCATGTCTGATTTCTATGATGTAAAACTACATCGTATCAATGTCCTCAACACATGACATTAAACTGTGAAACTGCCCTATATGATAATCACAAGATATTCCATGTGTAAGCATCATGGTATGATTTCTACACCTCCTAACATCATATGGAATGAGACCCTCCTCACATGGAATTATATCCCTCTATATGGAGTGATATCATCCTTGGGTAATCTTACATGCATATTTCCCACACAATATCTCGGTGGCATTTCTTCTGTGAGACAAGTGTCATTTCTATTCTTCCTATTTTATCTCACAATGAGAATTGCTCATGTGTACATAGAGGTTAGTAGTGACCTTGAAATCCACCTCATCACCCCATGACCATCCTCATAGGTGTAGGGCCTAATCATTTCCTCTTAATGTGAATTATCTATATATATATAATCCCCATCTTCCATCCATTAGGAGGCTTCCATGCATAAGCCCCAATCACATTCTCCTTTAGTCCTCCTTCATATATATAAGCCATAGCCCATAAAAATATATATAGGATTTTATTTCCAACCAATGGGGATATGTAGGAATACTCCCTATGGTGTAAAACCAACATCCACATCCATTCTTTTCTTCTCTAGACCATATACCAGTTATGATCATGCCCTCACATTGGAGACCAAATATCCTCAAGGTCACTCTGGTAGCTCAACGATTAATCCCCACACCAAATTCAACCTATATAAATCCTCATATTGAGGGGAGAATCCAAGCATACGAACCACCCCACCCCCCATCAATGCTCCCTTCGTGGTGTGAGAATCGTTACCGAATGAATTTAAACTACATGGACCAGTCCCATCATACAACCATAAACTACGACATCAATGTATGCGTGTTTTTATCCCTTACCCCCAGATAGGTTATATAGGATTCCTATCTAATTTTCAATCTCATCCTATGGTAAACCAAGGTCCCCCTACTGAAACACCTCCATGATCCACCTACAGGGGTGTTCCGATCAACCTTCATGGTGTGACATATTACTTATATGGGAAACACCTCCCAGATAAACCACAATAGGGAATTCTGATCCATCCCTTGGAAAAAACCTTTAGGGGACTCCTCTTATGGATTCATCTCCTCAATCCAATCCTATGGGGTGTATTGATTAATCAACTACATCTTTATAATATGTTAAAAATGTGACCCCAAATATCTACCTCATTCTAAACAATAGATTCCTAGGGTGAAATACTTGGATGATATGCACCCACAATCACAGCTAACTCATGAAAAACATGGGATTCATGAGTTGAAATCCTTGGAAGATAATCTCCCTCAACATTAGATACCTTTTTATCGAAATGGGATTCATTGGGTTCCACACCTAATATTCCTCAATGAGATATCCTCATATGAGGAAGAAAACAGTGACCATTGTTCATAAACTCCTGACATTCCAGTGATACCCAACATGAATACTCTCCTAAATGAAGGTTTATTCCCTATAAATACACAATAGAATTTCTTGAAAGAAGAAGATTAATTAGTCAACATCAACAAAGAGATTGAATAGGGGATGAGTTCCACAGACATGACTTAACTCTATGAGGGAGACCTAGACTATGCGATGAGTTCCAAGGTGGAATACATTGAAGGAGGAACTGGTATCCCAACATAACATTTTTATCATGGAGTATACATATCCAATGAAATTGATGAAATACACCTACTTTTAGAAATAAACAATGAAGGGAAACATTTTAACATAAACACATGTTAAAACGTGCGGTGGTGTGCCCCGTCGAAATTGTATGAAACAAAAATAATCATTACCCAATGATTTGGAGAGATATACTAGGATTAAATGATCATTTAAAATATCCATGTACCATAAAATAAGATAAATATAAAAAATAATTCATTTCCATCCTCAAACTTGTACAAATATCCTTTTAAACACACATGTAAATTGTTTTTGGAATATTGATATATCCCTTCACTTTAAAACCTGATTTGAAAAAGTAAAATTCCATGAACAAAGGTAAGGTGGTTTTTTATTTGAATAACACAATGAATTATATAATGGAATCCAAATCATAAAATATTTTTTCTGAAATTGGGAAATTCTATTGATGTTGTACATGTTAAAACATTTTATTCCATTTTTCATTTTGTCAAAACATTCAATATAAAATATTAAAAAATATTCCTCTTGAAAACCTGTAAAATAAATTTAAAATTTATATAAAATTAAATTTCTAATTAAATTTCATCCATATAAATACTATGATAGAATAATTTTCACAATGTGGACATGGAAAAAATAGATTAAAAATCATTAAAACATTTAAAATGATGTTTTTAATGTAATGTGTCCCTTAGCATGATTCATACTCATCACATATGTCCTTTATCATTATGAATAATAACAATATTTTGATTATTTAATTTATTAAAAAAATTTCAAGTTTATTATTCTCTTTATTTTATTTATAAACTAGTTATATTTAATTACATAATCAATTAAGTTCATGTCAGATGTTATGAAAATATTTATCCATCATGGACAAAATTAATTCAGTTGGTTGACTATGGTCAAATGGATCATTATTCCATAATAATTAGAAAAATTAGGATGAAATAATTTTAAATTTTTGATATAAATTATACTTTAAGAAACCATGAAATATGGTTAATAAAAATGAAATATGTTACAATCATATAGACGGTAGGTCATACGTACGCATGATTAACATTTCCATTTTTCAAGGATCATTATAAAAAGAAGGTATGATTTTGTTATCTTTACAAAATGATTATTATTTAAAAAAATATTATATTATTTATATAAATACACTTATATATACTATACATGTAATATGGTAATGAAAAATGAATCACATTGCTTTGTGGGGTGGTAATACACACATACACATGAATCACATTATTAATTTTCAATTTCTGTAAAAGTAATAAAATATATAATATATTACATTTTTTATGATTAATATTTAATAAATTCCATATATATATACTAAATGAATTATAATAAAATCTATTAGAGGCAGTGATGGAAGAAATATCGGTTCACGAGGCAGTAGTCCGCCGTACACAAGAATAATGTTTCGTTTCACATTTTAATAAAGAAGAGATGAATATTTGTTATTTATTTTAAAAAATATATGAGTAGAGTTATGATACTCATGTTATTATTTCATCATGTTTAAAGATGATTTTATGGAGTTAGAAGAAGAAATAAAACAAAAATTCATAGTTCATAACTATACATCTTCTTCGGAGTACTTCTTAAGGTTTATAGGAAAAGCTTTCCTAGGTTAGTTTTTCGATCAGACCAAGTCTTCTATAAAATAGGGAGGGATGTAAATATGGGATTTTTTAGGTATTATTAGAATAAATAGATTCTTGATGTGTGAATAAAATAGGATATGAAGTATGTTTTTATAGGAGAAGGGTGGGGAATTAATGAAATGTATTAATGTTTTAAATTAATATAAATTAATTTTCATATTAAAATGAATCCACATATATATGATTATAGAATAATATGATAAATATTCAAAAAAACCCATATCATATAAAATATTAGATAGGTTTATATTATTCTAATATCCTTAATTTTTTGTTTTAACCCACGTTAACAACTTTCGACAATTATCATGGTATTAAAATATTTTAATATTTAGAGGTGAAGAGAATTACTATAAAAGGTAAATTGTCCCATAAATGAACCATGATTGATATTTTGAGCCATATCCAAATATAATGTTCAAAAATTAATTTTTAATATTTTTAAACCATTTTAAAAAAAAATTTAATATAAAATATAATTAATATCATTTTTGGAACTATTCATTTAATTTACCTTTGAAAACAACATGAAAACAAATGAATTCAAAAAAATCCTTAATAAACCCAAAAAATGTTCTATTTATTTGAAAAAATTTTGGAACACAATAATTCATTCAAATTATATTACTGATATTATTTTTAAATTCATTGATTTTGTTTAAAATATGAATATATACTATGTCGGTGTTGAATAAGATTTTAATTAAATTATTTCACCATTAAAATTAAATATAAATTATCATGATTCAAAAACATATTTATATTTTGAATCTCCATTTTGTACTGAACTAATTGGTTTTTATCCTTGGAACAAAATATTATAGATATTATAAGTAACAAAGAAACACTTTTGACATTATCTTGTACCTAAATTTTATAATGGTCAAAATAAAATAAATATGGAACTAAGTTACCCTAATTCCAAAACATGGATAGAATGGTCTAAACTAGAATCATCCAATAAGATAAATTCTTATTTTATGGTCATTTTTATTACTTAACATAATAATTTTTACCTTAATTACCCAATTTTCCCTGATCGTAGTGACAATTTTTTACTATGGTTACTATTCATATTGACAAAAAATAAAAACTTCATATTTAAAAATTGGAAATCATGTTTCTGAATATATAATTTATATTTGAAAATTCAATTTCTTAAAGTGAAAGAACTTAATTTAAAAGGAAACTCATAAAACTCATCCAAAATAATTTTTTCAGATAAATGATTGTAATTCCCCGACCCCAAAAGCCCAGAGTCGGTGCATTATTTTAATACATTGGAAGATTACAAGGAATCAAGTCCAGAAGGACCGATCAGTTTAGTAGTATTGGAAATTATATTAAATACATTAATGTTACAATACACTTTTTAATATACAACACAACATAAATAATCTTTTATGAATTCCATTTTTTCCATTTCTTAACCCTGCATATCAATCACAATACACTTCTTAAAATCCTGGGAAAAATAAAACATAGAAAGGGATGAGCTCAGATGCTCAATATGGATAAAAAAACAGTGGAAACATTCATAAATAAGCATAAACCTTTAAGGCAATGTATAAAAATAAAACGAAATACATTTAAACTTGAACTTCAACATAATATGGAAAAGATAAAATCAAATAATGCCATTTACTTATTCACAAGGATGTTCTACTTGTCGAATAATCACATGAAATATCAATATCAACTTTCATAATGATGGAATGCATAGTTCTAGACATTTATAACCACATAGTCAAGGCCTTGTTCCAAGACAAAAAAAATATTATTTTTTTCAAGGCCTTGTGCCAAGACACTAGTTTGTCTCATGAGACATACTGATGCATCGGGGAGCTATAATGGGCTCCACCCATCACTTACTATTTCCAATGCATTCCTCATATGAAAAGGTTGAAACATAACATAACCATTTATATTAAAACTATCATACGAAATGTTAATACTTTAACCATAAATCGTGAATGGTATAAAAATAACACATCCACAATCAAACATATCACAAAACCTTCAATACAATATGGAAGATTTGTATCATAATAAATCAACATCAAACAAGTTTTAAATCCATCAAAGGATGTTGACATAGATGAAAATTATTTGCAAAACTCTTTGATAGAAATATTAATTTTTCATGAAAACTTTTAAAAGTTACAAAATTTAGAAAGGAATACTTTTAAAGAAATTTTTTATTCAAAGTGTCCCATTCCACTTTGAATCTTTTGAATATAACTAACATTTTAAAAAATTCAGGTTCAAATTAATAAATCCTTAAAACCATTTTGAAAACATTGACATTAATGAGAATCCTTTAGAGGAATAAATATTTAAAACATTTAAGATGTTGTTTTAGTAAAAAGTCCCTTAAAAAGCCCATTTGAAAACTCTTTTATGAAACATATAAATGGATAATAAATAGGTCCCAGTAGATACTTATGTAAAAACAACCTTGGATAATAAAGAGATTGTGAAATTAACCCTAACATTGCACTCTCCTTTGGTAGAGGGTACATTTAACCTTCTATATAATGACCATTGCCTGTTATTAGATTATACCAGAACCATATTAATATTTATTATATCATACATGATTCATTTATGAATTTATACTACCCATTTAATAATGATTTACATGTTAAATTAACTTTTCAGATAATAATCGATGTCTTTATCGTGTGTATTTTAACTTGTTATTCTTGATAGTATCATATTGATCATGATTTAAATACTTCCAGAATACAAATCATGATTCATATATCATATATATTTAGAATATACATATTTACAATAGATAGATATATGAAATGGAGAACACCATTTATGGAGACAGTAGGTCATATGTACGCATAAACGCTGTTTCTGTTTTCATATCGTATTGAACGAATGTAAGTGAATAAGATATATGTATGTCCACAAATACATATTTATATATAAATATATATATCTCCAGTATCATTATTCTGTCATAAATTAAATACTAATTAATAATATATATTTTTATAATCATCGATGAATGGTGAACATGGAAATGAATCTCATCACATCGTGAAGACGGTAATCCGTACGTACGCACGAGCGACAATACCATTTCCATAAAGGTGTGGAATCGGATGGTATATATATTTTACAGAGACATTATCATGTTATTTTCATTATTTATATACATATTACTAATAATTATATCCATCCAACTATTATAGTGTTGAATAACAAATTACACCACGACGTGCAGACGGTAAGCCGTACGTACACCCGCATGGTGAAATTATTAATTATAAGATGGATAGAATAATGAATATGGATGTGCCATATTTATAATAACATCATAGTATATATAAGGTCCTGGATATATTATTTTGGTATGATAATAATAAAGTATGATTAAGTGGAATAATACAAGAACATGAAAGAAGGTGGGGAAATCATTACCTCTCTTCGGGTTCTTCCTTTTGATTTGATCAAAAGGGCTCTATAGGGTGGCTTTATGACCAACAGAAGGCCTCTAGAATGAATTTAGTATAGTTAGGAGGATATTGTTTCTGGTTTTGGTAGATAAAAATTTCTTTGAAGGTGTGAATTTGAGATAAGGGGAAGTGCCCATTTGTAAGAGGGGTGATGGGCACCTTAGGAAAAGCTAGGAATCTTATTTTATAGTAAAATAATTTTTGGTATCTAATGGATAAAAAATGAATTTTATAAAGGATAAGGTAGGGATGGGTCAAAAAACACTCAACCAATAGGTTTTATACAGGTTTGGGTCACTATATTAACTTTATCTTTTAGATTTAACTCTTAGTTAATTATTTTGACATTTACCATGTCTCTATGTATTTTTATATTATATGGTTAACAAATGTACTCTAAACATCCACAAGAACCCCAAATGGTTCATTAATGATATATATAATATTATTTATGAGTTTTGGCCAATCATTATATTTTTATGAATAGAATATCAATTAATAATATAATATTTGTTTTAAAAACTCTTTTATGTCAATTTTGACACTATTGGCTATTTTGTTTTTGTTAAATTCTTAACAGAATTTTTAATTGAAATAAAATTAATTTAATTAATCATAAAATGTCACATTAACCTACTTAATTTTTGGATGGAATCAAAACTGTTAAATTACATTTATGTTAACATCTATAATAACATTTATTTGATTCCTTCATTAATAAAAAAATACTGCATCATTATTGTGTCATAAATAAATATATTTATTTTATGTCTAAAAAATATAAATAAAAAGAATTATTTAGGAAATATTTCTATATATCCAAGTAATATTTATAGTAAAAAATATGACTTATATAACCCCATGTAGAAATTGATTTACTAATAGATATTTTTATTTTTCATGTTTCCCTTTACATTAAGTTAATTAAAATAAAGTGTCATTATCATTCATAAGCGGCTCCATGGGGTCCCAAAATCAACCCAAGGATGCTCATGGTCGACCCTGACTCATCCAATAAGGTTAGAACATGTTTTAAATTAATTTTTTATTTATTATAATATTATCATTACCTTGAATTACCCTATTTACATTTAACCGTGGTAAAGAAAAGTCAAAAGTTACTATTCACAAAAACTTATTTTCATCTTATTGAACCACATTTTACTTACTGAAATCAACCGTGTCTTTCATATTTTTGAAATTAAATTCACAGAAGTGGTAAAATTATGTTTTATGCAAATTTGAAAATTCTCCAAGGAGGTGGCTAAAAGACGGTAAAAATTTTGACAAAATTTTTATATATCTAAAATTATTATAAACTGAAATAAATGAATTAAATTGAACATATATAGGTATTATGTATCTATTTTGACCTAAGATAAATTTAAATAAAATAAATAATTATTTAAATAAGAAGTCAGTTTAAAAAGTAACTTAATGTTTTTCACTATTCATCAAAAATTGAATGTTTTCAGAAAAATACCAAAAATTCACCCTAAGAAAATTTTGATATTAAAAATTAAAAAATGTATTATATTTTACCAAATTAAAAACCTAGAAGTTTTATTAATTAATTTAAAATTAATTCCCATTGTCAAAACCAAATAGCGTATTTTTAAGAAATAATAACTATCAAAATATTGACATTTGTTTAAGTCCAATTTCAAAGTGAAATTACATAAAATGACAACTGTTTCATTAAATGGTAAAATTATAATCTAATTATACTTCCAAACCATTAAAATGTAAAATATAACACTATAAATTATTGTGATTTAAAAAATTATTTTCAGTTAAAATATAGTATTTTTCACTTTTCACCCAAATGTGAAAGTTATCAGAAAAACACCAAAAATATATTGAAACTAAATTCATATGTCCTGATTCTAAATAAGATGTTTATTTATTCAAATCTAATATATAAAAGACTCAAATATTGTATTTAAAAATGGTTCTCTATTAAAAGGCGGTAAAATTGCATTTTTTTGAAAAATACATCTTTTTTCGGAAAAAAATCAATTTGTTCTTACATTATGTCTAAGAAACTAATAATATGGATTCTAAAATTATATGGATTATATAATATTCAAAATTATGTCAATACTATTCATAAACTCTTTTGAATGGCTAGTTTGGTAAGTCATTGTGCGCTTGAACATTGTTTTGTGTGTAGTGCAATTTATTGAATTAATTTGAAGAAACAACATACTATGAAATTTTGGTGTGTTACAATGACTTTTTCTGTATAAAAAACTATTTTATACGAAATTATAGAATATAATTTATTAAAAGTACTATAGTAGGAATTTTTTTAATCAAAATAAACATATGAAAATTTAAAATTAATAAAAAATAGAATATAGATTTGTATGTACTTTAAAAAGAAAATATAGGTTTCAATGAAAATTGATATTTTAACTATTCATTGAAAAATAAATCATTTCATAAAATTATGAAAAACTCGTCATAATATAATTTTTAAATGATTAATTATATAATTAAATTCATTTTTTTAAATTAAAAATCTATAATTTAAAAAATAGAATATTAAATGAACCATAAAATGCATGAAAACATAATTTTGTTAGAAAAAACATTTTCATTTTTAATTGAAAAACTACCTATTAATATTATAATAATAAAAAATCCATAAACAATAAATAATTAATACTAACATGACATGATAATAATTTATCTTTACATTACGTGAGTTTTTACACTATACCACATATTATGATATGCCCATCCTAAGAATATGATAATCCTTAGATTTATTCATGACATACCAAATGAAAACACAAATATTAAACCATATGATATAAATATATATATATATATTTATACAGAGGCTTTATGTTATATATAAATTAATCTCCCACATGCACTAAATCCCCATAGACTATGTTCCATTCTACCTAATGTTATATTGTATACAATAACTTATGAACCATATCCAAAACCCTTTTAAGATATTAAATTTTTCTTCTACAGTTATCATATTCTTCCCCATGGGTCAAATAATATAAAATACTTTGTGATTATCTATCTAGAACTCATATTATAAAATACTCTAAAAACATATAGAGAAGCTCTCTATGTTTTATAAAACTCTATCCCCCGTTAGATAATTAAAAAATTTGAATCCATGGGAATTTGTAAAATTTAAAATAAATATGAATTCCCAAATACATAAATTTTATAAGGGATTATCCTCTAGAAAAGAACTCTATCTACTCAAGTTGTAAAAGGATATTGTGTGATCTTTATTGAACACATGTATCTCAATACATGTATCCAAAAAAATTATCATATTCAAGAATTAATTTTCATATGTTCACATTATAAAATATATTTAATAACTACATGAGATTATGTATGTGAATTATATATAGATAATCATATATTATCAGTTCAATGAGTATTGAATGAACAAATTAAAGAACACACCACATTTTAGTCTTCTAAATGGACGATCAAATCATATATCCACAATCAAAAAAATATAAACATCACATGTTTTAACTAACCCATTTCAATTTCTTAATAATTTATTATTTTAAGAAAAAAATTTAATTTATATAGTTGGATTTTTTATTTTTTTTGAATAAATAAGGGACACTTGGTTTGTGTATTTTACGGAAACATGTAAGTCAACCATGCACTGTTTGAAGGGAATGAATGTGAGTGATATATATTAAGAGCATAGTTTGGTTAATTGTACAAGATAACTATGAATCCCATTTAGCTAATACACAACATCATTATTCATGCCCCAACATCCCTATACCCATCTCAATTTATTTTTAAAATAACATAGTGAGGTTATTTTGATTATATAGTGACGTTATAATATTTCAAATTCTCTTATGAAATTTAGACAAGTTTTCTTTAAAAAAATATATTTATTTTTGATGATGGTTGACATTTTTCCTATTTCATAAAATAATAATAATATAATTATTGTTATTCTCGGTTTTTAGGGTTATGGGGATTTATATTGGCCTATATTGTAGTGATGTTATCATTATGGATGATGCGTTAACATCATCTTCCTATTTTTATTTGTAAAAAAATGGCTATAAGTTTATAAATTACCATTATTTAATTTAATATTATTAATATAACATAAATGATAATAATGGGAGAGTTAATCTCATCCCCCTCTCATTTTGGTACTTAATCTCCCATGAAAAAGGGTGTTATGTATTTTCTTTCTCTTACATCATGCTCTAAAGATGATACTCCATGGATGGTCAAGGTATAGTTTTCTCTTTCATATCCCCCATTTACCTTCATCTTCCATTAATTCTATGTTTCTGATATCTTCTTTATTATGGTTTTTGGGGACTTAGTGTTTTCCCTTTTCAAGAAAAAATATGTAAATATTTTGGGGCTTTTTGTTTTTTATTTTTGATCCAAAATCCATTATAAAACACAATTCATCACCAATTGATGAAGGTGATGATGTTTCATCACATATGTGTATGTGTTTCTATACTTTTACCTTTATTTGATAAAATAATATATGGTTTGGGGTTTCAAATTTTTTTGGAATTCCTAATATAGTCTTATGAATCTCTATAATGGACCCATAGAAGATATCTATGATTTATTTTCAAAAATCAAATTAGGAAATGGATATTTTTATGGAATTATAATTAAAATGATATTTATTTATTCCTCCCATACTCAAGCTTGTTAATAAAGAGTTTTAATTTTTATAGAGAAGTAATTCATCTGTTAGTTATACAATGATTTTATATAAATTATAAAACAATTTATCTCACTTTAGTATTTTTTAATTTTTCTGGAGAATGTATTCCTTTTAAAGGATAGCTTATATTCATGTAATGTGATAAACATAAGGTTTTCAACAAAATAATATAGTATAATCAACATGACTTAGTTATATTTTTTTCATAAAATTGTACATTTTTATTTAGCATGAGATATTGGTATATTTATAATGAGAAATTTTATGAAAGAGGTTATTTTAGCCCAAATAAAGTCAATATTCCATCTATAAATATTTTTAAATTGAAAAGTTTTGATGATGTTCTATAAATTAATGTTTTTATGATTGATTTGTGGGAAATAGGAAATTTATGAATTTTTTTAAATCCCTATGAGAACACTTGGGTAATTTGGTGGTATCAGGACACATATCATGATAGGATTCAAGTTTACCCTTACCTAGAAGATTTAATTATTCTTTCCAGACATGGGCACATGCTAGTGTTTGGTAAATAATGTCTTGCAGATACATTTCAATTCCTATCAGGCATAGAATAATTATAGTCTATGGTAATACATGTTTAATGGATCATATTTTAGTTATCCCCTTACAGGCCTCATGCTATAGAATTATGAGAATCTACCATTATGATATAGTACATCATTTGATATGTTTGTTAGGTGAATATAGTATTTCTAACCATAGTCCCCTTTAGTCTCTACCATGGTGAGTTGTTGGATTATCATACATTAATACACATATTGACATACTTTTACTTGTTCAGAACATTTTATCATTTGTATTTCATTTAAATATTATTAAACTTAACTAATCCTTATTTACTCTTTTCATTAAAAATTCATAGTTTACTTTTATATATGTAGTTAAAACTAGTATATATGGATTTTCAAGTAATGAGAAGATATAGATTCATGGTGGTATTCCTCAATGATTTATCTCAGACCCTATATATACACATTACTGTGTATATATCCATTACTTTATTGGTCACTATTTTAGGTATGGTATTTGATATCTCTTTTAGGTATATATCCTAGCTTGAGTGAGTTAATATGGATGTGGTGTCATCTGAAGGATTCTTGTGTCATGTAGAATTGTTTAGATGTTTCTTTTCTTTGTGATGAACATTTTATTTAACACTTTTACTAGTATACAAATTTATTTATTGATAATTTCATATCATGGATGGTATGATGTATGTTTACATTATTAAAGATGTTTTCTTAGAGTTTTTTATTCATTATATGATATAGAGGGTAAATCACTAACCATTTTTTTATGATTCCCACGGAATTATCTATAGACCCATAATGACCGAGAACATGTTGTGTGATTTAAAGAATGAAAATTCATGTGTAGTGAGAAAATATCTCATTTGGTATCTTACACATGTCACTTATCTTAGTATAGTCTTACACTCATTATGTTTATCTCAATTTATTGCCTAGATATCATAATCATCATATGAGAGGGAAATCCCATCTTGATAAAACTCAACCAATATGATCATCAACATAATTAACCCCTTATTATCTCAACCTCAAACTATGTGTATGATGTTGGATATGGTTTATGTAACCAACTTTTTTTACTTGATTACAAGCATGTTCAATGGTTTTAATAGTAATAAAACATTTTATTACATATTTTTGATTTTCTACATGAATTTAATGTAATAATTTCATAGAGTATCTATCTCATTTATTATGTCATATAAGTTCCCTGCTATGATGATAATATTGAGGTGAAATGATTATACTCTTAAATATAGTTTTATGATTTGATAACACACTAGGATATGACATATAGTATGTATAATTCAGCTAAAAGTACTTATAAGTGGATACCGCTTCTCCTCATGAATTTTTCAATTGGTTATATCTAATATGGAAGATTATGAGAATAATCTCACCAGTTGGAATTCTACAAGTTTTGGGGTCATCACATATTCTCATCTATGAGCATGTGTAATGGTTATAAAACTTTAATATTATCATTGATTCATGTCATGACTTTTACACTTATATTTACTGAACAAATCCATTATGTCATATATTATAGGGAAGTAGGGTATATTGGGTGTGTCATAAATGAAATATTTATAAGGCATAATTCAAGGATGGATTTATTCCTTCCTTATTTATGGAGGCTTGTATATTTACCCTTGGATTTGAATAGAACCATTACATTAAATTCCATGTCCATGGTGTAATGTGTGTTTATTTTAAACTATGAAAGCGAGAAACATTTTGAACGTTTTTTGATGACATAGATGTGAAACTGGGTTTATTACATAATTAAAAATTGAATTATATTATACAATGAGTGTTTGTATGTGGTTGTTGTCATTGTGACATTATGTCATTTCCCTTGGAGGCCTTACCAAATTCTAGGCAGTTGGACTTTATAAAATTCCCCCTAATTACAATGAGAAAAAATAATAGAGGGTCAGACCCTAAATGTCTCCATTGATCTTGATAAATTATATTTTATTTTAATTAATTTAATAAATATTATTATAAAGACCTATTTTTTTCATGTTTTATCAGTATCATAAATTAAATTAATAATCCTTAAATGGATTTTGAATAAAATATATGTATTTATGTTATTGAATATTTAATAAATATTTTTTTACCATTTTATGGATAAAATATTTATTTATAAATAATTTTTTTAGGTATTCCATAAATTCTAAGGAGTTCCAGTGGATCAATATAGTGTTTGGTGAAAATTGGTAATTTACAATATGGTTAATAAAATATTTCTTATTGTCCAAGCTAGAATGTGTGCCATAAAATAATAAAAATATGATTAGTTTTCCATGTGGTTTAATAAATATTATTATATTATTTATGGGATGGTACACAATTAAATTTTTTTTTTCAAAAACCAAACTCTCTAAGTAGATATTTATGTAAATTTTTTAAGGTTAATCAAAATTTTAGGATAGATATTAATTTACCTTAATTGACTTCCCTCACTCTCTCCCTTCCTAAATCTATCAAATTCATCCCCTATTACTCTAAATAATAAGATTAACTCGTTAAAGCCTGAAGGGTATTGGAGTGATCAAGAAGAAAAACCAAAAAACAATTGATTCACCATGCTAGAACCCAAAATCTATTTGGTGTTTATAATAGATCAAAGTAACATGTGTAGATCACTAATAGATGGATTCCATACTTGAATCAGTATAGTAAAATGAAGGTAATTTAAAAAGAGTTTTTTGAAAGATAATAAATATCATAAAATAAAGATCCCACGATGAGGTAATAATCACTTCAGATTTAAATAAATTAATTACAAATTTAATGTGGAAGTTCCACTATTAGTGTTTTTAGAAACTTTAATTTGAAATAAATTTTAATTTTATGACCTCTAAAGGTTCTTATTCTATTATCTAAACATACATGTAGTATTACAGTGGTCCACATTTAAAATTTATAATTAATTATTTCATTATAGATCTATATAATAATATTGTTTAAATTCTCATTTTAAAAATTATTCCTTCATTAACTCTATTTTTTAAATTAAAATTCCTTTCAAAATATACTTTCATCATTGAAGATTCATAAATTTTAATTACATTAATAGATAGATAATGAATGGATATTCTATTAGGACGTTTTGATTAATATGGCTGGATAATATGCGATTACACAGTGTGTTTTTAAATAACATGCTATGTACCCATGTGAACTACACCCAGATGTATTGTGGGATACATGGTGTGATGAATATTAACTAGAAATGGTGAATTTATTACACACTATGTGTAGACAAGGATATCCTAACAATGAGGTTGAGAGATTATGTAGTGTGTAGCTAGTGTACACATCGTGTAGTATACACGGTTTAGGAGAGAAATTAAGACAATATGTGTGGTCATTATACATGGTTGAACCATATTATACTGAAAACCTATATAATTAATTATATATATTACTTTTATATGGTGTAACAAAGGTGTAGTTCATCATTAATCACATTTAAAATAAACATTGATCCATTTATTCAGTTATGTGGACATGCGACATGAGTGATACATAGCATGTAGCTGGTCTACATAAATCATGTAGTCCTAATCAATGAACATGGCATGTTCTTCGGTGGGTTGCAAGAACATGTGTAAA
This sequence comes from Viscum album, assembly GCA_963277665.1. Lineage (NCBI taxonomy): Eukaryota > Viridiplantae > Streptophyta > Magnoliopsida > Santalales > Viscaceae > Viscum > Viscum album. The sequence continues at coordinate 2,102,495,235 of OY728145.1, read as the reverse complement.
TAGTGATACATGGTTTGTTTGTGTCTTTTACCTACCATGTTGTCCATCTGAGTCATGTGAACAAATCCCAAGGTGTGTAACCTGGGCACACAACAATCACGGTACATGGCATGTAGCTCACCAGCTCACATCGTGTGGTATTCCAATAATGAAAAAAAATTAAATTACATTAAATTGAAAATTTTAGAATAAAAAATTTATTTTATTGATTGGGATAGATGGTATATTCGATAATTTAATAATGGTTTTAAAGAATTTTAAATCTTGAATTAATTTATTTTACAAAATATGTCATTATTCTTTCTCCTATTAATTATACAAGGATACCATTAATGATGGATATCTCAAAATGAATTATCGAAGTCCTTAAGATGAAATATAGTAGATTAATTATCTTATTAATTAATTTATTCAAGTACATTTATATTAATAAAAATAAATTAATAATAAATGAATATTAATCTTTGTTATTTTTTTGTATTTATTACATATGTTTGACCATTCAAGAGCTTAACAATGACCTATATATGTGTTGTAATTATATAATTTAATTTATTTTAATGAGTTTCAGTTAATTATTATTAAAATAAATATTATTACCATTTATTCAACCCTCCCGCTATTAGTATGTCAGAACAACATGTCTAAGGTTATTTACGTAATTCCCTTTACTGAATCATTTGGTTTCTCTCACCTGCTTATGATTTATAAATACTTGTAATTAATAGAGTATCCCAAGGCATGTGGAGATAGTTCATGACATAAACATTATGATGGAAACTTAGGTGATGCACATGTGGACACGTGGAACACTAAAAATCATGTCAAGAAAAGTGTAAGGAGTTATTCCCCAATGGCATACGATTCTTTGTTGTCTGGTAAATTAATCAACCATTAGATAAGCTCATTATCTGGACAGTTTTATGTGTATTATTTAATTTAAGAATACATGGACAGAACAAAAATAATTAATTAATTAATTTTCAAAGAATAAATTTAAAAAAATGGATTATGTGTAGATGTTTTATCTATAATAGTTAATTAATTAACTATAATTATATTAACATTAATAAAATTAAGAAAGGATAAAAAGGTAAAATTAATTAATAAAAAAATAAAATCCCTCAACTAAATATTAATTCATATGTTTCCTTCCATTACATGATTAAAAATGAAATCCTTAGAACTAAGTGTTTATACAAACCTTATTAGGACACTTACATTTAACAAGGAGTTATTATGAAGGTTATGGGTTGAAATTACGATATTTAATCATGATAAGTATACCTTGCTTTACTTGATGTAATTTAGAGGCAAATTTTTAGGAAATAAAATTAGAATTTTAGTAATGGTGAGTCCACTAAAGAGATCAAGGGTCTGCAAGTCCATGGTTGGCAATGGCCTGCATACCTAAATACCTTAATGTAGCTTGACTGACCCTCATTTGGTTTATGCGAATGGGTATATGGATCCCTGATACTATAATGTATAAGATAAGATGCATTATTTCTTCAATATTGATTACTGTTGCGGCTTGGTAAAATAGTGCGAGACATAATGAAATTATTATTTTTTAATTGTCACATAATTTGTAATTAATAAAATTATTAATAATCCAATATTTTATAATATTTGAATATATATAAATTTCCTTATCCACACTATCCCTATAATCAATAACAGAAAATGAGCAACTCTTTAGTGGTACTAACTTTCAAGAGTTGTTCAGACACCTTCGGTTTATGGTTCACCATAAACAAAAATCGTACATGCTAGAATACTCCATGCCAAATCCACCTATCAAGGAGAAGAGTGATAAAAAAATTACTTGAATATGAAAATAATATGAATAAAATGGTTGAAGTTCAATTTTTGAGGCTATTATCTATTTATAGTGAACTCATGAAGTATCATGAAAACATTTATGCTTATATCAAGCCTGAGCATCTTTGTAGTCTTTATCAGGAGAGAGGAATATAAGAATGATTAGAGATCCATAGAACTTGTTTAGAGCATGCTTGTAGAGGTTTTATCAATTGGTCCACATTTAGTCAAGATCAATGTCTATATTGAGTTCCTATATGTTCTAGGGTTGAAAATACATAATAAATTTCACACCATTATCATCCTAGCATCACTCCCTCGAAGATTATCTAACTTTTTTGTTAATTTTAATATTATAAAATGAGATGTCACTCCCATATATTCTTATTATTCATCACCATGTAGATAAGGTAAAAAATCATGATGTTCCTTCCATACTTATGGTGAGAAAAAAAAAATTTAATGGGAAGAGCTTGAAACCCAAATCTTCTTCACACTCTTACAATAATAGGAAGATCAAAGGAAAAGCTAGTGAGAAAGATAATATTTTTTTTTCATATGGAATGAGGGGAAATAGAGATAAAAACCACTTATTGGAAAAAATAAAGGGGAATCATTATGTGTGTATTTTATCAAGTTAAATTTATTTGTCTCAAAAAATTTGGTATTATATACAACTTGTAGTTTTTACCTATGTATATAAATACATGAACCAAGTATATTCAAAATAATTCACTAAGGGTAGGTTGACTTACAAGAATCTAATAGATCAGAAATTATTAATGTGGCTATTAGGTACTTCCACCTCACATTTCTATCCAAAAATGATTTTGGTTTTGAAGGATTTTTAAATTTTTATATATGTTCCCAAAAAAATTATTTCTATATCCATACAAGATATATATGGTTTCATTTTCAAATATATAAAAAAATGTAGACACATTTATAATGATAACATGTTTTATGATAAGGAGTATTTAAATAATGGTCCCTATGTGTTGTGTTAGACAAACCAAGTAATGTAAATCGACAATTTTATTAATTCACATGACTCATTCAAAAAAACATTGGCATCACTGAATACATCATCTAAATTAATATTTTTGATTAAATTTAAAAAAATATGGAAATTTAGATTATTTTGAACTAAAACCACTTAGTGCATGCTCAAATTTTTAAAAGAAAATAAGACCAAATCCCCATATATTATAAAATATGAAAGGTATAAATATATTAATGATGTGTGTAGAACATTTCCTATCTAATAAAAGGGTTGTTTCACAGACTTCATAAAATTACAGATGGTTTTTATAGATATGGATATGTCAAATTGATGAGCTATAAGTCAAATTATATTGGGAGATTTAAGGAATATGAAAATAAAGTTGAGTGCCAAATTTATTAGAATATTATGAATCAAAACTCAAACCATGGGGGAGAATACCTTACTCAATAATTGATTATTTACATGATTTTTGGATTTTATATCAACTCAATCCTCCTTATACACCTCAGTGGACCGATGTATGTGAAATGAGGAACCACACCATGTTGAACAAGGTGAGATCAATGAAGAGTCTCATGAGTATTCATTTATCCTTTTGGGGATACAAATTAAAAAATGAAAAAAATACTAAACCAAGTGAAAAATAAGATAGAAGATTGTATGCCTTTCCTATTTTTTAGTGAAAAGAAACTCATGCTTTTGTACTTAAATATTTGGGGTTGAAAAGAATTTATTGAAGCCTCTTCAGGTCAAATACATTCACCCGGGGAATAATGTTTACCTTTATAGGAAACCCATATAAATAAGTTGTTATTACTGATATGTCCCCTCAGACAAAAATATAATAGTGGAAAGACACACCATATAACATGAGAGAGAAAAAATATCAAAAAGTGGTCATCTGAGTGAGATATAGTTTAATAAAGTTAGGTTACAAGGTACGCAATATATGACACATGAATAAATTCCCTAATGAATCATTAAATAAGAATTTATTCTAGAAATATTACAATTTAATAAGAGTACAAGAGAGGTCGAAGAACCATAATGGTATGTTTTTCTAGTCACTTTGGATGATGAATCATTATTAGTTAATAATAATGACCACTAACTTACAAGGAATAAATTAGTGGAAAAATTGTTTCTAAGTGGAAAAAATCCATTAATTATAAAAAGGATTCCATATATCAAAAGCAAGTGTAGATTTTGGTACAACCTCTAGTGAATATAAATTCCTTTGGTGGTAAATGTGAATTCATGAAGAATGTAGAGATGGATGAGAATGTTAGTATCTATAAGGCATGACTAGTTGAAAAGGGTTTAAATAGAGTCAAAGCATTAACTACGACGAAAACATTAACTAGTTACATTGTCGAAATCCATCATAATTATACTTTCCATTGAGGAATTGCATGAATTTGAGATTTGGAAAATGGATGATAAAATAACCTTACTTAATGGGAACGTTATAAAGATTGCTATATGAAGAAACCTTAGGGGTTGGTGATTCCAATGGTGTAAGAACCTGGTTCATTCTTTGAGGTATGGATCATTCCTTTTCAATTTATACTTATGAAAACAAGGGAAAATAGATCAAGGTGATAGATGCAGTCTTGTTAGAAGACATGACTGAAAAATAAACATCATGTACTTATAGGTACACACAGCGTATAGAATGATATATGCCATGTAATCATAGTACATGACCATGTAATGATCGGGCTAGAAAATCATACGAACATAACATGTATTATCAAGTACATGTTGTGTACCTTTTATAAAGATTAAATTAGGAAGAAGCATAGTTTTGCATCAGATGGATAGAAGGCTCACCTAATTTCGTTAATAGTTGTGCCTAGATCCATATTTTTTCCCAATTGTTCATCCAAACCCCAATTCCTTCATCGATAGTTGCATTTTATCCACATCGGTGAGCTCTCAATTCCTCTTAAGCCTATCACCCTGATTTCTTCTCTTGACCAAGATATTTAAGGTCAAAAATTAATACCCATTTTTTAGATCTACTTTGTATTAGGGAAAATCAAAACCTGATGTTGGATGAGACGAATCATACTACAACGAGTAAGGTGGTTTTGTGCCTTTCACGAATTCTATTTATGATCATATATGTTGGAGTGTCGTGAGACCACATTTAGGGGATCACTTGATTGGATAATGAACCTTTTTATTTCCTATTGATGATTATGAAATTGTTTAGATGATTTGAAATAATATTCGGTATGAAAATCATGATTTAGGTTCACCCCATGGGTGTGTTTCTCTTGGATGGTTATGTGGCCACGAATGCCTATGAGGCTTGACTTAAATTCCCATTCTTGGGTTGTAAAAGATTTATTGCTCAATATATGAATTCCCCACATATGATACTTGTTTTTTTAATCCCTTTTAATTGTTTTAATTACACAATAGACTTGTTATGTGTTTTTCCCAGGTGATTAATCCGTGTTTGTCCATTTAATAGTTTAATTCACATACGTTGGTTATTATGTAAACTATTCCCACACGAGTTGTTTATGTTAATGACATTTGATAGTTTTATTAACATGTGTTGCTTTTTATATGGAATGTGAAATTGATATAAATGATAAAAAAGGTAATTAGTATGGGGTGAGCCACAGTCTTGGAGAAAAGACATGGTCATACTAAAGTGACTAATTGAACCTTATATATATGTGGTGAACTATTACCTCGGATAAGAGAAAATGAATAGGATCAAGAGGTTAATTATATAAAGGCTATAAGTGATCCACATATATGGTGGTCGGCCTCTTTGAGTCATCCTTAAAAATGTCGAGAGAACCTAGGATTCATTGAGGGATACCCAGGATGGGATCTATTGGAAAATGAATAATGATTATTATGTCACGAGTTGATGGGTCCTTTTATATGGGGGGTCGTGAGGCCTAATCAAAAACTAGACACTTTATATAATTCATGGAACATGAAAAATGAAATGGTTGACTTAGGATGCATCTACAAATCCAAATAACATGCTTGGATTCAGTCTTCACTTACACCTATTTACCATTATCTTCTCATACATCTGTTGTGCTTACTTTTGAAGAGTGCCTACTGTTTACTGCTTTCACAATTCTTCACTGCCTATTATACACAATGACAAAAAAATTGGAATATAACTTTGGTGGTTTCCTACATGGATTTTGTCTCACACCCTGTTTTTGCCTTGCTTTTGGGCCCAAACATATTATATGATTGCAGGTGTTGATGGGGGAAAGCGCCCTGTCACAGGTACTTGATGTGCTGCTTTGGATTCGAAGAGCATGTGACAGAGTCGAGACTAGAGATGATTCATCGTTCTTTCTTTTTTTTTCTTTTGTACATGAGATATATATTATTTACTATTGTAGTGTACTTTTTTGGATACTTTCCTAGAACATGTGACATAATGCATCATTTTTGTATTGAATGATTCTTGATTATTAATCTTATCATTATTCCACTGATTATTCAGATGTATTCTATTTAATGTTTCATATATTTTATCATTTTTTTTCCATTATGTTACACTCTACCAATGAGGGAATAGTTTCTACACTATCACACTATAGGACCTCACTGCTAGTCGGGAGCCTTTGGCTTTTGGGGAAATGTCCTTGAGGCCATATGAACAATCAGGTATGGGGAACTAGGTGAGTGGGACCCGAATCTGGGATGTTATAAAGTGGTATCAGAGAAATTATTTCTTCGTTATATTTTATTGTTTGTAGAAAATATAAAGAAAATGGAATTTAGTAATTAGTTATTCCCGGGAGTAAATAATCTGTGTATAGGGAAAATCAAAATTACCTCGAATGGAATTGTCATTTTTTGGATTTTTTATTATTATATTTGATTTGATTTTACTGTTGGGTGATACACTTGTTTTGTGCTATAATTATAGATATCATTATAGTTCAATTTTGTTGAAACCTGATGAGATGAGGGTACGTCATCTCATGCATCATATAGGCACTTCTTAGATATCACATGCTATGTATTCTTTCCATGCCATTTAGAGAGCATTAATGATTGTATACTGTTGTGATAAATGTCATGCTAGATATGCATGTTTTTTTGATAGATAATGTGATAGATATGCTTTCTGTTATGATAAGTGTATTGGTACGTGTTATGGTTGAATCGGATGGACACCACACTTTATTCCCTGATAAGTATGGGCCATCATGGATCAATATTTGGTGGATCATATTTGGGCCAAGGGATATAGATTTTGTTATTATGTGCTATATGTGATGTAAAGCTTTTATTCGTGGGGATTTTGAGCCCCCACATATCAGAATTTGGCACACTATTGGGTTATTTTGAAAAAACAGAGGTTTTAGGGAAGTTTTCAATACTTACTATATAGAAACCCAGACAAAACGAAATGTGGTCCTATGAACACATTCCATGTATTCATCTATTAAGGATGAAAATATCTTTTTAAGTACACAAAGTGTACTCATATTACACACTGTGTTGTTTTAAACCGTGTTTTTGGTCGTGTGATAGAGAACATGGGTTTGTGAGTTAAGACTAGGACATGCCATGTGCCTCACGCACACCGCAATTAGTTTTGAATAGGTAGACCCATGTGTCTTTTGAGATGTAATAGTACATGCATGGGAGGGTAGAAATGTGTACACATCATGTGAAAGATTGACATTTCATGTACCTAGGAACTTTACACAATAAAACATATAGAGTTTATTTCCCATGTAAGAGTTTAAAGGGACAAGATGTGTGATAAAATGACATGCCATGTACCTAGGGTGTTTACACGCCCATTCTAGTAGGTGTACACGACCATTAAAGGGCATAAAAGTACACCATGTGTATGGTTCCCATATTCCATGTACTCATCTATTGTTATCCTTTAAGGATTTTCTTCTCATATTTGGTTCTTACGCTACTGAATTGAATTCCTTGATAAATAATCTTATAATGAGGTGAATGTGCTAGTCATTATAGAGAAATGACCTCACAATGACCTCCTAGAGTACGCCAAGAGGGTGCAGATAATCATACCCCAAATATGATAAGCCATGGGATACTAGTGGACCCTCTAGAAGTTCTAGTAGTGGAACCAACTATTACACCAGACATAGATTCTAATGCACTTTTATGTGAAGGCTTTATGTGGTTCATGAAAAACTTTCAAGGAACACCACATCCTACCATGTTTATGGCATAACTGACCCATGTGTTCTAGCACCAGCTTCCACCCAGTTTTTTCTGGGGAAGGCATGCCATAGGCTATAGAGTCAGGGCTAGAGGCCTTGTTATAGATATTCAAACATCTTGATATACCTCCTAAGAGTATGGTCACGAACACAACTTGTATGATTTTTTATTCTGAAAATAGGTGGTGGGATATTACCACATATATATAGTGTCAATAAGACAGGGAATGGGGATATTTTCAGACAACCTTTTATGAATATGTTTATCCCAAGACACTGAGGGCTGACAAATACTATGAGCTTATGCATCTGGAGAGGGGTGCTCTATCAGTTAGGGATTACTCTACCTACTTTACTGATCTCCAATGCTTCACACCTATTCCGATAGGTGATGATCTATCAAAGGCTAGGAGTTTTGAATATGGTCTCAGGTGCAACGTTTGTTCTCAGGTGAATATATGACGACTGACTACTGTATCATATATAGTGAACCAGGTGCTAATTAATGATTATAATCTGAGGGAATCTGGATGTGTGAGCTAGGGAAGTTTGGAACTGAGATCAAGTACTGTTTTTACTGGTAGAAGGAAGTTTCATATGGCGATTACAAGGGGTGAATCTATTACTAAGAATGTAACTTCTTGTAGTTTGGTGAGGTGCTTATAGTTCATAAGAATTTGTCGTAATAGAAAATAGTGACCGATGCACCCAGTCGAGTGTCAAGCTTTCAGCAAGATGGTCCACTTACAATGTTTCTATAGGAAGTTTCAACCAGCATCTTGTGAGAGCGGTTTTTCACTAAATTCATATTTTGGAGCAGGGTCAACATCTTATCACATGTCAGGGAACTGGAATACATCAAGCCTTTTAGGGTGAAGTAGTTTCCTTGACATAGAAGCTAGACCCCACGATCTTAGCGACAACACGGCGGTTTGGCTTAGGGTATCCAAGTACTATCTCAAGGTTATGGTACATGCCAGACGTATGCAGTGAAACACACCTGATAGGAATAGGATCGACAACCTTCTACTATCAACGATACTATTGTAGTCACCTCTATTTTATCTTCTACACTCTTTTTTTACATAGGGTTCACATAGTTTCATATCTTTTCCCATTGACGAGTGCCAAAGGATCATTGTTTTTAATTCTAACAACATTATAAAACTAGACACTCTGTTATGGATTAGAACGACAGGTGCACAACCCAACACGAAGTTACCTATTGAAATTGGTGGTTGTCACTTCATTTGGGATCTCTATTTCTTAGAGATGAAAAACATTGATTTCATACTCAGAATGGACCGGTTAGCCACATTTCAAGCCTTATTCTATTTTTATCACCACAGGTTGAGTTTTTCATCACCAGAAGGAGGATAATTTCTACAAAATGAGGAGTGGAATATCTAGGTGAGCTGTGCTAGGCCAAAGAATCATGGGTTGAGTGGGATGATAATAAATATTTCTAGTTTATATCTGGATAACCATGGAAAAAATCAGGTAGATTTTCCTCTAGTGGTTGATCATTTTAGGGATGCATTCTCAGGAGACTTTTCCAGGTTACCTCTAGAGAGGGAGGTGGAGTTCATGATCCATATAGTTCTAAGAGTTGCACTAGTATCCATTCAACCTTATAGTATGGCAACAATGAAGTTTCAATACTGGTAGAAACAACTAGAGGATTTAGAGGCTAAGGGTTTCATACGACCCAGTACTTCTCCTTCAGGTTCTCTAATCCTTTTTACAAAAAAGGTGGATGGTACCATCAGTATATGCATGGATTATCAAAAATTGAATCAGTACACAATTAAGAAATGATATCCTCATTTGTGAATAGATGATCTCTTCGATCAGCTCTGAGGTGCTAGGGTATTCTATAAGATAGATCTGAGATCTGGTTATCATCAAGTGAATGTTTGATCATCATACATACCTAACACAACTCTCCGTAGTAGATATGTTATGTACTAGTATGTGGTAATGTTGTTCGGTCTCATGAATGCTCTAAAGTTCTTCATGGGACTAATCAATAGTGTGTTCCATCCTTGCTTGGATTAATTTGTGGTAGTTTTTTTGGATGATATATTTGTATAATATAATAACTAACATGCCCATTCCACAAATCCTGGGATCATTTTGAGTACACTGAAAGAGCATCAGTTATATTTTATGCTCTCAAAGTGCCACTTTTGGATGAATTAGATTCACATCCTAGGTCACATCATCTTGGAGATAGGATTATAAGTGGACCTAAATAAGGTGAGAGAAATAGTCACCTAGAAGTATCCCAAGAATGTATTTGAGGTGAGAAGTTCTATAGGGTTGGCTGGTTACTACAGGTGTTTCGTACATGACTTCTCAAGATTTGCAGCACCTATGAAGGGATTAAAAAAGGAAGGATGTGATGAACGTATGGTCAAATTCTTGCAAGACAGCCTTTTAGGAGATGAAAGTGAGATTAACGTTAGAACCAATACTAATTATTCTAGAGATTTGTAGAAGTTACAGTGTGTACTACGATTCATCAAGTATCGGTCTGGGAGCCGTGCTTGTGTAGAGGTATCTAGTCATTGTGTACAGTTGTCAACAGTTGAGGCCACATGAGAAGAAATAACCAACACACAATATTGAGTTAGCTTCATTTTTTCATGCCTTACAGTGTTGGAGACATTACCTGTTGGGAAAGAATTTTTTGGTGTACATAGACTAATAAAATATCATGTACATATTCACCTAGTGTGATATGAATTCAATTTAACGAAGATGGGTGGAATACCTTCAATATTTTGACATCGTGATTGCCTAAATACCTGGAAAAGATAGTATAGTGGCTAATGTACTGAGAAGGAGTACTCAGATGCAGGCAGTGAAGGAGGGTAGTATTGAGTGGTAGCGTATGGTGCTGTTCTATGAGATTCATTTGGAGTTGCATGAAAATCAGGTATATAATTTCCTTTCTTCTTTAGTCATGACTTCTACCATCCTAGAAAGAGCGAGGATAAGACGAATATTAGATTTATAGGGTATAGTATTGCAGGATAGTGTAATAGGGGAGGATCCACCTCCTGGTTGGACAATGGGTGATGATGAGATCTTTGGAATCCATGGATGTGTTTGGGTTCCAGTTGAAATACGTGAGAAGTTGATGCAGGAGTTTCATGATTCATCTTGGGCAGTGCATCCGAGAGTTACCAAGATGAATCATGACTTGCACCATTATTACTGGTGGTCGGGTTTGAAGAGAGAGGTGGTTTTTTTTTTGTTATGAGATGATTCACCTATGAGTAGGTGATGGTAGAACTCTACTGGATAGATGATCTTTTATATTAGTTACGTATTTCAAAGTGGATATGAAATAATATTGTGATGGGTTTCAGGACAGTTTTGCTGAGTTTTCCCCTAGGTAATAATTTAGTGTGGGTGGTAATTGATGGACTTACAAAGTTTTCTAAATTAATATTGATCAAGGATACCTTTAGTGTTGATGATCGTGGGATGCTGTATATTGATGAGGCGGTATGACTTCTTGGGTTCCCTCAGTCTATCACTTCATATATGTATGCATACTTTATGTCTCATTTCATGCATAGTTTTAACAGGGTGCTTGGAACACAAGTTCTTATGAGAATAACAAACCACCCTCAGACTGATTAATAGTTAGAGCGTACAATATAGGTGTTGGAGGATATGCGGTGAGAATGCATCCTAGACTTTTGGGGCTCTATGGAGCAGTATATTCCCCTGGTTAAATTTTTCAACAAAAATAGTTCCAGGAGACTACAGAGATGAAAAATTATGAGTCTTTGTATGGTAGGCCATGCTGATCACCCCTATGTTTGCTGGAGGTAGGTGAGGCTACTTTACTGGGACCATGTCTCATACAGGAGACTTCTGAGCAGGTCCAGTTGATTCAAAATCAAATGGATACTATAAAGTCTCTTCATATATCTTTTGTCGATCAGTGCAGATGACATCTAGAGTTTGAGGTCTGGGATTGAGTTTTCATGTGTGTTGCACTGAGGTTGGGACACAAGAGAATCAGGAGACTTGGTAAGCTATCACTGAGATACGTTGGTCCGTTTGAGATTTTGGAGAGGGTCGGGCCAATTTCCTATCAATTGTGGTCAACATAGAGGTACGAGGTTATGAATGATTTATTATATGTTTCTCAATTGTGAAATTACTTTTCGAACCTATCTCACACCTTTTATCTCGAGGAGGTGGAGTTTCATGAAGATGCTTCCTTTGAGGAGCATCTTTTTCATATTGTGGATCATAGAACGAAGGTTCTCAACAGCCAGTCTATTCCTTTGGTATGAGTGATATGGAAGCACGAATGAGTGCAAAAAGATACATGGGATAGGGTGGATAATTTATGATACTAATGGATGGAGTTGTTCTCAGATATTTCATCACCACCCTTGGAAGGGAAATTGAGGGACTATTTTTTTTAAGGGGGAGTTTTTTAAGATCTTGATTCTTTCTTTGAGGTATGGATATTTTCTATTTGTATTATACATATGAAAATTGGGGAAAAGTGGTTGAGGGGCCGGATGCATGACTATTACAAGATGTGACCAGAAATAACATTATGTGTAATTATAGGTACATGTTTTGTATGGAAGGCTATAAGCCATGTAATCCCGTTAGATGACCACTTAATGGTCAGAACTGAAAATTATACTCACAAGGTATGTAATATCAATTACACACTGTACCCTTTTTTTAATGAGTATATTTGGTAGTATCATCATTTTTCATCAGATATATAGAAGGCTCGCTAGAGGTCATGAACAGTAGTACCAAGATCTATTTTTCTTCCCGGTTGATCATCTGAACACTCATTCCTTCACCATCGGTTGCATTTGAACCCAATCAGAGAGATCTCAATTCCACTTATCTCTTTATTCCCGATTTATTCGCTTGAGAAAGTTATTTATGGTTGTAATTTTATACCCTTTTTGTATATCTACTTCATTGTAGGGAAAATCAAAGCCCGACCCTAGATGAGGAGAGTTATACCACAACAAGGTTGGTGGTTTTGTTCCTTTAATGAATTATATTGATGTTTATATATGAAGGAGTCCGACACACCCACTTATAGGATGTCAATTTATTGGATAATGAACCTTATTATCTCTTATTGATGATTAGATATTTTTATAGCGGATTTGAAAGCATATTAGGGTTGTGAATCTTGAGTTAAGGTCACCCCCTGGGTGTGTCTCCCTTTGATGACTGTGTGGACAATAATACCGATAAGGCTTGACATAAATTCCCATTATTGGGCTGTAAAAAATTTCATTCCCATTATATGAATTTCCCACATGAGATACTTTTTTGTTAAGCCCTTTTAATTGGTTTAATTGTATAACAGGCTTGTTATGTGTTTTTCCCATGTGTGTTATCCTTGTTTGTCCATGCAATGCATTAATTTTCATTTGTTGGTTATTATGTAAATTTTTACCACGTGATTTTTTATTTTAAATCCTTGTGATAGTCTAATAAATTCTTATATGTAATTAGAAATTGAATTAAAAGATAGAAATAGGTAATTACCAGTTGGAGAGCCCCAATCGTAGTAAAAAGACAAGGTTGAGATCATCTAACTAATTACACCTTATATAAATTGGGATAAACATTGTCTGGGTTAAAATAATATGGACATCCTCAAGAGGTTAATTATATAATTATCATGAGTGAGCCACATATATGGTGGTCAGGAAAATTGAGTCTTCTTTAAAAATTTCGAGCAAACCATGCATTAATTGTAGGATACATAGGCCTACCTCTATTAAAAAATGACTAAATGATTATTATCTCATGATTCGATGGTTAATATTATATGGGGGATTTTCAGGCCTTGGCCTAACGTCGAGAATTTATATAATTCACAAAATATTAATAATTGTATGGTTGACTTATGACTTGTATAACAAGATAAAGAATATGCTTGGATACATTTTTCACATACACATGTTTATCATTGTATTCTGAGACTTCTGTTGTGCTTATTTTTTTGTACCTACTATTTAATGCTTTTAGTATTGTACACTACTTGTTATATAAATTCACTGAAATATTATCACATACATTTGGTGGTTTCCCACTGGTATTTATTCTCACACCCTATTTATTTCTTGCTTTTTTCCAAAATAGATTATAAGATTATAGGTGATGATCAGGGAAAGCTCCCCTCCATAGGTACTTGATGTGATGCATATGATTTATATATCATGGGACCGAGCTGAGTCTTCTGATGGTTTTTATTATTTTCTTTTTTTATTTAGTTCTAAAGATATATATTTTGAACTTCTACAGTGTACTTATTTGGGTTATTTCATAGAACATGTGACATGTTGCATCCTCTTTTGTATAGAATGATGCTTGATTATTTATATTATCATTATTTTAATGTTTATTCAGTTGTATGATATTTACTACCTCCTATATTGTATTATTTTTACTCTTCTATTTTACACTCTGTCAATGAGGGCATAATTTCTTAACTATCACACCCTAGGCCATCAATTCTAGTCAAAAGCCTCTGGCATTTGAGGAAATGCTCTTCTGGCCATATGGCCAACTGGGCATGGGGCACCAGTAGAGTGGCACCCAGATCGAGGACATTTCAAAAGGATCCCACAAACATACGAAAATTGATAAAAATCATTTCAGTGATAAAAAAATCATCTAGGTCCTGGAAAGTTTGATTTAATGGAAGGGTAATACAATTTGGTTTTTTATTGAGTTAATGTGAGCCTTGTGTATATATATTTTTTATTGCGAGTGTAGCTATTTTCTTAATAGTATATTTCAAGGATATATTACTAAATAAAAATGAAATACTCGAATTATGGTTGGATAAGGAATGGAATAATAAATGCTTCTCCATGAAGGAATTAGATTGGGTGATATATTTTATTGTGATCAATATACATCATGATAGATCGAATAGGATTCCCAACCTATGTAAAAGTACATATACATACAAGATATTGAATATGTTTTTATGAAAAAAATCCAATGTAGGATTGTTTATAGTGTCACATCTAATTCATCTTTATAAGAGAATGTGTCCTCAGACACATGGGGAAAAATAATAGAAAGTATTCCATAAAAGTTGGTTATTGAGTAATTCATCTATTCTATATTATTCACTAGGCTAGATATATCTTATACATTAACTGTTGTAGAAATAACACAATAAAACTTGGGTGGCTTCCATTTGATAGTAGTCAAGAAAATCCTTGAGTATCTAAGGCATACTAGGTACATGTTTCTGGTCTATGGATAAGTTAAGAAACTATTTGTAAGAGGATATGCATATTTTTGTTTTTAAATAGATAAATATAATATAAAATCAAAAACAAAATGCATATTCACTTTGAATGGATGTTTTATGAGTAGGAAGAGCTCAAAGTAGGCATTGGTCATAGATTCTATAGTAGAGTCCAAAAATATTATAACATCTGCGGAAACAGAAGATGCTTCATGGACATAATACTTAATCCAAGAGTTTGACATGGTACCTATAAGTAAAGTTATTAACACACTCTATTGTAATAATACTGTAGTAGTGGCCATTTCTAAGGATCTAAGGTCACATCAACAGAAAAATTCTATACAATAAAATTATCATATCTTGATGGATTTTTCTCAAATAAGTGAGATTGTAGTGATAGTTATTTCCATGGAAGACAACATGGTGGAATCCTTTACTACAACCTTAACTTACAAGAAACATGATTATCATGTGAGGTCATGGAGACTAAAAGTCGTAAGTAGTTGGATCTACTATAACATGGATTTTGATAGAGTTGTTGTATTATGACCAACTATTCCTAATTTGATTCCATGTATATTCGATTATTTCAACTTTAATAAAACATATTATAGAATATTTTTCATTTATTTACATCAAATTAATGTAATAATGTCTTATATTATATTTTTATTTGGCAAGGTCAGAACAGTTCCCTGATATGTGATAACCTTGAAGTGTTATGCCGATACTCTTAAATATAGTTCTATGGTTAGATAATTTACTATGATATGAATAATATTAAGTTGAATTTTGTGTATGAGTAATCATAATCCGATGAGGATTATTCTCTTGAAGTTTTCACTTGGTATTCTATAAGATAGAATATTATGAGAACATACCCACCAGTAAGAATTCTACATGTTTTTGTGTCATAATATGTTCCAATATGTGAGTGTGTGTAATGGTAAATTGACGTTAAGATCATCATTTATTCATGTCATTACTCACACAGTTAATTTACTATCCAAAACCACCATTCCATATTTTTATAATAAGTAGGTTGCTTTGGGTGTATCACTAATTCCATGTTATTTATAGATATATAGAGGAAGGATTTGACCCTTCATTCTATATGAAAGCTTATAACTCTACCCTTTGATTGGAATATGACCCTATCATTAAATTCCATCATCATGGTGAAACAACATGTTTATATTAGATAGTCTAGTAAAGACATATATTTCACATAGGTTGATGAAATATATTTTTAGTCTACTTGATGAGATATTGAGATAAATGGATTATATTACATTTTGAGAATTCATATGTGGTTGTCATTGTTCAAAAACCTTGTTCTTTATATTGGTTTCCGTGACCCATTTCAATATAATAATCATGGACTTTGGAAGATATCACCTAATTAAAAAGTGAATGAATCCTAGAGGGTTACCCACTATGTGTTTTTATTGATATTTATTATGTGATATTTGAATTTATTAATGGAATGAATTTTCATGACCCTTCACAAAGGGTTCTTTATCATGACTCCCCAAGCATTCATCCAATATGCAAGGGGCTCGAGACTAGCGTCGAGTAGGAATATCACTATCAGGGGATTCCTTGGCCTATGTACCTACACACACACAAACACAGACAGACACACACACACACACATCTATACCAATACATTGATGATATATAAAAATAACTAAACAACCATGAATTCATACATATAAATCCCACAACCAATTAATAATAGGTTGTAAAAGAATGTAAATAGGGCCATATTCAAGAACACCACAGAGTCTTAAAACAAGGCCCACCTAAAATTGATACTAGGGACTACTGTTAAGTTATAGTAGAAACACAGCATAGTCTATCCAGTATCACTAAGAACCATTCAGTCCTAGTCCATATAGAGCTCTATCAAAAGGTAAATAGTCTTCACAATACATGACACTTAAAGTCAACATCTATGCATGGGTGACTATAAAAATAACTTGTAGAACACCCTGAAACAAAAAGCTTACAATGAAATAATATAGTCATATCTATACATGTATTTTTCTAAAAAACATATAACAATAATATCTATATATACTCAACAAGGACACACTGTCTAAATGTAAGTCACAATTGTAATGCCACCGTAGTATTCCTACTTGATGGTTTCACATAGAACTCGCCTGAGAGAACACAATGCCGAGTCTGATAACGCTGATAAGGTCCATCTGAGAGGTAATTCTCATTGGGTCTCACTATTATAAGTACACATTTTATTTCTAAATAGATACAATACATATTTGAGGATCAATCCCAAGGCCATGGGGTATACCAACCACTCAATCTAGATGATCCCGATATGTAAAGGATTATCGCCCACATATTGTTACTCACAATGATACCCAGAATTCCACTTTGACCATGAAGATAAAAAGAGGATCGTAATCTGGGTCTCAAAGAAGGATCCAACAACTCTATCCAAGAATTCAGGATGATAGGATCACTATTTCATGTGTATGAGTCCATTCCATACTAAACCTTAGAGAATGGATATGGGGAATTCATCCTAAATAAACTTCTCCATGATACTAAGGATAAGGGCTTCAAGCCATGATTTTAGGAGTACACGATGTGTAAGATGGTTACATGCAGTGTCCCTTCAATGTCACGTCTTGATCATGTAAACGACAATTTCCCTATGTCATTTTAATAGTACAAGACATGTAAGATTCTTGTTTATTCTACCCAAGTACAAGTACATGGGTATTCCCATTGACACTAGGCCAATCAATGTCCATACGGGAGTACACGTTGTGCCCGTGTCTATGTACTCTGACATATGTCTTTGTGGCCTATGAGGTACTTGTTGTCCTCTCCAAATGAAAATACATTCCATGTGACAATGTCACACCCCATGTAATATTTATATAACTCCTAAAATCATATCTACGAATGGGAGGATCCCACACAGTGTGTAGTTCCACATTACACGCCGTATAGTGATGAAATTTTCATATTCCAAGATCTAGTTTTGGATCATTTTCTCTATTGATGTTTCCGTCATTCCAGCTGTTCCTCACTAAATAACCAAAAGAATAGGTTGGACGAGACTTTCCATTAATGAAAAATATCATCCAGATCTTTAATTCGTGTGGAAACTATCCTCAAATAGCATTCTTTATTGCGCACTGAAGAACATGAAAATAGGTACCTAGGTCATCCGATATAATTCGGTTTCCATCATCGCACCTCCATAATGTGGTTATAATAACAAATCTATAATATTATATCATTATTCCAATAAATGGGTGCACAACAATTGATTCATTGGGATGTGTCAATCCACGGGCCAAACAAAAAACACCCATGATGAATAATGTATCGAGGGACAAAATCACAAGAACAATCAAGTGGAACAAACCCTAGTAGATGTTCATGTAAACCCCAATTAATTTCCATTACAAATAAAATATAATAATCAATAATAACAATGAAAATTATCCCAACAAAACCCCAAAAATAACCCATGATGCAACATTCATGATCTGAAAATAAATCCATTAGTCGACTGATTCATGGTCATCATAGAAATTTATAATGGGGAAATAGTCTAATAAAAAATGACCTATGACGATATTGATCTATATCTGATGAAGAATATAGTTGCACCATGATCATTATCATGATCCTTAAAATCTATCTTGCTCTAGTCATCGATCTCTAATTCAGTCACCATTCACCAATGGAAACATATTATTTGGCTCTCAAAAATACTCTAGATCTCTAGGTTTCAGAGGATAAACCTATGAATTCCTCATATCCATTTATTTAAGGAATATATTAGGTCTCTGTATGAATAGTTTTATTTAATTTAATTTCATTTAATATAGTATTCATTTTATGCATGCGATTTCTTTTCTGAAAATGTCATTTGTCTATAAAGGGTATGTAAACATTATGAACTCAATTGTTCGCTAATATTTTCTTCTGAGGCCCCCAATTTAGAATTTATTCCTATTTTTTCCTGAAAAATGAACATGCATTATATCTAATATATTTAATATATTTCCAATATTTATTATGGACACACCAGGGATCATAATGGAAGACTATCTCATCACCTAGTCTCAATAATAAGCCATATAATGTTGATGAATATTAAATTGAAAATAAAAGTTTCTACATTATTTTTATCTTGGGGATTTAGATCCTGAAAAACCAAAACAAGGGCTAGACAAATAGATGTGTGTAATGAACATGAATCTGGTCCTCCGACTCCCATGTAATATTGTGAAAATTCATATGAGGCCACCAGACACACACTACTAGAATTGATCCCCTATAAAGGATCCTCTCCAATTGATCCATGATATTTACTGGATACTCTGTAATGGTAGCTTCATCCTTGATGTCCAGCTTAGCCTAGTTGATAACGTGTGATGGGTTATGAACATACCTCCTCACTTGTAAAACATGGAAGACTTCATGAACCCAGTCTAACTATGGCGGTAGGACTATGAGGTATACAACCTCACCAACTCTACAGAGTATCTATAGAGGGATAAGGAATCTTGGAGATATCTTTTCACCCAAGTCAAATCTCTATAATCCACATCAATGTGAAACCCATTGGAATGAATGGGATCCCTCCTAAAACTCCAATTTCCTCTACCATCTATCATCATAAGACTTATGGTAGATACATGTGGTCTTCATATACTCACAGATAATATAAACCTTATTAGTAGTTTCTATCACAAAATCTAGGCCCACAAGTGTGAATTCTCCTGGATCAGTACGACAAATTGTTGACATTCATGGTCGCCCATAAAAAGTTTCAAAATTTTCCATACTGATGGAGGAATGTTATATTTTTTGTATAAAAACTCAAAAATGGGTTCATGGTCCTCCCAATTATGAAAAAAGTCCAACATGAATGACTGCATCATGTCCTATAGAACCCGAATGGTCTGCTCAGTCTAGATTTCAGTTTGGGGTGAACCATTTTTCCCAAGCATAAATGATCCCTAAATACCTCCTACAATCGCTTCCATGACTGGGATGTGAAGTGAGAATCATGGTTAGAAAAAAAATCATCAATGGAAATCCATGGAGTTGTATTTTCTCATATATGTAAATTCATCCATATAAATTTACTAAAATCTACTCTTAAATAGCCAACAAGTGGGATTATTGGGGGATTCATTCTATGATCACCTAGATGAACTCTTATCCCCTGATCATACATGTTAATATTGTCAAAAATTACTTGGATATCCCATCCCACTTATACTCTAGATCCTCACAGCATTGAGATAAACCCACTAGAACTTGGTGCTGAGCCTTCACTAGTTTAAAATTAAGGAATCAATAGATAAAATCTACAACTCCCTTCTTCATCCTTGGAAACCAAAACTAACATCATAGTTCTTGGTATATATTAACCGCACCTGGATGTACCCCCAAAGGAGATGTATAAAAATTTCTCAGAACCATCTCCCATAATGTCATTGTTAATATCACATGTCCTATAAAAATAATGATATTCTCCCCACCTTTAGAAAATACATTAGGATCATGTCTAGTGGATATCTATCTACATAGGGTCTTATAGTTAGTATCCCCAAGTTATGATTCAATGAATCTCTACAAGAGAAAATGGGTGAAAATAATATATTAGAGGTAATATGCTCCATATCCACCCAAAAAGGATAACTTTAATGAGACCAATTTCTCTGATGGCCAATTAAACAACTGAGAACAATATCTCTTATTGGGAGAATCTATTACTAGCTTCCCCTTTCCTAGATTATAGAAAATATCAATGTCATAGTACTGGAAGATCTCTATCCATATCCTCTATCGCAATTTAAGATCCGTCTAAGAGAATAAATACTTGAGACTCATATGATCAGAGTAGACTATAAAATTCCATCCCACCAGGTAGTGTTGCCACATATTTATTGTGAAGACAACTGCTGCCAACTCAAAATCATGGGTCATGTAATTCTGCTCATGTGGTCTCTAATAACCTTAAACATGGGAAATAAACACCTACCACTACATTAGAATACAAACAAGACCAGTTCTTGATGCATCTTATTACACTACATACTCGAAATCCTGCTCCATAAATATCAATATGGGAGGACTCGTGAATTTATTCCTCAAATGAAAAAATTCCTACTATGACCTCTCAATTAAAAAAAGGAAACCACTTTTGGGTCAAAGAATTCATGGGAGATGATATACTAAATAAATTATGTATGAATATACTAAAATATCCAGCTAACCTAAGGAATATTTTCACCTTCATCACACTCTTGGGTGAATCCCAAGAAAACACCACCTCAACCATGGATAATTCCACTGCCACTCCAACTACTAAGATAAGGGGTCCCATAATTTGGAACTTATATATCCATAGAGAGTACTTCAAGAGCTTTATATATAGATAGATCTCTTGTAGTACATCCAGAAAAATCTTTAAGTGTATCCCATGATTCCCCATTAATTAAATGTTCATAAGGATATCATCGATGAAGACTACCAAAAACCAGTCTAAGAAAGGCTTAAAGATATATTTTATGAGTCCCATGAAACCTACTAGGTCATCCATCCAACTAAAGGGAATCAACAAGTATTGATAGTGATTGTAGCGACATATGAATGTCATCGTCGGTATATCCTCTTCCCATAATCAAAACTGGTGATTTTCAGACTGAGGGTCATACTTCATGAACCATTTTCCCTCTCAATTGATCAAAGAGGGCATTAACCAATTATACTGGACACTTTTTCTTTATGGTACCTAGTTCAAGCACTGGTAGTCCAAAGAAAACTTCAAAGTTCCATGTGCCTTCTTGGTGTTCAAAACTACAGATACCTATAGTGAAACACTATATCTAGAAAATCCCTTCCATTGAAATTTATACAACTAAACCCTTATATTGTGAAGCACTATGGGTTACATCCGATATAAAGTGGAAAATATCAGTGATTTCCCACGGTTTAGATCATTGTAAAAGTCTATCTCTTGGTGGGAAGGTAATCCTAGAGCTTCCTTACGGATGACTTTCTTATTCTAAACCACCAATATTGGATAATGAGAACTCATACAATCCACTACAACAAGGGTCATGCTAGACAATTGGTGAGTTATAAGCTGCACCCTCATTTGTATTAGTCTATACTAATCTACCTGGGTTTCTTTTTCATAGAAAAATGAGATCCTAGTCCCATCATTATAGACACACTACATCATGTTTCTAAAATAGTAAATATTGGAATGCGGTTTAGAATAAAATTCCATACCTATGTTCAATTTTTTATGGCTTCATTGCGACATCAAAGAGATCCCAACATAAAAACTGACCCCTAAGAGTCAGGTCACACTATCGACACAAGTGTGTGATCAATGCGTCATCTCAGTTAGTAGTCTCCAAACACAAGAGCCAATTTATGGGATAAACCAAGTTCTATATGTCTAGAAAAAGACATGTGGAAAGAAAGGAATGGATAGAATCAGTGTCTATTAGTACACATACCATGGTAGAGAAGAAACTAATTGTTCTTGAAATCATTTATGGGGCCTCAGGGTTGTAAAATTAGACTACCTGTACTTTTCCCCATCCCAAGAATCCAACTCTCCAATCTTGTTGTTGAACACTTGGGGATGGTTTTGGTAATAATTAGAAGCATCATCCATATCTTATCTCTCTCCTATATCCTATTATATGTTTTAATCCCTATATAACTATCTTTTTATAGCCCTACATATTCCTCAACTTCCCATCCATCGTATCCTTATTAGCCGTATGACGATTTAGACAGTGTCATAAATTATTCCCCTATCATCACATGAGTAGAAACACCATGCTCTCGGATGAAAAAATTGACCATTTGAGTCATAAAATACAGATCCTCCATCCTAGGACCTCCTCCTGAAATGTATCACACATCCATGTCCCGGATATAGATGTCGTCTCCCTACTGTTGAGGTCTCTACTTCAACTTTTCCACTACCAACAACCACTGACTATATCGTCTCAACTAAGAAACTCTCAACCACCAAGGAATACTCTAGAACCCCAGTATAGGTATGAATTCATAAATGGATAACAATAACTTAGATGTCTCTTTGAATCCCTCAGTCAAAGGTCTGATCCTCGAAGAATTGTTAAAAACTGTATCAATCTAGTATATGAAGAGGTTGGTAATCCTTTATAAATACTCAAATATTGTTATGATGCCCTACTAGAGATGAAAAAAATCCTGGATATATACACACCTTATCTTATCTGGAGAGAAATTATATCTAAAAATGTTCAAGAACATTGAAGATGGTATACTAACCTCGTCAATAGACCAGGTCACTAACCCCCACCACCATCCTACTAAGCCATAGAGAAGCCTCGCTTCCAGGAATACCATCTGATCACCTGATGTCCATACCAGATGAAAAATTCAATTAACCACCATAAACAAGTCCTCATATTCCTATGGTTCTAGATCACCTCCTATCTTGAGGGGTATCTATTACTAAAACACGTGAAGTGCACTCAGCCTGCGCACCTCATCCATTGGTTCTGCGGGTTCCATGTGATGTCCTATAGGGGGTGGTATAGCTGGTACACCAATTGGAGGTAACATCTCTAGAACTAGTCTCTATATCGACACCTCATCACTGAGGGGATCAGACTCATGATACTAATTCTGAACCCTATTTTCATATTCTGCAATGTTATGCAGAAAATAAACATGATATACCCCAAACAATTAGTATATTTGGAGAGATGGCTCAAGAAGGAAATGGAAACCATAACCCATTCGTATATTATGAATATACCATTGTTTTCATTACTTCCAATTTCTTTATGTACCATGTATAAAATATGGTGATTTGAGTCCTGGTGGTTTGATATGTCATCCACCACCCCAAAACTAGATTCACTCGCCTGAAATCAGAACTCAAAACACTTAATATTGTTGCCCAAAACTAATCATAGAGACTCTGATCCAAAGCTATAACTAACAAATTGATACCAATCTATCATAAACCATCCAAAAGGGGCCTAATAAGGGACTCTTCAAGCACACATCCAATAGGCCAGGGGTTGGAGACTAACACTGAGTACTCATATCTCTAACATGGGAAGACTTTGTCTATGTACCATTACACGTGTACAAATCTCTAACCCTATAGGATGCTGAATTGTAAAAAAAACTAAACAACCAGAAATGCATACAACTAAATCCCAAAACCAGAGTATGAGAGAATGTAAAAGAAATTAAATGGGTCTAAATATAATCCCACCACAAAGAGTATGAAAACCTCCACATAAAAGCAATATTGGGGACTCCACTTAAGATACTAATGTGGCTCTATTTTTATATAGTTTTGACACATATTATATTTAATTTTGTACAATTTAATTATTTATTTTTACATTTTGAATAAATAATGGAACTTTTGTATTTATATCATTAAATTTATTAATTAATCATTTTTTATAATTATATATTTTTTTTAGTTTTTTAATATCTAATCTAGTCATTCTAATTATTATAATTATATTAACTTGATTTTTAGTTTAATAATCATAATCTTGTTAACATATTAATATTTTTAAAATTTTTATTATTTAATTAATTGTTCATTGTTTTTTTCAATAATCTAATTTAGTTTTTAATTTAAAACATTGACCTTTATCTAATTTTTATTAAAATAAATTAACATTACTTATTCATTGGTCCAACTATTCTTCAAATAAATAAGTTAACAATTTTAGTTAATGTTTAATAAAATAATGTTTTTTTAATTTTATGTTTCTATTTTTTCATCTAACTAATTAACCTTTTCATTTAATATCATTAGTTAATTTTAAATATTTTAATTTCATGTGTGTGGTTAATTATTTTTATGAGTTTTTCAATAATATTAATTTTTATATTCTTAGATAATAATTAAGTTACATTTATTTATTAGTTTATTGAACAATTTATTTTTATTTTAGTTATAATTAATTAATTAGTCTTTTAAAATTTAGTTAATATGACTTTTGTTTTAATTAATTAATGTTTTGTTAATTTTATTATTATTTTTAAATTAATTTGTATTGTTAATGTTATTATTTGTACTATCAGAGAGTGAAACACCGATTTCACGACGCGCTGAGGTTGTATCTCACTGATCACGACTCAGCGATCCATTTGCACACCGATATTTTATATAACTATCGGTGAGTCATGACTCACCGATCACTTTGAAACAGCTTCGGTTTGTCTTGCGATTCAGCTTTGGTATCTCATTCGTAAGTATCAGTGACTTGTCTTTTATTTTTATTATTGTTCTATGACCTCAAACGGATGTTGCAATGCACCGGTCTCATTGATGCACCAAATCTTTGCATTGGTTACTATTTCTCATTTCATTGTTTTCAAGCTATCTATTTAAAATTTAGGTGACTCATTTTTTATTATCGGTGATTCATTGACTCTCCATTTAATTTCTCTTATCGGTGATTTCTTTTTTTATTTTCAACTACTGATGAGTCATCGACTCACCAATCCCCCATAACATTATCGGTTTCATGTCTCACCGATTAATTATTTCATTATATCTTTCAGTGAGTCATTTTATTGGTGACGTATTGTCACATATCTTTTTTATTTTTCTCACTGAGTCAAAGAACTCAATGATTTTTTTCCTCTATCGGTTCCACGCACTCACCAATAGTCAATTATTTTTTCACAATCGGTCTCTTGTTTATTTTAACTATCAGTGATTCATCCAACTCATCGATTCTCCCATGAGTTCAAAATTTTGACTCACCAATTGTTCATTTTTCCATCTACTGACACACACACCAATTTCACCAACGTGCTTCTTATCCATCCACATACTGATGTGTCACACACACACACACACTGATCCCTCCCTTCTCATTTCTAAAGAATCTGATCCATTCCCCTGTTTCAATTCTGTGACTACGACTTCTCTAACAACATTCACATTCAATACCAGATTCATATTCATCACAAAAAATTGATCATTTCGAACCATTATTTAATTTAATCAACAAACCATGTCAGTTTGATCTGTTACAAACCTGGTGTCACTGTTATCCAACTCTTTCTTCCATGGGACTTTTAAAAGATCTTCAGGTAGTTCCCAAACCACCAAACCATCATACCCGAAGGAGATGGTACCCCCACTTGAGATCTGATGCTGATAATTTACTACATCGGAGGCCACCGCTGATGAAACCTGTTCGGAGCCACGCCATCGTCAGTAGAGAAACCCATGTGCCCAGTTGTCCCTGTTGTGAGATCAGATCAGAGGGCCGCTGCTATGTTGTGAGAGGATGTGTTCAGTGATGCTGCACCAGGAGAGCCCACATCCACCATAATTCTTAGGTTCATCTGCCACGACTGAACCAAGACCGAAGAACAGAGGAGAAACCGATGTCGTTGTTTTGGAGGAAGACGTTGCACCACCTGCTAGAGATGCCTTGTGGGGTTCCACCGAAGCCGTGAACTAGAGATGGACTTAGTGAACTTGGAGGTCACGCCGCCATTGGTGTGAGAAGGGAACTGGATGAATACACTTGAGACCTGGAGCCACAGTGCTTCTTTGAGAAGAAGAACCAGATCTAAAGACCCCCCTATAGCGCCGAAATGGGGGGGGGGGTGGAGAAGTAAAAAAAATAAAAAAATAATGAAAATATAAATATAAAAGTTAAAATTAGTAAATAATAAATTAAAGAAATTAATATATTATATTATATAATAATTTAAATTTACTAAATAGATTAGTTCTGTTTAAATTATGTTTAAAATAAAGTAAAAATATTTCTTAAAACTAAAATAATAATCTATAAATAAAATTAATTATTAATATTAGTTAATATTTTTACATTAACACTTTAATTATAATTTAATTTCAATTGAATAAATATAATAATTGAATTTATAAACTAATTTTTTAAATATAGTTTAAGAATCTATTTATGTTATACTATTTAAGTATTAATAATACTTACTCTAAATAAATAAATAAATTAACAAATATAAATTAAAAAACAGAATAATTTTATTAATGATTTAATAATAAATGAAAAAACATAATAAAAATATTTAATAATAATTATGAATTAATATTTTTATTAATTAAATTTAGTTAACTATTTAATAAGTAATATAACATAAAACTAAAAAAATAACTATTTTAGTTCCTCTCCTTTTCATTTATTTATATTTCTGTTATATCTATGCAGGTTCATTCAAGAGATGGGTATGCATCCATATTCATAAAACCTACTCACCGGGAGTTAGTTGTGGGGGTTTTACTAACACGACGTGCCAGTCGCAAAAAAACGCACATGTGCAGTGTATACATGAAGAACACTTAAAGTCTGTGAAAACTGAGCGGTGATAAGTAGCAGAAGATAGTGGGTACTTATGATAGAGAAAGAAGTATATTGATGAGGGGACTCTCATTCTGATTCCACGCCACACAATTCGAGAGTGAAACTCCCAGGTGACACCAAGAGTGGTACTGGTGACATGGAGTTGCAGGAGCAGAGCATCAAATCATGAACATCATTCACAGAGGGAGGATTCTTCTTACATTTCACAATTTTATTTACATTTTATTTGCTAATTTTGAATTCAAAATGATTTTCGATTAATTACTTGTTCTGGAAATTTGAAATTCTATTAGTTTATATTTTCTTCTTTTTCGTTTAATTTCTTTCGATGAGATTTATATTCTTTCAGTGAGATTAGATCCGATTCTAAAATCTAAAACTGAGTCTTCACCTTA
Organism: Viscum album; assembly: GCA_963277665.1. Taxonomy (NCBI): domain Eukaryota; kingdom Viridiplantae; phylum Streptophyta; class Magnoliopsida; order Santalales; family Viscaceae; genus Viscum; species Viscum album. The sequence continues at coordinate 2,102,467,105 of OY728145.1, read as the reverse complement.
TTGAAATTAAAAATTCAACCCTTGATCTTTCGGTGAGATTGATCTTGGATATTTTTATCAAAGCTTTAATGTTAAAACTAAAAAAAACTTTTTGTGTGATATCTTTCAGTTAACATAGATAAAACAACTTGTTTTATCTGGTTTTTGATATGGTGAACATTGATAATTGTAATATAGAGTGTTATTTCTTTTGTCGCAGAAGAATTAACCCCTAATTTTTAAGGTGATAATTCAATATAATGAAGAATAATTTTTATAACCAGTATATTTCAATTCAACTGAGCATACCATTTGATCAACTCTCAGCACTTCTGTTTACTTTTTCTCTTAACTCTAGTTAGTTTTATTTCTTCTAGATATTTCTTTTTCCAGTTATGTAAATAAGAGATTTATAGAATTAGTGTCTTATTTTTGACATCAACGTAAATAAAATATTAAAAAAATATAAAAATTTAAAAAGTAAGTAATTGTTTCCCCTCTTCTGACAACAATGAGGCTTGTAAAAAATCTTAGAGCACTCACCTACCATATTTGTGGATCAACCCTACACCACTGTGCTTGTGTTGGTTTATAAATAACATTTTGAGGGCTATGACGACCTCTGGTCATATCAAAATTTGGAAACATTACTGGGGAAGGCATGTGATGGGTGTTCTACGTTCTAGAATATTTAAAAAAACTAAATTAAAAAAACATAAAAAATCATATAAAATGAATGCTAAAAAACTATGAACATTTGCTGCTTGAGTTGCCTGTTTAAATTTCGCTTGACTTCGAGTGTGTTGTTTAATCTAAACATTTAAAAATGGATGTATGTTGATCAGATTGTGTATGTTGTGGCTATTATGGGAACACTTCCTAGAATTGTGTCTATAACCAACCACAACATATTGATTACAATAAAGAAAATGAACAATATTAGTCTAGTCCTAACACCCTAGCTAAAATTGAACTAATTGATTCTAAATTGGACGCTAGGGTGGAACTATTTAATACTTGGTTAAATCAAACCCATGAAATTATACTTAGAGATTCTCAAGAGAAATATCGAAGAATGAAAATATTAAAAAAACATGCTCTTGGATTTACAACAAAGTGTTAAATAACAAGAATAATTTGAAGAAAATGAAAAGGAAAATGTTTATAAAAGACATGAAAATCAAATTAATTTAGAGAGTGACTATGACACTGGGCAAAAAAACTTTCATTTTCAGAAATCCGATTCTGTTGATGTAAATCTACGAATAACCAGATTATTCAATCAAGAGAATAACATTGAATATTCCAAAATAAATTTTAATGACGTTGAGATGGAAAATTTTGAAAATGAATTAAAACAGATTGAAAAATATTTCCCAGTTCATAAAATCATTCAATCTTTTGAGAAAAATCACGGTTTTAAGAGTTTTGAGAATAAATTCACTCAGGTAGATGATATACTAGAAAATAAAAATTTTAATGTTAGAAACTCTTCACCAAACTTTTCTGTTGTTATAAAAAATTGGGATGAACTTGATATTGGGTATAATCTGGATGAGAACGTTAAACTAGATAACATGGAATCTAAAATTATTGAACTTGAACCGAACACTTCTCTTCCATGTTATGAAACTCCCAACCCATCTATTAATGAAATTATGTTAAATGATATAAAGGATGAGGGAATGATGTCTATAGAAATTTTAAATGATGATCTTTAATCTCCCTATTCTCAGATTGATTGTTTGATTGAAACTGAGTGTACTGAAATTAAAAATAGTGATGTTATACATGGGGGTAAATGTTTAAATTTGAAAAATCTGGAAATTGAATTTATTGAAGATAAATTAAACATTACTCTCCCTGATTTGAATTTTTTGGAACACACTACAGACCTTGTTTTGGGAGTTGAGCCTTTTTAATTTGAACTTGAAAAGGAGGTTGAGAACACACTTGAATTAGGAATAATTGATCTGTTAGAATTAGTAGATGTTGAGTGATCCTTCACTGATGCGGAACTTTTTTAAGATATTTACAATGTTACTAAACCTGTATCTACTGTTGGTCAAATAAATTCAATTCCTTCTCTATCATTTCCATCCTCAACTATGAGTGGTTCTGGGCCTTTTTGTGATATTGTTAGTAGTCTATAGGGGGAATTACACTTGAGTTAAATTGTTCATAAATCTATTCAGCACTCTATTGATCCTCATTTGAACCTAATAATTAGAATTTACCCACTTGAACCCTTGAATTTTAATATATTAGTGTTGAAGTTAAAGAAGATAGTTTTGAGGACACTGTCATACCCTTTTTATCACCTAATACATTGCTTCCACTTCCTAAAAATGTTAATATTTTCAAATCTAAAACAATTAGAGAAGTTGACAACATCATGTCCATAATTTCTAAATGAGGCTATTTAGGGATTTTTGAAGCTTATGAGAATTTGGTTTTGGTTTACCTTTGCTTATGTTCCCATAGATTTCATTTTTCCATTAAAAACAAATGGTCTAAACACATGTGGTGGTTCTTGTTAAGGAAGCCACATCCACCTAGTGACTACGGTTAGTTCCTATGTGAGTCTAGCTGGGGACTATAAATCTAGCACTACTTGGGAAGAAACCCATGGTTTTTTTGTTTTCAATGAAAAAAATTTCAATATAATAAAGTCTAACTGGAGACATTAAATCTAGTGCTTCATGGGAGTCAACCCATGCCCTTTCTTTGTTTTTGTTTTTTCACTATTTTGTGTTGAATAACTTTTTTCCTATCTTTCTTCTATATGCTCCTTCTCTGCTGGTTATTTGTATATGGATTTCATGATCTGATTTTCAAGATGCTGCTTTGGTTTCATGGAGGAGTTGTATTCACTTTTTGGAAGATTGATAATAAAATAAATCTTATGTCATGGAAGTACTTCAATTTTCTACATTTTTTTCTATTCCTATATTTGATAATAAAATTTAGCTCACTTATAAAATTCATCTTACAAAAAAAATCTGCTGCATGTCATACATTATTTAAGGAATCAAATCAGCTATATATCACCCTACTGAAAATAATTCTTCTTATTCATCCTTGTTGTAAATTGAATTTCTCTGTTGTTAAAACCATTCGCTACATGAAACTATGTGTAAGGTGGTACATGATTCTGGTCTTCTGAATCTGCTTTGGGTTGTGGTTTTTAGCATGAACTTTGTTTACTGTGTTGAATACCCAACTAAATTAAATCTACTATACTTGCTTTCAAACCACTTAATAGTCCACTTACACGTCACATGTTACTTTTGAGCTGTATTGGAAAAATATTCACTAGACATAAATATTAATGCATGTAATTTCTTTTCAACCAGCTGTATGTTATATTTTTTGGTAAAAAAATATTCTTTAACTTCAAAGAGAACCTTTTATACATGTCATCTATCTGCTCTTTTGAAAATATATTTTGAACTTAAACTGTCAAATTGATTTTCTCCACATTAGAATTAAACTATGGGGACAAATATGGGTTCCTTTTATGGGGTAGAGGGTCAATTCTTCACCATTCTAAACTATGCTTAATTTAAATTCCATCAATTCCAACTTCAAATTCAAACTTTTTGTAAAAAATTGGTTAAATATTTTAGAAATTATTTCATAATTTCAGGATGTTCATTGTTTTTCAATTGAGTCTTGCCTATGGAAAATATTTATTTAGTAGTTATGTTTTAAATTGAGTCTAAAATTAATGATAATGGATGATTTCTGAGTGGTTTTACTTAGTGATTGAATGGATATCTTAGTTTAGGGACTATTTTTAAAGTGATATAGGCAACCTGTCAGTGTAATTTTTTCATAGCCCTTGGAACTGGAAGTATGATCTTGATCATATGGGATTCATTTTTCTTTTAATAATTTAATTTAATTACCTTAGTGAGACAATGTCAATGATTTTTATATAAAAATTTTAGAACTAGAGTATTCTGGGCATCTAGGATCCGACGATGAATCTCTGAGACACTAGATGCTAGGTCTGTTTTCGTTTACTATAATCCCTTTGTACACCTTGAATAAGTGCTTATGCACAGTGATTATCAGAATGATACATGGTTTGGGGAAAATTTTATAAAGTGTCTAGGGTCAAAAATGAGTTAATTAATGTGATCGGAATGATGAACACAAAATGAAGATGGGGAAAAAAATTTATATGGGAATCATTTTAGTTGTATCATTATGGTGACAAAAAATTGTTATTTTTTAGAACCTAGGTGATGAGTCAGGGTACAAGGTTTCTCTGTTAAGTTTCTGATTCCCCAGATATTTTACCTCTTGGCACTCTTGCACTTAGTACATGAGCATGAATTGAAATGTGTCTTTAAAATGTATGACATATGAGGCATGACATATTCATTTCATGATGATTCATAGCTTTCTAGATTACACATAGAGTATATTTTTGAAGAAAGACTTGATTTGAACATATTTTTCAAGAAGCCTATTGATAGATTTAGTGCTCTGTTTTTAAGTACCGAACATGTTACATTATGAGGAAAATAATAAAAACCATGCTATTTTTTCATAGATGACAAAACGTGGGATTGTTTGAGGAGAAACATTGCCTAAGTGGGGGGGGGGGAATTTAATGTGGCTCTATTTTTACATAGTTTTTTCATAATTTTTTTTTACAATTTAATTATTTATTTTTACACTTTTTAATAAAAAATGGTACTTTTGTATTTCTATCACTAAATTTACTAATTAATCATTTTCTATAATTAAATATGTGGTTTAGTCTTTTAAAAGCTAATCTATTCATTCAAATTATTCTAATTAAATTACCTTACTTTGTATTTTAATAATCATAATCTGGTTAACATATTAATAGTTTTAAATGTTTATTATTTTATTAATTATTCATTGGTTTTTTTATTAATATAATTTAGTTCTTAATTTAATACATTACTATTTTGATTAGATTTATTAAAATAAATTAACATTACTTACTAACCAGTACAATTATTCTGCTAAATAAATTATTTGACAATTTAAGTTAAAGTTTAATAAAATAATGTGTTTTTAATTTTATGTTTTCAGTTTGTCATCTAACTAATTAACTTTTTCATTTAATATCTTTATTTAATTTTAATTATTTTAATTTCATGTGTGCATTAAAGTATTTATATGAGTTTTGAATTAATATTAATTTTATATTCTTAGTTAATAACTAAGTTACTTTTATTTAATAGTTCTTTGAATAATTTATTAATATTTTAGTTATAATTAATTAATCAGTCCTAAACCATTTAGATAATTTGACTTTTGTTATAATTAATTAATTTTTTTTCATTTTGTTTTTTTTTGAAATTAATTTGTACTATTAATGTTTTAATTTTTACTATCAGTGAGTGACACAATGATGTCGCGACGCGCCGATGTTGCATCTTGTTGATCACGAATCACCGATAACTTTACACATCGAAGTATTTTTCTAACTATTGTTGAGTTATGACTCACCGATCACTTTGAAAAAGCTTCGGTATGTCTTGCGATTCTACTTCAGTATCTCATTTTTAATTATCAGTGACTCGTCTTTTATTTTAACTATCGGTCTCTTACCTCGCACCGATGTTACAACGCAATGACCTCCTCGAGGCACTGATCATTTGCATCAGTTTCAGTTTCTCAATTTCATCGGTTTCGGTCTCTCTTTCTAAACATTCAGCGAATAAAATTTTTATTATCGTTGAGTCAATGACTCACTGTTTAGTTTCTTTCATTGGGGAGTTCTGATTTTATTTTCAACTACTGGTGAGTCGTTGACTCACCAATCTCCCATAACATTATCGGTTTCACATCTCACAAATTATATATTTTTATTCTTTCTTTCGGTGAGTCATTTTATCAGTGACTAATTTTCACAGATCTTATTTATTTTTATCAGTGAGTCAAAGCACTCACCTATGTTTTTCCTCTATCGGTTCCACACACTCACTATTAATTGATTATTTTCTCACAAGCTATCTCTTGTTTATTTTAACTATCGGTGAGTCGTCCAACTCACCAATTCTCTCTTAATTTTATCTTTTTCACTCACCGATAGTTCATTACTCCTCCTACCGATGCACACACCAATTTCACCCACACACTTATTCTACATCCACATACCGGTGTGTCACACACACACACACACATCCCTCTATTATCCTTTCTCAAGAAGTTGATCCAGTCCCCTGTTTCAATTCATGACCAGGACTTCTCCAACAACATCAATATTCAAACCCAGATCCAGATTCATCAAAAACAACTTATCATTTCGAACCAAGATTCACTTTAATCAACAAAACTTGTCAGTTGGATCTGTTGCAAACCTAGAGTTTCCATTTTCCAACTCTTTATTCCATGGGAGTTTGAGGAGATATGAAAGTAGTTCCCAAACCGCCCAGCCACCGTTCCTGAAATAGATAGTCACCCCACTTGAGATCTGAAGCTGTTGATCTACTGTGTCAGAGGCTACCATTGATGAACCCTACTCAAGGCCAATCAGTCGGTAGTAGAGAAACCCATGTGTTGAGTTGTCACTATTGTGGGACCGGATTAGAGAGCCGCCGATGTGTTTTGTGAGGAGTTTTTTGGAAATTCTTCACCCGGAGATCCCACAACTGTTGCAATTCATAGGTTCATCTGCCGCAACTGAACCAAGACCGAAGAACATAGGAGATCCCAATGTCATTCTTTCTAAGGAAGACATCATGCCACCAGTTGGAGAAACCTTATGGAGTTCTGCTGAATTGGTGAACTGGAGCTGGACTTGGTGAACTCGGAGGTCGTACCGCCGCTGGTGTGAGAAGGGAACTGGATGAAGCCACCTGAGACATGGATCCATGGAGTTACTTCAAGAAGAAGATCCTGATATAAAGACCCACATACAGTGCCAAAATGTGGGGGGGGGGGGGGTTGAAGTAAAACAAATAAAAAATAAATAGAAAATAAAGATAAATTTTACAATTAATAAATAATAATTTTAAAAAAATAATATATTATATTATATAATAATTTAAATTTACTAAATAGTTTTTTTAAAATAATTTTAAGATAAAATAAAAATAATTATTAAAACTAAAATAATAATCTATAAATAAAATTAATTATTAATATCAATTAATATTTTTACATTAACACTTTAATTATAATTTAATTTCAATTGAATAAATATAATAATTGAATTTATAAAGTAATTTTTTAAATCCAGTTTAAGAATCTATTTAAGTTATACTATTTAAGTATTAATAATACTTACAAAAATTAAATAACAAAATTAATAATTATAAATTTAAAAACAGAATAATTTTATTAAATATTTATTAATAAATTAATAATCTTAATAACAATATTTAATAATAATTATAAATTAAGATTTTCATTAATTAAATTTAGTTTACACTTTAATAATTAATATAACATAAAACTAAAAAAATTACTATTTTTCTTCCTTGATTTTTCATTTATTTATTTTTCTATTCTAACTGTGCAGGTCTATTCAAGAGACGGTTATATGTCCATATTCATTTAACCAACTTATGGGGAGTTTGTTACACGGGATTTACTAGAGTGACATGTCAGTCACGGAAAAACGCACGAGTGATGTGAATACATGACGAACACTTAATGTTAGTGAAAATTGAGAGGTGATAAGAAGCAGAACACAATGGGTAGTTAAGACAGAGAAAGAAGCAGATTAATGAGGGTACACTCTTTGAGATTCCATGCCCCACAATTCATGAGAGAAACTCCCAAGTGACACCAAGAGTTGTACCAGTGACATGGATTTACATGAGCATGGTAGCAAATCATGAACATCATTCATAGAGGGAGGATTATTCTACATTTTCTCTATTTTAATTACGTTTTATTTGTTTCTTTTGAATTGTAAATTATTTATTTCTTAATTACCTGTTCAGGAAATTGTAATTTCTATTGGTTTAAAATTTCATCTTCTTTATTACATTTCTTCTAATGATATTTGTATTAATTCAGTGATATTAGATCCGATTATCAAATATAAAATTGATTCCGCATCTTCTTGCCACTAAAAATCCAACCCTTGATCTTATGGTGAGATTGATCTTGGATTTTGATTATCAAATATTTAAAGTTAAAGTTATAGAAACTCTCAGAAAGATAGATTTCTATAAACATAGTTAGAACAACTTGTTGTATGTGGTTTTTGATGTGGAAAACTTCTAGAATTGTAATATAGAGTGTTATTTCTTCTGGAGAGGAAGAATTAACCACAAATTTTTGAGGAACTAATTCAATCTAATGAAGAATCATTTTTATAATGGGTAGATTTCAATTCAACTGAGCTTACCATTTGATCAACTATCAGCACATCTGTTTATTTTTCTATTTTATCTAGTTAGTTTTATTTCTTCTAGATATTTCATTTTACAGTTAAGTAAATAATAGATTTATAGAATTAGTGTTGTTTGTATTTACATCATCATAAATAAAATATTAAAAAAATATTAAAATTTAAAAATTAAGTAATTTGTCCCCACTGCTGACAGTAGTGGGGGTTGTAAAAAACCGTAGAGCACTCACCTACCTTCTTTTTGGATCGACCCTACCCCACTATGCTATTTTAGGTTTACAAATAAAATTTTGGGGTCTATGAAGGCCTCCGGTCATATCAGATACTATAGGAAAACACCTCAGTATTTACAGTCTCACTAAGCCCCAACTAGTCTTGGACAATCTAGGACATTGTCAAAAGGTCTTTTTTTACAAATGACATGACACTTTTGGGGAAGTCCCATGCACAAAAGTGTATAAAAATACCCAATAATACACCAAAATACTAAATATCATACACTAAGAGAATATAGTTAGATATAAAAAGGTATATGTCTACAATATATATAACAAGAATACTTAGATATACTAAAAAAGAAACATAAAATAAAGGTATGTTACAACTGTAATTCCATCCAAGGATTCTATATCAAAGGCTCCAAATATCTTTTATTTTGTATAACACACTCCTAAGTCTGATAACACTAATTATGTCCATCCGAGAAGTAATTCTAACTGGGTATCACCATTAGATGGACACTGTGGAAGGTTGAAGAGATATGATACAAATAAGAAGATCAATACCAAGGCCATAGGGTATACCAACAACTCAATCTATATTATTCCACTATGTAGAGTATTGGAGACCACGTAGTGTAGGGAACAATGATACCATGAACTCCACCTATGGATTAAAGAGGAATATTGGATCTCACTCCAAGCCTCACATAAGGATTCCAACAACTCTATCCATGAAGTCCTGCGAAAGGGATCATTACCCTATATGTAGGACAGGATTCCATACTAACCCTATGGAAATTGGTATAATGAATACACCCTAATAAACCTTGTCTATGTTATTGAGAAAAAGGGCTCCAATACAAGATTTTTAGAGTCCATGGAATGCAGGAGGGTCACACACCATGTTCGTTCAACCATGAGTCCTGCCTATGTAAATATCCCATGTCTGGTGTCTGTATAACAATACACGATGTTTCAGATTCCCGTGTACTCTACCCATGTACAAGTATACAGGTATTCCTGTTTATACCAATTCAAGTCGTGTCCGTGTAGGAGTACATTGTGTTCCCATGTCTATGTACTCCAACCAGTGTCTATGTTTCCTTCGAGGTACCCACTGATCTCACCAAATGCGACCACACACCATGTGATACTTATATTCCACTGAAGACCCAATCCACTACAAATAGGGGACCACATAATTTGTTGTTCTGTGTTACATTCCATGTAGTGAGGGAATTCCCAAATTCCCATATATGTTTTCTATGCATCTTCTCTCATGCTCAAACAACTATTTCGTTCATGAATCTCTTGGAAAACTAAATAACATTGTTGACTGAGCCTTATTGTTATTGAACAATACCATCCATTTCTTTGATTAATATATATAAAAAATTCAAATGGTGTTCTTCCTTGTGCACTGAATAACAAAAGAACTAGGTACGTATATTATCTGATCCACTAATATTTCCATGGTCACACCAACATTATGTCACAGTGATCCTAGATCGACAATATCAGATAGTTTCACTATGTAACAGGTGTGAAACTGTCGATTCATCAGGATGTGTTGAACCAAAGACCAAATGTAGAACTCTAGTGATGAATGAAGAATTAGGGGAGAAAAGAACAAAAATAATCATGGGTAACAGACCTCAGTAAAAGTCTATTCTAAACTCGATTCATTTCCATTATAACAAAAATGGAATCATCAATACTTAAGAATAAAAATATCCCAATAAATCCTCTCAAATATCCCATCCTGCAGCACACATTATCCGCAAATCAATCCATTAGTCGATTGATTTGCGCTCAACATAGAAATTTACAATAGGGAAAGAATACAATAAAAAAAGGTCCTATATAGATTTGGATCGATCATTGAAAAATAATGAAGTTGTATCGTGATCGTTGTTGGGATCCTTTGATTCTATCTTTCCTCGGTCATTAGTCTCTGATTTGGTTTTTATCCTCCAATGAAAACTTTTTCATTATCTCTTCAATGGTCCATTGGATCTTTGGGTTTTAGTGGATAAACCTAGGAATTACCTATAATCATTTATTTAAAGAATAGGTTAGGCCCTACATCCGAAAAATAAAAAAATAAAAAATAATTAATTATTTTATTCATTTTATTCCAACGACAAAAATTTATACAAACACCCCACGCTGATAAAGGTTTTATCACGCCTAGTGTAAAACCCACATTCAAAACTCAAAAGTGGACTAATGTTTTTGTTATATTCCCCTATTTAGATTTAATTACACTTTTTCAAGAAAAATATGTGTACATATTATTTAAAATATTCAATATATTTCAAACATTTATTTTGAGCCCACTGGGCCTAGGAATCACATGCTCACTCAACACGTCGTCTAAAAAATAATCAATATAATATACAAAAGAAATAAATATAAAATATGAGTCACTAGATAAATATTATTCTCCAGATTGATGAATAACTGTTTTCATATTTTATAAATCAAGTATATTATAAAAATATTTATTTTCCAAATTGTGTAAAAAAATATTTATTTATTTTATTGAATATTTAAAAAATATTCTTTCATTGTATTTTGGATAAAATATATATTTATGAATAATGTTTTTTTCATGTATTAAATATATGTTGAGGATTTTTAGAGGACCAAAGTTGTTTCTATTCATAAATATTAATTTACATGTTGGTTAAAAAATATTTGTTATTGCAAAATTTTTCACACATGTTCTATAAAATAATTATATTATTATTATTTTGGCATGGTGTTTAATTAATATTATTATATTATTTAAGTCTGAATACACATGTAAATAATATTTTAACCTAAAACAAAACCATATAAATAGGTTGTTATTTCTATTTTATATTGTTACTAAAAAATCAAAGACTTTAAATCGAATCACGCAATAGAGTTCTCTCTCTCTCTTGAATTCCTCCACTCTTCCTCTCAAGTACCATAATAACTCTTTCAATCCTAAAGGATCATTGAGTGATCAAGAGGAATAATGTGATATAATTAACACACCATTCCATCACCCATAATGATATTGACATTACCATGAGATCAATGGATCATGTTTGGATCACCACTAGAGAGATTCTCCATTTGAATCAATACAACACAAATAAGTAAATCAAAATGGACTTTTGGGATAGAAAAAATTCCATCATAGAAAGATAAATAATGAGAGAGTAATTTATTTTTCTCTATATAAATTAATTATATGTTTAACATTTAAGATCCTCTATTGGTGGTTCAGGCTAATCTCAATCAATAGAAATTATAGTTTGTTTCCCACAAATGGTTCCTTGGTTAAACCCGTAAACTACATAAAAAGGTACCAATGTATGAATGTTCTCATACTAGGTAACTTGTATAACCTTAATAAATGGGAAAATACTAGTATGAAATATTCAATCCTAGTATACAAACAATATTGTGTATTATACTTTACATGGCATAATTCATGGGAAATGAAACATATAAAACATATTTTGAGTCTCATGAGTTTATTTTTTTATCCTGTTATGAAATAAAGCCCATGATAATAATAATATTTTATCACAACCTATAATATTAATTGATGAACATCAATTAGGGATAAATAAAAATCATGGTTTGTGAGGTTAATTTTCATTACACTTCATAAAATATATGATGTTGTCATAAAATAATTATATAGTAAATAAAACATTTCACTTAACATACTACAATATATATTCTTAACTACCTTTAATAATACTAACCAAATTATACATATTCACTCTATAATCATATCCTATATGATATAACATTATATAAACCTTCTGTCTATTTCATTTTTAGGTAATTATTAAAATCATTACATCCCTATGTAATTACCGAAATATCTCAATATGGTCATATGATAAAACAGTCCCACAAAAAGTCATAGAGAGAAAAATATATATATAAATACATTTTGAATTATATTGATATTTATATTCATGTTCCTAGATCTCAACATGAAGAAAAAGGTATTAAAACTCTTTTAGTTTACAACATATAATGCTATGATATTAGTTACTTATATTTTCTACTTAGAAATTTATATAAGATCATCATATTCATCATTAAAAACATTTCCATTAGAAATTTTCTTCTAGGACCATTTAAAAAAATGTAACTTGTTTTCTTTTTACTCTTTCTCAACATAACCCATAATTTTTTATGACATTAAGTGAAATTATCTTTGAATTTGTACTAGTATAAACCCTTATATGTTGACTTTTGAACTTATCTAAATCCAAATAAACTACTACTTAAGTCTCAGAAAGAATATTCTCACTATAATATCATACTGAGATTCAATAATACATAATTGTTAGAAAATACCATTTTTTCATTAGAGTGGAAATATTTAGAACATAAAAAATTACCAATCAGGTATTATTTTATATTTATAGATAATTGTTTTGAAAATAATATTTTATTACATTAAATATACAAATGTTGGTTTGTGGGAATTCCTTCCCTTGTATCATAGTAAATATCTTAGATAAACTCCTTTACTATAAATAAACCATTTTTTTACATGTATAATTTTTTGAATATGTTATAATCATTGAAAAATAATTAAACTTGTGTATCATATCATTTTTTCCTTTATAGATTTTATAAAAAAATAAATTCCCTTATCAAATATGAGAAATAAGAGAAGAGTATGTATATTTTATTTATATTCATTTGATCTTGAAACACTCTTTTTTTCAATCCAAATATCCATAATAGAACCTTTTTATACCATATTTGAATTAATACTATAAACATTATAAAAATTTTCATGATTTCAAGGTCTTTTATATTTTAAAATTTTAGAAAGAATAAATTTTTTATAATACACCCATTAAGATCAATGAAATGTTTTATATAATAGTAATAATCGATGTAGACTCTCAATAGAGTTTTTCAAACCCATTTAGGTATCTAAAAAATAAATATTTTTGGAACATATTATATCATTCTTGATAAATTTTTAGGTTTCAATAACTATGACTGCCTTTCAAAAGATTTACTATTTGACCATATAATAAAATATTATTCTTCCTTTTTGAACTTTCATCCATTTTTACTATCATTAAAGTAATAAAAACGTGACATATTATTCATAGTTCATGTTGGTAACCGAGAACATAGTTGAAACATGAAACGTTAATATTTAAAATTTATATAATTGGATTGATGTGATAACTTCAACTCTGGTGATGTAAAACTCTTGGTTACTACTGAAGGATCTCATTTGTCAGTAATTAAGGAAAAATATTATTTGAACTATTAGCTTATTTGATTAGATGATGTATAGTTGTTTCACTCATCATCAGTGAACGTTTCTTGTGGGAACTAATGTATAATTCCTTAAGAATATCTATTAATTCTTTTTGATATTTCCAGAGTGTCGATCACCCAATTAAATAACTATCCAAGTTTACCACTATGCATTTAAACCTTTTGAAGATCAATGAAACACCGCTTCACAGACCTGTGACAGTAGGCATGGATCAAGGTTCTAAGAGGGACCCTTTCTACCTCTATGATGTTGGATATAATAGAGATAGTTTCCAAAATTCGAGTGAGTGATTATAACTAAGAATTTATTATTATTTTTTGAATTATATATAATGGTTAATAATATTGAAATTTAACATTGTCCCCCAAATATGTTTTTCCTTTTGAAAAAGTTATAAATGAAATATTAATACCTATTAACCATCTCATAATTTCCAGTAAAATTTTATCACTTACATGTGACATAATTAATACGATAAATGATAAAATATGAGTTAATAACATGACTTTCTTATCATAAAAATATCAAATGAACATTGAATATTAAAATAATATTCCATTATAAAATATTTTTCATAGTATTCACTTAACAACTCTTTAATACGTTGAGTAAATTAATATTATTCCAATTATTATAAATTTTAAAAATAATGAATTTATTTATATCTTAGTTATATTTCAAACTTGGGCATCACCTAAACCCTATGGTGGGGCCCGCTATGTCCTAATCATCCATTCACTCAAATAGGACAATTTTTTAATATGAATGGTGTATGAACCTCTAATACCTCATCATAATAGCAATGAGTTCTAATCACAAACTAGTAGTAATGTCTATAAACCCATCCATGACCCTACAAAGATAAGGTTTAGTTATATAAATTACAACCTATCCTATGAACACACACCATGTTATATAATCAATCGTTCTCGTGATATTTTCTAAATATGGATGAAAACTCATGTCACCATCCTAACATATATTATTTATTATTTGTATGACCTTAATTTATAGGTTTATATTATTTTAACATTACCATCAATCTATTAATGGTAATACAATTAAATTCGATTAGACCTATGATATCCCTTCCACTAATTGGATGTATCAAACCTTTCTTGATTATTCCACCTATACCATTCCACCAATGACACACTAAATGCAAGATAATTCACCACAAAACAAATTCTATGCTTTTCTCCTTTCATCAAAATGTATTATCAAAAAGAACACATTGATAATTATCTCATGTTAAGAGACCAATACACTTGATTCTTGGTAGGAACAACCAGTGGCCCATACAATGTATG
Source organism: Viscum album (assembly GCA_963277665.1). NCBI lineage: Eukaryota > Viridiplantae > Streptophyta > Magnoliopsida > Santalales > Viscaceae > Viscum > Viscum album. The sequence continues at coordinate 2,102,451,934 of OY728145.1, read as the reverse complement.
GTGTCCCTTTTGGAGGGTAAGTCCTCATGATGACATCTACATGAGATAACTAATAGATAACTTCATGAGAATATGTATCATTGATTATGATCCCAGTAAACTTTATTTTCAGATATAATTTTTTTCATTTCATCCTTATTTATTAATACTATCATTCGTATGGTTAAGATTAAAATCATAATATCTTGAGTTTCTAGATATAATTAGGAATTGATACAAAGGTTTGTTATGACATATAATGAAAGGAAATTATAATTTATAAAATATATGAATCAGTAATGTAACTATGATGTTAAGAGAAAACCATGTGTTTATATATCAAAAAATATACATGTAACAAGAATCTATGTGCATACAATACATGGGTCTATGGAACCCACTCACAATACTCCCACTTACACTGGTGATAATTGCTACTAAATCTCAACCTACTATCTCTCACATGAGAATAATATTTTTTTTAGATATGGATTTAGTCTGGGGGTCTTCCATGTTATCCACTATGATGGAATTCCTAACTTTGACTTCAACTTTCTATGTAAAATCCCTTATGATATAAATCATTAAAGTATGTTATTTGTCCTATAGTGTGACATGCGATCCTTTGAAGGTACAACTGGTATAGTATTATCACAATATACAATAATTGGTTATTCTCTACTATGTATAATTCCAATATTTGGGAAAAAATTTCATATAAAAAATAATTCCTTAGCATCATCAGAAGCCATTATATACTCAAATTATATTGTAGAATCGATGACCACAGAATAAATTCTTAATCTATAGCTCACTATCCCACCATTGAAGGAGAAAGAATAACCTAACTATAATTTTAGATCATCATGATCTATTTAAAACCTTGAATAAATGTATACACTCACTACTATCTCTTCATATCCTTCGAAAAATATATCAGTTTTTACTTTTCGATTACTCCAGGATAGTCTTTATAGCTACCCAATATAACTATCCTAGATTATGATGATATATTCCAACTATTATAAAAGAAAATAAACCATTAGACCAAGTATATATCATAGAATACATGAAATATCCTAGTAGTAAATAATAAGTTATTCAAATCATCTTATCTATCTATTAATATGTTTGTGGGAAAATTTTCTTAGAGAGATTGATACCCTATGACATTGGTAACAATACCCTCTTATATTGTTCCATATTGTAACATTTGAGTACCTTGTTAATTTTTATACTTTCACATAGTCCAAATATCCTCTGATATTTATCTGGATATATAAATATCCCTATAATATAGTCCTAATCAACTAATTCCTTCATGGGGTAGCATTTATTTAAACAAACATTAATTGAATATAAGATTTGAAATTCATTTCCCATAGTTAATATATGATGACAATATAATACTAGAAAAATCATGGTGTTTCTTATAACTTTATTTTATACACATGAATTTTGTTCATTATAGATGAAACCAAATTCATTTATGTACTCATGAAAACAAACATTTGATAATCATAATGCCTAATCCAATCCATAAATGGATCTCTTCAGATTGTGCACTTTATTAGTACATTTTCTACATAATGAACCCTTTGTGTTTTGTTATATAGAAATTTTCAACCATCTTTTAACTGTTAAAATTTGTTTTTATATCCATTTTTAAAATTTTATAATCATGTATAACTCCTACTATATAAAATAATCCAATAAATTTTAGCACTTCAACAGGTGAGATGTTTTTATCATTGTCAATTCCTTGATATTACTTGAAACCATCTTCAACCGATAATGATTTATATGTGACAATTTTACCATATATATATATATATATATATTTCATGAATAAATATTAAAATTAAATAGGATTTACACCATTTAGAGTTTAAAAAAACTTCATTTTGGTACATGGAATCTGTCTTAGAAAGAATTGATTTTTCCATATATCATAATCCTTTCCATATATAGATTACTTGTAGGTTTTAGAGTTATTGTCCTTAAAGAGTAATGTGTCACGTAACTCAATTACAAGAAACCCATATATTTTTTGTTATATAACCTCCCATGTTGACCTATGTAGTACTCATTTCTCATTAAAGCCTTCATATAACACTCTAAGTTGTTGAGATTGTTCTCAAACCAACTATTATGCATCTGGAACATCAAAATCATCAAATTAAATATTTATCCCGCTATTTTCCCTGTTAGTATGTTACCATTATAGAAATAAGTCATGTATTATTTAAGTTGGTCTTCTCCCTAAAAGTCTATAATGGTAATATCTTTTAGTTTTTTTAGGATAAACTATAAAGATGCACACAATGTTTCAGGATGGTTGTTTTTCATTAGGTATGGTCATGAAAAATTCATTACATCTTCATCCACGTATATGTGACACATTTTTATTTCCACAACATATGTCATATATAATATCTTTTTTCACTTTATCCAGTACTCAGTTTAGTGTATATGATAATGTCTGTAGTATATATCTTCAAATAATAAAATTATAGTTTCTTGAATCATCATTAACATTCCAATGTCAATAAATACACAATTAATCCTTTAAAATACACCATTACACTAAGGTTTATAATTATGACTGAGTTGGGAGACTATCCTACACTCCGTTAAGTGATTTATTATTTCATTGATTAGATATTCTCAACTCTGTTTGGAGAAAAAATTCATAATCACTTTACAAGGATGGTTCTCCACTTCATGTAGAGAATATTTAAACATGCTAATGGATTTTTACTTACACATAATTAAGTTGACATAATAATAACTACAAACTTCATTGGTAAATGTAATGTAGTATGGAATCCCACCCCTTTCGTTATTGGGAATAGACCACATTTATAATTATGAATCAATTCAAGTAGATTTGTGGCTCTTTTTCCCTCCAATTGAAAGTTTCTTTAATAATTATCAGTTTAAAACAAGCATAACATACATCTAAGGTTTTTAAATATATATAAACAAAATACCCTTATTGATATATGTTTCTTATACACATCCTATTTAGATTACTGAACCTGAAGTGCAACATATGGGTTGAATATGAGTCTTTATCGATGGATTTTTTATTCATTTCCAACACATATTTCTCTAGCTCATGAATATAAAACCCATTGTTAAGATTATCTATACCATAACATATATTATCCTTATAAAACAATCAAAATTTATTCCCAAATATATAATAAAATCTAATTTTTTCACGACTCATTGTTAAGATTATGTTTTTGGTAATATAATAGACCTACTAATAATTTTATAGAATAAGAACTAAAATTAAATGCAACATAATATCATAATATCACATTTTTAATGCTATTAGACTCACACTATTTGATGCTTTGAGATACACCTCACCCTTATAAATCTTATTGAATCTACATGGTTACTATATTTGAATAAAAATTTATGAGCAACATGTTAAATCCAATACCCAACTTGAATATAAAGACAAATTTAATTGAATGTAAATTATACCCAAAGTAAAATAATTACCTTCATTATTCCTACGTGATATGAAACTCTTCTTCCAGTGGCATTTTTCACCTATAAACCATATTATTTCTTTCTCAGTTCTCACCCTCTATATTATTTGATTCTTATAGGAGTAGTGTGTTAGTGTCTATATAAATGACATAGACCTAGACCCCTTAGAATTTCTCTTCCTCCTTTTGTTCAACATAAGGACAGATGAATTTGTATTATTAAAATCGATATCTTATTAGAGACCAAAATCCAATAGATTTGGGAGTTACTTACTCAGTTTTTTAACATTAAAATTACTAATTAATTTTGGGAATCTATGTGGTATATATGAAGGAATGTGATCAATCACAAGCCCTTAGGTTATCTTGAACCCAAGAAACTCTAGTATCTCAATTCTAACAATCATATCGGGTACAAGAGGACCTTTTTGACACCCCTATATTTGCTTTCACCTATACAATGCACAAGAAATCTCATATTTTTCATATTGTTATATCTCCTGGTATAATTCTTATAGATGAGATAGCATTTTGTAGGCATCTTCATCATCATTCATTTTTTGTATCACACTACACATAGAAAAAAAATCCATTGGACATATAGTGAATTGTTAATATTCTCATTATGTTTATATTTATCAACCTTTCTTGTTATTTTAAGACGTATATCATGAAGTTGGTATTTCAACACCTAAATGTTATTTTCTTGATGTTGTACTATTCACAAGGATCTATAAATCTCCAAGAAATTATACCTTATCAAATATTTATCATAATGATAATGAACTGGTGGTGGTGACCTCAATTTTACCAAAAAAATGAAATAAGATTTATCATATATTTGATTATCATTGTTACTAATATAAATTATAGATTAATCAACCATTAACTATATCCCATTACTTATTTAAATCTGAGTATCCCTCAGTACAAGATTTATAATACTTCATCACATGATTGTATTAGTGGAATGGATACATGAAACCTCTCTTCACATTCCATTATTTGACAAAGCTATTACTCTAGGATATTTAAGGTATGATTATGGATAGATAAACACAATAAATTGAAGTTCCCTGATATGTTGATTAATGTTCCAGCTTCTAAATTTTTTTTCCTTTATTTACATTGCAATTGTCCTCAAATGTTTCAAAAAGATAGATATGTATACTTTTTGGCTTCCAAAATTATGTTTTTTCAAACAATCACATCAATAATAGCTCCTCAGTAGTAAACATCACTCTCAACTAGGGTTGATGAGAACCTCAGTCACAAGATTGTTTTTTAAATACAAGAAATGTAAGGTGTTTTACTTTATATTTCATTGAGGGTATTTAAATATTCTATGATAAATAAATCTAATTTTAATTTAAAATTATTATACTTTGTCATATTTTACACAACTAAACAATACCAAATAGAAAACATTCACCACATATTAATTCTTTTTAGCTATGCATTCCCATTTTTGATTTTATATGATCTCTTAAACAGAACACGATAGAAAAATATTAAACAATGAATAAATAAATAAATAAATAAATCAAATGATCATGATCATTTAATACTGGTTTATCCATTGAGTAGATAATGGAGCAACCAGGACCCTAGGTGTAACTCTATTAGTTGTATCAAACTAGAGTCACAACACCCTCCACATATAATGCATTTTAGTCCTATCTGCTATTCTGACACAACTTATCATGGACCGTGTGAACATTTTACCTCATCATTATAAATAAATATACACAAAAATAGGTGAGGATGTCTCTAAAATGAAAAAAACATATATTTAATAGTGGTCGTGGACACAAAAAAAATCCCATAAACATATAATGATGGGTGAGTAATGAAGTGTATAATTTTATTTATTAAATAATTGTTATGGAAACTTCACACATTGAAATAAATCAATAAATAATCTCATGCATACATTGCCCAGTCATGCTCATTATCAGTCAACATTCAATAAATTATAAATATAGCATTAAATTTTTAAATAATTCACCTTGAGTGAATAAATTATGAATTAAAATAATTTTAACTAATTTGATACATATCTACCTTGTTGATCGGTCTTAAAAATTATATTATTTAATTAAAAATATTATAAAGTAGTTTTTTAAAATTTTTCCTGAATTTTTGGGCTTCACAGGTATTTAAACCACTTAGTGGGGTTCTAGTTACTATTTTGGTTACTATTAATGTAAAGAAAATATTTCACTGTTGGTTACTATTCACTCCAAGGTGCCTTTCACTAGTGAGAGACTATTCACCTAAATGTACAACTCATGGATATATATATATATATGCCAATGGATTATCATGGAAGTATCTCCTATCCACCCACTAGAAAATTAAAACCTCCATATTAATAGTAAACTCAGATTACCATTAATACAAATAAAAATAATATAGATATATATAGAATTTAATTAATTTTTAATCCTAAAATCGATTCTTTGATCTTTAGATGTCCAGAACTAAGCCATCTAGAATTTGATCAGAGTGTAATTAGAGGAAATGAGACTATATTGATGAAATCAACATGAATTCATGAAAATTTATTTACAATTTATGTTAATTCTATACAGTGTCACTCTAATAGAACATATTGTTATTGGGTTCACAATTGAAATATAAAACATTAGTATTTAAAATTTTTATCACTAGAATGATGAAAAACCTTCTCTCTGATGATGTAAAATTCCCAATTACGACCCAAGGATATAATGTAGAATGAATTAAGCAAAAAAATTATTCTAATGGTTACATCATTCTATCTTATGATGCATGCATGTTTCAATCACTATTAGTGATCACTAGTTGACGGATCCAAAATTTGAATCTGGGTGCTACTATGGATTATCAATTAACCTACCATCAATCGAATGATAACTACAACACATCTTCTTTGATTATGGAAGTATGGCATGGATTTAGATTCTTAGAGGGTGCCTTTATAAATATATGATGAAAAATACATGAGAGATATTGTCATAATTCAATTGAGTAAAAAGTGATCTGGATTTGGGTTTCTCAAGACTTATTTACCAAGGATAAACTTACAAAAATTTCACATTGTACCCTTAATATATTTAACCATCATATTAATACATAAGTGGAATATTATGATCCATTAAAAATTACATTAACACTAGTGGAGGAATATTATTCTATGTCAAAATTATGACATCAGTTTTCAAAAATCCAACATCATAATGGACACAGATGAATTTTTAACATTTCTTTTAAATAAACTATTGTAAACTAAATTTTTATTTATATTTGGAATTAGTTTTTATTAAAAAACCAAACCCAATATATTTTTCTATAGATCGATGTCAATTTTTACTAAATCAGTATATATAAATTATTTTTATGATTTGATTTCGGTTTTAGAAAAAACTAACATAAAATGTATTAAAAAACACAAATGAATTTTTCCCTCATTCATCAACAAACTTTTTCCAAAAAAACTAAAACCTATGTTGCATGACTATCAACCCTAATTAATTTTATTCCATATTTCTGGATTGATATATTTTGTGCCGTTATTTTCACCATTCTTCTCTATTTTATACTTCATGATCATCATTTGGTTCATTCAGCCCCTAAATTTCCATTTTTGAGTTTCATATTTTCACCCTACCATTTTGGAGTCATATTTGTTTTTTTGTACACATTATAATATTCATCAACTACAATTTCAAGTATCTTAATCACAAATTTTCAATATCTATATATTTTATAAGAGGAATGTTTATTTTTTATTTTTATAATATTAATTTTGTAGTTCATTGTTTTAAATTTTATCCATTTATTTGTTCATATATAAATATTTTTTAATTGTGACTTTTAATGACTTATTTTTTTACTTTTTTTCATTGTTTTTCATATTTTTTGCATCCTTATAGATCATAATTTGGTTCATTAGGCCCATAAAATACTATTTATGAGTCATATCACCCGAACAATTTGGAATATTTTATAATGGTTCACAATCAAAGGTTATAATTTTCTATTTATGATCTATCTATCATAGATTTACCAAAAATATATATTTTTTAGTAGGAATATTTATATTCTATTATTATAATATAATTTTATTATATTCTATTTTTAAATTTATTTATTTTTTATATTAATATTTGTCAATTATAAATTGTTGTTATTTTTTGACTTCTTTTTCATCATTTTTATTCTCCATATCATACTACTAACTCTACATCTAGTTCGTTTGGCCCATGAATCATCACTTTTGTGTCTTATTTATTCATCTCACTATTTTGGAGTCATATTTTTTATTTTTTACAAACAAAGATTCATCGATATTTATTTCATATTTTTCTATCATAGATTTGGCTAATCTCTATATTATTCCAAATGTGATTGACGTATACGAAGATATATTCTTTTCACAGTGATTTCACTCTATATAGGCAATAATCTGAAGGTCTATAATTTTTTTTGAAATGGTGAACATAATGATATAATATGTTTTGAAAATTAAACACTAATTCATTCTCTAGTATTAGAATCAAACTCTGTACTAAAGAAAATTGGAACCTTACAGTAATTCCATTTTTTAAGAATATATTAGAGAATCTAAAAGATTAAAAAAGGATATGATAACATACATATTAGAATATTTATGATGGAGACTTACTTCACCCTACTGATTCACCACTGTAAAATTGATATGATAAAAAATTTCATGATTTCGGTAGTGAAGATAGAAATCTTATAATGGAAATGTGCACAGATGTAATGAATACATATCAAAGTCTTACTATCTAACATTTTTCATGGCCTGTTTTTGGTATTTTAAAATTTTCCCCACATATATGGATAAAAAATATATTATGATGAGAATGATGATGTTTGGACCAAAACAGCTAAACATGATATTGATTTGTATCTTTCACCACAAATTGATGATATGAAACTTATATGGGATATAAGTTTTATAATTATTAATTCATAAAATAAATAGTAATTTATTTTGTATGCAATGATATTTTTCACTATAAATGACTATCCTACATATGGAAACATGTCTGGATAATGTGTTAAAGAATATAAATCATGTCCAATTTATGAAAAAAGAATCCATATAATGAATTGTTGAAGGAGAGGAAAAACTATCCATGGTAAATCAATTTTTTTGTGTGAATAGATCATCCTTATTATAGAATAAAAAATATAGTTATCATTTATAGGAATAAAATCCCCCTAGAAACAATTTCAACTATATAATATTAGTATAATGTAAAAAAAATTATTTCATATTTTGAATGATAGGATGTTCTAGTAATCAAAAAAATATCTGGAATAAATATTTGATCTTATTTAATAAAACATTATTGGAGATTTTTAGAGATAAAACATAAAATTGATGTTATTAATGTTGAGAAACACATATGGGTCATTTTGATTTAAACATTTTTAGACATTATTGGAAATAAAAAAGATAGATTGTATGATATGTTGAACTTGATATACATGGGAATATGTTTTGAGTTATTTACCACTAAGAAAAAAATATATCCTATTTACCTTCATCCTATCACACATTAAGTATGAGGGAGAATATGTGTTTTTAAAATTTAGTCATTGTATTAAGGATCATATTAGACATTCATTAAATTTGAATAATTTGGTGTCATTAAAGGATTTTAAATTAATAAATTGAAATCTCATGACTATAAAGTATTAATGAAACAAATAAAATTTGCAACACTATATGGTATTTTACTAATACCTATTAGAAATAAAATCATCAAGTTATGTAATTTTTTCAAATCCATTTTATCGAAATCATTGATCCATGTGTTTTTAGATGTGTTGGAGAATGAATCTTCCCTCATACTTTTTTTTCTACAATTGTTTTTCACATAAACCTTTTTTGATATAATGGTCTATCTGGTGATTCATTTGGTGAGAGTGATACCAATATGTGGTCCTACTTATTTATGTTGTATAAATACTTTTGAAATATATATGAAAAATTTGAAGGGTTATGTAGAAAATATTTATCAAACAGAGGTCTATATTGTTCAAAAATATAAATCAGATGAGGTGATATAGTTTTTACCAAATATCTACAAAAAGTAGACACATTGGTCTTACTATATCTTGGTACTTTACAGCTGATAGTTAAGGTAGAGGGATTCATGGCTTAATGAGAATGATTATTATACACAATGAAGTGATGCAGAAACATTTCTACATTATTTACAGCATAGATATGATACAACAATAAATATCATCACATATTTAGGGATTGATAGTAAAAAATATAAAAACTGAAAATTATCTGATGGATAAGCAAAAAAATACAATTCATTCATGGTTCAAAGAGAGATTCAAAATATATTTATCAGAATTAGAAACATTGAAATGGTTTGAATGAGACTATATATAATCTAATCATATGGTGATGTTTTGATATTACTTTTTATGCAAAACATAGGATGATTATAGTACTATTAAAAATAGTGTTCTAATGGCCATCAGTAAATCATTTATTTTCTTTTGGAAAAAATAAGACCCCAATTTCTACATCAATGATATATTTTAATGTTGTTGATGTTATATGGGAATGTGATTATACTAAATTTGGAGTAAAAATGTAATTGGGATGATAATAACAGTGGTGTGAAACCTGATGTTTAGGGATTTACACTCATTGATTATACAAGATTAGGCTGCAATGAGGAATCATTTACCTTGGCTGGATATGTAAAGAAAATATTTTAAGTTACATAGCCATCAAATGATCAATGGTTTGCCTTTAAAATAAGAAATTATACATTTGGATGATGATGATGATGAAGATGATGTTACATATTTCTGTGAGGTTTATTCATTTATTACATGACTTATGAATGATATTAATAACTATAATATAGACATATTTTATGCATAAAAAATAATCATGTTGAACAGATATGGGAAAACACTAAGTTAATCTCCTAATATTTATGTAAATATTTATATATTTTATTTAAAATGTATGCATATAAACATTATATTTTATTAAATAGGATTTTTAAATAAATATATATATATATATATATTGATTATTTCTAAGAATGTTGAGTTAAATTTCATATTTAACAGTTATGGTTAAATATTTTTGATTGAAAATTCAAACATTTATCATTATGATTTGGATAAATTTATGCATATAAAAAGACATTTTGTAACTAAAATATTTATATTTATCAATATTTTTAATATCGATCATATTTCAATTAATGTTTATATTTATAGTTAATGTTGCATATTTTTTTGTTAAGAACAATGAAATCAAATTTGTTTAAAAAAAATTACACATGAATGAAACTATTTTTTTACACACATATTTCTCAATTCATTATTATTAGATATTCATTTTTAATGAAATTTATGTACCAAAAATATCGTTACATTCGTTTATTCAAATAAGAGACACATGGGTAGATGAACATTTATCGAGGAACATGTATTTTTTATATTAATAAATATTAAATAATTAAATTACTCAATTAAAGTAAAATTTAAATATATCTAAAATTATTTTCAATACCACTGGTGAGCCTCCTATTGAAGAGTCTTATTCCTCCTTTTATAGAGCCTTTTTCCTGTAGTTGGTAGATGTTATAATACATGTTCATTGAGACATTCACTTGATCATGAAGAAAAGTTGATATATATTATTTTTTACGATAATAAATATCCAATTATCCAAAATGTAACAAAATATTGATGTTATATGAACACACAAATTCATTTTACGATTAAAAGTTTATATACTAGATGGAATTATCTTTAAAATACTATGAAATAAAATTTATGGGAATCTATAACAATAAAATATCAAAAATGATTTTTTCCCTCTTTAGGTGAACATTATTTATTTTATAATTCTAATATTTAATGATTCCAATTATAGATGAAATTCAAATTTCAAGAAAATAAATATGTTATGAAAAGGTGTATATATTTAGTGTTCATTCACTAGATTTATTTTAATACAAAATTGAAAAAAATTATTTTTTGGATGTTACAGAATAGAAACCCATTCCTCAAGTATTGGTATTTAGATGTAGGGACATGGACTAAATTTCCCCCCAAATGACATGTTGAAGCATTTAGGATAAGATATTTATTTTTTGTTGGCTAATTAATTATATATTACCTAAATAATTATTAATTTATTTTTATATAATAGTAATCTAGGTGATCTCAATAAGAGATTCATTTGTAGCATGTATACCCTGATAATTTATCATGTTGAGAGTATCATATGTTAGTGTTATAAATTAATGAAAACTAATTGATAAATTAAGAGATAAATCTTATAATGGTTCAGAAGAAGTCAAATTAGGTCCTCCATCTCCCCCTATTATCCCTTAAAAATGGAAGAAATTGAGAAAGAAAAAAATGAAAAGTTTCTTACAGATAAATCTAAATATGTAGCTGAGATAAAAGTATTTTTTTCATGATTATTTTCATTTTTAATGTAATTTTACTCATATAAAATTTTAATATATCATTTCGAGACGATCATAATGATAAATAAACCAATGAATATTTTATCCCAGATGGTAGGATTGGTATTTTAGCTATTTCTTTTAGAAATATGGAGCACCCAAATTGTGTTAGATGATCTGAGGTGGGTGTCAGTATTAAGATACTTTTCTCTAGAAAATTAAGAAATAAATAGACTCAAAAATATATTCATTAAAAGATGATACAAAATACCCAAAACTGACCATGGGTGATCAAATTAAATCAGTTTTTCAGACTTTCTTTGAACAAATTCTGAGAGAATCACAGCCTATGCAACTTGCATACTCAGATCCCCATCCTCTTCACTCAGACTAGATATTATACTATGAGATGTGTGGTGGGAATACCTATGTGAATACGGTAGTGTATATATTAATACTTATTTTGGGAGGTTTGTTACATCGTTGAACTTTTTAGTTTTGTTAGGTAAGAGTATTGGTACATTATATTATTGATCCAAATTTCCTCATTCTATTTACTTTTAGAAGATGTTATAAGATATAGAGATTGTCTGGATTATTTTTTTACCACTTCCTTCTATATTTCATAATTACATGACATACAATGTATGAAAGGTTTTTTAAATATAATTTACATTTTATAAAAAATTTATTGTTATTTGTTCTTACATTTAATTTATATAGAAGTATCTAAAAGGAAAAAAATAAGTACAAAAGAAACAAAATGTTCAGGAACAAAAAAAATTGGGTAAATCTAATATTTATGATTCGATAAAAAAATTATTCTTGATTAATAGTTTATTAGCTGATAATTATGAGTTTTCAAAAATTCCTGATATATGTGTAAGAGATTATTAATTGACAATATTCAAAAAATATATTTCTTGTATCTTGTTATTTTTTATGATCTCATTATACTTGTGCTGTTTCTTTTTTCCATGAATGAAAATTTATATTTCATTATTTATTTATTTAATTAAATTTTATCTAATGTGACTTAATTTATTACTAATTTAATTAGTTATTTACAGAGAATTTTCATTCAAAATGGGACCATTATTGCTTATGGTTTTATTGTTTAGAATACATTTCAATGAATTAGAAATATCTGAATGATGATGTTATAATTTCTTATATATGTGAGTGATTATTAAATAAAAATAGTGGGTGTTATATTTTTTCATTCCTTGATGGGTTAGAAGACTATGATAATTTAGAACTAATATTCATTATAATATTCTTAATTCTGAACTATTTATATTTTAGTGGTTATTAGATGTTAGGTGTGTTTTTTCTAAATTAATGAACATTTTATAGGTCATTATATTTTTTAGGTGGATAAGGTAAATATTTTTGAAATTTTCTATGAAATTAAGGTTTATTCTTTTTTATAAGTTCAATAATCTTAATTACTCTTTTTATACATGTTTTGTTAGTTGATAAAAAAACATACAGGGAATGGAGAAAGTTAAAAAATGATCACTTGTTGATATAGGATCTAAATAAAATTACACACATTAATGAAAATTTAAATAAATTTAAAATTATATAACATTTTTCATTATATAGATATATGGGTTTCTATTTTAAATTTAATGTATCATCACCAAATTTTCATTGTCGAAATGGTAACATGTTTATTATGTTTTAAGATTCATGTTTTATATCACCACAATAAGGGTGATGAATGAATTTAAAAAATTTAGTTAAATTAAATATTTTAAATTATATATGAAAATATCCTATTTTTTAATTTTATTATATTCATTGACATTGTATATTATCAATAATGTATTGTATATATAGTTAAAGGCCTTACCCACATTTGAAGTTTGTTTGAAAACTATTGTTTAAGTATGGTTAATTTTTAAATTGGTTATCAAGTATACAATTTTAATTAATTTTTAGAAAATGAGTTTTTAAACAATTGTTTTTAGTTTATATTGGTTTGAATGTTGAACTGAAAAAAACTTTTTTGTTTGTTTTTCTTGAATTGGTTTTTTCCAGATGTTATGGGATAATATATTTAATTATTTTTTTAAATGATAATTTAAATTTCAAGGAGTTTTTTATAATCCTTTTTGAAATCAATTCAATTAAAGTAATAACTATAATTGATAGAGATTGTTTCCTTATATGTTGGTTTTATTATAAAATCAATGCCAATTATTTGGTTATTTTTTTCAGAGCTTTCCACATTAGTTTTATTTAGAAACCAACATCCAAAAAATCTTTCAATATTAGTTTTATTTTAAAACATACATCAAAGGGGGGTTCTACTATTTTCGACATATTTTGTGTAAAAAATGATATCGAAAGACAAAATGTATTTTTTTTTCAACATTGGTTTTAAGTACATACCAATATCAAAATACCATTATTTTTTAAATATTACAAAAATGGATATATCATTAAGTGGGAATGGAAACATATTTTTAACATAAGTTTTTTGAACAAAATCAATGTTGAATTATCACATAAATCTTATTTTTAGTAACTATAGGTTCTCAATATTACTGGGAACTACTATATTCATTCTATTACAACTTTTTATATAAGGAAATTATCTTTTATATTGTACATATATAAGTAACTTCAAATTCATGATAAGAAAACAAAACTCACACACAAACACACACACACACACATATATAAATATATAAATATAATTGTAATATAAGTATATATATGAGTTTTTATAGGTAACCAAATCATAAAAATTTTATATCATCAACACTTAAAAAAATATGATTATATTATATTTAAATAAATAAACCAATTGGAATAATTACAATAAAAAATTAAAAAAATTAATTCCATAGAGAGAAAAATCTTTATATAGACTTTATTCCCCCCAATTCATTAACATACCCAGACATATTGAGTACATGATATAAGAATGATGTTTAGTTGACTATCATGTATCTAACAATTTTGAACTCTTAATTTGGATCCTTATATTCATTATAAAACCATGAAGAATAATTTTTTAAAACTAATTCATTGATAAATAGTTTTTGAAGGGGTTTCCGTAACTTTTATAACTTTTTTTCTCAGTTGAGAACAATTATTATATTATTATACCACTCTATAAGTTTTATTCCATTAAGCTTAAATTTATCAAATGTTAATCTAAACTTTATTTTTGATGTCTGTAAATAAATTTTATCTATTTGAAATATTTTATCAGAATAGTTTCATTTTTTATATTCAATTATTAAAGAATTTCATTAAATATAATCTTACTAATAAGTGTCCCCTTTTAGAATAAATCATATCCATTAGTGGAAAAAGATCCATATTTCACTATGTAATGAGTCTTATTCTCCATTAATCTTTCCACTTATCCATATAGGTTATCCTCTATTATAATAAAATCATATATTAATTTTTTATAGTTGAGTAGAAAAATCATTTCCCTATCCATCGTATCAAAAGTCTCAAATCTATTCCCCTGGTATCTTAAACTTTATGTTTTACCAACATAGTGTAACCCAAATCATAATCCAAATATGAGAACCTAAATCTTAGGTTCACCCATAACATTATATCCTTTAAAAGAATAATACGTTGGTACCCTCCTCAGGAAGAACATACTCAGTTACATGATAGAGGTTTTTCAAAGTGCTGATTCAAAACGATTATACTTTTTTTGTGGGGATTAAAATCTCAACATATAATTTTAATGATTTAGATTTTTAATCCATATGTCTTTATATAATGTAAAATCCATATTGATGTATAAATCTTTACACACCTCATAACTTGTGTTACTAATATAAATTTAAATCCGACTATATTTACAAAAATCCATAAACATCCCATGCGTAATGTACATGAAACATCTTTATGTGAAGTATTACAATCATATAAACCCAAAAACTCTCGCTAGAGTAAGAATGGAGAAATTAGTATCTAACGCCCAATTTTCTAGATAGATCTTATTTTCCTAAGCCAGTGAGTTCTCAAACCCAATGTCCCTCCTCCCATTATTCATTGCTTTGGAAATACCTCAAGGACATAAAAATTATAACACATAATATTTATAAACAATAATAATCTTCTTAATTGATACTTACAAACAAATATAATCCAAAATCATGGTAGAAGAATAGTAAATAATTATTATACAAAACATGTTACTCTTTAGATGAATCAATGTTAATATAATAATCATTTAAACACTATAAATTAATTAATAAAAAAATTAAAAATATAAAATTTATATTTATGAATAAGGCATTGACAAAAAATTAATATTAAAAAATATAGACATGATTTAGAAATTTCAATAAAATTCATTAATCAAGAAATAATAACCACTATATAAATTGTCCATTCATTATGGACACTATGTAATTAAATAAATATACATATTTGAAATTGTTTTCCATGATGAGAACTTCATAATATACTTCATATGTATTCTACATAAATGAATTATTTTATATGAAATAAAAACACTTTATATTCAAAATCAATTATGGAAAAATTTTACATAATCAAAATATCATATATTTAATATTATTTTCATATTAAACATATCAATTATAAAAACTATTATTTATTTGGTTCAAATAGTTTCTCAAATAATACATTTTAATTTAAACATTTCAAATGAAAAATTATGAAAAATTATTAATTAAATATAAAATCCTTTAAAAAAATTTTTATTTTGAAATTGATAAGTACTTTAAAAATTTACATTATAATTTCCATATTTACATGTTATATATAAAATATAATTCCATCCATATAAATCAATGGTAATTTAATATTATGAATTAATATTATGGATATTTATTATTAAATGCTTCATATATTTTTTAATAATCAATTATATATTATTTATAATACATTAATTTTTCAATAATTTATATATTTGACAAATACACTTAAAGTCATTTTTTATAACTTTTTAATCAACTAATAAAATATATAACTCAATTCATAATTGTAAAATAAAAAAATAATTTTTTTCTTCAAATTTTATTTAGTTATAGATAATATTTCATAAGGCATTATTCACGTCAAAACTCATATTGTTTCTTATGATTGGTGTATCACATCTTATAATAGATAATCCATTAGTATTAGTTGTATTTTTTTATATCGGTATATCATAAACCATGTCCATGTTAAGAAGTATATCATAGTTAATAAAATTTATCAATATTATTAATGTGGTGATGTGCAATGTTTTTTGGCATGGAAAGAGTGAAATTCATTGATATCATCCCCAAAAGACCCATATCATACATTATGATATGATGAAACCAATAAATTTACACGATGTCTCCTATTATGATATCTTATATCATATAGTATGATCATATTGCTA
This sequence comes from Viscum album, assembly GCA_963277665.1. Taxonomy (NCBI): domain Eukaryota; kingdom Viridiplantae; phylum Streptophyta; class Magnoliopsida; order Santalales; family Viscaceae; genus Viscum; species Viscum album. The sequence continues at coordinate 2,102,434,586 of OY728145.1, read as the reverse complement.
TATATGATATCCAATATCAAAATCCACCCCACAAAAAAATATCAATGCCCTTATTTGTGATATTATATATCTTAAGTGAATCCACAGCTGAAAATATATATAATATCATGTGATATGGAAAATGATACCAATATATTCATCATTTGAAATATTAATTACTGAATCATATTGAGCATGATAAAATATTATTCCACTGATTGGATTATAAGAATTGAATAATTTTTTTTAAAAGAAACTGAGATCCTGATAAGAAAAGAAAGACCCCTATATCAGTAGAAAGGAAAACTTACACAAGTCTGAAAGAATAATATTTACAAAGATCCTTCCTCTAGAGAGGAAGGAGATAATCTGGCACATGATATATCCAAAGATAATCATTACCATTCATGCCGATATTAGAAAGCCCAACTACCAATGCATTTGCCTCTCTATAGATATGAGTAAAAAAGTGCTCCTTTGAGTAGAGAGAATCCAGGCATCCAATCCAACGATTAGTGAGCTTCCACGAAAGGTGCATGGACCCAATTTGTAATGAGAATACAATATCAATAGAGTCACAGTCAATCCAAATCTTGTCCCAACCCCACACATTCGCTTGCTCCATAGCCACAATAACACCAAACATCTCCGCTTCAAGAGCGGAGGCAATACCGCATGAGCCATGAAATCACCCAAGAGCATTCCCACGATAATCTCAAAAGATAGAACCAAAACTAGAGGGGCCCAAATTTCCTCTTTAAAAACTATTAGAGTTAACTTTAATCAACCCATAAAAAAGTTTCTGCCAAATTAATTCCATTGTCTCAAGAGGAGGCCGAAAATTACCTTTAATCTTGATCCGGTTCAACACAGATAAATCATGAATTGAATTACAGAAAAACACACCATTAGGTGTTTCCACCTCATGCACAATAGCAAGGATACCTACAAGACCATAACCAACCCGAAAATACTATGAATCGTGTCTAAATTTGTTCCTTGAAGACCAGATGAAATGAATAGTTTCCTCCACCGCAACATGAAAAAAATTCAATATTTGCGGCAACAATTTCAGAAAATTTCAGCTTTAATGAATTCAGATATTTAGTTGGTTTGAGGAAAACAAACATAAAAAATATCAGTTACCACCATCCACATTGCCGAAGCTTCTGCACAACTGAGGAAGAGACGATCCACGTCTTCTCTATGCTAAGAGCATAAAGCGCAAGTAGAGCAAAGGGAAATTCCACAGACCTGCAAAAAGTCATCTGTTGGAAATTTTTTATGAGCCAGCCTCCATATTAGAATGGATCTGGATGGACTTAGAAACTGACTGTGTAGATTTCCAATCCATTTCAATTCTGATGAGCTACCAAAAAAGTGATTGTAAAATCATTTATATGTGACAATACCATTGACAGCAGGTTCCCATGCCCAAAAATCACCTCTAGAAGACCAGAAATAATTTTCCACTAAATAGGTGATGTGATCCGAATGGTTCTCCATGTTCTCAAGCTGATTTTTAATTGGCAATTCAAAATCCATATTCAAATGCTCCTCTAGAACCAAGTAAATTATATGATTCTCTATCCAATTACATTCCCAAAGTGGAAGAGATGAGTCCCTAAAGACCAACCATTGAGAGTCAACATTAATTTTACAGAAAATACCTTTGAAGGCAGTCCACAGAGTGGAGTTGAAATAACTGAAGTTCCCTGTCTTGAGCCTGTGAGTAAATCTGGCTCGAAGAAAACTAAGCGCCTCAGAGTGCATATTTATATGCCTCCAAATAAACAAAGCCTGCAAAGAATCATTGAAGCTCCCAAGAGTTTTGATTCCCATCCCACCAGCATCATAAGGCTTGCAGATATAATTCCATGGGACCATTTCCAGTCGCCTTTCCAAAACGCAACCACTCCAGATGAAATTTTTGATTGATATGTTAATACTCTTGATCAAAGAAATCGTCCATTTATACACCACAAAAGAGTACACAAATTTGGAAGTGGTGATTGACTTCACTAAACAAACCCTACCGACCATTGAGAGAGATTTTCCTTTCTATGTGGAGAGTTGTCTTCTATTCATGCCACTAATTCTAGAAAAATGACATAACATTGGCCTCCCACAAAACATGGGCACTCCCAAATAAGTGATGGGAAGTTTCCCCTCACGAATGACCAATTCTTTAATGATGTCATTTTTACTATGAGGAGAGAAGCTTCTTGCAAACTATACAAAAGACTTTTTCCAAATAATCTCCTATCTAGATACCATTTCATAGTTTAAAAGGGATCTTTTTAAATTCTTGACATTACCTTTATCCCCTTGAGTGAAGATGATGATGTCATCAGCATATAGAAGGTGGGAAGGAGAAACAATCCCACTCTCAGCATGAATAGACTTCAATTTTCCATTTCCAGCCATGATAGAAATAATCCTACTGAGATAGTCCTCACCAATGGAGAAAAGGATGGCAGATAAAGGATCACCCTACCTCACACCTCTCGAAAAATCAAAATATCCTTCAGAAGATCCATTTATAAGGACTGAAATATTAGCAGAGGATAAAATGACTTTGATCCAGTTAATGAAGACATCATCAAAACTATAAAAACCAAGGATCTTGCAGATGAAACCACAATCCATTGTATCAAAATATTTCTTAACATACAATTCGAGGGAAATATTTCCACCTCTGGTAGAATTGTTGAGGAGATTAATACACTCTGAAGTAGTGATAAGACAATCCTTAATTGATCTCCCTTTGATGAAGCCAAAATTTATTTGGAGAAACAATTTTGCAGGCAATGCAGGAAAACGTATTCACAATAATTTTACAAATGATTTTGTAAACGGTATTATGAAATTCCACAAGCCTAAAGAGATGAATTTCATTGGAATTCTACACTTTTAGAATAAGGGCATGAAACTGGGAATTCAAACCTTTTGGATGAGATCCACCTTTGAAAAAATGAATGACTATCCCGGAATCATCTCCATGAATGAATTCCTTGAAAGTTTGATAGAAGAAGTTGACAAAGCCATCAGGACCAGGTGAGCTCTCAGATTTGAGGCTAAATACAGCCTCCTTGATCTCTGGATAAATAGGTACATCAGTAAGAATGGATTTATCCTCTTGATTAACAAATTTCGGGATCACCCCATCTAGAGGATCAATGCTGGAGTGGGAGCCATTAAAAAGATCATTAAAGTAGGACATGACATTCTCTGAGAGATATTATCTATTTTCAATGATGCAATACCCTTTGTTAATCAAAGAAAGAGGCTTTGAGACTTTTCTGATTTTTTAAGAGAATTGAAGATCTTTGAATTCCTGTCACCTTCTTTTAACCATTTGGCTTTAAAGGAGTCCCTTTGCAAGTCATCTTTAATGTTAAGAATATTGTTCAATTTAAGGGATAAATCCACTTCCACTGAAATCCCATCAGAAAAATCACTATTTTCATTGAGCTCCTGAGCCTTCGGATGAGAATCTTGAAGGGCAGAAATATCAGAATCAAGGGAACTAAAACAATCCTTGCTCCAAATTATTAAATTCCTCTTAAGAATTTTGAGTTTGGAAATGTAGGAAAAGGCATCATCCCTACAATTCATAGAGATCTAGGTGCTCTGAACAATGACCTTCCATTCAGGATGAGAGATCCAAGCCTTGTTGAACCTAAAACGAAGGGGGGTTTAGATTCCTTCTCCCAAAGATCCATAAATATGGGATGATGATCTAAGTTGAGTCTGAAGAGAGTTGTGCATGATATAGTACCCCATGATTCCAGAGAGGCCTCATTAACGAAGGCCCTGTCAATATTACTAGACACAAATCTATTCAGATGCTTCCTAAACCATGTGTATTTGGCCCCCACCAAATTAACCTCAATCATGTCATTCTGGTCAATACATAATCTGAACTCCCTGGAGGAGATTGAGGTGTTTTTAGCTCCCGTTTTCCCATCTGGATTCAAAATTTCATTGAAGTCCAAAAATAATAACCAAGTAATAGAGGTGAATGATTTTGGAGATGTAATATCCATCGATAGATTCTTGCAATCCTGATACCTGTTGTGAGCATAGATGAAAGAACAGGTAAAAGGGGAACCAAGGTTATTAAAGGAGCAGGTGACATGCTGATCACTTGACATCAACATGGTGGTGTTGCCAATAAAATGGTGAGTCATCACCCATAGACTCTTGAAATCAGTTGAACACCTATTGGAGTCAATTAGATGAAATCCCAAGTTCTCCATGTTAGCAATTTCAGAGGAGAAGATTTTTTTAGACTAAGGCAGACCAATAAGAATTGGTTTGTGTTTCTGAATGAATAACTGAATAGATTTTCATGTTTCCATATTACCCAGACCCTGGATATTTAAAAACATAATCATCATTTATAATTGAGGTCGGGGTTTGGACCCCTCACATTTTTACCTCCAGGATTTTTATGTGGCCTTACAACCTTTTTTGGGGATAGGAATCAACATATCATTTATATCAGTAGTGCTGGACAAAGAATCCTAGCCTTTAATAGATAGAACATGGATTTCCGTATCTGTCTGGACTTTTTGATTCTTGATGTTGCTAGAGGAATTCTTACAATCCACAGGACTGCTCCCCTGCAATTTATTTTTAGCAGCATGTTCAATAATATTGGAGCAGACAACATCCTGATTATGGCATGTGATTTACTAAACTTCCTGCATCATAGAAGGGGTTTCTGGTCTACTGCAAGCATGTAACTCAGCTGTGGAGGGATTCATTTCAGAAGTCATCCCTTCTGGTGTTATTTTCACGGTCGAAGCATGACTCATGTAAGCCTGTCCAGAAGGAGGAGAATACCCGGTAGGAGTGAAAGTATCTACCAGATTTGAGGTGATTTTTGGAGAAGAAATTGATGTATCACCATCCGTTAAATACCATACCAGATCCTTGATTTCATTAGACAATTTTATAGAAATGAAATCAACCAGCATTTATTCCTAAATACCATGGTCCAGCTTAAAAAGTCATTAGAAAAGGCAAAACCCATATCAACATCCTCCTTGATTTCCTGTTCAGACGGGGAAATCGATGCATGTTCCATACTGGAATGAGAAGCAGGAGGATTAGTATTTTCAGACTCTTCGTCCTCCACCATTTCAGCCCAGGTTTGTTTTTCAGAGGATGTGAAAAGCTGAAACATAGCATAAGTCTGATTTGTCTCATGAACCTGTACCTGTTTAATGACTGGTTAAATCATAAGGGGAGCCTTTGATGTTCCGGCCTGCTCCCTGATGCCTGCATTCCTTTCAAGAGGTAAATTTTTGGATTTCCTACTCTTATTGACCTCAGTCCACTCCACCACATTAGGTTCATTAACCTTATTTTGATGAAATCTACAATTAGAAACCAAATAAACCACCATTTTTCATACTAGATGGATTGAATAATTGATTGCACCATGATTAACTACATTGTTTCACTCTTACACCACTATTTTGAACTGGTTTTGTATTTGAAAATAGAGATTTAATATATTAATTAACTTGCAATTTTATTCAATAATTAAACTTTTATGTCTGTAAAAGGGAAATTCTACTTGTTTTGGTGATTTTCTTGTATGAGAAGGTGACTTGGATGGTCTAATATGATTTAGATGAAAAATGGGTCAAACTTCATTGAATCCCAGGGTCATTGGTCCACTGTTTTTCACATTTAGAAACATAGGTGCCTCAAAATTGGATGAGGTACTGTGTACATATGAAAAACTACACATTATACAACTTTAATGAAAGAACCTAATCCTAATTAGGACATATGGTTCATATCTAGACTGATTTTTCAAAGACACCGAATCTTCATGAAGTCAAAAGTGGTGTGATGTGTTTTGTCCATATCTCAAGATATAGGCCTCGATGTGATTCCAAAAATTCAAGGGATATATTCAATAGGTGGGGTAATATTTTTCTATTTTTTCATGCCTAGATAATTACACTGACCAACCTAAAACAGATATACCAGTTGTATAACCAAAACTAGATTCCTAAAACCAATTTTTATTTTAGCTATAAAAAGGAACCCTGATAACCTCATTTGAATGTTCAGACAAGAAGAAAATATGTACAATTTCGGAGTCCTTTATGCGTCTCCTCATCATCCTAGATATTCTGTATGCCTCTATCCTTATACGAGGATCTAGAATGGAGAAGGATTTCCACCTGAGGTTCCTTCTCCTCTTGATAGTGGGAAAAATGGTGGGTGATCATTGTGAGGAAGTTACACACTATAAGGGGGAGTTATGGAAGATAATTCTATTCTAGTTTTGTGTATATTTTGGATTTTGAATTTTTTTTATTTGTATCTTGACATTTTTTGGATGCATTTAATTGAAACTATTTTTATTTCATAGTTGATCAATGTGTAATTTTAAGAGTCTGACTTGTGTTGTTCTAATTGGATAACATAAGAATCCTTATATCTCCCATAAATTTGATATTTTAGTGTTCCTTTACAAGCCTTAATTCATTCAATAGGATAGTAAGATGACTATATGATTTTAATGTCAATGTTTAGTCCTATTTTCATCATTTTGGGCTTATGGGTACCCGATATCTTAGTTAACCCTTTATAAAAAGATTACACCAAAACCTAACAATCAATTAAAAATATGGAACCCTTCAAGTAGTTTAGTAACAAAGAAACGATCACATAATCATCATTTATTCTTCAGAAATGATTTTTATCCTTTTAAACTCTTTATATTATGTCACTTTATTTTAAAAATGAATTCAAAACCATCCCCTATTTTAATTTTTTTTATTTAAAATTATCACTGAAAACTACCATCGCTCCTTGAGATATGACCTTGTGAATTTGAATATTTAAAAACATAATTAATTTAGTGTTTCATGAATATGTGTTCAAATTTTCACAACGTTTCTTGAGAGTTCTTTGGGTTTTAGTGCATTTTATTGATAAGTTTTTTGTAAATTTTTTGAATATTTATTGGTTTTATTTTATACCTTTACATTTATTTTTTTGTTCTGATTTATTTATTTTGTTGGTTCTTTTTATTGGGAATTCTAATTCAAGAGATTTACCCCTATCGAACCCAAACTAGAGAGTATCCTACGTCAACAACAGTGAGACAGACAAGAAACACCTTTAAAGGAGGACACACCACAACATGAGACTTTCTAAAACCCTCTTCTTATAGAACCAAACTAAATACTAAATTTAATGTGTAAACACAACTGAAAACAATAAAACACTAAAACAACTAACCTCACCTGATGTTTATATCAATCCAAATAATATTCAAATTCAGTAGAGGCACCTAATTTTGAACATAAATTCAGTTCCATTCATTAGTTACCAATATTTCATGGACTCATGGGAGAAGATACATGCAATCATTTAAAATAATTTCATACTACTTTTTCAACATTAAAACCTACTAATATGGATGAAGATCATGTAATGATTAGGGAATTCCCATTTTCATTAGATGAAATTGTAAAAGATTGTCTTTAATATATTAATTTTCCAATTTGAGGCTTGGAGAACATGAAATTCCTTTTTATTGAAAAATATTTCCCATCCTCTACCATTGCAATAATTAGGAAAGAATTTTTTGGGATACAAAAATCTGAAAGGAAATGCTTGAGGAATATAGGAAATGATTTAAATTTTTTTATAATGTTTCCAACACCACCAAATAAGTTATCAACTTTTAATAAAATATTTTTGGATGGTTTGATTCCTATTGATAGAAACATAATTGATGGTACTACTAGTTGTTCACTAGTTAATAAAACCCTAATTAGCACAAAAACCCTCATGGATAACATGGAGGACAACAAACAATAATTCAGTTAAAGGTTTAATGTACTCATTTGAGGTGTCCATGTGGTGAAAAGTACTAAATTTTAGAAGAATTTGGACATGAAGTTTGAAGAGTTATGTATCTTTCTTCAACAACTTTCTCTATCCTAATAGAAATACCAATCCTCTCCTCTCATCCATAGTGGTATATATTTTTTGGACACCCACTACTATGAAAAGTGGATTTTATTGAGAAACCTATCTGAGGGTTTTGAGGAAATATTTCTAGGAATCTTCTACAACCAACCCATTAGGTAAGAAAAATACTATCCATCCAACCTTGGGTGTAAATATAACCGTTTTTATAGGAAAGGGGGCATTCAAAAAGCCTCAACAACCATGGATCCTACCAGAAAGTCCATTACAACACCCCCATCAAAACCCAAACCTAGCATATAATATATGATGAATCAAATGGATTTTGTCAATCGCAAAATACAAAAAACCACCTATACATCCATACAAGATCTAAAAACCCAATTTAACCAACTCTCCTACTCTGTGGGGGAAATTCAAAGTCACGGGTTGTGTAAACTACCCTCTCAACCAGTAGTTAACCCTAGGGATAAATAAATTTTTGTTCCATCACACCTTAGAGTGGAACAAAACTTAATATCCAAATGACCCCTCCGTTAGAGTCATCCTCTCTTAAGAAAAAACCACAAAATCTATTGAAAATGGTATATATGTGGAAAAACATTATCATTACAGAATCCCTTCCAAAGGAAATAATGTTTCATTTGATGAACCAAAAAGCCCAACCAGTCAACTAAAATTTCCACAAAGGTCTATACAACCAATAAAATTAAAATAAAATAAACATGATAAATAAATATTGGAAACATTAAAAAAGTTCAGGTTAGTATCCCCTTGATCGATGCTATGAAGAAAATTCAAAGATACACCATGTTTCTGAAGGAGATCTGTACACACCGAAGGATAATTCAAGGTCATGAGAAGGTGAGATTGGGGAAAATTTTCTCAGCATTTATAGAGAAATATCTTCCCACAATATTCAAGGATTCATGATCATTCTCAATTCCATGCACCATAGAGGTGGATTCCTTTTCCAATGCTTTTCTTGATTTAGGTGCTTCAATTAATGCGATTCCTCATGCTGTTTACTCTTCATTATAGGTTTGGGGTACTAAAACCCACTATAGTTGTTATTCAATTAGAAAATTGGAGTATATCACACCCTTATATTGGGTTAGAGGATGTTCTTCTGAGTGTGAAAATTGTAATTCTTCCTCCTCATTTTTATGTTCTTTACTTGGAAGATGATATGATGAATGAACATGACCCGATTATATTAGGGTGTAACTTTTTTAAAACCACCAAATAACAATTAATTTATTCAATGGTTCATTATCTATGGATTTTGGTGGTGACATTTTCCACTTCAACATCCTTAATGACATGAAGAACCACTGCGAATAGCATTCCCCTCTCTCTCTCTGTTAATTTAATTGATGTACACCATTCCTCAGGAATAAAAATATTTTTATTTACTAGATTACCTTTATATGTTTCAATAATTGATTGAAATTATAGGTAGTGAATCATTCATTGATTATTGTATTGGTTTAGAAAAATGTCATGCATTTTTTTAATTGATAATTTCTTGAACACTGAGTATCACATGACCATCGATGAAATTGTTAATCTTGTAAAATCTCATTCCTCATCTAATGATGATAGAATTGTGTAGTAAGATGATATTAGTGACCTATCACATTAACACACACTCCCATCAATCCAAAATCTCCTTTAATTAGAACCAAAATAGTTTCCCCAATATTTAAAATATTTCTGTCGTGAGAATGGAAATAAGTAGTCTGTCATCATTGCTAGTTCACTCCCTGTAAAGTATGAATTGTGACTCCTTGAACATTTTATGGAATATAAATAATATTTTGGGTGGAAACTTGATACAATTACTTGTATTATCCCATCAGTTTGAACGCATCATATATTGTTAAATGATGAGTATAAACCAGTGATGTAGTCACAATGTCGGCTGAACCCAAACTTCCTAGATGTTGTTAAAATAGAGGTAACAAAATTACTAGCTTCTAGAATCATTGACCCTATCTCTGATAGCCAATTTTTTTAGTATAGTGTACATTTATTTAAAAATGGTCTTGAAGTAATAAAAAATGAAAACATGGAATTGGTTCCAACCCATGTGCGTAATAGTTTTCATGTCTGTATAAACTATCACTGACTAAAACTAAACACTATAAAGGACCATTTCCCGTTTCCCTTCACTGACAAAATTCTACAGATGTTAGTGGGGAAGTACCACTAATGTTTCCTTTTTGGGTATTCTGGATAATTTAAGATCCATATTTACCCTAAGGACCAGGAAAATACAAAATTCACTTTCTCTTTTGGCACATTTTCATATAAAAGGATTCCATTTGGTCTACGCAATGATCTATGTACATTCTGGAGATTCATTGTTAGTATTTTTTTTGGATTACATGGGGAATTAAATGGAAGTATTAATGGATTATTTCTTCATATATGGATCCTCTTTTGATGAATTTTTTGAGTAGTCCTGTTTTATTGCTATGTCTCGATATTGAAAAGAATCTCGTATTAAATTATGAGAAATCCCATTTCATTGTGAAACAAGGTATGATACTAGGGAATTTAATTTAGGGGGATGATATCCAATTAGATAAGTCAAAAGTGGATGTCATTTCATCCCTACCATTCCCCAAAATGTGTGGGATGTATGATATTTAATAGGTCATGATAGATTTTACCACCCTTTTGTTCGTGATCTTAGTATGATTGCACCCCCTCTCCGGATTTCTCCAAAAAAGGTATTTGTTTTTGAAAAAGAATGGATATTATTTTTTAACAAATTAAAATGGAGTCTCACATGACCCCTAGTTATCCAACCACCTCAGTGGAATTTACCATTTGATCTCATGAATGATGCCTCTAACTATGCAGTTGGGGAAGTCTTATCACAAAGAGTCGATCGATCTCCACATGTCATAGCCTATGCCCCATGTACATTGGACCCTACCCAAGAGAACTAAACCACAACTAAAAATCAATTTATCTCCATTTTATTTTCCTTGGATAAACTAAAGTTATACCTTTTAGGGTCTAAATTCAGTGTGTTCTCAGAACATGCATACCTCTGATATCTCTTTAAGAATTTAAAATCCAAACCATGTCTCATTTGCTGGATTCTCCTACTTTAAGAATTTAATCTAGAAATTAGGGATAAAAAGGATCATATAAATAGGTGGTTGACCATACCAGTAGGATCCACCCATCATTAGACACTAAATCATACCTCAACATTCTATTAAATGACATGTATCTCGATGATCAATTGTATCGAGTGCAGGATTCTATTCCTTGTTATATTGAAGTTGAATTTTATTTGGTAGCATATTACATTACTCCTAATTTCAATAAATACCAAGATGTCCATTTGAAAAAAGAGTCTCGTTGGAACATTTTGTGTGACCCATACCATTGGAAAAAAGTTTGTGATCATGTCTTAAGAAGCTGTGTTTCTGATATCGAGTTTCAGTTTGTCCTAAGGTTCTTCCACACTCTTACATGTGGGGGACACTTTAGTCCCCAACAAACTACTCGATAGGTCCTCGATTCTAGAATCTTTTGGCCAAAATTAATTCAACATGCCAATTATTTTAGAATGTATTGTCTTCTCTATCAATGTATATGGAATGTCTCTAAAATAAATGATATGTAAAAACAACCCTTTCTCTTCCATGATATTTTCTATGTTTGGGTCATTGAATTTATGTGCCCATTTCTTAATATCATTGGGAACTTGTTCATTCTTCTAGTAGGGTATTATGTGACAAATGGGTTGGAGAAAACACTATAATGGATGATGATTCCAAGACTATTATTGAAATTTTGAGACCCCAAATTGCTTGTAGGTTTATATTACATAGGATTATCATTACTAACAAGGGTTCTCATTTTTACTACCACACAATGCAATCAATTCTGTTTCGGTATGGGGTCGGTCATTGTGTGTCTGCTGGTTATCACCCACAATCCAATGGTCAAGATGTGTTGTCAAATATATAGGTCAAATAGTTTCTTGAAAAATGAATCAACCCAACCAAAAAGATTGGAGTCTTGGACATTATCATTCATTATGGGATTACCGTACTACTTTCAAAACTCCCATTGGAATGTTACCATATGGTCTAATGTTTGGAAAGAGTTTTCACCTCCATGTTGAGATAGAGCATCATGCCTACTTGTATATCAAATAATGAAATTATAATCTTTCATTAGCAAGCACTTATAGGAAGTTATATATTCAAGAGCTGGAGGAAATGAGAAGAGATTCATATTAGAACTCCAGAATTTATAAGGAGAGAACCATGGCTTCCCACCAATGTCTCATACTTCATAGTCAATTATAGATTGGGTAGAAGTTCTTCCTTTACAATTTAGAGATAGTTTTGATTCTTGGAAATCTTTCTTCCCATTGGTTAGGACCATAAATTGTTACTAATTTTTATCATTTTGTTGTAGTTTAGGTTCAAAATTAAGAAACCAAACAAGCTTTTATATCAATGGACAGTGTCTTAAGAACTTTTATAAATCCTTAATGAATTATCTGATGGAGGAACTAAACGTTCAAGTAGTATCCTAACAATGACACCCACCAGGTTTTATAATTCTTTCCCATATTATATTTTATAACAATGAAGACACTACATGCTCTAGGAGTGGGGGATGGGTACATTCCTGGGTTAGTTAGGAATTTTCAATATATTTTTCTCCTTTTACCCTTTTCTCTTTTTCTATTTCTTTATAGTATTATCACTTCCCCCCTTATTTCCCCAATACTTTTTTGATGAAATTGTAATTTTTGTGCCCAATTTACCATAGAAAACGTTTCATTCTTAATTGTGGACATTATTGAACATGAATGTGTCATTTCCATTTTCCTAATGCTTTCACATATTTTTTAACTTTTTTCTCAATGATATAATTTTTGTTTTAGCCTGAATTTAAAATTGAGGTATGATTTTTTCAAGAAATTTGGTTGATTTATAAGGATGTAAATAGTTTTATCATTTTGAAACCTTTGATATGAATGGTACCCTTTATATGATTAGTTTAACAGAAAATTGTGTCACTTAGTTTATATACACATATTTTCACCCAACCATGAAGTGTGAAAGTTTATTACTTAATAAAAGGTATATATATGTTAGGCTAATTTATCTATACTTTAAAAAATTATTTTTCTATATGTTCATTCCTTATCCGATCTATTTCATTACAGTACCAGATTGGCCTATGCATGTGTACATTTTATCCGACTATTGTACTCCTTACAAAAAGAAGAAAAAAACAAAACAAAAACAAATAAACATTAAGGAGATTGATGAAATGTACAAAATATGGGGATATATTGTTTGGGAGCTTATGGTTTGACTTTTGGTAATTCTTAAGAGAGTAAGTCTTGAATTTTTATTATGAAGGATGTAGGAAAGGTTCGAGTGTAAGGATCATGTAAGAAAAAAAAATTAAAATAACTTATATTTACTCGATAGAAAGTGAAAAGAATAGAATGAAATGATTTTCACACAAACAGGTGGAGAATTAGTGAAATTATTATCTTTTGAGTTACTTTTCTCTATTTTTTATCATGGATCTCCTAGAATTTCATTCCCATATAATTTTTTATTCGACTTTTTCCATGATCACTGAGAATAACTCCTTGGTGTGATTTTTTTTATTTGATCAAATTTCTATCAAGAATTAAATATTAATTGAATGACAAATCTTAATGAAGTTTATAATATCTCCATACATAATTTTTGAAATTATGACTTTTTGAAGGAGTGACAATGTTTAGCTGTGGGGGTGTAATCGCACAGCAGTTCACTACTTTATTTCACTCTTACACCATTATTTTAAACTAGTTTTATATTTGAAATTCATTATTTAGTAAAAACATTCACTTCCCATAAAATTCAATTATTTAATTTTTATCACTTTTAAAAAGATAAACTCTACATGTTTTAGTGATTTTATTATAGGAGGAGGTGATTTGGAGGGCCAAATATGGTCTAGAAGGAAAATGGGCCAAACCTCATTGAATGCCAATGACATCTGTCCACTATTATCCACATTTTACAACATATATTCCTCCAAATGGGCATAAATTTTTTGTACATATCCAAAAATTCATGGGATACAACATTTATAAAGGAACCTAAGCACAATTCATCCATTGAGTGGCCCATTTGAACAGATCTATCTATGACATCGAATCTACATGAAGTGAAAAGTGGTGTATTTTTTTCATATGTAGATATGTAGGCCTCTAAATTATGCCAAAATTTTAGTGGAGATAGTAAAGAGGTAGGATAATATGTTTTTAGTTTTCTTTCAAGTCCATATAATTCCATTTACCAACCTAAAACTGTGATACAAGTTGTATGATCAAAACTGGGTGGCCAAAACCTCTTCTTATTTTGGCTATAAAATGAAACATTTGGAAATTCATTTGAAATTTTGAACCATAATAAATTTTCTAAATTTTTTGAGTCCCATAGGAGTATCTTAATCATCCATGATTTTTTAGAGGTCCAATCATTATAGGTGGATCATGAATAAATAAGGAGTTCCACCTGAACTTCCTCTGCCTCTCGATGGCGGGATAAACAGTGGGTGATCATTTAGAGGATGCTACACAACTGAAGAGGGAGTTTTGTAGATAATTATCTACTGTGTTTGTGTATATTTTGGTTTGGAATTGTTATTTTATATGTATCTTTAAATTTTTATTCATTTAATTAAAACTATTTTTATTTCATAACTGATTGGTGTGTAATTTTAAGTGTGTGACTTCTGTTTTTCAAATTATACAACATAAGACTCCTCTTATATCCCAAAAATTTGATATTTTGGTGTTCCTTGAAAAAACATAATTCTCTATAATGGTAAGGAATATTACTATATGATTTTTATGTCAATGATTAGTCATATTTACATCATTTTAGGGGTTTTGGGTACTCAGGATCTTGGTTAACCCTCAATTAAAGGCTTAAACCGAACTCAAATAATCAATAAAGAATAAGGAACTTTTCAATTGGTGTAGTAACTTAAAAATGATAAAATAATCATCATTTATTCTTCAAAATACACTTGTTTGTAAAATTTTACTCTTTAAATTAGGTCTTTTTCTCTTAAAACAGTTTTTACAACCACCCCCATATTTTCTTAATTTTTATTAAAAATTTACACTAAAACAACCAATACTACATGAGAGATGAAATGGGGTCTTTCATATACTATAAATTATATTTAAAAACATAATAAATTTTACATGTCACCACAATGTGTTTAATAACACTTACTCAAGAAGTGGATGAAATCAATGAAATCTTAAATCCATGATCACCATTGATTAAAACTGAAATATGTTATAATATAAAGTGAATTAAATTTATACATTTCAA
This sequence comes from Viscum album, assembly GCA_963277665.1. Classification (NCBI taxonomy): domain Eukaryota; kingdom Viridiplantae; phylum Streptophyta; class Magnoliopsida; order Santalales; family Viscaceae; genus Viscum; species Viscum album. Next base: position 2,102,419,239 of record OY728145.1, on the reverse strand, counting down.
AAAAGATGGATGATTTCCTTTTCTTTAACCACATATCATATGATTGTACATAAGGATAATCTAAATGGCATGTTCATTTGTGGTGTATCCGTTGGATAACATGAATCATCAAATATTTGGGTGGGATTCTCCGTCACTCTAATATATACTAGTAACACTAAATTAAAATGAAAATGGATTTGAGGTATTTTTTGGAGAATCAATAGAAGAAGGTCAGACACCCTTTTCATGGACTTTGAAATCATTATAAAGTATATAGAGATGCCTCTAAATCATATATTCATTTAATCAAATTTTAATAAATGATCATGTAATACAACAGTTTCAAAATGTATAACCCCTCACCCAAATAGATTTAATGTTTAAAACCTCCTTTAATTATCTCAAATGGTTCATCATATAAAATTTTAACAATGATGATTAATAATGTGTATGTTATCAAAACATTAACACTTTGTGTTTTAGTATCTTAATAATTATATAATAAGATTAACATAAGATAAAATAATTGTGACATAACTATATAGTGAAAAATGATATAAAATTATGGAAGTGAAGTGATATCTTCATACAACCCCTATATTATACTAATCCTTAGAATATTAAATACCCCAGGTGCATTTCATACAATAAAATAACCCCTTGTTTTACACTGTTATATAATCCCAAATAAATCTTATTTAACTATGATTCAGTGAATATCTATCACAAGAAACATGTTTATCTTCAGGTTATAGTGAAAACCAAATATGAAATATATATTCCTATTATACCAAAAAAATAAATTTATGATGCTATGAATGGTATACTTCCTAGGTCATCAATCACAAAAATCTCATTTTGTGCCACATGTGAATATTCAGTATCTCAATATGAAATCCTACTCAAGTAATCCTTAACATTTTTCACAATATATAATAATCCATGATGAAAATTATTTAGGGATAACTCAATGGAAAATTTTATAGGTTAATTATTACATACTATGTGTTTTAAATTAATCCAAATTGAAAGAATAATATATTGGGTTTCCCTTGTGTATTTAATAGAATATTTTATAAATTTTTTAAATAATCTTAACAAATCTCAACAAAATCACAAATAAGAACTAGTCACATATCTCATATGAATAGATTCTAGAAAGTATTATGTTTTATACTTTTTAAGTTTTGTTAAACCCACTATATGTTAGTGAAATTCCTTCCATATATCAATGTCATGATAAAATTAAATCTACCACTAAACATATTTAATTGGTAACGTCTATGAATAAGGATACTCTAAATAATGGTCAGACTTGGAATTATATTCCTAGTGAAAAAATATTTGAAACTAGTATTCTTACTATAATGAACCAACTTTAAACATTACATAATATTGAATTAAATGAATAATTCAAATTGAGGATCTTTTCAGGTAAAGAGTTTTAGATAATTAGGATATAACTATTACATCTCATAAGATTACAATGTAGACACTTCTACAAAGTTTCCATTTTTTCACAAAATAATAACTCTTGAAAAGAAGAGTCATTTCTAGTTCCATGTTTAAGATAGGATGACTTTTCCCTGATCCCATCCTTGACCCTATTCCACATTATGTCCTGTGAAAAACATTTCAAAAACTTGGGATGAGCATAAAAAGCTCAGTAAGGGATACACAAAGAAGGAAAACTATAAGTTTTCCTAAAAAACAAGTAAACCATGAATACTTAATCATAAGTAGTACTTTTAACCTTTATGAAGTAGTAAATACTCTTCACTGAATATATGATCATTACTTACCCTTTTGTAACCAAATTATTACCAGAAAACCCATATAAAAAACACATAACATATAAAGGTAACTTGGGACATAAACATACATAAATGGAATAACCATACCGTCTACTTCAAAACATATCACCAAATGGAATAGCCATACGGCCGACGTCTATACCTAATTAATTGGAGGGTATAACGTAACCACCTGTCCTGGTATTCACAACACCACCCGTCATTTGGTTTATAACGTAACCACCCGTCAAATGTCCAAGTACCATTATAAAATCATAAGAATGAAAACCAATATAAATGAAATAAAACATTTCCACATTTCAATCAAGATATATAACATAAATATATTGACATAAATAATCCATTATCAAATCTATTCTCAATACCAATATGAAAAAAATGTATATGGTATTTATTTTCTTTTAAAAACATTACGGCTTGTTAAGAAGCCAATGATCAAATAATACTCACGGCAGTGGAAAACTTCATTATCACCACTTAAATTAAAAGAAACATTCCTTTTTTTCATTTAGTAAAACACTTCATCAAAAAACATTCCCTTTGAAATGTCAAGGGTGTTTATACAGAGATTAAAAGAAAGTCGTGTATTAAAACAAAATATGCCTCAATGAAAGGAGATTGAGACAAAGTCCCTTACCATATGTACGACTTGACTCGATCATTATTTAATCTCATGAATAATAAACTAAAGTTAATTTATACTATCTTAAGAACTTTTATCAAGTTTATTATTCCTTTTATATCACTTATTACCATGTTATATACATTATGCAACCATTTAAGTTAATAACGACCATTTTGTCGGTATTTGTTACTTGAGTAAAAAATGAACACTTTATATTTATTAGTTTCCCATGTGGTCAATATTTCATTATATATAGAATTATATTAATGATTTAGATAACATATATATCATATATATCTAGTATATACATTTATTTAAAATAGTACATAACATTTAGAGGTAAGAAATGAAATGCACCGTTCATGGAGACGGTAAGCCGTACGTACCCATGAACGCTACTTCCATTTACATTTCTTATTTTAATGGAATTAAAAAAATTTGATATATAGGTATATTATAATTATAGTATTATATCATATATAATATCATTAACTTCTTCCTTTAGACATCCCACATAAGGCATTAACGAGTCACGTCACTTTGAGGGGGCGGTGGTCCGCCTTCCTCAAATACGATTATCATATTTACCCACTATGAAAACCATAAATGCATGCTATAAATGGAAAATACAGAAGCATATAGAAAACATAAACATAATATATATCATATATAAATACAGTTCCATCATAATGGACACCTTGAGAAAAGGTAGGAGATAATCAACCAATCATCGTTTCGTGAGACATTAGTTTTCTATCCACAGAAACATTATGTTCATCACCCATTAGATGGATGTGTGCGTATGTGTAGTTATAATAATTCTCATATCAACATCCTAGTATATTTATGATACTTTTTTTGTTAAAAAATAAAGGAATAAAAAGAGTTTAGTGGATGGAGAAGTAAAATAAAAGAAAACAATTTCAGAGAAACTGTTACCATTAATTTGGGTAACTTCCTTTGGTTTGAACCAAAAGGACATCTTGAACTACCTTCTGCCTAAGGTAATGATTCTAGGATGAGGATAGAGAAGTAGGGAGCTTAATTGGACAGAGTTTTGGTGAGCCAAATGGCTTTATAGGTGTGAGAAATTGGATAGAAATGGTCTCCTTTTATAAGGGGGAGGGGCTCTTAAGGAATGTGTGAAACTATTATTTTATTATATAATTATATTCGGTTAAAAATGGTACAAAAATCATTAAAGATGAATATAGGATGACTCATGGTTGAAATAAAATCATCCAATAAAAATTTGACATGTTTTGGATATTATTTTAATCATTATAATCTTATTTTTTAAAATTATTTATTAATGAGGTAAATACTGCATCATTATTATGTCATAAATAATATAATTTATTTGTTGTCTAAAAATTATAAAAAATACCATGATGTAGGAAATATTTTTAACTTTGTAAGGAATATTTATAGTTAAAATTATTCTTTATATAAACCTATATAAAAATTAATTACTAAAAGATTCTTGTTTATGTCATTTTGGCCTTTAATTTAAATTAATTAATGTAAATTGTCATTATCACACCCATGTGGCTCAATGGGGTCCCAAAATCCACCCTAAGATGAAAATGGTCGTTAATGACTCAACCAATAAGTTTTGGACAAGTGTTACGGTAATTTTAAATTATAATGATATTCTTTTTAAAATTGAATTACCCGATTTACCTTTAACCGCGGTAAATAAAAGTCAAACGTTACTATTCACCAAAAATATTTTCATCTTAATGAACCAAATTTTACTTTTTGATAAAAACCATGTATGTCAGATTTTTTAAATTCAATTCACAGAATTGGTAGAAATTTCATTTAAATGAAATGTCAGTTTTTTAACTACCTCTAAGTGGTTTCACTATTCATCAAAAATTGAAGTTTTTCAGTGAAATACCAAAAATTCAGCCTAAGATATATTTGATATTATGAATTCAAAAATGATGTATATTTTTACAAATTAAAAACATACAAGTGGAATTAATTAATTTTAAAATTAATTCCTATTATCAAAACAAATAGCGTGTTTTTGAGAAACAATAATTATCAAAATATTGATACTTGTTTGCGTCCAATTTTAAAGTGAAATTAATTACAATGACCAACATTGGATTAAATGGTAAAAATATATTTTAATTGAACTTTAAATCCGATTAAAAATATAATCTACCCATTTAAATAAATTAGATTAAAAGGCACTTTTGAATTAAAATAAAATATTTTTCACTATTCGTTAAAAAAGATCTTTATTGGAAAAATTCCAAAAATTTACACAAAGTAAATTTTGAGGTACCCATTATTAAAAAGTATTTTATTTGGTCAATTAGAATTTATTAAAGTGACAAAAACTATATATAAAGAGGGTTCTCCATTAAAAGGTGGTAAATCAACCTTTTAATGTAAATTATGCTTATAATTAGATTCATTCATATTTTAAGCCTATAACTTGTTATTGGATAAATGATAATACATTTAACAAACATGTATAATCATATTGTAGTTAGTTTCATTCATTCCCACTAATACAAGGGATAGGGTTTGACTACCATTTAAAATAATAATATTATATTATTCGTGTGCAACGTATGATTTCAATGAAACCCGTTATTGCGTATCGGGTACGCTATAGAACACATCAACCACTTTAAAGTAAAATTAATATTTAATTCACAAATATTAATAAATATGAAATATGTCTTATTCTTCATTTAATTGGGATGTTACACATACTCCTTTACTTCACAAAATCTAATGTTATAATGTTAATAAATTATGTATTCTATATAAAACACTTTCAATACTCATCATCATAATACTTTTTATACTCTTTAAACATATTATTCTCCAGCATCATCAATGTACCAATGTGTAACTCTTTATATTTTTTTCTTTATCCCCATATCGTAAATTATGTTTGGATATTAAGTGACATTTATATTGAATTTTCATGTGTATAATATTTTATCTGTTTAACTTATTTAATTCCAAGATTAATATCACTTGTATCATAAAAACCATAATTCCTATAAAGTATAATATTAACAAAAATACATTATGTTTTAGATATAACACTTATTCCTTTGGTACCAATATCAAAAAAATAAATTATTAACATCTATATATTATATGGTATATTATATATTTAGAGATTTTTTTGATTTTTATTTATTATTTTAACTATTCAGTTGCAAATTGGGGGGATCTCATCGCTATACTTTTACAAAATCACGGATAAACATTTTTATAATAGATAAAACATTTTTATCCGATCCAAAATTTCCAAACCTGTTATAGAACTGGTGTAACACCCCAATCTTCTACGGTAAGCTTCTCTTTGAATAATGTGATAGTGTGTGTTGTACGCAATATCGAGTTCTAACACACCACAACCAATCAAACTAGTCGTTATGAATAGAAATACCTACTTTTTGAAATTTTATAAATTTTATATCTCAAAATGGACTTCATTTTTGGTTTCGTAATATCGGATTTAACCTAGGGTGAAATTTTGGAACTTTTCGGATAAAATTTATATTTTGATGAATAGTGAAAATTACTAAATTATAATTAAAAACAACTTTTTTAATCGAAATAATGTATATTGATAAATTATGAATATGTGTGGTTTTAAAGTATATTTAGAATATATTTTTACCATTTAATAAAATGTTGGTCATTGTACAAAATTTTACAATTAAACTGGACATAAAAAAGTGTCAATCTTTTGATAGTTATTATTTCTTAAAAACACGTTTTTTTTAACAATGGGAATTAATTTTAAATTATTATTTGCCACTTCTGTGTTTTGAATTTGGAAAAATGGATTCCATATTTGGAATCAGGATGTTCTTATTTTGTAAATAGGTAATTTTTATTTTTAGATATTTTGAATAATTACTTCGGTAAATATTTTATTTACCATGGTTAAAGGTAAATCCGGTAAATAAGGGTTAAAAATAATATTATAATAATACTAAATTACCCTGAAACATGTCCTAACCATATTTGTGGATACATATCCGACCCTGGGAATCTTTGAGTCGATTTTGGGACCCCATGGAGCCACATGTAGGTGATAGGTAAACTTTATTTTAATTACGTTAAAATAAATACAAAAATGACATAAGCATATAACTTTTAGAAAAACAATTTTTAAATAAGGTTATATGTGTTTTATTTTTGACTATAAATATTAATTAGAAAGATTAAAATATTTCATACATAATGATATTTTATTTATAATTTTCAGACATTAAATAATTTAATTTATTTATGACACAATGATGATCCATTAATTATCATAATAGTGAAAATTTAAAATAATTGATATTATAAATACTCAAATAAATATAATTTGAGACTTTTTATGAATTAAACTAATTTTATAGGTTAATATGAAATGTTAGTATTGATTTAATTAACATTTTTTGAAGTAATCATTCTGTTATGATTTTTACAAAAATAAACTATTGAATAGTGTCAAAATTGACATAAAAGAGTATTTAAAAAAATATTATATTATTAATTGATATTAAATTCTTAAAAATATAAGGTTCGGCCAAGAGACTTATATCACAATATTTTTATCATTAATGGACCACATGGGGGACTCTTGTATGTATATAGTATGTTTATTAACTATATAATATAAAAATACAAAGTGACATGGTAAGTGTCAAACTAATTAACTAAGAGTTAAAACTTAAAGATAAGGTCAATATATTAACCCAAACCTGTCTAAATCCTGTTGGTTGAGTGGTGTTAGACCTATCCCCATGTTAACATTTAAATAATCCACTTTAGAGCCTTTAGAAACCAAATATGAATTATTATAAAATAATATTTCTTGCTTTTCCAAAGGTTCCCCGCACCCCTCTTACAAAAGGTCACTCCTCCTTCTCATTAATTCACACCTTCAAAGCCTTTTGGATCGGCCAAAACCTGCCCAAATAATCTTTAAACGTCCCTCAATTCATCATAGAGTCCATTATTTAGTCAGAAAGGCAACCTAAGGAGCCCTTTTGATCAAATCAAAAGGAAGAACCCGAAGAAGAGGTAATAATTTCACCACCCTTTTGAAAGTTCCTTTCTTCTTCCACTTCTTATTTATTTTTTATTACCATTCTAAAATAATAACTCCAGTATATTATGTATACTGTGATGTTATTATAAATATTGTACAACCATATTCATTATTCTATCCACCCTTTGAATAACATGTCACCATACATGCGTACGTACGACTTACCGTCTCCACATCGTGGTGTAATTGTTATTCAATATATTATTATCTGGATGGGTATAATAATGATTTATAATTCTTTTAAATAATAAATATAACATGATAATTATTCTTTATATATGATATACCATCCAATTATATATTATTTTAATATCAAAATAATGATATTGTCGCTTGTGCGTACGTACGGACTACCGTCTCCACGAACACATTGAGATTCATTCTCCATCATATACATTGAAGTATAATTATCATTTGATGTTTTAAAAATAATGTTTAAGGACTTAATATCATTTTTGATATGAATAAGATACAACCTATCCATTTAAAACATGGCTTATGTAACAAAACATATAAAAGAAAACGAGTATATTAACACCCGAAACAACAATAATACTATGATATTATTAACAAATCAATGTTAAAAGATCTTATATGATATCATATTAATGTATATGATTCTTGTATAATTTAATAAAAATTATTTCACCATTATACAGGAGGTTAACCTACCCCCAGCCAAGGAAATGTTCAAGGTAAGAGTTTATTTCGCAATCTCTTCATTATCCGAGGTTGTTTATACACAATAATCTATTGGGACCTCTTTATCATCCAGATCCAGGTTTCTTAAAAATGTATTTCAAATCATTCTTAATATTTTAAATACTATGGTATAAATTCATTTATACCCTTGTTGAATTTTTATAAGAGGTTTATAAAGGAATCTTTATGTCGTTTTCCAAACAAGGTTCTTTTAACCATTTCAACAGAATTAAGGTAAAAATGTTTTTTTAACTTATACGGCGGGTACGGCTATTTTCTTCCATTATAAAATCTTAGAAGTTTCCCTTACAAGATTATAAGAATATTTTCAAAGAAAATGTTCTATTATATAAATATATGACTCTTAAAGGATTTCAAAATAAAAAGAGATATTACTCTAAAAAGAGTTTTGATTTCATCTATGTCAACATCCTTTGATGGATTTTATGCTTATTTGATGTTGGCTTATTATGATACAAGACATATATATTGTATTGAAGGTTTTGTGATATGTTTGACTGTGGATGTTCTATTTTTATACCATTCATGGTTTGTGGATGAAGTATTTACATATCATATGCTAGTTTTAATACGAATGTTTATGTTATGTTTAAACCTTTTCGTATGGGAATGCATTGGACTTAATATGTGATGGGTGGAGCCTGCTATAGGTCCTCTATGCATTAATAGGTCTCATGAGACAAAATAGTGTATTGGAACAAGGCCTTGGAAAAATCTTATTTGTAGTCTTGGAACGAGGCCTTGGCTATGTGGTTCTGATAGTATGGCATTATGCATTCCATCATTATGAAAGTGGTTATTGATATTTCATGTGATTATTCGATTATTAGAATATCCATGTGAATAATTAAATGGCATTATTTAATTTTATTTTTTCCATTCTATGTCGAATTTCAAGTTTAAAAGGCTTTTGTTTTAGTTTTACATTGCCTTAAATGTTTATTCTTATTTATCAAAGATTCCTCTATATTGTTATCCTTACTAGGCATTTGAGGTCACCCCTTTTATATGTTTTATTTTTCCCAGGATGTGAAGATGTAATTTATGAATGACCTGTAGGGATAATATGAGGGGATAAGAGTGTGGAATATGGAGACTATATTTTGGTAGTTTTCATTTTATGATGTAATGTAAACGTTATGAATATATCTAGTGTTTCCAAGGCTACTAAACTAATCGGTCTTTCGACACTTGATCTTTCTTGTGATCATGCCAATGGTATGTAATAATGCACCGACTCTGGGTAACTAGGGACAGGGCGTTACAGTTGGTATCAGAGAAAGTTTAGTACAAACCATGGAAGCCAGATTTAGATATACTCTGATTAGAGCACATAGACCTAAGATGTATTTTGAGGATTAATATTGAAGAACTTCATAGAATTTTGGTATTGTAGAGATTTTGTGAGTTTTCCAAGCAATACATCCATGTCTGCATACGAGCAAGTAGAGGCGGCTCTGGCACATATGTACCTAGGGGTATAACCCGAAAAAACCACTTTGAGCTATACTCGAATGGGAACTGGTGCACAACAACGGACCTTGCTGCACTCGTGGTTACGACACTCCCGAGAGATATGCTTAGGATAACTCTCATTTTCGTTACAAATCATTATGAAAAGTTAATGAGTATATACTTCCTCAAAGAAAATATTATTATGATTATGGATTATATCCACAAATAGTTCAATTTATGTTATGTGTTTTATAAGTATGGAATTATGTATTTTGATTCATAAACTGCTCTAGTTTATGCCATTGTTTTGAAATGGCACCTAATGGAAGAAATGGAAACAATATCAATGCACGCACTCTATGTAGGGATTTCCTTCCTACTCAAGATAATTTTAGTGGAGATGGTGATGCAACTGCCACCGATCAGATAATCACCATACTGGGACAACTCCCTCATGTTATGAATAATAACCTTACCCATATGGAGCACCCTGATACGCAGCGTGGAGGATCAATGTTAGATCACTTCATGAGGAAAAACCCACCAACGTTCAGTGGGATTACAAATTCCTTAGTAGCTGAGCAATGGACAAATTCTCTAGAGAAAATATTTCAGGCTTTGGGGAGTAGTGAAAGGGAAAAAGTTATCATGGCAGTTTACCACCTCACTGGAGATGCTGATCAATGGTTGTCATTGATTCAAAACATGAAAGAAGATGACAAACCATCAAATATGGAATGGAGGGATTTTAAAGATCTGTTTTTAGAAAAATACATTCCTCATGACCATCGAGCAGATATGGAAAGGCAATTTTTGAGTCTGAGACAAAAGGAGGATGAGAATGTCACAAAGTATGAGGCTAACTTTACAAGGTTAGAAAGGTAATCTGGATATTATATACGTAACCCAAGAAGTAAGATTGATCATTTTTTGATGGGTTAAAACCATTTCTCTGTCGAGCATTAGTCTCACAATCCTTCTCGTCATACGATGACATTGTCTCATGTGCTATCAAGACCGAAAAGGAATTCTCCAAGTCTTATGACTTTAATGAAAAGCAAGAGAAGAAGAGATCTGCAGATCATTCTGGGAATAGAAATAAGGGGAAGAAGGGAAAGGATGAATATCCATCCTATGGTAAATGTGGGATGAAACACCTCGGTACTTTCTTGAAGGGAATGGGTGTCTTTTACATGTGTGGTGAAAAAGGCCACCAAGCTCGTGATTTCAAAGGGAAGAAGGAAGCTACCAATGTTCAGTGCTACAATTGCAGGGAGATGGGACATTATGCAAATGAATGTCCTAAGCATCATGGGAACTTACCCCAAAAAAGGCCAAGGGATCAAGGCCAAGATTATACTATCACTACTGCTGAGGTAGAAGCTCCGAAAGACGTAGTGTCAGGTAATTTAATGGTTTCCTAAATTTTATCAAATGCATTATTTGATTCTGGATAATCGCATTGTTTCATATCTTCCCAGTTTGTTAAGAAAATTAGATATTTTCAATTTGATTTAACAAGGGAGTTGTCAGTTAAAACTGTTAACGGAAGTATCATTGCAACAAAGTTTTGTGAATCAGTCCCCATTAGAGCACATAAATGTTCTTTATCTGCTGATCTCATCGCCATACCTATGATTGAGTTTGATATAATCCTTGGTATGAACTGGATTTCAGACAATGATGTGAAGATTTATTGTAAGAAGAAATAGGTTATGATTCTTGATGATGATGATAAGGAACACCTTATCTTGAGAGGAGAATCTTCACCACCTAATTCTTATCTAGATCCACCCCCAGTAGCTCAACTAAATTCAATTATTGGGGAGGAAGATAATAAAATGACTATGGGTGTGGAAAGGAATGTTCAAATAGAGGATGTACATGTTGTAAAGGAATATGTATATGTGTTTCCAGACGATTTTCCTGGACATCCTCCAGAACGAGAAGTTGAGTTTTCCATTTATTTAATTCCTGGATCAAGGCCGATATCGAAGACCCCTTATAGAATGGACACTATATAATTAGTTGAACTAAAGAAAAAACTAGAGGAATTGAGTAATAAGGGATTTATTTTCCCTAGTGTTTCTCCATAGGGATCCCCTGTTCTTTTTGTTAAAATGAATGATGGATCTATGAGGTTATGTATCAACTATAGGGAGATAAATTCTATATCAATAAAGAACAAGTATCCCCTACCCCACATTGATGATTTATTTGACCAACTTCATGGAGATCAATACTTTTCAAAGATTGACCTTCGATCTGGATACCATCAGTTGTGTGTAAAGAAGGAAGACATTCCGACGACAGTATTTCGAACCAGGTATGAGCATTACGATTTTACAGTAATGCCTTTTGGATTGAATAATGCACCCTCTGTATTCATGGATCTGATGAATATAGTTTTCAAGGAATATCTCGATGAATTTGTGGTGGTTTTTATTGATGATATCTTGGTATACTCCAAAAGCTACGAAGATCATAAAAATCACTTGAGCATTATCCTAAAGACTCTGAGAAGACCTGAATTATATGGGAGGTTTAGCAAGTGTGAATTCTGGCTTCCGGAGATTTCTTTTCTTGGCCATATTGTCTCTAAAGATGGAATCTCTGTTGATCCTTCTAAGACCAAGGCAACCAAAGAATGGCCAGCACTGACGAGTTTAACAGAGGTACGTAGTTTTATTCGTTTAGCAGGTGATTATTGACATTTCGTCCATAATTTTTCCCGGTTGTGTAACCCATTAACAAAGCTCAGATGTAAAGGGTTTAAATTTGATTGGTCAAAAGAATTTGAAGAATGTTTCGAAGAACTGAAGAGAAGATTAGTCAATATTCCTATATTGACTCTACCATCAGGGAATAATGGGTTCTTTATTTATAGTGATGCATCGAAGAAAGGACTTGGTTGTGTCCTTATGCAGAATGATAGGGTTATTTCCTATGCATCACGACAGTTGAAAATTCATGAACAAAACTATCCTACTCATGATCTCGTGTTAGCAGCTGTGATCTTTGCTTTTCTAATATGGAGGCACTACCTCTATTGTAACAGCCTGAGATTTTATGAAAACTATTCTTTTTAATTTTATTAATGTCTTGTGTTGTACGCTGCACCAAAAGGATCTTGCACAACACGCATCCTTGACTTGCCTTGCATTACACGCAATCACGACCTTCCTCGATAGCGTGTGTAGTACGCAATACCGAGTTTCACTAAACAACGATATGCTATTAAAATATTATTATAACTAGCCGTTATGAATAGTAATAACCACCTTTTTAAATTTTAGAAAATTTAGTCAAAATGGACTTCATTTTTGGATTCGGAGTATCGAATTTAGCCTAAGGTGAAATTTTGGTACTTTTCGGATAACTTTCATATTCTGATGAATAGTGAAAATTACTAAAAACAACATTTTTAATCGAAATAATTAATCGTGATAAATTATTAATTTGAGTGGTTTTAAAGTATATTTAGAATATATTTTTACAATTTAATACAATGTTGGTCATTGGTTGTAATTTCACATTTAAACCAGACATAATCAAGTGTCAATCTTTTGATATATTTTGTTTCCTAAAAACACGCTATTTATTTTAACAGCGGCATTTAATTATAAAATTAATTAATGCAACTTCTATGTTATGAATTTGGTAAAATACATTTCATTTTTGAATTCGTCATATGAAATATAGCTTAGGATGAAATTTTGGCATTGTTCTGATAAACATCAATTTTTGATGAATAATGAAACTACTAAGTGGTAATTAAAAAAACTGAATTTTTCATAAAACATAATTTTACCGCTTCTGTGAATGGAATTTCAAAAATCCGAGAGACACGGTTGATGTCAGTAAGTAAAATGTGGTTCAATGAGATGAAAATAATTTTTGGTGAATAGTAACTTTTTACTTTTATTTACCACGGTTAAAAGTAAATAGGGTAATTAAGGGTACAAATGATATTAATATTACCCTAACACATGTCCTAATTCTATTGGACAAGTGTATATCGACAAAAAACAACCTTAAGTGTAAAATATTATCATTTAGGCCCACTTGGATTATATTAGGACATTTATTATTATTTAATTCAAAGAAGAGTTAAAAGAGTTAAAATCAAAGTTTTTTTACTAAAACATTTTTAATATGGGGTTATACATATGATAAATTCGACTATAAATATTCATTATAAAGATACAAATATTTCCTACATAATGATATTTTATTTATAATTTTTAGACATTAAATAAATTAATTTATTTATGACACAACGATGATGCAGTAATTACCCTTTTAAGGAAATATTAACATAATTGATGTTATAAATACTCAAATGAATATAATTTGAGACTTTTTATGAATTCCACTAATTTTCTAGGTTACTATGATATATTAGTGTTGATTTAATCAACTTGGTTTGAACATATAATTCTGTTATGACTTTCACAAAAATCATATATCAAATAGTGTCAAAATTGACACAAAATAGTTTTTAAATAAAATATTATATTAATAATTGTTATTTTATTCCTAAAAATCTAAGGTTCCACCAAATGACTTAGATAAGGATATATATATTAATAATAAACAATTTGGGGTTCGTTTGGCAAGTTATTGTAAGTGTATTAACCATATAGTGAAAGAAAACAAAAAGACACGGTAAAAGTTAAATTATTTAACTAAGAGTTAAATCTAATTGATAAGGATAAAATAATACCCTAAACTTGTCTAAATTTTATTGTTTGATAGGATTTCGACACATCCCCACTTTAGCTTCGAAATAAGACCCTTTGGAACCATTATAAACCGATTTTTACTTTAATATAAAATAATATTTTGAGATATTCCTAAGGTGCCCCTCTCCTCCCTTATAAAAGGACACCTCCTCCCCCTCCTCCTCACACCAATTTGAGAACTCAAGCTCGGCCAACCCCTGCCAAAAACTCTTCTACACTTCCCTATAATAATCCTAGAGGTTCTGGTCTTCCTAAAAGACCAATTTTAGTGCCCTAAGAGGAGGTCTCAAAGAGGCGCTTCAAAGAAGAGATAATTACCGTTACCAATTCTTTCATCTTTATTTCTTCTTCCACTTCTTCTTCTTAGGTTGTTTCATTATGAAGTAATAACATCAGTATCACACATAGAAGGATATGTTATTATAAGTATGAAACAACCCTATTTAACCATCTATCCATCCTACGGAAAAAGAAATCACCGTGCCTGCGTACGTACGGAATACCGTCTCCACGCCGTGGTGTAATATATTTTCCACCACCACCTTACATGGATGGGTATAGTGGTGTAAAGAATAACTATACATAGTTATTAAAACATCATATTGATTCTGATATATTGTATAATACACTCCAATTCAATTCAATATTTATGGAAATGATATCATCGCTCGTGCGTACGTACGGACTACCGTCTCCACGACGCGATGAGATTCATTCTCCATGTTAACCATTTAAGAATGATTATAAAGTATATATAAGAAATAATAATGAAATGTATGACATTATAAATCTACTGGATTTATGTATATATATATATATATGTATGTCATCTACTTACTTCCATTCAAGACAATAAGGAAAGAAAAACAGCGTTCATGCTTACGTACGGACTACCGTCTCCATGAACGGTGTTTTTCATTTCATTTATCTATCTATTATATATATATATACTGAATATATATGATATATAAATCATATTTTATTCTGGAAGTAAGTAAATCATGATATAAGTAATAATAATGTCAAGAACAACAAGTCAAAACACCTACGATAAATGAAACGATTTTACCCAAAACGCTTCTTTAACATGGAATTTACAAAATAACGGGTAATATAATGTCATAAGTGAACCATATATGATATCATAACAATGAATATGATTCTGGAATAAGTCAATAACATTATTTAAATCATTATACAGGAGGTTCGGACACATACGAAGCAAATCGGACTAAGGTAAGGAAAATATCACAATCTCATTTTTATCCGAGATTGTTTTTACTTTAGTAATTACTGGGGTGTATTTTATCATACACATCCATGTTTCTTCAAAATGTATTTAAAAACATTTTTATTATTTACAATAATATGGGTTAAAGTCATTTATACCCTTGATTGACTTTTTATAAGAGGAATTTTTCTGTCGTTTTCAAAACAAGGTCCTTTTTAACCTTTTCGACAGAATTAAGGTAAGAATGTTTTTTTTAACTTATACGGCATGAATGGAATTTTAAAACAAAATTTTCAAGAATCTTCCTTTACAAGTTTTCATGTTTATTTTTAATCAACTTCTTTTATTTTAAAGTCGTATGACATGTTATGAAAGGAAAAATGTTTTTGAAGAAGAAAAGATATTTTCCTCAAGAATGGAGTTCAAGTGTTTTATCAAAATTATTTTCCATCTAAGATAATAAAGGGTTCTGTTTTAATCCCTATTATTACATTGGTTTGATTATGTTGTGATGGAAATATTTTTATGAATTCCTTTATCTTATATGAATTGTTTTATGATGTCTTGTTGTTTAAGAATCCCATTTTTATTACATGGGTTACGCTATGATGTATTGTTTATGATTATGTGGCACACATAAGAAACGATTCATTATAAGATGGGTGGGACCTATATCTCCCTCCAATGCATTGGGTAAAGATTTTATATCTCATGAGATAGACATGGCTGGAATGGTAGGTTATACCGGTTCAGTGAAACAGGACTGAAACGAGGGTTACTCGATTCAGAAAGGGACTTTGTCCACTAAGATAGTCTTGGCAATGAGTCCTGACTAACAAGAAATGATTCTCTATGATTATGTGTGTATGACACAAAGTTTCATGTTTTAAGTTATGATTATTGGGATTTCATTTCACTACTATGATTTATCCCATGTTATGAAATTATGCTCTTTTGCAGGTTAAGATTTCCAAAAGTTATGTTCTTATGAATATGATGTGATTGATTTTTCTTTTGTATACCATTACTGATCATTTGAGCTCACCCTTTTATGTTTTCTTTTCGCCAGGATATAAAGAAAGGTTTTAGGTAAAAAAAGGGAAGATCTTTATGGGAGATATTGAAGATCTTTCACTACGATTAGAAGATTACGTTCCGAGTTTCCAAAGACACTAAACTATTACGATCCTTGTGTGTGTGTTTTTTGTTATGTACTAAGTATTCTGAAAAAGTAATGTAATGTTCATGTACGTCAAGATACGGGTCTCTACAGTTGGTATCAGAGGAAAGGTTTAGTCAACCTTTGGAAACTAGGATGTGAGAACTTTAGTGAGATCCCTAGAGATATTTCTAAGGTATGTCTAGGGATGTCCCTAAGGTTAAGTATACGTATAGGTTATAGTACTAGAATTACTCTAACAATCATAGAATTAAACCTAAGATGTTAGATATTGAAGGTACTCCCCCTTTATTATGTTGTTTTCCCTAGCATGATTTTTTCCTCTCACACTATTCTTTTTGGGTTTTAGACGATGGCTGGAACCCGAAGGAACCGTGTTGATCAATGCAATGGACAATGCAATGATTGTCCTCCTGAACAAACAAATGTTATGGGAGATGGAGTGAAAAATCTTATTGCTATACTTACACAAGCTATGAATCATTCTGGACTTCCAAATGAGCAGAGAAGGGAACAATATTCTATTGAGTCCTTCATGAGGCAACATCCACCTTCTTTCAGTGGGTCTTCTGATCCACTTGTTGCTGAACAATGGATCAGTACCACTGAAAAGATATTTTCAGTACTTCAATGTTCTGAACATGATAAAGTCATCTTAGCAGTGTATCATTTGGAAGGTGATGCTGATCAATGGTGGAATCTTATTAAGAATACGAGGCAAAGGGATGAAATTGAGTCCATGGAATGGGACGAGTTCAAGAACTTATTTTTCAGTAAGTACTTCCCTCGTATTCTCCGAACAAAGATGGAGAAAGAGTTTCTTGAACTGAAGAAAAGGGATGATGAATCTGTTGGTACCTATGAAGCAAATTTTACAAGACTTGCAAGGTACGCTTCTGGTATTATCATCCAACCTGAAAGTAAAGTTGATCGATTTTTCAGTGGCGTAAAACCAAGTCTTCGAAGGGCATTAGCTATAAGAGACTTCTGTAGCTATGAAGAAATTGTGCGTTGTGCTATCAATGTAGAGATGGAAGTTGGTGTTACATATCCATCTCATGGTTTTGACAGGAAATGAAATATGGAGTTCAAGGAGAAATCTCAGAATAATGGTGAAAAGAAGATGAATGTTTCCTTATGCACAAAGTGTGGAAATAAGCATGGTGGAGATTGTCTTAAAGGGACTATAAAATGTTTTATGTGTGGAAAAGAAGGTCATCGAGTAGCTGAGTGTCGAAGTAATGGAAAAAGGGTTTCTAATGATGTAAATAAAGCAAACACTGCAGAGAACGCACCACCAACACTTCAATGCTTCATGTGCAAGGAAATGGGGCATTATGCTAATAAATGCCCTAATCCAAGGGTTAGTGATGATCAACATGAGAAACCACTGAAGGCAAAGGACAAAGGTAAGTCACATGCAATCACAATTGGCAATGTTGAATATGACAATGATGTGGTGGAATGATTAAGTGTTTATGTAATGGGATTCCAAAATAATGTTGTATCATTGAGTATTGCAATATTTATTGATGTGGTATTCAAAGTGATTGAGATATTTTTGGAAACAAGATGATATGCGCATAATGAAGGGAAAACGAGAAAATGAAATGTTTAATAGTATTCATGAGATCATGATTGATATAAGGACTAAGTGATATCATGGTTTGAGTATATAGAATTTTGAGGATTTTGGTATGTGGAAAGTGTTAACTTTAAACTGCATTCATGTTTTCACTAAGGTATTCAAGAGAATACATGATTAAGGACTTTGAATGTTTGGAATGTGACCAACAAAACATATCTAATGATATATGGGGATTAACGACAGTATTAAATCTCTGGTAATCGTTTTCACTATATTATGAGAGTGGACTGTAGTATTATGGATAATCCTAAAGATTAGAATGGATTATGTTTGAAATAAGTGAGTGTTGTTTAAGGATAGAAGTTTTTTTTCGATATTATTGATGGGATGCTATAGTAATGTAGTTTTAGAAAAAGGACAACCTGCAGGACGGGCGACAACCCATCGCTTCGGACAAGGCTGTGGGAATCGAACCCACAACCGAAGTGCGACTGGCCTTTATCGCATACCACTGGCCTACATGAAGTCCATGTTTAGTAGAAACTAGTTTTATTATATTAAGCAGTATGATATATGAAGTATAAGTCCATTTTAGGAACAATATATGATTAATCTCACTATAGATCGACTTATGTATATAATTTTTGCTAACCTTTTGTTTGAGACAGATGGAATGACCCGTCATTCTATCACATGATCTGCTAACACTTCACGAATAACAAATTCAACTTCATTTATTTAAGAGATGAAGTGGAAATTGTTCAAGGCACGAACAACAGTGAGATTGTACCAAAATAAAGTAAGTATTTATTCTAATTCAAATTTTCAACTTTAGGGAAATGATCTTGAAAACCAAAAATGTTGTCCTAGTGCCCTTATATCCGATGAATCAGATGGTACCTTAGATCGTCACAAATTTATGGCTTTGTGATTGCTGGCTTTTCCATAGCCATGTTCTCTACCACTCTCCATCAGAACATGATGGTTATATTTCTCTTCCATGTCCATATTTTCACCTATGTGGAAACCCAGTGATTAGTTTATTTGGGAAATCGTTACATTTCATACTTTAGTTTTTAATGAAAAGTTTTGGTATTCCTTTTTACGATGTGGGTTTCTATTAAAGAAACTTTCGAATAGTAAACTATTTATAACCCCGACGAATTTCGAGGGCGAAATTCATTTTAAGGGGGGTAGAATGTAATAGCCTGAAATTTTATGAAAATTATACTTTTTAATTTTATTAATGTCTTGTGTTGTACGCTGCACCAAAAGGAGCTTGCACAACACGCATCCTTGACTTGCCTTGCATTACACGCAATCGCGACCTTCCTCGATAGCGTGTGTAGTACGCAATACCGAGTTTCAGTAAACAACGATATGCTATTAAAATATTATTATAACTAGCCGTTAGGAATAGTTATAACCACCTTTTTAAATTTTAGAAAATTTAGCTCTCAAAATGGACTTCATTTTTGGATTCGGAGTATCGAATTTAGCCTAAGGTGAAATTTTGGTACTTTTCGGATAACTTTCATATTCTGATGAATAGTGAAAATTACTAAAAACAACATTTTTAATCGAAATAATTAATAGTGATAAATTATTAATTTGAGTGGTTTTAAAGTATATTTAGAATATATTTTTACAATTTAATACAATGTTGGTCATTGGTTGTAATTTCACATTTAAACCAGACATAATCAAGTGTCAATCTTTTGATATATTTTGTTTCCTAAAAACACGCTATTTATTTTAACAGTGGGATTTAATTATAAAATTAATTAATGCATCTTCTATTTTATGAATTTGGTAAAATAGATTTCATTTTTGAATTCGGAATATGAAATATAGCTTAGGATGAAATTTTGGCATTGTTCTGAAAAACATCAATTTTTGATGAATAGTGAAACTACTAAGTGGTAATTAAAAAAACTGAATTTTTCATAAAACTTAATTTTACCGCTTCTGTGAATGGAATTTCAAAAATCCGAGAGACACGGGTGATGTCAGTATGTAAAATGTGGTTCAATGAGATGAAAATAATTTTTGGTGAATAGTAACTTTTTACTTTTATTTACCACGGTTAAAAGTAAATAGGGTAATTAAGGGTAAAAATGATATTAATATTACCCTAACACATGTACTAATTCTATTTGACAAGTTTATCTAGACCCAAAACAACCTTAAGTGTAAAATATTATCATTTAGGCCCACTTGGATTAGATTAGGACATTTATAATTATTTAATTCAAAGAAGAGTTAAAAGAGTTAAAATCAAAGTTTATTTACTAAAACATTTTTAATATGGGGTTATAGATAAGTTAAATTCGACTATAAATATTCATTAGAAATATAAAAAGATTTCCTACATAATGATATTTTATTTATAATTTTTAGACATTAAATAAATTAATTTATTTATGACACAACGATGATGCAGTGATTACCCTTCTAAGGAAATATTAACATAATTGATGTTATAAATACTCAAATGAATGTAATTTGAGACTTTTTATGAATTCCACTAATTTTATAGGTTACTATGATATATTAGTGTTGATTTAATCAACTTGGATTGAACATATAATTCTGTTATGACTTTCACAAAAATCATATATCAAATAGTGTCAAAATTGACACAAAATAGTTTTTAAATAAAATAAAATATTATTAATTTTTATTTTATTCCTAAAAATCTAAGGTTCTGCAAAATGACTTAGATAAGGATATATATATTAAAAATAAACAATTTGGGGTTCGTTTGGCATGTTATTGTATGTGTATTAACCATATAGTGAAAGAAAACAAAAAGACACGGTAAAAGTTAAATTATTTAACTTAGAGATAAATCTAATTGATAAGGTTAAAATAATACCCTAAACTTGTCTAAATCCAATTGGTTGATAGGATTTCTACCCATCCGCACTTTAGCTTCTAAATAGGACCCTTTGGATCCATTATAAACCGATTTTGACTTTAATATATAATAATATTTTAAGATATTCCTAAGGTGCCCCTCTCCTCCCTTATAAAAGGACACCTCCTCCCCCTCCTCCTCACACCAATTTGAGCACTCAAGCTCGGCAAACCCCTGACAAAAACTCTTCTACACTTCCCTAGAATAATTCTATAGGTTCTGGTCTTCCTAAAAGACCAATTTTAGTGCCCTAAGAGGATGTCTCAAAGAGGCGCTTCAACGAAGAGGTAATTACCGTTACCAATTCTTTCATCTTTATTTCTTCTTCCACTTCATCTTCTTAGGTTGTTTCATTATGAAGTAATAACATCAGTATCACTAATATACTGATATGTTATTATAAGTATGAAACAACCCTATTTCACTATCTATCCATCCTACGGAAAAAGAAATCACCGCGCGTGCGTACGTACGGAATACCGTCTCCACGCCGTGGTGTAATCTATTTTCCACCACCACCTTACATGGATGGGTATAGTGGTGTAAAGAATAAATATACATAGTTATTAAAAAATCATATTTATTCTGATATATTGTATAATCCACTCCAATTCAATTCAATATTTATGGAAATGATATCATCGCTCGTGCGTACGTACAGACTACCGTCTCCACGGCGCGATGAGATTCATTCTCCATGTTAACCATTTAAGAATGATTATAAAGTATATATAAGAAATAATAATGAAATATATGACATTATAAAGCTACTGGATTTATGTATATATATATATGTATGTCATCTACTTACATCCATTCAAGACAATAAGGAAAGAAAAACAGCGTTCATGCGTACGTACGGACTACCGTCTCCATGAACGGGGTTTTTCATTTCATTTATCTATCTATTATATATATATATACTGAATATATATGATATATAAATCATATTTTATTCTGGAAGTAAGTAAATCAAGATATATGTAATAATAATGTCAAGAACAACAAGTCAAAACACCTACGATAAATGAAACGATTTTACCCAAAACGCTTCTTTAACATGGAATTTACAAAAGAACGGGTAATATAATGTCATAAGTGAACAATATATGATATCATAACAATGAATATGATTCTGGAATAAGTCAATAACATTATTTAAATCATTATACAGGAGGTTCGGACACATACGAAGCAAATCGGACCTAAGGTAAGGAAAATATCACAATCTCATTTTTATCCGAGATTGTTTTTACTTTGGTAATTACTGGGGTGTATTTTATCATCCACATCCATGTTTCTTCAAAATTTATTTCAAAACATTTTTATTATTTACAAGAATATGGGTTAAAGTCATTTGTACCCTTGTTTGACTTTTTATAAGAGGAATCTTTCCGTCGTTTACAAAACAAGGTCCTTTTTAACCTTTTCGACAGAATTAAGGTAAGAATGTTTTTTTAACTTATACGGCATGAATGTATCTTTAAAACAAAATTTCCAAGAATCTTTCTTTACAAGTTTTCAAGTTTATTTTTAATCAACTTATTTTATTTTAAAGTAGTATGACAGGTTATGAAAGGAAAAATGTTTTTGAGGAAGAAAAGATATTTTCCTCAAGAATGGAGTTCAAGTGTTTTATCAAAATTATTTTCCATCTAAGATAATAAAGGGTTCTGTTTTAATCCCTATTATTACATTGGTTTGATTATGTTGTGATGGAAATATTTTTATGAATTCCTTTATCTTATATGAATTGATTTATGATGTCATGTTGTTTAAGAATCCCATTTTTATTACATGGGTTACGCTATGATGTATGGTTTATGATTATGTGGCACACATAAGAAAGGATTCATTATAAGATGGGTGGGACCTATATCTCCCTCCAATGAATTGGGTAAAGATTTTATATATCATGAGATAGACATGGCTGGAATGGTAGGTTATACCGGTTCAGTGAAACAGGACTGAAACGAGGGTTACTCGATTCAGAAAGGGACTTTGTCCACTAAGATAGTCTTGGCAATGAGTCTTGACTAACAAGAAATGATTCTCTATGATTATGTCTGTATGCCACAAAGTTTCATGTTTTAAGTTATGATTATTGGGATTTCATTTCACTACTATGATTTATACCATGTTATGAAATTATGCTTTTTTGCAGGTTAAGATTTCCAAAAGTTTTGTTCTTATGAATATGATGTGATTGATTTTTCTTTTGTATACCCTTACTGAGCATTTGAGCTCACCCTTTTATGTTTTCTTTTCCCCAGGATATAAAGAAAGGTTTTATGTAAAAAAAAGGGAAGATCTTTATGGGAGATATTGAAGATCTTTCACCACGATTAGAAGATTACGTTCCGAGTTTCCAAAGACACTAAACTATTACGATCCTTGTGTGTGTGTTTTTTGTTATGTACTAAGTATTCTGCAAAAGTAATGTAATGTTCATGTACGTCAAGATACGGGTCTCTACAGTTGGTATCAGAGGAAAGGTTTAGTCATCCTTTGGAAACTAGGATGCGATAACTTTAGTGAGATCCCTAGAGATATTTCTAAGGTATGTCTAGGGATGTCCCTAAGGTTAAGTAGACGTATAGGTTATAGTACTAGAATTACGCTAACGATCATAGAATTAAACCTAAGCTGTTAGATATTGAAGGTACTCCCCCTTTATTATTTTGTTTTCCCTAGCATGATTTTTGCCTCTCACTCTATTCTTTTTGGGTTTTAGACGATGGATGGAACCCGAAGGAACCGTGTTGATCAATGCAATGGACAATGCAATGATTGTCCTCCTGAACAAACAAATGTTATGGGAGATGGAGTGCAAAATCTTATTGCTATACTTACACAAGCTATGAATCATTCCGGACTTCCAAATGAGTAGAGAAGGGAACAATATTCTATTGAGTCCTTCATGAGGCAACGCCCACCTTCTTTTAGTGGGTCTTCTGATCCACTTGTTGCTGAAAAATGGATCAGTACCACTGAAAAGATATTTTCAGTTCTTCAATGTTATGAACATGATAAAGTCATCTTAGCAGTGTATCGTTTGGAAGGTGATGCTGATCAATGGTGGAATCTTATTAAGAATACGAGGCAAAGGGATGAAATTGAGTCCATGGAATGGGATGAGTTCAAGAACATATTTTTCAGTAAGTACTTCCCTCGTATTCTGCGAACAAAGATGGAGAATGAGTTTTTTGAACTGAAGCAAAGGGATGATGAATCTGTTGGTACCTTTGAATCAAATTTTACAAGACTTGCAAGGTACGCTTCTGGTATTATCATCCAACCTGAAAGTAAAGTTGATCGATTTTTCAGTGGCTTAAAACCAAGTCTTCGAAGGGCATTAGCTATAAGAGACTTCTGTAGCTATGAAGAAATTGTGCGTTGTGCTATCAAGGTAGAGATGGAAGTTGGTGTTACATATCCATCTCATGGTTTTGATAAGAAACGAAAGATGGAGTTCAAGGAGAAATCTCATAATAATGGTGAAAAGAAGATGAATGTTTCCTTATGCACAAAGTGTGGAAAGAAGCATGGTGGAGATTGTCTTAAAGGGACTAGAAAATGTTTTAAGTGTGGAAAAGAAGGTCATCGAGCAGCTGAGTGTCGAAGTAATGGAAAAAGGGTTTCTAATGATGTGAATAAAGCAAACACTGTAGAGAACTCACCACCAACACATCAATGCTTCAAGTGCAAGGAAATGGGGCATTATGCTAATAAATGCCCTAATCCAAGGGTTAGTGATGATCAACATGAGAAACCACTGAAGGCAAAGGACAAAGGGAAGTCACATGCGATCACTATTGGAAATGTTGAATATGAAAACGATGTGGTGGAATGATTAAGTGTTTATGTAATGGGATTCCAAAATAATGTTGTATCATTGAGTATTGCAATATTTATTGATGTGGCATTCAAAGTGATTGAGATATTTTTGGAAATAAGATGATATGCGCATAATGAAGGGAAAACGAGAAAATGAAATGTTTAATAGTATTCATGAGCTCATGATTGATATAAGGACTAAGTGATATCATGGTTTGAGTATATAGAATTTTGAGGATTTTGGTATGTGGAAAGTGTTAACTTTAAACTGCATTCATGTTTTCACTAAGGTATTCAAGAGAATACATGATTAAGGACTTTGAATGTTTGGAATGTGACCAACAAAACATATCTTATGATATATGGGGATTAACGATAGTATTAAATCTCTGGTAATCGTTTTCACTATATTAGGAGAGTGGACTGTAGTATTATGGATAAGCCTAAAGATTAGAATGGATTATGTTGGAAATAAGTGAGTATTGTTTAAGGATAGAAGTTTTTTTCGATATTATTGATGGGATGTTATAGTAATGTAGTTTTAGAAAAATGAAAACCTGCAGGACGGGCAACAGCCCATTGCTTCGGACAAGGCTGTGGGAATCGAACCCACAACCGAAGTGCGACTGGCCTTTATCGCCTACCACTGGCCTATAGGAAGTCCCTGTTTAGTAGAAACTAGTTTTATTATATTAAGCAGTATGATATATGAAGTATAAGTCCATTTTAGGAACAATATATGATTAATCTCACATATAGATCGACTTATGTATATAATTTTTGCTAACCTTTTGTTTGAGATAGATGGAATGACCCGTCATTCTATCACATGATCTGCTAACACTTCACGAATAACAGATTCAACTTCATTTATTTAAGAGATGAAGTGGAAATTGTTCAAGGCACGAACAACAGTGAGATTGTACCAAAATAAAGTAAGTATTTATTCTAATTCAAATTTTCAACTTTAGGGAAATGATCATGAAAACCAAAAATGTGGTCCTAGTGCCCTTATATCTGATGAATTAGATGGTACCTTAGATTGTCACAAATTTATGGCTTTGTGATTGCTGGCTTTTCCATAGCCATGTTCTCTACCACTCTCCATCAGAACATGATGGTTAGATTTCTCTTCCATATCCATATTTTCACCTATGTGGAAACCCAGTGATTAGTTTATTTGGGTAATCGTTACATTTTATACTTTAGTTTTTAAAGATAAGTTTTGGTATTCCTTTTTACGATGTGGGTTTCTATTAAAGAAACATTCGAATAGTAAACTATTTATAACCCCGACGAATTTCGAGGGCGAAATTTATTTTAAGGGGGGTAGAATGTAAAGCCTGATATTTTATGAAAACTATTCTTTTTAATTTTATTAATGTCTTGTGTTGTATGCTGCACCAAAAGGAGCTTGCACAATACGCATCCTTGACTTGCCTTGCATTACACGCAATCGCGACCTTCCTCGATAACGTGTGTAGTACGCAATACCGAGTTTCACTAAACAACGATATGCTATTAAAATATTATTATAACTAGCCGTTATGAATAGTAATAACCACCATTTTAAATTTTAGAAAATTTAGCTCTCAAAATGGACTTCATTTTTAGATTCGGAGTATCGAATTTAGCCTAAGGTGAAATTTTGGTACTTTTCGGATAACTTTCATATTTTGATGAATAGTGAAAATTACTAAAAACAACATTTTTAATCGAAATAATTAATAGTGATAAATTATTAATTTGAGTGGTTTTAAAGTATATTTAGAATATATTTTTACAATTTAATACAATGTTGGTCATTGGTTGTAATTTCACATTTAAACCAGACATAATCAAGTGTCAATCTTTTGATATATTTTGTTTCCTAAAAACACGCTATTTATTTTAACAGTGGGATTTAATTATAAAATTAATTAATGAATCTTCTATGTTATGAATTTGGTAAAATAGATTTCATTTTTGAATTCGGAATCTGAAATATAGCTTAGGATGAAATTTTGGCATTGTTCTGAAAAACATCAATTTTTGATGAATAGTGAAACTACTAAGTGGTAATTAAAAAAACTAAATTTTTCATAAATATTAATTTTACTGCTTCTGTGAATGGAATTTCAAAAATCCGAGAGACACGGTTGATGTCAGTAAGTAAAATGTGGTTCAATGAGATGAAAATAATTTTTGGTGAATAGTAACTTTTTACTTTTATTTACCACGGTTAAAAGTAAATAGGGTAATTAAGGGTGAAAATGATATTAATATTACCCTAACACATGTCCTAATTCTATTTGACAAGTGTATCTCGACCAAAAACAACCTTAAGTGTAAAATATTATCATTTAGGCCCACTTGGATTAGATTAGGACATTTATTATTATTTAATTCAAAGAAGAGTTAAAAGAGTTAAAATCAAAGTTTATTTACTAAAACATTTTTAATATGGGGTTATACATAAGATAAATTAGACTATAAATATTAATTAGAAAGATAAAAATATTTCCTACATAATGATGTTTTATTTATAATTTTTAGACATTAAATAAATTAATTTATTTATGACATAACGATGATGCAGTAATTACCCTTTTAAGGAAATATTAACATAATTGATGTTATAAATACTCAAATGAATGTAATTTGAGACTTTTTATGAATTCCAATAATTTTCTAGGTTACTATGATATATTAGTGTTTATTTAATCAACTTGGTTTGAACATATAATTCTGTTATGACTTTCACAAAAATCATATATCAAATAGTGTCAAAATTGACACAAAATAGTTTTTAAATAAAATATTATATTAATAATTGTTATTTTATTCCTAAAAATCTAAGGTTCGGCCAAATGACTTATATAAGGATATATATATTAATAATAAACAATTTGGGGTTCGTTTGGCATGTTATAGTAAGTGTATTAACCATATAGTGAAAGAAAACAATTAGACACGGTAAAAGTTAAATTATTTAGCTTAGAGTTAAATCTAATTGATAAGGTTAAAATAATACCCTAAACTTGTCTAAATCCTATTGGTTGATAGGATTTCGACACATACCCACTTTATCTTCTAAATAAGACCCTTTGGAACCATTATAAACCGATTTTGACTTTAATATAAAATAATATTTTGAGATATTCCTAAGGTGCCCCTCTCCTCCCTTATAAAAGGACACCTCCTCCCCCTCCTCCTCACACCAATTTGAGCACTCAAGCTCGGCCAACCCCTGCCAAAAACTCTTCTACACTTCCCTAGAATATTCTTAGAGGTTCTGGTCTTCCTAAAAGACAAATTTTAGTGCCTTAAGAGGAGGTCTCAAAGAGGCGCTTCAAAGAAGAGGTAATTACCGTTACCAATTCTTTCATCTTTATTTCTTCTTCCACTTCTTCTTCTTAGGTTGTTTCATTATGAAGTAATAACATCAGTATCACTCATATACTGATATATTATTATAAGTATGAAACAACCCTATTTCACCATCTATCCATCCTACGGAAAAAGAAATCACCGCGCATGCGTACGTACGGAATACCGTCTCCACGCCGTGGTGTAATCTATTTTCCACCACCACCTTACATGGATGGGTATAGTGGAGTAAAGAATAACTATACATAGTTATTATAACATCATATTTATTCTGATATATTGTATAATCCACTCCAATTAAATTCAATATTTATGGAAATGATATCATCGCTCGTGCGTACGTACGGACTACCGTCTCCACGACGCGATGAGATTCGTTCTCCATGTTAACCATTTAAGAATGATTATAAAGTATATATAAGAAATAATAATGAAATATATGACATTATAAAGATACTGTATTTATGTATATATATATATATGTATGTCATCTACTTACTTCCATTCAAGACAATAAGGAAAGAAAAACAGCATTCATGCGTACGTACGGACTACCGTCTCCATGAACGGTGTTTTTCATTTCATTTATCTATCTATTATATATATATATACTGAATATATATGATATATAAATCATATTTTATTCTGTAAGTAATGAAATCATGATATAAGTAATAATAATGTCAAGAACAACAAGTCAAAACACCTACGATAAATTAAACGATTTTACCCAAAACGCTTCTTTAACAAGGAATTTACTAAAGAACGGGTAATATAATGTCATAAGTGAACCATATATGATATCCTAACAATGAATATGATTCTGGAATAAGTCAATAACATTATTTAAATCATTATACAGGAGGTTTGGACACATACGAAGCAAATCGGACCTAAGGTAAGGAAAATATCACAATCTCATTTTTATCCGAGATTGTTTTTACTTTGGTAATTACAGGGGTGTATTTTATCATCCACATCCATGTTTCTTCAAAATGTATTTCAAAACATTTTTATTATTTACAATAATATGGGTTAAAGTTATTTATACCCTTGTTTGACTTTTTATAAGAGGAATCTTTCCATCGTTTTCAAAACAAGGTCCTTTTTAACCTTTTCGACAGAATTAAGGTAAGAATGTTTTTTTAACTTATACGGCATGAATGGATTTTTAAAACAAAATTTCCAAGAATCTTCCTTTACAAGTTTTCAAGTTTATTTTTAATCAACTTCCTTTATTTTAAAGTCGTATGACATGTTATGAAAGGAAAAAAAATTTTGAAGAAGAAAGGATATTTTCCTCAAGAATGGAGTTCAAGTGTTTTATCAAAATTATTTTCCATATAAGATAATAAAGGGTTCTGTTTTAATCCCTATTATTACATTGGTTTGATTATGTTGTGATGGAAATATTTTTATGAATTCCTTTATCTTATATGAATTGTTTTATGATGTCATGTTGTTTAAGAATCCCATTTTTATTACATGGGTTACGCTATGATGTATGGTTTATGATTATGTGGCACACATAAGAAAGGATTCATTATAAGATGGGTGGGACCTATATCTCCCTCCAATGCATTGGGTAAAGATTTTATATCTCATGAGATAGACATGGCTGGAATGGTAGGTTATACCGGTTCAGTGAAACAGGACTGAAACGAGGGTTACTCGATTCAGAAAGGGACTTTGTCCACTAAGATAGTCTTGGCAATCAGTCTTGACTAACAAGAAATGATTCTCTATGATTATGTGTGTATGCCAAAAAGTTTCATGTTTTAAGTTATGATTATTGGGATTTCATTTCACTACTATGATTTATCCCATGTTATGAAATTATGCTCTTTTGCAGGTTAAGATTTCCAAAAGTTTTGTTCTTATGAATATGATGTGATTGATTTTTCTTTTGTATACCCTTACTGAGCATTTGAGATCACCCTTTTATGTTTTCTTTTCCCCAGGATATAAAGAAAGTTTTTAGGTAAAAAAAAGGGAAGATCTTTATGGGAGATATTGAAGATCTTTCACCACGATTAGAAGATTACGTTCCGAGTTTCCAAAGACACTAAACTATTACGATCCTTGTGTGTGTGTTTTTTGTTATGTACTAAGTATTCTGCAAAAGTAATGTAATGTTCATGTACGTCAAGATACGGGTCTCTACATCTATGGTGAAAAATGTGAGATCTATACTGATCACAAGAGTATGAAGTATATTTTCTCACAAAAATAACTCAACATGAGGCAAAGGAGATGGCTTGAATTACTCAAGGATTATGATTGTACGATACCCTACCACCCGAGGAAAGTAAACAAGGTGGCAGATGCTTTGAGTAGAAAAGATCATGGAGTTTTGAATAATATGAGAATTCAAAGGGATCCAATTTTCATGGATCTAGTGAAGATGGAAATGGGAATAACCATGGAAGGTGAAACATCAATTCTTTTTCAAATGGTTGCCAAACCATCTTTACTAGAATGTATTAGGAGTTTTATGATTGGCGATGAAGAATTTCAAAAGAAGATTAAAGCTGTGAATGAAGGGAGATTGAGAGACTTTGTGAATGAAGATGTAATTTTGAAATTCGGGAAGAGACTTTGTGTTCCCGATATACCCGATCTAAAAAGGGAATTGCTGGATGATGACCATAGTTCCAATTTCTCTATACACCCTAGGAGCACCAAAATGTATAGATATTTGAAGGAGAATTTTTGGTGGGACAACATGAAGAGGGAGATTGCTGATTTTTTGTCAAGATGTATGGTTTGTCAACAAGTGAATGCTGGAAAGCAACATCCTGGAGGAGTCATGCAACCTCTTCCCATACCGGAGTAGAAATGGGACAATATTACGATGGACATTATCATGGGGCTACCAAAGACTCCTAGAAGGAACAATGAAATATGGGTTACTATTGGTCGTCTTACCAAGTCATCACATTTTCTTGCTATAAGAGAAGATCTACCATTAGAACGTCTAGTAAGACTACATATTGATGATGTTGTGAGACTTCATGGAGTACCCCTATCAATTGTTTCTGATTGTGATCCCCGTTTTACTTTAAGATTCTGGAAGAGTCTTCAGAAATCCCAAGATACTAAACATCATTTGAGCATTGCCTACCACCCTCAGACAGATGGACAATCAGAACGGACTATTCAAACCTTAGAAGACATGTTGAGACCCTGATCAATTGAATTTCAGGGTATGTGGGATCAATATTTATCTTTGGTAGAATTTTCCTATAACAATAGCTTCCATTTGAGTATTTAGATGGCACCATATGAAGCGCTATACGGAAATAGATATTGCACACCAACCTGTTGGGATGACGTTGGTGAATGAAAACTTGTTGGTCCAGATCTAGTAGAGGAAACAATGGAAAAGGTGAAGGTAATCCAAAATGACATCAAACCAGCTCAAAGTAGGCAGAAGAGCTATGCCGATAATCGAAGGAAGGATTTGGAATTTCAAGTCTGTGATCATGTTTTCCTGAAGGTATCTCCATGGAAGGGATTCATACGTTTTGGTAAGAAAGGTAAATTGAGTCCCAGGTACATTGAACCTTTCGAAATTCTAGAACGAATTGGGGTTGTAGTTTACCGATTGGCAATGCCACCATGTCTCTCAAAAGTTCACGATGTGTTCCACTAATCTTTGTTGAGGAAATACATGCCTGACCCAACGCATGTACTCACCTATGAGGAATTAGAACTGAAACCTGATCTGTCTTACTGGGATGAGCCCGTCAGGATTCTTGATACGAGAGAACAAGTACTGAGAAACCGGACGATTCGTCTGGTAAAATTTTTGGGGAGAAACTATAAGGCCCCAGCCTTAAACCTTACTTAATATTGAATTAAATGAGTAATTCACATTGAGGATATTTTCAGGTTTAGAGTTTTAGAGAATTAGGACATAACTATTACATCTCAAAAGATTACAAAGTAGTCGATTCTACTAAATTTCAATAAAATAAAAACTCTTTAAAAGAAACATGTATAGTTCCATGTTTTAGGTAGCATGACTTTCCCTTGATCCCATCCTTGACCCTATCCCACGCTATGTCCTGTGAAAAACATTTCAAAAACATGGGATGAGCATAAGAAGCTCAGTAAGGGATACACATAGAATGAAAACTGTTAGTTTTTCAAAACAACAAGTAAACCATGAATACTTTATCAATGTAATACTTTTCATCTTCATGAAGTAGTAAAAACTTTTCACTGAAAAAAAGTATCATTACTTACCTTTTTGTAACCAAAGGATTACCATAAAACCCATATAAAGAACACATAACATATATAAAGGTAACTTGGGACATAAACATACTTAAGTGGAATAACCATACAGTCGACTTCCACACATATCACTTAATGGAATAGCCATACGGCCAATTTCCATACATACTTAATGGAATAGCCATACGGCCGTCATCCATACCCAATGCATTGGAGGTTATAACGTAACCACCCGTCCTGGTATTCATGGCACCACCCGTCATAATGTCCAATTACCATTATTACACATAAAATATGGAAAAAATAAATATTTGAATAACAATATTTCATTTTCAATCACAATAAATAATTCCCAGATATTGAATTAATCAATCCATTTTCAAAAACCATTTAAAAGAGATTTGTGAATCAAAGTGTCCCATACCACTTTGAAGCTTTTAATGGAATTTTAGTTTTAAAACATTAATGTCCATATAAATAAATACTGAAAGCCATTTTGAAAACATGGACATTAAAGATAAAGATTTAGAATAATAAATCTTTAAAACATTTAAAATGATATTTTTGTTAAAGGGGTTTTACCAAAATTAGAGACACTTGAATACAATAATTGAGGAATATAATTTATTCAGAACATTATAATATCATGAGAATAAATGGATTCATGATATAATACTCCAAAGGACAGTATATACACCATATAAGAGTGAATTGGTGCATAACAACAATGAACCCTCAATAGAAATGTCAAATGTGATGAAATCCCTTATAAAGAAAGTATCCTTAAATTAAGGACAAATCAATCTCAAAAATATGTGTGACAAATATAAATACACCCAATATAAGTGGATATTATGTGTAAAACAATAAAAGTTCATTCACACATATTCAATGGATGACATATTCAATGACTACATGTTGAACCCAAAGCAATCGAAATTGGGTTAAAAAGTTCCCTTGACAGCCTAACGACATCACATCAAAATGAGTTGATGAGAGAGAAAAAGTGTATCTCATCACTTGGAAATAAAATTGAAATCTATAAGGATATATGAGAACATATCCCAACATAACAATATGTAAATTAAAAGACCCAACAAAAGAAGTCTTTTAAAAAAAAGAGGGTGAAAGGTTCCCTTACCGACTTGGGTATCTTTCAAAACATACACCCCATGAAAGAAGGACAATAGATCATTGATGTAAATACTCATAAACGAAATTATAGTTCAAAAAGAGTAGAATAATGGGCAATACATACACCACTCAATGGAATTTGTGGCAAATGTAGCATAAATCTCACGGGAATAAAAGTGAGATGAAAAATCCCTTACGAAAACTCGGCAGCCTAACGATGCCACATAAAACTTCCGAATATGGATTGATGAGATCAAATAGGGTATCTCATTACATTACAATAAAATATACATCAAGAGGAATATAAAATAACAACCCCCAACATTACAAAGAGGAGCTTAAAAGAAGTGACATAAAGGAGAGTACTTAAAAAGAAAGAGAGAGGTTAGATCTCTTACGAAAGTTCGGCAGCCTAACGGCACCACTCAAAACTTCCAAAATGGATTGATGAGAGAGAATATGGTCTCTCATCACATGAACATAAAACTTACAGTAGGAGTAATATAAAATAACATCCCAATCATAAGAAAGATGAGCTTAAAATAAATGACATAATAGAGTGTACTTAAAAAGAAAGAGAGTTGTAGGATCCCTTACCTCGGGTCCGAATTGACTCGATCATTCTTTAATCTCCTGAATAATAAACTTGAGTTAATTTATACTTCCTTAAGAACCTTTTTCAAGTTCATTATTCCTTTTATATCACTTATTACCATGTCATAAACATTATGTAATAATTTAAGTTAATAATATTTGTTTTGCCGATATTTGGTTCTTATGTCGAAAGTGGACTTCTTACAATTACATGTTGTTCATGTGGCCAAATGTTTATTATATCCAGAATTGTATTCATCATTTAGATATCATATATGTCATATATATCCAGTACATTCATGCATTTATAACATTACATAATCATTTAGAGGTAAGAAATGAAATGCACCGTTCATGGAGACGGTAATCTGTACGTACGCATGAACGCTACTTTCATTTCTATTTCGTATTTTATAGATTGGAATAATAATGATATAAAGGTATATTATAATTCCAGTATAATATCATATATAATATCATAATTCCATCCTTTATACGTCCCACATATGGTATTTAACGAATCAAATCACTTTGAGGGGGCGGTAGTCCGCACTTCCTAAAATGAAGATATCGCGTATACCCATAATGGAAGCCATAAAGGTAAGACACAAATGAAAAATACCAAAGCATAAGTAAAACATAAACATATTATATATCATATATAAAAATAGTGACATCATAATGGCCACCTTTGAAGGTGTTAAATGAGTATTGAACAATCATCATTTCGGGAGGCAGAATTTCGCCATCCACAGAAACCATATGTTCTTTAACCATTTTATGTAGTTGTGTGAGATTGTAGCTCGAATAAATCTTATAACAACATCCTAGTATATTGAAGATACTTATTTTGTTACAAAATAAGTAAATAAAAAGAGTTTAGGGGGTTGGAGAAGCAAAATAATACAAATGAACATGAGAGAATGAATTACCTTTAAAAGTGTAACTCCTTTTGATTTGAGCCTAAAGGCTTCCTTTGAAAGGATTCCTCCCAAATGGAATCATCTAGGATGAGGAGAGGGATGTGGAGAGAGTAAATGGGCAGGGTTTTGCCGAGCCAAAGGCTTGAGGAGTGTGTGATATGAGGTAGAGGTGGGGGCCTTTTATAAGAGGAGAGGAGGTGCACTTTTGGAAAGTAAAGAAATATTACTTTATTTGAAAATGTGTTTCGGTTTTAAAAGGTCCCACATTTATATAATTCGTGGATAAGGTGATAAGGGTTAGAAATCCACTCATCCAATTGGTTTTGGCCATGTGTAGGTTTTAGATTTTTCATTATCTTTCCATTTTATTTAAATCGTCAAATAATGATGTCATCGCTGCTTCATTATTATGTCATAAATAATTTAATTTATTTAAAGCCTAAAAATTATAAAAAAACTATTATGATGTAAGAAATATTTTTAGCTTTCCAATGAGTATTTATAATCAAAATTTGGACTTTTTTAACCCTACTTAAAAATTGTTTTAGTATAACAACTCATGTTTGGGTCAATTTAATTTTAACATTAAATAAAAATATATTATTGTCATTTTCCAACTAAAGTGGCTCCATGGGGTCCCCAAGTTGTCCCATGGCTTTTCTGGGTCGGCCATGACTCACACAATAGGTGTAGGACAAGTGTCATGGTGTTTTCACATTCTTATAATATCATTTTTACCTTAAATTACACAAATTACCTCTAATCGCGATTAAAAACTTAATAAGTTACTATTCACCAAAAAATTATTATAATCTCATTGAACCACATTTAACTTCTTAATGAAAACCATGTATGTCGGATTTTTGAAATTAAAAACACAATGATGGCAAAATTTCATTTAAACGGAAAATTCAGTTTTTATAAGTACCACTTAGTGGTTTCACTATTCATCAAAAATTGAAGTTTTTCAGAAAAATCCCAAAAATTCACCCTAAGCTATGTTTGATATTCCGAATTCAAAAATGAAGTCCATTTTACAAAATTCAAAACATATTAGTCACATTAATTAATTTAATAATTAATTTCCGCTGTCAGAGCAAATAGCGTGTTTTTATAAAACAATAAGTATCAAAAGATTGACACTAGTTTAAGTCTGATTTCAAAGTGAAATTGATTCCAACGACCACTATTGGATTTAATGGTAAAAATATTTTCTAATTTCACTTTAAAAAAAATTCATAATATAATCTAATCATATAAATAAATTAGATTAAAAAGTGGTTTCGAATTAAAACACAACATTCTACACTATTCATTAAAAAAATGAAATTTATCGGAAAAATACCAAAAGAAATTACACAAAGTAAAATTTGATATCCCGATTCATAATAAGAGTTTTATTTGGTCCAAAAGAATGCATAAGAGTGATCAAAACTATATTTAATGATGGTTCGCCATCAAAACGTGATAAGTGAACCTTTAGTGAAAACTAGGGAATATACGCCTAAAATTGAATTCTTTCCGTATTTTAAGCCATTATCTTTTATTGGATAAATGTAAAAACATTTAAAAAACATATATAATCATATTTTAGTTATTTCTATCCATTCCCGCCAATACAACGGCTACATGTTAACTACCATTTGAAATAATATTATTTTATTATTAGAGTGCAACGTAAGATTCCCAAGAAACTCGTTGTTGTGTGTTGGGTATGCCATCGAGCATAGCGTCCCCTTTAAAGTCATATTGATATTTTATTCACAAATATGGATAAATATGAAAATGTCATATTCTTTATTTACCTGGGGTGTTACATCCTTCCCCCCTTTTGGGAATTGCGTCCTCGCAATTTTTAAAATTGAGCTTTGAAACATCCTTGAAAGTCCCACATCGGAACAAGAGTCGGTAAAACAATCACTTTAAAATAAAGAAAGATAAGTACAAAGGTCACCCGAGTTAACCCATAATAGGATTCCATGTATGAAAATATGGACATGGAGGAAAAAACAAAGGGTCATGTTCTGATGGAGAGTGATAGAAAACATGATTAGGAGAAAGTTAACCATGAGAAAATCACAAACTTGTGATGGGTTAAACGGTATTCGATTCCCCAGTAGGAAAAGTTAATAGACAACATTTTTGTTTTAAGTTACTTTTTATTGAGGAATTTATTCATAAGGAAACATAATCACTTATCATGTTGACTCTCAACTTTTATTAGATTCCTCACACAAACTCATATTTTCTCTAAAAGGCGAGTATTTAGGAAGACTTGTTCAAATTAAGATTACTATAATCAACCTCTAAATAATCCCCTAATCCACAAAAGAGAACTATATACTTCCCATATATTTAGACCTTAACCATAACCAAAACCAAAAAGGTTAGTACAAGGGCAGATAATCCAGAAAAGGATAACCCTTTATAAAAAGAAAATCTATTCTTAATCTCCAAAATTTGTCCAACAAAACCCAAAGTTCAACGAGGACCATTCTATTAACAAATTTGTCCATAAAAATTCTTCAAAGTAAACCAATCTAATATTGAAACCCAAACATTTTAAGGATTTAGTCACATAGTCTTCCAAGTTAAATCATAACATTTATCTCCAAACAACATCAGTTGCTCCTAAAGTCTCGTTTTGAAAAGTAATTAACCTAATCACATATCCTCCATGATAGGTTAATAATTTTCATAAATAACCCAAAATCAACTTACTCTTAATTCATAAAATCACATAACTAGAATGAATCAGTCAAACTAACCAGGGACTTCACGTAGTCCAGTGTTAGGCGATAAATACCAGTCGCACTTTGGTTGTGGGTTCGATTCCTGCAGCTTTGTCCGACGCGACGGGATGTCACACGGTCTACGTGTTGTCCTTTTTCCAAAACTATATAATTCTTAAAACATTCCCCAAAATGAGAAAAAATCTTCAATAATAATCATAATATATTTTAACCTCAAGTTTATCTCATTCCTTTCAATTTCCATCATATCATAGAGTAACCCATAATTACCTAAAAATTAAGTATCATATAAACCCTAATGGTTACCTTAATAATTATTACCTGAATGTCCACATCGAGTTGGCCATCTCATACATGATGCATTAGAGAACTGACCAAGGTTTAAGTGGTTGATCATGGCTCTTTGATATTTGGTTTAGAACAACCATGAGTTTCCTCATTGAATCTTCCATTTTATCTAGTATCTTAATCAGAGAACCACCACAATTTCCTTCAAACCTGTTGTCTCTTTGGTTCCTGCTAGATCCATCCATTCACTAAAAATAGAAATGTCAGTGTGAGTATATCAACAAAACCATCATGTACTAATAAGGAAGGTAAACACTAAGATACACTTACTCATTCACTTTATCTAAAACTAGGAATCTTTCTGAAATCCTAACCATTATGGTAATGTCACTTATGCTTAGAGAATACCGTAACCTCTAAAGTTATCTAAACCAACCATTGATACCAACTATAAGGCCCCAGCCTTAAACCTTACTTAATATTGAATTAAATGAGTAATTCACATTGAGGATCTTTTGAGGTTTAGAGTTTTAGAGAATTTGGACATAACTATTACATCTCAAAAGATTACAAAGTAGTCGCTTCTACTAAATTTCCATAAAATAAAAACTCTTTAAAAGAAACATGTACAGTTCCATGTTTTAGGTAGCATGACTTTCCCTTTATCCCATCCCTGACCCTATCCCACGCTATGTCCTGTGAAAAACATTTCAAAAACTTGGGATGAGCATAAGAAGCTCAGTAAAAGATACACAAAGAATGAAAACTGTTAGTTTTTCAAAACAACAAGTAAACCATGAATACTTTATCAATGTAATAATTTTCACCTTCATGAAGTAGTAAAAACTTTTCACTGAAAAAAAAGTATCATTACTTACCTTTTTGTAACCAAAGGATTACCATAAAACCCATATAAAGAACACATAACATATATAAAGGTAACTTGGGACATACACATTCTTAAGTGGAATAACCATACGGTCGACTTACACACATATCACTTAATGGAATAGCCATACGAACAATTTCCATACATACTTAATGGAATAGCCATACGGCCGACTTCCATACCCAATGCATTGGAGGTTATAACGTAACCACCTGTCCTGGTATTCACGGCACCACCCATCATAATGTCCAAGTACCATTATTACACATAAAATATGGAAAATATAAATATTTGAATAACAATATTTCATTTTCAATCACAATAAATAATTCCCAGATATTGAATTAATCAATCCATTTTCAAAAACCATTTAAAAGAGATTTGTGAATCAAAGTGTCCCACACCACTTTGAAGCTTTTAATGGAATTATTGTTTTAAAACATTAATGTCCATATAAATAAATACTGAAATCCATTTTGAAAACATGGACATTAAAGAAAATGATTTAGAATAATAAATCTTTGAAACATTTAAAATGATATTTTTGTTAAAGGGGTTTTACCAAAATTAGAGACACTTGAATACAATAATTGAGGAATATCATTTAGTCAGAACTTTATAATATCATGAGAATAAATGGATTCATGATATAATACTCCAAATGACAGTATATACACCATATAAGAGTGAATTGGTGCATAATAACAATGAACCCTCAATAGAAATGTCAAATGTGATGAAATCCCTTATAAAGAAAGTATCCTTAAATTAAGGACAAATCAATCTCAAAAATATGTGTGAAAAATATAAATACACCCAATATAAGTGTATATTAAGTGTAAAACAATAAAAGTTCATTCACACATATTCAATGGATGACATATTCAATGACTACATGTTGAACCCAAAGAAATCGAAATTAGGTTAAAAAGTTCCCTTGACAGCCTAACGACATCACATCAAAATGAGTTGATGAGAGGTAAAAAGTGTATCTCATCACTTAGAAATAAAATTGACATCAATAAGGATATATGAGAACATATCCCAACATAACAATATGTAAATTAAAAGACCCAACAAAAGAAGTGTTTTAAAAAAAAGAGGGTGAAAGGTTCCCTTACCGACATGGGTATCTTTCAAAACATACACCCCATGAAAGAAGGACAAAAGATCATTGATGTAAATACTCATAAACGAAATTATATTTCACAAAGAGTAGAATAATGGGCAGTACATACACCACTCAATGGAATTTGTGGCAAATGTATCATAAATCTCACAGGAATAAAAGTGAGATGAAAAATCCCTTACGAAAACTCAGCAGCCTAACGATGCCACATAAAACTTCCGAATATGGATTGATGAGATCAAATAGGGTATCTCATTACATTACAATAAAATTTACATCAAGAGTAATATAAAATAACATCCCCCAACATTACAAAGAGGAGCTTAAAAGAAGTGACATAAAGGAGAGTACTTAAAAAGAAAGAGTGAGGTTAGATCTCTTACGAAAGTTCAGCAGCCTAACGGCGCCACTCAAAACTTCCAAAATGGATTGATGAGAGAGAATAGGGTCTCACATCACATGAACATAAAACTTACAGTAGGAGTAATATAAAATAACATCTCAATCATAAGAAAGATGAGCTTAAAAGAAATGACATAATAGAGTGTACTTAAAAAGAAAGAGAGTTGTAGGATCCCTTACCTCGGGTCCGACTTGACTCGATCGTTCTTTAATCTTATGAATAATAAAATTGAGTTAATTTATACTTCCTTAAGAACCTTTTTCAAGTTCATTATTCCTTTTATATCACTTATTACCATGTCGTAAACATTATGTAATAATTTAAGTTATTTAATATTTGTTTTGCCGATGTTTGGTTCTTATGTCGAAAGTGGACTTCTTACAATTAAATGTTGTTCGTGTGGCCAAATGTTTATTATATCCAGAATTGTATTCATCATTTAGATATCATATATTTCATATATATCCAGTACATGCATGCATTTATAACATTACATAATCATTTAGAGGTATGAAATGAAATGCACCGTTCATGGAGACGGTAATCCGTACGTACGCATGAACGCTACTTTCATTTCTATTTCGTATTTTATAGAATGGAATCATAATGATATAAAGGTATATTATAATTCCAGTATAATATAATATATAATATCATAGTTCCATCCTTTATACGTCCCACATATGGTATTTAACGAATCAAATCACATTGAGGGGGCGGTAGTCCGCACTTCCTAAAATGAAGATATCGCGTATACCCATAATGGAAGCCATAAAGGTAAGACACAAATGAAAAATACCAAAGCATAAGTAAAACATAAACATATTATATATCATATATAAAAATAGTGACATCATAATGGCCACCATTGAAGGTGTTAAATGAGTATTGAACAATCATCGTTTCGGGAGGCAGAATTTCGCCATTCACAGAAACCATATGTTCTTTAACCATTTGATGTAGTTGTGTGAGAGTGTAGCTCGAATAAATCTTATAACAAAATCATAGTATATTTAAGATACTTTTTTTGTTACAAAAGAAGTAAATAAAAAGAGTTTAGGGGGTTGCAGAAGCAAAATAATACAATTGAACATGAGAGAATGAATTACCTTTAAAAGTGTAACTCCTTTTGATTTGAGACTAAAGGCTTCCTTTGAAAAGCTTATGCCCAAAGGGAATCCTCTAGGATGAGGAGAGGGATGTGGAGAGAGTAAATGGTCAGGGTTTGGCCGAGCCAAAGGCTTGAGGAGTGTGTGAAATGAGGTAGAGGTGGGGGCCTTTTATAAGAGGAGAGGAGGGGCACTTTTGGAAAGTAAAGAAATATTACTTTATTTGAAAATGTGTTTCGGTATTAAAAGGTCCCACATTGATATAATTCGTGGATAAGGTGATAAGGGTTCGAAATCCACTCATCCAATTGGTTTTGGCCATGTGTAGGTTTTAGAGTTTTCATTATCATTCCATTTTATTTAAATCGTCAAATAATGATGTCATCGCTGCATCATTATTATGTCATAAATAATTTAATTTATTTAATGCCTAAAAATTATAAAACAAATATTATGATGTAGGAAATATTTTTAGCTTTCCAATGAGTATTTATAATCAAAATTTGGACTTCTGTAACCCTACTTAAAAATTGTTTTAGTAAAAAAACTCATGTTTGGGTCAATTTAATTTTAACATTAAATAAAAATATATTATTGTCATTTTCCAACTAAACTGGCTCCATGGGGTCCCCAAGTTGGCCCATGTCTTGTCTTGGTCGGCCATGACTCACCCAATAGGTGTAGGACAAGTTTCATGATGTTTTCACATTCTTATAATATCATTTTTACCTTAAATTACACTAATTACCTCTAATCGTGATTAAGAACTTAATAAGTTACTATTCACCAAAAAATTATTATAATCTCATTGAACAACATTTTACTTCTTAATGACAACCATGTATGTCGGATTTTTGAAATTCAGAACACAATGATGGCAAAATTTCATTTAAACGGAGAAATCAGTTTTTATAAGTACCACTTAGTGGTTTCACTATTCATCAAAAATTGAAGTTTTTCAGAAAAATCCCAAAAATTCACCCTAAGCTATATTTGATATTCCGAATTCAAAAATGAAGTCCGTTTTACAAAATTCAAAACATATTAGTCACATTAATTAATTTAATAATTAATTCCCGCTGTCAGAGCAAATAGCGTGTTTTTATAAAACAATAAGTATCAAAAGATTGACACTAGTTTAAGTCTGATTTCAAAGTGAAATTGATTCCAACGACCACTATTGGATTTAATGGTAAAAATATTTTCTAATTTCACTTTAAAACCAATTCATTATATAATCTAATCATATAAATAAATTAGATTAAAAAGTGGTTTTGAATTAAAACACAACATTCTACACTATTCAATAAAAAAATGAACTTTATCGGAAAAATACCAAAAGAAATTACACAAAGTAAAATTTGATATCCCGATTCTTAATAAGAGTTTTATTTGGTTCAAAAGAATGTATAAGAGTGATCAAAACTATATTTAATGATTGTTCACCATCAAAAGGTGATAAGTGAACCTTTAGTGAAAACTAGGGCATATACGCCTAAAATTGAATTCTTTCCGTATTTTAAGCCATTATCTTGAATTGGATAAATGTAAAAACATTTAAAAAACATATATAATCATATTTTAGTTATTTCTATCCATTCCCTCCAATACAACGGCTACATGTTAACTACCATTTGTAATAATATTATTTTATTATTAGAGTGCAACGTAAGATTCCCAAGAAACTCGTTGTTGTGTGTTGGGTACGCCATCGAGCATAGCGTCCCCTTTAAAGTCATATTAATATTTTATTCACAAATATGGATAAATATGAAAATGTCATATTCGTTATTTACCTGTGGTGTTACATCCTTCCCCCCTTTTGGGAATTGCGTCCTCGGAATTTTTAAAATTGAGCTTTGAAACATCCTCGAAAGTCCCACATCGGAACAAGAGTCGGTAAAACAATCACATTAAAATAAAGAAAGATAAGTACAATGGTCACCCGAGTTAACCCATACTAGGATTCCATGTATGAAAATATGGACATGGAGGAAAAAACAAAGGGTCATGTTCTGATGGAGAGTGATAGAAAACATGTTTAGGAGAAAGTTAACCATGAGAAAATCAAAAACTTGTGATGGGTTAAACGGTATTCGATTCCCCAGTAGGAAAAGTTAATAGACAACATTTTTGTTTTAAGTTACTTTTTATTGAGGAATTTATTCATAAGGAAACATAATCACTTAT
This sequence comes from Viscum album, assembly GCA_963277665.1. Lineage (NCBI taxonomy): Eukaryota > Viridiplantae > Streptophyta > Magnoliopsida > Santalales > Viscaceae > Viscum > Viscum album. Next base: position 2,102,375,027 of record OY728145.1, on the reverse strand, counting down.
CATGTTGACTCTCAACTTTTATTAGATTCCTTACACAAACTCATATTTTCTCCAAAAGGCGAATATTTAGGAAGACTTGTTCAAATTAAGAGTACTATAATCAACCTCTAGAGAATCACCTAATCCACAAAAGAGAACTATATACATCCCATATCTTTAGACCTTAACCATAACCAAAACCAAAAAGGTTATTACAAGGTCAGATAATCCAGAAAAGGATAACCCTTTATAAAAAGAAAATCTATTCTTAATCTCCAAAATTTGTCCAACAAAACCCAAAGTTCAACGAGGACCATTCTATAAACAAATTTTTCCATAAAAATTCCTCAAAGTAAACCAATATAAGATTGAAACCCAAACATTTTAAGGATTTAGTCACATAGTCTTCCAAGTTAAATCGTAACATTTATCTCCAAACAACATCAGTTGCTCCTAACGTCTCGTTTTGAAAATTAATTAACCTAATCACATATCCTCCATGATAGGTTAATAATTTTCATAAATTACCCAAAATCAACTTACTCTTAATTCATAAAATCACATAACTAGAATGAATCAGTCAAACTAACCAGGGACTTCCCGTAGTCCAGTGGTAGGCGATAAATACCAGTCGCACTTTGGTTGTGGGTTCGATTCCCGCAGCTTTGTCCGATGCGACGGGATGTCACACGGTCTACGTGTTGTCCTTTTTCCAAAACTATATAATTCTTAAAACATTCCCCAGAATGAGAAAAAATCTTCAATAATAATCATAATATATTTCATCCTCAAGTTTATCTCATTCCTTTCATTTTCCATCATATCATAGAGTAACCCATAATTACCTAAAAATTAAGTATCATATAAACCCTAATGGTTACCTTAATAATTATTACCTGAATTTCCACATCGAGTTGGCCATCTCGTACATGATGCATTAGAGAATTGACCAAGGTTGAAGTGGTTGATCATGACTCTTTGATATTTGGTTTTGAACAACCACGAGTTTCCTCATTGAATCTTCCATTTTATCTAGTATCTTAATCAGAGAACCACCACAATTTCCTTCAAACCTGTTGTCTCTTTGGTGCCTGCTAGATCCATCCATTCACTAAATATAGAAATGTCAGTGTGAGTATATCAACAAAACCATCATGTACTAATGAGGAAGGTAAACACTAAGATACACTTACTCATTCACTTTATCTAAAACTAGGAATCTTTCTGAAATCCTAACCATTATGGTAATGTCACTTGTGCTTAAAGAATACCCTAACCTCTAAAGTTATCTAAACCGACCTTTGATACCAACTATAAGGCCCCAGCCTTAAACCTTACATAATATTGAATTAAATGAGTAATTCACATTGAGGATCTTTTCAGGATTAGAGTTTTAGAGAATTAGGACATAACTATTACATCTCAAAAGATTACAAAGTAGTCGCTTCTACTAAATTTCCATAAAATAAAAACTCTTTAAAAGAAACATGTATAGTTCCATGCTTTAGGTAGCATGACATTCCCTTGATCCCATCCTTGACCCTATCCCACGCTATGTCCTGTGAAAAACATTTCAAAAAATTGGGATGATCATAAGAAGCTCAGTAAAGGATACACAAAGAATGAAAACTGTTAGTTTTTCAAAACAACAAGTAAACCATGAATACTTTATCAATGTAATACTTTTCACCTTCATGAAGTAGTAAAAACTTTTCACTGAAAAAAGTATCATTACTTACCTTTTTGTAACCAAAGGATTACCATAAAACCCATATAAAGAACACATAACATATATAAAGGTAACATGGGACATAAACATACTTAAGTGGAATAACCATACGGTCAACTTCCACACATATCACTTAATTAAATAGCCATACGGCCAATTTCCATACATACTTAATGGAATAGCCATACGGCCGACTTCCATACCCAATGCATTGGAGGTTATAACGTAACCACCCGTCCTGGTATTCACGGCACCACCCGTCATAATGTCCAAGTACCATTATTACACATAAAATATGGAAAATATAAATATTTGAATAACAATATTTTATTTTCAATCACAATAAATAATTCCCAGATATTGAATTAATCAATCCATTTTCAAAAACCAGTTAAAAGATATTTGTGAATCAAAGTGTCCCATACCACTTTGAAGCTTTTAATGGAATTATAGTTTTAAAATATTAATGTCCATATAAATAAATACTGAAATCCATTTTGAAAACATGGACATTAAAAATAAATATTTAGAATAAGAAATCTTTAAAACATTTAAAATGATATTTTTGTTAAAGGGGTTTTACCAAAATTAGAGACACTTGAATACAATAATTGAGGAATATCATTTATTCAGAACATTATAATATCATGAGAATAAATGGATTCATGATATAATACTCCAAAGGACAGTATATACACCATATAAGAGTGAATTGGTGCATAACAACAATGAACCCTCAATAGAAATGTCAAATGTGATGAAATCCCTTATAAAGAAGGTATCCTTAAATTAAGGACAAATAAATCTCAAAAATATGTGTGAAAAATATAAATACACCCAATATAAGTGGATATTAAGTGTAAAACAATAAAAGTTCATTCACACATATTCAATGGATGACATATTCAATGGCTACATGTTGAACCCAAAGAAATCAAAATTGGGTTAAAAAGTTACCTTGACAGCCTAACGACATCACATCAAAATGAGTTGATGAGAGATAAAAAGTGTATCTCATCACTTGGAAATAAAATTGACATCAATAAGGATATATGAGAACATATCCCAACATAACAATATGTAAATTAAAAGACCCAACAAAATAAGTCTTTTAAAAAAAAGAGGGTGAAAGGTTCCCTTACCGACTTGGGTATCTTTCAAAACATACACCACATGAAAGAAGAACAATAGATCATTGATGTAAATACTCATAAACTAAATTATATTTCACAAAGAGTTTAATAATGGGCAGTACATACACCACTCAATGGAATTTGTGGCAAATGTAGCATAAATCTCACAGGAATAAAAGTGAGATGAAAAATCCCTTACGAAAACTCGGCAACCTAAAGACGCCACATAAAACTTATGAATATGGATTGATGAGATAAAATAGTGTATCTCATTACATTACAATAAAATTTACATCAAAGGAATATAAAAGAACATCCCCCAACATTAAAAAGAGGAGCTTAAAAGAAGTGACATAAAGGAGAGTACTTAAAAAGAAACAGAGAGGTTAGATCTCTTACGAAAGTTCGGCAGGCTAATGGCGCCACTCAAAACTTCCAAAATGGATTGATGAGAGAGAATAGGGTCTCTCATCACATGAACATAAAACTTACAGTAGGAGTAATATAAAAGAACATCCCAATAATAAGAAATTTGAACTTAAAAGAAATGACATAATAGAGTGTACTTAAAAAAGATAGAGAGTTGTAGGATCCCTTACCTCGGGTCCGACTTGACTCGATCGTTCTTTAATCTCCTGAATAATAAACTTGAGTTAATTTATACATCCTTAAGAACCTATTTCAAGTTAATTATTCCTTTTATATCACTTATTACCATGTCATAAACATTATGTAATAATTTAAGTTAATAATATTTGTTTTGCCGATATTTGGTTCTTATGTCGAAAGTGGACTTCTTACAATTACATGTTTTTCGTGTGGCCAAATGTTTATTATATCCAGAATTGTATTCATCATTTAGATATCATATATGTCATATATATCCAGTACATTCATGCATTTATAACATTACATAATCATTTAGAGGTAAGAAATGAAATGCACCGTTAATGGAGACGGTAATCCGTACGTACGCATGAACGCTACTTTCATTTCTATTTCGTATTTTATAGAATGTAATAATAATGATATAAAGGTATATTATAATTCCAGTATAATATCATATATAATATAATAGTTCCATCCTTTATACGTCCCACATATGGTATTTAATGAATCAAATCACTTTGAGGGGGTGGTAGTCCGCACTTCCTAAAATGAAGATATCACGTATACCCATAATGGAAGCCATAAAGGTAAGACACAAATGAAAAATACCAAATCATAAGTTAAACATAAACATATTATATATCATATATAAAAATAGTGACATCATAATGGCCACCTTTGAAGGTGTTAAATGAGTATTGAACAATCATCGTTTCGGGAGGCAGAATTTCGCCATCCACAGAAACCATATGTTATTTAACCATTTGATGTAGTTGTGTGAGAGTGTAGCTCGAATAAATCTGATAACAACATCCTAGTATATTTAAGATACTGTTGTTGTTACAAAAGAAGTAAATAAAAAGAGTTTAGGGGGTTGGAGAAGCAAAATAATACAAATGAACATGAGAGAATGAATTACCTTTAAAAGTGTAACTCCTTTTGATTTGAGCCTAAAGGCTTCCTTTGAAAGGCTTATGCCCAAAGGGAATCCTCTAGGATGAGGAGAGGGATGTGGAGAGAGTAAATGGGCAGGGGTTGGCCGAGCCAAAGGCTTCAGGAGTGTGTGAAATGAGGTAGAGGTGGGGGCCTTTTATAAGAGGAGAGGAGGGGAACTTTTGGAAAGTAAAGAAATATTACTTTATTTGAAAATGTGTTTCGGTTTTAAAAGGTCCCACATTGATATAATTCGTGGATAAGGTGATAAGGGTTCGAAATCCACTCATCCAATTGGTTTTGTCCATGTCTAGGTATTAGATGTTTCATTATCTTTCCATTTTATTTAAATCGTCAAATAATTATGTCATCGCTGCATCATTATTATGTCATAAATAATTTAATTTATTTAATGCCTAAAAATTATAAAAAAATATTATGATGTAGTAAATCTTTTTATATTTCAAATTAGTATTTATAATCAAAATATGGACTTCTGTAACCCTACTTAAATTTTTTTTTAGTAAAACAACTCATGTTTGGGTCAATTTAATTTTAACATTAAATAAAAATATATTATTGTCATTTTCCAACTAAAGTGGCTCCATGGGGTCCCCAAGTTGGCCCATGGCTTGTCTTGGTCGGACATGACTCACCCAATAGGTGTAGGACAAGTGTCATGGTGTTTTCACATTCTTATAATATCATTTTTACCTTAAATTACACTAATTACCTCTAATCGCGATTAAGAACTTAATAAGTTACTATTCACCAAAAAATTATTATAATATCATTGAACCACATTTTACTTCTTAATGACAACCATGTATGTCAGATTTTTGAAATTAAAAACACAATGTTGGCAAAATTTCATTTAAACGGAAAAATCAGTTTTTATAAGTACCACTTAGTGGTTTCACTATTCATCAAAAATTGAAGTTTTTCAGAAAAATCCCAAAAATTCACCCTAAGCTATATTTGATATTCCGAATTCAAAAATGAAGTCCGTTTTACAAAATTCAAAACATATTAGTCACATTAATTAATTTAATACTTAATTCCCGCTGTCAGAGCAAATAGCGTGTTTTTATAAAACAATAAGTATCAAAAGATTGACACTAGTTTAAGTCTGATTTCAAAGTGAAATTGATTCCAATGACCACTATTGGATTTAATGGTAAAAATATTTTCTAATTTCACTTTAAAACCAATTCAAAATATAATCTAATCATATAAATAAATTAGATTAAAAAGTGGGATTGAATTAAAACACAACATTCTACACTATTCATTAAAAAAATGAACTTTATCGGAAAAATACCAAAATAAATTACACAAAGTAAAATTTGATATCCCGATTCTTAATAAGAGTTTTATTTGGTCCAAAATAATGTATAAGAATGATCAAAACTATATTTAATGATGGTTCGCCATCAAAAGGTGATAAGTGAACCTTTAGTGAAAACTAGGGCATATACGCCTAAAATTGAATTCTTTCCGTATTTTAAGCCATTATCTTTTATTGGATAAATGTAAAAACATTTAAAAAACATATATAATCATATTTTAGTTATTTCTATCCATTCCCTCCAATACAACAGCTACATGTTAACTACCATTTGAAATAATATTATTTTATTATTAGAGTGCAACGTAAGATTCCCAAGAAACTCGTTGTTGTGTGTTGGGTATGCCATCGAGCATAGCATCCCCTTTAAAGTCATATTAATATTTTATTCACAAATATGGATAAATATGAAAATGTCATATTCTTTATTTACCTGGGGTGTTATAGAAACCACAAGATGGAAGAGGCAACGTGGGATGCCGAGGAACTTATGATGAAGAACCACCCAAGTATTTTCTTGTCGTAGTATTCTAGAAATTTCGAGTATGAAATTATTTGAAGGAGGGGAGAATGTAAAACCCCAAGCTTCTACAGTACGCTTCTCTTTGAATAATGTGATAACGTGTGTTGTATGCAACATCAAGTTCTAACACACAATATCCAACCAAACTAGCCGTTACAAATAGTAATACGTAATTTTTAAAATTTTATAAATTTTATCTCTCAAAATGGACTTCATTTTTTGAATTTGAATATTGAATATATCCTAGGGTGAAATTTCGGAACTTTTCGGATAACATTTATATTTTGATGAATAGTGAAAATTACTAAATTTTAATTAAAAACAACTTTTTTAATCAAAATAATTTATATTGATAAATTATGAATTTGTGTGGTTTTAAATTATATTTAGAATATATTTTTACCATTTAATACAGTTTGGGTCATTGTACGTAATTTTACAATTAAACCGGACATAAACAAGTGTCAATCTTTTGATAGTTATTATCTCTAAAAAACACGCTTTTTGTTTTAACAATGAGAATTAATTTTAAATTAATTTCTTCCACTTATGTGTTTTGAATTTGGAAAAATGAATTCCATATTTGGAATCAGGATGTTCATATTGTGTTAATAGGTAACTTTTATTTTTATTCATTTTGAATAATTACTTCGGTAAATATTATATTTACCATGGTTAAGGGTAAATCCGGTAAATAAGGGTTAACAAATAATATTATAATAATACTAAATTACCCTAAAACGTGTCCTAACCTTATTGGTGGATACATTTCCGACCATGGGCATCTTTGGGTCGATTTTGGGACCCCATTGAGCCACTTGTAGGTGTTAGGGACACTTTATTTTAATTAAGTTAAAATAAATACAAAAATGACATAAGCATATATCTTTTAGAAAAACAATTTTTGACATAGGGTTATATATGTTGGATTTTAGACTATATATATTCATTAGAAATATAAAAATATTTCCTACATAATGAGATTTCATTTATAATTTTTAGACATTAAATAATTTAATTTATTTATGACACAATGATGATGCAGTAATTACCATAATAGTGAAAAATTAAAATAATTGATATTATAAATACACAAATAAATATAATTTGAAACTTCTTATGAATTACACTAATTATATAGGTTAATATGAAAGATTAGGATTGATTTAATTAACTTTTTTAGAAAGAATCATTTTGTTATGAGTTTTACAAAAATGAACTATTGAATAGTGTCAAAATTGACATAAAAGAGTTTTTAAAACAAATATTATATTATTCATTGATATTAAATTATTAAAAATCAAGGGTTCATCCAAGAGACTAATATCATGATAGGTGTATCTTTAATGGACCACTTATGCGTCGCTTGGATGTATATAATAATTTTATTACCTATATAATATAAAAATACAAAGTGACATGGTAAGTGTCAAACTAATTAACTATGACTTAAGACTTAAAGATAAGGTCAATATAGTAACGCAAACCTATATAAATCATATTGTATTAGTGGTTTTAAACCAATAACCACCTTAAACATTAAATAATCCACTTTGGATCCATTAGAAACCGAATATTAATTTATTATAAAATAATATTTCTAGCTTTTCCAAAGATGCCCCTCACCCCTCTTATAAAAGGGCACTCCTCCTTATAATTAATTCACACCTTCAAAGCCTTTTGGTTCGGCCCAACCCTGCCCATATACTCTCTCAAATTACTTAACTTAATCCTAGAGGCCATCCTTTAGTCATAAATCTAAACTAAGGAGCCCTTTTGATCAAATCAAAAGGATGAACCCGAATAAGAGGTAATAATTTCACCACCCTTTTTCAAGTTCCATTCTTTTTCCACTTCTTATTTATTTGTTATTTCCATTCTAAAATAATAAATACAGTATATTATATATACTGTGATTATATTATAAATATTTTACAACCATATTCTGTATTCTATCCACCCTTTGAATAACATGCAACCATACGTGTGTACGTACGGCTTACCGTCTCCACATCGTGGTGTAATTGTTATTCAATATATTATTATTTGGATGGGTGTAATAATGATTTATAATTCATGTAAATAATAAATATAACATGATAATTATTCTGTATATATGATATACCATCCAATTATATATTATTTTAATATCAAAATAATGATATTGTCGCTCGTGCGTACGTACGGAACATCGTCTCCACGGACGCGATGTGATTCATTCCCCATCGTATCCATTCAAGTATAATTTTCATTTGATGATTTAAAAATAATTTTTAAGGACTTGATATCATTCTGGATATGAATAAGATACAACCTATCCATGACAAACATGGTATACATAACAAAACATATAAAAGAAAATGAGTAAGTTAACACCCGAAACAACGATAATACTAAGATATTATTAACAAAACAATGTTAAAAGATCATATATGATATCATATTAATTTATATGATTCTTATATAATTTAATAACAATTATTTAACCATTATAAAGGAGGTTAACCTACCCCAAAACAATGAAAAGTACATGGTAAGGGTTTATTTCACAATCTCTTCATTATCCGAGGTTGTTTATATGCAATAATCTATTGGGACCTGTTTATCATCCACATCCATGTTTCGTAAAAATGTATTTCAAATCATTCTTACTATTTTTAAGATAATGGTATAAATTCATTTATACCATTGTTGAATTTTTATAAAAGGTTTATAAATGAATCTTTCTGTCATTTTCCAAACAACGTGCTTTTAACCTTTTCGACAGAATTAAGGTAAGAATGTTTTTTTAACTTATACGGTGGGTATGGCTATTTTCCGCCATTATAAAATCTTCGAAGTTTCCCTTAAAAGATTATAAGAATATTTTCAAATAAAATGTTATATTTTATAAATATATGACTCTTAAATGATTTAAAAATAAAAATAGATATTACTCTAAAAAGAGATTTGATTTCATCTATGTAAACTTCCTTAGATGGATTTTACACTTATTTAAAGTTGATTTATTATGATAAAAAACTTCTATATTTTATTGAAGGTTTTGTAATATGTATGACTGTGGATATTCTATTTTTATACCATTCATGGTTTATGGATGAAGTATTTACATTTCTTATGCTAGTTTTAATACGAATGTTTGTGTTATGTTTAAACCTTTTCATATGGGAATGCATTGGACTTAATATGTGATGGGTGGAGCCCACTATAACTCCTCGATACATAAGTAGGTCTCATGAGACAAACTAGTGCCTTGTCACAAGGCCTTGGAAAAATCTTATTTGTAGTCTTGGCACGAGGCCTTGGCTATGTGGTTATGATAGTCTGGCATTATGCATTCCATCATTATGAAAGTGGTTATTGATACTGCATGTGATTATTTGATTAGTAGAATATCCATGTGAATATGTAAATGGAATTATTTCATTTTATTTTTGACATACTATGTTGAAGTTCAAGTTTAAAAGTATTTTTTTAGTTGTTCATTGCCTTAAATGTATATTCTTATTTATTAAAGTTTCCGCTATATTGTTATCCTTACTGGGCATCTGTGCTCACCTCTTTTGTATGTTTTATTTTTCCCAGGATGTGAAGAAGTAATTTATGAATGACCTTCATGGATAATATGAGGCGATAAGAGTGTGGAATATGGAGACTATATTGTTGTAGTTTTTATTTTATGATGTAATGTAAACTTTATAAATATATCTATTGTTTCCAAGGCTACTAAACTAATCGGTCTTTCGAGACTTGATCTTTCTTGTGATCATGCCAATGTTATGTAATAAAGCACTGACTCTGGGTATCTAGGGTTGGGGCGTTACAAATGGATCAACCAAATTTTTTTTATTGAATGAATAAAATTGTATTATTTATATAACAACCTTTTTTTCAAATATCTCTTATCATATAAGAGAATTTTTTTTATAATATTTAATCTGCATTATTAATCCTTCAAAGGTAACCCACTCTATTTAACTCCTTAATGTATAATTTTTTCCCAATAATTTATTTTAGACATTAAGCTATAATCAACAAGTATTCATCAATATTAAAACATGCTATATTGAAAACAATTGAAAAATATACTATTGGTATCATATAACCTTTTAAATATAGATTTTATTTTTTTACAGTATTATTGATAAAGAATATCTATAGAGATCTATAAACATATTCATACATTATGGTGAATTCTAAACAATCATTTGGTTACTCTTTATCCTAGATTCATATGTAATGAACACAATAGGTTCATCACAGGATGTCACACAATAGGTTTAGACTACATGTCCTAATGATTGATCATGTATATTTAACAAAAACATCATTTTAAAGGCATAATGGTCAATATTCATATAGAATTTTTTTTACTAAATTGATAATGGATTTACCTTGATTGTGATTATAAAATTTAACTTTTGTTAAGTGATCTGTTATATTCTCTTTCATTAGTTTATATTTTTACTTGACAAGAAAGATGATTATATTCTCCAAATCATTCTGAGGTATCCATTAATGAGACCCTTTCATCTAGCCTAATTATTATTGTATAAGAACCTTTTAGTAGGAGGTTTAACAACCTTATAAATATTGGTCCAATGAAATGTTTTATGTGGATTCCATGGGAATCATTAAACTTTTCATCTATTGTTCACTAACAATCTATTTGTATTCATCAACGAACATACCAATTTAGTTAGATACTTTAAGCATTCTTTTTCTGACTATGGTGCAAGTATTTTTCTAGTACTCTAATTATTCTATAATTAGTGTCGTCATGTCTAATCACACACCACATAAGTGTGTTGAATATCAAGAAAAAATGGCTGATATTCAATAAATTTAATTTCCTGGTAGTTTACTTTTTTACTCCCCTTGCAGCAGGTCAGATTAAAATCCTTCATTTTGGTTACCTAATTGATTCTTTTACTCAAATATATAATTGAAAAAATAGGTCTCTTTACATTGGTGTAAATATCACCTTGATTAATTTAATTCTTACTTCCATGAATGTTCTTATTCTATTAATATAAAACATTCATAATGTTAGGTGTTTGGTTGAAAGGGCATTCACTGTGGAACAACATAATTCCACTAGTCCAGTTTAGGGGTTTATGAATAGAATTAGTAAAATTTATTTATTAAAAAATGCAACCAAAATTTTACAGGAATATTCAAGAAGAGTGTTTTTTAAAATAGAAAAAATAGAAAATAAAATGAATAGATAGATATAAGAAGATTTATTAAATGTTGGACTAGTGTTCACAATGAGAATACAACCCCTAGATCATTATTATTAATAAAACAAAAACAATATTATAGTACTCTAAAGTAGTAAAGAGGACTAGAGAATCTATATAAGGAATAATCCTGATAAATCTATGTGGAACTGATGAATCTCACAGTAAGGGGATAATATATCATCTTTCTAGATGGACTTAATCTATACATTCATAGGAGGATACATTAGCTTTCTTTATAGAAGAAATAAGAAGGCCTAAAATGTGAATTTCCAAGAGTTCTATGTTTGTAAAATAGGACATTGAATAATGATTTAATGGTGCTCTGGGTACCATGTATTACTTCATGAAAGGATTTACTACATTAAATTTTTGAGAGCAGTACCACTATATACTCAAACCCTATAATGGGAATAGATGAAACATATATTTTCATTCTTCAATGGACCATATAAAATAAACTCAAATAACATTTCTTCTATCAAACCATCTCTCAAATCTATCATAGTGAAGAACCAATACAATATTCCTCTCATAAATAAATATGAAACTCTCAAGAGATGAAATTGAAATTGATCTCAATCACAAAAACCTAAGAGAGTAATTAATTTGGCTAGAGAGGTGTCAATAAAGAAGGAAAAGGCATGATATTTCCAACACATGGACTATCCATATATATTTTGTATTTTAAATAATGTGACCTCATAACAAATAGGAGAATGCGTGATTGTGGGAATTTGGTTGTACCTAAGTGACATATATAATCATGTAAATTATCGAAAAAAGAATCACAAAAGAGAAATCACACCTTGGGATAAGAGGTCCACTAGACCAAATTGACAAACCAATCTGAATTCCCACTATAGTAAATCTATTATCAGTTTCCACACAAGGTTAACTAAGAAAATGTAAAATATTTTAAAAGTAAATAAATCATAGGTTATTTAATGAAATAGAACAAAACTAACTAACACTCACGCAATAAAAAAATAAAACTGACAATTTAAATTAAATCATTAAAAATTTTAATTTTAAGAAAATGTACCGTGACACCTAAAATTTCAGAAATATCCATTCTTAAAATGAAATAAGTGGAATAAAAATGGTGTTATAAAATCAAAATATTGGGAATGATAAAATATTTATTTTCTCTAAACAATTCCTAAACATTGTTAACTATACAACCTTAGTTAAACTTTTGGATGGGTTATCCAAAGTTTGTATCTTGTTGACACACACTTCCCCAGTTTCAATATTTATCTACGAAAGGGATTCTGAATATCTATGTGCTTGGACCTACCATTGGACACATTAATTTTAGATAAATTAAATGATGAATGATGATTAAAAAATACATCTACAGTAATAGATGATAAAGACAAATTATTAGTCAACCAGTTTCACCAAATTGTCTCTTTAATATATTCAAAGGCACATATAGAGGTTTTAATTTCTCAAATTGATACCAATTAACTCTATAATATTTATTCCTAATAAATTATATGAATAATATTTTCTTTTAATTCCCTACATATTCCAATTTGAGACTTGATACCCATTAGGATTTCACATAATCAAGTATCCTTATAGATTAGAAAATGATAGTCATGTAAGTAAAACAAAACATAATTTATATAAAATCATGCACAAAATATTTAATATAAATACATGCATCGTATTTTCTTCTATGAAAACAATGTGGATGCATAAAAGAGTTAAAATATTTATTCCATTTTCCCGAGGATTATTTAAGTCCATATAATGATTTTCAAAAAGGGAAAAATTGATCAGTTTTAAATTATTTTAAAAATTAATTTATGGGTTTTATTATAAATTATTTTATCAAATTTACCATGAATAAAATTATGTTATTATTTATAATTAGTTGATATGAAATACACTTCAGGAATAAAATTCTAGCAATAATATAATGAAAAACAATTTGTAATAGGAGAAACAGTTTCACTATAGTAAATTATCTCTCATTGATAAAACCATTTATTTACCAGAATTTATTTAATATTAGGTTTCAGTTATAAACTATTATATTAATTATGTTAGAAAATACATTTATTAAAAAAATATTATATGTCTTTTCATTCTATTAAAAAATTTCGAGGTTTTCACTTTTTAAATGGGATTCCATTTCATCTTTTACAACTATATGCCACTACATTGATTTATTAAACACCATGTGTTGTATGAAGGTTTCTATGGCATTATCAATAAGTTGTAGGAAAATATTAAACTTTTATGAAACCACATTAGTGAAATTTAACATGATAAAAAGTATAATGGTTCTCTTAATTCTATCATGTGTTAATTGGTAGTCCCTAATCCTACCTTATTTTTTATCCCCAGAATTAGGCTTATAATTAGGTACAGGTTCATTTTGTACCATTTGGGGAGGATTTGTAGAGGAATTCATGGTATTATACAACTTTTTTGGTAATAAAGTTACCTCAAAACCCATAGGTTCATGTGTACCTGCATCAATAGGATCATAAGGTTTATACTTTGAAGGAGTAGACTTATGAAAGAAAAATTATTGAATAATGATACATTTATAAAACTCAGTCTTATATATCCAAATATTACAACCCTTAAAAACATAAGGATAACCCACAAAGAGACATTTTAAAGCTCTTGGGGTTTTTTATACTATCCGTATAAGTAGTGTAGATGAAAACTCTAATATGTCGTCATCTTGAGGGAACAAGTCCGCATGTCATTAAGAGTTCTGGAACGAATAATACTGTAAGAAAAATGGTTAACTTGGTAAACCAAAATATTAGTATCACTATCCTAGAAAGATATTGACATACTATATTATGGGAGAATACATGTCACCCTCTTTAAAAGCCTCATATTCATCCTTTCACCTTGACCATTTTATTGTGGAGTTTCTATAACTCTTTGGAATCTAATGAAGCATTATTAATTAAAAAAATCAATGAATTCATTAGAAAATTTCTTATGTCCATTATATACTCTAAGGTATTTCAACTTCTTTACTTAATCACTATTGATGTTGTACTTCCAACTCTTGATCATGTCAAACGTATCATACATCTACTTCAGTATGTAATGACATACTCACTGTGAATAGTCGTCAAAAATGGTAAAAAAAGTTCAATTTTTAATGGGAGAACACTCTATAGGGTCCCCATAAGTCCACATAGATTTATTCCAATGGGACATTATCTATATACAATGTCCTTAAAAAGATAGCCCATTTTGACTTTATAAACACCCAATATTTATAAATTTGGAGATTTACTAGGGATACATCTTCCCACAATCTTTGTATGAGGAGTTCATTCTTTATTTTAGAACTCACATTCCCTAGATTCCAATACCAAATAATATCACTACATGGAACAATGATATGGGTAACATTCGATTGAATCATGTTCATCCCACCATCTAAAACATAAAAACTATTTATAAGAGTATCCTTCATAATGGTGATGGATCCCATTGATATCATAGGGATCCCAAAATTAGACCTAAATCTATAGTCATTTCACTCTAGAACACCTAGGGAAATTATGTTTCTAATAAATTTGGTAACCCATGTCACCTCTTCTATATTCTCACCATTACATCACATATTTATAGATAAAAATAACCGATACCCATAATTAAAAAACATATATTATTCCCCTGGTATACCTCACCAATCCCAACATCACTTATATTAATAAATTAATATTACATAGGACACATGTTAAGTGATAATCCTGAATATAGTAGTAATTATTTACTCAATAAGATAAAAAAATCTTTATAATATCAACAATATCGATTTCATGTTTATCCAATAATGATTGACCATCTCTACCATAGGAATTGTTCTATTGGGGTAAATCCATCCTAATATACCCATGATTATTATATAAAAAGTAATTGATTGGCCTACCCATAGTCCCTAAATTAATCCTATATTTTCTCACCTTGTCCTATTAACTCTATTCAAAAACATACTACATCCCTTAATCTCCTCTGATTAATTAATGATATAACCCTTATTTTAAATTTATTTAGATAAAACGACTGATTTAACTTCTTATAATGAAAGGGTATACCTACCATATATAATTTATTCTTTTATTAAATCGAATGAATCATTTAAATATTTAAATAGAATTTTATCCATATATTCATCTTACAACTTATCTTATAGATTATAAAAATTCAATATGATTTTAATATGTTCATTAATTCTCATTCTAACTGTAGTTCCAAGGTTTGTATGAAAGGTATACAATCACATTTTCCAATCTATCTAGCCTACTAGTTTTTTTCTTCATTTATAATGATTATATATTTAACATTATTTTGGTAGCTATATACTTATATTCTACATCCTAGATAACCATATCACCTGAGGATGAAATCATGAGACTATGTGCCTTCCTAAGCACATCAACAGAGACATCTACCTCAGTGTTATATGATTTTCCATCAACATAAATAGTAAAAATTCTCCTTTTAGTTTCAAAAGGAAATCATGATGTTCATTATGGTCTAATAATTTGTTTTTTTTCATATCTAATTTATATATATAGTAATCAGTTTTAATCTTATCATTTTAGAGCATCGCATATTCCATTTTTTAGATTAGATGGATCTTATCACAATGTCTATTGGATGTGTTGTCATTGAAGTTACTACGTGACAATAGAAATCCCAAATTATTGTTATAAATATTATTAATCAAATTGAATAAGTTATTTAATTAAAAATAAAACCAAATTTAGTGAGGCATATTGAATATGAGTGAATTTGAACACACAAAATATAGAAAAGAAAATGAAAATGGATATATAACATGACTCAGTCTGTTATGGACCTATGTAAATGGTGAGAACATGTCCAATATATATTTTTTACTAAAAAAATTAGAAAAATAAAATAATTTAAATAAGTTAATAGGACCATATAAGGAAATAAATGTAATATTCTTATAGTGAATGGTTTAGAAACTAGAACATGGAGTGGTGCTTAAATGGTTCTTCGACTATCAAAGATTCCTACATGCAATTCCACACCAATATGATGATATGATACCTCCACCACTCACCAACAAAAACATACACTATTAATTAAAATAGAAAATTATATCATTCATCAATGAACCACAGGAAATAAACTCAGACATGATATCCTCTAGCAATCAATCATTCTTATATCTCTCAGTGAAGAACTATAGTGTTATTCCAATATCGAATTGAGATAAATCCCTCAAATGATGAACATGAAAGTGACCCCAATCATAAAATCTATATAGTCTAATCAATTAGGTTGATTAGGTGTTATAGGTGCAAGAAAAGGGAAGTGATTTCAATCATATGAATAAGACAGATACATTGCACTATTCAAATAATGAGACTATATAATAGTAGGTAGGATGTGTGGTTGAATGTAACCATCCACACCAGTGTAGTGAAGATCATATTGAAAATGATAGGTAGTAAAATAAAAAAATATAAAGATAAAATTTAAAGATGTAGACCATCGTATAAAATTGATCAACAATCTTAATTCCTAATAGATTAAAGGTATGATTTATCTTCTAGGTTTAGAAAACTGATGAAACCAAATATATTACACAAATAATTAAATAAGGGAATTTTTCTTAAAAAAGAATAAAAATAATGTATAATAATTAAGTACAAAAATAAAAAATAAAATGTAAAATCTATTATTAATCATTTTAATTGAAAATAAAAAATGAATCATGGTGCATGAAAACTCACACTAATGAGTGACATAAAATAAATCAAGAGGATTTTACAAATTTTTATTTCACTATCTAATGGATTATCACATGAATTGGGTCACATGGAAACTTCTAGAGTATCCATTGGCATAGGAAAAAATACACACTAATAGAATTAAAGTTACCATGAAATATTCTCATGAAAATATGGAATGTGATATCTTGTTTTTAAGATCCTATTTGTCTCATTTCATACAATTTAAGTGAAAACACCCCATAAACATAGTTTAATTTACTAAATTCTAACAATTATTCTCTCATTTAGAATATTATTATACAACTTCTTACTATCCATATCGAAAAATCCTAGTGAAACATGGGTGAGGGAAGCATCATTTTCTACAATCATCATTGCGTTGATAACCTAGTATTCTTTTAGGGTTCATGAATCAAGAGTTAGACATGAAATTTTCTTAGTAGTCGAAACCTCTATCAGTGGTTATCCAAAATGAATCCAAAAGACTAGTAACTGGAGATATACAATTATTTAATTCACTATATTTTCTTATCATTACAGGCTATAAGGATATGAACTTATCTTTGGTGTCATAACATAGGATGAAACAGACAACTCTTAGTAAAATGCTCCCCCTCCGCTCTAATAAATCTCTTAATTAAATGGGTCTCACATTGGAATATCAGTATAAGTGTTGTAGATTCATAGACTTAGATTCATAAGAAGACATTTTCCCTAAAGCAGTGTTGTATAAAAACCTCTGGATTCACTTTATCATTGAAATAGAAATCCATTTGGATTCATCTTCTTTTGAGATTCTGACATAATATTTTTTCATCAATGTCAAGTTAGACAACTCAAAAGGAAATCTCCTGATCATGATCTTTGTCTCCATTTACTGGTATCTCTCAATTACCCATAATATATTTTTATATAGTTCCACCCCTCCAAAGAATGATCATGTTTTATCTTAAATTCGAGAGTCCAACAGAGAGCTCACTTCCACCTCTTCGACTAAATAATGGATTACCTATGTAGATATCCTTAGGAAATCTCTTCGAGTACAAATTTTGACAATGATCATTTTTAGAGGTCTATATATTTTATTTTTTCCTATTCATTGCTTTAAACTTACGGATAATAATTATTTTGTAGAAATAGTTATTATTATTGGTTGTGTTCTCTAGAATAAGGAATGTGCCATTATTTGTGGGTTCTCTAATCCCCTCTTCAAATACTCTGGATACTAGTAGTATCGTCATAGAGGATGCAGTGGTTATTTTTCTCATTTTCTTTTTTTGATATTTATCCCCCTATTGTTGAGATTAAAAACACTATTATGTTCAACTCACATTCTACCATGTATGCATCTCAATATTTATTTACAAACACTGTTCTATAATTCCATACAATAATTTGATTCAACTTAAATTTTTAAAAAATCATCAAGAAAGGGAAAAACTAAAACAATATGTCCCTTCATTTGGATGTTATCAATTATCACTCTACGAGTTCCAAACTTTTTAGGTTCATTACTATTATTTGTAAATGGTTTTCTAGGTTGTACTATCTTGGTCTCCACGTATTGAAACCTCATTGACAAGAATTTCATATATATCACTTCTTTCTTTTTAAATAAAAGGAAATATTTATAGTAGAAACAATTCCCCTCCAACTTGATACATCCTCTTGGATAAAATGACCAAGATTAACAATTAGACCATATAATTATCTTCTTCTAGTGAAAACTTTGACCCATATATACAACTAATACAAACCTAATGTTTTGACATCTCAAGTCATGCTCATATATCCTCAAAATTTTCTAGAAATAATGTAAACATTTATTGAACCCATTCAAATTTTCAACAAAATTCCAATGATGACTGTTGAGTAAATTCCATTTCCAAAACAATAAATAAATTAAACCTTATGTTACTCAATGTAATTAAAGTACCCATTCATTTTATGTACAAATTATTGGATTAAAACTTATTAGATCATCTTAAATTTAAAATATTTGTTTTAAACGTCATTAAAATTAATCCATGATTATAAAAGAATTTATATTCATATGTGAATAAATTAAACCATTATTTATGTAGAAATCTATATAACACATAACACAGAATTTTCTTTCTAACTTAAGAATGATTATGAAGTTTCTATATCAGCATAGAAATTACATCCACTAAGCCTCTTATTCTCAATTATCTTTTTCAATATTATATTCAATGATGTTGATTCCATTAATATCCAAAAAGAGATTTTATTATATGAATATCATGTTTCACATTAATTTAATAAGTAATTTTCATAAATTTTCTCCCACTAAAATAACGAAAACATTATATTTCATCAAATCCATCAATGGTACAAGATCTAAATTTTAAAAATATAGTGGGTTCATTAGAGTTTATTTAATTACTTAACTATTCAGATTAAAAATCATGTCAATTGTACCAAATATGTCTCTTATATAGTTGAGAGGATAAATCTTTATATAAATCGATAATATTGATTCTCTCAACATTATTATTATGGAATCCTAATCATATTACATTTTCCCAAATATTTTTAACATAAATATAATAAAACATTTCAGCATCTATTCATATTAGGGTCACTAATAAACTACTTTATGGACATAATACAATCCATGGATTCCGAGTTTTTGAAAGACCTACCTAGCTGGATGGTTGTTATTTTGAAATGAATATTCTTTTTAAGGAATGAATCACTTAGTATTTTTCATATTTTTTTGACATCGTACCATCATATATATAGTATACCCTTTGCATGTATGCATGATTGAAATGATTTATTTTATGATTCTTATATCTTCCACAAAATCATTATGTTCAAACAATATTTATGTTTACCCTTTTAAAAAATCCTTATCTTGTGTCATTGAGCCTAATTAAAATATAACTATATTTATACATATGTAAAATAAAACTATACATAAGGTATATGAAATATTTTCCAGTAATGTAATTATATCATATGAAAAAAATAACCCCACAAGGAGTAAGTATAGAGAGAAATATATTCAACCCCCACTTTATAGAAAAATCCTATGATCATAGGCTTATATGTATATAATATAACACCTAATCTTATTCCATCACAGATGATGACTGAGTCTATTAAACTGCATTACCACAAAACACTTCCCTATATACCAGAGGCTACTAACTAGTGGAAATAGTTTAATAAATAATTTGTGATACTATAATCTGGATATCATAATTGAAATAAAAAAGTAAAAAATTAATCATTATATATCATCAGATTAAGAACAAGTGTTTGAAACTAAAAGAGAACTATCGATAAAATACAAAAACAAACATTTCATATCAATAAAACCCATATTGAACTCACATAATCAATCATTAATATCTTTAATTGGGTTAATCAAGTACAGGATAGAAAAAATATATAAAAATAGTAAATATCTAACCACAGGACCTGGGTCCCTCCATAAGCTACCTCTAGATGTCATCTAGAATCTCTTACTAGATCCCCTACAAGTCTGATATCTTTGATGTAAAGCACAATGATATGAACATAAAATTTGATTATTTTGCAGTTTTTTAGCACAAGAGTCAATAGGGAACTAACAATGAGGTTACTTCTATATTTGACAATATCCAATGTATAGATTCAGGAAGATAAATAACAAAATAGCAATTAATAAACAAAAAATCATGTCAAGTCATCATGACACCAAAAGTTACGCAATTAGGCCAATACAATTAATTAAATCTACCATAGACACATTAAATAAGAAACAAATATGAGAAAGTAGTTATACATCAAGTCCCATGTAGAGGAAACCTATCTAGAAAAGATGTAACAAAACTAGTTCTTGTCATATTAAGAGACTGAGGATCCACTCAGACATCAATAATTCCATATAGAACTCGAGATGAATACATTCATGGGTGATGTGACTTGGCACCATAATCCATAGGTCCCATATAGTCCTAAAAAATGAAATGCCAAGTTATCATCTTATAAAATAGAAGAAAAAAATTTGTGAACATTTTACTCAACCAGAATCATGTAAAAGAGAAATTAGAGATCATATCAATCTATAGGGATCTTCATAGAACATGGGAAGGATGGACACTACATTGGTGTTACTCTACACCACCATCTATAGTAATATATTATAAAAACTCTTCTATAGTTTCAAAAACATGTTTTAGATACAAAAGAAAATCATGGTAGGAAAAACTAATATCATATATCTTCTCTGCCCATAAATCTATACCCAGCGCTCCGCTAAAGAAGAATACCACAAGTAAGCCAATTAAATCCATTCGAACCCATCATATAATAAACTGTCATATTAAATATTGTACATATTATAAAAATAACCAAAGATGATCCCAAGTCACATATGATATATCTAATCTATATTCCAACACAATAGTCACACTAGGTGACATAATGTACATTACCATCTCTGGCATCACCCTGCCTCAAGAGTTCACAAGGGAAATCACAACATCACTAATTCACATAACATATGACTTGAAAACCCTTATAAAAAACCTTAAATCATGAATGTATATTTTAATACTATTACATACCCACGGATAAAAAAGGGGAGGGGTAATTCACATTAACATACCCAAATATGGAACCATCCAAGGATATGTCGAGCTAAGTCTACTAATTCTCATACTCTCAGTATTTGAAGAAAACAAACATAACATTAAATTCACATATAAGACACACAATCACTAGTACCCCTAAAGGTACACTCCAATCAATCATATAATATATCTCACTAATCAATATTACTTCGAGTAACCACAAATCTATTTTAAGTAATATTTCATTCCCAAGAAACCAAAATTGCTCATACTCTAATTGTAACATCCCATCCCATCACCCATTATCATGGGAATATAAAGAGGTTTTACTAATCCTTAGGTGACGTCCAAAATATACCAAAGGATAGAAATAAATTCTAAGGGATTCATAATCAATTGGGGTATGATTCTACATTAAAAAAAAGTAAATCAATATAAAAATACCCTAATGACCAAAATATGATGCATGAATAAAAAATACAACTCAATTAAAAATAAAACAAACCAAAATATATAAGATTAAAATATAGAAACCAAGAAAAAAAACTAAAAGACAATAAATAAATAAAAATAGAAAATCTAAACCTGCTCCAAGCTTTAAATCAATATTCCATAACCAATGTATCATGATGCATCACTAAAAAATGTGATATTGTGACTTCACCTATGTCTCGATATACAATATATGAAAATATGCCAATGTTCACAAGTATGTGGGGAGTATATAACTCATTATTATTTTCCCCAATGAATTCCCAAATCACTCCACTAGGATAGAACATGTAATCACATTTATATAAAACAATATATATATAATTCAAAACATTTAATATCAAATAAAAACCATTTTCCAATCCAACCAATTTTCTAAGTAAGGATACTAATCAATTCTTTAAAAACATGGATCAAATTATATTTTGGAATACCCATTCTATTTCCACACATCCACCCATCCACACAAGAATACAACCATGTATATCCATATACTCTTGAGTGGTGACTAATCCTTTCACCATGGCGTACCATGGTGATTCATTTTGATGTGGGACATTTCATACCCTTATACATCCCAATTTCATGGGGGAAAATTCATACCCTTATCCATACCACTATTTGATGGGGAAAATATAATGCCATTATATTTTCCAAATGCACATGAAAACACACAAAAACATTGAATTGAAAAAACCATACAAATTTATTTCAATAAAACATTTATTTTATTTAAATAAATTCCATAAATATTTTTATAAGAGTCAAAACCAAAAAATAATTGGAAAACAATAATTTTAAAATCAATAATCAAAATCATTTTCCATAAAATAATCATATTTCACAATTTCAACAAACCTATTACTGAAGAAGTTTTTTATCAAGGATCCCACATCAATTTCACCATTTAATTAAATAAATCAATATATTTGATATCAATACTTTATGGTATAATCATTACGAGTCATGAGTGAATCCTCCCACCTCTCAATGTTTAGTGGAAATGATGAACGACACAAAAATTCAACCACTATTCTTAGAAATCAAAGAAACATCTTTAGATCTTGTTAAATTTACACAAAACAACCATATCTCGTCATTATTGTTATAAAAACATATGTATATATATACAAAAAATTAGATCCATGATTATAAGAGATGGGAATTGAATAAATCTAACGAAAACAACACATATGTATCACTTATCTATAAATTTGACCTCCAAATCGCCAATATTCACCTCACTATCACTCCTGGATAATGATTAATTGTCTCTTAAAACATTGGAAGGAAAAGTATTTGTATTAACAAATAAATATGTGAAAAATGACAACTATGGATTTGAATCATATTAGATCCTCAAAATTATGATCAAAATTTTAATAGTTCATGATTAGGGTGCATAATTAGGAAACTTTTTATCTATCTATGTGATACCCCTTCCTCTAAACACCCCTAGTATGATTGGATAACATGGATTGAAAAACCTTGTACAACCATTCTAAACACCTTTTTTCAACATCACTGAATTTATATTTGGTGGCCGCATGTTTTAACCAAATCGTGCACCTAACTATGTGCCTACCTAGTTCCCATTATTTTAGTTCTGTGGTTTCCAATGAAGTATTGCATGGTTTCAACTAACAATAATCAAAATAAAAACCACCAGAATCCCAAAAAGAACAACAAAAAAACTCCATAAATCTTGAAACGTATCCAAAAATATATATACATAAAACAAAAATATAAAAAATCATGTAATTAAAAGCAATATTTCTACCATCACCCCATCATTGGTCTTTCTAACCATATAAATTTGAAAACCTACATTGGCCTTAAAGAGTTTGGTCCATTGATTGACCATTTACTTCTCAAGTTCCCATGTTTCATTATAATCTAACCATGGTTCCATAAAAACCTAACTATACTGATTCTTTTCCAATGAAATACATTCTCTTACCTATCTATAATATGTACTGTTACATGAAGCAACATACCATCCCACTCTTGTTATATGTGATCCCATTTAATTGAATTGTTAAGATCATGTAGATTCTTATTAAATTGAGATACATGAAACAAATTATTCACTGAAATTCACCATGGTGGAAAATAAAACCAATATACCACCTCACTTACCCATTCATGTATCTCAAAAGTTCTTTTGTATTAAAGAGATAACATAACTTTATTCTCAAAATGTTGATGCCAATACATTGGAGTGATATTTAGGAATACATGATCACTCACCTCAAATGAAAATGAACTTTCATAATGAACCACAAATGAGTTTTGAATACTCTAATCCATCTCCATTACATTTCTATTCAACTTAATATCCTTCATTGTATCTTGCACATGTCTTCTTCTAACTAGGGAAATGAAACATGTTTCTATCTAGTAATTTGGAGAACAACAAGGGTGACCATATAATATATCCAAATGATCTCTATATATCAAGTCCTGATAACTATTGTTATATCATAACTCTACTAATAATGTGTGATCCTCCAAAAAGCCATCAAAATCCATTATATAACCTTAAAAAGGTATTCCAATGTTTGTATATTACATGAATTTTGTTCATAGGTATGATGATGACACATTGTAACCATTTTCATCTGATTCATAAGGGATTTTTGTAAGGATTCAAAAAACGATATCTGAACTTGGGGTCTCAATCTGATACAATCATGACTGGAATAATATTCCTCTTTAAACCATGTTAGATATAGATTTTGGAAATGTCCTCCACCATTTGAGATTCTAGAATTGGTATGAAATGGACCATCATTGTGAGTTGATCCAATATCACCCCAACAGAATTTGGTTTATGAACCATCCTTGGTAGACCTGTTACAAAATCCGTATCTATCTACTCTATTTTCTACACGGGAATCTATAAATACTATAGAGCACCCACTGGCCACTGGTGTTATGCCTTAACCTGCTGATTGGTAAGGAATTCAACAAAAAACTCAAATAATCTTCTTTTTATTTTACCTCACAAAAATTATGATTTCAATGCCTTATACATCATTGGTGTTGTAGGATGAACATCACATATTTAATGGTGGTAATCATGAAGAATTTGTTCTTGGAAAGCTATATTTATGACCATACAATTTCAAAACCACAAAGCTAAACTCTAATACAGCTTCCATACCTCAATGGTCTCTCCACAATTTATATTTTACCTTATATAAACACATTAAAAATTCAATATTTGTGACGCAATATCATTTTCAACCAAATATGTAACAAGAGAAACCAACAAATTCTGTAACAGTAACTTGGACTTCAAAATCCTAGTGAATTTTGATAATCATCGACGACAACTACCATTGATTTGAAGCCACATTTTATAACTTACTATATGAATTTAAACATAATTCATCTACCATTGAATTTCCTTTACCGAGTGTATACATCATGTCATTACAGAAAAGTTGAAGATACACCATCCATCTGATTTATCTCAGATTCAATTATCCATGTAAAATTTTTTGTTTCGGGCTCTTGTAATACATAAACACTATGAATTTATCATCAAATAGGTTGTGATGCAAAGTATTGAAAGACTAGAATACAATAACTAATTCCAAATCACGTGTTGAGTTGTTCTTATCTTGAAACCATAAATTCAATGATCCATAAGTGATAACATGATCTCATTTCATGTGAACACACACCAACCTAGATCGTAAAGCATCACAATACAACACATATCCTTGTCCTAATTCCCAAAATATCAAGATCAATACTATTTTTAAGGTTTATTTTAATCTCTTTAAATGACATATAATATTCATTTTTCTACTATAATGGAAGATTTTTTATATCAAATATAACATTGGTGTAGATAGTCATGAAAATTCATGAAAACAAATAAACAATAACTGGACAATCTAAGGAATCTTCGTATCACAAATACATTCTTTAGCGGTTTCCATGAGATCACAACCTCTATCTTTTCTAGATCCACATAAACACCTTTTTAGAGATAAAATGTCTATGTAAAAATACTTATTATATCCAAAAAAACATTAAATAACTATAATTAATACAATGACCCCCATGATACCCCACACTTTCTCTAAGTGTTTATCCTGTTCAACCATTATCATAGAATACACTAGTATGTCATAAAAAAACTCCATCATTAAATAATCCAAACTACTATGATATATCTGATTCATTAATGACATAATTATAATTTTGTAATTTATAAGACCAAAAGTCATAACCATGTACTCTAAATATCCATATCTACTCCTGAATGATGTCTTTAGAATATCCTCCTTCTGAACCTATAATTGGTGATATCCCAAATGCAAGACAATTTTAGAGAACTGATAGGCTCTCCTCAATTGATCAAATAGATAATCAATGTGTGGAAGTGGATATTGATTCTTTATCAAAACATTATTATGTTTAAAATAACCTACATAAGGACAAATATTTTCATACACCATTTTCACAAAGAAGACCGATGTTATCCACAGATACGTACTTAGCCAAATGAACACTTATCTTTCAATTTCTTCAAAATATTCCTTAAATTCAATTAATTATTTTTATTAAAAAGGATAATATGGACATGAGATATGATTAGTCCCTATTAAGAGATCAATTGTCATTTACACTAATATTTAAGGTGGAAACCCATAGAATGATTTTGGAAAACATTAGCAAACTGATCAATAAATATTAGAATATTTTCATTCCATATCTTATCCTGCGATTCCAAGGATAACGATTTCAGAAGGTATGATATAGTTCAACCTACTCATCCCAAGAATCCTAAAACTTCAACCTTCACATTACGATCTATTTTAAAGAGATAATCGATCCATAATTAGTTGTAAAACTAACCCTTTAGGTTTATCAGTCAATTTCATCATTGAATATTTTCAACCTATCCATACCAAATATTAAGTCACAGACACCCATATTAAGTATAGAGAAATCCCAAATCAATAAAAACCATAAATAGTTATAGAACTTGATTTTCATATAAACTCTTAACATTCTCTTAGTCTAAGTGGATTTTGATGTTTCAAAATTGAAGGAATCATCTCAACATGGAAACCAATAAGATCAAAAATTGGAGATAAAACAAACAAATGGGATAAAACTATATAAATAGAGCTTGGATAATTGAATACTCCAAAATAATATTACATCTCACTATCTAAGGTTTATATTGGTCATCCAAGATCATTTTTACAGCACCATACAATTGCTTACACACTTCAATTTGGTCTTTATTACCCTTTTGAGATTGTACTGGTTGATGAGTCTGGGTATGTTCCATCCTAAGACCCAAACTCTTTATTCATATGTTTAAGTCCAGGAATTTACATTTTTAGCTCTAATGCCGATAATTTTGACCCAAATTCTTCCATAAAAACCTTACAACATCAAAATAAAAACATGGATCACTTATATTTTTCAAGACCTTTTAGGTTTAGATTTTTATAAAATTAGGAAAAAAAATCTTATATAAACAATTTATATCAATTTTAAAACATAGAAAACTAGTCCATAAATTTGAACATCATCTCTATTTTAACCCATATTTTCTTATATCATAATAGTCTATCAATAACATCCCTATAAATTTTATTATAGACATAAATAATCTATCCTAGTTATTTAAATCATTGTAAAAGGAAACAAAAGAAGTGTGAGCTCATTTGTTCAGTAAGTGTTAACATAAGCATTAATAATTAAATTTAATCAATTATAATAACAGTGAATAAGAATATTATGAAATAAAAAAAGTTAATGAGGAAATAAGAAAATAACTTGTACCCATCAATACCTAGACTAAAAATTTAGAAAACATGTAAAAGTAATGATTCATCAGAATCAAAAATCACAAACCTTGTGAAAACAATTTCGACCATTAGAAACACTATAAACCAAAAACAAGCATATGGAAAACATATTGGTATATTGTAACATCATCTCATTGAACCCTCATAGAACCCTTACAAATGGAATAACATATATGGATGAATTCAATACATGGAGTACCCAACGCATCAAAGTGATATCTGGGTGTACCCATCATATATCCTATAATAGGCTCAACCAACTCTATTTGAGAGCACCCATTATTTATAATACTCAAGAACAAAATAAATAAATAATTCATCAAAAATCAATAAAATAGATTATTTTCCTTTTAGAATATGATTAAACCATAGAAAGGAAACAGGTTCCATAATTATCTATTTGAGAAATTGTAAACCCATGGAACCAAAACAGGATCCATAACAATCTCTTTGAAACATGGATAACCCAATGAAAAGAAATTGAATTCCTAAATATATATTTGAAATATGAATAACACATGGAATGAAATTGGGTTAAATTAAAATCACTTTTAAACATGAATAGCCCATTGAATGGAATGGTTGAAATAACTATATCTTTGAAATATGATAAACCGATGGAAAATAAATGGGTTAAATAAAAATTTCATTGAAAAAAAATAATCCATCGAAATAATTAACGATGATGGTATCAATAAAAAATATCCCCATTTTATTATAAGTATCAACAATGGTTTTTTTTGTTGATTAATGGAAACACCATTAAAATATCATTAATACATTCTTTAGGAAAATAAACTTTAAAAATTATAAAGCATCTTATACCACTTCGAAATATTTAAACCATTAACCCCATTAATTGAATAATCAAAAATGTAAATTATAATATCATAAGAATAAAAATGATTATGATATAACATTTCACGGATTCAGTATATACACATTTTAAGAAAACCTAGGCGTATAAAAAACGTCAGAATGAGGGAAAATTGTGACAATAATCCATTACTGCATAGGAAAATTTTAAACTGTAAACCCCATGAAATTAGAACAATTAAAAAAAATTAAAATTTTTTAATATAAAATAATTCATCATATAATATATAAAAAAATGTTTTTAGATATATTACACAAAATAAATAAGTGGTGATTATGATGTATACCTCATGTAAGTAAGAGAGAGATAACAATCCCATAAAATTATAGTAACAATTCAACTAGAAACCCAAAAAGCAATAATCATAAAATGAAAAATTTAAATACCTAGAAGATTAAATGGTTTATTATATAATACATAAATATGTGAAGTAGATACACTAAAATAAAAAGCAAGTGGGGATTATGACTTTTATCTCCCAAATGTAAAAAGTGAGATGGAAATCCATTACCATGAGTCATATTTGTCATGATTGTATTCTATATTCTGGAAAAATACACCAATTTCAATTATATAATCTATTAATATCCATTTAAATGTTTATTATTACTTTTATTCCACTTATTAACAGGTTATATAAAATTACTTAGTCAATAATATTTAAGCCGGATGTTTTGACCATACTGAGTTTGATTGTGAAAAACGAATCTGGTAGGTCCCCAATGGTCAAAGGGATCACTATTAAAACATATATAGAATAATATTAATTAAATAATTGTCATATTTACACATAAATTATACATTTAAAACTATTCATGAATGATGGTTATGAAAAATGAGTAAACATTACAATCATGGAGACAGTTGGTCGTACGTACACATGAGTAATGTTCTCATTTTTCAATAATCATTATGGGAAAAAGTAAAGAAACATTTATCATTCTAAAATGATAATAATATCATAAATACCATATTATTTAATCATTTATACTTATATATATATATATAATAATTGTTATGTAAAAATAATCACATCACATGGAGAAGGCGGTAGTGAACACGTCAACAAACGACATTATCAATTTTTTAGTGTGTGAAGGGTTTATAAAGAAAATGATAGATTATATTTCTAGAAATGTAATTATGTAATACATATAGTATATATTTTATTTATGTAACATATATTTAATTAATCCCATCATTAATATATTCCATGTAATGTGTGAATATATCACATCGCTTTGAGGAGGCGGTGGTCCACACGTCCACAAATGATGTTATCATATTTACTACAAATGGAACGTGTAAAGTTATGTGTAATATAAAAATAGATAAGTTTTAATACAACATAAATATCATATACATCATATAAAAATAAGGTTTCAATCATAATTTCCTATAATGATAGGTCGTAATTGAAAAAATAAATACTTCGTTTCGCGATGTGGTAGTCCGTTGTAAGAGAATGCTATGTTTGTTACTCTTTTAATGTATCTATTTGTAGGTGTAAGTAAAAACCTAAAAGTAAAAAAATAAGTATATTTATAATTATTATGTTATTATATAATCAAATAATAATTATAAATGAATGTTGTGGTGAAATAAATAAAATAAAAGTTCGCATTGAAGAGTGTTACCTCTTTTTAGGGTAAAGCATAATGGTTTACACCAAAGGGCTTACATGTCTTTCTTTCATCCAAATATTAGTCTTCTAGGATTAGGGGAGAGATTTTGTTAGACTGTTTTGGCAGATTTTGGATGATTAAAAGTGGCTATATGGGTGTGAGTATGGGGAGGAGTGAATGTCTTTTTATAATGGCGGGGGAGTGGAATTCTAGTAATTACCAAAAGGTATACATTATTATCAGGTCCACCATAAATAATTTGACGCTAAAATGGATAAATAATGTATTAAATAAGAATTATGGTAATTAAATTCTTCCAACTAAAAAAATACATTTTCTTTATCATTTTGTTTCCTAAGACATTATGTTTCCTTATTTTTTTAATTAATTTAATTAGTTTCCTATCATATTTAATATAAACATGAAGAATAGATTAATGTATGATTTATTATAAAATATATACCCAGTTAATATTAAAAATTATATATAATTTACAATATAATAATCCCATGTGTATTAGAAATTAATTTTAAAAAAATCGCCTGTAATGTGTTAAAATACTACTTTAACCCGAACTGTGCTAATAATGCTTTACTATATATGGGTCAATGTGATAATTATAAAAGAAAAATTGGTCCATAAATGGAACATATTTTATATTTATTAACACTTACAATTTCATTATAATAATATAGTTTTTTAATAATTTTACATCATTTAATAAAATATCATTTATTGTAAAACAACATTAATGTCAATTTTGACATTATTTATTGAATTTTAATTTAAAAAATATCAAATAATTAATGTAATTATTATTTTTTTAATTATAATATTTTTAAAATGATATATTAATCTCTAAAAACAATGTAACACAATAAGTAATTAAATGTACTTTACATTTAATGTTCTTATCCTAATTTATTTTATTTAATTATTAAATAAATAATCCAAGGATTAGTGTTTATTAAAAATTTAATGTAAATATATCATCTATAAAAATTATATTTAAATTACTATGATAAAAAACTCATTTATATTTACACTTATTTTTTATAACATAAAATATTTAGCTTTTTTCTTTTATGTAAATATTTATAAATTTTAATTTTAAGGAAGGCTCCTTTTTGTTCTTTTCCTTAATTAACTTGTTATATGGGTAATGTTCATGAACATGTGTCGTAATAACTCTTAGAATTATAACCAATAGGGTATGTGGTATATCTATTTGAATAAAATATATTTTTAACAAGTTTCTAGGTCCTTTTGGACCATATGTTTAAGGATTAGTCCCTTGTAAAGATAAATTTAACCTTAATTATTATAATTAATTTTAATTAATTTCACTAATATATTTGTTCAAAAAATATTGATCTTATTATACTATATATATTATACATATTACAACAATTTATGACTATTTTAACAAATTTAATTCATATAAGTGGAAAAATTATAACTAAATATAATATTATAGATGTGGCGAGAAAGAGGGCTTCTAATGTGAAAATGTTCCAATGTTCCTTCTGAATTTATATCTAAAATAATAATAGTAAAGATTAAAATTACCTAAGTAGGATTACTAGATATATAATATATCAATTGTGACATCAAAACAAATTTAAAATATAATTTTACATTAATAGTTATTTAAACAAAAAGGAAGTTTTCAACTATAATGCAGTGTTTTCACTATTATTCAAAAAATAAAACTCCTCAGAAAAATACAAAGAATTCACACTAAGATAATTTTTACAGTATTATTTAAAAAAAGTATGTTTATTTTTTCATATAAAAATTATAAGAGTGTAAAAATTTATATTTAAAATTGGTTCTCCATTAAAAGGTGGTAAAACTACCATATTAAATAATAATAATAATAATAATAAAGGTATATTATTGTTCAGTATAACATAGTATTTCAAGTTACATGATTTATTTAAGAGAATAAATATTATGTGAAATAAAAGATAAAATTTTATTAATTTAATTCAAGCTAAATGGTTTAATATACATGACATGATCTATCAATGAATTTAAATTAATTTAAAAGTATATATTTCTTAAAATCTATGGATGTTACATCCTACCCAATTAAAATAAATTTAACCCTTGAAATTCATATTTGATATCAAATTATTATACTATTTATAATTATTTTATTTAAACCTACATAGTAAAAAATGGTATATAAAACATAATTTTAAAAATGGAAAGTTGGAATCATAAAGGTCACCATATATTGTGAATAAATAGGATTCCTCTAGGGAAGAACATTGGTGGGAAATTATAAGATAGGTTTGGAAGGGAAAACTAAATATCATGGACTAATATATAGTTTTATAGAACATGTTAAATGGTAAGTCAATGAAGAAAACACAAGCCAAATAGATATGGAAAAGGTCATTGATATCATAAAAACTAATGGAAATGAGATGACAATTTATTTCAAGATCCTTTTCCTAAAGTTAATGAATTATATTAATATCTAAACCAACAAAAGAAAAAAATACTTAAACTATGAGTATAATTTCATCCTTTACAATAGTCTCATCCTTTTCTCTAAATGATTATTATTCAAGTTGAATTTTTTTTACATCTGAAGTAGTAATATCATATTTTAAAGATTGCATTATCAAAAATGGATAACAAGATATTCCTCCTGTATTTAAACATTAACAAAACCCAAAATGTCTAGAACATGGTTTGATAATTAAAAATATTAGTAAAACATCAAATGATACACTAATATTTAAAATTCAATAGTAATACCCAAAGATGAAATTTTATCGTTCCATAAATAACTACACTTAAAATTCGTTAAACATTTCTTGGCTATGTTTGAAACCCATAGTTTAGAAGGATTTGATCATATATTCTTACAAGATAAATCAACCATTATTCATCAAATAAAACAAAATATTTTTTATAGATACACATTATATTTACCTGAAAAAAGGTCATACTGACTTCAACATCATATAGGCCAGTGGTAGTGTGAAGAACCCTTATCATTCTTCGTTCATGGGTTCAAGCCCCACCAACTCTCTAGATGTGATGGGTTATCACTGAGAATAAGTGTAGTCTATTTTATTTCAAAAAAATAATTCCTCCATAAAAGGACTTCATGTTTATCCTAGGGTTTACAAATACCTCTAGACCAAAAAAAGGTCTCCAAAATGTCAGTAAAAAACTCAATATTTTTACTACTTAAATCCCTTAAATGACATGTCTAAGAATTTGAACTAATGATCAATCTTGATCTTATAGTCATATAAAGGTAACTCTAACTCATAGGATAACCTCACAAGAAAACATAATAATCTCCAATGTTAACTAATATGACATTTGATCCCAACTATAACAGCATATAACCCTCACCCACAAATATGTTGTTGAAATCCATGTCATTACATTTATGGATCGGATACCGATAATTGTAACTGAAATTGTTTCAACAAAACCATACAACATCAAAAGGGAAACATGGATTACTTACATTCTAGAGGACCTTTTAGGTTTATATTTTTTGAAAATTAGGAAAAACTCATAAATAAACATTATAAATCAAATTGGACATGTAAACAAAAAGTTCATAAAGATAAAAATCATCTATCAGTTAACCCATATAATCTTATTTAACAACAGGTCATTAACATCATCATTTTGAAAAAAAATTATAGACACAAATCATCCAACCTCATTCTTTAAAACCATAAAATTAAAACATAAGAAGGGTGATCTTAAATAATCACTAAGGGTAACCATAAACATTAACAATTAAATTTTTTCATTGAGAATAATTATTCAAAATGGTATGAGGACATAAAAAATGTATGATAAAATAATAAATGAACTCATATCCATCAATAACAAGACCATAAAATATGAAAACATGGAAAAATAAAGATTCATCAGAATCAATAATCACAAGCCATGTGGAATCAATATTGATCATTAGAAACATTATCAACACATAATAAGAATAAGGAAAAAATTTGGTATCTTGGAAAATAATCTCATTGAACAGTTATAGAATACTTCTTTAATACTTATAGATGAAATAAAAATTATGTCAAAATACCATTTTTAGAGTACCCAATGCATCAGAGCGCTATTTGGGTACACCCATTGTACAAGGCTCACCTGGTGTTATTTAGTCACACCAATAATTTATAATTTAAAAAAACCAAAAACATATATAATTCATCATAAATAATTGAAACAACCTCTATTTTTTCATAGTATTATTAACCTATATAAAGGAAAATATTTACACAACAATAACATTGAATCATGGTTAACCTGTGGAATATAAAATTGTCTTATAACAATCTATTTGAATCATGGTTATCCCATGGAAATTAAATGGGTTCCAAAACAATCTATTTGAAACATGAATAACCCATGGAAAAAAAAATTTCAATTACAATCTCTTTAACGTTGAATAACCCATTGAAAAATGAAGGTTGAAATAACAATATATTTAAAACATGATTATTCCATGGAAAATAAATGAGTTAAATAATAATCTATTTGAAAAAAACATATTCCATTCAAAGAATGAATGAGGGTAGTATCAATACCAAATATCAAAATTGTATGATAAGTAATAGTAGGATACGTTTACATTGATGAATGGAAATACCATTAAAAGAACATTGAAACATTCTAGATGAAAACAATATTTAACCATATAAAAGAATCCCATACCACTTTGAAACATTTAAACTATTAACCCCATAAATGGAATAATAATAAATTAAACTTATAATATCATGAGAATAATTATATTGATGATATAACGTGTCAAATAGGAATTATATACACCTTATAAAATAATATAAATGTATAACAAAACAAATTTCACAAAAAGGAAAATCATGACTATAATCTATTACTCCTTTTGTAAATTTGAATCTTTAAACCACATGAAATAAGAATCATTAAATAATACATTTAAATACAATAAATATAATATAATTAATGTTATGATATATCAAAAAGGGATGTATATACACCATTCAAAAGAAATAAGTGGTGATTATGATGTTTTCCTCACGAAAGGAAAAGTAAGACAAAAATCTCTTACAATTGTGGAAAAATTTAACTTAGAAACCCCAAAAGTAAAAATAAAAAATAACAAAAATTTAAATACAATAAATATAAAAGGATTCATTATATAATACATCAAAATGGTTAGTAGATACACCACACATTAGAATTAATTGGTGACTATTTCATTTATCTCACAGATGTAAATATTTAGATGAAAATCCATTTCCTTAATCTTGACTTGTCTTCCTTGTCTTATATATTCACTAGTGGAAAAAATGTTTAACACCACAGCATTTTTCACATCAGTTCTATATAACTGATATGAAAATCATTAATGATTGATATATCACGTCAATTTTTTTATAACCAACATGGTATATAGATTAGGTTACGTCGGGTATTTTATAACCAATGTAAAATATATGGATATTAGCTTTTTTACGTCGGTTATTGTATAAACGATTTGAAAATCGAATCTGGCAAGCTTTATCACCTTAGTTATTTTATAACCCACGTGATAAAGGAAATATCGGATATTTATCATGGTGTTTATTTTAAAATTGACATGATAAAGGAAAGCTCGGTGCTTTACCATCTCAGTTATAAAAAAACTAATGTGATAAATCCAATCTCATCAATTTATCACATCGGTATAAAGCGACATATATCACGTCAGTTATGAAATTACCAACATCATAAATAGTTTACTACGTTGGTTATTAAATAACCAACGTTATAAACATTAAAAAAATTGTTTATCATGACCGTTATTAAATAACCGACGTGATACATCTTTTAAATGATTTATCTCACCTTGTATTCAGTCAATCGGTTTTCTACGATCTGGTGACCTGCGACTTGTCTCTCTCTAGTGGAAAACCTAAAAACAATTTTCTAAAGTTGTGCCCTCTAACCTCGTTTTTTCCAACACCATTATTCATATTTATTATTGTCAGATCTATCAGGTCAACTCAGAACAATCAAGTAAGCCTCACACGACTCCTTTTCAGTTTTTTTCTATGATGCCCTAAACTAATTTGTTAAGATGTTTTTTTTATTTGGTCTTACTATCATGGTTAAATTCATAGTGTTCATATATACCATGATAAACTCTCTTCTGGTAAAATAATCCTATGGAAGTGATATCAATCAAGTTTACGATTTTTTTGTGTTCTATCACGTGTGTGTACGCATACCGGGGGTTTACAAGGGGGTTTCCAAGGGGGTGTGGTGTTGTGAAAGTGGGTGGGGGTGTCTAGGGGGGTTGGATGGGATGCCCAATATTTTTGGGGGTGTCTATGGGGTGTTTAAAGGGTTGGGGTGGTTTCTAGGGTGTGCGGGGGATATCCAAGGGGGTTGGGGTGTCTTAGGGGTGTGGGATATGTCTAAGGGTGTGGGGTGGTGTCCAAGGGGGGGGGGTGGGGGCTGTCCAGAGGGTTTGAGGGGGGGGGGAGGCAGTCCAGGGGTGTGGGGGGGGGGTGTCCAAGGGGTTGTGGGTCCGGTCAAGAGGATTTGGCGGGTTTTCTGGGGGTGTCTAGAGGGTTGGTGGTGTCCGTGGGGTGTCGAAAGGGGTGGGGGTGGGGGTAGTGTCCAAGAGGGTGGGGGTGTCCATGGGGGTGGGGGGTGGGTTGTCAATAGGTGTGGGGGGCTGTCCAGGGAGTGGGGGGTTGTCCTGGGGGGATGTCCAAGGGAGTGGTGGTGTTCACTGGGTGTCCAAGGGTGTCCATAGTGGTGGTGGCGGGGCAGTCCAGGGGTTGGGGGTTTCCAGGGTGTTGGGGGTGTCCAGAGGGGTTCAGGGGGCTATCCAGATGGTTGGGGGGTGTTCAGGGTGTCTATGGTTGTGGGGGGGGGGTCTTAGGGGGTGGGGGTATTTCCAAGTGGGTGGGTGGGGGGGGGGACTTTTCAAGGGGGTGGGGGCCTGTCCTGAGGGTTTTGGGGGTTTTCCGGGGGTGGGGATGTTTAGAGGGTTGGGGGTGTCCTAGGGGTTAGGAGGTGGGGGTGGTGTGTAGGAGGGTTGGGGGTGTCCAAGGGGGTGTGGGGGATTTCTATAGTTGTGGGGGGATATCCAAGGGGTGGTGGTTTTCCAGAGGGGTGGGGGGCTATCCAAGGGGTGGTGGTGTCCAGGGGGTGTCCAAGGGGGTGGGGGTGGTGTCCAGGGGGTGGGGGTCTATCCAAGGGGGTGGTGGTGTCCATGATGTGTCCAAGGGGGTGGGGGTGGTGTCCATGGGGGTTGGGGATACGTGTCAGTTTGGATTGACTATTGCATCGTGGTTTGTAGATTATGACATGATGATTGAAATGTTTCATGGATATTAGGCTATAATTTATTAGTGTTGTTTAAGGGGGTGGGGTTGGTGTCCAAGGTGGTGGGGGTGGTGTCCAAGGGGTTTGGTATAGTCTATGATTGAGGTTTCCACTATGATTATTAGGGATTCAAGCATTATGAAATTACGATGGGGTTACAATATGATTAAATTTGGTTATATATATTTTCACCAATCATTGTCTATGAGAAAATTATGGGTTATGGGGGAGACCTTGTCGTTGTTTTCAAAGATTCGATGTTATCATGAACCCGTTGTTCCGTGATGATAGGGTTTACACTGTGATTTTATCCATCCGATGTTTTATTTTAAATTTGATTTGATTCTTAGGTTTACTCCATTTTTATCAATTTTCTATAAGCCATAGGATTCCCCATGGTTTTCTGGGATTCCATGGAATTTCCTTAAATAAGTTACTTATTCCATATTCTTATTCCTTTATTCTTTGTTCCTTTTCTTCTTCTTCGTCCACTTCTTCTTCTCCTTCATTCCATTAGTTATTAGGGATGTTTGGTCATTTTTAAATTGATGGTTTAATAGTAATCGATGTGTTCTAGGGTTACTAGGAGGGGTGGGGTGTCCAAGGGGGTGGGGGGCTGTCTAGAGGGTTGGGGGTTTTCTAGGGGTGTGGGCTGTCCAGAGGGGTGGGGGATGTCCATGGGGATGGTGGTGTCCAAGGGGTGTCCAAGGGGGTGGGGGTGGTTTCCAAGGCGGTGGGGGTGTCCAGAAGGTTGGGGGTGTTCAGGGGGGTGTCTAAGGGGGTAGGGGTGGGGGAAGGGCCTAGGATGGGTGGGGGTGATGTCCAGGGTGTGGGGGTGGTGTCCAGGGGGTGGCAGATATCCAGAGGGGTGGGGGGGTGTCAAGAGGATTAAAATTGTTAGGATATGAGTAATTTTCAGTAGTGAATGTATACATATTTAAATATGTATACTTCATATTTCCTTTTTATAGAAGGGTGAATTTGGTATCCAGTTTCCCCAGGATGCATTCTTTGTGAATCTTAAGAAGAAAGGATCCAAGATGAATTTAATACTATTATATGTAACTATAATTTTTTTAAAATAACATTCAAACATATTTTTTTAAATACGTATATATTTTTTTTATATTTAAAAATTTTTTACATTAAAATTATGATTTTCTTCATATAAACATATATTTGTCTTTTTTTAAAAATATGTATAATTTTGATATTTTTTATAGGTAATAATGAGTTTTAGTTGGATTATGGCACATCAAATGAGAAATGAATATAAAGAAGGTGTTGATGCCTTTTTGTAATTTTCTAAACAAAATGTTCTAGGTAGTGACATTTTTTTCTATCCATGCATAAAATGTTTAAATATGAAGAAGTTGAAAAGTAGAGAGATAAAAGATCATCTGATTTGTCATGGTTGTAATCTGAGTTATAGCCCTTTGATTTAGCATGGTGAAACTGGATGGAATGTCACTGATGATGATGATTCACTAGATGGTGACTCTGATGGAATTGAAGAAATGATTAGCGATATTGAAGCAGAACAAATTGAGATAAAATAGACAGTTGCGCATCTATATGGTGATGCTGAAAAAACATTATATCCTGGTTGTACATATTTTATGGAATTTTCGGTGTTTTTAATATTGATTAACCTGAAGGAAAAACATGGATGGAGTGATAGAAGTTTTACAGAGCTGCTACAATTGATGAAATATATTCTTCACAAAATATAATGATCTTCCAGATTCACATTATAAGGCCAACAAAATATTTTCCCCGATGAGATTGGGATACAAGAAAATACATGCATGTCTGAATGACTGTATGATATATAGGAAGGAATTTGAATTTTTGTCAGAGTGTCCTAGATGTGGGACATCATGGTATAAGGTGAAAGAAAAATAACAGGATGATGTAGAGATTAAAAATATCCCTTCAAAGGTATGTTGGAATCTTCTTATAAGTCATCATTTCAAAAATTTATTTGCTAATTCACATGATGCAAAAATGTTAATATGGCATGGTGATGTGCAGTTATGTGATGAAAAAATACATTATCCTACTAATTGCCCACAGTGGAAGAAAATTGATAAGCAGTATCCTACATTTGGAAATGAAATTTGAAATATCATACTAGGGTTGTGCACAGATAGAATGAATCCATACCGAACCCTCAGTAGCACTCATAGTTCATGGACTGTTTTATTGGTAATTTTCAACCTCTATCTTGATGTTTGTATGAAGTGAAAATATGTCATGTAGAGTATAATGATCTCTGGTCCGAAGCAACCTGGAAATGATATTGATATTTTCTTGTCACCATTGATTGATGATTTGAAACTTTTATATAAGGATGGTATTTGGGTGTATGATTCTTATAAAATGGAATATTTTTTAACTACACTCAGTGCTTTTGTTCACTATAAATGACTTCCCAGTATATGGAAATTTGTCTGGATATAATGTTAAATGGAACAAAACATGTCCAATTTGTGAACAATATACATCATATTCTCAATTTCATCATGGGAAGAAAATAGTGTACATGGGGCATAAAAAGTTTTTTCCTATGGATCACTATTTTAGAATACTAAAACATGAATTCAATGGCTCACACAAATTTTATACTGCTCCAAATCCATTATCCCCTGATCTGTATTTTGAGAGGGTGAAAAACCTTGATGTGACATTGGGAAAGTCATATAAATTTGGTAATGATAGATATATTTGGAAGAAAATGTCAATATTTTTTGCGCTACCATATTCTAGATATCATGAAGATAAACATAATATTGATGTCATGCACGTGGAGAAGAATATCTGTGATAGTTGGTTTGGAACATTGTTAGATATTAATGGAAAGACTAAAGATGGGTTGAATGCAAGATTAGAGTAACTATCAATGTGAGTACATTTGGAGTCAGCTCCCAATCCTAATAGAAGACGAACATTTCTTCCCCTATCTTGTCATTCATTATCGAAGAGGGAGAAAATTATCTTTTGTCTGTGTCCTCATGATATCTAAGTGCCTCAAGATTATTCCTCAAATGTGAAAATTTTTGTCTCATTGAAGGAATTGAAGCTGATAGGTATGAAATCTCATGATTGTCACGTCATGATGCAAAAAATGCTACCAGTAGCATTGCGTGGAATATTTCCCATCATGTCTGAAAGACTATAATGAAGTTGTGTAATTTTTTCAATTCAATTTGTAATAAAGTGACTGATGTGAATGCTTTTAACATTTTGGAAAAGGATACAATTTGTATACTTTTTCAATTGGAAATGTATTTTCCTCCAACATTTTTTGATATAATGGTGCATTTAATTATTCATCTGGTTCGAGAAATAAAGCTTTGTGTCCCTATATATCTTCATTGGATGTATCCTTTTGAAAGTTATATGAAAATATTGAAGGGGTATGTTAAGAATCCATATCGACCAGAAGCCTCCATTATTGAATAGTATGTTTCTGAGGAGGTTGCAGAGTTTTTTACGAGCTACATGGCTGCAGCGCAACACATAGGTTTACCTCCATCTCTACATGAATGAGTTAATAATGAGGGAAAGTGGATTTGTGGGTTGAAAGTCAAATCATTTTCAGCTAAACAGATGAAGAAGTTAGAATCATACATCTTTAATAACATATCTAATGCTCAATCGTATATCATATTTAATATTAATGAGTTGAAACAACCTCATCCAATGAAGAAAGAAATGTGTATTTTGAATGATCAAAACAAAACATTTTTTTCATGGTTTAAAAAGACATTTCTTGTAGATCATATGTATCAGATACATTTAAATGGATAGTGGGTGGTCCATGTTTAAATGTGATAACATGGTCTAGTTATGACATTAATGGCTATAAATTTCATATGAATACTCAGGCCAACAGAAGTGCAGTTCAGAATAATGGTGTATTGGTGTTTGGAGAAGCAATGCATTTTTCATGTACTAAGGACAAAAACACCAATTTCTGCATCAAGTGTATATTATGGAGTTATTGAAGACATATGGGTGGTTGATTAATATAAAA
The DNA here is from genome assembly GCA_963277665.1 of Viscum album. NCBI lineage: Eukaryota > Viridiplantae > Streptophyta > Magnoliopsida > Santalales > Viscaceae > Viscum > Viscum album. The sequence continues at coordinate 2,102,332,944 of OY728145.1, read as the reverse complement.
TTAATGTTTCTATTTTTAACTTTAAATGGTTTATCAGTAACAACAGTGTCAAACATGATGAATTTGGTATGATAATTGTTAATCTGAATAGATTGAAGACACATATGATTCTATTATAATGGAAACACATGAAAAACAGATTTTCTATGTAGTAGATCAATCAGATATGACGTGGGTTGTTGTTTTACAAGGGAAAAAGAAATATGTTGCTGAGGATGAACTTGATGAAGATGCTGATTTATGTGATACCCCTACATTAATGGAAAGACTAACAGAACATAATTATGAGCATGTTGAAGACATGGTTTGTTCCATAAGGAATGATCACGACGAAGGAATTTGGGAAAACAGTCCATTTGTACATTCCTAAAATCACATGTAATTTTTGTTTATTTCATGTATACATTTATTATTTTCATAAAATGTTAGATATTGAACGTTTTTTCTTTATTAAGACATGTATTAAAAAAAATAAGTATAAGTTTTTGTTTGTTTTAATTTTGTTTAGTTTACTTTGTCATGTTTACCATTACATAAATTATATATCTATTATTTTTTCTCATTGACAATGACTTTACCAGGTTTACCATGTTTACCAAGTTTACCAGGTTTACCATGTTTACCATCTTGATCATCCTTACGATCTTTACCATTGTTTAACATGCTTACCATATTAACCATGATTACTTTTATGTAAATTAGAACAATTTTCTATTTTCTGATTACTGTAGTATTGTAATATTTTAATTTGTATATTTGTTAACTAATGTTTGTTTTTTTGATTTGAAGGATAATGATAGATCAATCAATTGATCAACCACATGATCTTGGAGAATAGAATATTGGTCATACCTTTGGGGAGGAACATTCACATGCTCCTCTTGATGTTCCCCAATCTTCCTCATGTTCTCCCATTAATACAAAGAGTTCAAGAGTTGATAAACGTAGGTGAACACGTTTACAAAAATTATCACTTACCCATACACAGGATCAGAGGATACTCATTGAGTTTGATGAGGATGATATTCCTAGAGGTCTAAATGCAAAAGATTTTACGAGTTTTGTATCAACTCAGGGTAAGATAAAAGTAAGCATTTTGTATGATGACTGGAGAAGTGTGGACAAAGTGATAATCTCTCTGTTGTGGGAGACAATTTTGTTAAGATCTTTTTCTATTCTATTCCTATTTTATAAATGTTTCTATTATATATAATATGTTTAAAATCTTCTTTATCAGATGACATTTGATATTCCGGACACTGGAGGAGTCAAGAATAAATGAATATCTATGGATACCAGAAGATGGAAAGATTTCAAATCAACCCTCACATCTAATTTCATTTTTGGTCATAGAAGTCATGATAATCCATGTCGTATATATCCTTTCCTAGTTGAAGATACATTGAGACAGTTTGTTGAAATTGGAAGAAAACATTTATTTTTGGTAAGGGCAATATAAACGTTTTTACGCTTTCTTATATAAATGTTCTTATTAATATTTGGTTAATGATTTATTATTCTTAATTTATAGAAAAAAAAGGAAATATCATCAGGAAATCCAATCTAAAAATTTATACCCTTATAGTTTATCTCAGGGAGGGTATACATTATTTGGAAGATCACATGATGGTGGAAAAATTAAATAAACTAACAGCTGAGTCTTCAAGCTCTAGAGAGGTGGCCCCTCTATCCCCTCTTTCTAGACATGAAAAATGGAAGAGATCTTGGTTTGGGAAAAAAGGGAAATATCTTTTAGAAGATTCAAGAATCATAGCTGAGAAGATTGTAAGATATCTATTTTATTTATTTAAGTTAACTATTTTCTTCATATAATTTCAATCATTACTGAAATTTTTGATTATTTAATATAGGATTTCATGAGGAGAAGAGCTCACAGGGGGTATTTACAGCTGCTGAGAGGAAAGGTATTTTTCTTCTAGCATTGTGAAAGCCCGAACATCCTAGTCGTGTACGAGGATATCCGACTGGTGTATCAGTAACAAATGTGTTTCCACATTCTTCAAGTTCTTACATTAAGGGTGTTTATAAAAAAAATAGAATCCTTGGTGGCTAAAGTTCATAATATCAATGTGATGATGGAGGGAAATATTAGAGCGTTAGTATAGTCTATGTTTTCATACATGAAATTACAATTTCAGACTGTTGATCCCACTCCTCCACCTCCCCATAAAGACCCCATTATTTATCCTCCACCTCTGCCAGTAGCTCCCACTCTTCCACCTCAGCCTCTGGACCCCATTTTTTATCCTACTCCTCCGCCGTAGCTTCCTAATTATTTAGAGTTGTATGTTGATAATCCTCAACATCATATATTTTAATATGGGTTGGCATATTTTATAGGAGATACAATTCATCATCAATGATTAGAGGTAAATAATTAGAGGGTCACTGTACATAATATTATAGATAGATCAGCTCATGTACAATTACCTATAGATGAGGTGATGACAGTTGGACATAGTTTCAGCCATTTTTTAATTTGGCCATCCAAAATTCTTCAACTCATTACTATAGAGGTATGTATGTTATATATTCTATTTTAATTTTCTTAATAAATATGTTTTATCATTTAAAAACTAATATATTTTTCTATTTATTTTTATAGGAATACTTCAAAGGTAATGAAATACTGTATAGACAACAATAAAGACAAATGGATATGACATCAGATAAATATTCTAGTAGTCGTGAAAAATGGTCACGATATTCAAATTTGTTTGTGAATCATTATGAGTTTCCAATGGAATATCATGTTTGTGGACGTACAATAACTGTGGGGATTGTGAAAACTAATATCATGGAGCATGTTACTGGAGATAAGTTGGGCATCAACGTGGTGAAATTTTTTTCCATGTAAGTCTTAACACCTTTTCCCTCTGTTATATTTATTAAAAATGTATACTTATGTCTATTTTGTATTTGGTATCTTTATAAAATGTCTGAGAATAATGAGTGGACATATTTATATGGATTCATGGACCTACATTTGATTTCCCCTTATGCATGTGCATTGGATGAGGAACAAAGACTGGTTTATATTGCTGAATGACTTGAACAGAATATAGTCACACAATGTTGGATGATGCCTTTTTGTGAGAGGTATGAAACACATATCTCTCAAAGTGTTCATTATCTTTTAACATAAAAAACCACTTACCTTAAATTTTCTTTTATGAGTGATCAATGGATGTTAGGGGTTTCTGCCCAAGGGATAAGACACTTTATTGGATATGCTATATCTATGGTGATGTGCAGGAAATTTTTAAGAAAATGTTAATAAAGTAAGTTTCAATTTATTAATAGTTTTATATATTATAATTAATTTTAAATTTACCCCATTTTTATTATTTTATAACAGGGGATGGGTCTACTTTCGAAAAAACACAAAGAAAAGGTGTGTGAAGATCAAATAAGTAAATGTAAAGGTAAATATCCATGTGTAATTTGTAATTTTTAATTTATTACAAAAAAATAATATATTGAATTTACACTGATTCAAACAAAATTTTCATGAACAACAAGGTGTCATCAAATGTGGATATTATATGTTAAGATTTCTGTATGAAATAATAACAACTGGGACAGTTGTGAACTTTGACCCGGTAAGATTTCCTTTTATAATTTGACTTAATATTTCATTCGATTTATTCATTATACACGTTAATTACTATCCTATAACACCCCAATATTCCACAGTATGCTTCTCTTTGAATAATACAGTAGCGTGTGTTGTACGCAACTTCGATTTCTAACACACACCACAACCAATCAAACTAGCCGTTATGAATAGTAATACCCATTTTTTAAATTTTATCCTTCAAAATGGACATCATTTTTGGATTCAGAATATCGAAATTAGCTTAGGGTAAATTTTTGGTATTTTTCTGAAAACATTCAATTTTTGATGAATAGTGAAAAAACACTGAGTTATAGTTTAAATCCAAATTTCTATTTAAATAATTATTTATTTTATTTAAATATAATTAAGGTCAAAATAGATACAAAATAATTATATAAGTTCAATTTAATTCATTGGAGTTAGTTTAGAATAATTTTAGATATATAAAAATTTTATTAAAATTTTCACCGTCTTTTACCCACCGCTTAGGAGAATTTGGAAATTCACATAAAACATAATTTTACCGCTTCTATGAGTAGAATTTCAAAAATCTGAGAGACATGGTTAATATCATGGAGTAAAATGTGGTTCAATAAGATAAAAACTAATTTTTGGTGAATAATAAGTTTTTACTTTTATTTACCACGATTAAAAGTAAATAGGTTAATTATCGGTAAAAATGATATTAATATTACCATAACACATGTCATAATTCTATTGGACAAGTGTATATCGACAAAAAATAACCTTACGAATAAAAGATTATAATTTAGGTCCACTTGGATTAGATTAGGACATTTATTATTATTTAATTCAAAGAAGAGTTAAAAGAGATAAAATAAAAGTTGAATAACTAAAACATTTTTAATATAGGTTATACATAAGACAAAGTCGATTATAAATTTGAATTATAAATCCAAAAAGATTTACTACATAATGGTATTTTATTTATAATTTTTAGACATTAAATAATTTAATTTATTTATGACACAATAGTGATGTTGTAATTACCTAATTAATGAAATATTAAACTAATTGATATTATAAATATCAAAATAAATGTAATTTGAGACTTTTTGAATTACACTAATTTTCTAGGTTAATATGAAATATTAGGATTGGTTATATAAAGAAATATAATATTATTAATTGATATTATATTCCTAAAAATCTATGGTTCAGCCAAAGAATTATATAATGATAGTTGTATCATTCGTTGACCACTTGGGGGTTTCTTGGCGGTATATAGGAATTTTATTAACTATATAATATAAAAATACAAAGAGACATGGTAAATGACAAATATTTAACTGAGAGTTAAATATAAATGATATGGTTAATATGGTGACACAAACCTGTCTAAAATCTATTTAGTGAAAGGATTTAGACCCATACCCATCTTAAACTTTAAATAATCCACTTTTGAGCCATTTGAAACCGAATATGAATTTATTATAAAATAATATTTCTAGATTTTCCAAAGGTGCCCGTCACCCCTCTTATAAAAGGAAACTTACCCTTCTCTATAATTCACACCTTCAAAGACTTTTGGCTCAACCAAAACCTGCGCATATATTCCCTCAAATTCCATAAATTCAACCAATAGGCCTTAGTCTGATCATAATGACAACCTAAGGAGCCCTTTTGATCAAATCATAAGGAAGAACCCAAAGAAGAGGTAATGTTTTCACCACTATCTTTCAAGTTCCTTCTCCTTCAACTTCTTCTTTCTTTGTTATTCCCATTATAAAATACTAACTCTAGTTTTTATTATATACTATGAGGTTATTATAAATATTGTACAACCATATTCATTATTCTATCTATCCTTTGAATGACATGTCACCATACGTGTGTACGTACGGCTTACCGTCTCCACGTCGTGGTGTAATTGTTATTCAAAACATTATTATTTGGATGGGTATTATAATGATGTGTAATTCATGTAAATAATATATATAACATGATAATGATTTTGTATATATGATATACCATCCAGTTATATATTATTTTAATATCAAAAGAGTGATATTGTAGCTTGTGCGTACGTACGGATTATCGTCTCCACGAACGCGATGAGATTCATTCCCCATCGTATCTATTAACGAATAAATTTCATTTGATGATTAAAAATAATTTTTAGAGACATGATATCATTCTTGATATTAATAATATAAATCCCATCCCTAATAAATATGGCTCACATAACAAAGAATATAAAGGAAAACTATTCTGTTAACACCCGAAATGATTATAATACTAAGATATTATTAACAAATAAATGTTAAAAGATCATATATTATATCATATTAATGTATATTATTCATTTATAATTTAATAACAATTATTTCATCATTATTCTAGAGGTTAACCAAAACTCAACCAAGGAAAAGTATAAGGTAAGGATTTATTTCACAATCTCTCTATTATCCGAGGTTGTTTATTTGCAATTATCTATTGGGACCTCTTTATCATCCACATCCATGTTTCTTAAAAATGTATTTCAAATCATTCTTAGTATTTTATTGACTATGGGTTAATGTCATTTATAACCTTGTTGACTTTTTATAAGATGTCTATGATGGAATATTTCCGGTTTTTTTTTCAAACAATTTTCATTTTAACCTTTTCGACAGAATTAAGGTAAGAATGCTTTTTTAACTTATACGGTTGGTGCGGCTATATTCCGCCATTATAAAATCTTCAAAGCTTCCCTTAAAATCTTATAAGGATATTTTCAAAGTAAATTTTTTATTTTATAATTATGTGACTTTTAAATGATCTCAAAAAAAGAGATATTTCTCTTAAATATTTTTGATTTCATCTATGTCAACATCCTTTGATTGATTTTAAGATTATTTGAAGATGGTTTATTTTGATACAAAACATCCATATTGTATTGATGATTTTGTGATAATTTTCACTGTGTATGTGTTATTTTTATACAATTCATGGTTTATTTAGAAAGTGTTGACATTTCATATGCTAGTTTTAATATGAATGTTTATGTTATGTTTAAACCTGTTCATATGAGGAATGCATTGAACTTAATAAGTAACGGGTGGAGCCCGTTATATCTCATCAATTCATCAGTTGGTCTCATGAGACAATCTAGTGTCTTGGCACAAGGCTTTGAAAAAATCTTATTTGTAGTCTTAGAACAAGGCATTGACTATGTGTTGATGATAGTCTGGCATTATGCTTTCCATCATTATGAAAGTTGTTATTGATATTTCATGTGATTATTCGACAAGTAGAATATCCATGTGAATAATAAAATGGAATTATTTCATTTTATTTTTTCCATATTATGATGAATTTGATGTTTAAAAGTCTTTTGTTTTAGTAATACATTTCTTAAATGTTTATGCTTATTTATGAATGTTTCTGCTATATTGTTATCTTTACTGGGCATTTGATCTCACACCTTTATATGCTTTATTTTTCCCAGTATGTGAAGAAGTATTTTATGAATAACCTGTAGGGATAGTTTGAGGGGATATGAGTGTGGACTATGGAGACTATGTTGTTGTGGTTTTCATTTTATGATGTAATGTAAACTTTATGAATGTCTCTAGTGATTCCAAGGCTACTAAACTAATCGGTACGTCGATATTTGATCTTTTGTGATCGTGAAAATATTATGTAATAATGAACCAACTATGGGTAACTGGGGTCAGGGAGTTACAGTTGGTATCAGAGGAAGTTTTGTACAAACCTTGGAAACTACATTTAGATAAACTCTGATTAGAGCACATAGACCTAAGATGTAATTTGAGGATTAGTATAGAAGAACTTCATAGAATTTTGGTGTTGTAAATATTTTGTGATTTTCCGAGAAATACATCCATGTATAGATACGAGCAGGTAGAGGTGGCTCTGGCACAGATGTACCTAGGGGTAAAACCTGAAAACACCGCTTTGAGCTAGACTCGAACGGGAACTGGTGCACGACAACATGCCTTGCTGCACTCTTGGTTACGACACTCCTGGGGGATATGCTTACGACAAGTCTCATTTTCATTACAAACCATTATGAAGGGTTTATGAGTATATACTTCCTCGATGAAAACATTTTTATGGTTACAGATTATATCCATAAACTGTTCAATTTATGTTAAGTGTTTTACATGTATGTATTTATGTAATGTGATTCATAAACAAATCTAGGGTATTCCATTGTTTAGAAATGGCGCCTAGTGGAAGAAATGGAAATGGTATCAATGCATGAAATCCATGTAGGGATTTACCTATGGCTCAAGATACTTATAGTGGAGCTGGTGATGCAACTGGTGTTGATCATCTAATCACCATATTGGGATAACTCACTCTGGTTATGAATAATAACATTACCCGTATGGAGAACCCTGATCCGCAGCATGGAGGATCAATGTTAGACCTCTTCATGAGGCAAAAACCACCAAAATTAAATGGGAGTACAAATCCCTTAGTAGCTGTGCAATGGATAAATTCCTTAGAAAAAATATTCCATGCCATGGGGAGTGGTGAAAAGGAAAAAGTTATCAAGGTATTTTACCACCTCATTAGAGATGTAGATAAATGGTGTTCATTGATTCTAAACACAAAGGAATATGATGAAGTATCAAATATGGAATGGAGGGAGTTCAAAGAGCTTTTCATAGAAAAATACTTTTCTCATGACCATCGAGAAGATATGGAAAAGCAATTTCTATGTCTGAGACAAAAGGAGGATGAGAATGTCAGAAAGTATGAGGCTAAATTTACAAGGTTAGAAAGGTATGTTGGAGATTATATACATAACCCATGCAGTAAGATTTATCGTTTCATTTATGGGTTAAAACCATTTCTTTGTTGAGCATTAGTGTCACAATCCTTTTCTTCGTACGAACATATTGTCTCATGTGCTATAAAGATAGAAAAATAATTCTTTATGTCTTATAACATTAAAGCAAATCAAGAAAGAAGAGATCTGCTGATCAATCTAGAAATGGAAATAAGTGGAAGAGAAGAATAGTTTAATATCCATCCTGTAGTAAATGCGGGAATAAATACCTAAGTACTTTCTTGAAAGGAATGTGATTATGTTACAAGTGTGGTGAAAAAGGCCCCCAAGCTCGTCATTGCAAGGGGAATAATGAAGCTACCGAGGTTCAATGATACAACTGTAGGGTGATTGGACATTATGCATAATAATTTCCTAAGAGTCAAGGGAACATACCTTAGAAAAGTCCTAGGGATCAAGGCCATGCTTATGTTATCACTACTGCTACGGTAGAAGCTCCTAAAGACATGGTGGTAAGTAATTTAATGGTTTCCTCAAGTTAATCAAATGCATTTTTTGATTTTGGATCATCGTATTATTTTATATCTTCCCAGTTTGCTAAGAAAATTAGATATTTCCAATTTTCTCTAACAAGGGAGTTATCAGTTAATAATTTTAATGGAAGTATCATTGCTACAAAGAAATGTGGATATGTTCCCATTAGGGCTTATAAATGTTCTTTATCTGTTGATCTCATCATCATACCCCTGATTAAATTTGATATAATCCTCAGTATGGATTGGATTTTAGACCATGATGCAATGATTTATTGTAAGAAGAAGGGGATTATGATTTTTGATGATGATGATAAGGAGCACATTATCTTTAGAGCAGAATCATCACCACCTAATTCTTATCTAGACCCACCCCTAGTTGCTCAACTAAATTCAATTATTGGTGAGGAATAGAATGAAATGATTGTGGTTAAGGAAAGGAATGTTCAAATAGAGGATGTGCCTATAGTGAAATATTATGTAGATGTGTTTCCAGAAGATTTACCCGAACATCCCCCAGAATGGGAAATTGAATTTCCCATTGATTTAATTTGTGGTTCAAGCACCATATCAAAGACCCCTTATAGAATGGCCATTTTGGAATTAGTTGAACTAATTAAACAGGTAGAGGAATTGAGTAATAAGGTATTTATTTTCCCAAGTGTTTCTCCATGGGGAGTCCCTGTCCTTTTTGTTATGAAAAAGATGGATTTATGATGTTATGTATCAACTACATGGAGATCAATGATATAACAATAAAGAACATGTATCCCCTACCTCACATTGATTATTTATTTAACCAACTACATGGAGCACAATAATTTTCAAAGATTGACCTTCGATCTGGATACCATATATTATGTATGAAGAAGGAAGACATTCCAAAGACAGTATTTCAATCAGGTACGGACATTACGAGTTTACAGTAATGCCTTTTGGGATGACTAATGCACCCTCTGTTTTCATGGATCTAATGAACAGAGTTTTCAAGGAATATCTTGATGATTTTGTAGTGGTATTTATTGATGATATCTTGGTATATTCCAAAAGCTATGAAGACCATGAAAATCACTTGCGCAATATCCTGAAGACTCTTATAAGACATGAATTATATGGGAAGTTTAGCAAGAGTGAATTATTGCTTTAGGAGATCTCATTTCATTGCCATATTGTATCTATGTATGGAATCTATGTTGATCCTTCTAAGACCAAGGAAATCCAAGAATTTCTAGCACCGATGAGTATAACTGAGGTACGGCGTTTTATTGGTTTAGCAGGTTATTATCGGCATTTCATCTAGAATTTTTCCCGACTGGATAACCCATTAACGAAGCTCACACATAAAGGGATTAATTTTTTTTGAAAAAATAGTGTGAAGAATGTTTTTAAAAACTAAAGAGAAGATTAGTCAATGCTCCTATATTGACTATACCATCAGGGAATGATGGGTTCGTTATTTAAAGTGATGCATCGAAGAAAGGACTTGGTTGTGTCCTTATGCAGAATGATAGAGTTATTGCCTATGCATCATGACAACTGAAAATTCATGAGAAAAACAATCCTACTCACGATCTTGAGTTAGGAGCTGTAATCATTTCTTTGAAGATATGGAGAAATTATCTCTATGGTGAAAAATGTGAGATTTATACTGATCATAAGATATTGAAGAATATTTTCTCACCGAAAGAACTAAACATGAGGCAAAGGAGATGGCTTGAACTACTCAAATATTATGATTTCATGATACACTACCACTCGGGAAGGAAAATAAGGTGGCAGATGCTTTTAGTAGAAAGTATCATGGAGTTTTGTACAAGACGTGAGTTGAAAAGGATCCTATATACATGGATCTTGTAAAGATGGATATGGGAATCACCATGGATGGTGAAACATCAATTATTTTTCAAATTGTTTTCAAACCATATTTACTAGAAAGGATAAAGAGTTCTCAGACCGATGATGAAGAATTTCAAAAGAAGACTACATCTGTGAATGGTGGGAGATTGAGTGACTTTGTGTATGAAGATGGAATTTTGAAATTTGGGAAGAGACTTTGTGTTCCCAATATACCTATTCTAAAAAGGGAATTGTTGGATGATCCTCATAGTTCCAATTTCTCTATACACCCTGGGATCACAAAAATGTGTAGATATTTGAAGGAACATTTTTGGTGGGACGACATGAAGAGGGAGATTTCTGATTTTGTGTCAAGATGTATAGTTTGTCAACAAGTGAATGTTGGAAGGCAATAGCCTGGAGGACTCCTGAAACCTCTTCCCATACCAGAGTGGAAGTGGGATAATATCACGATGGACATTGTCATGGGACTACAAAAGACTCCTAGAAGGAACGATGCAATATGGTTCATTGTTGATCGTCTTACCAAGTCATCACATTTTCTTGCTATAAGGGAAGATTTACCACCTGAACGTCTAGAAAGGCTACATATTAATGAAGTTGGGAGACTTCATGGAGTACCCCTATCGATAGTTTCTGATTGTGTTCCCCATTTTACTTCAATATTTTGGAAGAGTTTTCAGAAGGCCTTGGATACTGAACTTAATTTGAGTACTATATACCACCCTCAAATAGACGGACAATCAGAACGGACTATTCAAACCATAGAATACATGTTGAGATCTTGTTCACTTGACTTTCAGGGTATGTGGGATCAATATTTACCTCTGGTAGAATTTTCCTATAACAATGGCTTATATTCAAGTATTTAGATGGAACCTTATAAAGCATTATACAGAAAGAGATGTCACACACCAACCTATTGGGATGACGTTGGTGAAAGAAAACTTGTAGGCCCAAAACTAGTGGAGGAAATGATGGAAAAGGTAAAGGTTATCCAAAACCACATCAAAGCAGATCAAAGTAGGTAGAAGATCTATGCCGATAACCGAAGGAAGGATTTGGAATTTCATGTAGGAGATCATGTTTTCTTGAATGTACCTCCATGGAAGGGAGTTATACGTTTTGATAAGAAGGGAAAATTAAGTCCCATGTACATCAGACTATTCGAAATTCTCGAACAAATTATGGTTGTAGCTTACCGTTTGGAAATGCTGCCAAGTCTCTCTAAAGTACATGATGTGTTCCAAGTATCACTATTGAGAAAATACGTGCTTGACCCCACGCATGTACTCACATAAGAGGAATTAGAACTAGAACCCGATTTTTCTTTTTGCGAAGATCACATCAGGATTCTTGATACATGAGAACAAGTACTAGGAAACCGGACGACTAGTCTAGTAACTGTTCTATGGAGAAACCATAAAATGGAATAGGCGAAGTGGGAACCCGAGGAACATATGATGAAGAATCACCCGGGTCTTTTCATGCGGCAGTATTCAAGAAATTCTGAGGATGAAATTATTTGAAGGAGGGGAGAATGTAACACCCCAAGATTCCATGGTACACTTCTCTTTGAATAATATATTAGCATGTGTTGTACGCAACATCGAGTTCAAACACACACCAGAACCAATCAAACTAACCGTTATGAATAGTAATACCCACTTTTTGAAATTTTATAAATTTTATCTTCAAAAATGGACTTCATTTTTTGATTCTGAATATCAAAATTATCTTAGGGTGAATTTTTGGTATTTTTCAGAAAACCTTCATTTTTTTAATGAATAGTGAAAAAAACATTGAGTTATAGTTTAAAACTGAATTTTAATTTAAGTAATTATTTATTTTATTTAAATTTAATTATGTTCAAAATAGATACCAAATACCTATATAATTTCAATGTAATTAATCTGATTTAATTTAGAATAATTTTAAATATATAAAACTTTTATTGAACTTTTCACCGCCTTTTACCCACCTCCTAGGAGAATTTAGAAATTCACAAAAAACATAATTTTACCGCTTTTTTAGTGGAATTTCAAAAATCATATACACACGATTAATATAAAGGAGTAAAATGTGGTTTAATAAGATAAAAATAATTTTTGGTGAATAGTAACTTTTTACTTTTATTTACCATGGTTAAGAGTAAATATGGTAATTAAGGGTAAAAATGATATTAATATTACCATAACACATGTCCTAATTCTATTGGAAAAGTGTATCTCAACAAAAAAAACCGTAGGAATAAAATATTATAATTTAGGTCCACTTGGATTAGATTAGGATATTTATTATTATTTAATTCAAAGAAGAATTAAAAGCGATAAAATCAAGGTTCAAAAACTAAAACATTTTTAATATAGGGATATAAAGAAGATACATTCGATTATAAATATTCATTAGAAATCTAAAAATATTTCCTACATAATGGTATTTTATTTATAATTTTTAGACATTGAATTATTTAATATATTTATGACACAATGGTGATGTAGTAATTACCTAATTAATGAAATATTAAAATAATTGATATTATAAATATAAATATAAATATAATTTGAGACTTCTTTGAATTAAAATAATTTTATAAGGTAATATGACATATTAGGATTTTTTATATAAAGTTTATTTGAAGTAATAATGATGTTATGAAATTATCAAAAACAAAATACCCGATAGTGAAAAAATTTACATAAAAGTGTTTTTAAAACAAATATTATATTATTAATTGATATTCTATTCCTAAAAATCAAAGGTTCGGCCAATGGAATTATATAATGATATACGTATCATTAATGGACCACATGGGGGACGCTTGGAGGTATATAGTATGTTTATTAACTATTTAATATAAAAATACAAAGAGACATGGTAAATGTCAAACTATTTAACTAAGAGTTAAATATAAATGATAAGGTTAATATAGTGACCCAGACCTGTATAAAATATATTTTTAAATTTATTTATACCCATCCCCACCATAAACTTTATATAATCCACATTTGAGCCATTAGAAACTGAATATAAATTTTTTATAAAAGAATATTTCTAGCTTTTCCAAAGGTGCCCCTCACCCCTCTTATAAAAGGACACTTCCCCTTCTCTGTAATCCACATCATAGAAACCTTTTGGCATCACCAAACCCTCCCCAAATATTCTCTAAACTTCCTTAAATTAAACCTAGATGCCTTAGTTTTATCAGAAATCCAACCTAAGGAGCCATTTTGATGAAATCAAAAGGAAGAACCCGAAACAGAGGTAATGTTTTCAACACCCTCTTTCAAGTTCCTTCTTCTTCAACTTCTTCATTCATTGATATTTCCATTATATAATAATAAATCCAGTATTTTCTATATACTGTGATGTTATTATAATTATGGTACAACCATTTTCATTATTCAATCCATCCTTTGAACAACATGTCACCATACGTGCGTACGTACGGCTTACCGTCTCCACATCGGGGTGTAATTTTTATTCAAAACAATATTATTTGGATGGGTATGATAATGATGTGTAATTCATGTAAATAATAAATATAGCATTATAATTATTCTGTATATATGATATACCATCCAATTATATATTATTTTAATATCAAAATAATGATATTATCGCTCGTGCATACGTACAGATTACCGTCTCCTTGAACACGATGAGATTCATTCACCTTCATATCCATTGAAGACTAAATTTCATTTTATGATCAAAAATAATTTTTAGTGAAATGATATCATTCTGGATATGAATAATGTACATCCCATCCATAATAAATATGACTTACATAACAAATAATATAATGGAAAACGAATCCGTTAACACCCGAAGCGATGATAATACTAAGATATTTTTAACAAATCAATGTTAAAAGATCATATATGATATCATATTAATGTATATGATTCTTGTATAATTTAATAACACCTATTTCACCATTATAAAGGAGGTTAACCTACCCTCAACCAAGGAGAAGTTCAAGGTAAGGGTTTATTTCACAATCTCTTCATTATCCGAGGTTGTTTATACATAATTATCTACTGGGACCTCTTTATCATCCACATCCATGTTTCTTAATAATGTATTTCAAATCATTCTTAATATTTTATAGACTCCGTGTTAAAGTCATTTATACCATTTTTGGATTTTTATAAGGTTTTTATAAAGGAATCTTTCTGTCATCTTCGAAACAAGGCCCTTTTAAACCTTTTTGACAGAATTAAGATAAGAATGTTTTTTTAACTTATATGGCGGGTACAGCTATTTTCATCGTTTATAAATTCTTAAAAGATTCCCTTAAAATATTATAGATATATTTTCAATGTAAATTTTTTATTTTATAATTATATTACTTTTAAATGATATCAAAAAATAGATATTTCGTTCAAATAGTTTTGATTTCATCAATGTCAACATCCTTTGATGGATTTTATGATTATTTGATGTCGGTTTATTATGATACAAAACGTCCATATTGTATTGAAGGTCTTGTGATATGTTTGACTATGGATGTGTTATTTTTATGCCATTCATGGTTTATGGAGAATGTATAGACATTTATTATGCCAGTTTTAATACGAATGATTATGTTATGTGTAATCTATTCATATAAGGAATCCATTGGACTTAAAAAGTGAGGGGTGGAGCCCGTCATAGCTCCTCGAGGCATCAGTAGTTCTCATGAGACATACAAGTTTCTTGGCACAAGGACTTGACAAAATCTTATTTGTAGTCTTGGCACAAGGCCTTGAATATGTGGTTTTGATAGTCTGGATTTATGCATTTCATCATTATGAAAGTTGTTATTGATATTGCATGTGATTATTCGACTAGTATAATATCCATGTGAATATGTAAATGTAATTATTTAATTTTATTTTTTCCATATTATACTGAAGTTCATGTTTAATAGGATTTTTTTAGTTATAAATTTCCTTAAATGTTTAGGTGTATTAATGAATGTTTCTACTCTATTGTTATCCTTACTGGGCATTTGATCTCACCCATTTCTATGTTTTATTTTTCCCAGGATGTGAAGAAGTATATTATGAATGACCTGAAGAGATAGTATGAGGGGATATGCGTGTGGAATATTGATACTATGTTGTTTTAGTTTTCATTTTATTATGTAATGTAAACTTTATGAATGTATCAAGTTATTCCAAGGCTACTAAACTAATCGGTCTTTCGATATTTGATCTTTTATGATCATGACAACATTATTTAATAATGCACTGACTCTGGGTAACTGGGGTCAGGGCATTACATATCCTTATAATTTTTAGCTATTTGATGACCCTCTACCTTATAGTGCTCAAGACGTCAAACACTTACAAGTGGAATGGCCAAAAATATTTTATAGGTTTTATTGAATTTTAGTTGTTAGTAGTGTAAAAGGTAATTTTTAATATTGTAATTGTAATTGTGTATTTGGTAGTTATTTAGGTTGGATTCCGTATTTTTTTAAGTTGACATTGTATGTTTTGAATGTTATATAGGTGAATGTTTAATTTTTCTCTAATTCTTGTTTTGGTCTACTTATGATGGTTTTTATTATATGGATTCTGGTCTAGGGGAGAGGGGTTCCAAGGGTGTGGTGGTGTTCAGTGGGGTGGGGGTATCCAGGGGTTTGTGAGGGTTGTCCGGTGGGGTGGGGGGGCTATCCTGGGTGTTCATGAGAGTGGGGGGGGGAGACTAGGGGGTGGGAGCGTTTCCAGGAGGGTGGAAGGGCTATTCAGGGGAGTGAGGGCTGTCCATGGGGTGTCCATGGGTGTCGGGGTGTCCTGTGGGGTGAGGTGGTTTTTAGGGGTGTGGGAGGGTTGTCCAGTGCGGGGGGGGGGGGGTGTACAAGGTGTCAATGGGGATGGGGGGATAGTCTAGGGGTGGGAGAGGAGGTGCCGCCATCCCTTGTGGGGCTTAAAGCCACTGGAAGGTACTCATCACTCCCACATGTGAAGCTTGAGATCTCAAAATGTTTCACCAATGCTTTCTTCCCCTATAAACATCATTTATTCTGTCACCTTTAGGCTAGTATAACCAGGGGAAATGAAATCATGTGTGATGGTGTTTTTTCCTAGTTATACTGGCATGAAAGTGATAGAATGAATGATGATTACAGGGGAAGAAAGCATTGGTGAAAATTTTTGAGAGCTCAAGCTTCACATGTGGGAGTGATGAGTACCTTCCAGCAGTGTTCAAACCCCCGATGGATGGAGGCACCTCCTCTTCTAACAACATGTGTCCAAGGGCTATCTAATGGGTTGGGGCAGTCGAGGGGTGTGTGGGGGGGTGTCTCATAGTGTGGTGGGGGCTGTCCAGTGGGGTGTGAGGGTGTCTAGGAGGGTGGGAGGGATGTCTAGGTGAGTGGGGGGATGTTCAGGGGGTGTCCAGGGGTGTGGGAGCTGTCCAGGGGGTGGGGGAAGTCCAAGTGTGTGGGGGGTGACCAGGGGTGTTGTGGGGGATGTCTAGTGGGGGGGGGGGGTTCTAGTCTGATTTTGGTCGGATTATGGTATGTTTTTGGTTTTGGGTGTCCAGTGAGGTGGGGGGTGTCCAGGGGTGTGCAGGGGGTTGTCCAGTGGGGTGGGAGGGTGTCTAGGAGGGTGGGTGGGATGTCTAGGCGAGCATGGGGATGTCCGTAGGGTGTTCATGGGTGTGGGGGGATTTCCAAGGGTGGGTAAGTACAGGGGTGTGGCGGTGTCCAGAGGTGTGGTGGGGGCTGTCTAGTGGGGTGGGGGGCTATTTTTCGTAACTTTTTGGCCTATTTCCGGAGTTTGGGAGGGTTTTCCAGGGGTGTGGGAGTCTTTTCCAGGGGGTGGGGGGTATACCGCAGGGTTGGGGTGTTTTCCAGGGGTGTGGGGGGATGTACAGGGGGTGGTGGAGTTTCCCAGGGGTGTGGGGGATGTCTAGCAGGGGGTCCAGGGGTGTGGGGGTGTCGAGGACGGTGGGGGGTTGTCCAGGGGTGTGGGGGGTTATCATGGGGGTGGGGGCAGTATAGGGGTATGGGGAGGGGTGTCGAGGAGGGTGGGGGTTGTCCAGGGGCATGGGGGTTGTCTAGGGTAGGGGAAGTCCAGGGGTGTGTGGGGGTGTCCAGGGGTGTGGTGGGGGCTATCTAGTGGGGTGGGGGTTCAGGTTTATTTTTGGTAACTTTTTGGTCTATTTCAGGGGTGTAGAAGGGATGTCCGGGGGTGGGGGGTGGTGTCTAGGGGGTGGGGGGTTACCAGAGGGTGGGGTGGTTGTCCAGGGGTGTGGGGGTAGAACAGGGGGTGGTCACGTTGTCCAGGGGTGTGGGGGATGTCCAGGGGGTCGGGGTAGTCCAGTGGTGTGGGGGGGTGTCCAGGAGGGTGGGGGTTGCCCAGGGGTGTGGGGGGGGCTCTCCAGGGGTGGGGGCCGTCCAAGGGTGTGGGGGTGTCTAGGAGGGTGGGGGGTTGTCCAGGGTTGTGGGGGATGTCCAGGGGGGTGGGGGTTGTCCAGGGGTGTGAGGGGTATCCAGTGGTGTGGTGGGGGCTGTCAGGTTGGGGGGGGGGGGGTTCTGGTCTATAATTTGGTATCCTGTCGGTCTATTTCAGGGGTGTGAGAGTAATGTCCAGGGGTGTGAGAGTGTTTTCTAGGGTGTGGGGGGTATACAGTAGGGTGGGGGTTGTCCAGGGGTTTGGGGGCTGTCCAGGGGGTGGGGGTAGTCCAGGGGTGTGGGGGTGTCCAGGGGTTTGGTGGGGGTTATCCAGTAGGGGGGGGGGTCAGGTCTATTCTGGTTTGTTTTTGGTATCCTTTCGTTATGTACCAGGTAATTTGGATTGGCATAGTAGTGGTTCGGTTTTATTTAAGAAACCTATTTTTTACGTCGGTTATTTCATAACCGACCTAATAAATTGGAATGGATAGTTTATTACGTCAGTTATTTTAAAACCTACGTCGTAGATATGTTTTTACATCGGTTATTATATATCCGATGTTGGAAACCTCTTGGCAGACAGGTTTTTCACGTCGGTTATAAAAATAACCTACATGATAAATTCTTCGGAGGAGTGCATTATGACATCGGTTATGTAATAACCGATGTGAGTGGGTATATACCACAACAGTTATTAAATAACTAGTGTAATGAATCACGACTCCGAAGTGTTTTACACGTCGGGTTTTTTTATCAACCTATGTGTAAAATTCTTCGGATTTGTGTTTTTGACGTCAGTTGTAAAAACCCGACGTAAAAAACCATGTTTATAACATCTACTATAGTAACGTCATCCAACAGCTGACGTTACAAATTAAAAATAACCACCGTAAAAAACGTTTTCTGCACTATTGATTCCTAAATAAAAAAGTTATATTTAATATATACATGATTTATAACCATTTAAATTTTTATTATTATTTTTATTTCACTTATTAAAATGTAATATACAATTACTTAATCAAAAGTGCCTAATTTTTTTTTGAATATAATCAGTTTATGTGTAAAAACATACTTTGGTAGGATACTATGGTCAAAGGGGTGATTATTAAAACATCTAAAAATAATAATAATAACATAATAATAAAATATATAAATAAATTATACTTTTTAACCCATTCCTGAATCATGGTTATGAAAAATGAAATAGCATTACAATCACGAAGACGGCAGGACGTACAGATACATGGGTAACGTTCTAATTTGTCAATAATTACTATAGAAAAAAAGAAAGTAGAATTTATCGTTATATGAAGATAATTTTATCCTAAATAATATATTATTTAGTCATATATATGTATATATATATTTATTGGGATGTAAATGTGATCACATTGCATCGAGGAGGCGGTAGTCCACACATCCACGAACGATGTTTTCAATTTTTTAGTGTGTGAAGGGGTAATAAAGAAAATGATATGTTATATTACAAGAAATTTAAATATATCATGGATATAATATAGGTTTTAGGTATTCCACATATGATTAATTAAACTCATCCTTAATACAGCCCATGTAACGTGTGATGTATTACATTAATTTGAGGAGGCGGTAGTCCACATGTCAAAGAATGATGTTATCATATGTACACCCAGTGGAATGAATTAAAGTATTTGTTATGTAAGAATTTTAGATGTATTGATAACAAATAAATATCATAAATATATTATAAAAATATGGGGTCCGTTATAATTTCCAACCATGATAGGTAGTAAAGGAAAAATGAACGACCTCATTTCGTGAGGTGGTAGTTCACCATAAATGAATGGTAAGTTCGTTACCTATTTTATGGAATTGTGTGTAGTTGTATGTAAAAACCATATCATAAAAAAATTTAAGTATATTTAGGAAAATTATTTTATTATATAATCATGTAAATATAACAAACTTAGGCTGTGGAGACAAAAATAAAACATAAATGCACATTGAAGAAGTTTACCTCTTTCTCTGGTATCTTGTTTTGGTTTTCCCCAAAGGGATTCCTTGGTTTTATTTCATTCAAAATAGAGGCTTCTAGGATGAGTATAAATATGTTGGGAGAATATATTTTCAGATTTTTTAAGAGTCAATGTGGCATGAGATATATGATAAAGGGGGGAGTGAATGTTGTTTTATAATGGAGGGGGAGTGAAATTATTGTAAATACCAAAATGTATACACTATTGGGAGGTATCTCTTACAACATGATACTATAAAATGGAAAAATAATGGAGTAATGTTTAATTATGGTCGAGAAAAACCCCCCACAAAAAAAGGAAAATAATTTTTATCATTCGGTTTCTTTAGTCTTTTATTTTCCCTATTTTGTTTCATTAATGTAACTGCTTACCTATCCTAAGTAATTTAACCATAAAGAATAGATTAAAGTTATATTTATTAGAAAATATAGACCCACTAAATATTAAATATGATATCTAATTTATAATATAAAAATAACATATTTTTATAAAATTAATTTTAAAACAATTGCATCTAACAGATAAAAAATGATTTAAACTGAACTGTGCTAATAATATTTTTTCTATCTATGGGTCAATATGTTAATTATAAAAAATCATTTCTTCCATTAGTGTATGATATTTTATATTTATTACTACTTATAATAGACTTGATAGAGGATAATATTTTTGTTACTTTTAAATTATTTAACAAAATATCATTTTTTTTAAAACAACATTAATGTATACTTTGAAATTATTTATTTTATTTAAAACTAAAAATTATCAAAAAATTAATGGAATTAAAATATATTATGTTCACATATTTGTAACATGATATATTAATGTACAAAAAATGGAACACAACAATTCATTAAATTTACATTACTTTTAACATTTTTAGCATCAATAATTTTATTTAATTACTAACTAAATAATACATGAATTAGAGTTTGATAAATATCTAATGTAACTATATCATCTATAAAATCTAACGTTAAATCTCCATGATATAAAAAACTCATTTACAGTGAAAAATATTTTTTATAATTGAGACATTATATGGGTCTCTTTCATGAACATGTGTACCACTAACTCATAAAATTAAACCCTATAGGTGATGTGGTAGAAGTATTGGTAGCCAATGGATTTTGGACATGTTTATAGGTCATTTGGTACCTTAATATTATGATTTAGTCCCTTGTTAAGATTATTTTTACCATAATCACAGTAATAATTTTAATCAATTTCACTAATATTTTTATTCAAAAACTAGTTTTATATTATTAGAATATAAATATTGTATTTATTTCAATCTTATATGTATATATGTCCAAAATAAATTCACAGAAATAGAAAAATTAAATTTAAAGCTAATCCTGCAGATGTGGGAATAAATATGTCTTTTAAAGAGAAAATTTTCAAAATTTCATTCAGTCTTTATAAATAAATTAAATATAAAAATGATTCTAATTAGATAACATGGATTAATAGTTATGTAATTGATCTATTATGGATTTAAAAAAATTTAAAATATAAATTAACATTAATAATTATTTAAACAAAAACACAATTGTTAACATGAATGTTGTATTTTTTACTATTCATAAAAACTGATACATCTTGGAAAACAAATTACACCCTAAGATAATTTTTATCTTCCACTTTATAATATGAATTTTATTTTTCTATATAAAAATTATTTATTATATAAATATTATTAAGTTTTCAAGACATAGATTTCAAATAGGATCCCCATTAAAATGGAGGTAAAACTTCCATATTAAATAATAATATTAAAAGTTTATTATTGTTTCGTATAACTCAGTATTTAGTGTAGCATATGTTTTATAAAAAACTCAAAATTAATTGAATCATAAGATTAAAATGATGTTGTGTATAATTGAAGCCAGAAAGTGCATTATTTCTAATAAAATCTATCTATAAATTTAAATTAATTTGGAAGATGGTATTTCTTAAAATCTGGGGATGTTTCATGGTATTCGTAGAATCACCATGGATTCCTATGTTCTATTAAGAAGAGTTATAATACTCCCATTTTCTTGTTGTTGAATAAAATATCTGGGGAAACATGAGATGTTTCATGAAAACCCTTCCAGGGAGAAATGTGACAATATCATTAAAGATTTCCCATCTGGTTGTAATTGTGGAATGATCTAGGTTGTTCCATATAATCTCACATTATGTGATTGAATGAACACTATTTAAAATGTCTCAAAAAAAATTTTATATTAGGATGAAGAGTCTCCATTCCTATAATAAGATTCTGTATCATTCCACTTCCTTGGAAGTAGGTGTCCATCGTCCTCTTATTCCAAGCATTAGAATTCTCATAATTTCTAATAGGTATCAACATGATTACTCTACCCATAATACCTATGATTTCTCTATATACCATTATCGTTCAATTAACCATCTCTGTATAATATATTATAAAATTTACAACAATCTTCAAGTGTATCTCTATCCTCAAACCCAATTCAAAAATGTATGCCTTTTTTGGTTGCATATCCAACAACTTCTGGTGTAAATAATTCAATATTCCAAACTTCACCCACATACTGAGTCATTGACAGATTCTCCTACTTCAATATTATAAAGTATGTTGTTCGAGAAATTATAAAATTGTGAGGATAGAATTGTATGTTGTCCAATTCTTCAAAATCATCCCACGTAATGCCTTAGTATGATTGTTCCTAAACTTGTAGATCCCACCACAAGTGTGCTAGATTCTCTAGCATGTATATTTCCAACATGAATTTAAATTCATATTGGATGCCTAGTAAATCAGTGATTCAACATATACAATTCATCCAAAACTCTTATTTTTATGCTTTTGAGTCCCCCCAAATGATGTGTGGGTTTTTCTTTTAGAACGGAAAATAATGATCAAATTTCCTTGGTTAAACATTTATATTCCCCCTATCCTAGAACTAAAAACACTACAAAATACATCAAACCAAATTTTGGTTCACATGTGGATTAGGTGTGACCACATTCTAAGAATTTTATTCTGATTGGCTTTTATGATGCCTATCTAGTTACATTTTCTTCGAACAAAAGTAAAAATGATTTAGTTTCACAATATTAAAACTAAAGGTTTAGAAATTTTAAATTTACCACATCAAACATATCTGTTTAAGGATTTTAAAAAATTCAAAATTTTCATTTTTAAAACCATTTTTGAAAATTCCATCTTTATTTTAAAAATAAAACCATTTTAAACTATTTTATAAAATAAATTCATTTTCACAGAGTCATAAATCATTACTCAAAATGAATTATGAACTATTAGTATAAATTAATTTCTATTAATGCATGTTATACTCTTCTCACCATCAAACCCCATTATTATGATGTTAATATTCCTATAAGTTTTTTAAAATACTCTTGTATCAAAAATCCCTTGTAACATAATGTTTAGAAAAAATAAGTTAGGTATGCATTTTTATTCAGTATATTTCAATTGACAATAATTTTACTTGTTACTACCACAAAAACTAATGGACTGGACTAGAATTATTTTCCAATCTATATGAAGAAATAAAATGAAACCATTTGTAATATTCTTCCCCTCACCCATTGTCATGGGAAAAGGAAGAGGTGTTATTGGGCCTATGGTTACATTACTAAGACACCAATGGAAGGAAATAGATGCCAAGGGAATCATAAACAGTCAAGGATTATTTTCTGATATAAAATAAAAGAAATGAACCAAGATAAACATAAAAAAGAACAACTATAGGATGTGTAAATACAAAATAAAACTCATGGAAACCCAACCCAAATCAAACTATATCTGAGTAAAATGTGAAAACCATGACCAAAAAAATCAAAGACTCATAATATATAGACTTAACAACTAGAATCCCAATCCATGATCAAAATACCCATTCTAATCCCATGGTATCAAGATTCATTAATAAATAAATGAGATACCTTTAATTACCTATGTCTCGATATAAAATATCTATAAATGCTCCAAAGTGACTAAGTAGGGTAGAGTACACAACTCAGAAGAATTTCCCAAATTAATTCCCAAATAACAATACTTTTATAGAAAATGTTACCACCATTTTATACAAAATTTATATAAAACAATTTAAAATAGTTTATATCAGAGCCAAACCATTTTATATACCAACCTATTTTTTCATGGAAAGAAGATAAATAATTCATTAAAACCATTTCTCAAATTCAATTTTGGCATAACCATTCCATTTGCATACATTAAAAAACCATACATGCATGAAATAATCAAACTAACTCTACTCATGTGTGTTGCGTCATACTTTCACCATGCCTTAACTTAGGGATCCATTTTTATGGGGAAATTTTCATACCCATATCCATCCCATTTTGATGGGGGAAACATCCAACCCTTATTCATCCATCTTTTTGGAATGGAAAACATAATTCCCTTATTTATCACAAATAAACATGACCACATGACATTTATTTTAAATAAAATATTAATTTAATTGAAAATAATTCATAATTTTTTTTCAACAGTAAAAACCAAACAATAATTTTAAAACTATCATTTTAAAATCAGGATCCAAATTAATTTTTTATAAAACCAACCTATTTAATAATTTCCATAAAACCATCACTAGATAAGTTTTCCATCAAGGATCACACATCAATTTTAGAATTCAATTTATTAAATTAAATCTAGTCAAAACTAATAAGTGAAGTTACAATCAATAGGATTCTAGAGTAAATCCACCTACCTCTCAATGTTTCGAAAAATCGAAGAAGGGAGTATGGCTTCCAAACCTAGGCTTGAAACTAAAAAATTCATCCTTAGATAATGTTATGATTGCTAAAAACAACCATATATATCATGATTAGAATCACAAAACATGTATAAAAGTATTATATCAATGATTCCAAGAGAGGGTAGAAGAAGAAAACTAAGGAAAACAACCAGAAATCATCACAATCTGATGAATATAGCCTCCAAAGCACATAGATTAACCATAGAATCACTTCTGAATAAAGATGAATGTTCTTTCCAACTGTTGGAAGGAAAGGAATTCATTTTTTGGCCTATCTAATGTAAAATTGAATTAATTACAAAGTTATTGGTATTAGATCCAAAAAATCTGTATCTATATTTTAACAGTTCATGGTTAGGGCACACTATTAGGAAAAATGTGTGCTAACCATCTATAAGACAGTACCTCAAAACACCCCTCTCAAGGTTGGATTTCATGGTTAGAAAAACCATGGACCAATCATCCTAAAAACCTCTATCCAAAATCTCATGGTTTCTCTTGGGTGGATGCACTATTTGCCCAAACCGTGTGCATACCCAATGACAAGTGTTTTAGTTGAATTATTTTTGGGAGTAGTGTCCTGGTTTATATTAACTGTTTTGAAATTTAAAACCTCTATGAAATTCAAAAAATCATTATAAAACTCCTCCAAACATCCTGGATCTTAACCTAATAAATGTATATGCATAAAATACCTAAATAAAGGGTCTCCCAACTTAAAATAGGGGTGCTAAAATACCATTTTAAATGGTTTTCCAAGACCATAGGGAATACCAAGACTCTTTCCAAATAAAAATCAAGGGTCATTTCTCATAGAAAAATAAATCCAAGGTGTTAACTACTTTTAAATTCCCAAACAAACATATAATGAATCATCACATGGAATTCATAAATTCACTACAAGAGATAAGAAAATTTCAGGGTACCTCGTATATAGTGATTAATAATGACCATACCCTATCCCATTACACAATTTAAAAATCACATGGAACCTATGGAAGTTAACCATACCTAGATCCCAAAGCACATTAATTACAGAATATTAATACATGAAACATTTGGTGAAATATTAATGGAACCACCTACAGTTATATAGTGTAACTATTGATTTATCTGTGCTTGAACAACTATATTAAATCATATCTAAAAATATCCATTAATAAGAAACAGATCCCATACATTATACCATAATTCGTTACTCTCTAACTATAATTATTTAAAATCAATTAATGAATTTAATTTAAGTGAAATAATTTTTAAAAACCCACCCAGCATCCCTGTTACTCTAAGACAAAAAGATAAATTTAAGAAAGTTCCAAGGCATATATCAATTAACATGATATTAAAATACCCATGGAAAATTCTTCGGTCGCCCACCCATTCAAAAAAAATTAGTTTAAAAACAAATTAAAATCACATAGTGATATACATTTATTTGAAAATTTATTATTAGGTGGAATTTAACTGCTTCGGATATCCACTATCAAGAACAACTAGAATACGTTTCATATAGGTTATATTTCACTATCCCACAGTAAAATTTTTATTTAAATCTCCAACCTAGGGAAGGAAAAATTAGATGTTATGAAGTGTAAGAACAAAAGAGGAATGATAAGAAAGTTTTTACTTCATTTACGATAAAGAAATTAGCATATTCCATATGATATATATAGGGAAAATAAAGATAATGGAGATGCGGAGAGGGATGTTTTCTGTCTATTTCAACCACCAAGTGGGGGAAACCCCAAAGGGGGATGAAATAAGGGGTCTTTAAAGGACTCCCTTACCACTCATTACAACAAATAGTTCCATCCCCACTAGGTACCTAATTCAGTTAAAATGCTAAATGGATCCCTATCAGCCACCCAGTGTAGCTCCGTTGTATGGTTAGTGGGACTCCATGGTATCCAACCCCCTTGGAGTTAGACACCAGGTAATTGGTACCATAAAATATGTACCCAGTGGCTCTATGTTGTTTACATTTATAAACAAGTTCATTTTTTCCCAGATTCTTTCCCCCAATAACACCCTAAGCCTTTGAGAATACATCAATGAATCCTAAAATTAATATTAAAATCTTGTAAAATAAATCCAAACAATCAATTTAGACTCTCTCTACTGAAAATACATAGGAATTTAATTTTCCCAATGAGATTACCAAATCATAATGATATGATTCGTTATAAAAGTCCCACTATAGGGATTATCAACATAAATAAGAATTTAATATTACTTACTGGTTATTTTTTATTATATAACAATTAAATTCAACTTCTAATTCAAGATTTTAGATGAATTATAGTGTTATGAATTATGAATCCATATTGACTAGATTGGATTTTCAATGAAAATTCATGATCTAATCCTTAACATGAATGTCTTATTTTAAAAATTACATACTGGATCAAACTTAAACATATTTATGGTCAATCAAGTGTAATAAATATAAACCATTTATCTTAAGAATAAATTTTAGGAAAACCAATACCAACCTTATGTGATATGAACCTCATCACTCACTCATGATTTCTAAAAATGGGTGAAATAATGAAAACGCATAGGATCATACCATCTCAATTGTAGGATCATACTCTTCATCAATTATCATCCACATGGGAAGTACCAATGCCATTATGGAATAATCAAATTTGGTATGGTATTGGAGCCAAATGTGAATCTTCATACCTGTATCCTAGAATATGAAACAAAACTCATATTACTATAAACATCAATTATAATCTAATTTAATATATATATTTGGATAAAAGAATTAGGTGATCCCCACCATATGATTTCAAAAATATTTTCAAGGATACATAATCATTTAAAATAATGATTCCCAAGAAATATCACTTCTCAAGAGAAAACCATGGTGGAAACCCAAAATTTTGACTATATGGACCCACTCCATTTTTTATGACATGATCCTTCCCCTAAAAAACATTATATAGGTAAGTCATCCATAATATATAAAAACCAACTATAAAAATTATTATAACCAAAGGAAACCTCAAAACTAACTCTAACAACACACATGAATACCTCCTAAGTATATGGCTGGACCTTTTTACTTCTTTGGCATAGCCAATGAAAGTTCTTATCGACATCCCAATTAACCTCAACTAAGAAATTCCCCTCACTAACTATAATTAGATATTGTTACAACACAAGGATCCATAACTTATATTTTTGAACACATTCACGGTTTCCTTACCTAACATAAAACTAATTCACTCTTATAGAGAATAAGAGTATGATTCAATCGTAACATCTTGTATCCCTCTAAGGAGTTAAAATTATTTCACAAAAAATAATAAATGTTATAAATTCCATATCATTCATTCACCATATACCTTCTACTACGTGTTATGATGATTTTAAACCTATGCAGTCCATGAAATGTTTTATAAGATTCTATTTACAATAGATGATTCCTTTTTTACAGATGATATTCTATGAGTGATTTTATTGAACATTATTCATTTATGCCAATCCACTATACTGATATTAATTCATCAATGAATGATACCTTAACCCATCATGTCTTATATTTATTTTAACCCAACTCAAAATGACATACCTTATCAAACATTAAAGACCAATATTTAAATTTCAAGATAAAACTATAGGCCAATTACAAAACCTTACCAATTCCGGGAATGAAAAAACATTCTTAAAAAAGAATACATGGTGTTTACACTTCCATCATAACTGAATAAATTAGTAATCAAGACCAACCTCTTTATCCCCAATCACAGAACAATCATATTAATTCATAAAGAATCTTCCCAAGCTTCTTAAAAACTAGTTCACATAAACCTTTACACCTACTGAATCAAATTAGAATCAATCACTTACCTTCATGTTAAATTAGAATCAACTAACTCGATGATCCAAATGGATTATAACCAATTTTTTATTACTCATCAGCACTAACATACCTTTAGACCTATTAAATCACTATAGAGAGATCTATATCTTTATCCCACGGTAATGTGTCTTCAACCAAGCCTGGTGGTCATCTAAACTGATGCTTAACCCAGTTCATCGAAAGGACCAAAGGCTGTTCCTGATCCCCATGGGCTACCACTAGTTCTCGAGTATTAATAACCACAAGTGGGAATGATTTCCACAAATGTAAATGTGTAAAACAATTAACAATTTAAAAAACAAAAACGGAGAATCATAACCAAAAAATTCTTTAACAAAATCTAAATTTGAGTTATAATCATAATGAAAAAATCAAAAAGGGATACTACCAAAAAGGGACCAAAATCCCAAAATTACCAAAAATAAGGTGACCAAAAACCATCTCAAAAATAATCACATGGAAAGAGAAAACCACACTCAATCTATCTCCATAACACCTCCCACGAATGATTTTTAACAACCCAAACCACCATCTCTATAACCATTACCATTTTTGGTATTGAACATTACCAAATATACTAACACCCAAATGTGAAAGTAGGGAATGAGAAAATTCCCATCAGGATTCACCCTAAGAAAAGATGCAATGTTATAAAAATTAAAAAACAAATATCATAAAAGTTCTCATTAAAAGGAAATGCAAGAGAAAAAAATAATGAATGAATCTTTGAATGAGAAATATTTTTTAAGAATCAATCATTGAAGAAGACACAAATTTAAAGAAGGAACACTTTCAAGATTCAGGGTGTGAAATAATACCACACAAACATTTCACACACCTGATCATTAACAACCATCTCAATCAACAAATATTGATTCTAATAATAATCCTAAACCCACCTCCCATAAATGATATAAGGGATCAACCACCAATCCTACCCACTAAAGGGTTGTTACTATCCATATGAACATGTATATAAAAATATAATAACACATGAAATCCATTATTTAAGATTTGATTAATTATTATTCCCAAAATAGGTTATTTATGTAAAAACCAATCAACTTATTATTGATTTTTTTAATTAATTGAAACCTATTTACAAAAATGTTTTCAAAAACATTCCTAAAATTTTCTTTCAAAAAACCATTTTCCAAAACCATTTTCCCTTTTGAAAATGAGTTAACTATCACAAGAAGTCGAGAATATGTTAATTACCCCTACATTCTTCGAATGATGCATGAACTCAAACACTCTTTCCACCATTGAATATGTGTAAAAAAATAAATAACAATAAATAAAAATATTAACCCAAAACATGGTACATGAATAGACAACTAAACTATAATAACTAAATCATGAAACTACAATCTCATAACCCAGATAACATTGGCCTACACTGTAGATGTTTTTTTTGACATATCTATCTGGTGTAAATCCCAAGTCTCGATCATTCGTAACTACATCTACCAAGTCACCATATAATAAAATAACAAAAAAAATTATCTAATAATATTTTATAACCCCCTAAAATGGTCCATCCAAAACAAAGGTCAATCTAGTCGTGCCACATGACCTGAGGTGCTCCTCCCTATACGATAAAGGATTTTGACTAGTGGAAAGAGTCCAATAACAACATTGAGACAAATAAGCTTAGTAGAATAATAAAAATAACAACTAAATAATGAACCATCATATAATAATAGATTAAAAATAATGTATTATAGTTAAAGTTTAACCATTACTAATAAACAAATATTAATAAGATATATCAAGAAGAACCCATGAAACAACAACACATCATGAAGATACTCATTAGTCATATTAAGTACATGATAGAAAAAAGTAGAATAAAGTAATTATAAATTAATCATAAAACCAAAATATCTATTAGACCATCCCCTAAAACCCATATAATTACACAAGCCATATCCCATATACAATCTGTTAATAGAAAGTGAAACATGAAAATCTAAATGGGAACTAATGTTCTCATGTAGTGTGTGATAAAATACTCAGTTGGGTGCCACCAACGAGGTTTATTGTATATGATAAAATATATATAGTATAGATACATGGAGAAAAATAACACATTAATAATTAGAATATTGGAAATCATGTATAGTCATTGTGTATTAACCATGCAACCAAGGCACCTAACCCTACCATGTTCTGTGAATTTGTAATCATGTCTGACATATATAAACCAAATAAGAAATAAATAGGGGAAAATAGATACATAACCTGAATAGTATAGTGGAATACCATTTAGGAACGATATACCATATATATTCTTGGGAATACTGAGTGATTAGGGATCCTCTAACACTATGTTGTTTCCCCCCCAAAAAATAGGATGAACAAACACCTAGGTGATGTGACTCCACACGATGATCCCAATGTCCCATGTCTGCCCCAAATTAGAAACACCTCATCATTATTAGTGATATTATATGAAAATTATCTAGTAAATTAAAATAGAACTAGACCTATATATAATAGAAATTAGGGATCACCTCACTTTTTGGTAGTCTTTCTGAATTTGTAAAGGGTGAAAAATAGGGTGGTGTAACTCACACCCTAATCCCTTGGTCTCCTAGTCATAGTGTCATATATAGATACACAAATATGGTGAGGATACATTGGAAAATAATTATAGAAATGTCCCTTATCATTTCTCTCAATTATCCATAAATCCATACCTAGTATTCTACTGGAGGACAATACCACATAAAACTCAATAAAATTCATACTGATCCATCATAATACTCTATATCACCTCAAAAATAATATATATCAAAACATTAAATCATAATGATCCCAAATATCTCAATTCATAACCAATCATCACCTCTAAATGATAATCACTCATGGATACACTAAAAATCATATTCCCTTCAGTATCATATCACCTCATGAGATCATAATGGAACTCCCATAATCCCTTATTTACATAAACATTTCGCTATAAAACACCATAGGGTTTGATAAATAATGAATTCATCCTTCAATACAAACCCAAATTCTTTCCTCACAAGGGGACTATGGAGACACCATTTTAAACTTCCTGAAGGGAGCACCTTTAACAGAATAGTTTTAATGTACCAATAATCCAAACATAATACACTTTTAAGTCACTCATACCATAACTATTATCCATAAAGGAACACTCCAATAAACCATACATGAAAACTCACCAAATAGCATGCCCTTGAATAATTACTAATATCTAAGAATTGATATTTCCAACCTAAGGAACACATATCACTCACACTGTACCATTACCAAAGTGTTTAAAATACGATAAGGTACACCAAGACTCATTCCATATAATACGTAATGTTATTAACTCACTAGATCCTCTACTCAAAGTGTAAACCACATAACAAGAAAAATTTCAACCAATTAAAACTAAATCTATGACATTAAAAAATTTAATACACTAGACAAGATCATTTTGGTACCCCTTATGAAAAACACTCAAAAACGGTCTTACCCTGGATAATTACATAATTTAAAAATAATGTAGTCCGTATATAATATTATTTAACTTATAATCTGAAGAACATACATGCCTGAAACATGAATATACGTAACATATGGGTAAATATTATGGGAACCACCTATAATTATGTAGAGTTATAGTTACCTCATCTTCCCTCTCCCAAATTTATATAGAACTATCGATGTATAGATTTTGCAATGAAATTGATCCCGTATATCGTTCCACTATCTATCTTCAATTAATTATAATCATTTAAAATTTATTAATATATTAAATCCTAGGGGAATAATTTAGAAATACTCACCTAGTGTCATCATAACACTATGGGCTATGACCAAATAGCATTAATGGTCCAACTCATATACATGATACCATTACTCCTAGATTCCCCATAAACTGATACTAAATTTATCCCAAATTTAAAACTAATTTTATGGAATGAAAAAATAAAATCACTAGGTGGAATAGCTTTATTGAAATAGAGTGAAATGGGTGGAATTTTCCTCATTAATTTTTATTTATAAATTACACCAATAATTGTTTCCATATTGATCAAAATTTAGTATTACTTATTAAAATAAAATGTCAACACCTATCATAGAAAATGTGAAATCAAATGATAAAATTGGAATAACAATGAAGGTACAATGGGGAAAAGATGCCATGTTTTGGCATGAGGAAAATTGTCCACCATAGATCCATGGGAGATGAAAGAGAAGGGGAGTGGGATGTATAAACTATATTTAGGCCATATAGAATACGAGTCCATCATAGGGTTATGAAAAAGGGGTATATAAATAACCCCCTTTCAACTCAATATCTAACAGTCTTATCCCTTATGAGTAAATTAAAAACATATATCGGGTACCCAGTCCCCCACCAACCACCTAGTTTAGCTCCATTGACAAGGATATCAACTTATAGGTGCTCTAACCCCACTGATTATGACAGTCCAAACCTAGTTCCCTATAATGGGTACTCAGTGTCTTCCAAAAACTAAAATCAAGTTGAAAAACTACCTCAACCATTTTTTGTTCCCCCCTAACACTAAATACTTACAAATACTCATATAAAAGTCCATAAATTAATATAAAAGCATGGAATATTAATCAAAACCACTAACTAAGACTCCCATTTCTCTCGATCCTCCAAAATTGAATTCTCCCCTCATGATTACTAACCCAAAATGACATGGGCCACAAAACTTCAATTGAAATTCCAAATTTTTGAGGTTTTTTTTACTCAATAAATACATCAATTCCATCATAATTGTAACACATATTACCCTTAGACTAAAACTAACCATTAAATATATGTTTATAAACTTATTACTAATCAAAATAAATGTTGAATAAAAAGTTAAATCAATTATCAATCCTATCATGTAACTCCATCAATGTATATTAGATAGTTTATAGTATACGTTTATCAATTTGAACTATTGTATACATTCATCCAGAATATAACATTTTTATTTAGGCATTAAAGTAGTTAATAACACTGGAAATGATCCTTTCAAAAATTTAGACATGAGACACAGATTTACAAATATTTAATAAAAAAATAAATCATAATCACATTATAATTTACCCATTCATTATGGATATTCTATAATAAAAAAAATAAAAACATGAAATTTGTTTATAATAAAATTTATTTTATATTATATTTTGATATGATATTCACAAATATATGATATTTTACATGAAATATAAATATTTAATATTTTATATAAACAATTAACACAATATGAATACATATTACACAATTAAAATATCATAAATTTAATAATATATGAACATCGATCATATCCATGATTAAAACTCATTTTTATATAATCAAAATACTTTCTCAATTTATGACCTTAATTTTTACATTTCAAATTAACAGTTATGAAAAATATATATATCAATATAATCCTTTTTATATTTTTCCATAATTTATAATTTATAATAAATTTATAAAGCACCTTATAATTTCTATATGAAAATTTTATATCTAAATTATAAATTGTTTTTATTATTCATATAGTACTTTAATAATAAAAATTATTATCATGGTTATTTATTTACTAAATTATTCATAAAAAATAATTAAATATAATCATTTTATATTTAATTAATTCTAATAAGAATTATAAATATAAAAAATATAACAAAATTAATTTTTATGTATTCTAATAAATTTTTATAAATTATCACATTCAATTCATAATAAAAAAATGTAAAAAACATATTTATATACTTTTTCATATGTTCTTACAAAATAATTTTTCATTATCATACTTTCTAAAATACTAACAATGACATGTAATACTACCTTTAGTTCCATCAATTCTATTTCATAGTTAAATTATCAATCATAATTTCTGATAATGTTTGGAAATATTATGACCCTTTACGATATGATTTTTGTGGCTTGTGATATGTCATTCAGTCTAGAAAATTGTATTTCACAAAAATAATACTTATCATTATTGGAATATGCTACACATATTTTTACCTCACATAAAATTCATATTAGTCCCATAGTTAAAAAACCCAACATATGACATTTTACAATATAAAAACAATTTATCTACACTAGATCGTTTTTTATATGTTCTTATATCAGATATAATTAGATTATTAGATAATGTGATATCTTATACTGTAAGACATGTTTTACATCAAAAAATTAATTATTTTTTATATTAAGAAATAAAATATACATTTATTTTGTATTTTCAACATCATTTTTTGAATCAATAATAATGTAATTTCTATGATACAATTTATGGGGTTCTAAGGATAAAATAACAATCGCTAAAGTTGTAATAGGAAATAAGTAACCACAAACCAATATCTATATTAATTGAAACAAAAAAAACATATGGACCATAAAATTAAGAGTACGTATAATTTACACCAATGTTAGCTGAATCTCCTTGATGCAACCACTTAGTTGGTGAAGATCATTGAGAGGATTCCAAAATACTCCTTCCTCAAGGATGTTGAAATAGGCTAATGAATATCCTAACATTTAGGAATGATATTATTTATGACCATGGTTTGATAGTACCTTTCAAAGTGTTGAAAAATGATAATATAGCTTAGGATCAAGATAACCATCATGAACCATAAATTTTTTGATTAAAATCCATTCATATGGTTCAGTTTTATTTATATTGGCCTTATGGAATACCCCAAATACTTCCATGCATTTAATTACATGTTCATAGTAGTTGAGTAAATTAAATACAATTAAAAAATATTTATAACTCTTTTACCATGAATTTACCATGTAAATTTATTTTTTTCTACCATATATTTTATAAAATGAAACAAGAAAAATTATTACATCCATAAGTGGAATAAAATGGTTGATTCCACATTATACATAGAATATGATTAAAACACACCACAATTATTGTGATATTTCCATATCATACACTATGATATGGATTTGATAGTGGTTTTATGATACCATAATATATCAAAAGACGTGATCCCCTTGGACCCCTTCTTGGTTGAGAATATTCTAGTGTTACACCTCAAGCCCACCTTTAATTGTCCATGGGATGGTTACTAGTACTGAGTGGGCATATCATTAAAGATGGGAGGCTATAGACTAATTCTCTTAGACACATCTCATATAAAAACACAAAATGTGTTATACATACTACATAAGTAAATAAAAATGAAAAAAAAATATGTGTTGTGCTTGAAAAAAGTTCTAGAATTCACAAAATACTCATCTAAAGAAAAATAAAATAGTACATGCGAAAAAATAGACACCTAATAATAACCAAAGATGGGAAGACAAAACAAAACATCACTAGTGAAGAAGTACATATGATCCTGACCACCTAACACAAACACCATCCAATAAAACCACCACAAAGAACCTATATCCTCTCTGAAAATCATTTCAAACTAGATGAAAATATAAATTTACATCATATACATAAGAAACAACATGTTAAAATGAATTGGACCTTTCAAGGGTGAGTATATGAATACCTATAATAACACAGTACAAAAAACCAACTAATAATAAATGATTAGTCATATATACAATAAGAGAAAAAGAGAGTGAAAATCGAAGGGAGAAACCATATTTTATTTACAGAAGATAACCAGGGATGAAAGAGAGAGGTCATGTTCATCACAACTATCCACAAATGAAATCAAAACACAATTCCAACAATTTTAACTACCAATATTTATTATCCCACACAACCTATCCAAAATCATAGTGGGGATTATTATTTCTCACTAGATGACACCTATATCAAGTGTGTATGACCAAAATATAGAGGATCATGTACCCTATGTTAATAGGGGTAATACCTATAACACCCCAAGACCTTATAACATTTTCATTTCTAAATAAATTTAATTTTATTAACAACTTTATTTTTTCACAAAAACATATTAATATTATGCTATGTAAAACCATGAGCTAGCATGTATAACACACAAGGCCCTGTTTTACCAACCAACAATATATTAATAAAATATTAATATTTCATATAATATATTTCATAGTCATTAAATTAGCGGTTATGAATAGTATTAACCAAATTTTCTAATTTTATATATTCCATATAATTTTAACATTCATATTATGAATTTTCTAGATATGATGTAAGAGAAAATTCCATTTTTTGATAAAAGGGGTATTTTTCAAAGAAAGTTTTTTTTCCACCATTTAATGGTGAACTCATTTTAAATCCAATTTTTGAAACTTTTATATATTCAATTTGAAAAAATAAATGACTTCATTGAAAATGTAACATCAAAATTTACTTTAGTTGAA
Source organism: Viscum album (assembly GCA_963277665.1). Classification (NCBI taxonomy): domain Eukaryota; kingdom Viridiplantae; phylum Streptophyta; class Magnoliopsida; order Santalales; family Viscaceae; genus Viscum; species Viscum album. Next base: position 2,102,295,784 of record OY728145.1, on the reverse strand, counting down.
TTTTTTATATTTTACTAATAAATTTTACATTTTGATGAATAGTAAAAATATACAAAATTTTAATTGAAAATTAATTTTTTCTTGAAAATAATTTAGATGGTTAGATTATATTATTTAATGTTTTAAATATTAAATATAATATTCTTTAGCAGTTAATATAACTTGGGTAATTTTAATTAATTTTACATTAATGTGAGATGTAAAAACCATTCAATCTTTTTCAATGTTTTAACTTATTAAAACCCATTTTTCATTCTGAAAATGGGATTTATTTTAAATTAATTAATGAAAATTATATGTTTTACTTTTGAAAAATTCATACCATATTTAAAATCAGTGGATCTGAATTATTGTAATTGTTTGATTTTATTTTTTGGACACTATGATTAGTAACATAATTAATTTTTTAATTACAACAGTTTAGGGTAAATCAGGTAATTAACGGTAAAAAATATTATAAAATTACATTAACACCTTTTAAAATCATATTTTATGACTAAATTATACCCTTATCACATATATTTTGAGATTAAATTATTTAATTGACCCTTTTCCATGAATATTATTAAAATTAATGAATATGACAAAATGTCACACTCTCATTTTTATAAGTATAATAATTTTAATATGGAGATATAGAAGATATAACATGGGTTATAAATAGTATATGTAAAGATAAAATAATTACCTACCGCATATAAATTGATTTATAATTTTTATAGATTAATAAATTAACATTAATGATGAATCAATAGTGATTTAGAAATTATTTTATTAATAGAAATATCAAATAAAAGATATTCAAAAAATTAAAATAAATATAATATTACTCAATTGATGAAATACATTAATTTTATTGATATATTATACATCTTATTGACATATTTTAATTATTAGTTTGATATTATAATGTTGGATTGATATTTCTTGAAAATGAAAATATTGAATGGTATTAACATTTACATAAATAATATTTTAAAATAAAACCAACTTTATTAAATGATATATGAAGTCATGAAAATATACAATTTATAAAAATAACTTGGATAATGTCAAATATGTCATAAAGGGTCCAATTTATGTTTGTTTGGAATTTTATTGTAAATATATTAACCCTATAGTGTGAAAAGGGATGTTTACCTGGTAAATGTTAAATTATTTAACTATGGTTTGAAGCCAAAAGATAAGGATATTTTTTTGATATAAAAATATATAAAATTCATTAGTTGATAATATTTAGACCCATACTTATTTTATCCTCAATGTAAAACAATTTTAAGATATTTTAAATTAAAAATCAATTTATAATAAATTAATATTTTAAGATCTTTTAAATGTGTCCCTCGCCTGTCTTATTAACGAGAACTTACCCTTATATTTTATTCACACATATAAATAGTTCAATATAAAAATCTGTCCATTTTCTCTTCTAACTTCCCTAAAAACACCCTAGAGACCATAATTTGGTCATAAATCCATCCTAATTAGTCCTTTTGTACAAATCAAAAGGAGATACCAGAAAAAAGAGGTAATTGTTTTATCACCTCTTTCAAAGGTCTTTTCTTATTTTCTAACTATTTATATGCAGCTTACATAACAAATTAATAACTCGTGTATGATCCATATAATGAAATTTTATTAAAATTATGGGAAAACCATATTACCCATTTTATCCACCATGCGAATAACAGTATCACCATGTATACGTACGTACGACTTACCATCTCCACGTCGTGGTGTAATTTGTTATTCGACACCACTTTATTTGGATGAGAGTAGTTATGAGTATAATGAATATAAATTATTATTATAACATGATAATGAATTTTTATTATTAATATTCCATCTAATTCCACACCATTTAACCATGAAGGGAATGATACTTTCGCTCATGCGTACGTACGGCCTACCATCTCCACAAAGCAGTGAGATTCATTCTCCATGTTAACTATTAAAAAAAGAATATAAAATTTATATGAAGAGTAAAATAAATAGTTATTAATTTTATATTATTATTAATATGAATAAAATACATCCTATGAATATAAAACATAACTTACATAAAAAAACATGAATTAGAAAACGATGCAGTTAACACCCAAAACAATGGTAATACTGAAATATTATTAAAAACAATGATATAATAGGATGATTATTGATATAAAAAATAAAGATATGATAATGGTAAAATTTTATTAACATTTTTAACCATTATTAAATAGGTTAATGCACCATCAAGTAATGTGAAGTACAAGGTAAGGTTTAATTTCACAGTCACATTGTTATCCATGGTTGTTTATACGTAAGTATCTACTAGGAAATCTTTTCTATCCATGTCCAGGTTTCATAAAATGTAATTAAAAATCTCATCTATAATTATTTAAAGTCATTTTTATCCATGTTTTTATTTTTATAAAACATTTTTAAAGGAATCTTTCGGTCATTTTCCAAATAAGGTACATTATCACCTTTTCTAAAAAATAATGACAGATTATTTTTTTAACTTATATAGCATGAGAAACTATTTTTTCCATTATAAAGCATTAAAATATTGAATCTTCCCTTGAAATATTACAAGGTTATTTTCAAAATCATTTTTTTCTTTTATAATTGTGTGGCTTCTAAATGATTTCAAAGTAAAAAAGGGATATTTCACTCAAATAGTTTTAATGAACATATTAGACTATTTTTATCTATGTCCACATCCTTTTTTGGATTTTATGATTAAATGAGGTTTATTTATTATGATACAATCTTCCATATTTTTTTGAAGGGTTTATGATATATTTTAATATGAATGTGCTATTTTGATACTATTAATGGTTTATGGTTAAAGTATTAACATTTCATATGCTAGTTTTAATATTAATGTTTGTGTTATGTTTTAACACTTTCATAAGAAGAATTTATTGGACTTACTAAGTGATATGGGGCCTCAATAACCCCCTGATGAATCTATAATTTTCATGAAACAAAATAGATATAGTATTTTCTAAGTCCTTTCCTATTTATTAGATTCTTGGAATAAAGCTTAAAAATTATTATATTCTTGTCATGAAGCCTTGACAATATTATATTATTGGAATGATACCTCGATGGTATGGTTCAAATGTCAAGAATTTTTCATTCCATCATTATGAGATTAGTAATTGATATTAAATGTGATTATTAGACTATTAAAATATGATTTTGGATGTTTAAATGGAATTATTTAATTTTTTATTAACATATTATGCTAAGGATTATGTTTAAAAGGGTTGTATTTTAGTTTTATACCTTTTATCAACAGTTTATTCTTATTTATGAAAGATTTTGTTGTATTGTTTACCCTTTCTGAGAAAATAAGCGCACCCCTTTCTTATGTTTTATTTTCCCAGGATTCCATTATGATAAATATGTCGGTTTAATATAAGAGAATAATGGTGTTCTCAACAAATAAAATATGTTGCATAATATGTTTTTAATTGAAATGAAAGGTACATATATGTAATGTGTTTTCTAAGATTGTTAAACTGACCACTCCTTCAAGATTTGATTCTATATAATCAGAAATGTGTACTAAAATAATGCACTAAATCTGGGTATCCGGGGTTAAGTCATTACAGTTAGTATCAAAGGAATTTTTGAAACAACCTTGGATATTAGATTTAGAAACATATATTAGAAAACATAACCATGTGTATCAATTTTAGGATAAGTCTATATAAATGATATCATGATTTAGATTTGGTAATGGATAACCTAGGATAATCATATGGACCTATGGATTAAGAAGAATATAATATCATTTATAGATCCTATAAATGATTCTCCATGACTATATCACTATGATTAGTGTTTCCCACTTTGTGATTTTATTTTGGGTCAATGGTTAGAATCATCAAGGTTATAAATGAAATGGTTCTACTACTAATAATGAAGAGATTACAAAAGAGAAATGAGATGAAAGATGTATTAAGGAATAACATGTTGAAGCGTAGTTAATGGTTTAAGAGTGAAGTTGAATGAGTAAGGTTATTTTTTATTTTAATTAAATAATTATAACATCTATGGTTCTATGGTTATATGTTTTATAAGAAATATAAGGATTGTAAAACTATAAATTTTATTTAAGGATATAGATGAAAGGAAATTTTATTATGTTTTTATGGTTGTCAAATATTATAAATGTAACAATAAGATCCACATTACTTTAATTTGGGAATTTGATGTTAAGATTGATCTCGGAATGTTAGAGACCCTATTGGAATATTAATTTGGACAAAAGTATTTTGGATGAGTCTCAAGGTTAAAATTAATTGGATTATATGGCTTAAGGTTAAATAATTTCTAATTGTTATTTCTAGTATGTTATAATGTTGGGAAAATCCCTCAAGGTCGCATTGTAGCATTTTTGGGTTTGTTGCGTTTGATGAAAAAATGGTTTTCATAGTTAATTTTTGAGTTCTAGAGATATTTTTGACAACCCATGTTGAAAAAGAAAAATGACAAAGGAATGGATGATCTGGAGGTGTTGTAAAAAGAGAAGTGAGAAGGTGGTGTCGTTTTTAAGTGTTTTCTAAATTTTTGGACATGAAAATTTGAAAATGGGAAAACAAGTTTTTGGAAAAGGATGTTTCATGCAAGACTGAAGGTGGTTTAAAAACATGTTGGAAAGAAATGTTTCAAAATTATAATGTTTAAAAATGGAAAATGAATGATATGTGCGAACGAATTGGAAATGTTCATGAAAGATGAGGTTGAGAAAAAGAAATATGTGCACCCAATGCGATGTTAAATGAGGTTTTTCACACTCGAATAAGATCTTTTGTGACAAGTCAAATCTTTCATGTTGGGGTCAAAAATGCCTATAAATAATATGTGAGCCCCCTCATTCAAAAACTGTCAACACTTAGAGTGAATCCGAGATCCTAATCGAGTAAGAATTTTAAGAAAAGGGAGTTGTGCGAAAGATTTTAATTTTCACGCAAGCTAATAAATTTTAATATAAGATTTGGGTTACGCATAATATTTAAGTTACATAAAAGTGTTGTTTCTAGAAAAAAGTGGAATATTTAATTCTAGGCATTAATGATATGTGAAAGATGCATTTAGTGTTGCATGAAATATTTGAGGATTCTTAGTAATATTGTGGCAATGTTTTGTTCATTAGTGGATAAATGTGGGACTTCAATAGAGCATCTATTTATATTGAAGGATGCATTCATTTGTGATAATTAAGGTACCTACATGTATATATGCTGTGATTGGATCTTCTAAAGAAGAAGTGAGAACACTTCCATTGAGGGTGCAGTGAGCATTCATATTGGTATTGGTTTTAAACCCAGAGGTATACTGATTCACCTTTAAACTTGTAAACAACATTACACTTGTAAGGGATTTATTACATTGGCACATTATTATTGTATGATCCTTTTATGTATCCCATTTTGGGTAAACCATGTAAATATTTCTATTTCTTGTGCATTATTTAATTTTTATTCATAATTTTCAATGAGAAAGAGAGAGAAGAGAGATTTGTTTATCAACAAAAGAAGATCAAAAGGGGAAGTTATTTTAATCTATCATACCTTAATTCACCCATAACCTATCTGGGTATCTCACCTAGTGGATCTAACATATAATAATATAATTATTGAAAAATAACAACCCATATTTTGTTAACTAACCCATAGAATCTGGAGAGGCCACAAGACTATAATCCTCAACAAAAGTTCGATGATGCTTTATCACCCACCACTGGGCTATGAGTAGTCCATGATTTGTATAACAATCAATTATTTGTCTAAATTCTATATGTAAAGTTTTGTAACCTTATATGATTAATTTAAATAGAATATTTTTTAGTATAATAGTATTTTTAAGTGAATAATGAGCGTGTTGTAGGAATTAGATAATGATGAAACTCTTTAGGTCAAGTAATAATGCTTCCTTGTGTTCATAGTCTATGAAGTAAATTAATTATTCAACTCCATTGAAAGATTCTTGAAACCAAAAATGTTATCCCAGTAATTTCTATGATGAATCAAATGGTCCTTTACATCATCACATATTTAGAGCTTTGTGATTATTAAATTTCTCTTAATCATGATCTCTATCACTCTTCATCAGAATATGATGGTTAAATATATCATTCATATACATGTTTTCTATTACTAAAACCTTGTATGTTTTATCTCTAGTGACCTTCCTACCTCCAAATATTTATTTTAATGTGGAGATCTCATTAATCCTTTTCCGATGTGGGATTTCAACAAAGATAATTTTAAAATTTAAACCCCTAGTTTTCAGTGTTTAGTTTAAATGGCTAGGAGACAAATTATTAATGTATGGGAGAATGTAACACCCTAATTCCTTATAATATTTTCATTTATAAATAAATTATTTTTTCTTGATTTATTTTTACACAACACCCAGTTAAGCTTATGCTATACACAATAATGTTTTCTTTTTCATTACACACAATGCCCAATTTTACCAAACAATAATATATTAATAAAATAGTATAATCTTACATAATATATTACCTAAAATAAATTATGTATAGTACTAACCACATTTTCAATATTATATATTACATATAATTTTAACATCATTCTCATGTATTTTCTCGACATGACATAAGAATAAAAATCATTTTTTCATATAAAAGAGTTATTTTTCAAAAAATGCATTTTTCCCCTGTAATGATGAACACATTTTAAATCCAATGTCATGAATTTTCCATTGATGTCTAATGTAAAAACATTTCAATATTTCGCAATGTTTTATCTTTTAAAAAACCATTTTTCTTTCCTACAATGAGATTTAATTTAAATTAATTACTAAAATTTGTATATTATAAATTTTAGAAAATGGATTCTTTATTTAGAATGAGTGGGTTTTAATTATATTAAAAGGTTTCTTATATTTTTTTGACATTATGAATTATAACATTAGTATGTTTATTACAGTGGTTAAGGGTAAAACATGTAATTAAAGGTAAGAATAACATTATTAAACTACACTAACAGTGATAAAAATCCTATTAGATGACAAAATTTGACCCTTATCACATATGTTTTGAAATGGAATCATTTAATAGAAAATTTTCAATAAAAATAAGATGTATATTTTTAAAATTAATGAATGTGAAAAAATGTCACGCTGTCATTTATTATATGTATAATAATTTTAATATAGAGATCTACAAGAGATAACATTGGTTTTAAATAGTATTTGAGAATATAAAATAATTTTCTACCTCATAGAAATATATTTGTAATTTTTTGGGATTAAATAATTACTATTAACGACGACACAATAGTGAAGTATAAATTATTTTATTAATGGAAATATCAAATAAATGATATTAAAAATATTAAAATAAATATAATTTTACTTAATTAATGATAAACACTAATTTTATAGATACAATAGATATTTTATTAACATATTTAAATTATTGGTTTGACGTTACATGTTTTTTTGGTATTATCTTAAATGATAATATTTAATAGTATTAAAATTGACATAAATGATATTTTAAAATAAAAACTATTTTATTAAATGATATAAAAGTATTAAATATTTATGGTTAGGCCAACTGACTGGTATAATGTTCAAGATGTCATAGTGTATTCAATTGGGGTTTGTTTTCCATTTTATAGTAACTATATTAACCAAATAGTTTAAAAAGGACAAGTAGTCATGGTAAAGGTTAAATTATTTAAATAAGGGTTAAGTCCAAAAGATAAGGGTAATTTTATAACATAAACATGTCTAAAATTCATTGGTCGATGAAATTTTGATTTATCCTCATCTTAGCCTCAAAAGAAATTACTTTGGTTCTATTTGAAACTGAAAATCAATTAATAATGTATTAGAAATTTAAGATCATCCAAAAGTGCCCCTAACATTTCTTATAAAAGGGAACTTCTCCTTCTCTCTAATTCACACCTCTAAACCCCCTTGTCTCAGCCAAACCCTACCCATTTCATCTCCCAACATCGCTCACTACATCCTAGAGGACATACTTTGGGCATAATGCCATACTAAGGTGTTCTTTTGTGCAAATAAAAAGGAGATTCCAAAAAAAGGCACTAGTGGAAATTGGCTCATTTACAACTGGTCCCCGTCACAAATGACCCATTATAAAAAAGGGTGTTGAAAATATTATTTTTTGTGATGATATGACTTCAAAATGCTATTTTTAATAGGATGTAGATTTGACACAAATATCTTCCTCTTGGGTTTTTAAATATCTTATTGTGATGGCCAGTCATAAATATCGTTGTCGAGTTTTTGAAACCATTTTTTGTGTTTGGACGTCATAAATATTATTTTCAATGAGTACCATCACAAATAGTGTATTTTTTTGAATAAAATAACAATTAAAAACGATATTAATAAACCAATACTAATATTAATGAAATAATATTATTATTATTAGTAAAATAATAAAATATAAAAAAATAAAAAATAAAATAATAAAATAATATTAATAAAATAATAATAAAATTTCATACGAACAATATATTAATAATAATATTATTATTATTAATGAAATAATAATGTTAATATTACTAATATAATAAAATAATTATAAAATATTTAAAAACATAATATCACGAATAATAAAAAATAATAAAAAAAGAAAAAAAATGAATAATATCCTAAAAATATTAATTAAATTAAATTAATTAATAAAATAATAAAAATTAAATGAATAATAAAAAATTTAATATTAACAATAGTATAAAAATATAATATATAAATGAAGATAGTTAATATTACAAAAAAATACATTCAAATATTTTATCATAAAACATAAGTAGATTACTAAGGGGGGGTCCTTTGGGGGAGCTAGAGGAGCTAGAGGATATAGTGAAGGGAACTCTATCCATAAACCACTAGTTAGACGTCACATGTACTTCAACTACTCATGCTTCTTCTGATGCCACCATCGAGACATCTTCTCATGCATCTCCTCCTACTGCTGTTGACATATGAGATCTTCCTGATACTATTTCTGCCACTGACACATCTTCTCAAGCTCCTTACGCATACACTTTATAAGCTCACTCTAAGATAGAAACTTCTCCTGAAACTGTGTAGCATATGACGATGACTCTCCATGTGATATTCTCAATATTGATGCCAACATACTAGTGATTCCATAGTAATTCACAGGTGTCAATCAAGAATCAATACCAACAACTCAGCCTTTCTCGAAGGCATACTAGGTCGCCTGCATCCATGTTGTCCAATTAAATCAGTGGGCACTAGTATGAGTATCAATCTCAGTCTGAATCTTAGACTGTTTATAAGACATTTTGGCTTTATAGGACTTCTTCAGTTGAAATTTAAATTTAATATAGTTAATATATTATTTGATGTAAATTTTTAAACTCAAAAAAAAAATATACTGACCACAATCTGACCTTGCACGTGCACCGCCAATCTCTCTAGTGGTATAATCACTCTACATCCTTCAATAAATGTCAAACTTCATAATATTAGACTATTTGGCTTCCTATATGAATATAAAATAAAACAATTACATTTAAATTTATATAAAATATTTTAAAAAAAAGTACGTACCATATGCTCCAAATGTGTACTGAATTTAGAACTACTGGATTGATGTGTCACCTCTAGTCTCCCCTGATTTTGTCGACCTATAAATGATCCAATATAAAAATGACTACCCATCCAGTATGAATATAATCTATCACAAACCTAAGATGGAATGTAATCAGGTCAGTGGGTGTGAGAAGACTCATCAAACTCTATCAATCCTGATTTCACCATTCCTTTCCTTCTCAAATTATGCCAAAAATAACTATAATGCTGATGCATAATCCCCTTACATGTCTTCCAGATAACATCACACATGCCCTCATTGATGGGATACCATAAACCCTATAAATAATTTATAATTTCAAGTTAACAATTAAATTTATTTCAAAATAAATATTATTTTTTCATATATCGACCATTGATTGAACATGCAGTGCTATACATAAATTGAAATCTGATCCCATGAGACCAATGCTTCAGAAAAGTAATAGTGCAATATAGCACTGCACCATCCAGTAAATATATGAATAATTCTATGAAAAAAAAAACAAATAATCAAAAAATTAGTTATAAATAAATTATTGAGAACTAACTAAAATACACAGGTGAACATACCTCCACATGCATGGATTGAATTCAAGACATGGACGTTGCTCAGGGATAAGATCATGAATCATAATTCACACAATACCACTCCCCTTAGATCCCACCCTAAATTGCTAATAGTATGAGGATCATATGATCCAACATCCTACTCATCTGAAGTTTGATCAGCTTCTTGCTACAGACGATAGAAATCCTCATCCATCTAAAACACAGAATAAATGTTGTTAGCAAATAGTTGAAAACAATTATTTTATATAAATATATATTATATATGATTATAACCAACATTTAACTATTTCAATGTTCATCATCATCATCATCATATTTGACGATGTCAATGTCTTCATATTCCCCACTGTATCACCAATGTCCATTTGAATTTCAATTTCATCATCTCTTGTCATTTCTAATTAATCTTTAACATCATTAACATCATCATCACCATCGACCCTTAATTGTGGGGTTCCATCATTAATATTCATGTCTCTTTGTGAAAAAAAGTTGGATTTGGATCAGTATCATAAAAAAATCAATTCTTTCTACTTCAGTGGAACAACATTCCCTGGGTGTAAACTGATTTTCTTGATATTTAATTTTTATTATTCTCCCCTAATCACTCATATCACTTAAAGTAGAAAAATATTTCGAATAATAAATTTTATGTTCCTAATGATTCAATAAAAATAATTCATTTTCAATAAGAATACTTTCATATTTAATATCCATGATTCCATGGGTCATATGAACACACAAGCCTCTCTCAGTATCATACCACTCACATTTATGCATCACAATGTAATGATGTATTAGGTATCATAGTTCAATAATTTCTTCTAGTAGGATGTAAAAGTCAATTTTAGTTTCTCTATGGTGGTATCCTCTCAAGAAAACACCACTATTCATTGTTTTTTTTGTTGGGGCCGACGCCTCATTTATTATTAAATCATAGAAAATACCTCTTTAACTGGGTAGAGGGAGACCCATTACATAGCTCGAAGGCCTAGTGGGAATTTATCCCATTACATGGCCTTTAGGCCCATGTTTTTGGCCCAAGGCCCATTCTGTGAATAGTACTACTACAGTACCCACTCTGCTATAGTACGGCATAGTACCTATCATTGCTACAGTACCCTATCACTACTATAGTACCTGCCTCCGCTATAGTGCCCATCGTTGTTGTAGTGCCACCGCTGCTACAGTACGCTACAGTACTTCTACAGTGCCTACACCCAATGGGTTCTGAACCCCAATTTTTCATATAGAATTAAGTGATACATACAACTTAGCCAAACCCCAACTACACCACTATTGATTTATTTTTTCATTCTCTATTTTCACATGTATGAAATTGAAAACCATCCACCACATATGAATTATAATATTTAACCATTTTTTATGGTGGGTTACTCAATACACACAATCGAATTTCAGTTTTATCAGCATGCCAAGATACCTAAAAATTTGTAAAAAAAAGTCAATATAATAGAAAATAAATTGAATTTATATGTTAAACCAAAAATAATTTATGTTACCCATTTTTTAAAGTAGTAGGAAATGTTTTTTTGACAATGTTATTTAAGAGAAACTATTGTACTTTGTAGTAGTTGTTTCTTGATATGATTATCATATAAACTACAAATAAAATAATATTAATTTACTCTAACAAAAATTATAGAATAAGTGATAGGATCACTCACTATACAAAGGGTGTCATTTCTTCATAGTTTATCAGAGCATATATATGATCTCTATGATGGTTATCATCGCAAATCCATTGTTTATGAACACCACTGAAGCCAAGATTGTGCTGATTAGAAACTGAAAATTGATTTACCATTTCATTATCATCATTTCCCTCATTAAATCCCATACATTTTTGTTTTGAGGGATATTCATATTGAAATTAATTAGAGCAGAAAAATGAAATTTCCTCTTGCAAATAAGCTTCATCAATTGAACCTTCAACTGATGCTTTGTTACCTAATTTTTTATTCGATTTCCGCAAGCATCAGTTGAATAGGTATATTCATTTGAACTATAATAGACCTAAACACATTTATTCATGTGGAAAAAGGAAATATAAAATGTTCTACTAAGTTAAAAAATCCAGAGAGATAGTTTTTTATTGTTCACATAAAATTAAAACAATATCTTCTTATAATATGCTTAATAAATCATAGTCACTTGTCACCACATAAATGCCTTAGAAAGAATATGATATTTCTTTTAACACATCCCAAATCATATAATTCAACAAATATATTAATCCAACGAGTATATATATTTCTATTATAACATGAATGTCATGACTTTTTAATCCGGCAATCCGACCATTTCTGACACATCTGTCCAAATTGAAAGAATTACCATCTACAATTCTCAAAAAAAAAGAAATCCAATTACAAATTAATAATAAATTCTCTTTTAGTGTGTATAATATTCTTCTGGTTTCATTAACTTTAGTGATCTGACATTTTTAAATAGTTTAGGTTTTGGTCACCTGATAATTTGGACAAGATCTAATCGTGCCTTTACATTAACTTTGGTCTTACATAGTGTATCTAGAACTGTATGAAATAAATTATAAAAATATTTCTTCTCATTATGCATGACATCCAACATGTGACAAACCAAAAAATAAGACCAACATGGATGATCTAAAAAAATTCTTCATTTTATCCAATTGTGTTCTTTCGCAAATCCATGAATATTCTGTTGGTTTACTGTTGATCAAAATGTGATGAGAGGTAATGAAGAGACAATTGATTTTAAATTAATACTTTAGATCATTATTGGTGGTCTATCTCTTTTAATTGTACCTTTTCTGAAATGATATTTGGTCCCCTGAAAAGGATGATCAGTTGGAAGAAATATTCGATGATAGTCAAAAAACAAGGTTTTTACATTAATTATAATAAATTATTTTTTGTCACTGATACAGTACGAACATGATTTTGGATCATTTTTAATCTATCTAGATAAAATTACATATGTTAGGAAGTCACTAATTATTCTTATCAACATAAATTTTAGCAAGAAATTGTTTTTTGTAGAAACATAAAATGTACTGACACCATTACTCCACAATGAATTTTACTCATCATTCATTGGTTTCCAAAAACCCTCAATATTATTTTTCATATATATTGGAATTAATAAGGTAAAAAATATATATGGTTCCTTTATCAACATACAAGGAGTTAAATTTCATGGAGTTATAAAACCAATACAACTTGAATACAAACTACCGTATGATCCAAATGGACCGGAACCGTTAGTAGATAGACCCAAACACACATTTCAGGATTTAAAAGAAACACATAGATTCATTTGGTCAAAATGTTTTAATGAATAACCATTATAGAGATTATTGGATGTTTTACTAGTTGGAATATTGGTTTTGTTCCATGATATCCATGTCGATATGTTCTGAGAAATAAATAAACACTACAATTCAAGTGTAAGCCAGAAATATCTCAATTTTTTTATAGGAATAAATCCATATATATCTTGTTGATCCTCTTTATACCTTGATTTTCCATATGTGGGATAACTATCCAATATCTCATTTTAACCAAAATATAAGAATCAATCATTTGAACATGCATGATTCTTCTGATAACAATGAACTTGATTACGAATCTTCTTCATTCTCTCATAAAAATTTATAGGCAACAAGTTTCTTTTAGGTAGCATTGTTTTTACCAAAGAAAATATCTGATTAAAACAACTATTTGACATTCCATAATCTGATTTAATTTCCATAAATTTAGCAACTCCTTAATATTTTCTTATCTTGCAATAAGGTTATATGGTATCCTCAGTGGACCTCAAAAACAGATAAAAATGAGATGGTTCCAAATAAAGGGTTAAATTAATATCATATTGAGTTTTTTCATGTTGAAAATACAGTCCTTCCATATCATGTAGTAAATTTTAAAATCATTCTGGATTTAGAACCAAATTCTTAGCATCTTCTTTGGAACTACCTTTGGCCATCTTGATCCCAAAAAGCATAATCTGGTTGAAAACAAAAATGAAAAAATAACCCCCAACATTTTCAAATGTGTAAAAAATCCTTAAAGTGCATTTTTTACAAGAAAAACTAATTTTCCCTTCAGATACAAATTCTTATTTTAATGATGCAAATGACAATAATGCTTCAACAACCTAAATATATATAGGATTTAAACCAAAACTTTTTGGATTCTTGCACTGGTTTATCTAAACACGGTCATCTAATATTGATTGTTATCTACTTTTTTGTTCCATATTTTTCTAAAAAATATAAAATAATAATTACATTTTGTATATTTGAGAGAATAAAAACACTATCCTAAAAAGAGAATACAATTAAATTCCTCTTTCTATCAAATTATAATAATTTCTATTATTTCATACTTATTTATAGTGTTTTTTAAACTTTTATACTAATATACACTAATATATAAAAAATTATACTAATTAACACTAATTATTATTAATTATATTTAATTTTGACATGTAATTGCTAATTACCGGTGACACAATTTCTAATAGTTTGGTGACATGTGTTTTGCCTAACGAATCATCTTCACTATCCCCGACTGAAATCACTATGAAAAATCAACTCCAATGAATGGATATCCATTTCGATATGCATGAGGATAGAGAGTAGTGAGGCATCAACGCACTATTCTCTATTCTCCTACATATGAAAATTGATATTTGTACATCAGAAAAGAATTTTCATAGTGATTTAAATAAAAGAAAGTTGCAAAGAGATGAGGCGTTCGAATAAAGATCCTATTTTTCTTAAGGGTTCATATATTTACATCCTTCTCTAACTTAAATCGGCATGAAAAATCTACTCCAACGTACACATATCCATTTTCTTATGCACAAGAATGGAGAGAAGGAAGGTCTCGTCATGCTGCCCTCAATTCTCGTGCATACGAAATTGGATATTCCTACATGAGGGCATATTTTTTAGAGTAATTTATATGGGATAAACATTCATGGATATAAGGCATCAGGAAAAGAGAGAGCCTCCATACTACTGTAAATTATGCCAATTTATGCAAATTTGTTACAATTTATTACAATTTCTAGCTAATTTTTACTATTTTTTCTAATTATTAATAATTTTTTATAATTATTAGAAATTATTTTTAATTGTAACTAATTATTGGTAACTATTTTCAATTAATTATTAATTACTAGAAATTAATTATTAATTATTATAATTTATTATTAATTTTTACTAATTTTTTAAATTTATTACTATTTCTAATAATTTATTACTAATTTTAGCAATTTATTACTTATTATTGCGATTTATTATTAATTATTAAAACATATTACTAATTATTAGAATTAATTAGAATTTATTAATAATTACTATAATTTATTACTAATTATTACAATTTATTACTAAATTTCAGTATTATTATAATTTGTTACTAATTATTACTAATTTTTGCAATTTATTACTAATTTTTGCAACTTATTACAAATTATTGCAATTTAATACTAATTTTTTCAATTTATTACTAATTAATTTAATTTATTATTAATTATTATAATTTATTAGTAATTATTATAATTTATTACAAATTATTAGAATTTATTACTAAATATAACTAATTATAATAATTAATACTAATTATTAGAATTTATTACTAATTATACAATTTATTAGACTTTACTACGAATTATTATAACCAATTACCAGTTATTAGAATTTATTACTAATTATTACAAATTATAAGTATTTATTACTAATTATTACAAATTATAAGAATTTATTACAAATTATTACTAATTGATTCAATTTATTACCAAATATTACAATTTATTACTAATTATTATAATTTATTACTAATTATTGCAATTTATTACTAATTATTACAATTTATCATTAATTATTTGAATTTCTTAATAATTACAATAATTTATTACTAATTATAAAAATTTATAGCTAATTATTAAAATTTATTACTAATTTTAACTAATTATTTGAATTTATTACTAATTATTTCTATTTAATTCTAATTATGACAATTTGTAACTTTTTATTTGAATTTATTACTAATTATTACAATTTATTGATAATTATTAGAAATTATTTTTAATTTTTAGAATTTATTACTAATTATTAAAATTTATTTCTAATTATTAGAATTTATTATTAGTTATTATAATTTATTAATAATTATTACTAATTATAATAATTTATTACTAATTATTATAATTTATTTCTAATTATTAGTAATTCTTGCAATTTATTACAAATTATTGCAATTTATCACTAATTATTACAATTTATCACTAATTATTACCATTTATTACTAATTATTACAATTTATTACTAATTTTTAGAATTTATTCCTAATTTTTAGAATTTATGATGTATTGTTATAATATATTACTAATTATTAAAATTTATTACTAATTATTACTAATCATTGCAATTTTTTGCTTAATTATTATAATTTATTACTAGTTAATAGAATTTATTAATAATTATTTCAATTTATTACTAATTATTGGAATTTATTACTAATTGATTCAATTTAGTACTAATTGTTACAATTTAATACTAATTTTTTTAATTTATTACTCATTATTATAATTTATCACTAATTAGTACAATTTATTACTAATTATTACAGTTTATTACTAATTATTATAATTTATTACTAATTGTTACCATTTTTTACTAATTGCTACAATTTTACAATAATTATTATAATTTATCACTAATTATTACAATTTATTTGTAATTATTACAATTTGTCACTAATTATTACAATTTAAACTTAATTATTTCAATTTTTTACCAATTATTGCAATTTATTCCCAATTATTACCATTTACTACCAATTCTTATAATTTATTATTAATTTTTCAATTTATAACTAATTATTACAATTTATTTCAAATTATTACAATATATTACCAATTATTACAATTTATTAATAATTATTACAATTTATTACTAATTATTACAAATTGTTGCAATTTATTACTAATTATTTTAATTTATTAAAAATTATTACATTTTATTTCTAATTATTAGATTTTATTACTAATTATTACAATTTATTACTAATGATTGAAATTTATTAATGATTATGACAAATTATTACAAATTATTACAAATTATTATAATTTATTAGTAATTATAACACTTTATTACTAATTATTACTAATTATTACAATTTATTACTAATTATTACAATTTATAACTAATTATTATAATTTAATAGTAATTTTTATAATTCAAGGTTAATTACTACAATTAAATACTAATTATTACGAATTAATAATAATTAATACAATATCTATTAATTAATACTAATTCATACTAATCACATGTAATTATATGTCAAAATAAAATAAACAATGGTAAATAAAACTATCTAATTCTATTTCTAATTTAATTGGAGCTAATTAAAAATAATTAAAATTAAAATAAAATAAGATGAATTAAGTAAAAAATAAAAGAAATATATAAATACTATAAAACTGAAGCTTTTGGAGGATATAAGCTATGAATAATGCCCTGAATTAAAATTTTAATGTATGAAAAAATTTGAGAAATGTATTACCACTAGAAAGAGAGTGGGGAGTAGAGAATTGAGTGAAATGAAAAAATAACAGGTGGGGGTATATATTGGTTAGATTAGTTGCGAAAGATTTATTTACGATGCACCTTGTCGCAAATGTCCACCACCCCTATTAATTAGGGGCGGTGGTCAAAATGACATTTACGATGGGGACCGTTACAAAATACAACTTGTCGGCATAGTATTTGCGATGAGATAACAATCATATCAGAAATACTAAAAACGTCACTGGGTATTTGCGATGAGAACCATCTCTCAGTTGCAACAACCTTATTATTTGCGACGACCTACTGCTCTAGTTGCAAAAAAGTCATCTGATGGACTATATGCGATGAGACACTGACCTCTCACAAATGGCCTTTTGCAAATGCCCACTTTTCCCATAGTGAGAGGTAATTGTTTTATCAACTCCTTCAATGTTCTTTTCTTCTTATACCCCATCTTTCTTTTTTTTTCCATACCCAAGTAATAACTCCAGTATCATCCAAACACTGAGATGTTATTATAATCATGGGACAACCATATTCCTCACTTTATCCATCATATTAATAACAATATCACAATGCGAGTGTACGTACGACTTACCATCTCCACGCCGTAGTGATATGTATTAATCAACACTACTTTATTTGGATGGTAATAATGATGAGTATAATTGATATAAATAACAAAATAACATGATAACGAATCATTATAATTAATATATCATCCAATTACATACCATATAACCATCAAGGGAATGATACTGTTTCTCAAGCCTACGTATGGCCTACCATCTCCACATTGTGGTGTGATTCATTCTATATGTTAACCATTGAAAAATGATTCTAAATATTATATAATGAGTAAAAATAATAATTATGAATGTTATATCATTCTATATATAAATAAAATACATCCTATGCATAACAAATATGACTTACAAAACAAAATTTGCATATGAAAATAATGCAGGTAACACCCAAAACAATGGTAATACCGAAATATTATTAACAAAATTATATAATAGGATCTTGTATGAAATCATAAATATGAATATGGTTCTAGTATAATTTAATAACATTCTTTAACCATTATATATGAGGTTATGGACCCTCGATTAAAGGAAAATACAAGGTAAGGGTTAATTTTGCAATCTCATTATTATTCGAGGTTGTTTATATGTAAGTATCTACTGGGACATCTTTTTCATCCATCTCCATGTTTCTTAAAATGTAATTCAAAATATTGTCAAAAAAATTTTAATGTCATTTTTACACATGGTTGGATTTTTATAAAACTTTTTAAAGTAATCATTCCATTATTTTACAAACAATGTACTTTATGACCTTTTCGACAAATTAATGAAAGAATGGCTTTTAGCTTATATGGTGCAATTGGAAATTTACAACCATTATGACTCCATAACATTTGGAAGCTTTCCTTACAAGCTTACAATGTTATTTTCAGAAGAAACGTTTTCTTTTATAGTTGTACAACTTTTAAAGGATTTCATAGTAAAAAGGGAAATTTCTCTCCAAGAGTTTTAATGAATTTATTAGATTATTTTCATCTATGTCAACATAATTTGTTGGATATTATGCTTAAATGTGGATGATTTATTATGATATAATCATCCATTTTTCATTTAAGGGTTTATGATATATTTTACTATAAATTGAAATTTTGATACCATTTTTGGGTTATGGTTAAATTATTATCATTTTGTATTCTAGGATTAATAGGAAGGTTTATGTTATGTATTAACAATTTCATAAGAAGAATTTATTGGACAAAGTATGTGACGAATGACGCCCACAATATCCCCTCGACGCATCGGTTGGTTTCATGAAAGAAACACATTTGGGTTTTCCCAAGTATTACCCAATTATTAGATTCTTTGCATTTTTTCTTGAAAGTATGATATTCTTGGCATGAATCCTTGAAAATATTAGATTCTGGGCATGAAGCCTCGTTGGTATGTTTCAAATGTCCAACATTATGCATTCCTTCAATATGAGATTATTTATTGTTATTATATGTAATTATTCGACTAGTAGATTGTCTATATGGATGTTTAAATAGAATTATTTTATTTATTCATTCCATATTATGATGACTGTTATGTTTAAAAGGCTGGTATTTTGGTTTTATAACTTTCCTCCAAAGTGTATGGTTATTTATGAAAGCTTTTGTTGTAGTATTTACCATTACAACGGTTCTAGATCACCCCTTGATTATGTTTTATTTTCCCATGAATCCATGAAGTGTTTTCTGATGGATATATTGGGTTAAACTAGGAGAATAATTGTGTTCTCAAAGAATGTACAATGTTGCATATTATGTTTTGAATTGTAATTAATGGTTCATATATGTAAATTATTTTCCATGAATGATGAATTGATTAGTCCATTAGGAATTGATTCCTTGTAATTATGCCAATGTATTAACATAATGCACCGGATCATGGAATCTAGGGTTGGGGCATTACAATACCTAAAATGATATATAATATTAGATATAATATCTCATGACATATGAATATTTGTGGAATACATGACCATTTTTGTAAAGCGGCCCAAAAATAGAGGATCCCACGCCATGGGAATACATAGGGGAATATCTAATCCTACCTGTAGGATAATATATAGGATCTTATTCATGGTGTATATGGTGGAATACCTGAACCACTCTAAAAAATAACCCAGAGATACATGATCCTACAGCTTGGGTAAATGGGGGGGGGGGATACTTGACCCCATCTGACTGATGAGACGTACTAATTGTTAATCATGAACCCCATCACCATCTATATGTACTGAAGTAAAAAAATCAATGAATCCCACCATACCAATGAATTTAGTTAGCTGAATAATCCACACAATTTTGATCTATGTGGAAAAATAATTAGGATATACTATTTATTTATCTAAAGTGGACATTTCATGAAGAGATCATGAAGAGACACCACCGTGGTGATTCAAAAGCCATGTGGTAGCCCCAAGGACATGTTGTTTTGCATGTAGTGGTATACATTCACATTGGTGATCCTCATATAAACCACATTGTACGTAAGTTCACTTGCATCCACAAATTAGGCATGTGAAGTGGGGCCCAGGAGTTAGCCAATCACACTAGCCTAGGTGGCCCTAAACCATGTACGTTTCCATTTATGATCCACATTGGCAGGACTAGATCCACTGATGGGGACCATGATGCAACACCCTAAGGGTTACACCTCCCATTAACACAACATAATAGGTAGGGCCCCACTACCTATGCAATGTCGGTTGTGATGGAAGTCGACTCCTCCTTAACTGTCACTAACCATGATGGTGGTTGATCAATCCTCCACTAATGTTGGTAATGATTGTAGAAAACCACTATTTTTTTTATCAAAATGCGAATTCCACCACCACTTCCATTACTTGAACCGTAAAAACATTGAGGACACACCTTTCCTTCCATGTTTTCCACCATATAACCAACCACTTTATCATGTATGATTAACCACTCCAAAGGATGGCGCCGTTCTCTCTTGGTTTCTCTCCTGAGCTCTAGGGTTTCCCCTTCTCTTGTTCTTAGCATTGCTTGCCCTTCCCTCACTGGGTGTTTCCCAACTCACATTACTTCCACACTAGCATTGTTTCAGTGTCGTTCTGCCAAGGTCCGTCATCCTATTTCAGTTCCCAGTTCCGCGACAAGTTCTATTAAGGCGGTCGTCGCCCATGTATGTTTTAGGAGTCGTCCCTGCTGGTCCTACCAGATCGGGGTAGTGGTCCTCCCATCCAAAAGTGGCATTAGCATATATATCAAGTATCAATGGATCTAGATGCTTTGTTTTGTTCTCTCTCACGATGGAATTAGGATTTGTTTCATTCAGGGTTTTATTCGCTTTAATGTATTTGGGGTTGCCCTTTCCCTCACCGCTCTCCCAATGGTGTTGATGATGCGCAATGGTGGAGCAGGGTTTGGCGAGTGAGGCTGATGTCGGGCTTCAACCTTTTGTTGCAGATAGATGTAGAGATTGGGATTTTGGTGTTTCTTCTTTTAGTGTTTTTCTATTTTAGTGAAGGCTTACAGGCACAAAGGATTGGTTTGGCTATCGAGTGTCTACTCTCCTGGTGGTGTTTTGTTGATGGGAATGGTGTTAGTTTTGAATATTATTTCTCTTTGTCGTCAAACTGGCCAATCTAACTCTGGTCTTTCTTCCCAATCGTCGCTCCCACGCCCATTCAGTAGGGTGCACCGATTTTCTCATAGTTTTTGGGATGTATAGTTTGATCAGTTGCTAGTTTTCGAGGAAGTGAAACTGATGTAGGCAATGTTCCTTGGGTTTCTGATGGATTTGGTTGTTATTCCTCCCAATGTTCATGCTTTTCTGGAATGGTGGCTATGAAGTTTCATTAGTCTTGATTGATGTTCTTCATTGGAGCTTTTCTTGGTGTTGGTCGGGTTCTCAGCGATGATTTTCTAGTGGGTTGATGGTCAACGATTGCGTTTTGACCTTTGTGTGAGTTTTCTCCAACGATGATGGTGCTTGATGATGATGTTGGATTCTGGTAGTCGTTCCTCGAAGGAGATATTGTACAACGAAGAGTTTGATTTGTTTACGAGACATGAGGTGGGATGTGGGTAGAGGAGGTGATGATGTTGCTGTTTGAATTTTGAATTTTGAATTTTGAATCTTGAATCTTGTTTTTTGTGGTGAATGAGCAGTATCTAATGGTTGTGTATGGTTCCCACATTACTAAAAAGTGGTTTATCAAAATAAAAAATATGAAAAATGGATTGAGGTTTACCCACTCCCCTCATTATATCATCTTGACAGTAACTCCCAGTTCACAAATCATTTTCATCTACACGACAAGAGATAAGAGAAAAAGAATATATTAAAAGAGTAAAAAGAGAGGAGGTGAGAGAGAAGATATATAATAGAGAGTCCATTATTCCACAGACATATAATGATTTTGTATTTTCAGAACATTGTTAGGGAATAATTCAATCTACCCTATATGAAAAACCAAGGCATGTGGTTTTTGGAAATCCCAAATGATCTAAGACTAATCTTCATTAATGATTTAATTATAATAAAATTCTAGGAATAATAGATGAAACTTAATATTGAATAATCATTTTTAATGGGAAATCATGAATAATGAATAATACAATATTTTTATACAATACCTTGAAAATTGGTCACATATGGACAAAATATTTGTTCAGATCGACTATCTTCAACAATCTCAAGGAGTAGATCTTTGATCACCCCCAACAACTCCTGTTTGTCGGGTCTCTAAATTCCCGAGGTTTTTACAGTTATCCTTAAGAATTGAGATTAATAATTTTAAATAAAAACCCTGACTAGGTTTAGGGAATTTAAATACTATTAATGTGATAATCAATATTTTAAAATCAAACCTTTTAAACTATAATTTAATTTTCCTATGATGGACAACCCTTGAGGTACTCGATTTGAACATAAGTTATACCATGTATAGGGTAAAACCTATTTTCAGATGTAATTGAAGCATCCAAATTCTCAAAGGATTCTATGATTAATATAAAAAACATCTTCCTAAGGATTCACATGTATGAGATAAAAGTAATATAATATTCATTAATATATTAATATCAAGCATGAAAATTCTCGTTACATCACTAAGAATCCACAAAAATTCCCAAAATATTATTTAAAATATTTTAAGGATTCAATTAAGAAAAAAATTACAACCTCCCCACCTTTAATTATATCGATTCTAAAAAGATTATGATACTAAAAAAGGTGAGTGTACTGGGCTCATATCATGGACTCAAACTCCCACAATCTCTCTTAAAGATTCTCATACATCCATATGACACATGATAATGGAATATTCCATCCATATAGAGTCTTATCCTATTAATTCTCAATATTAAAATGTTAATATTGGAAAGTGGACCCATACTCAATGTTTATCTCTTACTAATCAATTATATGTGATAAATCATACATTTATCTCCTTAGTTATGACACATGGAAGACATGTTCACATAGTCTATCTATGGTGGAAATAGTAGGTGGTAATAAACCTCATCAACCATTCATAGGATCTATAATAGACTAATTAATCTATTGGATAACCTACCCCCATACTAAAAATAAAAAACGTGTAATGGAAATACCATCAGGAACACTTGAAATCATTTCTATAACTATAAAAGAAATCATCATTATTTTTTACATGACATATAATAGATCATCAAAATTCTTATCCACTTGTAGATAAACCATTCCTTTTCTTTTTTCTCTGACAAAATCTCTATCCCCATTGAGGATGTGTCTCTAATATTCATCTATAGTAAGGGTGGCCTATAGGGCCTCCCGTACATGGACTTCAAATATGTCATGATAATAGTGGAGTAGTAAATAATGTTTTAGAAGAAGTCCTACGAAAAAGAGTGATACTCCTAGATCCTACCAATATACAACACCTATGAACTAAAAATTTCCTCAAGAACATGAATGGTTCACTTGTTAGGTACACATATATGTTGATCTAATGTAATATTATTCGATAATGAGGTCCCAAAATAATCTTACAATCGCTTCAAAAAATGAAATTTTAATCAATAATTTTTGTCAAAAATTATTCTTGAGAGTATACCATGTAGTTGAATGGCCTTTTTCTCATTCAAAAATACTAAGCCCTCTACTATGCTTTATTGAAATATGTAAATGAACTGGATTAACTTGGTCAGTTAGTTTACGATCACCAATATAAAATCCTTTTTATCCATCATTGAGGGAGTCCTATATGGTAATCGATTAATATTTCATACCATGTATAGTTTGGAACCTCAAGGGGATTCCCAAAACCACTTGGGACTAGTTTCACCACCTTTACTTGATTATAGCTGATACACCGAGAAACAAACATGAAAACATTCATTTTTATTCTTTCCCATCAAAACTGGAATCAAGGGTCCTAGTACATCTGCACCAATTCTGGATGTAGCACCAAGGGTGAAGTATGGAAACCCATCAAACATCCTCATACACCATGACTGGTTCCACCATTTATCATCAAAATAGGTTAACATATTTCCCACTTTGTGAGTATCCATTGTTTGTATCTCCTATGAATAAATTTCCATTAAAAATATCATAATCAACAGCATCCAACTAATCCCCCCTCAATTTACAAATAAGAGGTTAAGTTACAACCATAGATCCAAATTTATTTATCATCCACCCAGGACATCTTTAATGAGTCCAACTTCTCTGAAATCTCCTCCAATAGCAATGTATAAAATTTCATACTATGATAAAATTCTATCATATCTCCCTTCATGAAAGTATTTAATATCTAAAAGTAATAACCCCGTATGAACTATACATGTTCATTTACCTCAGCTTAATATATCTCTAGGTAAAGCTATACCTAATACTCCAATGGTTTAATTAGAATATAAACACTCACTAAGAAGGTAATTCCTCCCAGTATTTATGGATAACAGTACCACTACCTATTCCAAATCATGGGTCGTGTAATTATTATCATGGTGTATCTACAACCAAGACACATAAGAAATAAATATATTACATCTCATCAGCATGAAACAAATATATACACTAAATGAATTATATAATACCATAAACGCAACTCCCTCACATGAAAATTGCTTGATGAGACCACTTGTCAACCACTACTTTAGCTCCATAAAACCTCTATAGAATTTCTCGGTCCTAAATAGATACCTCTTTTGATAAGGGTTAGTTATGTGAATTTTTATCCAAGATAAATATCCATCAAACATATTTTAATATCCTTCTAGATCTAGAAAATATTACACCTGAGATACAAACTTAGGTGGATTCTAAGCTAGTATTATCACAATCTTCATCGAGTTTAAAAAAAATCCACCCTATGACATAACATAACCTTAGAAGTGAACCTATCTAATTCAGAATAGAGAATTCATTATATTCTTATACAAGGGGTTCTCATAGTGTATTATGAAAAATAATCCTTTGATGCTCCACATGTTAAACCTATCATATCAAATAGACGGGGATGTCATTTATGAAGGAAACCATGAACCTGTACAAGAAATGATAAATGATCTAATTCATAAAACCCAAGAATATAGTTAGGGTTATCACATTATAAAATGGAATCACTAAAAACTCATAATGGTTGTAGTGATTGTTGTGAAAAAATCCCTCAAGGTATCATTGAAGCATTTTTGATGTGATTGTGATTGTTGACAAAGTGGACATCAGTGTGGTGATTGTTGACGAAGGAAAACAACGACATACATATTTGTTGTCAAAGGGGATTTCATGGAAGCATGTCGAGTTCAAGAGCTGTGGTCAGCAATCCAAGTTTGATTCAAGGACATCGACAAAGTGATGGATGATCTGGAGGTGTTACAAAAAGAACAGATACAAGGTGGCACCGTTTTCCTGTGTTTTCCAAATTTTTGGGACTGAAAATTGACAAAAGGAGAAAAGTGGTTTTGGTAAAGAGACTTGCATGTTGTGTACATGAAGTTGTGGAAATGTGCACGCCATATGTTTTTCAAGATCAAATATTCAAAATATGGAAAATGGATAAGGGTCGCAAAATAATTGAGTTGGTCGCGCAGGTGACCTCCGTGCCAAGAGAAAGGACATTCCTACCATTGCCTAGGAGGATGGGAAACTTGAGCACCTGTTGTTTTTCAAGATCAGAACTTCAAAATATGGAAAAGGAAATAGGTTTTCGCACGTTTGGAAGTGGGTCGTGCAAGTGACTTGCAGGGGATGATACCTATGTGCCGAGACTTGCACACCGAGGGTAGACTTGTGCGTCACCACGCAGGGTGGTCAAATTGCCGATAAATACTAGACCACCCCACCTAATTTTCAATGGAGTTCAACACATAGAAGAATCATAGCTCCTGTCGCACATGTGTGGTGGTCGCGCAAGTGGTGGTGTGTCTTGCAAGTGGGACTTGCATTCCAAATTTGAAGAAGGGAGATTGTTGTTTGTTGTGCGCCAATATTGGTTTTGGAGAAAATGGAAGTGCGTCGTGCAAGTTTGGAGTTGAAGAATCTTGTGTCGTGAAAATGTATGAGGTGTAATTGCACACCAGTTGTGACATGCATGTTGAGACTTGCACGCTGGGTTAGACCAGCGTGCCATGTATGTTTAATTCCTCGGCTGTGTTTTCAGGCTGCAAGGAAGCTGGATGTTTGCCTAATACTTTCTGTGCAAAGAGAGTTTAATCAACGGGTGAAAGTTGAACTTCAACAGAGAATCCACATTCATCAGATGATGTATTCATTAGATATAATGAAGAGACCTCCAAGTCTATAAACTATGAGTGGATCCTTTCCGGAGCAGTGACCAAAGGAAGAAGAAGAAGGTGATCCTCTCCACCGGCTGTGAGCTAGAGAGTGATAAATAGGGAGTGACCCTTGGGAAAGCAGTGAGCTAACCCTTAACCTTGTAAAGGCAGTGAGCCTGGGATAGAGTGATTGTTCCCGAACCATTGTATCCACATCGAGTGAAGAATTGTAGAATTTGGTACGACCGGGAACTTGTCGGCGTATGCTCCTTGGATGTATCCTAGTGAGGGTGAACTAAGTAAAAATCTATGTGTCTGCATTCTTACTTCCATGAATTACATAATAAGCATCATCATCATATAAATAAGAAAACAATTGATCATAATAAACACACAGGAGGTGCATTCTATCTTGGTGGATTGTGTATTTATTGGATAAGAAAGAAGAAAGATTTCATTTCATTGAGCACTGTAGAAGCTGAGTATATTGCGGCCACTCAAGCATGAACACAATTATAGTGGATAAAGCAGCAGCTTGAAGATATGTGAGTTGTAGTGAGGTCTCCGATCGTAATCTAGTGTGATAACTCCAGTTCTATAAATCATAGAAAAAATCTCGTCCATCACTCATGGAAAAAGAACATTTATATAAAATATAATTTTATCAAGGAGAAGGTTGAGAAGGGAATTGTGAAGTTGGAGTATGTGCCTACAGAACTGCTTGTTGTAGACATTCTGACAAAGGCCTTACCCAAGAAAGCTTTTGAGAGGCATCGACTGGCTCTGGGTGTTCAGTCGACTCCCCGAACTTAAAAGAGTGTGGATGTGGAACCCCCCTCTCCCTGAGGTATGATATGATTTCCCCTAATATGCTGATATTTGTTCTATACTCTATTACAGCCTACAAAGGAGTAAATCGTGGGTTCATTGACAAAGAGGGAGAAAATAGTGTTTGTTCAAGGGTGAGACAGTGTGGGAACATGATACATCATGATTGATATGGGGAGAAGCTAATAGGTTGAGAAGTGAGATAGGGGGAGCAATGAGAATGGGGGAGCATATTAAATATGA
Organism: Viscum album; assembly: GCA_963277665.1. NCBI lineage: Eukaryota > Viridiplantae > Streptophyta > Magnoliopsida > Santalales > Viscaceae > Viscum > Viscum album. Next base: position 2,102,267,642 of record OY728145.1, on the reverse strand, counting down.
TGATACTAGAAGTGATCGATCAAAGAATAATATATCACAATAGTTTAGGATCATGATAAAAGCAGAAGAGTGGTGTTGGAGAGTGGTATGAATATTTCAAAAAATTGGTATCAGTTTGGAAACAATTGGTATCAATTTAATGTAAAAAATGGGTGTCATAGATGAAGTGATTCATTGATGATCTCTTCATTTACTCTTGCTTCTCACGCTGAGCATTACTCATGTGGGCTTAGAGTATGTGCTGAGTGAATCCTTGATCACTATCAGAATTGCAATAGGTAAATGGTGGCTGAAGAATTAACGATGTATCTTTTTATGGAAGAGTTTACATCAAACCCAAAGGGGGATATTGTTGGGAAAAAATCCCTCAATATATCATTGAAGGATTTTTGAGGTGATTGTGTTTGTTGAATAAGTGGAAAACAGTGTGGTGATTGTTGACAAAGAAAAACAATGACATAAAAATTTGTTATCAAAGGGGATTTCATGGAAGAATGTCGAGTTCAAGAGATATGGTCAACAATATATGTTTGATTCAATGACATCAACAAAGTAATGGATGATCTGGAGGCAGTACAAAAAGAATAGATACAAGGTGGCTCCATTTTCTAGTGTTTGCCAAATTTTTGGGCCTGCAAATTGACTAAAGGAGAAAAGTTGTTTTGGTAAAGATACATTCATGCCATGTACATGAAGTATTGGATACTTGAGTGCCATATGTTTTTCAAGATCATATCTTCAAAATATGGCAAAGGGATAAGGTTCGCGCAAGTATTGAGTTGTTCGTGCCAGTGACCTGTGCGCCAAGAGAAAGGACATGCACGTCGGTGCCTAGGAGGATTAGAAACTTTCACTCCTGTTGTTTTTCAAGATCAGAACATCAAAATATTGCAAAGGAATGATGTTCGCGCAGGTTTTGAAGTGGGTCGCGCAAGTGACTTGCAGGGGAAGAGACCTGTGCGCCGAGACATGCGCACTGAGGGTAGACTTGCGTGCCATCGTACAGGGTGGTCAAATTGCCTATAAATATTGGACCACCCCTCATCATTTTCAACGTAGTTCAACACGTAGAATAATCAAAGATCCCATCACGCATGTGTGGTTGTCGCGCAAGTGGTGGTGTGTTGTGCAAGTGGGACTTCTGCGCCAGATTTTAAGAGGAGTGATTGTGGTTTGTTGCGTGCCAATATTGGTTTGGGTGAAAAGGGAAGTGCGTCGCGCAAGTTTGGAGTTGAAGAATCTTGTGTCGCGCAGGTGTCTGATGTGGAATGGTTCTCCATTTGTGACTTGTGTGCCAAGAATTGCGCGCTAGGTTATACCTGCGCGCCATGTATGGTTGCTTCCTCGGTAGTGTTTTCAGGCTGCATGGAAGTTGGAAGTTTGCCCAATACCTTTGGTGAAAATAGATTTTCATCTACGGGTGAATGTTGGACTTGAACAGAGCATCCACATTCATTAGAGGATGTATTCATTATAGATAATTAATAGACCTACAAGTATATAAACTGTGAGTGGATCCATTCTGGAGCAGTGAGAAAAGGAAGAGGAAAAAGGTGATCCTCTCCACCGGCAGTGAGCCAGCGAGAGATAAACAGGGAGTGACCCTTGGGAAAGCCATGAGACGAACCTAAACCTTGTAAAGGAAGTGAGCATGGGACCGAGTGATTGTTCCCATACCATTGTATCCACATCTAGTGAAGAATTGTGGAATTTGGTACGACCGACAACATGTCAGCACATGCTCCTTGAACATAGCCCAGTGAGGGTGAACCATGTAAAAATCTATGTGTCTGCATGCTTGATTCCCTACGTTACATAAAACGAATCATCATCATATAATGAAGAAAAGAAGTGATCATAATAAATACACAGGAGTTCCATTCTATCGTGGTGGATTGTGTATTTATTGGCTAAGCAAGAAGCAAGATTTCATTTCATTGAGCACTGCAGAAGTTGAGTATATTGCGGCCACTAAAGAATGAACACATTTATTTTGGATGAAGTAGTAGGTTCAATATATGTGAGTTGAAGTGAAGTCTCTGATTGGAATCCAGTGTGATAACTCAAGTGCTATAAATCTTAGAAAAAATCCAATCCATCACTCAAGGACAAAGTACATTGAGATAAAATATCATTTTATCACGGAGAAGGTTGAGCAGGTAATCGTGAAGTTGGAGTATGTGCCTACAAAGCTACAGGTTGTAGACATTCTAAAAAAGGCCTTACCCAAGGTATCTTTTAAGAGGTATCTACTGGCTCTGGTAGTTCAGTCGACTCCCCGCACTTAAACGAGTGAGGATGTGGAACCCCACCTCTCCCCGAGGTATGATATGTTTTTCCCTAATATAATGATATATGTTCTATACTCTGTTACAGCCTGCATAGGAGTGACCTTTCGGTTCATTGATAGAGGGGGAGAAAATAGTGTTTGTTCATGGGGGATAGAGTGTTGTAATTTGATTCATCATGATTGATATGGGGAGAAGCTAATAGGTGGAGCAGCGAGATAGGGGGAGAAATGAGAATGTGGAAGCATATTAAATCTAACGATTCTAGAAGTGATTGATCAAAGAATAAGATATCACCATAGCTGAGGATCCTGATAAAAGCAGAAGAGTGGTGTTGGATAGTGGTAAGAATATTTCCAAAAATTGGTATCAGTTTGGTAAAAATATGTATGAGTTTAATGTCAACAGTGGGTGTCAGAAATGAAGTGATTCATTGATGAACTTTTCATTTACTTGTGTTTCTCACGCCAAGCATTGCTCATGTGGGCTTAGAGTATGTGTTGAGTTAATCCTAGATCACTATCATAATTCCAATAGGCGAATGGTGGCTGCAGAATTAACGATGTATCTTTTTATGGAAGAGTTTTCAACAAACCCAAAGTGGGTATATTGTTGGGAAAAAATACCTCAAGGTATCATTGAAGCATTTTTGAGGTGATTGTGTTTACTGACAAAGTGGACATCTGTGTGGTGATTGTTGACAAAGAAAAACAATGACATAAATTTTTTTTGTCCAAAGGTATTTCATGGAATCATGTCGAGTTCAAGAGATGTGGTCAATGATCCATGTTTGATTCAAGGAGATCAAAAAAGTAATGGATGATCTGGAGGTAGTAAAAAAATAACAGATACAAGGTGGCATTGGTTTCCAGTGATTGACAAATTTTTGGGCCTGAAAATTGAAAAAGGAGAAAAGTTGTTTTGGTAAAGATACATTCATGCCATGTACTTGAAGTACTGGAAACTTGCGCGCCATATGTTTTTGAAGATCATATCATAAAAATATGGAAAAGGGATATGGTTCGTGCAAGTATTGAGTTGTTCGTGCCAGTGACCTGTGCGCCAAGAGAAAGGACTTGCACGCCGGTGCCTACGGGGATTGGAAACTTGCACGCCTGTTGTTTTTCAAGATCAAAATTTCAAAATATGGCAAAGGAAATATGTTCGTGCATGTTTGGAAGTGGGTCACGCAAGTGACTTGTAGGGGAAAAGAACTGCGTGTTGAGACTTGCGCACCGTGGGTAGACTTGCGTGCCATCGTACAGGGTGGTCAAATTGACTATAAATACTAGACCACCGCTCTTCATTTTCAACATAGTTCAACACTTAGAAGAATCATAGCTCCCGTCATGCATGTGTGGTGGTCGCAAAAGTGGTGGTGTGTCGCGCAAGTGGGACTTGCGCGCCATATTCGAAGAAGGGCGATTGTTGTTTGTAGCGCACCAATATTGGTTTGGGTGAAAAGGGAAGTGTGTCGCGCAAGTTTGGAGTTTAATAAGCTTGTGTCGCGCAGGTGTCTGAGGTGGAAATTCAAGCTAGTTGGGACATGCGTGCCATGTAAGAATGATTCCTCGGTATTGTTTTTAGGCAGCATGAAAGCTGGATGTTTGCCTGATACCTTCGGTGCAAAGAGAGTTTCATCTACGGGTGAAATTTGAACTTCAACAGAGCATCTACATTCATCAGAGGATTTATTCATTATATATAATGAAGATACCTACAAGTCTATAAACTGTGAGTGCATCCTTTCAGGAGCAGTGAGAAAAGGAAGAGGAAGAAGGTGATCCTCTCCACCAGATGTGAGCCAGAGAGAGAGAAATAGGGAGTGACCCTTGGTAAATTAGTGATATGACCCTAATCCTTGTAAAGGAAGTGAGCCTGGGAAAGAGTGATTGTTCCCGAACCATTGTATCCACATCTAGTAAAGAATTATGGAATTTCGTATGACCGATAACTTGTCGGTGTATGCTCCTTGGACGTAGCTCTGTGAGGGTGAACCAAGTAAAAATCTCTATGTCTACATGATTTCATCCCTACGTTTCATACAAAGCATCATCATCATATAAAGAAGAAAATAAGTGTTCATAATAAACACACATGTTCAATCAATGTGACCCTTGTAATAAACCGGTCAAGATCCAGTGGTCCAGGAAGAACTTTGAAAAAGAATATCCCTAGCCCAATTCATCCCCACCCATCAGGGTATATAGGCCCCTATTGGTCCTAATAGTGATACATGAAATATATCTTTGATATATCCTCCATAATAACCCAATCCTGGTGATAATAGTAACCAAGATCAATCATTGAAAACAACATCTCTCCCTTTAACAAGTTAAATAAGTTTTCAATACTTAAGAATTGTAATTTTTTATTAAGTATCAACTGGTTTAGATTGATTTAGTAAATACATTGCATCATCCTTTAATATTACGTTTTGGAAAACAAAACTACAACTACCTCGGGGGACTCACTAGATCTGATAAAAATCATTCTAATTAAGACTTCCAGCCAAACCTAAAATCTATCAGAGCATGGAAATGAACATCTAATGAGATATAAAATATACCATAGTAGTCTTATTGTGTATATTGATATTGAAATATACCTCTAAATGAGGGGAAAATTCATTAATTTTCTTATGAAAAATACAAATATACTCCTCCACCAATTCATGAAACTAATCACCCAAGGTGTTCAACATTGAATTTTTCAAATCCATAAACCGATTACCAATAAATTGAAACATCCAACAAAAAATCCCAAACCATATCGACTGAAAGTCCTCACCCATGATAAATAATCGTGATCTATCATCTTGAGAAAAAATCCATCTCTGATGGTGAAAGTCTATTCACACATGTAGTGAATATAGATAGTCAATAATAATAATGATTCATTATGAATTCATCATATCCACATTTAAATCCTAATAAAACCTCCCACTATCAAAAACAATATCATGTTAAAGGTAAATTTAAGTTAGAATATGATCACTCTTTATATAAGTCCATAGACTCATGGGTTATGCCATTGTCTCAACAATAACCTATTACTCCAGAACAAGAGATTTAATATTGAAAGAATGTATTGAAATGGTGTTAATGAGTATGGGTATCAGTGATTAAAAGACACATAACATACCTTGGATCATATTAGGTGCCTCATATCATAACCCCCCATTTCCTACAACTAGCCTCATTCTTGATCATTAGCCCCCTAATATGGGTGGGGACTTCCAAGGGTGGTGGTGGTAAAATTGGGTTATAAAATAATTCTCCAAAAAATCCTCCTCCCAGTGCATCAAAGAATACTATTCAAAAAACCAATCCTTTATAACTACCAAAAATCATTTTGGAGGTCGCAAGGCGTGCCACAGTCATTAATGCGGATGTCCATGAACCTCATGACTACACTCTACTTCTCAATGATTGTAAAGGTAATGCACTAGATAACCTTATCCCTTAAATATAAAACAAAATTATAAATCACATAATATATCCCCTATCCGAGTATTAATCCACTTATCCTCTATTCTACGTCTTTTCACGCTGATTTTGAATGTTTTTTAACCCATAATCATAACATCATCTATATATAGATGATGAATTGTCCCAAGGGAGACTGCTGCCAACACCTCTCACACGTCAGTCCTTCTCTTGGATTCTTTACATCACTAAGGATGTTTTTTCACCACTATGAAATATGTAGAGATATACAAGTGAATAATTAATTATTTTATATCTTAGAAGAGTCATCAGTTAAACATATATTCCCAAATTAATCCATAACATACCATATTGGGGGAGTAAATCTTGAAACTTATTTAAGGGGGTAGAATGTAACATCCTATGATTAGTGTTTAAATTTCCAATTAAAATAATATATATTAAAGAGATAATTTCAAACACAACACAAAACTTAAATTAACAATAATATAATTTATTGAAATAAATTATTACTATGTAATATAAACATTTATACATCATGAGAATACAATAAGAAACATCATTAAAAAATCGACAAGAGGAATAAAACCAGGAATAAATAAAAATTCCCAAAAAAAGTAATCCTTATTCTCAGAATTTTCATTAACTATCATATATTCAATTAAAACTATGGAAATAAGGTAAATAATAAGAAATATAATATACATAATGAGTCATGATAAAATTAAAAGGATGAATGATTCTATAAAGGTATTAAAGTCAATATATAAGAATTAAATTAGGATGTTATATATATGGTCATTGGAAATACAGTTTTTTGAAATATCGTCACTTGATATTTGTTCATTGGGTATCCATATAGGTATACTAAAGTGGGTAATTTTTATCAAATCGAAAATAATATGACTTATAGATAATAAAAATTATGGAATGGCTTGTAATGTAATATTTAATAAAATTATTTCATTATAAAATATATATTTTTATGTGTAAAATAATAATATTATTATTTTTAATGAATTATCCCCACCATTGTCGGTGGAGTGGTATGGGTTTGGGGGGTGAGGGGAAGGATATAGGGTAATATCTGCATGCGTGCAGGTTTAGTACAAGCTGTTTTCGGTGTTGTTTTTATTTTAGGGTATCTAATCGAACTTATATTTTTTAAGAAATTATTTTATGTATTTTAAAAATTAAAATAAATATTTAAAATAACCAATTATTGAAAATATAAAAAGGTTATGAATAATTATTTCTAACAATATGTTGTCAAAATTATTTCATATTAAAAATGAAATGTTTCAAAGAACTATTTTTCTATGTATTTTATAAATTTATCTTAATAAAGTTATTTTATCACTTTAAAATTATGAATATAGTTTTATTTTTTATTTTATAATATATATATATATATATTCAGAATCATTTAATTAGTAATTAATATGAAATTGGATTAAGAACACTTAATTTTCAAAAGGTCGTTTTCTTATTAAGACATATTTTGATATATCTTATGATTTCATTTAAAAGTTAAAAATATCATATATATAAATTTAATTATATTAAATTGATTATAAATTATTAATCACATTTAAATAAATATGTAATAGGTTAAAGTGAATTTTAATGAATAAAAAACTAAACGTGGTGAATAGTATATGATATCATAAACTATAAGACTATAAAATATAGTGCATGTTTAAAAGTGACATATAAATATTCTTAAAATTAAATAAGAGTTTATAATTGAGTAAATATATATCCTCCTTTGTTTTTACAATTATGGGGAATCATTAAAAATAAAATGTTTCTTCCTTTACCATTAAGTAATGAGAAATTAAAAAACATACCACTCAAACTCACCTATTAAAGGACTACTACACTGCCCCACAAGAATCACTCAATACATTAGGTTTTATAATGGATCCCTAAAAATATTTGATATCTTAAAAAATTATTAGATATTAGTTATATTCTGGTTCCATGAAGTAGGACTAAATTTTTCATTCCAATGGAACACGTTTTGAGAAGGATAAAATTCATCAAGTATATAGGTTATTCACCATATTTTTCAATCACATTATCTTCCCAATTATTTCTAAATATTATTCTATATTGTAATTATATTATATAAAAAACATTTTTATTCAATTAAAATTATATAACTATTATATAATTCAAAATTTTTACTCATTCCCTGGTATAGCATGTTCTTGTTTGGACCAGTTCAACAACCAACAAGATCGATGCAATATTATATTTACCATTTCAAAAATGAATTAGTTTAAATTAATTAAAACTAGTAATATAAGATATTAATGAGTATTATATGATAATAATATGAATATGTAGGTTTGACACAAAAATTAATGTGAATTATAAATTAATTTTTTGTTATAGATAAATTACCTGAAACACGTTCATCATAGATTCCATTATCACAAACCATAAATTTACCTTCCATAAAATAAACAATATAATAAATAAATAGTTTAAAAAACCTTTAATGATTTCTAGAAATTAAATCAGAATATAAGAATGGGTATTGAGAACTCCATTACAAAAATTATTTGAAATAATCAAATTTACTAACAGTCGATGGTAAAAATAAACAATAATTAACAAATATATGTGTAATGAATGACTATAATTTAATAGTATAAAAGGTATTTAATATGAATATTATTATTAAATAAGTTATATATATGGTTATTTATATTATATAGGTCTTGAATATCTTTTATGGAATTTGGGGGTAATAATAAGTGTTTCCTTATTTCAATTTTTCATATTAATGATATATGTTCCATATTCACCACATATCTTTTTTACGGTGCATATATTACCCAAGGATGTGTTTCATCATAAATTAAATTAATCTAAATTTAATTTAAATTTCATATTATGTTATCTCTTTCAATTTTTTTAATTTAGATGTTACTGAAACTGCTAGTGTTTATTTTCCAATATCCCTTTTAAATAAAGGTTTTTTATACCTAAGAAACATTTGGAAGAAATTTTTAGTTTTTTATCTCTAAAAACCCATATATTTTCTTATTATATAATTAGTTATAATGTTTTTATATCTTATTACCATTTCATATCTCTTCAGATAACAGGTTTATAGAAAGGATGTTTGTATGTTTAGCTTACATTTTCTTTGCCTTTTGGTTAGGAATATTTATACTTCTTTGTGATATTCAATATATATTTTTTTATGTAACTATTAATGGTTTTATGATTTTAAGGTAATTTTATATTTTTATTGACTCTCTCTATGTAATCAAGAAAGTATTATTTTCTTATGTTTTCTGTATGGGTCATTTTTTGTTTACTTTGTCATTATTTTAAAAAGTATGGTAGAAATTGTACAATATTATTAATTTTTGTATGAATATTTTCCCAATTTTATAGATGTTTTTTATAATTAATCTCCCTCAACATGTTTTTATGGTTTTTAAAACAAATATATATTACTATTATTTTCTAAATTTTTGTTTCAAAGTAAAATTTATCAAAAGAAATAATTTTTTTTCTAGTTTTACAAAAAACATTTCCAATTGTCTTGCAAAAGGGTCTTAGTTCAATGTAGAAACAGTTTAATGTTTCTTATAATTGATTAATGTTGTTATATAATGCTACCATCAATAATATTTCTCTGGATGGATTATGATAATATTATATTAATGTATTTATGATACCCATTTCATTCCCATGAGTTAATTAAACATGATGAGATGATATGTGGACATGATTTATATTATATATAATCAAAAAATAATCCATAGACAAGATTATTATTATCAATATTCTAAATATGATGTTCAAACATGACTATAATTTTATATTTTCCCATGATGATGTGTAGAAATTATTTTGATTATCTATGTTGAGAATTTGATGTGTTGGAATGATTTTTATTAGTAATGTTCACAATTTAATGTGCAGACATGATTACAGGTATCCATGTTCACCAGTGTATGTCTTGACATGAATTTGGTTAAATATTTTCATATGGTTTTGATTTCTTATGTTTATGTATATGTCACATTATTATGATTATTCTTTTTCTTCAATATTATTGTATCATATTTTAACACTCCCATTGATGGTGTCTTATGTTTTTCTAAAATCAATATTCCTTGAGTCATGAATAGTGATATTTATTTTTATGGATATGATTCATTGTTGTTATATGCCTTGATTATGTTATCATACACACATTCTAATATTATGTTCAGTTTTTATATTATATTGATATCTATTATATTCACCCTAAGATCACCACTTTCTTATACCCCCTATGATATGAACAAGTGTATAATTTATAAAATTTATAGAAGGGTAGAATATGTGGAGAATCATGTGGAAAATGTTAAATACATATTATAAATTTAGAAGATCACAAATAGAATCACAAAATATGCTGAACATTTCATTTATAGATTGTATTAATTTATCATCCATAATTTTAAAATCGTTGAAATAATTTAAAATATATGTTTCTTTTTATCAGGCCATCTCCATTGGTATAATTCATATGCCTAATGTTTGTATTTTTTCACTGGATCTAAAAAGTACGAGTCTAGGGATTATCACACTCTATGAATAATAGTGAACAAATTGGATGGTGGGTAATCTTTCATCATCATTGGTTGCAATGAAAATCGATCAGTACTTCATCAATGCTTTTTATAATGGAATTTGACCCCAACATTGCGTAGTAGCGTCCAGGCAGTAGCCACCACCTTTTCCACTACAACAATAAAAAATTGGTGGTAACACCATGACAGACTTTAGACTCAAGTTAACATACCAAATCACATTATATGTTCATACTCAAATAAACTTCCAGTTCCTACCTCATTTTTATCCACATGGTAAATGAGGGGGAAAAGTGATAGGGGAGAATACAAAAGTGAGACAAAAGGAATAAAAATGAGAGAATAATAACTTCATTCTTCATTTATCGATGAAAATTTTTTCACTATAAAAAAGGTTTGGGATAAATTTAATGTAACACCCCAGGTAAATAAAGAATTTTAAATTTTCATATTTATCAATATTTCTGAATAAAATATTAATATTACTTTAAAGGGAATTGTATGCTTGAGTGCGTACCCAATACGCAACACCGAGTTTCTTTGAAATCTTACGTTGCACTCTAATTATAAAATAATATTATTTTAAAAGGTAGTTAACGCCTAGCCGTTGTAATGGTGAGAATGAACGGAACTAACTAAACAATTATTATATATGTTTGTCAAATATTTTTACTTTTATCCAATAAATGTTGGAGGCTTAAAATACAAATGAATCCAATTTAAAGCATAAATCTTCTAATATTCTTTAAAAGGTCGATTAACCGCCTTTTGATGGAGAACCCTTTTTAAATATAAATTTGAATATTTTTTATGTTTTATTTGACAAAATAAAACCCTTCTTTAGAATCTGGACATCAAAATTAACTTTGTGTAAAATTTTGTTATTTTTCTGATAAATATCATTTTTATTGAAAATGTTGCATTTTAATTCATAACCTCTTTTTTATATGATTTAGTTATATGGATAGATTATATTTTTAAATTATATTAGTGTATATTTAGAATATATTTTTACCATTTTATCTAATGGTGGTCATTGGAATTAATTTTACTTTGAAATTGGACTTAAACTAGTGTCAATATTTTAATAGATATTGTTTCTTAAAAACACGCTATTTGTTTTGACAGTGGGAATCAATTATTTAATTAATCAATGCAAAATATATGTTTTGATTTTTTAAAATAGACATCATTTTTGAATTCAGAATATCAAATATAACATAGGGTGATTGTTTTGTATTTTTCTGAAAAACATGAATTTTTGATGAATAATGAAACCACTAAGTGGTTGTTTAAAAACTGATTTTCATTTTAATGAAACTTTAACTCTTTTGTGATTTGAATTTCAAAAATCCGACATACATGGTTGTCATTAGGATGTAAAATTTGGTTCAATGGGATTAAAATAATTTTTTGGTGAAGAGTAAGTTTTATGTTTTTAATCGTGATTAGAAGTAATTAGTGTAATTTAAGGTAAAAATAATGTTTTAATAATAATAAATGACCTAGAAACATGTTCTACCCTCACTGGATGTGTCATGGACGACCAAGACAATCCATGGGTCAAATTGGGGACCCCATGGAGCCACTTTGGTTTGAAAATGACATAAATAACTTTTTATTTAAAGTTAAAATAAAAATGTCACAAGCATGAGTTGTTTTACTAAAAGAATTTTTATTTGGGGTTATACAAGTCGTATTTTTTACTATAAAAATTAATTAGAAATCTAAAAATATTTCCTACCTCATGATATTTTTTATAATTTTTAGACATTAAATAAATTAAATTATTTATGACATCATGATGATGCAGCAATTACCTCATTAATAAAGGATTTAAATAAAATGAAAAGATAATGTTAAAACTATAACTTAAACTTTTCAAAGACCTATTGAATGATTATATTTAGAACCCTAACCACCTTATCCTCGAAATACATCAATGTGATACCTTTAAAATCCGAAACTCATTTGAAAATAATGTAACATTTTCTAACTTTCCAAGAGTGCCCCTCCTCTCCTCTTATAAAATGGCCCCACCTCTACCACCTTACCCACACCTCTCAAGCCTTTCTATTTCCCAGACCCTGCTCATTTTGTCTCTCCAAATACCTATATTACTCCTAGAAGCCTCACTTTGGGAATAAGTCTTCCCAAGAAATCCTTTGAGCTCAAATAAAAGAGAGATACCCGATTTTATGGTAATGTCTTCACTTGTGTTATTTTGTTTTATTTTGCTTCTCCAACCCCCTAAACTCTTTTTATTCATTTATTTTGTAACAAATAGAGTATCTTCAATATACTAGGATTTTGTTTTAATATGGATTCTAGCTACACTTACACACACCTACATCTAATGGTTAAAGAACGTTCTGTTTCTGTGGATGGTGAATTTTTGCCTCACGAAACGATGATTGTTCAATATTCTTTTAACACCCTAAAAGGTGTCCATTAAGATGTCACTATATTTATATATTATATATAATATGTTTATGTTTTACTTAAGCTTATGTATTTCTAATTTATGGCATACCTTTATGGTTTCCATTATGGTTAAACGTGATATCTTCATTTTAGGATGTGCGGACTACCGCCCCCTCAAAGTGATTTGATTCGTTAATACCATATGTGGTACATATAAAGGATAGATTTAATGATATTATATATGATACCATACTGGAATTATAATACTATTATGTATCATTATTGTTTAATTCCATTAAATTAGAAATATAAATGGAAGTAGCGTTCATGCGTACTGTTGGGAAAAAATTCCTCAAGGTAACATTGAAGTATTTTTGGGTTGATTGTCTTTGTTGACAAAGCAGGTTTCCATGAAGAAATTGCCGAGTTCCAAAGAAGTTGTTGACAATCAATATTTACAAAGGAATGATGACAAAGGAAAGGACAATCTGGAGGTGGTACAAAAGACCAATACAAGGTGGTGCTATTTTCTAGTGATTGCCAAATTTTGGGGGTCCAAAATTTGGAGGTTGGGGAGCATCGCGAAAAGTGTATTTCCATGAAGATCATATTTTAATAGGGAAAAGGCATGAATTTCACGAAGAAAAGCTTCATGGTTTGGATTTCACGAAGACCAGAAGAATGGAGGCGATGATTCTTCGGGATTATGACAAGCTTTGCGAATGGCAGAGGAAGAAGCGCATCGTGGTGGTGAAGGGATTTGCAAGGGAGAATCGCGGTGATGAAGGGCATTGCGAGGGAGATTCGTGGAGAAGGCGCGAAGGAATTGATGGGATGCTTCATGATTACGACGAGCTCCGCGATCAGAAAATTGCCGTGGTGCTTCGCGATTTTGATATAATTCCGGTGAGAACATCGGAGCTTCGCGATTTGAGCTGATGTGGCATTGAATTCGCATGGAAAGTTGGAGGGTTGGTGGAATTGCCTATAAATAGAGGTCGACCCTCTCGAGTGAAGAAGAAGATAATTTTCAGAGAAGATCTTTTGCTCTCATTTTGCGAAGGTGGTTCGCGTAGTCAGTGTTCTTCACGAAGGAAGAGCTCTGCGACGGCTATTGTAGCTCCGTGAAAGGTGCGAGCTTCGCATTGGATCAGAGTTCTTCACGAGGGATGTTTCTCTGCAATGACTTGAGCTTTGCGGTAGTGCTTCGCGGCAGTGCTTCGCGAGAGTGCTTCGCGAAAAGGCAGGAGCTTCGTGAAGGCTAGTTTGAGCTTCGCAAAATTGGGAGCCTCGTGAAATAGGGTGCTTTGTGAAGGTAATTTCCAAAGGTAGTTGCCTAGTGGTTCAGAGGAAAAGGGGTATTAATCAATTGATGAAATTTGTACTTCAACATAGCATCTATCAAAATCATAGGATGCATTCTTTCATGCAAATAATGAGACCTACAAGTCTATAAACTGTGAGTGGATCTTCTGAAGAAGAAGTGAGCTCACATCAGTTGAGAGAGCAGGGAGTTCTCAAATTGTGTATGGTTGTAAACCAGGAGGGACAGTGAGTCCGTTTCGAACTTGTAAAAACAGTGCACTTATAGTGGAATTGGTAAATCGGCACAATGTCGGTGTATACTCCTTGGACGTAGCCTGGTGAGGGTGAACCAAGTAAAAATCGATGTGTCATGTGCATGCTTTAATGGTTACTCATACTCTGCATCGGGAAGCAGAGGGAAGAGGGTTTTGTCTAACAGTAAAATAAGATCAAAAGGGGCAGTTGTTTTAATCTGTTATACCCTGATTCACCCCCCCTCTCAGGGTATGTAGCTTTGTGGACCTAACACGTACGTATGACTTACCGTCTCCATGAATGGTGCATTTCATTTCATACCTCTAAATATTATGTAATATTATAAATGCATGTATATATTGGATATATATTATATATATGAAATCTACATAATGAATATAATTCTTGTTATTATATACATTTTACCACTTGAACAACTTGTAATTATAAAGAGTTTATTTTTGACTCAAGTAGCAATGATCTACAAAACGACCATTATTAACTTAAATAATTAGATAGTGTTCATAGCATGGTATTAAGTGATATAAAAGTAATAATTTACTTGAAAAAGGTTATTAAGAAAGTATAAATTAACTCAAGTTTATTATTCAAGAGGTTAAAGAACAATCGAGTCAAGTCGGACCCGAGGTAAGGGATCCTACCTCTCTCTTTATTTTTAAGTACTCTTTTTTATGTAACTTAAATTAAGCTCCTATTTCTTATGTTGGGGGATGTTATTTTATATTCTTCATTCTGTAAATTGTATGTTAATATGATTAGAGAACCTATTTTATCTCATCAATATATTTTTGGATGTTTTATGTGGCGCTGTTAGGCTGCTGAATTTTCATAATGGAATTTTCATCTCACTTTTTATTTCTGTGAGATTCATGGTACATTGGCTACTATATTCTTTTGTATGTACTTCCCATTATTTTACTATTTGTATAATAGAATCTCATTTATGGGTAGTTACATCTCTATTGTATGACCCTTCTTTCATGGGGTGTACATTTTGAAAGTTTCCCAAATCGGTAAGGGAACCTTTCACTCTCCTCTTTTAAAAAGACTTATTTTGTAATGTCTTTTTATTTACATCTTTTTATGTTGGGATATGTTCTTATATATCCTTATTGATGTAAATTTTATTTCCAAGTGATGGGATACCATTTTTACTCTCATCAACTAATGTTATGAATCTTAAAGTGACGCTGTTATGCTGTCGAATTTTACCAAGGGAACTTCTTAACCAAATTTCGATTTCTTTGGGTTCAACTTTTAGTTATTGAATATTTCATTCTATTAATATGTGTGAATGACCTATGGTTATTTTACACTTAATATCCACTTATATTGGGCGTATTTATATTTGTCACACATAATTATGAGATTGATTTATCCTTAATTTAAGGATACCTTCTTTATAAGGGATTTCATCTCATTTTACAATTCTATTGAGACTTCATTGTTGTTATGCACCAATTCAATCTTATATGGTGTATATACCATCCTTTGGAATAATATATCATGAATCCCTTTATTCTCATGATATTATAATGTTTTGATTAAATTTTATTCCTCAATTATTGTATTTAAGTGTCTCTCATTTTGTTAAAAACCCTTTAAATAAAATATCGTTTTAAATGTTTAAATGATTTAATCTTATAAATATTTCTCATTAATATCCATGTTTTCAAAATGGTTTTAAGGATTTAATTATATGGATATTAATGGTTTAAAATGTTAAAAGATTCAATGTGGTATGGGACACTTTGGTTTAAAAATATCTTTATTAAATATTTTAAATGGTTTTGAAAATGGTTTTTAGAATGGATTCATTATTTTAGTATCTTAAAATGATATTTTATTATTGCAATGTGGGAATGTTATCTTTCCTTTATTATTAAGTTATGTTCTATGATTATGTTATGGTTCTTGGGCTTTGTTATGATGATGGGTGGTTCCGTGATAAACTAAGGTCGGGTGAGCCCGATATAGCTCTCCAATGCATTGGGTAACGCAAAGGAGTTAAACGTTAAGGTTTCTTCGAAGAGATTTAGGGGATATACTGTGATGGGTATTCCAAATGTAACCAAGAGGGTAAATCCCTACTTAAGAATGTTATGAATGCCTCAAGTTACCTTTATGTGTTATGATTTCTATGATTTATTCATGATTTTAGGAGGTAGGTTAAAGTGCTTATGTTTTATGGGTAATGTATGATTTCATTCTTATGTATATATGTACTCATGTTTCCTTTCCATACTTTTTATAACCCTTACTGAGCTTTTTATGCTCATCCCATGTTTTGGAAATGTTTTTCACAGGTCAAGGGAATGGTACATGATATGATGATAGTGTCAAGGAAGTGTCAATAAAGAATCCATGTTTTATTTTAAATATGTTTCCGTTGATGGGAAAAACGAATACTACCTTTTATGTATCCACTTTGTTTAAATGTGGAATGTAATGCAAGTTTTATGATCTAATTCTCTAATACTCTAAACCTGAAGAGATCTTCAATGTGTAATCATGTAATAAATCAAGATTATGTAAGGTTTAAGGCTGGGGCCTTATAGTTGGTATCAAATTTATGTTTAGATAACTTTAGAGGTTAGAGTGTTGTTTAAGAAAAAAGTGAAAAGTTGTGTATAACCACAATGGTTAGTATATTAGATGGAGTCATCGTTTTTTTTTGAAAGTTAGAATGAGTTTGAGATAACTTGGATAAGTATATCTTGGTGTTTATCTTCCTCTTTTTTATTTTATGATTTTACTGATATACTCAAACTGACCTTTTTGGTTTTAGTAAATGTATGGATATAGCAGGCACCAAAGTAACAGTGGATTTGAAGAAAACTATAATGGTTTTATGAGAGAACAACTGAATGATATGGGAGCTGCAATGAGAACTCTTGTGGTTATCCTCAACCAACTATCTGGAGTCATGATTGACGACCTGAACCTTAGTGATTTTTATAAGGCATCGTGTATGAGAGAAAAAAATCCCTACGAAAGGTCAGGTAATAATCATAAAGGTAAGTATGTTCAAAAACCTATGTGTCAAATATGTGGAATTAAACACATAAGAAAATGATTCAAAGGGACAGAAATATGCTATATATGTGGAAATGAAGGTCATAAAGGAAGAACCTTCCATGAAAAAAGGAAGCATCTAGTAGACTCTAAGAAAGGAAAAGAAGTTATTTCTGAAGGATCAATTGAATGTTTTAAATGTGGTTTGCATGGTCATTATGCAAACACATGTCCTACGAAGAAGTTTCGGGAAGGGGGTCACCAAGATCGTACAAATATTCATTTACCAATACCTAATGCATTCCGATTGAGGATGAAGAAACTGACAATTAAGAATGAAAGTTGTACATTATTTCTTAACATATGTTTTCCTACAATTGGAATCTTAGGATATGATTCATGATTTTTTTTGTAGGAAAGAATTATTTCAGAATAAGTTGAAAAATAATGGCTAATGGATCATGAAGAATGTTGAATGAGTAAGAAGTCATCATATAAGGGATTCAAGGGTTATGATAGATTTTAGGATGGTGAAATTCTTAGATGTATTAAGTCTCTTTTGATGATGGGGTTACATTATAAGGCTTTTAATAGTAACCCTGATGTTTGATATACGAAAATTTTATTCAAGGAATAATTATCCTTTCTTTTGTGGATATAGTTATAAACAAACATTTGGGTTTATATGATCCTTGAATTTGAGGCAATTACTGGTTAATACATTTGGGTTGCAATATGGAAGTTATCAGATAACCTTTGTGGTTAAAATATGTTATGGTTATTTTTGATGAATTTATCTCTTTTTGAGGAATGTTATAAAATTATATAGTTTTTGAAAAGGGACAACACTCAGACCGTGTGACAACCCATCGCGTCGGACGAAGCTGCGGTAATCGAACCCATATCCAAAGTGCAACTGGTCTTTATCACCTACCACTGGACTACGTGAAGTCCCTGGTTAGTTTGAATGATTCTTTTTAGTTAGATGATTTTATGAATTAAGAGTAATATGATTTTTTTGGTTATCAATGGAAATGATTAGCCTATCTTGGAGGATAATTGCTTAAGTTAATTACTTTTCAGTATGACAGTGTATGATTAACTGATGTTATTTTGGAGAAAAATGTTAAAATTTATCTTAAGAGACTGTGATTAAATCCTTCAGAGATTTGGGTTTCTATCATAGTTTGGTTTACTTTGTATAATTTTATGGATAGATGTTTATTGAATGGTTTTTGTTGAACTTTGGGTTTTAGTTTTGGTTAATGTCTAAAGACATGGGATGTATATAGTTCTCTTTTGTGGATTAGGTGATTCTTTAGAAGTTGATTATTGCTCTCTTAATGTGAACAAGTCATCCAAAATACTCGTCTTTTAGAGAAAATATTAGTTCATGTAATAAATATAGTAAAATTTGAAAATCAACATGACAATTAAGTATGCTTCCTTATGTTTTTGTTAATCTCATAAATAAATTCCTCAATGAAAAGTAACTTAAAACAAAAATGTTGTCTGTTATTTTTTTCCAACTGGGGAACCAAATATCGTTTAACCCATCACAAGTTTGTGATTTTATTATTGTTAACATTCTCTTAGACATGTTTACTTTCACTCTACATCAGAACATGACCCTTTGTTTTTTCCTCCATGTCCATATTTTCATACTTGGAATCCTATTATGGGTTAACTTGGGTGACATTTGTACTTCTCTCCCATTCTTTTAAAGTGATAGTTTTACTCACTCTTCTTCCGATGTGGGATTTTCAATGAATCTTCCAAGCCCAATTTTAAAATTGTGAGGATGCAATTCCCAAAAGGGGGGAAGGATGAAACACCCCAGGTGTTGGCGCCAAAAATATGGCCCGAAAGAACAGAATGAAAAAGGTTGGCACACTGCCTCGCGAAGCACCGCCGTGAAGCGCCCACGCGAAGCCCCGCCGCGAAGCGCCCCGACCATGGCGGCCTCGCGAAGCTCCGGAGGCGGTAATGCTCCGCGAACGCGTTTGACATTCACGAGACGCCGCGAAGCTCCGGAGGCGGTGATGCTCTGCGAACGCCTTTGACGTTCGCGAGCCGCTGCGAATCTCCTGAGGCAGTCATGCTCTGCGGACGACGTTGACGTTCGCAAGCGCACCGCGAAGCACCGAAGCCAGCGCGCGAGTTCTGCTTCGCGGCCCCACTTCTCTATAAATACTGGACTCCCCCTGAGTCCCGAGGACGGACAATCCGACCTTTCGGCTTCTCCTCTCCCAAATCGGGAAGCACTCTTTGCCCCGGGAATCATGAGCTCCACGAGGTATTTCTAATTCGCGAGACGCCTCTGCTTTGTCTCATTTTGAGCCCCTCTTCCGAGATGGATTCCCTTCGCAAAGCTCAAGGGCGTTCGCGAAGGAAGGGGATTCCCAAGGGAACTTGGGCAGCCGGGGAGTGTTTATGCTTCGCGAAACACCCAACCCATGCTAGTGATCCCTAGGCTAAGGCAGGATCGCTACACTTCGTGAAGCACACTGCTTCGCAGGACCCTGCTTCGCGAGACACCCCTTCTTCGCGAGGTAGTGATCCGCGAACACTGTTCCACTTCACGAAGCACCTTCCACTCACACCCATGCCCCATGCCAAGGCCAAGGCACTCCACTTCACGAAGCATACTCCTTTGCTTAGAGATTCCTTTTCCCGTGCAACCCTCCAGGTTTGCATGATGTGATTTCAATGTCCCATGGACAATACCACTCGTAGCGTTGCATCGCCTAATGCTTCTTCGCATAGGCATGCTAATGGATATTGCTTCTTCGCATAGCCACGCTAACGTGGACCCCTCGATGGTTCGTTCCTCGAGCCCAATTTTCTTGGCTTTACTGGTACCTTCCCTTCCCCAAGGACCAGAGGGTACTGGTTATGTATGTCCTAGGGGTGCGGAGTGAACCCACCTCGTCCGAGCTGCAGGACGTTACACTGCCAAGCACCACGTCCTCAACACATGACGTTAAACTGTGACCCAACCTCGTCTCCCTCACGAAGGGTCCCCCCAGGTCGAACATTTTTTACACCACTCGTCTCCACGGGAATGGAACTCTTCCTCACATGGAATGAGATCCTCCTTGTCGGAGTGGCGTATGTTTGTAGGGGAAGGGCTGCCTCAGAGCGTAAGCCCCTAACCTTTCTTACGGATAATTGCACCCGTGCATCTTCGTACTTCCCCACTACCAAGGTCAGTGGAGGGCGTGATAGGGAACGAGGCACCTCCCATCATTGGACAAAGGTCCCTCTTTCCCGCGATTCGTCGCACTTTGGGCCTCCATCTTGGAGTAAGTCCCAACACCATGGGCCGCCCAACGTGTAAGACCCTTTTCGTTTCTCACGGACGCACCCTTCGCGACGTGATCATCAGGTCCTTGCAACCTATTATTTCTCACACCGAGCATGACGCACGTGGGCTTAGAGTGAGCACCAACCCTGACCCCTCACCCTTTTGAACTACGAGGTCTTTGATCCATGTCAAGGCATGGTATGTAGGAAGCCTCCATGAGGTTCAAGCCCACCCATCATTCTTCCACGTCGGGTCTCATTCCCGTCCAGCATGACGTTAAACTGCACATTCCATCCGAACTACGAGGACTTTGATCCATGTCAAGGCATGGTATGTAGGAAGCCTTCACGAGGTTCAAGCCCACCAATAGTGGACCCCCGGGTCAACATTCACGTCGGTTCACTGACAAACCCATCCTAGAGAACTACGAGGTCTTTGATCCATGTCAAGGCATGGTACGTAGGAAGCCTCCATGAGGTTCAAGCCCACCCGTCATTTCACGTAGGGTCTCACCCCGGTCCAGCATGACATTAAACTGCATTCTGGTCTAGTGGTAATCCCCTGTGACCCATTCCCACCTGAACTACATGGTATTTGATCCATGTCAAGGCATGGTACGTAGGAAGCCTCCATGAGGTTCAAGCCACATTTCTCGATCGTTTATTCATGTCGACTTTCGCCCTCGTCCAGCATGACGTTAAACTGTATACCCCTTGTCCCGTATAACATTAAACTGCACACCCATCCATATGAACAACGAGGTCTTTGATCCATGTCAAGGCATGGTACGTAGGAAGCCTTCCAGAGGTTCAATCCCACCACTCATTGGACCAAGTTCCACTTCCACGCCGGTTCGTCGACAAATCCCCATATGAACTACGAGGTTTTTGATCCATGTCAAGGCATGGTACGTAGGAAGCCTTCCATAGGTTCAAGCCCACCACTCATTGGACCAAGGTCCACTTTCACCTCGGTTCACTGACAAAGCCCCACCTGAATTACGAGGTCTTTGATCCATGTCAAGGAATTGTACGTAGGAAGCCTCCACAAGGTTCAAGCCCACCCATCATCCAATTCACGTCGAGTACTACATTCGTCCAGCACGACGTTAAACTGCAATTCCCGTCTGACGGCAAGCCGTTGTGACTACCCCGAACTACGAGGTCTTTGATCCATGTCAAGGCATGGTACGTAGGAATCCTCCCCGAGGTTCAAGCCCAACTCCCATCGGACCAAGGTCCCTCACATATGTTGGTTCGCCGACACCCACCGCCCGCCGTTCATTCACGTCAGGATTCACTATCATCCCGCATGACGTTATACTGTATTCCCTGAACTACAAGGACTTTGATCCATGTCAAGGCATGGTACGTAGGAAACCTTCCCATGGTTCATTCCCACCACTAGTGGACCCACGGGTCTACATTCACGTCAGTACGCTGATGATGCTCATCGGGCCAAGGTCCACCTTCACGTCGGTTTATCGACATCATCCTGAACTACGCAGACTTTGATTCACTGCCACGGGGATACGTAGGAAGCCTCGTCAAGGCTCAAGCCCAACTTCACAGTCGCCCCTGCGATGGTCCCATTTCACTCTCCCTCCACTCCATTCATCAACCTATCACCCGTCCTGATTCTCGCCCGGACAGTCTTATCCTGGTGAGACCATGTCTGTACGCTTTTCTTCGCAGCCACCCATGGGATGGCCCCGGTATCGACATCCCTTCAAGGAGTATCCCTCAATCCGATCTATCCTAGCTAATGCTCTAGTTGGGTTGATCCGTCTCCGCTAGACGTTAAACTCGCGGAATACCCTGTGTTGAGCACGGGAAGCTGAGGAAAACCTCAGATATGTGTCTATGAAATATAATTCCCCGCGCTCAATGTGGGATGCCTCAGGCCTCCACGCCCTCGAGAAGCCTTGTTACCAAGGATAACAGACAGACATGCCAGGCCCCCAGCATCCAGACACGCTACTGATGCCTCAACGTGACTACTCCCCCGACTGAAGGTTGTTGCCCTGACCGGACCCCTTCGAATGTCCCGACAGAAGCAGTGTAATTAATCGGCGTCCATGGAAACATGGCACTGGGAAGAGTTTCACGAACTACGTATTAAATCTATGTGGGAGACCCGGACTAGGTGATGAGTTCTGAGGAGGAATCCGCAGGAGGAGGAACCGACATCCCATCATCCCGTTTTGATCAAGGAGCAGACGTCCCTGAATAAGGAGTGAATGCCGCCCGCCTTTGGAAAGAGGGAATGCGGGGTAACAGAAGCGCCGCGCGTCCTCCTCCGCGAATATAGAGTGGAACGCGCGCGCGCGGCCCAGCGGAAAGCGTCGGAAACAGAAATGGTGAACCCGACGTGAAATGTCTTCTCCTAAATATGGAGATTAGTAGCGTTCAAGATACCAGTAGATTGATGTGTCACTGGATCCAAATATCTGGTGCCTGGTCCCACCAAGCAAATAGCGGGCCTGTCGTGAAACTCACCGGAAGTCGGGGCAGTATAACGTGGGGCACTCCGTTCTGCAGCGTGTTGGCGTGGATCCTTCTTACAGACGTGGAGAATGAAAGGACGTTGGGGCACTGGCTGTCAATCCTTTTCCTCTTAGTACTGATGAGTTGATCCCTTCGTTTCTCAAGGACGAGGTTGCTGTTACAGAGTCGCGGTCACCATCCGCTGCTCGCCCACGCTGGGGCAGGTGCAACACTGCCGCGACCACCCCACGTAGCGCCGCTACCGCCACGACGGTCGCCACATCGCGGAATACGGGGCGCCCACGTCCCCTTTCCCCATCAGAGGTCATCCAGCGAAGGGTGATCAACAACCTCGTGCGCAGGTACAAGGAAGAAGGGGTAATCCCAACCCGGGATATGGACTGCCTGGACCTGGAGGCCTCCAAGCCCCGCTGTCAGCGCCGTCTTAATAGGCCACGCAGGGAGCCCCTGCTCCCCACCCCAACATTCAACCGTTTCAGGAGCTTGTCTCCGGAACGCCTTGACGACTCCTCTCCTTACGCTGAAGAGGCGAGCGCCGTCCAGATCAGCCCGCTCAGGGTCCCGACCCAAGGGCTCTAGGCGAGAGCTCCCGCCCGGCTGCATCAGCACCGCCGTCCGGCCCCGCAGGAAGAGCAGGCAGACTACGTCCCTGCACCACCTGCACCAGCTCGCCTGACCCGACGTCAGCGTCGGGCACAGGATGAGGACGCTTGCCTAGGCACGTCAACGTCGACAGCTACAGTGGCCCGAACCACCGCCGACGTGCATCGTGAAGCCCCTGCATACACTGAGCAGGGGCACTCCTTGACCCAACCAGGATCGAGACCCCAACTGCCCCACAGGCAGGTTGGGTTGACTCTCCGGGTTGCAGGACCACGTGGTGATCACCACGAGCTAACCTGCGGTAATGTCACCCCGTACGGAGGTCCTCCCCGTACCACTACTCCACAGAGCATGGGCCTTCCCCGCTCCGAGGTTTGTCATGGAGGCATGCCTCGTGCTACCCCCATCCTGCAGGAAGACCTACCCCGCGGCAGTTACGCTCAGCGCGGAAACATTTCCCGCGCCCACTCTACAGGGTATGGAGTCCATCCTCCTTCCCCTACCGCCAACCTGAATGCACCATCCATCCGGTCCCTCTCCAACGTGGGGGCCCTCCCTATGTCCTTTCTGAAACCGGTGAAGGTCCTCCTCGCCCCAGCAACTCGAGAGAGTGAAGGTCAACCTCGCTCCACCCGCAACGACCATGGAGGTCCTCCCCATGCTCCTGCCAATTCCAACAGAGGCCCCGCCTACATGGGTGTTGTTCATGGTGGTCCTCCCCATGTACCCTTCGATATTTTCCCTGCTGCCCCTCGCACCCCGGCTATCTCGAGTGGGGGGCCTCTCCGCCACGGCGCCAGCGCCGCCCCGAGGCTGCCTAATAGGTATCAACCCTGTCCCGAAGAGCCGCCCCGGGGCAGAAGAGCGGGTTGTCGCCGCCACAAGAAGAATCCCGGGAAGGCCCGGGTGGAGATCAAACCTGCCCGCTTCTCCGACTCGGAAGCGGAATGTGATTGAGTGATGGATCCTTCTCCCCGATCATCCGTATCAAGGACTGGGGAAGGAACCGGACGCGTTAGCCTCATTCTCCCAGAATTTAAGGTCCACCGGATTCCCGTCTCCCTCCGCAGGTACATCCTGGAGGAAGCAATCCCGGGAATTCTGCAGGTCTCGACCGCACAATCGCCGCCTCTGTCCCCAGAAGAGCCCTCTACCTCTACCAGAGATCACTGAGAGTTATTTTGGGGGCCAATGACCGTAGAGCGATGACACGACCTGTCGCCGGTAGCCGCGGCTCCTGCTCTAGAAGCTGTGGTTATCAGCCCGTCGTATCGTGACATCGTGGCCAGGTCACCTCACTCTTCGGAGGATGGCCCGGAATTCGGTGGGCAATCATCTCGTTTTCCATATTCTCCACAGCCGATCTTACTATCCCAGAGGTCCTCCTCAGTACCACTACCGGTCCCTCAGCCGCCCCCGGTTGATGAGTGGGGCAACACAGGGCCAGACCCTGAGTCTGAGCCCAGGAGCTTCTGGAGTATTCTTGCAGCGGATTACTTCTCGGAGAAGTTCTAGCCGACGGCGGCGCTGAATTTCCACATACCAGAGTCTCTAACCCCTGATGAAGTGGGGTTCTTTTGTCTAACCCTATGGGCGACACACTTCCGCCTCCGTTATGAATGGGTGGTGTACCCCAGAAGTCGAGGGCACTTCGAAGAAATCGGTGAGCAGTGCCTCCTGATCGATGGGGCCTCACTTCTTGTGGCCCAGCACCCTGAGTCGCCAGGCCACCAGAGCGCCCTTCAACGAAAATGCGTTCAGAGTCTTAATGCACTCCGCAAAATCGTCAGGGAAGCCACCCCCCATGTGCAAGTCCATGGTTGGGGACACTATGCCGCTCTCCTCTTCGAACCTATCCGAAGGCAGCCCGATTCGCTATGCGACATCGAGGAGATGCCCTCAAGAGGGGTCGCAGTCCACATGGCCGACGTTGTGGATAAGGAAGATGAGCTTGAATTCCTTGATAGAGACTTACCACCCGAGGGCATACCGCCACTGCTGGACCTGTCAGGGAGAGTTACCCGTTAGCAGAGGAACCTGTTAGGCCTCCCCGTACCCACCGAATCACTGGTACTCGGTCGAAACACCGACAAGGGTAAGGAGCACGTCAGAGCTGTCAAGCACTCCGACCCGTCTGCCTCTGCACAGAAGACGGAAGAGGATCCTGAGAAGGCCACGTTATGCCAGCAGCTTGCTGAGCAGAAGAGGCTGGTCGACAAACTCTTGGCTGAGCGCGCCGCAGTGCGGCGACCCGACTATGGTAATCCCAGGCCGGGGTAGTAGGGGTAGGAAAAATTTCCCCCGGTGAGATGCCTCCGGGACACCGTGATCATGCTACTTCTGCAGACAGGGCGGAAACAGGAACATACGGCAAGAGGGCGCAATACGTCTTGCCAAACCCCCCCGAGCGACGGGGCAATCTGAAGAATCCAACCTGGGTTCCCCCAGTCGCCCCGCAGGTCGTCCAGCCAGTCGACCCACGAGCGGCCGAAGCCGTCTACCGTGTTGAAGAACCTGGCAATGCACTTGTGGTTAGGGATCCCCGTCAAGACAGGGACCCCCACCCGGAGGATCTTATCGCGGCGCTCACAGCCCGCCTCGAAGCGTTGGAAACGCGGCAGGTGGCGGTCCCACCAGATGGAAAGCCTTATCCCGCGTGGGTGGATGATATGCCCGCACCTCCGGGTTTTGGGAACCCCACTATCTCACCTTTTAACGGGATAGGGGACCTGCCGCAGCACTTGGCCCATTTTTCTTCCAGGTGTGGCCCCATGCTGGGGACTCCGGCTCAGCAAGAAGCCGCCAAGCTCTGATGTTTCGTACAGACAATGGAAGGTCCGGCATTCGTCTGGTACAGCCAGCTCCCTATCAGATCGGTGACCGATTGGGAGGATCATCGCCGGCAGTTCTTATACCAGTTCAGCTCCACCACGCGAAAGACCAGCATTGCAGACCTCTTCAAGTGCAAGCAAAGGCCTGATGAGCGGGTTGTAGATTTCATCGCCCGGTGGAAGGGACTTACGTATTCCCTCGATATGCCACTGAATCAGGAGAAATTACTGACGATGTGTGTTGGGAACGTCAAGACAGAGCTAGTACCCTCCCTGATCACCCAGAACTACCCTGGAGGGTTCAGAGATTTCTCGGATAAGGCCCAGCGCCTCGAGGAAGCCCTGCAACAGGCTAGTCAGGCACGTTTGTTTCCCCCTATGATCCCAGCCAGGAGGACCGCCAGGGATGAACCCGCCGTGATGGCTCAAATAGAAGCCCCGAGGCAGCAGGAGTTCCTGCCGGCGGCACCTCCCCCGCAACCCCGCAGAGGTCCTCCACCTCAAGCACAGGCTCCTGCCCAGCACCGACCGCCTCAGAACCGACAGGTTCCCCCGCGCAACGCGCCACCGCCACCTAGGTGAGACAATCAGGCACCGCCTCCTCGGCAGGCCCCTCTGGCCCCTCGTCAGGGCCAGGCCCCCAGGGCCCCCTATCTAGAAAGAAGGTACCAGACCTATTCATTCAACGAAAATCAGGTCCCTCGCTACTTCCGAAGTGCTCTAGAGCAAGGGAATGTGCGTCTGCCTGAGTGCAGAAGGCCGGCAGAGGCGAATCTCACCGATCACCCCAACTACTGACCTTACCATCGGATCCTCGGGCACACCCTCAAGAAATTCTATGTGTTTAAAGACTGGCTTCAAGACCAGGTCAACAACAACATAGTCAAGTTGGGCCCAGAACCAGCGCATGTGGCAGGTGTCTTTGCAGGATCAGAAATCGGCAGCGACAGTGAAGGTGAGTGGCAGCAGGTCCCTAGCCGCAGATCCCAGAAATACGATGATTGGATGGCTCGAAAAACCGTCGTCCGTGCCCAAGGTATTATCCGGGCATGCTTGAAGCAGTCTGAACCTTCATAAGAAGTAACTGGTTCCTCCACATCATCTTCATAGTCGGCCCCTTCCCAAAAGGGCAAGCAGCGGCGACGCAAGAAGACGCAACGCGCACCGCCGGTGCCGTCGTCATCCCGCACTCTCGGCGACTTTATGCACACTGAAATGGGGATTCCTCCCAAAATCTGCCCAGCGGTGGATGACTCCTCGAGCGACAGCCAAGGGTACTCTTCGGTTAACACCGTGGAGCTGGTAAAGCCCTATATGACCCCCGACGAGGGGGAATGCCAGGCAGACCTCCCCAACGTTTCCAGCCGATGTCAACGTCAGTGGAATCGCAACTGTGCCAGTCATCGAGGTACGTCAGTAGGAACTTTTTGCCAAGCCGTGCATGCTACCGAGACCAGGCAGCAGGCTCAGCGCAGATCTCAGCACGCACAAACCCATCTAACACCCTCATCTCTACCTCCACCGCCGTTCGTGCTACTGGATCGGGGGGAGCAACCTCGTTCGTATCACAATCAGTCATGCCCGGCTACAGGCCAGCCTCCGCTGTCCGATCCTAGTCCGGAAACTACTCTTCAGGCTTCTACTAGTAGGCAGAATGATGTACCCAGTACTAGTCAATCGCCGGTTCAGCCGGCCGGACCCGCTGTGCCTCCAAATGCCGAACGACGTCCTGTAAGCAGAGGTTCGCATTTGGCACGAAAGTACGATGTTCTGAAGCACCTGTCCGGCATTCCGGCGAGGCTCTCCATTCTTGAGGCCCTTCGCCTCTCATCCGAAATGTGTGAAGCAATTGTTGAGGCCCTAAGGAGCCCCCTCCAGTTCGAGGTGGAGGTAGCAGCTGCAGAAGCATTCCATACTGAGACGATTGAAAACGCCGAATGTCAGGCGGTTATCTCGTTCTCCGGTGAAGATGAGGACCCTACTATACAGGGGAACATTCGGCAGCTATATATCACTGGCCACTTCAACGGTGTGGAAGTCCGCCGCTGCCTCGTTGACATAGGTTCAGGAATCAATCTAATTCCGACCCGGACGTTGCGAAAGCTGGGTCTGTCTGAATGTGATTTAACCCCCTCTGACCACAGGATCTAGGGGTACGACAGGATAGAGCAAACCCCAATCGGCAAGATTCGCCTGAAGACTCAGTTCGGTGGCTTAATTTCCAGCACCGAGTTCATGGTGGTCTCTCTGGATACCGCCTACAACACATTGATGGGTAGGCCATGGCTCCATCTTTACGCGGCGGTCCCTTCGTCGTATCACCAGTGCCTCAAGTACTCGCTCAACGGTCGAGTAGGCGTGCTCCAAGGAGACGCGTCCCCTTTCTCTTCTTGTGAGGCCCGCTATCTGGATGCGGGTTATTACAAAATTAATGATTAACAGATCCTAGTAAGCGAGGATGAACCCGCCCTGGTCACAAGTGACCCCTTGGCAAGCATGGATGACGCCTACATCCTCCCGATCCACCGGTTGGAGGCCACGACCTCGGACATGGGGAAATGTTTTGTTGTTTCGGGTACGCAAGGAAGGCATGTTCCCGTGTCCAAGAGACGACGTAAAATCCCCTCGTACTCCTACATCAACCAGGCTCAAGTCATCCCGGAACCCCCTACCCCTGTACGGTATCGGGACGTCAAACTGATGACAACGGCGGTGCACCATACGTGTCTCTTCCGTCGGGCTGGAGTCCACCGACTCAGGCTGACACGCCACCACTGCTTTGATATCATCAAACGGGGCCCCTTAGACCGAAGGCCAGATGGGATAGGGTCGACTGCCTTCATTACTGCGGTCTCAATAGAAATTGAGTCTCCCGATGTGATGACCGCTGCTGCCCAAGCCGGCACCAGCTGCCCCTCGGATTTTCATTGCCCATAAGTATCTTCTGTCATGGGAAGTCCCCCCACGGGTGGGGAGGAAGACCTGCAGGATGCTCCCCCCGCCTTTGAAGAAGGCGTCTCTACCACGGTTGATGAACTGGTACAGGTGAACCTTGGTAGCGAGGCAGATCCGAAACCCACATTGATCAGTGTAGCCATGTCCCCTGAGGAGCGGCAGCAGTACATCGACATCCTCAAACAGCACCGTGATGTGTTTGCATGGAGTTATAACGAGATGCCAGGGTTAGATCCCCAGGTAGCCGTTCACCGTTTGGGCCTCCCGGTAAAACATCGTGGGTTTAAGCAGCCTCCCAGGAAGATGCACCCTTCTCATGGTGTTATGGTTGAGGCTGAAGTTTACAAGCTAATCAAAGCCAACTTCGTCAAGGAGGTCCAGTACCCCAAGTGGCTTGCCAACATTGTGCCAGTCAGGAAGAGGAATGGGCATATCAGAGTCTGCATCGACTTCCGCGATCTTAATCGCCACTGCCCAAAGGATGACTTCCCACTCCCAGTGACAAAGCTGTTGATTGAAGCCACGGCCGGGTTACAAGCCCTCTCTTTCATGGATGGGTATTCCGGGTATAACCAGATCCAGATGGCCCCCAAAGACGAGGCGTCCACTGCCTTCAGGGCTCCCCAAGGTACCTTTTGATACCAGGTTATGCCATTCGGTTTGAAAAATGAAGGTGCCACTTATCAGAGGGCCATGCATCGCATATTCAAACCGATCCTCGGGACATTGGTGGAATGCTACGTGGATGACCTCGTAGTCAAATCATGCCAGCGCCATGACCATCTCAAAGACCTTGAGAAAGTGTTCGGTTTCCTCCGTTCCTGTCACCTGAAGATGAACCCGCTAAGGTGTGACTTCGGGGTCACGTCCGGGAAGTTTCTGGGCATTTTTGTCAGATACCGAGGTATCGAGATCGACCAGGAGAAAATCAAGGCTATCAGCCAGATTCCTCCCCCGAGCAACATTCAGGAGCTTCGAGGCCTTCAATTCCACTTAGCCTATATACACTGATTCATTGCGAATCTGGCTGGAAAGTGTAAGCCCTTTTCCCGGCTCATGAAGAAGGTCACTGCCTACGAATGGGATGAGGAGTGTCAGACCGCCTTCGAGGAAATCAAGCAGTATCTGCTCCAACCTCCGGTCTTGATGCCACCCGTCTCCGGAAATCCGCTGGTCCTTTACGTGACCGCCCTGGAGAGATCCCTCGGTGCGCTGCTCGCCCAGAATAATAACGAGGGTACTGAGAACAACCTCTACTATCTCAGCCGCATGCTTCTCGATGCGGAGGTCAGATACTCCCCCATCGAAAAGAGCTTCCTTGCGCTCGTCTTCTCCATGCAGAAGTTGCGACATTACCTGCAGCACCACGAGGTGAAATTGGTCTCCCGGGTAGACCCACTGAAGTACATCCTGAACCGTCCCATGCTGACTGGCCGACTAGCACGGTGGGCAGTGATTCTCCAGCAGTTTGATATCAGGTTTGTACCTCAGAAGGCCATTAAGGGACAGGTGTTGGAATATTTTTAGCTGCCCATCCAACCTCTGTGGATCAATCCTTGGACCTGGATTTCCCTGATGATATGATCCTCTCAGTCGATCATGTTGTCCCGTGTTGGCAAATGCATTTCGACGGTGCCTCCCGGAGCCCCACCGGTAGGAGGCTCAACGATCCCAAGCTCAACAGAGTGGGCCTAGGTATTGTCTTCATTACCCCGGCGCAATCCGTCCTGCCATACTCGTTCCTATTGACAGAAGGCTGTACGAACAACGAGGCAGAGTACCAAGCTCTCATCACCGACCTCGAGTTGGCCCGTGAGATCCATGTGCCCCATCTACATGTGAAGGGAGATTCCGAGCTGGTAATCAAACAGGGTAATGGCGACTACGTCGTCAGGAAGCCAGAGCTTGTGCCGTTGCTGGATTACACCCTCTGCCTAATGGCCCAGTTCTCTTCTCGACCAGAGGTTACCCAGTTCCACGGTCACAGAACGACCTAGCAGATGCCCTGGCTGGCTTAGCCGCGTCGCTCGCAGAACCCGAACAAGATGATTTGGTCATACACGTGGCCCACCGGAGAGTCATTTCCCCCGTCACCCAAGATGACCGTGATAGCCTGCGGATAAGTCTTCTCACCGCTGGAACCTCTATATCGGGAGTCCCGGGTTCGTCAGACGCAGTGGTTGAAACCACCCCCGACTGGAGAGAACCATTTGTCGAGTATCTCCAAAATGGTAGCCTCCCGGACGACCGAGCCGAGCACGAGCGAATCCCACACCGCGCGCTGCAATTTACCCTCCAGAGCGACCCCAGTCTTGAACATATCCTTTATAAGAAGAGTTTCGATGGTGTCCTCCTCCGTTGTATCCAAGGAGGGGAGATACCTCATGTTATGAAAGAGGTTCACGCCGGTTCCTGTGGCGCCCATCAAGCTGGGCCGAAGATGTCCCATCAAATACAGAGTTTAGGGTACTTTTGGCCCTCTATGATCCACGATTGTATTGGATATTCCAAGAGATGCCACGCGTGCCAAGTATACGCCATCTTCTTGCATCGGCCGCCGGAGCCCCTCCACCCCACCATGTACTCTTGGCCATTTGCGGTATGGGGACTTGATGTAGTGGGACCGTATCCACCGACAACAGCCCGCCAGTGTAGGTTCATCCTGAATGCTACAGATTTTTTCTCCAAGTGGGCAGAGACAGTTCCGCTCAAAGAGGTCAAGGCTCGTTCCATCGTTGACTTTGTGAGCTCCAATATTATCCAATGGTTTGGAGTCCCTCACGCCGTCCTCCCGCTACCACGCGCAGGCCAATGGACAGATCGAGGCATTCAACAAGACCCTCTCTAACATTCTGTAGATGATGGTTGGTCAGAACAAGAAAAGTTGGCCGGACAAGCTCCCCAACGCCCTCTGGGCTTACGGGACGATGACCCGCAACTCTACCCAGGTGACCCCATATTCCCTTGTGTATGGAGATGAGGCCGTCCTACCCATTGAGATCCAGCTGTCGTCGTTACGCACTGCAGTTTATGATCACCAGACATCAGATGAGGTAGCCGAGATCCATCTAGCTGAATTAGAAGCACTGGATGAGAACCGGCTTCATGCCCTGCACAATCTGGAAAGGCATCAGGACAAGATAGCGAGAGCCTTTTACAAGAAGTTTCGTCTCCACTCTTTTCTACAGGGTGACATGGTTCTGGCCCTTCGAGTGCCAATGATTCCCGATTGGAAACGACCCATGTTAGAATCCAAATGGGAAGGGCCTTATATCATCCATAAGGTTTACCCCAATGGAGCATACTCCTTGGGGACCACGGATGGAGAGCGTATAACCCCTCCCACCAATGCCAAGTTCCTCAAGCGATACTTTTCCTAGGGCAAAAAAGGGCCAGCACGACCCTAAACTGCGAAATGGTCCCGTACGACCCTAAACTGCATCCCCGTCCTTATTGCAAGACGTTAAACTGCAAGCCAGTCAGGAACTCCTGACCAAGGCTCAGCCTCAGGCCCCTTGGCCTCCTCGGGCCTCTGGCCCCCTTCTTTACCGCGAGACGTTAAACAACAAGCTGGTCAGGTCTCCCTGACCGCGGTCCGGCCCCAGGCCCCCCTATTTTTCTCCGATCTACCCTCTTGCAGGATTGTACGGTATGGTGTAGGACTACATCCTCATTCACGTCGGATTAATCATTATACCGTACATATCCCCTAATGAGATGCTTCTCATCGTCCCGCATGACGTTAAAATGCATTTCTAGAACTACGTATGGCTTGATTCCCATCTTCATGAGATACGTAGGAATGCTCGGACGCCCCGTCTTGAGCCCAGCCCCAAGCTTTTCCCTTCTACTATTCCCCCTGGGAATAGTTTCCTCGGAGGATCTTTGTGTAGCAGGGAGTAGGCTTTCTTGGCCCCACTCATGCAACCCCGCTCGCACAAGGATTGTAAGGGTCGCACCATGTGCCCACTCCCGTTCTTCTATTCCTTCCACGTCCTCACCGCATGACGCTAAACTGCATGGCCTTCAAGAACTAAGTATGGCTTGATTCTCATTCTCATAAGATATGTAGGAACGCCCGGACATTTCGTCTGTTGGCCCAGCCCAAAATCCAAAATCTTCCCCTCGGGTCAAGACATGGCATGACACACACTTTTGCCCCAACTCACATCGAGCAAGCCTCGGCCCGGCTGCACATCCCCCCTGAAGGTGTTTTCCACTTTCGTGGATGGATACAACTATGCTTCACCCACTCCTTGACTAGGATTCCATAATTTTTTCACACCCAGAGGGACCCCCAAGAACGGCCTGGATACTACGCCCAAGGGTTCTCCTACCGATACGGGCCAATGCCC
This sequence comes from Viscum album, assembly GCA_963277665.1. NCBI lineage: Eukaryota > Viridiplantae > Streptophyta > Magnoliopsida > Santalales > Viscaceae > Viscum > Viscum album. The sequence goes on along the minus strand of OY728145.1, from coordinate 2,102,233,723 downwards.
CCGAGGGCTTTCAAGCAACAAGCTGATACAAGTCCCATGTTGCGAATTTGGTCAGCGGTCGACGCTCATTTGCTTCTCCCACAATGGGTCACCATAGGAACGCAGTGTTTCGAACATGGTCACCAGTGTCCTGGATCTTCGGGTCCACCCCGAGATGTCCCAGACATCGAGTGCAGTGATTCATTCTGCCTCATCCCGAGGTGAAAAACTTCCCCCATGTGATGCTAGCGATCGGGCCACAACCCAGGATTCTTTATAGGGGTGTACGGTGTGGTGTAGGACTACGTCCTCATTCACGTCGGGATCATGTACCATGTCGTACTCGCTCCCTTTACGAGGCCCAGCCTTAGGCCCCTTGGCCTTCTCGGGTCCCCGACCCTCGTCCTCATGTAAGACGTTAAACTGCAAACCAGTCAGGCCTTCCTGACTGATGCCTGACCTTAGGCCCCTTGGCCTTTCTGGGCCACAGCCCAGGTCCCTTCTTACCCGGTGTGTACGGTGTGATGTGGGACTATGTCCTCATTCACATCGGGATCATGTACCATGCCGTACGACTCCCCTTACGAGGCCCAGCCTCAGGCCCCTTGGCCTCCTCGGGTCCCCCACCCTCGTCCTCATTACAAGACGTTAAACTACAAGCAGGTCAGACCTTCCTGACCAATGCCTAACCATCAGGCCCCTTGGACTTTCAGGGCCACGACCCAGGTCCTCTCTTATAGGAGTGTACGATGTGGTGTGGGACTACGTCCTCATTCACGTCGGCATCTTCGCCATACCTCACACCTCCCTTGTTTAGGGGTATATTTCTCCCCTTCTCGTCCAGTATGACGTTAAACTACATATAGAGAACTACGTGTGGCTTGATTCCCATCCTAATGGGATTTGTAGGACCACCTGAATGTCCAAGATTCGGGTCCAGCCCCATCTCTCAGGAATCCTCATCCCATCTTGGCCCCATGGACTATCCTTCCTCCATGAGAGGATCATATGGTGTGGTGTGGGATTATGTCCTCATTCACGACGGTCTCGTAATGACCATGCCATGTCCCCCCCCTACTGAGCTGTTTCGTCGATCCCTTTTTCGGCGGTTCACCAATGTGCTTAAGAGTACTCTGCTTTATTACCTGGAATGCCAAGCTTTACTCGGACACGTCCGCACCCGCTTTCTAGGATTTGCGTATCCCTGCATCAGGGCTTTCATCATCTCTCACACCCAGAGGGACCCCCAATAACGGCCTGGATACTACGCCCAAGGGCTCTCCTACCGTTACGGGCCAATGCCCCCGAGGGTTTCGGACAACAAATCGATAAAATCCCGCATTGCGAATATGGTCAGCGGTCGATGCTCGTTTGTTGTTCCCACCTCAGGCTAACAGGATATGGACCATGTGTTTCCACCATGGTTAACAGTTTTCCTCTATCGCCATGCCAACCCATTAAGCCCAAATTCCGGGTACACGATTCACACCCTTCATCACTTCATCATGTCCAAGTAGAGTCTCAGAACTCTTGGTAATTTTCCTCCGTGCACGTCTGCGCGTTGGGAGAACAAGCTGCATCAAAGGGGTCCTTCGAAACTCTCCGCCGACTCCCCTTTGATGGACGCCCCAAGTATTGCGATAAGGATCTTCCCCCCTTGTTTCCCACACTGAGTTTATCTCACGTGGGCTTAGGGATTGGGTTGACATCTGTGCTTACTCGGGAGTTGTCACCATCCACGGTCCAAGCTCTAAGACCATAAACTAAGACTCTCATCTAGAACTACGTTCAAGACCCCTTGTCTTTGGGTCCAGCTTGAGTTTAGAAAGTTCACCTCTCTCGGGACCTACCATTGGGACCCCGACCACCGGACCGCGTGGAATAGTGTTGGATTACATCCTCATTCACGTCAGGTTTGCAATAGCTGCACCACGCGCACCCCGTTCTAAGAGTTAGCCCTCCTATTCCTTGTCCTGCATGACGTTAAAAGAAACCCTTCAGAACTACGTGTGTCTTGATTCCCATCGGATACGTAGGACCAACTGAATGTCTATGATTCGGGTCCAGCCCATCCTCTTAGTGATCTCATGATCTCCCGGTCAACTAGGCCACTTGGTCTATCCCTCTCCAGAAGAGGGATGTGTAGGTATGATACAAGGTTTTGGGCACCGTGCCCCCTTCCCCCAGGAACCTGCTATCTCTCGATCACCCTCAATATTGAGTCCCTTAACTCCTTGCAGTGGTTCACCCATGTATTAAGAGTACTCTGGTCTAGGACTAAGAGTGTCAGATTCAACTTGATCAAGTCCCTTCCACTTGTCAAGATTTGTGTTCCCCTGCATTCGGGCTTCCATCAACTTTCGCACCCAGAGGGACCCCCAAGAACGGCCTGGATACTACGCCCAAGGGTTCTCCTACCGTTACGGGCCAACACCCTCGAGGGTTTTGGACAACAAATCGATAAAATCCCGCGTTGCAAATATGGTCAGTGGTCGATGCTCATTTGGTTGTCCTCATTTCAGGCTAATGCGACAGGATGCTGTGTTGCGAACATGGTCAGCAGTAATCCTCTGTCGTCACGCCAGCCCCTTCAGTCCTTGAATGTTAGTTTCATGATTCACATAATTTTCCACCCCATCATGTTCAGGTGGAATCTCGACACTTTTGGCGCTATCACTCAGTGCACCTTTGCATGTCAGGGGGACAAAGCTGCAATCTGGCATCCTTTGGGGCTCCCATGGTCCGATCTCTAAGACCATAAACTAAGATCCATTTGGGACTACGTTCAACTTGATTCCCATCCTCATGGGATACATAGGACTGCCCAGAAGCCTTGTCTCTGGGTATAACCCATTCAGGAAGCCAGTCTCTCCCCCTCTTTCACCTCTATATAGGCCCCTCGGCCTAAGGTTCCCCCCCCCCAAATGGCGTACAAATTGATGTGGGATCATGTCTCTGTCAATTGTGTTTTATATCACTGCGCACATTTCCCGCCTAGCATCGTCTCTACTACATCTGCACTGCATGACGATAAAATGCATGCTTGGTCCTATCATATGACCCTAAACTGTGACATTATCGTCCTGGCCGCACGACAAAAAACGGCACCGCATTGTGGTGACCTCGTTGTAGAGGACATCACGTTGGGTATTGGTCACGTGCCATGCCATTTTTCAACGCCCATCACGGCTTGATCCTTGTGGTGACATCACAACCTACTATTCTAGGCATGTCGCTTCACAAAAAAAACCATTCACCTTAAAGAACAAACAAGATACATCAAATTCTGATTCTTTTAGTGCAAGGGCCACGCCCATACTCCCCTTTTCCCCTGGCACTGGTATTTTACCATGTCACCATATAGAACTACGTATGGATTGATTCTCATCCTTATGAGATACGTAGGAGCGCCCGGGCACTTCCCCGCGGTCCCAGCCTAACCATTGTGTTCGGTCCCTCAACTCGAACATTTCCCCAGATAACGCGTGGTAAGTAGGGCTTATGTCCTCCTTCGCGTCAGGTCTTGATGCCATGCGTCGCCTGCTCCCTTAACCCATTTATGGTCAAAGGCACCCTTCAGAACTACGTCTGGCTTGATTCTCATCCTCATGAGATATGTAGGAGCGCCCGGGCACTTCTCCGCGGGCCCAGCCCAACTTTCGCTTTTGGTCCCTTGACCAAAAAGAACCTCTCCCAAGGAGGTTGCACGGTGTGATATGGGGTTGTGCCCTCATTCACGTGGGGGTTGTCCACCACCCCGTACACACCTCCTACTCCCATTCATGCCAGGTGTTTGAGTTACTCCACCATGTGCCTCTTATGTTTCCTCTCACCCATGGTCTGAATTCTACGACCCTAAACTAAGATCCCCCCAAGGGAAAGGAATCTTCTCCCTCTCTCTAATACGTTTTGTTGCCGTATTCAGATATGTTTTGACAAAGAGCCCAAAGTGTGGGATTTTCACAGGGACATTCTCCTCGTCCCAGGACCAAGCTTCGTGAGCTCGCTATTTGGATCCTCATCCTCCTCCACATCCAAAAGGACCCTCGGACAACATGGATACTAGGCTTAAGGGCTCTCCATGAATGCTGAACCTAAGGGTCCTTCAATCGTTTTGGGCCAACGTCCCTACGGATATTGGACAACAAATCGATAAAATCCCGCGTTGCGAATATGGTCAGCGGTCGATGCTCATTTGTCTGTCCCCATTTTAGGCTAATGCGACAAGATACTGCGTTGCGAATACGATCAGCAGTTACCCTCCGTCATCACGCTGCCATCATCGTGATCTGAATCTCGAGCACCATGATTCACACATTTCCACTTCCCCATATTCAAGTGGAATTCCATCAAACTCGGTTCTTTCTCTTCGCGCATCTAGGAGCCCCAAAAGATGGTGTTAGTGTCACTGGGCCAGGATTCACCGAGCGTCCCTTTGCCCTAACCTGTCCCTCTCTCTGTCGGGAAATTCCCACCACTACTGCTTGTTTCCCACACCGAGCACGACTCACGTGGGCTTAATAGTTTTGGCAGGATGTGTACCAACACGGTCGGGCTTCTCATCATCCTGCATGAAGATAAAATGCGCTTCCAGAACTACATATGGCTGAATTCCCATCCTCATGGGGTACGTAGGAATGCTTGACCACTTTGCTTCGGGCCCAGCCCAATCCTAACTCTTGGTCCCTCGACCTGAAGAGTTTCCTCCTGGGGTATGTGGTGTGATTTGGACTCCAAGTCCACATTCACGTCGGTTTTATATCTACCGCGCCACACGCTTCCTTCCCTTTTATACCATGTCCTGTCGTATGACGTTAAACTACAGGAGTCTATGTGTCCTCAACGAATGACAATAAACTGCGGTTCTGCCCTGAAGAAGTTCAGGATGCCCCAAGATCCCACTGGGAAGTGACAGATCCCCTTGCCAGAGAGGCCCTGTCCCAATGAAGGAATGATCCATGATCAAACCAATGCGCCCATATGGCGTACTCCCACCACAATGGTGTAACTACCTAAGCGTTGGATTCTGTTCGGACAAACCATCACTCTGTATTCCATGCTTTGCGTACCCCTTATTCGGACCCTCATCCCCTTTCATGTCTGATGGAACCCCCTAACGGCCTGGTCTCATGCCGCATCGGCTCACCAACCGTCCTGGGCCAATGTTCCGGAAGACGGGTCATGTCTGGAAGGAACCCCAAACAGTATGGATTTTTGACCTATGGTCCGCCAACTGTCCTGGGCCAACCTCCCGACGGATTGATCAACAACATTTGTGACATGGTCCCGTGTTTTGAACATGGTCAACGGTCGACCCTCATTTTTTGTCCCCATTACAGGCTAACTCAGTATGGGTACTGCTTCTCCTCCAAGGTTAACGGTTGTCCCTTATTGTCACTCCATCCCCACAGTGTTCCAAATCTTGGGTATCGTGATTCACACTTCCCATTTTCATCTATTTGGACTGATTTTAGCGCCCCTGGCGTTGCCCCGTTCGTGCATAAGAGCACGTTGAAGAAACGGTAATTCGGCTATCCTGGAAGTTCCTCCTCCGATCAAGCCTCCCCCATCTTTCGGGAATCTGGACTGGCATAAGGAATTGTCGTCAAACGTCCCACAAACATTGCAGGGATGTAACAAGGAAATTCATACAGTGGAAATCGTGCGCGCTACGGCATTCAAAACAAAAAAATTGAAGCAAAAAATTACCACTAAAAGGGTTTGGGTTTTGTTACAATACTTGGGGGTTGACTTCCCCCATGGATGGGTTGACCCCGTAAAAAGAGCGTTGCAGCTCCGCCACCCGTTGACTTGCGGCATCCAAGGCTTGCTGCCGCCGAACTAGTTCCCGCTCCACCTCAGCAGCGACGGGGCACAGTTCGTCAGTCCTGGATTTGGCCCTCTCTACATCAGCTGGAACAGCAACCATATTTCTAGAGGTCTGCCTCATGTGCTCTTCTTCCTCTGCCAGCTGGGCCTTCAACCGTGAGAACAGCTCAGATTGCGCATCAAGAGAGGCCGAAAGCTCGTCTGCCCGGGTCTGCATCTGTTGAACCTCGCCTTCAGCCTCCTGGAGCTTCTTAATGCTGGTCTCTTTCCTCTACTGCCATCCCACGCTGAGCCCACGATCATGCTCCCGGATCTTCTCAGCCATAAGATCTCGGATGAGTGCGTAAGGATGTTGGGAATCCACTCCCCCAGTGCAGAATTCGCGCAACCGCGAGCGAAGCCTATCCATTTCGGCCAGCTATTGTGCTTGGGGAGTGTCCTTGATAAAGCGCGCGATCAGCTTCCACGACCGGCGGCGGACTATGCTGCTGTCTTCCTCGTCGGAGGATGTTTCATCCCAGTATGCACGATTGGAAGGCTCGTACGCGGGATATGCCCGCAGGGAATCCTCGGCAGGATCAACATCCGGTGTTGAATCCGGTGCGACACCTGGCGCCTAAGCGAGCGTGACAGAACTGGGACCGGTCGGTTGATCCTCTTCCTCGGAGTCCACCACAATGATTTTGGGTACGGTCCTGCTGGTGGTCCTGCAAGTGATGGTGTGCGTCGTGGCTTGAGGAGATGGCGGGACTATCGCCACCATTACCGGTATTCCCCTAGGAGGGATGCCACCAGACATCCCGACCAGTCTTGCCGCAGCAGCCCACACCAGTTGAAGAACTGTACGACAAAGAGGGACATAAACGTTAGTTGGCATGGTCTACATGTGACAACGAGGAGACCGGTGGAGGGGACTTACAGAGATTGACCTCCGAGCACTTCTCCTGAGCCGGTACTGATGGGACCCCGAGACGAGGCCCCCCATATACCATTGGACGGTCTGAATATTCAGGAGGAGCCACCTTGGGCGCCATGGTCCCACCAGACGCGGAACTAGACGCAACCATAGGTGCGGGTTCTGAAGGTCCCGCACCATCACCCGCCAAGGAGCGAGAACGAGGCCTGCGAACAAGTTCCTCCTGCATGGCTCAAACATTGGTGAGAAGTCCATAGGGACCCAAGAACAGATCGTAAGGATAGATTTTCGGAATGCCACCTCGAGAGCTTCCGCGAAATCGTCGGATTTTGAGCCTCGGTCTCCGACCTCGCCCTCCTCAAGCGAGCTCCCTCCTCCAGCCTCATCCTCCCTAAAGGAGTCCTCGGATTCCTCCGGCAAGGGGTATCGCTCCCTCAGATCGGCAACCGATAACTGTGGAGGGACCGTCTGATTCAATAGTACCCTCACCCGGTCTGTCATTGGGAGAGGGACACCACTAGAGTGGACGTAATCATCCAGCTCTTCCAGGTACTGTTCTGCCTCCATCGGAGACACCATGAATCCAGCCCGAACTGGGCCTATAACCGGTAATTCCATCCCGAGACGATTCAGGTGGGCCCATATCTCAGATGGGCTGAGGAATTGCCGGTTTACATCCCAAATGTCCCAAGGTTCCGGGAAGAGGGCATCCTCTGCCATGTCAATGTGACGCAGGCGCTTCCCCGGAGCCTGAGTGGATATCCTATGAAATCCCCTCGGTGGCCGCCCCTCCGGATGACCCCGCTCTCCCGGAATCACCGGATCCACCGCTGCTACCATAACCTCGTCCGGTGCGGGTCTCGCCACTATGAAAACCCCGCTACCGCGAGCGGCCCTAGCTGCCCTCCGACCCCGACCTTGAGATAGAGGAGACCCACCGTCAACAACCAGAATCCTTGGTTACTTCAGCATCTCCCCTGGATAAGGGGCCTCCCAAATGATGGCGTACTCCTTCACTAATCCGAAGGCGGCGGTGGATGGAGGCAATTCAATCCGCATCTTTCCATCTTCCCGTGTGAACATGAGACACAGCTGCCTCATCACACACGGGTGCTCCTCGTGACGCACCTCCCAGTAGACCTGCGGGGTCAGCCGCTGGAGGCACCGGAACTACCTCGCAAACTGATGCGGAGTGTACGGTTCACAGAGCGGCTCACGATCTATTCGTGCCACCAAAACTCCACCTCAGAAGGCCAGGAGGTAAGCCCGATGTTCTTCCGTTCCCCGTCCGTCATCAGTAAGCATCCCCGTCGGCAATGGGAAGGGATGGAATTTGAACTCATCCGCCCTCCACACCCTATTCAGCACCATCGGAACGGCCAGTTTGAACAGGAATCTCCCAACCGCGTTCAGGATGGAGGGGCGGAAGTTCGATCCCGGTGGCGAAATGGGGTTTGGATACTCGTAAATCCCCCTGATATGCACAGCGATCCACCCATACAGGAGGTGAAAGGGCCCGCATATCCTTGGCGGCTTCTTTCCCTCGCTAATATGTCGCAGCATTCTGTACAGTCTGGTGAGCATCGAGATCCCCAGGTTGATCCGCTGCCCCATGGCCAACATCGACGCCATGATAAATGAGCTGGGCCATACCCCCATGCTTGTATCTCTCACCGGTAGGATCCAGCCACAGATGAGAGCCGCGATGAATGCCGCCAGCCTGACTATCGGCTGTTGTTCAGTGCTGACACTCAAACCCCAGGTCTTCCATTGGCTGTCCTCCATGGCCCGCCAATACGAGTGCCCCTTTCCTTGTTGGGCCATCCTTTGACAAGTTCGAGGCCTCGGAGGGAACTCTCGATTCTCTGGGAAATTCAGGAAGCATTTGATCCATCTCCTAAAACGGACATCCCTCACTGCCTCCTTGTACTCTCCGGGGACAAGTTCCATCAGCGTCGATGCCAGTCCTGGAATTTTCTCCACATCCCCCACGCGCTGGCAACGGGGAGGAATTCGTCATACATGGACCCCAAGATTGGGACCCCAGAAATCTGGTGGACATCCCACAGGCTGATGCCCACCTCCCCGTGATGCAGGTGAAAAGTGTTGGTCCTAGATGAACATCTACTCAGCAATTCCGGCATTAGCTGCTTCGGTTGGTAAATGTGGAATTGGGAGGCCCACGCCGCCTCATACAACCCCACTCTCCTCAGCTCGGCCCCGAACTCCTCGCATGAGGCACCTACCCAGTAGGACCAGGCCTAGTCATCAGTAAAGTTTCCGCCCTGGCGCAGGTCCCACTCATCAGACTATCCCTTCTTCGAATCCTGCATGGTCGCCTTCAGCATGGTACGGTAGAGAGGAGGGGACGTCTCCGGTTGTAATGGCCTCCCATCAATATCGTTCACATGGTTGTAGAGACAATCAGCGGTGACGGGTGTGAAGTCCTCCGGCGCGTGACCATCGGCCGCCCTGAACCATTGGTGCTGGCATAGTATGCTCCTGAACCAGCAAGCTGGTTCGTCCCTAATCACCTCTGGGATGAAGACGTCATCCCTCAGCCTGAAGCCGTACAACGGAAGTTTCTTGCACTGCGGATAATCTTTCTGACCCTCCGAGAGCAGATCTGTCAAAGAAGTGTGGTCCGAGTGGCTCCGGATCATCTCCCCCAAGCCTGGACATTTGGAAATCTCATCCCAATGAGTAGCATCTGCGAGGACCCCCAATACAGCCTCTTGATGGGCCATTTTAACCCTGGCCCTCAGAAAAGAATTATTTCTGCTGGATCGCGAAGCTCGATCGCGAAGACGGATCGCGAAGATCGGTCACGAGATCAAGCCACGAAGTCTGGCCAAGGCCGACAAGCAGAGGTTTGCTTGGCGCAGATGCGGAGTCGGAGACCCGCGGTTCGCCGCGAAGCTCGATTCGCGGAGGGCTGTTGCGGAGTACGCGGAGCTTCGCAAAGTCGAGAGCACAAAAAGACAAGGAAGGCACGTGAAGACAAAAGTGGTCGGCCACCCTATTTATAGGCGGCGACCCTGGAGCATCGCGGCACGCCTCACCCACGCAGAGCATTGCGGCGCGTCCGGATCTGTGGCCCCGGTCAGCACCGCGGGCCCCCTTCGCGAAGCTGCTTCGCGAACCACCGACAATTTTGGCGATTTTCGTAAGTGTGAATTATCACCTCCATGAAGCTATATGACCTGTTTTTATTAATTTTATCACTTGTATGATATATATATATAATTAAATTATTAACATTATGTTAATAATTTTATTATCAGTATGGAAATATAAAATAACATTAATAAATATTTCCATAAGAATCAATGAAAAATGGAAAACGTTACTCATGCGTACATATGGCCTACGGTGTCGAGGATTTTAAAATTGTATATTTTTAATATCATAAATAAATGGTTTTATTTAAAAGTAAAATATATATATATATAATTTGTAATTATTTCATGAATTTTATTTTGGAGATGATTTACTTATGATCACATTGACTTGTGACATCATACCATGCTATTTTTCAGCTCAAGAACGGAATACAGACAAAACGTCTTACATGAACCCAAATAAATAACTAATTGTTATAAAATTGTAATAAGTGATATAAAGGGAATAATGAATTTTAAAAAGATTATAATTTAATTTGAAATTAACTTACTTTTATTATTTAGGAAGATAAATAACGTACGAGATGATTCATACACAAGGTATGGGATTTCGTCTCAATCTCCATTCATTGAGGCATATTTTGATAATATACACCACCATATTTTACATAGTGTATGCCTAATCCATTGAAATATTTTTTTCATTAAATTGTTTTCTAAATGACTCTATTTATATGAATAATTTCAGTAAATGAAAATGGGAATTTTTTTCACATACGCGGTGACAACAACCGTTCCACCACCGTGACCATTATTTGATATTAGGATTCCATTACAACATATAATGTTTATTAAAAGTAAAATAAAAACCATATTCAATTTTCATGTATTTTAGTTTTGAAAATAGTTTTGATAAGGGACTGATTATATTAATTAAACCTTCTGATTACTATGTTGAAATATTATTTTCCCTTTCTTCATGTTGATTTTTTATGATTATATTATGGTTTTTGGTAATTAATTATGTATATGAGTGGTTCCATGACAAATTGAGGATGGGTGGGACCACGATAGCCCTCCAATGAATTGGGTAATTAGATGGAGTAAAAAAGTTGGGTTTCTACTAAGATATTTAGGGAATATATTTTTTTGGGTATTCCAAACCTAAATATGATGGTTACTGCCTATGTAGTTGTGAATGTTATAATTTAAGTATGATATGGATTAAAACAGTTACCATTATTACTTATGATTTCTAATAATATTTTCACAAATTTCACTTTTTCATTAAATATTTTAAAGAATTTATAATTTATTGTGGAAAATTATAATTTTTTTGAAAATGATTTCAAGTGATTTATGTATTCATGGACTAATGGTTTCATTATGTATTTTATATCCCTTATTGAGATTTTTTTCTCATCCCATGTTTTTGAAATGTTTTTACATAGGATATATTAATGGGTAAGATAAATAAATAAGTCAAGATTAATGTTATGTAGATTTTATCATGAAAATAAGTCATTATTTATTTTAAAATTCTTTAGATTATAAATAAATTGATATTGAGTAGGCTTATCAACTTTGTAATATTTGAGTTGTTATGTAATATTTATGGCATAATTTTCAAAAAATAAAAACCTAAAAATATCCTCAATGTTAATTCATTATTAAACTCATGATTATGTAATGTTTAGGGTTGATACCATATAGACCATATGGAAAATAAGTGACTGTATGGTATTTTCAAGGTGTGATATTCTAGTGAACATGTGGAATTCCTAACAATTATTGATTCAGAAGGACACAATCGATCAATCAACAACATAACATGCTTATGGTTGATTATCTCAATAATATATATATATCCATGAAAAAAAATATTCTCCTTGAATTCATTAGAGAATAATCCCTCCACTTGAGATTGTCATCAAAACACCAAGGATTCATTTTAGGAATTATTCTAAAAATTCCAAAAATAAAAGAAAACAATAAAAATGATGATTTAAACAACATTAAACTAAGACCTGAAAACCAAATATATAATAAATTTGTGAAAATATCCCAGTAAATGATAGTTGGGTGGATTTAATTCCATGAAAATTATAGAAGAAATATATTAAGGTATTAACTTTTTCAACAGCCAGGAAAATGTTCCCCTATATAGTCTCCTATAAAAAAGTCATTCAGATTCCTCTACAAATATCCTTCTTTTATTCCAATTAATATTTTCTTAAATAATTAAAAGGATAATTTTATTCAAATACTCTGATCAATTAGAACTATTTTGAATCAAAATATCTAAAGTAGTTTTCATAAATTCATCATCTATGTAATTTAAAAAAACTATAAAACCAAACATTAATTTTTTTATCACATTTTAATCTATTATATCTTATTTTATTTATTTGACATCAAACTTTATTTAAATTATATTGTCTGTGGGAAAATGATAACATAAAAATCTAAATAATATTACTTGTATCTTAATAGATATTCAAATATTTAATTAATGGATTTTTTTTGAAAAAATGTATAGATGTATGATAATATAAGTACAAATATTTTGCAATTTTTAATATCTTACTACCTTTGATATAAAAAATTAAAATTAACATGCCATCATGATCACTATTTTTTAGAAAAAACATCAATCAATATATACAAAACCAATGTTTATCTTAGTTCAATGTCACATAAAAATAAAATAACTCTTAATAAAATATTTTATAGTAAATAGTCAACTCTAATAAATGAATATAAAACTCGATTTTAATGCAAGAATAGTGAAAATTTAACTTCACTCTTACACCTCACTCCAAATACTATAGAATATTTTTATTTAAATATTACTAAGAAATATCAATATTAAATTCAATGATATACATGCTTTAATATTTTAAATTCAATATTATGTATCATTTGGATTACTTATCCATCTATTTGAGAAATAATAAAACATTTTGATTAATCTCACACACTTTGGAAAATCCATTTTTCAAATAATATATCCTTCAAATTAATATAATTCAACTTAGGGTCTTCAATCACCCCTTAATGAAATTAACACTACATGAATTTCTATATTTATATTTCTTTAACTCAGGTATACGATTCTAGAAATATAATTAAAAAAAATTAAATATATGAAATCCATGTATAATTTCATTACTTTCCCCTTGATTAGAAATTGTGTTTCATAGAATTGGTTGGATGATATTAATCTCAATTAAATATTTATGGGTTTTCTATGAATAAGATAGATGAACAAATAGAGAGTGATTATAAGAAAATTAACCATGGGAGGTAGATTCATTTTAGAGAGCTAAAAAAACAAGTTAACTAATCTCAAAATATATTTATGTTAGATTAAACTATAATATGTTTGTGGTAAAGGTTAGATCATTATTATTGATTATAAGAGATTAATTATAATTTCAGGATGACATATTTGAGAGAGGGTATCCTTGATGGATAATGATCCCACATAAACATTTTTAATAATCTCATGGTCATAAATATTTAATTGATATGACAATGATCGATTATTTCTCCTTGAAAATAGTATCCAAATCAAAGGAGAACCAGGAAAAACCATTCTTACAATTTAAATTTTTTATAAATTCGACATAAAAATAAGATATGAATGAGACACCATATTTAACTAATCATAATAAAATTTCTATAATGGGGGAGTATAATTGAAATTTATCAAATTCTAATTTAACAATCATAGAGAATTTATCTTTTGGGTATATAAACTGGTATCAGAGTATTGGAAATACTAGTTCAAGGGGTTTTTTAAAGAGAATATTATTGAATCTATGGTGATTCATAATGGTGATCTAATATTTTGTTGAAAAACCTTATTATATTGGGATAAATAGAAATAAAACAATTTGTAATATCATAACATAAATTCTGCTTCTATTAAAATAATGAGAGTTTTTTATCATCTATTTCAAATTAGAAGTGAAAATCAAAAAAAAACATTGGTAGATCTATCATAAATAAAAAAATGTTTAAAATAACTATTAAATAGAGGTAAATAATTTTATTTTATTTATGAAATTTCAAAACAAGCCATTTTATTTTAGCTGATGTAGCATGTTTGGTGTAAATCATTGAAGAAAAAAACATATTCCTCTTGCCTTGGGGGACTACATCGACCAAAGGATCCTTTATCAAATCAATCGGATAATGAAATGATGGGGGGGTATTAATACCTTCACGATGAAAATATAAATAAAAATTGGGATTAATTTGGTTTTAAGAAGATTTCATGAACCCAATTTTCAATGATCTATCGAATGAACATAATCAACACTCCCACAACCATAGAATAGATAATGTCTCTTATTGATAAAAAAAATGTTGAAACACACCACATGTGTTATATTTCATTTGCGTGTAACATTTTTTTAATGATTAAATTAATAAATATAAATCATAAGTAAAATAAATCCTGGGTTCGATTATAATAAAATTATTTAGGAGAGAGTGTGAGAACTATTTCATTTCCAGATACTATTTTGATATAGATATTATTCATCTAAAGTAATATATATATATATATATATTTCATGAATTTTTTTCGTGATTATTAAATATAAACTATATATATAATATTTTCTATTATATATATAATTCATGAATTGTATGCATGTGTACATGCATCTCATTCAATTGTACATGCATTTCATGCATGTAAATTTAACTGAACATAAAAAATATAACACTTTCACTCAAATACAAAATGAATACATAAAAAGCTTTACAACATTTTTAGAATCCATCCAAAATATTTTTGATATGGTTTTAAAAGAAAATATCTCCATTTTGAAAAAAATAATCCAAAATTGTAACTTTTTATTAGGGCTTAAATATATAAGCCTTTAGTACATAAAATCATTGGCAGCAGCTATGAAATCCATATGCCTTATATGTAAGTAAAGAGAAGCCTCCAGTTAAGTGACACCTCTACTAAATAATCTAAGGGGTCCGGTGTGAAGACTATTAAAGATACTAATATATATTTAGGTACATTTGAACCATAACATGTATCAAATACATTATATTTATACCGATGTAATCCTATTTTTTATTACATTAAATTATCCATATACATAAAACATTTAATTCTACAATAATCACCTCATATTTTCTCATTTATCCAAATAATACTAATAAAAATGATTAATACACCACATTCTCTTCATCTAAGTAGATGAACACGTCTTATGTGACCCAATTATGAATGAACATGAATTTCCTTATTTTAATTCAATAATTTTCCATATGTATTATATCTTTATAAATTTTGTGAAATTCCATCTTGTCCATTCTATAAATAATGACATGATTAGTACCATACCCACTCTCCCACATATTAAAAAATTTATTATCAAACTTGAGTAATTATGGAAATAATTTAATTAGGATATCATGATATGTGTCTTTATATCCTCAGGTAACAAAGAATGATATTATGCTTACACCCCTAAGTAAATCAAGGAAAATACGATATTCAATGAGATATACACTCAAGGGTAAGTCCAAGTAATATGTATCTACTTATTATCTCATGAATCCATTCTTCATACCCCATATAATGCTATTTTTAATTAGGATAAGAATCTATTTGTAATGTCTCAGATTTTCCATAAATTATTCTTAAAAATAAAGGGAATTATTTCAAGACCATGCTCTGAGATGATATGCAGTTCCGAGGCCCGGTGAGCCCGGAACAAATGTTTGAATTTAATTTAATAATCAAATTTCATGTGTGTGTGGTTTTCCTGAAAAAGTGTAATAACTCCCGAATGGGTGCTCAGATCAAAAATCTGATGCACCGTCGTGTTCCGAGTAGTTGGTTTACCCTAGAAGAGACCTAACATTGACTGGTACAGGCTTGTGGTGAAATCTTGGTTTTGGAAATAACCATAATAAAATATTTTATTTAAAATATTTTATTAAATCTGTTATAGATGATATCTCTATCCTTTTTAAATAAAGGCTAACGCAGGGGTCCAGTGTTTCAAACCTCATAACCCTAAAACCCTTAGAGACTCTGGATGCTCTGGAGAAAAACTCCCAACGCAGCGACGATGTTCCTAACGATTTTCGCCGGCGACGATGACGCGAGGACTGGATCTTCAGAAACGAACACCACAAGATCCAGGTAGTATGTTTTTCTATGATTTTCTTTTCCCCGTTATTGATTCCAACGACGAACGCGGAGTAATCTACGAACTGATTAGCCAATGGTTCGATCATTTTGAGGGCGACTGTGATTTGGGGTTTTATCAGAAAATTAAATACTCGAGATTTATAATCTGTTGATTGTTGTGGTTTTGATCTAACGACGACTATCCCGGATCATCACGAACAACGATCAAGGTTCATCCCTATTGTTTGATTCTTTTATTTTTTCTCCCTCGCGTTCTTCGTTGCATTCTACGCATTCTACGTGTTCTTGGAGGAAATCGATTGTTGCACATTATTTTGATGGTACAACGATCCGAGATTGTATATCCAACCCCAGAGTGATGTCACAGAGGTGCGACGATGGATTTGGCAGACGATTAAGAGAGGATTGAGAGATACGAGTTTTTTGCCATTTTTCTTCGGATGGATTGATCCAGGTTTATGATCCGATATAAGCACCGAAAGCACCCGTTTCAGTGGTCGTATGACAAAATGAACCATCCCATGGAGTATGGGGACGAACAGACGAGAAACTGTTGATCGAGAGGATCAGCCGCGATGTGAGGAGGAAGACCGCATTTCTAGAAAAATACCGACTACAAGGCGTGAGTTCGTCGGCGAATTTACCAGGCATGTACTCCGGGAGTAAACGGACATGGGTTGGTTACACAGCCAATGAGACGGTGTGTATACCCCTCCCTTTCCAGACCCGAGCAGATACATGTGATACCCCGTGTGTTGGTACACGGGCATGCGACACAGACAAAGACCGTGTACGGGCACATGGCTAGCGTACGCGGAGCGAGCCCCAGGTCCTCGGACACAGCTTCTGATTTTTTTTACACGTCGTGTAGTTACGTTCAATCTGACAAGCCGAATGACATGGTCCGTTTACACGGGCAGTACCCGAAGTCAAGGAACACGACGTGTGATTCTTCTACACACTGTGTAGTTAAGTTTTACACAGCTCGAATGGATGACATGGGCTGTTTACACGGTCAGTACCCGGAGTCAATGAACAGAGCGTGTAACCATACTACACGTTGTGTAACCAATTCCTCATGCCATGATCTAGTTGCCTTCTGTGACTTGGGATAGTTTCCTTAGGGTTCGTCCCCATGATCTTTCACCTGAAGGTTTCCGGTATCATTCCCTACATATAGGAGTATGAACCATTCAGTAGGACTTTCTAAATATAGTTGTTGGAATAACCTCTATGAGACTTAGATCCAGATCCTATATTCATTCCTGGAACCCTAGGTAGAGTTCTTGGTATCGACACGACAAACATTACCTAGGAACCAATCCTCTGCTTAGAGGATTAGTTCAGACTGAGTTATTGGAATCACCCCATGGCGATTGGTTGTGATCCACATCTGAGCATCATGTTCTCATGTACTTGTGGAGTGTGTTATCCTGGAATGAGTACTTCGTATCACTCTCTTCAGACCTAAGAGTGTGTTCTCCTTGTCACCTGCATATTGGAATCTTCGAGCTAGATCTTAGTGGTGGTTTCGCGATAGTCGATCGTGTATAAGTATATCCGGATATTCTTGTTATATGTTCTGTAGACATATACTGTGTGGAGATGACTGTATATTTCATGTGTGGTATTTCCCTTGTTGTATTTCCTTTGTGGTTTCGGGGTTTCCTACTGGGTATTGTTATACTCACCTATGTATGGGCTTTTCCCGCACATTTCGTGTCTTATGCAGACGAGCGAGCCTTTGACAGGATTCTAGGTGGACCAGGATCGGACGATGCTCAGTGAGATCAGGTGGGCCGAGGTGTGTTCCTACGGCTACAGATTTCATTCCCAGTACCTTTCCTTATATGTTGGACTTTGTTACAGACTTTCTTTTGGTGGGTGTGCACCTTTTTTCCAGGGTTTTACTTTCTTGTACTTTACGTTCCTATCGTACTCTATTGGTTGGGTTTTAGTGTATGCATGCATCATTTTCCCTTTTAGTAGTTTTTACTGTTTAGTTTTGTGGGCTTGTAGATGTGTGTGAGTGTGTACATGTTTATAGGAAACGCCTCCCATGTTAGTTGCATGCCTACTCATTGCTAGTCACCAGCCCCTGGCCTATTGGAGGCAGGCTTGGGGAGTTGCAGCTCGGGCCCCACTGTTATGGGTTGGGGCAGTGGTATCAGAGGTGGTCAGTTATACCGTAGGACCGAGAGACTATGAGTTGGTTTGGGGAAACAATTTTAAGTGTTTCAAATTCAGCTTTCAGGCCAGGGACCCTAGTATTGGTGAGGGCGGCCGACATATCCATACACGAGGATTCTGATAAATTTCTTTTCCACTCAGAACATGAGAACACTAGTTGTAGGGGAAAATAATGGTACATGCATTATATAGGAATGGGTTGTTGTTTCCATGTCCTTCTTGGGTCAGCTCTCCAGATATACACAATGACTGAGATACATCTTGTTTTAATACATGATGCCTCTGCGACGCACACCCGCTAGGATCCAGCAGCTCTATCATGATGATGACCCCCACAGTGTTGAAGCCTCGATACAGGGACCAGATCCCCTAGTTTTACCATCGGGTGGTGTGCCAGTTATCCCGCCACCTATGGAGTAGTGTTTAGTTCC
The DNA here is from genome assembly GCA_963277665.1 of Viscum album. Taxonomy (NCBI): domain Eukaryota; kingdom Viridiplantae; phylum Streptophyta; class Magnoliopsida; order Santalales; family Viscaceae; genus Viscum; species Viscum album. Next base: position 2,102,215,066 of record OY728145.1, on the reverse strand, counting down.
TGATGTACCAGTGGAGGAGGAGATCTGGCTGAGTGCACTCCACGAGTTTTAGAGACAGAGACCCCTCAGGTTTCTAGGTGATCCTGACCCTCAGGGAGCAGAGGACTAGCTTGAGATGGTGACCAGAGTCTTCCATTTGGTTAGGACACCAGCAGACCAGATGGTGATCCTAGCAGCGAGCCTTCTACAGGGCTCGGTAGGACGATGGGGGAGTTTGGTTATTCAAACTTGCGACGAGGAGACTCATATATGGTTGGAGTTTTAGCATCTCTTCAAAGAGTAGTTTTTATCGATTACCCTGAGAGAAGTACATATACAGGAGATTCTTCAGCACATGTAGGGAACGATGATGGGGGATGAATATTCATCGAGGTTTATCGACCTCTCGTGGTACTCGATGGATATGGTCAGATATTCATACTTCAGAGATCGGACTTTCGAGCAGGGCCTGTGCAGAGATATCCAAGCTATCATCATCCCTATGATAATTCCTACTTATTCTGGGGTCCTTGAGTGGGATTTGGTGGTCGAGAGCTTCTTGGCAGGGTAGAGACAGCTGGTAGTTGTTAATAGGAAGCGAGCTGGATCAGAGCCCTTGGCACCAGGGATCTGACGTCAAAGACCCAGTCGTCGGAGATGGTTTCAGAGGAGATCCCAGGATATGGGATCTTCCGTACAGGGTTCACAGGGGTCATCCAACCAGCCTCAAGAGAGGTGATGCTACTCATGTGATGGCAGGGGACACCTCCCTTGAGATTGTATGACCAGTCGTACTACTGACACAGGCGTAGTGGATAGACCACCGAGGTAGAGGCAACGTGTGAAGAAGACAGATCCGTGGGGCGGCGGATGTGGTAGAGGATCTGGGAGAGTAGCTAGGGGTGGTCGGTGTTTTAACCATTTACCATCCCCACCCCCAGGAGGTCCACCCCAGGCTCAGGGAGCTAGTGGGAAGAGCCTGGGACAACTACAAGTGGCAGAGGCTTATGACCCAGGTACTCCTGGAATGATTATAGGTATAATATGTGTCTTTTCTAATTTAGATTCCGAACTGATAGACACAGGTGCTAGTCATTCCATTTTGTCTAATTATCTTGTTGGATACCTTGAGATTCTAGTTGAGTTGTTGACTCGACCCTTACGCTTAAGAAACACCGACTGGAATAGATTCAGAGATCACACACCTTTAGAGACAGTGTGACCTAACCCTTGGAGGTGAGAGTTTCGATTGGAACCTGTTGGTTGTAGCGTCGAGACCTTAGGATTCCATTCTCGGTATGGACTGACTATCCACAGTTCATGCCCAGATCGATTGTTGTAGACGAAGGGTGTAGTGTGTCCGCAGTGATGGAAGGAGGTTCTCTTTTGTCAGTGAAAGAGAGACTCAGGCAGTGTATGATGGGCTCATGCGTAGGATGGTGAAACCGATATCCTATCAGTTGGATTGCCTAGCCCTTGGCTTAGTAGATGATACGAGATTTCGATTTCCAACACTAGTGGATGAGTATGATTACGTATTTCCAAAGGATGTCCCCAGACTACCTCCCCGTCGAGAAATAGATTTCTGTATTGATTTACAACACGGGACGACACCGATATCAGCATCAGCATATCAGATAGATCTTGTAGAGCTTCGTGAGATGAGGGTGAAGTTGTAAGACTTACAGAATAAGGGCTTTGTAAGACCCATCGTTTCACCCTGGGTGGCCCCAGTGATGTTTTCCAAGAAGGCAGACAGGAGCTTGAGGCAATGTTTGGATTACTGGTGCCTGAATCATGTGACCGTAAAGAACTTGTATCCACTACTTAGGATTGATGACCTCTTAGAATAGTTGAGAGGGGCACGATGGTTCTCGAAGGTTGATCTACAATCAGGTTATCACTAGTTGCGAGTGAGGGATGAGGTTGTACCAAAGACGGCTTTCAGATGTCTCTATGGTCACAATGAGTACTTGGTGATGCCCTTCGGCATGATGAACGCCCAGGAAATGTTCATGGAAATCATGAACCGGATCGTTCAGCCTTATCTAGATCTGTTCGTTGTGGTCTTCATCGATGATTTCCTTTAGTACTCTGCATCTGAGGAGGAGCACGTGAGACACCTAAGGATGGTTCTAGACACACTCTGAGAGCACCAGTTGTATGAGAAAATCTCGAAGTGTCTGTTCGGGATACAAGAGATCCAATTTATAGGACACATTATCTCAGAAAATGGTGTAGCAGTGGACCTAGCCAAGGTGTAGGCAGTACTAGCATGGGAGCCACCCTGGAGCGTGACGGAGGTGCGGAGTTTCCTTGGGTTGGTAGGCTACTATCGGAGATTCATTCTTGATTTCTCCAGGATTTCAGCACCCATGATAGCTTTGACCCAAAATTGGCAGCCCTTCATGTTGACCGAGAGATTCCAGTAGGCTTTCCAGCAGTTGAGACAGAGTTTGATGAGTTCCCCGATCTTGAGATTACCAGAAGAGGGTGTCGAGTACGTAGTGTTCTGTGACACATCAGGGACCGATCTTGGTTGTGTCTTGATGCAGAGGAAAGCTGTGATTTCATATGGCTCACGTTAGTTGAGGCCACATCAGCAGAACTACATGACCCATGATTTTGAGTTGGCAGTGGTGGTCATCGCATTGAAGATGTGGCGGCACTACCTGATGGGCGAGTGGTTTACTGTCTACTCTGATCACAAGGGTCTCAGATATATCTTTTCTTAGAAGGATCTAAATTTGAGACAAAGGCGATGGCTTGAGTTTCTCCATGATTACGACTTGGAGATCGTTTAAACACCTAGGAAGGGGAATGGTGTGGATGATGCTCTCATTAGGAAATCCAGTTCGCAGTTGCTGGATGAGGTGACGAGGTAGTTCACCTCCTTATAGTTATCCTTCATGGATAGAGATGAGAGAGCTTAACTTCAGTCGATTGTTGTTACCCCTCCCCTCTTACAGTGATTCAGGGAAGCACAGCTCGATGATGCTAACTGTGAGACTCTACGTGCTCAGATATCCACTGGTGATGCTGTTGATGGATATTCAGAAGGGGGAGCACATTTTTCTTTTAAGAGGGCGTACAATAGTACCAGTGAAATTGCGGGAGGAGGTTCTGAGGGAGTTCCATACATATCCTTGGGTGGTGCATATATGAGTGGAAAAGATGTATAAGGACCTCTGAAGTCAGTTCTGGTGGCTAGGAATGAAGAAGAGTGGGGAAGAGTTTGTTTCTAGGTGCCTTACTTGTCAGCAAGTAAATGCTTAGAACTAGGTGCAAGCAGGTTTAACTCAACCCCTTGAGGTTCCAGAGTGGAAGTGAGATGTTATATCCATGGAAATCATGATGCGTTTACCACATACGTCTAGGGGACACGATTCCATCTGGGTGATCATTGATCAACTCACCCTATCAGCCCACTTTCTAGCCATACGAGAGCAGAGTTCAATAGAGAGCTTGAGATGTCACTATGTGCAAGAGATAGTTCAAATTCATGGAGTTCTATCCACGATCGTCTCAGATCGTGTTGTTCATTTCACATCCTGGTTGTGGATGGGATTGAAGGAAGCGTTTGGGACTCAGTTACGCTTGAGCACATCGTTTCATCCCCAAACTGATGGTCAGACAGAGCAGACCATCCAGGTTCTAGAGGATATGATTTGAGCTTGCATACTTGACTTTGGTCGTACCTGGGAGGATCACCTACCACTGGTGTATTTTATTATAACAACAGTTATCATTGCACTATTGGTATAGCACTATTCAAGGCTCTGTACGGGCGACCTTGCAGGTCTCCACTTTGCTGGACTGACCTAGGAGAGTCAGCACTCATGGGCCTAGAAATGGTGCGAATTACTATAGAGAAGGTGCAGGTCATCCAGGATCGGATGGAGACTACACAGAGTCAGCGAAATTCTTATGCCGATAGGAGACAGAGGCCCTTGGAGTTCGAGGAGGGAGACCATGTGTTCCTTCGGGTCTCACTTCGACGGGGATTGTGGAGGTTTGGCCGGGGTGGTATGCTATCTCCGAGGTTCATCAGCCCATTCTAGATTCTTAGTAGAGTTGGTGAGGTGGTGTATCTCGTGTCTCTACCTCCTCAGATGGACCGAGTACACAAAATCTTCCATGTGTCACAGATACGGAGGTACGTGCATGATCCATCACATGTTATCGACTTGGGCGAGCTGGACATCGATGATGGAGAGGCCATTGCTGAGTACCCGGTAGAGATCGAGGATCTGCAGGAGAAGATCCTTTGTGGGCGAGCTATTTCCTTGTTGCATGTCCGGTGGCAGCACAAGAATCTCCAAGATAGCACATGGGAGCGGCAGGCTCAGATTCGTGTGCATTACCAACATCTTTTTGAGTAGCCTTTGTATTGGCTTTTTAGGGATGTAAAAGCCCTAAGGTGGGTGTGATGTAATTTCTCAGATTTTCCATACATTATTATTAAAAATAAAGGGAATTATTTCGAGAGTATTCTCTAAGACGACATGAAGTTCCGAGGCCCGGTGAGCCCGGAACAAGTGTTTTAATTTAATTTAATAATTAAATTTCACTCACATGTGGTTTTCCTAAAAAAGAGTAATAACTCCAAAGAGGGTGCTCGAATAAAAAATCAGATTCCACAATTGAATTTAGAATAGTGATTTTACCCTAGAATATACCTACCATTTACTAGAGCAGACCGGTGGTGAAATTTGGGTTTTGGACATAAATGTAATAAAATATTTAATTTAAAATATTTTATTAAATCTGTTGCAGCGAATATCTTTATCATTTTTAAATAAACGCAAGCATAGGGGTCCAGGGTTACAAACCTCATAACCCTAAAACCCTTGGCTACTCTGGAGGCTTTGTATAAAACCTCCCAACACGGCGACGACGTTCTTGATGATTTTCACCGACGACGACGACATGGCGACCAGATCTTCACCAACGAACGCCGTGGAATCCAGGTAGGATGTCTATCTTTGATTTTCCTTTCCCCGTTCATGATTCCTATAATGAACGCAGACTAATCTACGAATTTATTATCCCATGGTTCAATAATGTTGTGTTTGAGTGTGATTTAGGGTTTTATCGGGAAATAAAATACTCGAGATTTATAATCTGTTGATTGTTGTGGTTTTGATCTAACAACGACGAACCTGAATCGTCACGAACAATGATCGAGGTTCTTCCCTCTTGTTTGATTCTTTTTATTTTTTCTCCCTTGCGTTCTTTGTTGTGTTCTATGTTTTCTTAGAGGAAATTGATCGTTGCACATCCGTTTGTTGGTGCAACGACAAGAGATTGTAGATCCATCCCCGGAGTGATGTCACGAAGGTGTAACGACGGTTTTGGTAGACGATTCAGAGCAGATCAAGAGATATGATTTTTTGGCCATTTTTCATTGGATGGATCGTTCCAGGTTTATGATCCAATTTAAGGGCCTAAAACAACCATTTCGGTGGTGGTATGATGAAACGAACCAACCCCTGAAGTATCAGGAAGAACAAATGAGAAACCGTGGATCTAGAAGATCAACCGTGATGTGGGGAGGAAGACGGTGTTTCTGGAAAAATCCAGACTACACAACGTGTAGTATGGGCTACACGACGTGTTTTCTTCGGCAGATTTACCTGGTGTGTACTCCGGGAGTACACAAACATGGGTTGGGTACACGACCAAGGACACGGCGTGTATACCCCTCCCCGGCCGACCCAGCCAGATACACGGGATTCCCAGTGTGCTGGTACATGGGAAGGCGAGATAGACAGAGACCGTGTACGGGCACATGGCCAGTGTACACGAAGCGAGACCCAGGTACTCGGACACAGTGTGTGATTTCTTCTACACGCCATGTAGTTACTCTCTATCAGACAAGACGAATGACATGGGTCATTTACACGGGCAGTACCCAGAGTCAAGGAACATGGAGTGTGAATCTTCTACACACCGTGTAGATGAGTTTTACACAGTTTGAACGGATGACACATGCTATTTACATGGGCAGTACCCGAAGTCAATGAACACAGCTTGTAACCATACTACACACCATGTAACCAATTCTTCATTGCTTGAGCCAGTTTTCTTCTGTGACTTGTGATAGTTTCCTTAAGGTTTGTCCCCTTGGTCTTTCTCCTAAAGGTTTCCGGTATCATTCCCTACATATAGGAGTACGATCTCTTCAACAAGACTTCTTGAATAGAGTAGTTGGAATCCCCCCTGTGAGACTTAGATTCGGATCCTCTATTCATTCCTGGAACCCTAGGTAGAGTTCTTGGTATCGATGTGACCATCTTTACCCGGGCGCCGATCCTCGGCTTAGTGGATTAGTTCATACCGAGTTGTTGGAATCACCCCAAGGCGATTAGTTGTGATCCACATCTGAGCATTTTGTTCTCAAGTACTTGTGGAGTGTGTTATCCTGAAACGATTACTTTGTATCTCTCTCTTCAGACCTAGGAGTGTGTTTTCTTTGTTACGTTCTAAGTGGAATGTTCGAGCTGGATCTTAGTGGGGGTTTCGCGATAGTCGATCGTCTATGAGAATATCTAGATATTCTTGTTATTTGTTCTGTAGACATATACTTTTTGGAACTGACTGTATCTTTCCTTTGTGATATTTCCATTTTTGTATTTTCTTTTGTGGTTTTGGGGTGTCCTACTGGGTATTGTTATACTCACCCCTGCACGGGTTTGCCCGCATGTGTCATGTCTTGTGCAGACGAGCGAGCCTTTGATATGATTCTTGGTGGACCAGGACCGGACGATGCTCAGTGAGATCAGGCGGGCCGAGGTGTGTTTCTATAGCTACAAATTGTAGTCCCAGTACCATTCCTTACACGTTGGACTTTGTTACATACTTTCTTTTGGTGGTCGTGTACCTTTAGCCCATGGTTTTACTTTCTTGTACTTTACTTTTCTATCATACTCTGTTGGTTGGGTTTTAGTGTATACATGCATCTTTTTCCCTTTAAGTAATTTTTACTTTTTATCTTTGTGTGATTGGAGATGTGTGTGACTGTGTATGGGTTTATAGGAAATTCCTCAAAAGTTAGTAGCATGCCTACTTTGTGCTAGTCACCAGCCCCAGGCCTATACTATCAAGTTCACAATGATGGATTTCATGGAACTCTAACAACTACTAGCTCCACTATTTAAGGAAAAATATAGAATGAGATCACATATCATCATTATTGGTTTGAAGACTACCATATGTGTAAAAATATACATAGTGTTAATATTCTCATCTAATGAGAAAGAAAATATCTTTAGTATTTACCATATACTTACAAATATATTTATAATAATATGGTGACTCTAATTATGATTGGATTGGTATCGACTTGTTATGATCAAATAATAAATGGCATAAGTTGAGTATACAGAATGGAATACATGATAGATCATATAGTAGGAAAATAAGAAAAATAATCATTCCTTTTTAACTCTTTAGAAGGATCTTGAATGTTCCAACAATTCATTCCATGAAATACCAATCAAGTCTTTTTTTGAGTTCACCATTCTAAACCGGTTTTGTAATTTACCAATATATGTGTTTTGAATTAATCCATGTGGCATCTTATATAAATATATAAATATCTCCATACCTTGTATGACGGTTTATTAACCTATTGACAGTAGGTTTTTTATCATGAAAATTTAGTAAATGATTTCACTTAAAAAACAGTAAAGTGGTGACCACGGGGTTATCTCATGAGGATGTTGCAAGCTCAGTTGTCAAACATTAACTTTGTTAATTAATCTCTTTTAATGATAACAATAAAATTAGGGATTTAAATTGCATTAAAAAAATTTATATTACAGAAAAAAAGAATGCAATAAGATATCTATGTTAATGATTTGAAAGAAGAAGAAAACCAAACTGGATAAATACAAACTAAATAAAAAAGTAGTGGACAAACATTCATCCTTAGACACTCCTTCTATCCTTTTTTATCAATGTATTCCAATTAAATTATCCAATGTATACAAAAATACATTAAATAATACACCTAAATTAACTATATACCATATTGAAATTTCAAATATGGTAGTTTATCCTCTAATAAAAGTGATATGGTTACCAGAAGGCTACTGGGAAACCGAAACAGATTATACTAATTGTGATCAAAGGGGAGACCCACCTCCAAATTAAACAATGAGAGAAACTATGTTACTTTTATAATATGGGAATAAATCTAGAATAATTTATAATAAAATAAAAAAACAATTAATAATATATATTTCAATAAAGAAACAATTTTCCCAAATTATTCCAATTGAAAAGAGTTTACAATGAGGAACATAAACACAAAAGGGAATCCCCTTTAGATATTCACTATACATCATGTCTTGGATCATAGAACCTAATAGCTTGATTACATCATGGAATTATCTTATCTTTCAGTATATCCTCTCTAGCATATCTCACTCCCTTAATCCATCCATCTGCAAAATAAAATTAAATTCGAAAATATAAAGGAAAAGAATGTGTTTAGGGTTCGTTTCACAATACGAATCCCAAATGATGGATATGATTTGTGTATTATACCCTAGTAATTTCTTATACAATAATTTTAAAACATTTATCTAAATTGAATTCTATATGGACCTTAAAATATCTAATCATTTGTACATGTGGTGAAATATTTATTATATAATTATAAAATACAACTGTTTCTTCATGAAGTTACCTTTTATAATCCTCTTTTTGGTATAATAAATAAATGATTTAACGCGAGAATTATAATTTTAAAATCCAAAATAATTTGAAAATTTGAGTCCAATTTCCTATACAGGTGGATTAAATTAATTTTATAACTGGAAGATTGATTTATGTTTCAATTACTGAGGTGGGGCCCATTATGTCATCCAGAAAAAATTTCCTGAAGACTTATTTAGTTGTGCTTATTGATGCTCAGATAATGACTTAGACCAGTTGAGAAATATTAATCCAATCAGAAAGGTGTACCTACATAAAATTAATTCTAAAAATTAGGTGAATAAAGAAATTATTTTCAAAATGACAATCTAATGAAAAACATTTTAAATTACAGAATTAAGGTATTTTCACAATTTAGCTCAAAACAATTCAAAATTCTAAAAATAGATCAGTTGAAAATAAAATAAAAATTTTGTGGGGAATAAATTATTAAAATGAATAACAAAATATTGAATGTATTAGCTCTATAAATTCCACTATGTTTGTCCATTAGACTCCAGGACAAGTGACCACTCAAAATAATGCTAAATTTAAAATTCAAAACACATGTAAATGAAATTTACAAGCTCAAAATCAAGGAACACAATTTTCCATTCCTATTAAATATATTAAATTAAAAATTATTCATTATTTTTATTCATGAAATTATCATTTCATTTATTCCCCATGCACATTTATTCTTATATACCTTTTTTTCCTCAACACACGATTTTGATTTTATAAAATAATTTTATCATCCAAATAAATGAAAATGTCACCATAGGATTGAAAAATTTATAAATATACATAAAATTGAGTCAAAGTATTGTATCCATAAAGAATACATATAAATTATTGTTTTGGGGTTTGATGGTCGATATGTTTACAAATGTAAAAACATTTGTGGCAGAATAAGGTGTGTTTAGGTCACTTCAATGAAAAAATGCATGATTCTAATTTTCACTTAATTAGGTATCATAATCCCTCTCTTTATAATAAAATTGTCTCTATGAAACTTTTATAACATATTTTTCATCCCATTATGTCAATATTTCTTCAGAAAGAAATGAAATTTGTCATCTATTTTTTTTCTTGAAAGCTACATAAGGGAACATCTTCTAGAAAAATATTTTCTTGAAGAAAAAACATCTCCTAAAAGTTTAAATCTCCACCAAAAGAAACAAGAAATGTTGTATCACGCTATAATTAATTATACCCTGACACTAATGTTCAATCAGATCATGAATTTATTCGTTTAGAGCATATTTGAAAGGGAAAATCAATTATAATATGGATAACCTAATATGATGTAAATTGCTACCTAGATATCACAATGATGAAATGTATAGGGTAGGTATAAATAAACGAATTCTCATTATAAAGGGAGGTTTCAATTGGAAATTAATTATTTCAATCATTTTGAACACAAATTCATTAAATATCAATTGTTTTTATATAAAAATTGTATGTTACAGTAAAAAAACATTATTTGGTTCACTCAAGAAGGGGATGAATGTGATGAATATGAAAAATTGGTTCATAATCCTCATAAGAAAGTTATTTTTAGTATTAAACATCATTTATATCTTGAAATTCATAGTTCAATGGTATTTTCATGAATTTCAAAACATTGAATCCAAAAGAAATCATATTTCAGCAATCATTTAGATCCAGTTTAATGAATCATCTTGTTTTTTTTCATTAATAAAAATTTTCAATTCACAAAGGATATTAATTTTAATCGTAAAAGTTGTTTTCACACAATATTTTAAATAAAACAAAATAATTGGAAAGAAAATTTTAAAACATAATTATAAAAATAATATACAGAAAATTATAATCTACCCAGAATGTTCATCCCCCCATAATTATTTACTCCAATATCTTTTTTGTTCATAGAAGATAGAATATTTAAGTGAAAATCAATAATATAAGACATGAAAAACAATTAAATAAGAAATACATAACCTAGTTTTTATTTGGATGTTTTAGCCTTGAGATTTCTTACTCAAAGCTGCAACTTGGAAACCTATATAAAATAAAAAAAAATTATTGAAATCATGGAAAAATAAAAAAACATATAAGGGAAAAGAGGCTTGGTATGAACCCCCAAGTGGGTGATAGGATTTCTTTTCGCCTAGTCAGACAGTTCCAGTTGATCATCCACTATATGAAGGTGGGTTAGTTTTCATTCTCATGAACCAGAAAAATTAAATTTATCTAATTTAATTCCTATAACATAACTTGTAGAATCTCATCTAATTATATTTCTTCAGGTTCCCCAATTATAATTTTATATTATAATGATATTTTGTAAGAGTGATCAAAATGTAAAATCCAGTTTCCAATATGTTATCCTAAAAAAAACTCAACATGTTTTTGAATTTTAATCTCATGATGTGTTTTAACTTTAATTTCATATAAAAAATGATTTAATTTTTAAAAAAAACTAGGTACCACCATAATCATGAATAATATTATACTCAAATAGACACGCCACTATTTCTTCAATTTCAACTTGATCATATTATTAATCTAATAAATCATTACTATAAAATGAAATGGGAACCAAATTTTCAATGGGAGAAGTAGTTAAAATTTAATTATTAGAATAATAATGAAAAAAATATCAAAATTTAATACATCTCTTGGTGGGTTTTTAGGTTCCATGTATGTTGGGGAATAAAAAATAGTTGTATTAAAAGATTTTAGTAACTCAAGTTCCTCCATTTGGTCCTCAAAAGATAATAAATCATGTTTAGCTTCCTCTTTATCCAAATTTTCATACAATGTTTCTGAATTTTTAGATAAAAAAGTTGTGGACTCAAATGAAATTTTATTTTTAGAAAATTCAACGCAATTATTTTTGGAAGTGTTTTGATTCCCCAAATGAAAAATGAATTGTTTAATTAGGGTCAATTTCATTAATTAAATTAGGAAAACTATATTGAAAATCATTTTTCATCTGACACGTGAAAAGTTCGTCAATATCATACGTTTATCGGATATTATTTTCCATTTCTTGGGAATATTTTTTATCTTTCATTTAATTAAAATAAATTTAGAATTAGAAATAATATCCATTTGTTTTCATATATATATAATCATAATATAATGTTGTTGAAGAAAAAAATTCTCTTGTTGGATCATGAAATTATTTTCTTAGAGAATTAATGAATTTTCATTGAATTTTTATTTTATAGATTATTCATTAATTGAATCTTCAAATGGTTGATAAAAATGCTAGGAATATTAGTAACCATTTTTAAAATCTACTTTTTGTATTTCTTTAAATAATAAATTTGTTGTTAAAAACCTCTAAATTAAAAAAAAAATAGGAAACCTCTCCAAAAATGGGGAAAAATTTATATTGGGTTTTTATATAAAATGACAATCAATAATTTCCCCTAAAAATGTTTTATAGTGGGACCATGAGGTTTTCTCATGAGGATGTTTTAACCTTAGTTTTCGAACTATAATTTTTTTTATTTGTTTTTTTATTATTAAAAATAAAATAATGGATTAAATATTTTGAAAACAAAGTTAAATAATAGAAAATAATAATTCAATAATAAAAATATATTAATTATTATAAATCAAGATAAAACTAGACTGCATAAAAATAGACTAAGGAAGGCATTGGTGGACAAACATAAATCCTTATACACTCCCTTAAACAATTTCTGTGAGTGTATTCTAATTATATTGTAAAATTTATACATAAAGACCTCAAAGTGTACAAAAATATTTATAAGATACGATATTGAAACCTCAAATATGGGTTCTAGCCTATTTATAAAAGTGATATGATTACTCGATAACCTCTGAGAAACCAATACATATTAAACTCAATATTATCAAAAGGGAGACCTCTCCCAATGAAATTTAAATAATGAGAGAAAACAAATTAATTTCTTAATATGAGATCAAACACAGAATAATTATTAAAAAAATTAAAACAATAATTAAATTACCACCTTCAATCAATCAAATAGTTTCCAAGATTATTCAAAATGAAAATAGTTTAAAATGAAGAACTCAAACTGAGAAGGTAACTAATTTCATATTTCACTACCAACCACTGCTTAGAGATTACCTCTTCATGGATTGATTTATAAATGGAATAATTCAATAGAATATATTATATTATACATTATATCTCACAATATCAATCCTACCATAATTTAAAACATGGTGAAGTTGGAAATATTAAAAAAATTGGGTGACAAGGGTGCTATCCAGAATATAAATCCAAAATTATGGCTCTAGTTTGGGTCTTCTCCCAGATGAATTTATTATAGAGCCCTACTTGAAAGTTATTGAAAATTTAATCCCCTTTCTACCATAAAATTTTATTTTACTTTTGGAAATTTAGTGGAAACATTATGATCTAATTAGCAAATATGTCTGTTTTTTCTTGAAGTAACCTTTCATGTTCCTCTTGTTCATCTCATTCAATGATTTCATTAATGAGATAATTTTCCATTTATAATCATCATAATTTCTATAATTTGAGTCCTATTTCATATATAGGTGACAGAAATTAATTTTTACACCTGTTGACAAATTTATTCTTTAATTACTGAGGTGAGGTCTATTCTACTGGCCATAAAAACATATCATAAAAACTGAATTTTTGGTCCTCTATATGTTCGATTAAAGACTTGGCCCAGTTAGAACATATTAATCCCATGAGAAAATGATACAAAAAATTATAATCCCTATTATTTTATTAGTATAATATAAATTTAGGCCCATGAAAACAAACTTATGAAAAATGCCAAAATTCTAGAATTATGACATTTTCACAATTTAGTACAAAACACTTCAAAATTAAAAAACTAAACTAATTTAACATAAAATTAAAATTTTTTGGGGTTTAAATCATTGAAATTATGATAAAAATTATTTAAAATATTATCTCTATCATCCATTTCTTTCATTAAGAAACATTTTTCTTGCCACACCTTTATAGAGTGAAGTGTTGGGACGTCATTTTTTGATATGTATTCCTCCATCTATATAAAATATAAAAAACACTAGAAAATATAAAATAAACCAATTATATACATATAAATATCCAATGGTATTGATGAAACCAAATTATTTTATTTAATAATAATACTAGATATCCTACCTATGAGAAGCTTACGTCACTAAAAAAATATGCTTTTACCAATATCACACCTAATCTGAATCATTTGGAACTTCAAAACCCCAAGGATTTATTATATAAATTTCCTAAGATAAATTTAAATTGAGGACATATATTTAGATATTTATTTTATATATCTCAAAATCATAATGAGAATTTATGTCTAGAAACATCTTAATGGAATTTATCATCATAATATGTAAAAAGGATTCTTTATTGTAATACAATGAATTTGTTTGTCACCCTTTTCCACAAGGCATGATTTTTAAGTAGAAACTATATCATCCATTTCAATGTTATTACATAAAAACTATTTTAACCATATGTATATTCCCCCTTCATGTGAAACCACAAATTTCCAAACAAGGTTAGTGTACATGGAGTCCATATCAGATTCAATGGCTTTTAGCCATTTCTTAGAATCAGAATATTTAGTACTCTTTTGATAGTAAGTATTTTTATCTCTTATAAATTCTACTAACTTATCATTAGATATAAGAAATACAAATTTTTGATGATCTTGGTGAATTCTATGAGTTCTTCTTGTTTCTTGTGTAACTTGTGCCACTTCTTGTAATGCCTTGAGATATTATGGAATATTATTTCTAAATTAATAGTATATTCGATAACATTGTACATAAAAAATAAAAAACCAAATGAAATGTAACATATTTATTATTAATAAAGATTGAAATATACAAATCCTATAGTAAATAAAAATAAAAATAATAATTAATAATCATAAAAAACATTATCATGAACACATAATGCTTCAAAAAGTCATTATTCATTAAAAACAATTTTAATTTATACAAGCAGAATTTTAATTTGAGTGATAAATTTAAAAATTGTGAAATTTAATTTTTTAAAATTATCTTCATTTTTTAATTACACGTAAAAAACTTGAACATGTTTAACTTTTTATATTTTTTCGAATAATTGATTTTTAGGTTGATTGTAAAAGATACAAGTTTTTTAAATGCCGTCAACTTTATGGAATTATCATAATAAAAAAATAAAATCAACATTTTTAAAATAGTTTTATACGGAAATATAAATTAATAACTTATAAAAAATAAATTTTTAACTTAATTTGAATTTATTAATCATTTTTTAATGTTTTGGAACCATATGTAATATTATAAACTAAATTTTTTATATTCACAAATATTAATAATTAGTTTTCATCACTATTATAAATTAATCCTTAAAAAATGATTTCACTTTTTACATCAAAATCATAATAATATTTTATAATCCCAATTTATTTTGTATGAAAAATTATGATTACTAAGATTAAAGTAAATGACCATGATAATGTTGATGTTGTTATTTTCAAAGGAAACTTTGTTAACGTTATGTAATTTTTATCCAATAAAATAAATTAATATCTTTTAAAAATTTTATTTAATATAATTTATAAACCTATATATAATTTTTTTTATAACACTTTCAATTTTAAAGAAATTCCAAATAATATTATGAACACTTAATGTTGAAAATGACATCATTTTAACAAAATAGGTTTTCTATATATTAAATGTTTAATTTTTTGATTTTCTATTTTTTTGAAATTGAATTAGAATATTTATATCCTAAATTTAGTATTAGGTCATAAAATTAGGTTTATAATTTTTACCTTAAATTTTTCTTAATCCATAAACTACTTGGGTAAAAACTAGTTAACAATTTACAAACCAAAATCGTAAAATGAAAAAATATAGTCGTAAAAGTCATTAATATTTATCAAAAACGGGGTAAAATGCATTATGGAGGATTTATAGACCATATGTCACAAAAAAAAATCTAAATATTTTAGATCCATTGGTCCCCAAATATTATAATTCCATTATTGAAAAATATCTGGCATTCACAAAGAAAGCATTTCATCAAAAAAAAGGGGAATGTATCCACCCCCTCAATCCACCATTTTTTCATTGACTCTGAACATGAAAATGAAATTTCCTACTAATATAAACCTTTATAATAATAATATTTCCTCAATTATTTATCATAATTCATTCATTTCCAAATACACCAAGAGAATGTGTAAGGTCCCAAAACGAGTAGTACATAATCCTTAACCTTTTCTTATTAATCATTTTCTTCCATAACAATCATAAAAAAATTGATATAGTGAAATAATTATTATTAGTACAAATATGGTTTATTATATTAATATGAAAACAATTATATATTACATCCCATCTACATAGAAAAATAAAATATTGTTTATCGTGAATTCCAGCATACTACCACCTCGAGGAAAAAACATTTTCTATTTCTCATCACCTCCATTGATGGTTGGTAACAATGATTTATTACATAAATTAATATTATGTATATATAAAAATTACAATTTTGAATCTGTATTTTATCATATACCATCATTTCATCCCATTCAAAGATAAATGTAATTGTTACTCGTGAGTACGTGCGAACTACCACCTCCACAAATGATGAAATTTCATTTTTCATAAACACAATACATAAAAGGTTCTAGAAATAAATTTAATGGGTACAAATATTATTTATTACATGTTTAATATTATATTAATGTTATTTTTATTATATAAAGACATATTCTCACGCATAAAATCATTATAACTCTCTCTCATTTTGGACGATTTTTACCACCTATGGGAATGATGTTATAATGCTTCAAAAAGTTACGATTAATTAATGTTTTATAATGGAAATATCATTTAATAATAATGTATTGAATAATTTTTAATGAGATTGGAATTATGTTATTAGCATTTAATATATTCATTAATATATCATTATTCCATCATTAAACAATCTAGAAGTAGTTCTTCAAAATTTTCTTTTTCACGAACCATATCTATGTAATTCACAAAATGAAATCGTAATTAATGGATCATTATAATAAATTATTATTTTTTCATGAATAATGTGGTAAAGGTAAATTATTGGATAATAATTAATAATAACATGCCTAAATAATAACTATTTCAAAAGGATCATAATCACAGACGCTGATCTTAAAACTAGAGAATAACTAACTTATATAAATGTAAAAATAATTTTAAATGATATTCAGTAATGGTTCTAAAAATTAATAATTTTATTTAATAACTTATTAATAAATTTATGTGTTTGTTATATTGAATGTTAGAGTGCATTTTATTAATAATGATGAAAATGTTAGGGTTTTTATCACATTTTCATATCCAAAAGAAATGTTTTTATTGTGAACCTTCACTTATTCTTTATGGTGGATTCACTACCACAACACCTTCAAGTATAATGAATATATTTAAATTAATTATTTGTTAATTTCCATATTATAACTATCTTATTATTATGTTTCCATTGCCGTAAGTATTTTTGGAAAACCCAATTCTCATTCTTTTTGTTATGAATGTCCTTCTTAAACATATTTAATATATTTTCATAACATTATTATCTTTGATTTTATTATATGGTACTTACTCCCTTATTATTAGATTTTTACATTTTTACCATATGAACTCCTATCTTTTGTTTCATTTTCCCAAATAAATTGTTCAGAGGAAAATATTTATAAATAATTTTTAAGTAGAAATGATTTATAGGGGATGTTGAAGACATAAAAAGGAAATATTAGTATATCAGAACAAATTTTTTATTATTAAAGAGGAATACATTGGAATAATCATCAAATACACTAAACCTTCCATTACTATAATTTTTTGATTATTGTAAGATATAATGTTTTTTCATATATTATTTTTTTAAAATAAAGACATATTTTTCTTTGGTCATTATAGTTGGTATTACAGTTAGGTTTAGTTATTTTTTGGAATAATTGTATTAGTTTTTGGATTAGTACAAGAGAAATTTATTTAAAACCATAGGGATAAGTGTACATGATAAATCTATATATCATATAACTTCTCAATGTATTGGTCAAGTAGATATTGTGTGGTAAACCTAGGAATTTCATCCCTATCTGGATATTGTAAAGTGGATATAGGTATGGTGCACATGAACATAGGGGTTATCAACCTAGAAAAGGTTGGTTTAGTATCAAATAAATCTTCACTTTAGTACACTATGAGTGGACCTAAGACTACACACCTTGTGTGACACTCCCTTGAGATTTTATTGGGTGAATCGTATTCTATTTACAAACCAATATAATGTAATTAAATGTATCATAATTTGATTATTAGGTAGGCTAGAGAACCTATTATGAAAATTCATATACACAATCTGGGATAAATTAATGAGTTATAGGTTGGTTTAATTATATCATAGTTTAATAGAAAATGTTATAGGTTAAAATAAAGGTGTCATTAGAGAAGAACTCTTAAGATTGAAATTTGTTACTCATATGATCATTTACACATTATGATTGAAAATTAAAATTTTTTTATAGTACTTTGTTGTAAATAACATCAAGAAATTGAATTTGTAGAAGATATGCACTTAAAAACACCTATAAAAGTATATGTGGGATAAGTAGTATATTAGTCTAACTTTGGATAGTGAGGCAAATTTCTCAGCAGAAGATATATCAGGAGTTTATTATGGAACCATTGGAATTTTTATTTTCATGAATGACATTGGAAAATAAAGGGATGTAATTTATTTAATGGGGAAGAATGTAACTCCTTGAGATTTTGGAATAATTTTTTTTATAAATTTAAAATTTATTCAATAGCTTGATCCAAAAGCAACACCAAACTAAAATGAGCCTCAAAATATTTATTATTAAGAAAATTAATTAATAATAAAAACTATAACAAATCAAAAATATTATATTTAATTTGAAAATTCTTACAAAATACGATTGAGAAGACCTGAAGTTTTCTAAATTATTTTTTCAATAAAATCAATTTTTCTTTACAGATATTTAATTTTATTATAAAAAATAAATTCATATATTTTAGTATTCCAACTCTAGAAAAATAAATTTATTTTCTAATTACATATATCAAAATTATCTTTAGGTGAACTTCTGATAATTTTTAAAAATAATATATTTTAATGTAATTACTAAAAATTAACAAATTTTCTATTACCATCCCTTTAATGACACTACCTTAATAAAATAATGAATTGATGATTTTTGAAACATTTTATACTAAAATGTACATTTATAAAGTAAAATTAATCATTTAAAAATACTGTATTAAATTTATGAAACCTATTTTCACTATTTGGGATAATTTTGTAAAATTTTACACAAAAAAGCGTTGTTTATTTTCTTATATTAATATATAGTATTAATCAATTGAATAAATTATACCTAAAAATTGATTTTAGATTTTTGATAATGATTTTCATAATATGTAATAAGTTTAAATTTTCATTTATGCATAAAATTATAATTACTAAGATTATAGTTAATTACCATGAAAACTGTAAAACTATTATTTTAAAAGAACTATTTTATCAATATTCTGTACTTTTTATGTAATAAAATTAAATAATTCATTCTAAAAATTATATTAATGTAATTATCAATCCTATATAAACATATATTATCAGACATTCAATTGTTAATTAATACTAAATAATATTAAAAACACTTAATAGAGAAAACATCATTTTTATACGAAATAGTTTTTTATATAATAATTTTTTTTTGCTAAAATAGAAATTGAATTTTACTCTATGTATCCTAAAATTAGTTTTATATAATATAAATATATTTATTTTTACCTTATATTTTTAATAAAAAATATAAAACTTGAGAAAAAACAAGTTATTTTGGTTAAAACCAAAATGGTATAATATACAAATCAAATAGTAAGAGGCTTGATAGATTTTTAAATCATGTGGAAAAATTAATTTTCAAGGTTTTATGAACAATATTTAAATTTAAAATAAAACATTTCATGATTTTAGAGCTATTTACTCTTGAATATTTTCATACCATTATTGAATGATAATTGGTATTCACAAAAGAGCCCTTTTCATCACTTATAAAGGAGGAAAACATCATCCCATTTATGACCCTATTATACAATAGAATTTATGAATTAAAATATCTACTTTTTACCTTATATAATAATTTATCAATTTCACAATCTGATGGCCTATATTATTTATCCTAATCTCATCATTTCCAATGATACTTTCAATAGAATATTAAAGGTACCAACTTGAATGTTACTTAATCTTTATCCTTTTATTACTAATATTTATCTTCCAATCATATCCATATCATAATAAAATAGTGACCTTAGAATCACTAGTATATTAAATTCCAATTATTTTAATGTAACAATAATTATTTATTCCTTCCCTTCTTCTTAGAGAACCAAAACAATTTTGATCGTGTGTTTGAGAGGAAAAATTCTTCCCTGAAATGATGTCTTCCATTTTTCAACACTACCTATCAGGGTTAATGAAAAGGATGTATATAATGAATTAATATTAATAATATTATAAAATTATAACTCTAAAATTATAATTTTAAAATTATAATTTATCATATAACTTCATTTTATCCAATTCCTTGATAAGTGGAATCATTGATCATGTGTATGTAAGGACTACCATATAAAAAAATGATGAATTTTATTTTTCATCAAAAACCTACATGGATGGTCTTAAAAATAAATTTAATTAAGATAAATTATATTTATACCATGTATAAAATTCATTAAATTCTATATTAACATTATATTAAAACATTTCCCAACTTATAATGTAATTATAAAACGTTTTTAGAATTATTTTTACCAACTATGTGAATGATGTTATAATGTTTAAAATATGAATGATTAAAAATTTTTATACAATAGTAATGTAATTTCCTAATAATTTATTTTATGTGATTTAATTAATCTAGAAATATGTTTTTAATATTTTATTCATATTTATTAACCTATCACATTTTGATTGATAAATACACTAGAACTAGTTCATCGTAATTTTCTTTTTCATGAACATGATCCATGCCATTCAAATAATTAAATGAGACTTAAGGGGTAAGAACCCCCCTTGACTCAATGGAATGAGAAGTGGTGGAATTCCACTAATCATAGGGGGAATCCCAAGGTCACCAAAGGCTATAAGTAAATTTTTAAGGGTATAATAAACTGTAGGGGAGTGGTTTTCTCTGAAGAATAGACAACCTATTGGAAAGATTAAATAAAATAAAATATAATCACATAATACATGAATAATTGATCACAAAGTTTAATGAAATACCAATTTAAAAGAAATACCATAGTATGAAATAAAATGAAACAAATCTTAAATTCAATAAATCAAAATAAAATGGCACTATTTCCAAAGTGCCACCATCCACGACCAAGATAAAAAAATATCCCCACTCGAGCTTCAAAAAAAATGTTGATTTCATGAATCACCATTAAAGAAGTATGAAACATAAACCATAATAGTGTCTTTGTGGAAAACATCTGAAAATGCACAAAAGCTCCAATATAGGGGGGGTGTCACTCAATAGTATTTCCCAAAATAATTCCTATCACACTCCACTAAGATAATAGTGAGTATCAAATTTTATATGTAAATGATTAGAATAAAATAATCATTTTATATAATAATAAATGAAAAATCCATGAAAAAAGATAAATTAATTTTTTTAAGAATTTATTAGTATTGGAATAATAATTACACTACTATGGCCACACACAAACACAATCCATGCTACCCTTTACCTTTATAAACAAATGAGTAGTGAGTTATCCTATCACAAAGACATCACTTGGTGACCAGATATAAGAGTGGTACTTCCAACCATGATATGTCCCATATTATTATTATTTTAGTGTAGTAATTATAGAGATTAACCATCCCATGTTTAACATATATTGATGGTGGTAATTCTAACCACTACCCATCCTAAGTTTATCATCAATTGATGGTGCTAATTTTAAACATTACACAACCCAAATGAATATGTACTTACATGAGAATCCCTGAAATTCTATAGGTATAAGAGAATATTGAATGAAAAATATTTGACCCATAGGCTGGCTAAATATTTCCGTTCCCGATGGATTAATTACATGAAAGGGTGTCACATCATGAATTCCTCAAGTTGAAACTAAGTTTGATATTAATATTTCATGATTTATTATACTGAAGAAAATAATTTCATGAAGTGAATGGTTTCTATGACTTGAATGGAATAGGGGAAACCGGTCAATCATTGAAATATTTCATGGTATCAACACCAAAAAATTACCCTCATGTAACTTATTCATGTAATGAATATTCATTAATGAGAATTCTAGTATCCAGAATCTAGAACTTCTCCTCTTATAGATCCAAATAAATTATCCCAGTGACTTATATAAAATAGAAAGCATAAAGATAAAGACTAACCAAAAATAGGGATGCTAAATTGTCCCCACCGTTGGTCATTACATCCTTGCTAATCTGGATCAAATCATGCCATTTCTCCTCTATAACATGTTCTCATTCCCATGTATCATATTGAACTTAACCAAAAATCCATAGTACTTACATGAAGGAAATATATATTCTTTAATAGTTATTTTCATGTATGTATAGAACTCATACTAGTTCATGGATAATGGTCACATATGGATCAAAAATAACATGATCACAACTGATCACATGTCATGGATCAAGATGATACTTATTTAGTTGAGAAACATGGAAGAAGTTATGAACCACATTAAATTTCAGCATTAATTATAACCAGAAAAAAAATAATTCCAATTCGTTTAATAACCTTGAATGCTCCAACATTCCATGGAGCAGACTTCCCTTGGTTTTTCAAGTGTCGATGACCTAGTTTCAATGACACATTTAAGAAAACATGGCCACTGACATAAATACACAATGTTTGGTGACTATTATCTTCATAAGAATTAGGTATACAATTTTTTATCGCCATCAATATCTAGATCATTTAATTTTTATCATGGTCTGATGAAAAATAGTAGGATCAATCACAGATGTCTCTCATATTTCCACCAAATTTTAAGGAGAACTACAAGGACATCCATAAAAATATTCAAATAGTGGCACCAATATTTTTTCATGATAATAGTTGTTATATGAGAATTCAATTAATGGAATAAGATCCTCATGTGACCCTTGAAATAACCTGAGACACACTCATATAATATCATCTATAGTTTTAATAGTGTATTCTGACTATCCATCTTTTTGTGATTGATATTTTATGCTCTTAGTGAATTGAATTCCAATATCCTATTGAAATGATATCCATAATTGAGAAAGTAATATGGGTCCCTATAAAATATTATAGAATCTGGAAATCAATATAATCTTAATACTTCTCAGATATTCCATTCTTCCAAGTCCTCTACCATGTTGGTTTCTCTAAGAGGGATAACATGTTTTGAATTAGAATGTCGATCCACTCCTACCCATATTGAATCATGTTTTCATAATGATATCTATAGGTATGTAAAAAAATCCTTCATAATCTCTTCCCACTTCCATATAGGTATATGTATATATTACAACATTATAAATATTCATTTATATTTCAACATTACCTACTAACATTTCTAAAATTTCATGACATAATTTTCAATATTTTATTTCATACCTACCTAACGAAATTCCATTTGATTTCATTTTACATTTTATAGATACTTGGATAAATAACCTATTTAAAATTGTGGTATTTCTAAAAAATATATTCCTAAAATGATTGTGGAACTAAAATTCTATTCTAAAATCATAACATAGTGATTTAATTTTCTATAGAGTCTTCATAAGCATCCCCACCATTTACGTTTGACGTAATGGTAATAAAATTATAATATTCTATTTTAGATTCTTTAACTTACATTATCAATTCTAGAATAAGGTTTTCTGGAAATAAAAATATATGCTCACCCTGTATAGCACAATAGAAATTAATATTTGTAATTGTGATCATTAAATTCTTTTGGTCATAAGATTATCAGACCAATCCACTCTATGATTTCTGACACAACACATCTTCTACACAGTTCTATTTACTAGGTATGTATACAAAGTCAAAATCTATCATGTATAAGTACTATATCAAACATTTTTACCTCAATATAATGAATCTATTAGAAAGTATGTATTTCAAACCCTTATGGTCAATGAAAAAAGTGATCTTATATCTTAATAGATAATGATTCTAATCCTTAAATTAATGGACAACGAAAACTAATTTCAGGTCATGAGTGAAGTAATTACTCTCATGCACTCAAAATAGCCTTAAAAACTATGTCAAAACATGGTACCCCTGTAATAGAATACAACTGATAAAAGATTTTGATGCATTAAAATATACCAAAATGATGTTTCTTGGTTCTAGGAAGATTATAATGGGTTCTTAGGTGAGATGAATTTTATACTCCAAAAATCATCTTGATATTCTTCATTCTATATGAGTAAAACATAGTTCATTTTTAGGTCATTTATGGGAGAATATAGTCTTGAGAAACCTAGAACAACATGGTGATAATACCCAACTAATCAAAAACAGCATACCTCAAAAACATTCTTTGGTATCTTCTAATAGGATACTAAATTTATCATCCTTGGATAAATAGATATAACTTCTTAAAACAAGACATGCATAAGGAAATAGACATATTGGATCCAGAATATACACTTAGAAAACATACCATAAAATCCACATACCCATAACATACATAGTAAAATATCTAAGTGATCCTCATGTTCATTCCGGTTTTGATCGTAAACTACATTATCATTGAAAAATAACCCATCAAAATAATTGAGGTACCTGTGGAAGATATGGTTTATCAAATACATGAAAACTATTGGTGTGTTTTTCAGACTAAAAGTAATGAAGGTATATTCAAAATGGACACAATAACACTGAAATAAAATTTTAGAATTCCCTTTATTCTGACACTAAGTTGATGAAATTATGAGTGTAGATAAATTTTAGAAAAACACTTCACTCTTATTAGCTGATCAAACATATCATCTCTTATAGGAATAAGATACCAATATTAACCCTTACTTGATTAATGTTTCTATAATATAAACACAAGTGGTGTGTACCATTTATCTTTTTTAAAAATAAAACTGCTGCAACCCAAGGTGATGTACAATGTCTGATAAATCCTTTAATTTCCTACTCTTCTTACTAAAATATTAATTACAATTCCATAGTTAAATCAATTCTGTAAGAGGGTAAAGAAATATATCTTGTTTATAGGATTAAAGAGAATTTAAATTACATTTTCCATTTGGGTGATATCCCTAATAAATGATTTGAAGAAACATCCAAATTTACTTCCACTATTTTAGGAAGAGTCCCTCTCCTAGTTTCATCTGTTGGGATCATGGTAATTATAAATAACGTTTTATATATGGTTCCATCCACTATAACTAAAGGTCTTTCTCTACATTTTTTATATCCCAATCCCACATAAAATGGTGAATGACACCATAAATGGATCTAAACATTACCTACCAAGCGTAACAATCAAACTGATATTTAAATACTACCAACAAGTCCATAATAATGATTAAATAAAAAACATATATCTCTTGGACTTCAAAATCATAAATAAACAACACTATATCAATGGTAATAGAACATTTTGGGCATTTACATCACATACACTCATTTTTTACAATGTGGAGTTTTGATACATATAGAATTAGGATTCATTTTCTTATGTTGTCCTAATTTTTTAACCACAAATGAAATTAATAATTAAATTTAATAGTATCAAACAAGACATGCATAAGAGTGGACATAAAAACAATGGAACCCTGCACTATATGGGAACCTAGTTTCTCACTAACAGTATCCTCTTATACCTCATATAACTATTTCCCAATGGTGATGGGATAGATCTTACTTCCATGTTGAGGTTTTAATTTATCAATTTACATATTCATGGAAATATAAATGTTCAACTATATCTATGTATATGAACGATTCTGATGGTACTATTCCATCTGATCATGTTAATGTTGAGGAGGATTCGATCATATTCTGCCTACAGATCTCATGTGTTTGTGATAAAACTTCTTAATATGGACTTTCATGACTTATTAGTCGAAATTACATGGCGGTACAACACATTATTTTTTAATGTGCATAAAAAACCACAATATAAATATCTTGGTTTGGTATCATATCTTGGAGGGAATTTAACTGACTCTGTAGTCCGAATATGGGGTTCACTTCCTTTGTGAGAATAAGAATCCCTCTTTCTCTTATTTCTAGTGTTATATTAAAAACATTTATCCATGGTAACATATAGAATACCTCCATTTAGATTACCATCAATTTCCATTTTATCATCTCTTTACAAATTAATCATTTCCTTATAATCCATATTATAGAGAATTGATATCTTGAATTAAATCTCTAGTTACAATCTCAAAATAAAGATATGGTCCTTCAAGGATGAACTAAAAACTATTTCTATAGATAAAACTATGTTTTTAAATATAGTTTTAAACACTATAACATAGAGGTTTTATAATCCCCTCAAATCACAAGTGGATTATGATTCTAAAATTGATCCAAATAACCCACTTTCCTCAGTTCATTTTTTTATTTCCTTTGTGAATGGATTGAAATTCTTTCACAGTACTCAGTATATGTTTTTTTTCACTTATGGCTCAGGTGAAATAAAAACTTCCATAGCTTCTTCTTGATTATTTCTATGGTGTCTTCCTAGAGCCATTTTTTGTAAACAAAACAATTCACCCTTTAGATTATTTATTTCTATAAAAAATGGATTTATTACATTACAAAACCTTATAAACAATTATCATTACCATTATTAGTAACCAGTATAACCATCATATAAAAATTTAGACTTTTAATAAGTTTTCAAAATCATCATATAGAAAATAAAACATGAATTCCTTCTGGGACGTCTATAAACTAATGTATTAATGAAATAATCATCAGCTAAACTGATAATAATAAAATACAAACATCCCTCGAAGTGTGTCAAAAACTTTTTTAACCTAAACACCCCAGTAATGTGATGTTCAATATCAATTGGTTAGCTATGTGTTTTTATGAATTACATTCTAGGTTTTGGAAATCCTATCTCCTTACTACCTATCCAAACCTAAGGATTGAACCAACATGATACCATGTGTAAGAAATATATAGTTGGAATGACCAAGAATGATTCCATTTGTAACACCTTATCCTCAACTCATTGTCTTGGGAAGAGGAAAAATTTCACTGACCGTATGTGACAACCATAGAACAATAATTTCTAGAAATAAATTCCATGGTAATAGAAACATGTTGGGGATGATTTTTTTAATGATCCCACAACCTTATAATAATACAGAATAAAATAAAACTTAACGACATGATGCATGATTAATCAATCAAATAAATCAATGAAATAAAATATTAAACAATATTATAGTACATTGGAAAATAAATAAATTTGGAAGGCTAAGAATCCAAATATAAAATTTAGAACCAATGTGGCATCATCCTAGACTAAGATATAGACACTATCCATCTTTATCTTCAGAATCTTATCCATGATGTCAAGGATAACCACTAGAGAAGTACAAAACACGACCCTTCCCTATATGTGGGTTGACGTCATCTACAATCACAACAACGTTCCCAAGTAGGTGGTGAGTATATCACTTGTTATTATTTCCCCAAAATCATCCCAACACACTCTACTAGGACAAGATAAGTGTTTCTAAAAATTTCATAGTCAGGGCGCACATCAATGTATTGACACATATTTCTTACCCTATGTTCTGACATTCTACAGGAGGTGGCCTCTGCCACCATGGTTTTTGATATTAACTTCATGATCAGAATGGGATAATTGGATATCAATTCCACATTTCATGGATTTCTACTTGGATCTCATCACCAAGTCTAGGACTTTCTCCTAGTCATGATTTTTTTTCATGAAACTCATTCAAAATGCTAGCTTCTAGTGGATTCCAATTAATTAACCTTCCTCTATCTCAATAAGAAAGTGTTGGGAAAAATCCCTCAAGGTATCATTGATGCATTATTGAGGAGATTGTGTTTGTTGACAAAGTGGACAATTGTGCAGTGATTTTTTGACAAAGAAAACCATGTCATACAAACTTGTTGACAAGGGGATTTCATGGTGGAATGTCATGTTCAAGAGCTGTACTCAACGATACATGTTTGATTTAAGAACATCGATAAAGGAATGGATGATACGGAGGCGACCTAATAAGAACAGATACAAGGTGGCACCGTTTTTGGAAAAGGGAATTGCGCGCCGTGTACATTAAGGCTTTGAAACTTACTTTCCGTATGTTTTTCAAGATCAGATCATCAAAATATGGCGAAGGGATAAGTGTCGCACAAGTATTGGCGGTGTCGTGCAAGTGACTTGTGCACTGTGAAAGAGACGTGCATGTCGATGCCTTGGAAGCTTGAGAACTTGCACGCCAATTGTTTCTTCATAAACAGAATATCAAAATATGGAAAATGAAATATGGTCGTGTAGGTATTTGGTTTGGTCATGAAAGTGTCTAGGAGGACATAGTAATTGCATGCCGAGACTTGCGCGCCAAGGGGAGACTAGCACGCCACCGCACAGGGTGGTCAAATTGCCGATAAATACTGGACCAACCCTACTCATTCTTCACCGGAGTTCAACACTTTTAGAAATCATAGCTCCCTTCACGCAGGTGAGGAAGTCGCGCAAGTGGTGGTGTGTCGCGCAAGTGGGACTTGTGCGCTCGTGTTGGAAGCTGTGCACCAAGTGTTGGTTGCGTTCCTGAGGTGGTTTAGGCAAGGAAGGAAGTGACTCGCGCAAGATTGGAGTTGCAGAAGCTTGTGTCGCGCAAGTGGTCGAGGAATAATTGCGCATCAGTTTTGACTTGCGTGCCGATACTTGCATGCTGGCTCAGACTTGCGTGACAAGTAAGGTTGATTTCCCGACCATATTTTCGGGCCACATGGAAGCTAGAAGATTACTTGATACCTTCGATGCAATGAGAGATTCATCTATGGGTGAAAGTTGAGCATCAATAGAGCATCTACATAAATAGGAAGATGCAATCCTTCATGATAATGAAGAGACCTACAGGTCTATAACCTGTGAGTGGATTCCTTCCACAAGATTGAGCGAAGTATGAGAATGAAGGTAATCCTCACCACTGGTAGTGAGCCAGAGAGAGAAATAGTGAGTGACCCTTGGGAAAGTAGTGAGCTGACCCTAAACATTGTAAAGGCAGTGAGCCTGGGCATAAAGGTGATCTAGCCTGAACCTTGTAATCCATGGATAGTGAAGTTTAGTGGAATTGGGTACAATCCGAAACCTATCGGCGTATGCTCTTTGGACGTAGCCCTTAGAGATGAACCAAGTAAAATTGATGTGTCCTGTGCTTGCTTTACTTTCTGTTTATATTGTGAAATAGGAAAGAGAGAGAAGAGTGTTTTTCTCAACAGCGAAACAAGATCGGAATGGGCATTAATTTTAAATTATTCAAACCCTGATTCACCCCCTGTCTCTGGGTATTCAGCCTTGTTGACCTACCAATTTGTATCAGAGGAAAGGTTGATATTTGTTCTTCTCTCAATGGAGTTCACTAATCATAAAGGGATTTCAATATTCGACGGATGTAATTTTCAGATATGGAAGAATCGAATGCAACACTATTTTCGATCTTCGATAATGGATGTGTTTTCAGCAGCTATGCATGGTATCACGACTGATATTAATAGTGGTGCTTTATCAGAAGATGAGCATAGAGAGTTGGATGCTGATGCAAAAGCAATCAATGCCTTAGGGGGATCCATTTCAAATCTCATCTACACAAAGGTTATATCATGCAAAACATCACATGCCATGTGGGAAAAACTATTGAATATATATGAAGGAGATACAAAGGTCAGAGAGGAAAGGATGAAAGTGTTGTGGAATAAGTATGATGATCTGAAGATGATCCTAAATGAGTCTATTGATGCATTCTTTAACAGGGTGAATATTGTTGTGGATGATATGAGAGGACTTTGTGAAGTCATTAAAGACATAAAGATCATAAAGCGCATCATAAGGAAGCTTCCCCCTTGGTTCAACTAGAAGATAAAGATCCCAAAGAGCTGATATTGGACAATTTGCACTGTACATCGATTGCATATGAGATGAGGAATAATGATAACAGGGCTGTGGAAAAGGGGAAATCCAAAGAGATCTCATTTAAGGCCATGAAAAAGATCACCATTGAAGATTCTCAGGAAGAAGAAGAGACAGATGAGGTGATGTCATTCCTTTCTTCAAATCTGCAAAGAGGAAAAAGAAAGTTTAAAGGGAAACTTCCACTAGCATTCTTTCGATGTGGAAAGGTTGGTTATCTTGTGGCAAGGTGCCCAAAAAAGTTTCAAGATAATGATAATGAGGATGAAGAAGTTGAAATTACCCTGAAGAAGTATTAAACATTTGTGAAAGGGAAGAAACAATTCAAGAGAAATTTATTCAAGAAGAAGAATCTTCCTTCACATGAAATAAACAGTTCAGAGGAGTCTGGGGATGAAGAGGTTGAGGCGTTTAAAAATTGTAATGATCATGGACAAAATGCAATGGTGGCTGTTGTCGGTAGTGCTCAAGAAATAGAAGAACTCGATGCTGTTAAAGAAGAATAATAAATTGAAGGTAGAGATGACATGGAAGCTGAATTAGAAGCAACCCTTGAAGAGATAGATATTTTGATAGAAAAAACAAAGAAATCCAATAAGGTGCTACATGATTCCAAACTCTACATGCAACAACATGAAGACGAGAAGTCCGAGAATGTAAAAGAATTAGAAAACCTTAATTCTTCAGGGCCAGAGATCACAGAAAAGGTTGATGAGCATAAGCTCAATATTGAAGTGAAGAAAAGGTAGATCGATGGCTTGGACGAAAAATTGAATGATCATGTCAAGAGTATCGAAGAGCTTGAAGAGGAAGTTGTCAGTCTGCGGAGAAAAGTGAAATACCAGGAAAATCCTTTGATTCCTAACACATTCCTGGGATGACAGCTTGTTACGAAGACTGAAAATATGAAAGAGGAGGCTAGTAGTTCAGTAGGGAAGAAGCATCAATTGTGCTCAAAAGTTAATTTTGTTTCAGGGCTTAATCAGAAACAAAAATATGTGACATTTGAGGTCAGACCGCAAGAACCCGTCTCGAAATTGAAGGTTGATTTGGGCACAAAGAAAAATTAGAATATTCATAGATCCCAAATGGAAATCGTAGTGCTGAAGTAACATAAAGTAATGCACCTTATATCTGGTGTTATTGTTGTGGGAATATGGGACATTCACAGTATGTGTGTTCTATAGCCAAGAGATATAGAAGAGAACAAGAACAAAGGTGGAAGAAAAACAAAGAACACTTTCTAGAACATATTTTGAAGGACACTATTTTTGGTGCGGATGATTTGGGCACATGGCTAGGTACTGCACTTCGACCATTTATAGAAATGTGCCAAAGAAAAATCAAAATGTACGCAGATAGAAGATCAATAAACCAATAGGTGAGTTAAAAATGAAGAATAGATTTTTGGCTCTTCAAGATGAAGCTGGTCCATCATACTATGAGAAAGAACAAAAGCCTTAATCCATGCTGAGTGTGAAGGAAAAAGTATGGACCAAGAAGTAGAAAAATGAGAAGGCTGTGGTTGCAAAGATTAGCATTAAAGCATCAGATCTATCTAGTGTGTGGATCATTGACAGTGGTTGTACATCCCACATGACGGGTAGTAAGGATCTTGTTACAGGCATAAAATATGACAAAGAAAGAGTTGTAAATTTGGAAACGATGAAGGCCTGATGATTATTGGCTCAGGGAAAGACAAGTTTGGGGGAAAATAAATGAGATGTACTGATGTCTTGGTAGTCAAGGGTCTTAGTCATAACTTTCTCAGTGTCAGTCAACTATGTGACTCTGGGAACTCAATCCGATTTACCAAGAAGATGTGTGTTGTGAAAGAAAAAGATGGGACAGTTGATCTACAAGGAAAAAGGAAAAAGGGAAATAATTACCTTATAAGTGGGGAAGAAGATATGTGTCTTTTATCCAGAGAGGAAGAATCCCAGCAGTGGCATAAGCGACTTGGTCACCTATGTCAACCATCTATGGACGATCTGATAAAATGTGATACTACTAGAGACATTCCCAAACTGTCACGTCATCACAATCATACGTGTGATTCTTGCCAAAAAGGGAAGATCATTAGAAATACATACAGGCCAAAGGAACAGAAATCAACTAGAGTGCTAGAATTAGTGCATGCTGATGTATGTGGACCTATCTCACCATGAGATATAAATGGGAAAATGTAATATGTTTTTTTCATTGATGATTATAGCAGAATGTCTTGGGTATTTGTCATTACCCATAATACAAAGGTGTTTAGTTGCATAAAGCAATGTAGAAGGGAATTAGAAAGGATTATTGGGATGAAAATTTTGAAATTTTGTATAGATAACGATACAGAATTTACAAACAGTAAATTGGAAGAATATCTCGAGAAACACGGGATAAGGCATCAAGTTTCATCAGTAAGAACTCCCCAATAGAATGGAGTTGTTGAAAGGAGAAATCGGATCATCAAAAACATGGCCAAAAAAATGCTTATTGAAAAGGACCTACCAGAGAAATTTTGGAAGGAAGCCATTTTGAGATCGGTCTATATTTTGAACAGGTCTTTGTTGTGTCCGAAGCAAGGGAAGACTCTATATGAAATTTTTTATGGAAAGAATCCAACATTGAAATACATTTGAATCGTTGTAAGTAAGTGTTTCATTCTCAACAAATAAAATCACATGAAGTTTGAGTCACAAGGAAATGAGGGGATATTCCTTGGCTACTCAGGGAAATGAAAAGTATATAAATGCTTCAAAAAAGGCTTGAAAATATTGTTGAGAGCAATGATGTCACTATAGTTGAAAATGAACAGATTGCTCAACGACCCAGTGAATAGTTTCTGGATGAAAGTGATAATGAGGTAAGAAACACAGGGGGAGTAGAAGTGGTAGAGGCTGACTCAGAAGAAGATACTGATAATGAACAAGAAAGTGTCATGTCTGTGTCTGCAAGGAAGACAAAGAGTCGAGCTGAAATTTATAGGCAGAATATCATTGGTGATCAAACAGCTTCAGTTCAGACTCGAAGAATGAAATCATTACAACAAACATAATTTTTGTCTCAGGTGGAGCCGAAATGTTTTTCCGATGTAGCTGAAGATGAAAACTGGGTTCATGTTGTGAATGAAGAGCTTGATCAGATTGAGAAGAACCAGAACTGGGAGATTGTATCGAGGCCAGTAGAAAATAATGTCATCAGGACTAAATGGGTCTATCGCGACAATATAAATGAAGATGGTATAGTCATTCGGAACAAAATGCGTCTAGTGTGCAAGGGATACTCCCAGATAGAGGGAATAGATGTTGATGATAAATTTGCACCGGTTGCAAGGTTGGATATAATGAAATTATTTTTGTCCATAACAGTGCAAAGAATGTTCAACGTGTTCCCGATGGATGTTAAATCCGCATTATTGAATGGTGTTCTGGAAGAGGAAGTGTATATTGAGTAGCCAGATGGTTTTCTCATTCATGAGGATGAGAAAAAAGTTTTCGCGCTGAAGAAGGCATTGTATGGGCTGAAACAAGCACCAAGGGCATGGTACTCACGGCTTGATCAGTACTTGAAGAAGCTTGGTTTTCAGCGTGGAGGAGTTGATTACAATCTCTATTTCATCAATGATAGTAATCAAAGGATGATGGTGCTGGTGTATGTCAATAGAATAATTTTTGGGAGATCATATGAAGCTCAATGTAGACAGTTTTCTGAATTCATGAAAAATGAGTTTTAAATGTCAATGATTGGAGAGCTAACATTTTTCCTTGGAATACAGTTGACACAAGGAAGTAATGCAACATTCATTTCTCAATCCAAATACGGAATGGAGGTTTTGAGAAGGTTTGGAATGGATAATTCCAAGGAGATGAAGACTCTGGTTTCTACCTGGATGAAATTATAAAAAGATGAGGATAGAAAGGCAGTTAATATTACCAAATATAGGAAAATTATTTGGAGCTTTCTGTACTTGACCACAACAAGGTCTGATATTGTGTTTTCCACATGCCAAGAAGTAAGATATCAGAGTAATCCCAAGGAAATCCATATGTTTATAGTGAAAATAATACTTCGTTATATCCAGGGCACAGTGGATCCCGACTTGACATATACTGAAAAATCTCAGACAGAGTTATTGGGATATACTAATGCAGAATGGTCCGGTTCATCGGCTGATAGAAAATCAATGTCAGGTGGTTCGTTCTCTCTAGGTAGATTGTGTATTTCTTGGATAAGAAAGTAGAAAGATAGAATTTCGTTGAGCACCACAGAAGCTAGGTATATTGCAGCCACTCAAGAATGCACACAGTTATTGTGGATGAAGAAGAAGCTTGAAGATATTGGAGTTGAAGTAATGTCTCTGATCAGAATCCAGTGTGATAACTCAAGTGCTATAAATATCAACAAAAATCATGTCCATCACTCATGAAAAAATCTTATTGAGATAAAGAATCATTTTATCACGGAGAAAGTTGAGTAGGGACTCGTGAAGTTAGAGTATGTGCCTATAGAGCTATAGGTTGTAGACATTCTGAAAAAGGCCTTACCCAAGGAAGCATTTGAGAGGCATCGACTGGCCCTGGGAGTTCAGTCAACTCACCACACTTAAAAAAATGTGGATGTGGAATCACCCCCCTCTCCCCAAGGTATGATGTGTTTTTCCCTAATGTTTTGATATGTGTCCTCTACTCTGTTACAGACTGCAAAGGAGTGACCTTTGGGTTCGTTGACAAAGGGGGAGAAAATAGTGATTTTTCAAGGGGGAGACAGTGTGGAGATTTGAAAAATAATGAATGATATGTGGAGTAGCTGACAGGTGGAGTAACCAGATAGGGGGAGTTGAAGCTAGTTGAACGTTCTTAGCTAGATCATAGCTTGGACAACACATGAAATAAGGCTAAAGAGGTTTTGAAGATGACAAGGGATGAAGCTGTGAACAGAAAGGGGGAGATTTTTAAATATGACGATGTTAGAAGTGATCGATCAAAGAATAGATATCAGGACAGGTGAGGATCATGATAAAAGCAGAAGAGTGGTGTTGAAAGAATATTTTCAAAAATTGGTATTAGTTTGAAAAAAATTGGTATCAGTTTGTTGTCAACAGTGGATGTCAGAGATGAAGTGATTCATTGATGAACTTTTAATTTACTCTTGTTTCTCACACCAAGCATTGCTCATGTGGGCTTAGAGTATGTGTTGATTAAATCCTTGATTGCATTCAGAATCTCATGAGGTGAATGGTGGATAAAGAATTAACGATTCATCTTTTTATGGAAGAGTTTTCAACAAAACCAAATGGGGAGATTGTTGGGAAAAAACTCCCCAAGGTATTATTGAAGAATTTTTGAGGTGATTTTGTTTGTTGACAAAGTGGAAAACTATGTTTTGATTGTTGAAAAAGAAAACCATGTCATAAAAAATTATTTACAAAGGGGATTTCAGGGTGGAATGTTGAGTTCAAGAGTTGTGGTCAACAATCCATGTTTGATTCAAGAATGTTGATAAAGGAATGGATGATCTGGAGGGGACATAAAAAGAACATATACAAGGTTCCACTGTAACGTCCCTGTTCCGGTTGCCACTCAACGGGTGCCTCGAATCTGGTTTTCCACGTGACCTCAAGTGCATTTCCCTAAATTCCAGTGGCTACCAAATAGCAGTGAGGGCCCCGGTATGATAGTGGGGAAACTATGCCCTCATTTGTCAAAGTTTAGCGTAGCGGAATATAAAATAAACATATCGCAACAGTGGAAGAAGTAAACCATACACAACTAAAATAAACAACTGCAATATATATAACCAACTCGATATATAGATATGATTCAACATGTATCCAGTTCTAAGAAAATAGTAAGAACATGTTACATAGCTATACAATACAATACAAAGTATAAGTACAGAAAAGAAAAAAAAAATAGCCAGCAGCATTGCGAGCCTAAGCCTGGTCCCATGCTCCCCTACTCCTCAGTAGCAATCAAGTACCTGTATAGGGACCCTTTCCTATATCTACACCAGCAGAAACATAATTTGTTTGGGCCGAAAAATGTGACCCAAACAGGGTGTGAGAAATATATCTCAGTAGGCACCCACCCAAGGCACGTGCCCAACTGCGTGTAAGCATGCAACAACAGTGCAGTAGTAGAATGCAATAATGTAAGCAGTACTCAAAAGTAACCAACTTAACTGTTAATATTCCATTTTAGTATTCATTTTAATCATTTAATTTTAAAATATCACCATAGTGAATATTCTATGTAAATAGCCAAATGTCTACAGACACGTAAACTCCCACCCTCAGGTAAATAGAAACCAACACACGAATTTTCCCATAGCCACATAGATATTTCCCACAGGTGTATTTAGTGTCGCCCACATGAACATAATCATCTTCCCAGAGGCATGGAAGAAGTTGCCCATATGCTATGTAGAAAAACACCCACAGGCTAATCACAACACTGCCCTCAGGCTAACAGGTAAATGGGCCATGGCCAACAAGTAAATATACATTAAACAAGCAATTACTCTTGATGAAATTCTACAATTACTACTTTTAAGGCATACCCTCAGGTATCCTGGTCAAACGGCTAAACAGTGGAACACACCCCCGGGGTGGTTCTGGATCCAAGCAACGATCCCAAACAGCAGTTTTAGAAATTATACAATTACCTTTATAGTTCTAGGTAGTTAATATAGCCACGACCTCAGCCACACAACACCCCATCATGGGTTTGTGGCACAAAATTCACAAAACACACGACAATTGGAAAAATTAACACAAAGCCACCTACCTTATCTGCCAACAAGCGGTATACCCGAACGTCGACTCCAGAAATGCCTACGAATGGAGTACATATGCCTAACAACAAAACCCTCTTAACCTCAAAGAACTCACTCTAGGGAAAGAATTGGTAAGAGACACTCCAAGAGAAGAGAGGGCTTTCTGTGTGGTTCCAACGTGATCGTCCAAAGTGGAATCAGATTCCAGACGAACACCAAGCGTGTACTTCCAAGTACACTGCGTGTACTCCCTTCATTTAATTGATCCTATATCAGCACCGACATACTGTTCACCCGTCAACATGAGTACACGGCAGTTACTTCTGAGTACACGGCATGTACTGTCGCCCAGCTGGTGGCTACTCCATCTCCTTACTGTTTTGGCATGCTGACTGACTACCCGGTGTGTACAGGACCACTACATGGCATGTAGTCGGTTCCTACACCCTTTGTCACTGACATGGATATACGCCCTATGTACTCTTCCCCACATAGCTAGAATTGCACGACGTTTGGAAAAAGTACACAGCGTGTACCTCCAAAATTCTGGATTTTCCCCATTTTCCATATTTTATTAAAAACCCTTTAGGAAAAGAGAAAAGAAGAAGCATATACCTCAAAGATAAGAACCAGGTTCTTATAAACTTCCCCCCTTATAGAAATTCATCCCCGAATTTCCCTTCCAAGGGTGGTGAAGATATAGCCGTGAACAACTCCGGCCACGGAGAATGTACGTCAGTATCCTGCTCCCAAGCTTCATCCTGCACACAGCCATGCTGCCATAGAACCCGTACGAGAGGAACTGACTGACCTCAGAGAACCTTCGTGATCCTGTCAATGATATAAATCAGATGCTCTTCAAAGGACGCATCTGCATCCAGCTCAACCACCTCGGCCTGAAAGACGTGAGATGGGTCTGAATGATAGCGACGCAATTGGTATATATGGAAGGCGTCATGCATGGCTCTGTACCGCTATGGTAACTACAACCAAAAAGCAACCAGACCGACTCTCTCCAGAATCTCAAATGGCCCCACATACCATTGTGAATGTTTACCCTTTCTCCTGATCCGCTTGTGTCCCATCCTCAACGAAAAACATAGAAAAACTTGATCCCCAACCACGAACTCCAAAAGTTTTCTGCGGTGATCAGCATAAGACTTCTGACAAGACTGTGCGATAGCCATCCACTTCTGAATCAACTGGACCTGCGCAGAAGTCTCCTGCACGAGTTGTGGCCCCAGTAAATCTGCCTCACCAACCTCTATCTAGCACAATGATGAATGACATGGCCTACCGTATAAATCCTCTTATGGTTCCATATCAATAGTCGCCTGGAAGCTATTGTTTTAGGCAAACTCGGCTAAGGGTATATGATTCTCCCAAGAGCCCCCAATGTCTAGGACGCATGCACGCAACATGTCCTCTAGCACCTGTATCGTACGCTCTAACTGGCCATCGGTCTGAGGGTGGTAGGCTATGCTCAAAAGCACCTTTGTACCCAGTTCTCTCTGAAAACTCTACCAGAAATGAGATGTGAAGATGGATTCCCTATCAAAAACGATAGAACGAGGGAACCCATGAAGACGTACGATCTCTCAGATATACAACCTTTTGAGCTCGTCAACACCGATGGTCTCCTTGATCGGAAAGAAGTGTTCTGCGTTTGTGATTCTGTCCACAAAAACCCACATGGCATCATTGCCACGAGGTGACCTCGGAAAAGAGTCATGAAATCCATCGCGATATCATCCCATTTCCACTCCGGAATGGGTAACTACTGTAACAGTCCAGCTGGTCTTTGATTCTAGGAATTCACCTGCTGGTAGGTGGAACACCTTGTAACAAAACCAGCAACATCTTTCTCCATACCCGACCACCAGTACTGACGTCTCAAGTCGCGGTACATCATGGTAACCCCAGGATGAACTTCCCAAGATGAAGCATGAAACTCCCGCATCAGCTCCTCACGTATATCCCCTGAAACCCATACACATCCATGGAAATGCAGAACATCATCATTGCCTATCTTCCAACCAGGAGGAGGGACCTCACATTCCATCGACTCCCGTATAACTAGGCCTTCTGAATATGACAGTTGTCTCATCCTCACTCTATATAGGTGGGTAGAAGTCACAGATAAAGAAAAAAGATAAGTCTACCCCTGACTACCATACAACTCCAGATGTATCTCAGAGAACAAATCCATGAACTGCCACTCGCCATTGTCCTCTTGAACTACCTGTATCTGAGCCTTCCTATTCAGGGCATTCGATACTGCATTACATTTACCCGGTGTATAGGCAAGATCAAAATCAAAGGACTGTAGGTACACGACCCACCTTCGCTGCCTCAGATTCAGGTCACGCTGGTAAAGATATTCTTAAGGCTTTTGTGGTCGGTGAAAACCACAAAATTCTCCCCCAATAGATAATGTATCCAATAGTGCAACGCATGAACAACTGCTGCCATCTCGAGATCATGCGTTGGGTCATTACTCTCATGTGGCCTCAACTGTCGAGACCCATATGCCACAACTCGATTGCCCTACATCAACACTGCTCCCAACCCAATACCGGATGCATCACAAAAAACTGTATAGCTCTTCCCATGCTATGGGAGTATCAGGATCGGTGCTAATATCAACATTCCATTCAGGTCCTGAAAGGCTTCCTCACAAGCTTCTGACGAAACGAACATCACACCCTTCTTAGTCAATCCCGTCAACAGTGCTGCTATGCGGGAGAAGCCCTGTATAAAATTCCTGTAGTAACCAGCCAGCCCTATGAAACTTTGTATCTGAAACACGTTCTTA
Source organism: Viscum album (assembly GCA_963277665.1). NCBI lineage: Eukaryota > Viridiplantae > Streptophyta > Magnoliopsida > Santalales > Viscaceae > Viscum > Viscum album. The sequence continues at coordinate 2,102,175,573 of OY728145.1, read as the reverse complement.
GGCTCCTCCCTGGAAACTGCTTCTCTCACCTTCTCTGTGTCTATTGAAACGCCTACTTATGAGATGATATGACCCAAGAAGTGAATCTGGTCCATCCAAAAGTGGCACTTTGAGATCTTAGCATATAGTCAATGCTCTCTCAGTGTACTCAATACGATCTCAAGATAGGTGGAATGGTCGTGTCGAGTGTGAGAGTACACCAAGATGTTGTCCACGAATACTACCACAAAAGAATCAAGATACGGATGGAACACACGATTCATCAGAGCCATGAAAAATGATAGCGCGTTCGTGAGTCCGAACGGCATAACCGTATACTCATATAGACCATACCTACTCCTGAAAACCGTGAGTTGTATATCAGATGGTCTCACCCACAGCTGATGATAACCTGATCTCAGGTCAATCTTAGAGAACACTCGTTCTCCACGAAGATGATCAAAAAGGTCATCAATCCTCGGTAAGGGATATCGGTTCTGAACCGTCAACTAGTTCAGCTTCTGATAATCCACACAATGTCTGAGGGTACCATCCGCCTACTTCTCAAAAAGGATCAGAGAACCCCAAGGAGAAGTACTGGATCAGATAAATCGCTTTGTCTGCAACTCCTCCAACTACATCTTCAGCTCCTGCAACTCTGGTGTAGCCATCCTATGTGGAGGAATGGACACCGGTGCTGCTCCTAGAACAAGATTAATAGAGAAATATGCCTCTCGCTCTGGAGGTAGACCTGAAAAGTTTTCTTGGAAGACATCCCTGAAACGATCAACAACTAGAGGGAAATCTGTCTGACAAGTTCCCTGATCATCCAGATATAAGCTCGCAATATGGGATGTGACTCCACCTCGCCCACGGTGCTCTGGTCCATCTCGACTCACCTGAACATCCCATTATACCTTGTATAAAAACTCTCTACCCTCTAGTGATGTGAAACTCACCCTATGACAATAGCAGTCTACAAAGGCTCGGAAGGGAACCAGCCAGTCCATCCCAAAAATGACATCATATTCCGTAATGTCTAGGGAAAAGTGGTCCCAAAGGAAGTGACACCCACCAACCTCATGGGGGCACTCCTTACACTGACGCACACCAGCCGTTATAGTTCCCAACGGAGTGTCTAGCGTCATAATATCAGAAGATAAAGAAACACAGAGCCCAAGGCTCTCTAAAATGGGTACATATATAAAACTATGTGTATCACCTGTATCAAAAAGTACTAAAGATAAAACATAAGCTACTAAAATAGTATCTCTGACTGTAGAAGGTCCGAGATCCTGCTCCTGCTGGGTCTGTTGCACTCCATATACCTGCCCAGTGTCGCAGCCCTATGACACAGCCTGGCTACCCTGAGCTGTCCTGCCCTGCTGCCTCTGAGATCCTGTTGTCTGGCTACCACGACCACGACCACCATCTCTGCCTGCACGCCCTGACGTATTCCAGTTCCCCTACTGGTAAAAAGCTATTGGTTCTCCTCCCGCATGCAAAGTCTGTACAGAACCCCTCTCAATAGCCATTGGTGGAAACACTGTACAAAAGCATTGCAGATGACCCATTTTGCTTCAAGCTCGGCACTCCACTGGATCACATGGAAACTGTGGCCTCTTGTGCCCCTCTCTACCACATTGGTATCACATGACCTGGATACCTGAAACATTCTTCTGGCTGGTACATCCACCCTGAGAGAAGTCCATCTATCTCTTCCTCTTTCCAACAGAAATAGTACCAGTAACTGGTGCTGAACCGTCCTGGCCCACACCACTAGATTCCCAATGGTTCCTCTTTCTAATTAGCCCCTGATTCACAAGAGGATGTACAGTATGAAACCAGAAAACATTCAATAGCACTCGGATGTCATACCTAAGACCATCCTCAAAACATTTGTATCTCAACGTCTCATCACCCACCATAACTGGTGCAAAATACTAAAGCTCGTTAAATCGAGTAGAATAGTCCATCACCGACATAGCACCCTTCTGCAGATTCATGAACTCTCGAGCTCTATCTTCCCTCAACGTCTCTGGGAAGAATAATTCATAGAACACTGGCTGAAAATATTCCCACGCCATGTCTCTGTGATGATATGAATGGGTGGTAACATCCAACCACCTCTTGGTGGAATCACGCAGCATATAAGTGGCAGCTTGACCCTTCTTCTTGGATCTGTCTCAAGATGCCAGAAAATAGTCTGCATTGACCCCAGCCAAGACTTCGCAGCCTGTGGTCCGCCATCCCCTGAAAACGTAGGCGGATGCTACTACTGGAAGATACGTGTCAGCTTGGCCATAGATGTGGCAGCCTATGGTGCTCCCTGAAAGGTCTGTATGAACCACATAAAGCCTTCACGGAACTGCGCCTCCGCGCCTGTGTCTGGTATAGCAGATGGCGCCACATCTGGATCTGCTGGAGGATCAACCGGTAGCCCATGGCCCACCATCTCCAGAGTATAGTCGTCGTTGCTCTCCTGGAGAACAAAACGCAGTGATATAGGTGGCATGACACTACAAGGTCAAAAGCACCACTTAGATTAAATATTATTAAAGCTGAAAATAAGAAACCACCAAGGGAATAAGAAGAAGAAGGTATTTCAAAATTTACGAAACAAGACTACACGACGTGAATCCTGACTAAATGTCGTGTACTTGACTTTCCTTCCCCTGCCTGGGTCCTTCGACACAGCTAAGCTACACATATCCCGTTAAATAAAACTACACGGTGTGTATATAATCTACACTGCGCGTATGGTGTTATTTTACAACTACCCATGTCGTTTATGACACGGCCGACTACTCGGCATGAAACTACACGGCCTGTTACACCCACACAGGGCGTGTACACCACCCCGCTTCCCCATCCACATGGCTAAGTCGACACGGTCTATCCTCAGACAAGACTACATGATATGTTCCCAAAGGTACACGACGTGTTCATTGAATGGTGACATCGACCTGTGTTGTTAGTCACACGGCCGAGTACCCAGGTCAAACTACAAGGCATGTTCATAATTGAAACGACGTGTTCTGTAAAGGTGTTTTATGTCCCGTTTTGTTAGTTACACGGTCAGACTCTGGGTCAACACTACACAGCATGTAGATCTGGTACGTGGTGTGTTTTTTGCCGAAGCACTTCCCTACCCTGTGTCGCTGCCCACACGGTTTGTGACATAGGAAGAGACTACACAGCATGTACTCAGAGTACACAGCATGTACTTAAAAAGTTCATTTTTCTTCCCGAACAGAAGGCCATACACGGCGTGTTTAAAATACTACACGGCGTGTATACCGGGTTTCTGGAAAGTATGCCTCAGAAACATCCCTAGAACCCAGAAAACACTAATAAAAACAACACCTAAGTGTCAAATTCCAACCCGTGAGGGCCCATACTCCCAACGAATCAATGTTTGACATCTTATGCATGTTATAAACAGTCAATGATCTACCAAATTCTAGCCAATGGGGGCCCATAATCCCCAAAAAAACTAGAGTGTGGAGTCCATTTTACAAACAGGCTCACATAAAATTACTCTATCACATAGCAGGTATTTTATCAAGAAGCTATCATAACAGCATGCTTTTCTAGCACAACAACTATCACAACAGTATGAAAATTCTAATGCACCTACATGACATGGAACTACTCATGGCATGTGATATCTAGAATGTCCCTAAATGATGCATGAGACGACATACCGTCATCTCATCGGGTAGCAATGGAATATAAGCCATAGATAAACTATAACAACAAAATCACAAGTGCATCACCCGGGGGTGAAATCATATCAATTGTAAATTGAAAAATCGATAAAATTGCGAAATTACAATGTAGACTGGCATTTCCGTATACACAGGTTAGCTATTCCCAAGCACAACTTATTACCTGCTACCGTTCGTCCTATCCCTGACTACAGCTCCAAATAGTAAGTCAAAGAAAAGAACCCCTCTGATACCACTTGGAAACATCCCGGTTTCAGGTGCCACTCAATGGATGCCCCAGATCCAGTTTGCCATGTGACCTCAAGCGCATTTCCCCAAATGCCAGAGGCTGCCGACTAGAAGCGAGGTCCCCGGTTTGATAGTGGGGAAAATATGCCCTCATTTGTCAAAGTGTAGCACAACGGAATATAAAATAAACATACAACAACAGCGGAAGCAGAAAACCATACACAACTGAAATAAACAACTGCATTATATATAACCAACCAGATATATAGATATGATGCAACATGTCTCCAATTCTATGAAAATAGCCAGAACATGTTACACAGAAGTACAATACAATACAGATTACAAGTACATAAAAGAAAAACAAAATAGCCAGTAGCATCGCAAGCTTAAGCCTGGTCCCATGCTCTCATACTCCTCAGCAGCAATCAAGTACCTGTATAGGGACCCTTACCCCTATATACACCTGCAGAAACATAATATTTCTGGGCCGAAAAGCGTGACCCAAACAGGGTGTAAGAAATATATCTTAGTAGGCACCCACCCAAGGCTCACACCCAACTGCGTGTTAGAGTACAACAACAGTGAAATATTAAAATAAAATTATGTAAGCCGTAATCACAAGTAACCAACTTAACAATTAATTTTCCATTTTAATATTCATTTTAATCATTTAATTTTAAAATATCACCACAGTGAATATTCTAAGTGAAAAACCAAATGTCCACAGACATGTAAACTCTCACCCTCGGGTAAAGAGAAACCAACATAGGAATTTTCCCACAAGCACACGGATATTTCCCACATGTGTATTTAGTGTCGCCCACAGGCACAGAATCATCTTCCCATAGGCACAGAAGAAGTTGCCCACAGGCTAAGTAGAACAATGCCCACATTCCAATCACAACACTGCCCTCAGGCTAACAGGTATACAGGTCATTCCCAACATGTAAATATGCAGTAAACTTGAATTTACATTTGAGGCAATTCTACAATTACTACTTTTAAGGAATTCCCTCGGGTATCCAGGCCAAAAGGCTAAATAGTGGAATGCACCCCCTGGGTGGTTCCAGATCCATAGAAAGATCCCAAATAGCAGTTTTAAAAATTATTCAATTACCTTTACAGTTCTAGGTAGTTAATATAGCCACGACCTCATCCACATGACACCCCAACATGGGTTCGTGGACCAAAGTGCACGAAACACATGAAAGTTGGTAAAATTAACACAAAGTCGCCTACCTTATACCCCAACGAGCAGTATAACCAAACTTCGTCTCTAGAAAAGCCTACAAATGGTGTAGATCTGCTGAAGAAACAAACTCACTTAACATCAAATAACTCCCTCTAGGGAAAGAAATGGTAAGAAACATTCCAGGAGAAGAGAGGGCTTACCCGTGCAGTTCCAACTTGATCGTCCGAAGCGGAATCAGATTCCAGACGAACAGCCGGCGGATCTTCAATGGTCTGACTGTCCACTCCTCCTCCTTCCTCTGGTTATAATCCTTCCCCGTGAACAGGGGAGGCTACTACACGATTTAATAAAAAAACAAAGTACACGGCATGTACTCCCTTAATTTAACTGTTCCTCTGGTGGCACCTCCATGCTGTTCACTCATCGACATGAGTACACGACATGTACTTCTGAGTACACGGCGTGTACTGTCTCCCAGCTGGTGGCTACTCCACCGCCTTACTGTTCTGGCCTACCGAATGACTACACGACGTGTACAGGACCACTACACGGTGTGTAGTCTATTCCTACACCCTTTGTCACTGACATGGCTACACGCCCCGTGTACTCATCCCCACACGGCAAGAAGTACATGGCGTGTTGAAAAAGTAGACGGTCTGTACTTTCGAAATATAAGATTTTCCCCCATTATCAATATTTTTTTAAAAATACTTAAGGAAAAGATAAAATAATAATCTCGTACCTCAATGATAAGAACCGGGTTCTTATAGGTGCCGTTTACTAGTGTTTGCCAAATATTTGGGCCTGAAAATTGGAAAATGAAGACATGTAGTTTTTGGAAAAGGGACTTGCGTGCCATGTACTTTAAGGCTTGGAAACTTGCGTGCAATATGTTTTTCAAGATCAGATCATCAAAATATGGAAAAATGATAAGTGTCGTGCAAGTATTGGTGGTGTCGCGCTAGTGACTTGCACGCCGTGAAAGAGACTTGCGCGCCGATGCCATGTAAGCTTGAGAACATGCATGCCAGTTGTTTTTTCATAATCATAAGATCAAAATATGGAAAATTTAATAGGCTTTCATAGGTATTTGATTTGTTCGTGGAAGTGTCTAGGGGGATAGAGGACTTGCACACCGAGACTTGCGAACCAAGTGGAGACTAGCGCGCTGCCACGCATGGTGGTCAAATTGCCTATAAATATTGGACCACCCCTCCCCATTCTTCACAGGAGTTCAATAGTTTGAGAAATCAGTGCTTCTGTCGCACAGGTGTGGAAGTCGCCCAACTGGTGGTGTTTCACGCAAGTGGGACTTGCGCGCCAGTGTTGGAAGTTGCGCAGCAAGTGTTGGTTGTGCGCCTGAGGAGTTTTAGGCAAGGAATGAAGTGAGTCACGCCGGTTTGGAGTTGCAGAATCTTGTGTCGTGGAAGTGGTTGAGGAAGACTTGCATGCCAGTTGTGACTTGCGCGCCGATACTTGCGTGCCTTCTTAGACTGGCGTGCCATGTAAGGTTGATTCCCTGGTCATATTTTCGAGCTGCGTGAAAGCTGGAAGATTTCCTGATACCTTTAGTGCAAAGTGATATTCATCTATGGGTTAATGTTGAGCTTCAACAGAGCATCTACATACAGAGGAAGATGCAATCCTTCATGAAAATTAAGAGACCTACAAGTCTATAGACTATGAGTGGATTCCTTCCAGAGCAGTGAGAATAGGAAGGGAAAGAAGGTGATCCTCTCCACCGATAGTGATATAGAGATAGAGAAACATGGATTGAGCCTTGGGAAAGCAGTGATCTGACCCTAAACATTGTAAAGGCAGTGAGGCTAGGCATATAAGTGATCTATCCCAAACCTTGTAATCCACAGCAAGTGAAGTTTAGTGGAATTGGGTACCACCGGCAACCTGTCAGTGTATGCTCCTTGGACGTAGCCCTTAGTGGTGAACCAAGTAAAATTGCTCTGTCATGTGGTTGCTTTACTTTCTGTTTATATTTTCTAATAGGAAAGAGTGAGAAGAGTGTTTTTCTCATCAGCGAAACAATCTCAGAACAAGATTTAATTTTAAATTAGTCATACCCTGATTCACCCCCCCTCTCAGGGTATTCAGCCTTGTGGACCTAACAGAAAGGAACCTTTGATTAGGGTAGATGGTAGCATCAGGTATGTATGGGAATCTATGCACTTTTGAGGCATTTTGAACCTATAATGTATTCCCCTATTGAAGGCATAGGATTATCATATGATACATATTAGTCAGAAAACATGTTGCATATCATGTTATCCATGAGGTGGCTGAGGATAAGGGAGTAAGGCTTCTTAGGATTTTTACGTCAATTATCCCATGTTTATTGTATGGCGTAGTAATTATATATCAGTTAATAATTTTAATGTATCCTAAATGTGGAATAGGTATAGGTTTTTTATCTTTAGGGGACAGATAAAGTCAAATGTTTAACATCTTACTAAGATAGTTATTGGTGGGTGTCCCGTTGAGGGATGATTTGACACATGGATTGATGGAGTATGTCTCCAAATGGTGGATAATTTCACAATGGGATGATGTTGATATTTAACCGTAGGGTGGTTTCCTATGTATCATATTTCGGAGTCAAGGATCAAAAATAAAGTAGATTGATTCCACATTTGAAGGTCATGTGACTAGACCGGTCTATGAAGTTTAACATCACGTGGTAAGTATTCTTATGTCATGTAAGGAGAGTCACTAATGGATGGTCTGAGGATTGTGAATACAATATTATTGGGGTTCTTATATATATAATAAATGGTGTTAATGGAATTTACATGTGGGGATTTCTAAGTGGGGGGGTACCATCTCCGGCATATCACAAGAGGAATCATTTACTTCTCACACAAGTCATCCTAAACTTATCACATAGAGAATAACATGTTCATTATATAGGGTAAAGTAATAGTTTAAAATATTGTGAAATGATGTGGTGTGTGAGGTTTATGCATTGATATTCCCATATTTTCTTCCCCATGTTGGGTTAATAGTGAATCCCATGTTCCTGGTATAGTGTAAGGTTACAATTTTTGATCACGTGAAAGGAAATTATGTACATGGACTATGTATTCAGTTTCCCATCCTTTCTTCAACATGTTCTATCATGTGGTAATCTTGACCCACTGGTGAGTTGATGAATATTATTGTCACTCAAACATGTTGAGGCATTCCATGGGGTCAACATGGGAATAACATGTATACATGTGGGGCATGCACTCTAGGGCTCCCATTATTCTTCCTCATCTCGGGTCATGATGGAATCTCAAACCACTAGTTGGTTGAGGAATACGATTGGAGCTTACACCTGATATAGAGTCCCGTGCTGAATGTTTGGTCATATTCTCATAATTATCACATGAGGAATCTTATTCTCAACTCATAAGTAATCTCATTCTTTTCATAGGAGTCATTATATTATCATCATATATGATATTCTATAGTATAAATTCATAAAGTGGGGACTAAGGGGGTCATCCCATGATCGTGGAATGAGGCATCTTCTGCATGACACGCAAGTAATCTTTTCTGTGTCACAGGAGACATCATATGATTGTCATAAATGGTGTACAATAGTTTAATGTCATTTAGTGTGGATTGGGGACGATGATTCCTATAAATGTATACTGTGAGAGTTATACAAGAGTGTCCATATCTGTTTTAACCAAGTGTAAGAGTCAGGTGATTTGGTTTTAAGTGTTTCCATAAGAGTGTATTGGCTAAAGGTATCTAGGGAATCCAATTAGAGAATATCAACTCGTGACATGATGAAGGGAAGAAGGGGAGAATGTTAACTTAAGGTATTTCAAGAAGTGTAGATGAGTATCATGACTCATGGGACTATGTGGGGTGGACGATTGTGATGTATAGTAAACAACAAAAAATTTCCTCAACCTGACCCTAAAATTTCATCGTAAAACTCTCTATTTTTCATGGGATTCGGTGAAAATAAGGAAATAACAATGAAATTTATATAAGAATTGGGATTTTAAACTATTCACTAGTTTTTTAAACTATTCACTAGGAAATTCCACTATATACTTTGTTCATGAAACATTTCACTGTGTTGTGAAACTATTTAGTTCCATATAAAAAAGAAGTGTGGGAGAGGCATGTGATAGAAGCGTAATCTATGAAAAAACCACATCGTGTAAATTTTTAGTTGTGAAAAATAGTGTTTTTGGAATGATTTTACATTGCACAATCTTTTTTATAAATAGATATTGTTTTGAAAATAATTATAATAAGAAACTTGTGCTTTGTGGGACTACACCAAGGGAACATTATGCAAGATCGAGAATTGAGAGTTGCGTGAAGTACCCAACATCGATTTCCATGAGTTAGAGGTATAGTGCTTGAATCTTAGATGGAATCCTCTAAATGGGGACTTAATTACATATTTATATGAATTTATACTGTGTCATTATAATTATCCTATGTTGAGAAATTTTTTCTTCTGTCATGAATTTTTTTTCTATTGTTAAAATTTATAGAGTTTCGTAAAAATGAATTTGTTTTTGGTGGTTGGATTGTGAATATATGGAGCTTCAATGTTTGACCTTTCCTAAATAATAGAAAATATTTGTGTGACCATAAGTGATTAATACTTTTGATAGGTTGTTTGGAATATGATACATTAATCCCGAATCCCATGAATATCCATTTTCAGCAGTCTAATTCAAACAGAAATAAAATATGATCTCTAACTCTATTCGGGTTCCTTAACCAGTCAAATAGATGAATGAAAAATTATATATGATCTAACATCAAGTTTTTAGTATTATTTCCATAATTTTATGTATTTTTATGGCGCCAAAAAAAAATTTAGAACCTTTTTTATGTAATAGATGGGAAGCAGATAAACAATTTATGTCATAACCAATAAATAATACAATAAAAATGTTAAATGATTTATTTAAAACAATTAATTAGCATTAGTATAATCAATTAAATTCAATGTATTCATACACACAAACACACACACACACTTCATGAAACTCTATACATCCCTATACTGGTGAGTGGTGAGTCATCCGACCACCAAGCCATCACGTGGTGACCAAATTTGAAGGTGAAACTTCCAACCATTATCCATCATAGATTATTATTACTTGATTGTTTCAGTTGAAACTATTACCCATCCCAAGTCTATCATGAACTTATAGTGGGGCTTTTAATCATTACACATCCCATGTTTATCATTAATTTATAGTGGTACTTCTGAGAATTTCTTATCCCACATTGAAATGTACTTAGACCAACACTTTTATTAAAAATTTCAATTAAAACATTTATTTAACAAAATCCAAAATTTCCAAAACCTATATTTTGAAATCACATCAAAAATAGGTTTCTAAATTAATTAAGACTTATATTTCCAATTATTAATTAACAAGATTTATAAAATATCAATCCAACAAATCCTATACTAGTAGAGTGATAGAGAATCCACATACATCAATTATTTTTTTCACAAAGTATTTTATATGATTATTCAGATCAACCTATTTATTATTTACCTATATAAAAACCCAAGAATATTTCATCCAAAAAAAATCAAAACCTATACATCTATTCCCATGCATCAATCTACGGTTCTATGAGAAATATAATAAGGATATCCAAGATATGGTGTAATGATGACACCCTAACCATTGATTTCATAAATGAATGCACAATGATTAATTTATAATTTATTTTGGACATCTAAGTTCTCTTAAAATCTCCTAGGGAAGAACATGAAGTACATAGGGGGAAGAGAACACATAATGAGTAATATTTCACCTATAGGCTAGGTAAATCTGGCCAAACATGATGGATTTGAGACATGAAATGGTTTCACATCATAAATTCCTTAAGAGGATACTTAAGTCACTATTCACATACCATCAACTTAGTTTACCCTAAAAACTAATTTCCCAACAGAAATGTTTGTCACATCCTATATAAATTAGGAGAAACCATCCAAGATTTGAATTGTTTAAGGAATCTACACCAACCAATTAATGTCTAGTAACTTAATCCCAATATGAATATTTACTATAGAAATTTCCTATAGAAAAATATTGAATATTCTCCTCTAATACTTCGAATTAAATTATCCTAACTTCATCCACACAATATATTCCTAATTTGATGAAATATCTTAAACTGAGTTTGATACATAATAAATTATTAATAACTAATTATTAAATCATGAATAATCTAGAAATGAAGAACTTTTTGATAAGATAATAAGAACATAGATATTACAAAATGTGTTTAAAATATCCAAGATTACTCAGAAAAATAATGAAAATAGAAAATAAAGTACTAGTATAAATGTAGAAAATAATTATAAATGATATTTATAAAATTTTATAGATATTAATAATGTTGTGGAAGAAGTAATTAATAATATTTTGTTTATTATATAGGTGGTTACAATATGTTCAAGTAAGAGGTAATACAATGAATGGGTTTTTTGTCTCATCATTAAATCCACGATACATGTTTGATGTTTCTCAACATAATTTATTTTATATGGTAAATTAATTCCCTAAGTTAATTAAATTATCATTAATATATTTCATTTCATGAATTTGTAATGTCAATTTCAGGGTAACTTTCTTATTCATACGTTACTACTATTGCAATGGTTTTTAGAAAACTCAATTATCATTCATTTAGTTACGATTATCATTTTTGGACTTATTTCATATAATTTGGACTCATTATTCTTTTTTAATTTATTATTATTTTTGTTATCTTGGATTATTAGTGATTTATATTTCTACGACATAAATTCCCTTATTTTTTTCTTTTACAAATAGATTTATTTAAAATACTATATTTACTAGGATGTTTTATATGAGATGATTTTTTGGAGGTGATGAAGAAATAAAAAGGATATATAAGTTCAGGGAAAAAAATCCTTTTATATGAGAAATAAAATAGAGATAAATTCTCAAAGACACTAAAACATCCATTCCTGGGATCTTGTTATATTTGGGGGTTGTAATGTTAATCTTATGGTATTGTAATAAAATAAAGATATTTTTATATTGGGTTATTGTATTTGGTATAAAAAAGAGTTTTATTTTTTTTGGGATTAGTTTAGTAATTTTTGGATTTAGATGATTTAACTATAGTGAAAACCCTATGGATAAGTGCAAGGGGATGCTTTAAGTATTTGTTAATATCCCAATGTTTTGTTTTAGTAGATATTGTGTGGTAATCCTAGTAATTACATAGCTTTTGGGATACTGTAAAGTGGATGAATTTATGATACAAATTAACAAATGGGTTATCACTCTAAAACAATTATAGATGGGTATCTTCTCAATTTTTACATTAGTGAACAAAGAGTGGGGATAAGATGTTACACCTTGATAGGCACTTTTGCGGAGTATTCTTTGGTTAATAAAATTATATTTAAAAAATATTAAGGATTTTAAATATTTTTGAATTCAATGAGGACTTAGGTTATAGATCCAAATATGAAAATAACGATTGAAAACCTAGGTGAGATGTAATGAGTGATAGGTTGGTCCAATTGTATCATAGTTAAATAAAAATTAGATAGGTTTAAATTAAGGTTTAATTGGAGAAGACATCTTTGGAATGATTTTTCATAATCACATGATCAGTTACTATGATTTTATTGGAAATTATTATATAGTTTTTGTTTGTAGTGTTTGTTTGTAAATAGGATCATGAATGTGAATCTCTAAAAGTTATGTCACTAATAACTCATAATGAAATATATATGAGAAAAATATTTTCTTAATATTACCAAGGTTAGGGAGGTGGATATAAAAATAGAAGATATATATTGAAATTTCTATAGATACCTTAGTTACTTAATTTAGCAAAACATAATTAAAATGGAGAGAAAAAATATATATTTATTGAGGGATGTAATACTGTGATATTTTGGAATATTGTTTTATAAATTTATGCTATGACAAATATATTTTTCCACATGAAACAGCGAACTAATACAAACCATGATTTATTTATTATTAAGACATTTTTTTAAAAATAATAGCTTTATTAAATAAAATAAATTATTGTTATCAATTTTAAAAATCATAAATAATATTATCAAGAACACATAATGTATCAAAATTTCATTATACAGTAAAAATAGCTTTTTTTATTTATATTTTATTTTCATTTAATATAAAAATTTTAAAAATTTATTGATCTAATTTAATTTTTTGAACTTAATTTTTTGATTCCGCATATAAAATTTTTACTAAGATGAATCTTTGAGTTATTTTTTTAAAAAAATATTTGATTTTTAAATGAAGAGAACAAAAATAATTATTTTTTTCTGACACAGTAAATTTAACGACATTATCATAATTTTGGAATGAATTAATATTTCCTAAAAACATTTTCAATGTAATTATATATCTATAAATTAAAATAAATCATTGAAAAATAATATGTTGAACTTATTAAGCCTATTATTAACATTTTGAGAACATAAGTAATACATTACTCTATTTTTTTCCTATTCACTTATATTAATAATTATTTCCATCACTAATTTAAATTAAACCAAAAATATATATTTAATATTTCATATCAATATGATTGTAATGTCCCCTAAGTTGGAACTCTCTAATGTGGCCAAATCAGGTTGCTTACTAGACCTCAAGTGCACCTCCTATGTGCTAGTCTTTTAACTAGCAGTGGAGGCGTATAAAGCATAGTTGTTAGAATATAAACCCATGTAAAGATTTGTAATAAAGTGAAATTAAAAATATATCATATTAATGGAAATATTGAAAATAGTAGAAAATACATCATGAAGGTAAAGGAGAAACAAATTAAATTAAATAATAAACAATGTAATTTTAGGAGGGATTATATCTAAATGTCAAACTTAAAGTAATATAGATAAAAGGCCATGATGAAACAAATTATTCAACATCATGGGTCCTGAACCCTATATTGGTACCATCTATAAGATCAAATCTATCAAGAAGTCAACAATCATCAACAATGTCCTTTTCCCTTTTCCAAGCCTACATTTATGTAATCTTCTCATGTACCAAACTACGATCTGGAGGTTGTATGAGTAAAACTCAGTAGCATGAAAAAACCATTTCTAACCAAAAAATATTTTAAATATGTGTTAAAATAAATCAATAATCAGGTGTATTTATTAACTAATTATTCTGATACAATAAAGAACCTTCTTTAGCACCATGCTGAAATATCTCCTAGCTTGTCACAAAACCATGCCAACTATAACCACTTGTACATGGAGTATTAACATAACTAGTTCAAGCACGATAAGAATTAAAACATAACCAAACAGAGACCTTTATATAATTATTTTATCATCTAGGAAAATAACTTTAAATAATTTTTTCAAAAACTAGGCCATGCCCTTTATATAATCATTTCAACATCCAGTCCAAGTCCTTTATTTAAGAATTGTAGCATCACAGGGCTAGTCCCTTTATATAAGAATTTTAGCATCGCAATTCATAACCCTCTATATAATAATTTCAGCATAAATTGGAACACAAGCCATACACACATTAATAAGACTTCATAACATCACAATACATAACAGTTAATTCTAAAAATCACTATCTATATTTCAATTAACCATTCATTAATTAAATTATGTCTTAAGCCATTATCATGACAATTTTTAAACCAATTTTATATCAAATTATCATGAGTCATTCTATAATCCATTAATCCATTTTACTAGGAGAATATAACATAATAAATCATTTTACATTTAATGTCATGATAAATCATTTCTTAATAAATTACTCAATTCATTATAATTCAAGGGTAAGCTCGCCTTATGAGTATCTTCAATCCAGGACTCAACACCATTGGGTCTAATGTAATAAAATGGGTACACTCAAAACATGGTTATCATTACACATTAATATATTTTTTAATATTAATTTTGTGTCACTTTAATCTCAAAATATTTAACATACATGAAAAGAATAGAAACAATCTATATGGTTTTACTTTAGACCACCTACCTTAGAAAACAATCAAAGCAATGCTTCCAATAAGTAATGTCAATAATGGAAAAAGGTGATGGTGATCATAAAGAAAACCTAGATCATGAAACATCAAGATCCAAACACAAAAAATCTATGGTTAAGAGATTCCAAGACTAATATTGAGAATAAAAGAAATATAGGGGAACCCCCAAGAAAAACAACTCAATAGGGATGATATGATTTATCGAGATATCCCAATGGGAAGAAATCACTATAAAATTTCCTGGAGTCTCCTTAGGGTTTGGGAGATATTATTTTATCATTGTTGAGAAATAAATCCTATGAATCATGAGTTTCAAAATTTATGGGACTAAGAAATTCATGGCATAAAAACCTTTCACAATGTGAATTTATCTATTTTTGAGTTACACTAAAAAACATGTCATGTTTGGTTAAAATAACACTGATTGAACATTTCACCTTATTAAATATTTTGATGGCATGTAAACATTTTACGCCCCAAACTAGATCATGAAATATGTCCAAAAATATTTACACATCATGTAACATGTTCCCAATGTGTAAATGTTTTACAAAATGATGTCGGAGCAGTTTCTATACAAAATACCAGACCACCTACAAAGACTTCCAAACTCATGAATAATCCTCATAAACCCTTAATATATTTATACCCAAACTCTACTAATTAAATACAATACATGTTAGACCTTTAGGTTATTCTCATAATAAAAATATCTCCACCACCAAAAGTGATTTGACCACCAAGGTTAAAAGAAGAAGGAAAACCCAAAAGAGCAACGTTCAATAGAAAAATCAATGAATGGCATACCATGAAAAAGAGTGGATCTTACAACCTCCAAGAAATATAATAGCTCGTCCCTGAGCTACTCCAATCATCTCTATGGTGTATTGGTAAACATGTTAGGAAACTGTTCTCACATATCAGACTCAGACTCCTAGGTATCCTCTTGAACACACCCATGATTTCACTTTATTCAAACTAGAGGCATAATCATTCCCCAGAGATACTTCTCACCACGTTCCACAATATATATCAAATACTCCTTAAAGGATACATCTACACCAAGATCAAAATCATTAATTTCTATAACATGAGAAGGGCCACGATCATATATCGAAAGCAGTGATACATGAAACTTGTCATGCATGGAACTGTAGCACCATTGAAGGTTCTAGTGGTACGATACTAGAATATCCCATTCCACAATCTCAAATAGCCCAACAAACATATGCACTATCATTCCCTATTTTCTGATATGGTGTTACCCCAACCTAGGAAACAACTAATGGAAAACATGTTGACCAACCTCAAATAGTATAATTCTTCTCCACTGGTTATCAAATTATTTCTTCCTACTTTGTGTTGTAACCAACCACTTCCTGATCAAATAAACCTACCCAGACATCTGATACACAATAATAGGTCCAACAAGAACTGAATCACTTGTCTCCAACCAAAAAAGTGGCAAGTGAAACAACCATCTATACAAATAATCAAAAGGTTCCATTTGGATAGATTCCTTGATGTTATTATGAGAAAAATACCACATGAGTGCTAAATGACCCTCCCATGAACCATTGAAATCTAATACAAGGACATGTAACATGTTCTACCAAATGTATATTGTTTGGAAAAATGTATCACTAGTGTATGTATGATAGGTTGTGCTCAAATGAACCTATGATTCTAAATCCTTCTGAAGACCCTATCAGAACTGAGACATGAAACAAAGATCAATATCATAAATAAGACTTCTCATAACACCATAAAACCTAACTATCTATGTAATGTAATGACTACCCCGGTCACTAATAGTGGGGTATCTTGGAATGGAAATAAGTATGAAACCTTCATTAGTCGATTCAAGATCACCCAAACTACATCATTCGTATGGGTTGTTCTCGGTAATCCTTTCAGAAAATACATAATGACATCATCAAATTTATATTTCAAAATGGGAGTGGTTGTAACAACCTAACAATCCCTTGATGCACATCATTCACCAAGTAACAGGTGAAACATTTTAACGAAAATTATTTTATCTTATTCTTCATTACTAGACACTAATAATGTGTATGGATATCACAATTCATCTTTTTCAAATTTAGGTGTACTGCCCATCTAGAAAAATGTGAATCTATCGTCATATCTTCCCACAAATGAGTAGGAACCCAAACATGGAAAAATAAAATAATAAAATTTCCACTACCAACAAGACTACATGATATCATCTCCACACACTATAATCTATCTCTCACTCCTAATCCCTTTGTGAGGTTAACTTCTCATCCTTGATCAAGTCCAAAATAATGTGTATAACACATGTCAATGTTATAGGTACTCAGCCAAGGGACTCTTAATAATCTAGATGTATGTCTATAAAGAGTTACATAATCATATAATAATCACAAGATTCCTACACTAACACCATTTTTATCTTCCAACTCAAGGTATGGGAAATAATATTTCACCTTTTAGATGTTTAATCCAGCACGATGTTGAATGACTATAGATACATGACCCACATCCTATGTTGGAGGCTTATGTATCACTATGAAATGAAAATCCAGAGGTTCTTGTGGTCCATTTACACTATAAACATATCACAACAAATATAGAGTCTATAGTATCTCATGGATTGTACCACCACAAAAAACTATATATTATGAGTAGGATAATTCTACTCATCTGGTCTCATCTGTCTGGAGCTGTAAGTAACCACTCAATCCTTGTACATTAGAAATTATATGAGTCCAAATTTGGATACACCAAAATACCTACTATATGACTTACACAACACAAGTAATGTGAGGATAGGTGATGAGGTCAACTAACTCGTTAACTACTAAAAATCTATCTCACAATAATTTTTACAAAATAAACATCACCCTTTTATTGGTTATCCTAGAAATTGGTGCTTGTAGCTGGGAGAAGTCCTAGATAAAACAATTTTAATAACCTAATAGACCCCTAAATATATAAATATTTAATAAATTTTTGTGTCACTCCAAATATATCACACCATAAGGCTTCTCTGGCTCCACTGAGACTCCATCATCTACGATGAATTATCCCAGGAAGTTAACATTATCAATACAGAAACTTTATTTGGTCATCTGGCCAAAAATACAATTCTCCCCCAATATAATTAAGATTTTGGAAGATGCTGGGTATGAACATATATTTATTGATAGTACACTAAGACATAATTGATGAAATCCACCAAAAACTAATCTATAAAATGTTTAAATATCTAGTTCTTAAATTCCTTGGGTACTACTGGTACATTTTTGTGACAAAACGAAATCAAAACAAACTCATACAAGCTATACCTACTCATAATGGTAGTCCAATGTATTTTTAGTTGTCACACATTCATATGATGATAATCATATCTAAAATAAATCTTATAAAATATTTTAGAATCTTTTATGTGATCGGAGGGATCATCGATGAATTGATGGGTATATATATTAGTGGCTATCATCTAGTCAAATATCTGATAATCAACACATAATAATAATGTCCCATAATCCTTATTAGTGAAAATAATCAAGGAAACCACCCAGAGATGTACTAGTCCATATGAATACTTTAGTTTCTAGATCTTCGAACTAAACATTCAACTTTTGATTCTCTTCTAGTGTCATCTTATAAGAAATAATATAAACTCTCTCTACTCCTGACACCAACTCGATTGTGAATTCGATATTCCCTTCAGGTGGTAAGCCATAGAACATATCCTTAAAATATATTAAAATGGCCAACCAAAGAAGGAAAATTTTCCTGCTATATTCCACAATCACATATAGTATGATATTCTATATAATCCATGAGAAAATCTAATCTACCATAAATTGGTCCTCTATGACTAGCCTGAAGATCCCACTCATCCTAGTGAAAATGATTTCTTCCTTATAGATATTGAAAGACATCTATCTTATTATAATAGTTTATATGAACCTAGTACAAAAATATCCAATCTATACTAATAATTTAGTTGAATCATATCATTTCTAGCAGAAACGGTTCCAAATAGAAACTGTAACCACCAATTTATTGAGAAAATGCCTTGCAACATTTGATATTCTATTACGACCCTCCCAATGGTGTTTTGATGGTCAAAACATCATCCAAACATTCCAAAACCAAGCTGAAACCATTTGAGAAATAGTATAAATAAGGTAATGAGATCCTCATGTTTCAAAAAAATCCATGAAATGGTAGATGATACATAGATTTTACCTATAATGGTAGAAGGTCCAGCATCTAGGATTTTCTGAGTAGACTACATAGCCTGCAACCGACTTTCCCCTCTTCCATGGGATCTAGTCTCACTCCCTAGCACTATTCCCTATACATGGTACTCTTTCTCCTATAACATGGTAAACCAACACATTCCATGATCTAAACATCTAGAGGATCTCTAGCTACCAGTATGCTGAGGGTTAGCTGAGTCCTTCGTATAATATAGTACTTTTATTAATACCCTACCAATGCTCGATTGGTTCATGATCATATAAAACCTATGTTGGTGGCACAAACTACCAAAATCATGACACTCCAATCCAAGGTATGAACACTAATGCCTCCTATGAAAAAGACTTACACATTAATAAAATTTCCATAGAAAATAGACCTGAGATGAATGCACACTACCCTGCCTCCTATTCCCATTTTTCCTTGGTGATAACTTTTTTGTGGTGATTCATTCAGTCAAAAATAATAACACCCATTTTTCCATTTTAAAATAGATTTGATGTGGTTTATGGCCTCTATCATATTCTATACCGTGATGATTTCTTGATTCATCATATTCTAAAATCTACTAATCCAAACTATGTTCTTCTTTTACATGATATCATAGTAAATCATATCCTAAAAACATATTTCTATGGAAATTTCATTTTTTTTCTAAATATAGTGAAAAGAACTACAAGCCTATGAACTATCCATCACCATAAATCACTTATATTCTATCCTTTTCTAGGTGAATTAAATCATGAACCTTCTTATCTATCAAATATTTTTTATAGAAGTGGCTTAAAAATATCACTTTGAATTCTTTTTATAATATCACCTCTTACATCCCAACATTTTCTATAGTGTCCCACCAAAGTTGTATGGTCCATAAAATATGTATAGAGTAAGATTCAGGCTCAATTATTAGGTTATAAAAGCGATAAAAGATCATCTAAATAGACTTATATAGAACTCAACTTCCTGGGAGGTTGCCTCCCCCGTGAACATAATTGGATGCTATATCTGAAACAATCTCATCAAAAAAGACATAGGAGACACCGGGCAAAAAATATTTCATTCCCTATATTTCTTTACCATAAAAAATGATTCACAAATCTAAACACCCAAATATTCCTCAAGGTATATAAAAATATCCTTTTCAACTGTGTTAGGATTCTGCTCACGCCCCTTTCCTAATGATCCATTCAAAGACAGTGAAGAGGCATTTTCTCTACAAGGTGATCGTTCACCTTAAAACATTATATAACAAAAATTTCAACCTAAATTTGTGAAAAAGATAGAGAACAACTGGAACATGTTATACCTAAAAAATGATCTCAATTGAATTAGGATTCCATAATAGTTTTTTCATTTTTTTATTTATCAGATATAATAAGTATCTCAATTACCAGTTCCAAGATGAAAATATATCTCATGAAATATATATGTCCCTATCATAAACAAAAAATATCATGATATATCCCCATGTTCCAATCATGATAAATTCATACCCGTCTCATTTTTTAAAAGGAAAAAAATTTAAATCTCTTGTAATGATAACATCACACAACATGTTAATCACCCAAGGAGAAATAACATCAATGGTAAATATAAATCATCATGAACGGAAATATCATACCTAGGTAGTCAGATTTTCCACTACATGTGGATTAGTTATAACCATAAAAAAATTTAATTACTAAGTCCTAACAATTCCAAGTATCCATTATAATTTTACCAAGTAGTAAAGCAATAGAAAAGAACAACTTCTTCCTCCAATACAACTTTGTAATGTCCCCCGATCTGACAATATCTCATGTGGCCAAATAAAGTTGGTTGCTCAACCTCATGGATTAATCCCAATACACCATAAGACACAAAATATCATCTAGGGGTAAAGATAATAGTGGGAACACTATTCCCCCTAGTATAGGTTTTTAATACAGCAGAAGGAAATAAATATCAAAGTAACTAAAATTGATGAAATAAGAATATATACAAATGTAAGGTAAAGGATGAACCATGTAAATCAAATAATTAAAAATAAATTTCTAGGATGAAATGTATCTAAATTAAAAAATAAAATTAATATAGATAAAATACCATGCTAACAGAAATTACTCAATGACTTGTGTCTTTAACCCCATGTCAGTCTCGTCTCCAAGCTCCAACCCATATAATAATAAAAAATCATAAACAATATTATTTTCCCTAATATAAATCCACATACATGTAATATGATTGGGTAATCAATGATTTCATGAATATTGATCAAGTAAAATTTTAAATCTTGACAGCAAAATGTCATAACAAAACCAGTCTGATAACAAGTTTATGTAATAAATTTATAATCAGATGAACAAATTAATCAATTAACATGACATAATAATAAATTTTCTTTAAATCCATGATAAAACATGTTTTATAATGTATAAAAAACATTCCAAACATATCCAAAAGTCTATAGAATACACACATAAATAGATCAAGCCCTACAACAATCCGAAAGTAACAAGGTTGAGGCCTTTATATAAGCATTTCAGTATCCCATAAAATAAATTTATAAAAAAAAATTAGTATCATATAAAATAAATTTATATAATCATTTTAGCATCCAGGACAAGGACTGGACACAATAATTTTAGCATTACTGGTCTAAGACCATTATTTAAGCATTTCAGCATCCCCATGAAAAAACAATTATATAATAATACATCATAAATTATAACATAAGTCATAATGGAATAAATAAAACATCATTAAATCACAATACAAAACAATTAATTTAGAAACTACTAATTTATTTTTTAGTTCCCCATTCCATTATTAAATTATTTCTTAGTTTTCTATAATTCAAATAATAACTCCCATTTTATATGAAATTATCACAATTCATTATAAAATATATAAACCAATTTTTCAAGATGAATCTGTCATAAACAATCATAATGGATTTCATGTTATGATAAATCATATCTTAATCAATATGAAAATTTATTATTATTCAAGGTTAATATCACCCTAGGGTAGCCTATATCCATGTATTAACACCATTAGGTCGAAAAATGTCTATGAATTATTCTGAACATAAGATCATAATTACCCATTATTCTATTTGTGAATTCGCATATTTTGTTAGTACATTTCACAATATTGTACATTCTTGTATAGAATATAATTAGAAAATATGGATCTATTATAGAGCACATACATACTAGATACTAGAGAAACACTTCAAATAGGTGACAATAATAAAGGAAAAAATTGTGGTGGTTATGAAGACATCCCGGATCGAACAAAACCAATATCCAAACCCAAAATAACCACAGCCAAGATATTCCTCTGCCAAAATGATGAAAGTGTATGATAGGGAAAACCCATAAAAAAAACAAATCAAAGATCAAAATATTTATCGAGACATCTGAAAGGGAAGAAATCACCCCAAAACCATCTAGAGTCTTCTTAGGATTTGAGAGAGAAGATATTTCTGAAAATAAAAAATAAATCATATACACTATGAGTTTTAAAAACACTGGGCTTGTAAAATTCATGGAGTTAAACCATTTCATGATGCGAATTACTCTATTTTTTTTTTGTGCTAAAAAACACATTTAATTTCGTTAGAATAACCCTGGTAAAATATTTCACATCTCATAACATGTTCACACTGTGTAAATGTTTAGTAGATATCTCTCAACCAAATTTCTTCAGAAAATCACAAAACACATAAATAGCTTTCCAAACTCATGGATTACCCTCATAAGTCCATAAAATGTGTATATAAAAACACCATTAATATAAATAAATATGCATCCACAATAATTAGGTCATTTTCCCCAGCAAAATCTCTCCATCCCGAAAAGAGACTTAACCAGATGGTTTAATAAAGAAGGAAAACCCATAGAAATGAGGATGAAATGAAAACTCAAAGAGATAAATTACTAATAAAATATGTTATCTTACAATTTTCATGATATTTAAATTCTTCATCTTCATTTTTGGGAATAAAATTATGATTATTAATGTTAAATTAAATGACCATGAAAATGGAGAAACATTTATTTTCAAATAATTGTTTTACAAATATTATATAATTTGTATCTATTAAAATAAAATAATCTATTATAAAAAATAAACATTTATATAATTTTTAATATTACATATAAATATATTAATGATAATTGAATTTTTATTAAATACTAAATGTCATTAATAACACTTAATAGTTAAAACAACGTTTTCATGAAAAATATTTTGAATATATTTATTGACTTAAAGGAAAATTTAATTTTGTGATATTTAGAGATTTAATTTGAATATATGAACACTTAATTTAATTATATCACATAAAAATATGGTTATATTTTTTTTAACTTATATTGTTTGTAAAATATAATCTATTATGGTAAAACAATTACCAATGTAAAAACCAAAATCATTAAATGTTAAAATCATGTAGTAAATGGATTGAAGTATTTTTTAAAAAAATTGGAATATATGTTCTAGAGGATTTAAAGACATTATATCACCCCAAAATCAATTACATAATCATTTTGGATCCATTTACTCTAGAATAATGTCATGCCCTTATTGAAAAATATTTGGTATTCACAAAAGTTCTCTTTTATTTAAATATAAAAGAAAAAAACACTCTTCAATTAATTCTACCATTATTTCATTTAATTTAATCAATAAAATATTCCATTGTGTCCCCCAATAATTCTATATTAATTTCTTATTACTCTGTTCACATTTATTCTTCTTAATACATTCATTTCTTAGGATACATTTAAGAGAATTTTTAGGGTCATAATGTGAGAATTACCTAACCCTTAACTTTTTCTTCAATTTATTTATATTTAAAACATATAAGAACAATATTACTATAATAAAATTAGTATCATTAGTACATTAATTTATTATTATATTAATTTTATAGCCTTCATTTTTTTATTTACATCCATTTAGAAAAAAATAGAACGCCGACTGTGTGCTAGTGTAGATTTTAGCCTCCAAGAAATGGCGTCTTCCGATTTTTATTACTTCCTTTATTTATTTATTACATGGATAAATTTGATATATTAATATTATGAATTTTTTAAAATTATTACTCTGAAATTATAATTTATTATATTCCTTCATTCCATCCTATTAGTTATGAAATAGAATCATTATTTGTGGGTACATGTAGGCTACTACTTCTATGGATGACAAATTTAATTTTTCATCATCACTCTACAAGGCTGTTTCTAAATACGAACTTAATAATATTTAATGATATTTATTAAATGTTTAATCATATTTTAATTTTGTATTATAATTATATAAAAACATTTATTTACTCATACAATCATTATAACATGTTCTCATTTTTGATAGTTTTTATCACATAAGTGTATGGTGTTATAATGTTAAAACTCTAATGATTATATAATGTTATATAATGGTGATATAATTTTATAAAATTCTGTTTAATATGTTTAAATTATTTTGTAAATGTATAATTACCATTTAATATATTTATCAATATACTACCATTCTAATGATAAAGACACCTGAAATTGTTCATTAAAATTTCATTTTTCAAAAACCATATCCATCCCTTTCACCTAATGAAATTGAAATTAAGGAATCAATGAAAAATATTTATTATTATTTATTTTATAATCAATTAATGATGATATTTTGAATAAAAAAAATAATAACACTGCTATTAAGAAACCAGTTCAAAGTAATCAAGATTACGCACCTCGATATAAAAAAATTTAATATGTAACTAATATCCATGTTGAGAATAATTATAAATGATGTTTATAATATGTTACGGATATTAATAAGGTTGTATACCAAGTTATTTAGAAATTTATGTTTATTATAAAAGATGTTATAATGCATTATAGTAAGTGGAATTGCAATATATGGACTTATTTTTCTTATTATCAAATCTATGAGACATTTTTTATGTTACATACCATATTTTATTTTATATGGAGTATTAAATATCCAATTTCCTTAAAGTATAGTGAATATATTTCATTCAAGGATATTTTAATGTAAATTTCATTGAAATCCTCTTATTCTATGTTACTATTACTATACATGTTTTTGAAAAAAACCAATTCAATTTATTGAGTTATGATTGTCCTTCTTTATATTATTTTAGAAAAGTTTGTGTAATGAACCAAAATTTTATAAATTAAATTAACTTTTTAAATTTGAATATTAATTGTTATGAAATATAAATATAGAAATCAAATTCACTACTATGGCTATTTAGTATAGTTATAGTCTCGTAGATTTAAAATACAGTTAAGCATCATAACTATTAATAATTTATCCATTGTAAAGTAAACATCAAGATTAGTATATTAAGGGTTAGGATAACACTATTACAAATAAGATCTATACCAATGGTTTTGGGAAAACCATTGGTATAGATCACTTATATGGACCTAAACCAATGTTTTGTACAAAACTGTTGGTATAGGTCACTAATTTGGAAAGATACCAAATAGTTTTGGACGAACTCTTGGTGTAGGGGGGACCTATACCAATGGTTTCCCCAAACCATTGTTATAGGTCCCCAATATACCAACGGTTTTTCAAAACCATTGGTATAGGTACCAAAATCAAATAATTTATACCAACAATTCTCAAAACCATTGGTATAGGTCTATACCAATGGTTTTGAGAACCTTTGGTATAGTTCCATATATTTTTTATGGAATATTCTTACAGAGAACATTAAATAAATAAAATTTTAAAATATTTATGATAATAAATATCTATACATAAGTAATTATGTGCATAAAAGTCAAGTTAGTATAGTGGTTAGGTCATTCAAGTATAGGTCTATACCAATGGTTTTTAATCCTTTCAACCTCATTAATCCTCTTCTTGACCCTTTATGTACCACCATTATGCTATTGAAATTATCCTCTTATTCTCTGTTCCAAACATTTTCATAGTGAATACCCATTGTCATTTCCACACATGGGAATTTGAATAGATGTATCTATACTTAATATATTTGGTACTTCAATTTCTACAACCCACACTCCTTAATAGTGGGTTTAAAATGGATTAATTATGTCCATATGTTGTATGATCTATGTGACACACTTATGCATATTAATTTTATTAATGTGACTGGTGGGCCCAAAATTATATAGTCTTCTAATGAATTGGGTAATTTTCCATGGATATTCATTATGTGGTGCATGAGAGGTTATAAAAATAACACTATTTTATGTAATCTTAGGGGTTAGCCTTGACATATGTTTATGATGTCATGTTGGATGATGTTTCCATCTTCATATGTTTTCTTGATGTTATCATTATATATCCCACCACATTCTTCAAAATTATGATTCTTACCGATTTATGACATATTTATATGCCTATTGACTCACATGTATTTATTTCATCATGATTTTATGTGATTATTTACTTACACGTATTTGTAGGTCACCCTTTTATAATGAACTTCCCCAAGTTATCCCATGCAGTTTTAGACGTGCCAAGGAATATATAGGAATGTTTCAGAGTTTTAAAATAATTTTTTTATACCAATATTTTATATTGTAATGTAATATGAATAATTTTCAGAAGACGCTATGCCTCATGATCTTTATTTTGTTGTTGTATCTCTTGAACCAAAATTTATAGTAATTTATTACATGTTTTCTTATTAACAAAGTTTCCTTTTCAAATCATGATTTTTATTCTTCATGATATATGCATCTGATAATTTTCATAGAATATATTATATCCCAATAGGTTATAACTATTCTACTCTTTGATGATAACCTAGTGTTTAAATTCCATTATTATTGAAACTTGTTATATGGAAGTATGATATCATATGGTGAGACAAATTCAATAATAAATATTGGTGGTATGAAAATCAGAAGACATTAAGACACATTCTCATGGTGTTCACCCTATGTAATTACTAGGGTAAAAGGTAATGAGAAAACACCATTTAATAAGGAAATTCTAATTTCCATGTGTCATTATATGTTACTATGTAAGGACATGTGTATTTATCATTTGACATTAATATTATGACTAATGGATATTATTACACTCATGCTTTGGTGTGTTGGAAAAAGCTGTAATAAAACATGCTCATGGAGAGGTATGATACATTGGTTGGGTCAGGAGTGATATTGCATTATTGGTAATTATGAGAAAGTATTTATCCCTCCCATACTATTATGGAGGTTTATATTTCAATAAATTTGATGGAATATAATTGTATACAAAAATCAATGGTCGTAGTCATGAAAATTCAAATAAAGAGACTTTGAAATATAGATTTAAAGAACATGAATTAAACATCATTTATTCAATATATCATGATAATGTGATTATATTACATTGTAAAAATTAATAGGAGTTTGGACACCACATTTATCTTAACTAAATTATCTATGGATGCATTGGCGTGTTGCTATATGCTAACCATGACCTTTAGGTGATCATTCTTAATGAGACTAGGAAAGTGGAATTGTGGGTCAGCCACTGAGTGTATATAAAATCTCAATTAAATTCATGTAATGAATTTAATAGGTTATAATAAGAATGGTTTATTTTGTTTGTTTGATCGCACTAATTTAATCATGAGTTATATATTAAATTAATTTCCATGTTAAAAATTTTATGAATACATGAGGCTTCCTCTAGGTAAACTTGTGTACATAATTATATTTTAATGAAATTACATTTTTAAAAATTATAATTGACGGTGTGATAAGGATGGTTTGATGAAATCATGATCAATTGAATTTAATGAATTAATTCATGGTTCATTATCTCAATTAATTAATTAATAAAAGTAATTGATAAAAAAATTAAAAATTTATGAATCTTGTGTGATGTTCTTGGAAAAATCATAATATTATATCTTCTCTTACATATAATACACTTCTTTTAATTTATTGTTATAAAATTAAATTTTTTTTCCTTCGTGTCATCCCCTCCTCCCTATAATGTAATGGAATATGCGTACATGGTTTCATTTAGGTAAAACCCCTTTATCCAATCCATTGGATCCCCTCACATACTTGTGAGTAAAAGCATACATAAATATAGATATCCAAAGTTAGAGGAGGTAGCCAGAGTGTAAGAGCTAAGGTGCAACCAATAAATTTGATGCCCAGGAACCATGGTTGAATGCTATAACATAAACCCGATTATGGGTCATGGTGTGTTTCCCCTTGGATTGAGGGATTTTTTATCATATACTATATAAAAAACCATTAGTTAATATCATTATCAGTCCACTAAAATTTTATTTTTGTCAGTTGCCTAGTTAATTATTTATTACTATGGATAATACACTATTACCAAATAAATGAATTATCAAGAATCAATGATAGAATAAAATTCAACTATAATTTTTGTAAATGTTTTATCTAACATGG
Organism: Viscum album; assembly: GCA_963277665.1. NCBI lineage: Eukaryota > Viridiplantae > Streptophyta > Magnoliopsida > Santalales > Viscaceae > Viscum > Viscum album. The sequence goes on along the minus strand of OY728145.1, from coordinate 2,102,146,732 downwards.
TTAATCACATGATGAATATTAACTCAGTATTAGAAAGAAATTTAAATGGATAAAATAATATTTACACATAACTATAAAAATACATTAAATATATATATTAAGTCAGCGTATCCTTCTACTACTTATGTTATAAATAAACTCCTAGTTCAATGTACTGGTCCAACCCAATTTGGGGTGATTTCAATTATCATGGAAATTATAGTTATAATATTTTGGTTGACTTAACATAGTTTACAATAAGGGTAGACTACCCAAGTAGGACATGGTGTATCTAAGGGAAAATGGTTGAGGAAATAATTAAGATGGATTTTTGGATTTGCGTGTACACTCAACGGATAAAATATGTATGATGAATTTTGAATTTTATTCTTACCTAAAACACTTCAAATATATTACCAAGCCTATGTAAATGTTTTTAAAAGTGAATATGGATCCTTCCCACTAGAATATCAAAGTAATGAGATATTCGGAAACAGGTGGTGATGAATTTTGGGTTTCAAAAAATTGGTGGGAATCAATATAAAATTAATTAATTTTTAAAATTTTATTGTGTTTTTATAAAAAAATACATTAACTAATTATCTTATCTAAAATTGTAGAAAAAGAAAATAAAATAGTCTTAGAAATATCACTATGATCCAATTATTAGATGGATAACCTTAACAATAAAAATAATTTAAAGGAATGGTATTCGAACATATGTGTTATGAAAAACCAGAAACGAAAAATTGTACATAACAGAATCCCCAATATTTAAACTCATTTTCGAAGAGGATAATGATGATTAAATCTCTCTCTCTCTCTCTAAATCATCTGGATGATTCTATAGATATCCAATGATTCATTATATCTTACTTTTCTAATGATATTATAATGAAATATTATTATAATGATCATAATATCATCATTTATTACCTTAAGTATCTCTATCAAAAGAACGTTAGATCAAAGAGATATGAGATATCTAATGCACTATTCACATGAATGATTAGAGAGTTGGCAACAGCTATGGGATATGCAGTCAATATTATTTACTGTATTGATCACATAAACATCTATGTGTTTAAGATACCATATGAGCTATGGAAATATATTATTTTCAATTCACGAAGTAGAAAATTTTATGGTTTTATAATGAAATACAACATGAGTAATAATGATAAGATTCATTTGAAACTTATTACACTAAGAGATTCATATGATCTATGTTTTTAAATATATAGTGTTTCATAATACCATTATCCATATGGTAAATAAGAATATAAATAACAAGGAATAGGCGTCAAAGTCTGATTCTAATTCTAAGGTTCCAGGGAACCATCATACCAAGAAGAAGATGATGATCCAAATAAAAGTAATGGAACAAGATGTGGTATATTTTACATTTGGAAAGAAAATCCATAGGAAGATCAATTTATACTAGAGAAATAAGAAATGTGAAGCTTTAGGCTAAATTTTTATTGAGTGTAATGTTTTTACATCTATAACATGGATATTAGATACTACTAGTGGTTTCCAATTTGTATCCAAATATGGGAACCATGTAGATTTTAAAAGATTAGCAGAGATGGGGGGTTATGGGATTAAAATTAATCAAGGATAGATTCTCCTAATATGTGGGTTTTATGAGTTTCCAACGAAGAAATGATGGATGCTATATCAATTGGATACTACCATATTATTTTTCAAACATGATTGATTTTGGTTTTGAAGAACTGTTATTATGTTCTTAGTGATAACATCATTTTAATTTCTTTTTTAGATATGGATGGATTTATTTTTAGATTTTAAAATAAAGGATGATACTTTTATAAAGATTTTATATGATATGGTGAGGCACAATTGAATAAAACATTTTTTTAGTTAATTCAAAAAATCCAAATATTGGATGTTGATAACGAAATAAATATGAATTGCTCATAGAAAGCCCATCTATTGAATCATTTTATTGGTTATGTAAAAAATAAATCTTTAAAAATATATATCATTATGGTTAAATAAACTGTTTTTGAGATGAAGCCACATGAAGTATTTCATTCTTGTTTAGAAGGTAATATAACCACATAACCATTTGGTGGTCAAGGTGAAAGGTCCACCAAGATTTTGGATTTGGTACATAGTGAATTGCGTTGACCTTATCAAGTAGAGGATATATGGGTGTACTCGTACATTTTTACTATTATCGAAAACTTGTGTAGGTATTTCTATATATACGTAATGAGGTATAGTCTGAATCCTTTAATATGTTCAAAGACATCAAGAATGATGTTGAGAATCAGCTTGGTAAAAACATAATGAATCTTTCATCATATAATGGTGGTTAATTTATAGGCCAATAATTTATCAAATTTATATGTTAGAATGGGATTTTATCTCAACTAGAATTATCTTATACACCATAGTGGAATGGTGTTATTAGAAGGAGGAACCATATCTTTTTGTAAATTGTTGAGTTGATGTTGAGTCACATAATTCTTCCAATATCCATTTAGGGAAATTCATTATAAACTAAATTATACATACTAAACCGTTTACCAAAAAAATAATATAATGGTATTACCTTAAATTTATGAGGTGGAAAGCAACCAATTTTTTATAGAAATAAACTAGCACCTAGAGGTACAAAATGTATATTTATAGCGATACTAATGAAATCAGTGGTTACTACTTATAAAATACTTCATACAAGAACATACCTATAACATGATATGTAATATATTTTAATTGGGAGTACATAGACAAGGGGTGTTGTGGGATAAATATTGAATTCGATAAATGTAATTCTCATGATACACAACAGTTTTTAAATGAACTAATTCCAATAGTCCCAATAGAATATTTTGTTTCTAAACCACAAGTACTTCATAGTAGCACTAGAAATTTAAAAGAACTATTGAGATGTGGTTTTATGGTCATTTAATACATTGAATACAAATTGGTAGACAATAATGATCTTATATCCTATAATGAGGTAGTATAGAGCTTAGAAGATGCAAGATGGAAAGAAGCAATGAATTTTGAGATTGATTCCATATATCAAAACAATATTTGGGGTCAAATTGACCCCTAGTTGAGGTAAATACTTTTGGGTGTAAATGGTTATTCAAGACATAAATGGGAATGGTAGGTAAATTAAATAACTATAAATCATGTCTACTAGATAATGGTTTAGACAATGTCAAGGTATTGACTCTGATGAATTTATTTCTCTATTTTCCATTTTTAAATCCATCATAATGTCGTTTGATGTGACATATTAAAATGACTATGGTATTTGAAAAATGGATTTCAAAACCAAACTACAAAATTAGAACCTTGAATATGATGTTTACATGAAACAACAAGAAGGTTTTCTGATTTCCAAGAAATCCCAAACTGATTTTGATGTTTCATAGATTTATTTATGGATTAAATAAATCATGCAGGTCAGAGATTAATATTTTATTCGATGAAGATATAATGGAATTTTGTTTCATTATGAATGAATTTAATCCATAATTTTTTAAGAATTTTTGGTTTAGTACAATACTTATCATAGTATTATATATTGATAACCTGATAATAGTTAGAAATGATATATCATGATTACAAGAGGTTAAGGAAAGGTTGAGAATGTGCTTCTCCATAATAGACTTGGGTAAGACAAAATACATTCTGGGGATCAAGATCTTTAATGATATATCCAAGAAGATTCTATTATCAGATCCATCATGTATTCAATGATTTCTATACGTATTGATGTTGCCTATTCTTTGATCATCATAGGTAGATATCCAGAAGATCCAGATGAACAACATTACACTAATATTAATTTGATCCTTATGTATCTGAGTGGAACTAAAGATATATTCATACACTATGGAAAATATTAAGAGAAATTTATTAGATGGCATAAGGATTCTATATTTTTGATATACTGGAATGATATGATGTCTCATTATGGATATATATATTTTTCCCTAATAGAGTAGCTAGGAGATGGAAGATTTCAAAGCCTCTAGTTCTCATGGATTCAATAGTGAAGCCTAAGTACACTATTTCTTCCATTTTACCCAATGAAGAAGTATATATTCAAAACATTGTCAAATACCTTTATGTGGAACCTATTCGTAAAGACCCTATCATATTTTACTGTGATAACATTGTAGTGGTGAGTCTCTCTAAGGATCGAAGGTCACACCAAAGGACATAGAACATAATTTTGACGTATCATCTCTTTAAGAATGTTTCTCAAATATGTGGAGGTTTAGTGATAAAGAAACCACAATGTAAAACATTGAATACCCCTTAATGAAGTTTTTATCTTTTCAAAAACAAGAGTATCATGTGAGTTATAGTGAAATTAATCTTTTTGTCTATTAGATCTAGCGAAATTCAGTGTATCTTAGAGTTGGTAACATAAAACCGAATTTTTATATACATATTAAATGTATTCATATTAATTTTTTTCTTATGACATAATTATTTTTCAACTACATGATATTTTTATGTGATAATATCCTTAGAATATATTTCATATTGAATGGTCAAAATAGTCACTACTATGATTTGAACTTAAAGGTGTAATAACATGATTCTTGAGACTTGTTCTATTATCATATGATATTATCTGATGGGATATAAATGATATAAGATGTTATGGGTTGGATTTTCATAAGAAATTAAGACCTCATATCATGGTTTTCTCCCTAGGTAATCTCAATGATATGAAGTTATGATAATAGACCCATTAATAGGGAAATCCATATATTCATGTTTCTTTGGATGTTTTTAGCTATGGATGTGCATATTGATTCTTATAACAGGAGGTTATTATTAATGAATATCATCACTCACCTGCATTGATGTATTGGAAAAAACAATGATGAAATTTAATTGTGGAGAGGTTGGATAAATAGAGTGTATCATGAGTGATATTTAATTAGTGGATAATGTTAGAAAAACTTATCCCACTTATCCTATTATGGTGGTTGATAACTGAGGCCCTTTTATGTAACATAACTACCTATATAAATACAATTCCAGGGTGTTCGGTGGGTGAGTTCACTTCTAAAATTTAAAATATTGGGACATAGAGTATATATGTTTAAGGAAATTCCATACAACCTGTTTGGATATATATTTCATGATTAATTGATTTTATTAAATAGTAAAATTTTATAGGAGGTTTGACGTTAATGAAACCATGATTTTTCTTACATGATTATTACATCAATTTGAAGATAAAAAATATAAAAGCATTACAATATAGGATCAAAAGGTTTTGAGTCTTGGAAACAATTAGTACCATACATAACATTTTAATAATAAAATATAAATACTATTTAATTACTTCTTCACTAGCTTCTCCATGGGCCTCACATTCTCAAAAATATAAGTAATCTCCAGAAGATATACATCAACGAAATGCATGAGCTAAAATATTGGTAAGAGGATAGATAAAAACATGAACCAATATAACATGGGTGAGAATAATCAATATCATCATAAAATAATCATTAGATAATCATCATAATAATGAGAGGAAACATTAAATAATGGCATGGAATGTGTCAATGAAAAAGATTGGAACATCATGTCTTAGTGGTCAAATACCACACAAATTTTTTAAAAAAGATAGAATCATATTATGAATGTCATAACATCATCATCACTGTGATGAATTCTAATAGCATGTTCATGCATATTGAACATTATCTAATGATATACTTCACATTACCCCATGAATTGGAGTGATACATAATTCTGGGTGCACTTGTCACGTCGTAATAATTATATAATCATGCATGCCACATAAAACATATAAAAATACTCTTCATAAAATAATCCTTGGAAATGAAATGGGTTTCATGAGAATTTAATAAATCATTCATTCATGAATAAACATTAGGGTTACCAAAATAAGAATGAAATACCATACTTGGTATAAGAATCATCAATCTTGAGTGTTGAAGAAACAATATCAAGATAAATAAAGGATGTTTTTTTATAAAGACGAGTTACTTTAAATAAATAAATATATTTATCATAAAAAAATATTAGAATCATGTATATCCTAAAATCAAAAATTTAACGACAAATAAATTATATTTATGGAACATTTAAGGAAATATAAAAATAGAAATTTTTGAATGAAAGAATGATAACCAAAAGAAAGGGAGTTGGGTTTGAGAATCCCCTAACCTTATGTATGAATGATTAATTCAATTTAATATCTTAGATTATAAAATTATATTCTTCAATTACAAAATAAATAACCTATTTTACAAGTACTTTAATCACTATAATTTTATTAAGTTAAATTATGGTCATTTTGATGAGTTATAATGTACAATTTCATCATTCAAGAGTGTTTATTTTCTTCATTTTCATGATCAGTTAACTTGTGTATATTTATGGAAGATAAAGTGAAATGTGAATAATTTTCCATAAGTGAAACTATATGTTTTTAATGATATTACTAAAGTTAAAAATATCTTATGAATTTTTTTATAGATACAAGGAGGATTCATTAGATAAAACGTTAATGATAACCGTTTAGATTAATTTATAGTTTTTTCATTCATTATAAACCAGTTTTGTTTTATCATTTAGTATTATGTATATTTGTAAGCTCTAGAACATAATAAAAATTTGAAAATTTCATTTTATACCGTAAATTACCATATTTCACTATTGGAAAAAATTAAACTATTTTAGATACATCTCAAATATTAACCCTAACCATTTCTCATTGTGTAGAATTAAAAAATGAACTCCATTTTATGAAAATAATTGTCTAAATATGAGAAATTTAATTTTTAATTAAAATCCTTATTTATTAAAAAAATATAGAATTTATAATTATAAATGATTTTAGAACACATTGAAAAATTAAAAAAACTCTCATAAAATTAGATTAAAATAAAAACAAAAAAAAAATATTAAATTATGAATTTAGTTTATGAAAATATTTTTTTTAAATATTTATTTTAGTTATAAAATTTTATTTAAATATATTAGACTTAAAATAATACTAACACATAATTTTTTATTTTTGAAACATTTATTTACTTATACCATGATATAAATATATCTCGTTTTCATTCATAAGATATATAAATTTTATTTATACTTTTATAGGTGAGGTTAAAAGACAATTATATTAGCCAAATTACTATTTCCAATGGTTACATTTCTATTTCATTTTCCTTATTACTATTTAATTGGTAAAGGTTAATTAATTTCCCTCATTTAGGCCATTATTCATTTATAAAGTTTGTATTGTGTTATAAAAGTGATTTTATGTGGTTTATACTATATAAAATAATTATAAGAATGGAATTTTGAAATATATAATTCTAGTTTGTTTCATTATGTCCCCCTTAAAACAAGTCTCCCTCGAAATTTTATTTTTCAAACTATGGTGAACACATGTGAGGGTACTTCTCCCTCGTCTCTTCCTCCAGTTCCAATGGCTCATCTTCATACTTATAGTTTCACCATAGTACTCTGAATAGATGAGTGGTCTTGTTTCTAGAACGTTATCTTTATGGTCTAGAATCTTCACTTATAAATTCTCATAAGATAGATCATTTTCAAACAATACCAATAATGAATTAAATACTTGTGAGGGATCTGTTTTGTGGAATACATCATATACTTTTGATATGGATGGTGTATGTGCTGATCAATAGGCCATAGCTCCAACATGATCATTGATATCAAAGAGACAGATGTACCTGGAACTCAACTAACCTTTCTTCCCAAATCTCACAATCCTCTTCCATGGAGTTATGTGAAGGAATACCATGGAACCAACCATAAACTCCAAGTCTTGGAAATGATTTTATTCATATATCTTCTGTGAAAATTAGGATAACTTGATATTATAATGAATGGTTTTCACATTTTCTACCATTTCATCAGCCATTTGATGTCTCAAAATTCCTTTTCATTGACATCATCCTATCATGCAACCATTATGCATCTTTTACCATAATGTGATTCATATGGTGCCATTTGGATGCTATGGTGGAAACTATTATTATATGGGAACTAAAAAAGAGTTAGATATTGTCCCCATCATACTTTTATGTCCATAAAAAATATGATTCCAGTTTTTCTTATAGTGTCTGAATAGATCATTCATATTGGTAATCAATTTAAAGATGATAAGCTGTACTAAATTATAGATTAGTGTTCTGATCATGTTGGAGACTTTTTGAGAACATGGATGTAATTTTTTTCCCAATTGGATATAATAGACAATGTTAATCCATGAAAAAAACATATCTAATGTATATACTTGATAGTTTCTCCACTAAAGATACCTCTCTAATTTTGAAAAGTGATTTTTCTTTATAAGATGATCCACAAAAACCCATTTTACATTATTTCCTCTGGATTTATTCAGAATTCTAGTGACAACATCCACAGTGATACCTCCCCATTTAAAATTTGGTATTGGTAATGGTATCATTATCCCATTGGACTTTTATCTTTCATCCTTCACTTTTTGAAATACCAGGCACTTTGATATATATTCAGTGATTCCCTTTTTCATATTGTCCAAAAAATAGTTCTCTTGGAGGAACTTGATACATCTTTGTTCTCCCTAAGTGAATAGATAAGGTTGAGATATGTGTTTCATTCAAAATATTTTTCCTTATCTTTGGATTAGATGATACACATAGTTGTGAACCAAATCTTACAACTACTTCCTCGTCAATTTTGTACTCTATGGATTTAAATTTTCTATGATCTCCTCCCATCATCTGAATTTCCACATCATTTCTTTGAGCATCCATTATTTTCTCCATAACGGATGGTTGAGAGATAAATTGAAAAAGGATTGATGATGTTCCTTCCTTAATGAATCATATGTCCATACTCTATAAATAAAACATCATTGGATATTCATAAATTCTCATTATTATTAATATAGAATGGTCTTTCCTACCTAGAGAATACAACACTTTATTTTCAATATAATGATTGTAGGGGATTAAGAAATAATAATCTATGATGAGCTCTAACTACCTTCGCTGGAACATATTATTCTCATTCTGTGTAAATATATAGTTGATTCTCTTATAATCAGTATATGTCTCAATCTTCTCCCCATAGAGATAATGTCGCCATATATTCAATGTGAAGATCACAACTATAAACTATAAATTATTTTTTAGATAGTATTTATCACTAATTTTCTAAATCCTTGAATTTTAGGATATAAACAAATTATTTAACCTTAGTAAAAATATTAATACCTTCATTGAAGCATCACTGTATACCATAAAGAGTTCCCCACTTTTCAGGATATCTAGTATTAGTGCAGTGATAATCCATTTTTCAACTCTTTGAAGTAGTATTCACATTCATTGGTCCATAAAAACATTACACACTTCTATGTAATCTTGGATAGTGGGTTTTCCAATCATGAAAAACTCTTACAAAATCATCAGTAATACGTTGATATACCAAGGAAACTGTGGATCTCTATTACAAAAGTTTTACTGGGCCACTCTTTGATTTCACTTGTCTTTGAAGTGTCCAAAAATATTCATTTATTTGAGATAACTTTCTCCAATAATTATATTTACTCCATCTAAGACTCACATTTACTGTACATTTCATATTTCTTCTCCCTTCGTATGGTCTTTAGTATAATATTCAAATTCTCCTCATGATACACCTTGATCATAGAGTATATTAGAATATCATCGATAATGAATACCTCAAATTTTTTGAGGTAATATCTAAAAACTCTATTAATTTATTACATTAGTATAATTGGATCACCATTGAGTCCAAAAGGCATCACTATGAACTCATAGTGTCTATACCTCATTTGAAAGGCAGTCTTGGAAATATCTTCCTTAATTATATTTAATTTTCTATATCTCGAGAGAAGATCCACCTTAAAAAATACATGTCCACATGTAGCTGGTTGAACAAGTCATATCTCCATGGAAAGTGTTACTTTTTCTTTATCATTATTTTATTGAGATCACACTAATCAATGTAGAGTCACATTGATCCATCATTCTTAATGAAGGAGAGAATAGGTCAACCTCATGGTGATTCACTTGAGCATATTAAAACCTTTTCAATATTCGTTTTTAACTGCTTATTATGTTCTTACAAAAAAAATAGTGGTCATTCTATTATTATTTTTTGATATAGGAAAATATCTAGAAAAAAATTCAATTGAGAACTCATCCGCTATAACAAGAGGAAGACAAGATAATTATTCTAAGAACACACTAGTGTAGTCCCTCAGAATGGGCACGTCCACATGCCTGGTTCTATCCTTTGTCTCAATAATTTGAGCTAGATATTATTTTTTATAATGAAATAATATCCACACATGAGATGATGATTCTGATGTATATTAATCCTCATCCATACAGATATACAAAATTATAGGATACCTCATGTTGTGAAGAGTGAAATACCTTTCAGAAAAGTTGATGTTGCCTTTCTATAACTATATCCAATCCATTCCCAATATATTAAACTCTACCAAAAGAAGTAAGAAAAGGATTTATAGGAGGTTCAGTACATAAAAAAAAATTGGGGAGGAGTTATATACTGTGCATGCAATAATTTCTTCATTTTTCTCTCACATATAACTCAACCACCATATTTTGAGGTCATGTATGAATTGTCCAAGTAAACCTTCTAGATATGATAGAATGCAAAGAAAAATAAACAAATAGTACACTTTCTCTTCATAAATGAATAAAAACATACTATTCACCATATAATTTTATATATCCACCATAGAATTAGTGATGAAATAAGGTCTACCTTGTACTTTTGGATTTAGTGGTCAATATAGCTGATTATACTAAAGAATTTAAGGTTTAGTGGACTATCTTTCATAGTTCCATTGATCCCTATAGTTGAAAAATCAAACCATGTGTGGATGTATCCATTCTTCAACCACATTGTTTACCTTCCCCATTTCTCTTCAACATTCTTGATCTTGGTGTCCTTCTACCCCACACTTGAATCACTTCACCATACCATTGATGCAATTCCCATCATACTTATTCCAACATATTTGAAATGTGAATGGTTGATTTTTTGTTCCAACTTTTTAATTAGATCCTCCATATTGAAACATCATATTTCATTTAGTTTCTCCATAGTGATGGGAACATTCTAAAAACACTATCTCCAATTTGAGAGGGCATTGAAAAACTTATTCATAACACCTAAAATCTCGGATTGGTAGATCCTTTTGAATGTATTTTTTTAAACTGCTAAAGAATATTTGTATTTATATACCATTACTGATAACAAAACACAAGGTACACCTTGAAATAAATTTGATAATTCCTTCATAAGTCGTGATAGACTCACATTCCTTTTGATTCAGCTCTAATAATTCTCTCTCTATCATTTTATGAATATTTTGGGGGAAATACTCGATAAGAAATATTTTCTTATAGTATTCTCACTGCATCTTTCCAATTGTTTTCTTTTTAATCTATGAAGAGGCCAAATGTTTTGTTAAGGTTTAAATTGTTTTTAATTAATTAATAATTTAAAAATTAAATATATATTAATTGTGTTGATTTTACAACCGGTTTGCAATTTATAAAAACATGTGTCATTGGTTATTTGAGGTTGACACAATGCTTAAAACATTTTGAATAGCCATGAATAAATGTTTTATTTTTCATGAGGATCATTTGAGGATTCAGATTTTATTTTTAAATGTTTGGTCTTCAGAATAGAAATGTTATTTTTAATGAGTTTATCAAAAAGGCATGCCAACCATCTAGCAAGCCTTAACTAGCTCGAACCCTGCAAGATTTGGTACCCATGGGGTATACCATGGCTGAGGGAGCCCGCCTAGGCCAAAAACGTGGTTTCATAGTGGGTGAATGAGTGTGCCCACAAGGGCGCATGAAGGAGAAGTGTGGCGCTATCGTGTAGGATGACACAGCTACAGTGGTGGGAATATGAATAGATCCGCAAGAACTGATATGGGGTGGTACCAGGGGGAAGAGGATATTTATTAGTCGAGGATATCATAACTTTTAATATAAATAAGCGGATTAGAACTATGTGTTTCTATGTAAGATATATTTATTATAGTTCCAAATTAACTGCTACCATCTGATTTATTAATCAATTTATTAAGGACATTCAATTGTATCAACGAAGTACTCGACTATCTGATCAATCATCTTATTTTTTTATGTCGTTAGATCTACACATGACATAATCTTTTTCTTGAGCCATCCCGAGAACACCTATTCATTGAGTTATACATGTGAAATTTACATAATCACGATTAGAGCCTTAAGAGATACTTTTGAATGTTAAAAAAATTTATGGATGATGAAAATTTGATACAATTTCATATGCATCATTAATCAAAGATCAAACTATCAATATAAATTGAGTTGAGAAATTTATTTTTAAGGCGATAGATTTTTTAGTTATTGCGATGAAAGGAATTGTTTGAGAAGGTGATGAATCTATTCATATCAGTTATTCTAGAAGGTTTTTTTATGTGATTAATTACCTATAAGTATGATATTCTAAGCTCATTTTCTATGTCTGTTTTTCTCTGACACGTGAGATATTTTTCAGTGAGAAACAATGTTTTATGAATTGATCTGATTCATTAAGTTTCCATGAAAATCTATTTGAATGAGTGAGAAGTAATTTCCACTAGGAAATTATATGTTAATTGAACAACTATTAGCTACATATAAAACTGTGTTCTAAAAAGTAATCAGGATATCATAATTTCCCTACGTTCTTATCTTCTTTTGTTTGCGTGAAATTCATTGAGGTACCACATTGTAGTGTATAAAAACTCTCTTACTCATTAAAATTAACATCCATGCATCCAGAATATATCAATTCGGGTTAGCATGAAAAAAATAACGTGTACACATCCCAAGTGAAGGTAGAACACTAGCATGAAGAGAGAGGTATCATGATTGTTGTATACACACATGAATTATGAAAATTATCATTGTGTTGTCTGTAACACCCCATGATTTCATAGTGTTTTATTTCTTCAAAATAATTCAATAACGTGCACTACACGCAACACCGAGTTAAAGCGCACCATGGCTTACCAAACAAGCCATTCAAGAGAGGTTATGAATAGTATTAACTTAATATTAAACTTTATATAATCCTTATATTATTAGAATCCATATTATTATTTTCTTAGACATAATGTAAGAACAAATTAATTTTCAGTATTGGACTTTTATCAACTTTTAGTAGTGAACCCTTTTTAAATCCAATATTTTAAACTTTTATATATTCAATTTGACTAAATAAATTTACTTTTTAGAATGGGGACATCAAAAAATTACAATGAAACATCCCAACCTTCCACGGTACGTTTCCCTTTGAATAATGCAATGACGTGTGTTGTACGCAACATCGAGTTCTAACACACACCACAACCGATCAAACTAGCCGTTATGAATATTAATACCTAATTTTTAAAATTTTAGAGATTTTATCTCTCAAAATGGACTTCATTTTTGGATTCGTATTATTGAATTTAGCCTAAGGTGAAATTTTGGTACTTTTCAGATAACTTAAATATTTTGATGAATAGTGAAAATTACTAAATTTTAATTAAAAACAATATTTTAAATCAAAATAATTAATAGTGATAAATTATGAATTTGGGTGGTTTTAAAGTATATTTAGAATATATTTTTTCCATTTAATACAATGTTGTTCATTAGAGAAAACTTCACAATTAAACCGGATATAAACAGGTGTCAATCTTTTGATAGTTATTATCTCTTAAAAACACGCTTTTTTGTTTTAACAACGGGAATTAGTTTTAAATTAAATTCTTGCCACTTCTGTGTTTTGAATTTGGAAAAATGAATTCTATATTTGGAATCAGGATGTTCAAATTGTGTAAATAGGTATCTTTTATTTTTAGACATTTTGAATAATTATTCCGGTAAATATTTTATTTACCATGGTTAAATGGTAAATCCGGTAAATAAGGATTAAAAATAATATTATAATAATACAAAATTACCCTAAAACGTGTCCTAGTCTTATTTGTTGATACATTTCCAACCCTGGGCATCTTTGGGTCGTTTTTGGGACCCCATGGAGCCACTAGTTAGTGATAATGACACTTTATATTAATTAAGTTAAAATGAATACAAAAATGACACAAGCATATATCCTTTAGAAAAAAATTTTTTACATAGAGATATATATGTTGTATTTTAGACTATAAATATTCATTAGAAATATCAAAATATTTCTTACATAATTATATTTTATTTATAATTTTTATACATTAAATAATTTAATTTATTTATGACAAAATGATCATGTCGTAATTACCATTCTAGTGAAAAATTAAAATAATTAATATTATCAATACCCAAATAAATATAATTTCCGACTTTTATTGAATTAAACTTATTTTATATGTTAATATGTCATATTAGGATTGATTTAATTGTATTTTTTTGAAGTAATCATTCTGTTATGATTTTCATAAAAATCAATTATTGAATAGTGTCAAAATTGACATAAAAGAATTTTTAAAACAAATATTATATTATTAATTGATATTAAATTATTAAAAATATAAGGATCGACCAAGAGACTTTTATCATGATAGGTGTATCATTAATGGACCACTTGGGGGTCTCTTGGATGTATATAGTATGTTTATTAACCATATAATATAAAAATACAAAGAGACATTGAAATTGTGAAACTAATTAACTGAGAGTTAATACTTAAAGATATGGTTAATATAGTAACCCAAACCTGTCTAAATTCTATTGGTTGTGTGGTTTTAGACCCATCCACACCTTACCCTATAAATAATCTACTTTTGAGCCATTATAAACCGAATATAAATTTATTATAAAATAATATTTATAGCTTTTCCAAAGATGCCCCTCACCCCTCTTATAAAAGGGCACTCCTCCTTCTCATTAATTCACACCTTAAATGCCTTTTGGTTCGGCCAAACTCTGCCCAAATATTCTCTCAACTTCCCTCACTACATCATATAGTCATTCCATTAGTCATAAAGCAAACATAAGGAGCCCGTTTGATCAAATCAAAAGGAAGAACTCGAAGAAGAGTTAATGATTTCACCACCATTTTTCAAGTTATTTTCTTCTTCCACTACTTATTTATTTGTTATTAACATTATAAAATAATAACTCCAGTATATTATATATAAAGTTATGTTATTATAAACATTTTACAACCATATTTCAGTATTATATCCATCCTTTGAATAACATGTCACCATACGTGCGTACGTATGGCTTACCGTCTCCACGTCATGTTGTAATTGTTATTCAATAAATTATTATTTGGATGGGAATAATAATGAGGTGTAATTCATGTAAATAATAAATATAAAATGATAATTATTCTCTATATATTATATACCATCCAATTATATAATATTTTTATATCAAAAGAATGATATTGTCGCTCGTGCGTACGTACGGACTACCGTCTCCACGAACGCGATGAGATTCATTCTCTATCGTATCCATTCAAGTATAATTATCATTTGATGATTTAAAAATAATGTTTAAGGACTTGATATCATTCTGGATATTTATGATATACAATATATCCATGACAACCATGGCTTACGTAACAAAACATATAAAAGAAAATGAGTAAGTTAACACCCGAAACAACGATAATTCTAAGATATTATTAACAAAGAAATGTTAAAAGATCATATATGATATCATACGAATGTATATGATTCTTGTATAATTTAATATCAATTATTTCACCATTATACAGGAGGTTAACCTACCCCCAACCAAGGAAAATTACAAGGTAAGGGGTTTTCATCTCCCTCCTTATTCCCATGAGATTCATTCCATATTGCCACCATTACCTTTTTTGTGGTGTATGTACTGCCCATAATTATATTATTTGTGTAATTCACTTTAATTTATGTGTATTTAAATATTAATTGTATGATACCTCTTTCATGGGTTGTATGTTTCGTAAGTTACCAAATTGGTAAGGGTTTATTTCGCAATCTCTTCATTATCCGAGGTTATATATACGTAATAATCTACTGGGATATCTTTATCATCCACATCCATGTTTCTTAAAAATGTATTTCAAATCATTTTTACTATTTACAAGAATATGGGACAAAGGCATTTATACCCTTGTTTGACTTTTTATAAGAGTTTTATAAAGGAATCTTTCCGTCGTTTTCGAAACAAGGTCCTTTTTAACCTTTTTGACAAAATTAAGGTAAGAATGTCTTTTTTAACTTATACGGCGAGTGTGGTTATTCTCCGCCATTATTACACCTTTGAAGCTTCCTTCACATGATTATAATGATATTTTAAAAATAAAGGTTTTCTCTATAATTATGCGACTTTTAAATGATTTAAAAAAATAGATATTTCTCTCAAATAGAATTGATTTCATCTATGTCAACATCCTTTGATAAATTTTAAACTTGTTTCAAGTTGATTTATTATGATACAAATCATACATATTTTATTTAAGGTTTTGTGATATTTTTGACTATGGATGAGTTATTTATATGCCATTAATGGTTTATGATTAATGTTTTGACATTTTTTATGTTAGTTTTAATATAAATGTTTATGTTATATTTCATCCTCTTCTTAAGATTAATCTGTTGGAGTAGTATGTTCTGGGTTGGGGACCGGTAAAAGTAAGCCCTCCAGGTTGGTGTCTGGTTAATAGAGGCACTCCGGGTTGGTGTCTGGTTATTAGAGGCACTCCGGGTTGGTCTCCGGTTATTAGAGGCACTCCAGGTTGGTTTCCGGTTATTATAGGCACTCCGGGTTGGGTTCCGGTTACAGTTAGCCCCTAGGTCTTGGCACGAGGCCTTGACAAAGAAATTAAAGTTCAGCATTATGCATTCCATCAATATAAAAGTGGTTATTGATATTGAATGTGATTATTCGATTAGTAGAATATCAATGTGAATAAGTAAATGGCATTATTTCATTTTATTTTTGCCATACTATGTTGAAGTTTATGTTTAAAAGGATTTTGTTTTAGTTATACATTGCCTTAAATGTTTATCCTTATTTATGAATGTTTCCGCTGTATTTCTTACCCTTACAGAGAAATTGAGCACACCCCTTTCTATGGTTTATTTTTTCCCAGGATTCCAAGAAGTATATTGTGATTTATAAGAAGGGTTAAGACAAGGGAATAATGGAATTCATAAAGGATTATTTATTTTGTTTTGTACGTTATGAAGTATAATGTAACATTCATGTATGTAATCTATTTTCCAAGACTGCTAATCTAATCGGTCCATTGGGACTTGATTCCTTGTAATCATGCCAATGTATTAAAATAATGCACCAAATCTAGGTAACTGTGGTCGGGGCGTTACAGTTGGTATCAGAGGAAGTTTTGAAATAACCTTGGAAACTATATTTAGATAAACTCTGATTAGAGTACATAGCCCTAAAATAGACATTGAGGATTAGTATAGAAGAACATCCTAGAATATTGGTATTGTAGAGATTTTTTGAGTTTTCTGAGCAATATATCCGTGTTTGGATACGAGAAGGTAGAGGCTGCTCTGGAACAGATGTACCTAGTGGTAAAACCCGAAAATACTGCTTTGATCTAGACTTGAACGGCAACTGGTGCACGACAACGAACCTTTCTGCACTCTTGGTTACGAATCTCCCGGGGGATATGATTAGGATAATTCTCATTTTCATTACAAACCATTATGAAGGGTTTATGAGTATATACTTACTCAAAGGAGACATTTTTATGATTATGGTTTATATCCATAAACTATTTAATTTTTGTTTTGTGTTTTACAAGTTTGGGATAAGGTATTGTTATTTATAAACTAATATATTGTATGCCATTGTTTAGAAATGGCACCCAGTAGAAGGAATGAGAACTCCAGCAATGCACATGATCCAAAGAGTAAGAAGGATCATATATTTCATGGTCTTAAGACATAATTTATAAGAGAAATAGTCTCCCATGTATTTTCATCATATGAAGAAATTATATCATGTGTTGATAAGATAAGTAAAGATTTTACTAAGTCCTATGGTTTTTAAGGGAAGCAAGAGAAGAAAAGGATGGAAGAGATAATGATGGATAAAGGGAAGCGGGAAAAGGAGAATTTTCCCACATGTGATAACTATGGGAAGAAACACCCTGGAACTTTCTTGAAAGGAATGATATTTTGTTATAATTGTGGAGGAAAAGGGTACAAAGTACGTGACTGCAAGGGTAAGAAAATGGTTTCAAATTTACAATGCTTCATTTTCAAGGAGTTTGGTCACTACGTGGACCTATATCCCAGTCATCAGACTATGCCGAAAATGATGCTATTGGATAATAATCAAGTTATGATACTACCACAGATGAAGAGGAATTATTAGAGTTCTTATGTTGATTATGTCATTTGAGTGTTATATAAACAATGTACTTGTTATAATAATTATGGAGTATATAAGGATTATACTGCAGTACTATTTTATTAAGGAATTGAGATTGTGTGGAACAAAGAAAAGTGTCTCAATTTCATGTTAAATATTTGGAAAATATATAGTTGAGAGAAAGATAACCCATAATATTGTTCTAATACCGAGGTAGTGATTTTAGAATAATACATGATTGATTTGGATAAATTATATTGGATAGTCTCGACTACCTTGAAACTGATTAATGATTTGTATATTCCATCATTGTTGGGGTTTAAAACATTTTTGGATTGAAGGAGTATATCTATTATTCTTTAAGGAATATGGGATCATGAATGTAATCAATAAGGTTTTAGGGTAATTCAAGATGTTGCAGTGTTTTAAAAGAATACATGATGAAGGTGTTCACATGTTATTACCCAGCAAAAAGGATCTTCATTGTGTTTACCTTCCTTATAAATTTTGGACTGAAGTATTTTTGATAGTTCTAGTTTGGATTATTTTGGATTACCATAAAAGGACAACCCGGAGGTCGGGCGTCAACCCATCATGTTCGGTAAGGCCGCGAGACTTGAACCCACAACCGAAGGGCGACAAGGGTATATCACCTATCACTGACCCACATGATGTCCTGGATTGAATAATGTCATTTTTATGGTTCTACTAGATGAATTATAAATTCATTTTTAACACTATACGAATAGGATAAAAAGAATATTTTTTACGTTCTATTATCTTTTAGAGTGAAAGATGAGTTTGTGGTAGAAATTAATTAATGGATGGAACTCTACTTGTCAAGAATATATTTTTCTTATTCTCTTATTCTATGAAGAAATTAATTTTTATACTTTATTTAAGGAATCCTAAAACCAAAAATATGTTATCCTAATACACTATGTTCTGTTGAACCGATGGTATTTCAAATCATCATAGATTCATGAATTTACGGACCTCAATTTTACACATGTTTGTGATTGATGGCCTCATTCACTAACTATAAATATTTACTTTTTTTCTCCAATTATATGTCTCTAATTGCCACCAATGTTCTCCTAATAGAGATCATAATTTGGTGGTATCCACTTCATTTCTCTTTTCGTCATATTAAGACTAAATTTTAGTAACCCAATTTCCGATATGGGTTTTTCCAAAAAGATATTTTCTATTTTCAACCTTTTATTTTCGACGAACAATTTCAAATTGAGAGGATGAAATTTATTGAAGGTGGGGAGAATGTAACACCCCAAGATTTCATAGTGTTTTATTTCTTCAAAATAATTCAATAACTTGCATTACACGCAACACCGAGTTAAAGCACACCATGACTTACCAAAAAAGTCGTTCAAGAGAGGTTATGAATATTATTAACTAAATTTTAAACTTTATATAATCCATATATTTTTAGAATCCATATTATGAGATTCTTAGACATAATGTAAGAACAAATTCATTTTCAGTATTGCACTTTTACCAACATTTAATAGTGAACCCTTTTTAAATATAACATTTTAAACATTTATATATTCAATTTGACTAAATAAATTTACTTTTTAGAATGGGTACATCAAAAAAATTTACAATGAAACATACCAACCTTCCACGGTACGTTTCCCTTTGAATAACGCAATGGCGTGTGTTGTACGCAACATCGAGTTCTAACACACTGCAACCGATCAAACTACCCGTTATGAATAGTAATACATAATTTTTTAAATTTTAGAGATTTTATCACTCAAAATGGACTTCATTTTTGGATTCAGAGTATCGAATTTAGCCTAAGGTGAAATTTTGGTAATTTTCAGATAACTTTAATATTTTGATGAATAGTGAAAATTACTACATTTTTATTAAAAACAACTTTTTTAATCAAAATAATTAATAGTGATCAATTATGAATTTTAGTTGTTTTAAAGTATATTTAGAATATATTTTTACCGTTTAATACAATTTTGTTCATTGGACAAAACTTCCCAATTAAAACGGATATACACAGGTGTCAATCTTTTGATAGTTATTATCTCTTAAAAACACGCTTTTTGTTTTAACAACGGGAATTAATTTTAAATTAATTTCTGCCACTTCTGTGTTTTGAATTTGGAAAAATTAATTCCATATTTGGAATCAGGATGTTCAAATTATGTAAATAGGTAACTTTTATTTTTAGACATTTTGAATAATTACTTCGGTAAATATTTTATTTACCATGGTTAAAGGGTAAATCCGGTAAATAAGGGTTAAAAATAATATTATAATAATAAGAATTTAAACTAAAACGTGTCCTAACCTTATTGGTTGATACATGTCCGACCATGCGCATCTTTGGGTCGATTTCTGGACCCCATGGAGCCACTTGTAAGTGATAATGACACTTTATATTAATTAAGTTAAAATGAATACAAAAATGACACAAGCCTATATCTTTTAGAAAAACAATTTTTACATAGGGTTATATATGTTTGATTTTCGACTATAAATTTTAATTAGAAAGCTACAAATCTTTCCTACATAATGATATTTTATTTTTAATTTTTATACATTAAATAATTTAATTTATTTATGACATAATGATGATGCAGTAATTACCATAATAGTGAAAAATTAAAATAATTGATATTATAAATACCCAAATAAATATAATTGGGGAATTTTATTGAATTAAACTAACTTTATATGTTAATATGACATTTTAGTAGTGATTTAATTTTCTTTTTTCTAAGTAATAATTCTGTTATGAGTATCACAAAAAATCAATTATTGAATAGTGTCAAAATTGACATAAAATAGTTTTTAAAACAAATATTATATTATTAATTGATATTAAATTTTTAAAAATCTATGTTTCGGCCAAGATAATTATATCATGATAGTTTTATCATTAATGTACTACTTGGGGGGTCTCTTGGATGTATATAGTATGTTTATTAACCATATAATATTAAAATACAAAGAGACATTATAAAAGTGAAACTAATTAACTAAGAGTTAATACTTAATGATAAGGTTAATATAGTAACCCAAAACTGTCTAAATTCTATTGGTTGAGTGGTTTGCGACCCATACTCACCTTATACTTTAAATAATCCACTTTGGAGCCATTAGAAACTGAATATTAATTTATTATAAAAAATTATTTCTAGCTTTTCCAAAGGTGCCCCTCACCCCTCTTATAAAAGGGTACTCCTCCTTCTCATTAATTCACACCATAAAAGGATTTTTGTTTGGCCAACCTCTGACCAAATACTCACTCAACATCTCTCACTACATCCTAGAGTCCTTCCTTTAGTCAGAAATCCAACTTAAAGAGCCCTTTTGATCAAATCAAAAGGAAGAACCCGGAGAAGAGGTAATGATTTCACCACCCTTTTTCATGTTATTTTCTTCTTACTCTTCTTATTTCTTTGTTACAACCATTATAAAATAATAACTCCAGTACATTTTATATACTTTTATGTTATTATAAACATTTTACAACCATATTTCATAATTATATCCATCCATTGAATAACATGTCACCATACGTGCGTACGTACGTCTTACCGTCTCCACGTCGTGGTGTCATTGTTATTAAATAAATTATTATTTGGATGGGTATAATAATGATGTTTAATTCATGTAAATAATAAATATAACATGATAATTATTCTGTATATATTATATACCATCCAATTATATATTATTTTAATATCAAAAGAATGATATTGTCGCTCGTGCGTACGTACGGACTACCGTCTCCACGAACGCGATGAGATTCATTCTCTATCGTATCCATTCAAGTATAATTATCTATTGATGATTAAAAAATAATGTTTAAGGACTTGAAATAATTCTGGATATGAATAAGGTACAACCTATCCATGAAAACCATGGCGTACGTAACAAAACATATAAAAGAAAACAAGTAAGTTAACGCCCGAAACAATGATAATTCTAAGATATTATTAACAAAGCAATGTTAAAAGATCATATATGATATCATATGAATGTATATGATTCTTGTATAATTAAATGAAAATTATCTCACAATTATAAAGGAGTTTAACCTACCCCCAACCAAGGAAAAGTACAAGGTAAGGGGTTTTCATCTCACTCTTTATTCCCGTGAGATTCATGCCATATTGCCACCATTACCATTTGTGTGGTGTATGTACTGCCCATAATTTTATTATTTGTGTAATAAACTTTAATTTATGTTTATTTACATATTCATTGTATGATACCTCTTTCATGGGTTGTACATTTTGTATGTTACCAAATTGTTAAGGGTTTATTTCGCAATCTCTTCATTATCCGAGGTTGTATATACATAATAATCTACTAGGATCTCTTTATCATCTACATCCATGTTTCTTAAAAATGTATTTCAAAACATTTTTACTATTTACAAGAATATGGGTTAAAGAAATTTATACCCTTGTTTTAATTTTTATAAGAGGTTTATAAAGGAATCTTTCTGCTGTTTTCCAAACAAGGTCCTTTTTAACCTTTTTGACAAAATTAAGGTAAGAAGGTATTTTTTTAACTTATACAGCAGGTGCAGTTATTCTCCGCCGTTATTACAACATTGACGCTTCATTCACAAGATTATGATTCTATTATGGTATGAAAGGCCACATCATGGATAGTTTTTAATTGTCTATAAAGATTTATACTAAAGGAATCAACTTGGAATTAAAGAGAGAATTATTTCATAAGAGAAATAACAAGGTTGATTTGTTGAAATACTTAATTGATGATGAATCTATAGAGAATACTAAGAGAGATAACTAGTTGAATTATAATGTTGTGTGTGACGAGGGAAACATTTTTTGACATTATGGTAAAAGTTATTTGACATGGAAATATGATCATGAAGAATTATTGACGAATAAAGGGAAAACACTTATGAATTCTTGTGTTGTGATAAAAACACTAGACACACAGTTATGATTGTGCATGATTATAAAGAATGATTGTTTATATGGTCAGAATAGTTGGAATAGGAAATAAATATGGACAAAAAAGTAAAAGATGAAATTGCGTTATTGTCAATAGTGAAAAAAATCCATTTTATCTATGAATATTTTTGTGTTGGGAAGAAATTAACCACCCAGTTTTTCTAACTGGGGGTCATTGAAGAACCACCTTATTCCCATATATATTTTGTTTGTTTTTCATGATTGTAATTGAAAGTGAATAATATATTCATGGGGATTAATGAATTTTGGTAACCTTTAAATATATTACTATTTTAAATATGTCCACCATGGAAGACTATGGGAATCTTGTTGGTAATTTTAACCATCTCAATTAATATCATGAGGCATTTGGAATTAATTCTATAAGAAATTAAACCACGATGAAGAAGTATTGTGTTCATATCTTTAGGGGGAGTACAAAATTTCATCCATCATATATTTCTATCTCAGTTCATGTCTTGCGTATTAAAAGTTACTATGAGGCATGCTTATGATATTTCTATATGCAAAATTTATAAATATTTATGATTATCATCATTGAGTTATGTTGATTACATCATTCCATTTTAATGATAAAAAATTTCTTAAATTAAAATTGGAGGAGATTTATTTCCTGATGAAAAAGGGAAAGTACATATTTTCGTTAGAATGTTTTTAATATGTTAACCGAGATATATGAAATGTATTAGTTTAATAGGTTTTGAGCATTTTAAAAAAATGAATTTTAGATATTATTATCACATGTTTGATTGATTTTTACCACATATTTGTTAAATTTGATAAATCATGTTTTCTACATAGAGAATTTTCACGTACACTCAGAGACGATTAATTTTAGCTCGTTGCTAAGCTAGTAGTGACTCCATCCTTCTCAGAAGTTATTCAGAAAATATGTGTAATAATAGAACATGATTTTCATAAATTTTCTTTTTAGAATTGATAATTCCTTCCCATGATCAAAACATTGGATTTATTTCCAAAAAAGGGGGAGAAGATAACATTGAAATTTAAAAAGTTGGGAATTTTTAAAAACACTGAAGGGAGATCGAAGAAGCCAAATGATATACTGAGGTTGATATTTTTTCAATTAATTAAGAATATTAAAAGTCAATTAATCCAAATTGTGATGATTGTTTAAATATTTTTTAATTTAGAAATACTTGTTTCATTGGTTGTTTGAGGTTAACACAATGTTTACGACATTTTTAGTAAAATGAAAAAACGTTTTATTTTACATGAGGATAATTTAAGGTTTATTATAATTTTTTTAATGGTTTATCCTATTGAATATGGTTGTTATTTTTAAAGAGTTTATCAAAAAAGAAGGTGAACTATCTAGTAATCCCTATCTAGATCTAACTATGATCTATGTGGGACCCATGGGGTCAACCATAGGTGAGGGAGAAATCCGAAGACAACCAAGAGATGGAATGGTGGGAGATTATGCAAGCCCAAAGGGGCACATGGTAGAGAAGAATGAAACCACCATGCAAGGATGAATGATAGCTATGGTGGGTGTAGAGGATGACCGAATGAACTAGTAGAGGGTGGTACAAGATAAGGAGAGAATATTTCTGAGCTGAGGATATTATAAATTGTAATATAAGGAAGTGATTGAAGGGTATCTATTTTGATATGAGATTAATTAAATATAATGATAAAATAACTACAACTACCCGATTTTATGATCAATTTTTTGTGGACATTCTATTGGATCACCGAAGTACTCAACTGTCTAATGTTTCATCTAATATTTCTATGAAATAATATCTACATAGGAAATCCTCTGCTTCCCAAGCCAAATCAAGATAAACTATTCACCGAGTTCTCCATATGAAATTGACATTATCTTGATTCGATCCTTACGAGATACTTTTGAGAGTTCTAAATATTTATGGATTATATAAATTAGATTAAATTTCATTTTCATCATTAATCAATGATCAAACTATTAGTAAATAGTTAGTTGGGAAAATTACTTTTTCTGTGATGGTGTTTTCATCTATTGTGATGTAAGGAAGTGTTTAAGCTGATGATGAATTAAGTCATCTCTGCTATTATATAAGGTTTTATGATGTGATTTATTTCCTATAATATTGGATTGTGATAAACGTTTTTGTGTTTATTTTATCTCACATCTGATTTCTATTTTTGAGAGAGTAATAGATTTATGTGAATTGCTATGGTTCATGAAGGATTTTGTGAAACTCTATTTATGTGTTGAGAAGTTATTTCTACAAGAAAACTATATGTTCATTTCACACTCATTATCTATGCAAAAAAAATGTGTTCTGTGAAGTAATCAGAAGATCATGATTCCCTTACATTCTTATCTTCAAGTGTTTGTGAGAACTTCTTTCAAATACCATGTGATAATTTATACAACACATATATTCATGAATATAAACATTCACGCTTCAAGCATACATCCATTCATTTTTTAATGTCGGAAAAAATAATGAGTACACATCCCAAGTGAAGGAAACACACTTATAAGAAGAGAGAGGTGTCATGCATGTTGTATATGCACGTGAATTGTGAAAATATTATGTGTGTTGTGTGAAGGATTAGTTGACAGTGTATATTTCAGCATCTTTTTCATGAATTGTGTGTGTGTGGGTGTAAAGGATATTTACTTTAATAAATATAGAGTGATGATTTTTCAAGTATTTAGTCTGTGTACAATGTGAGTACAAAAAGAGATAAATATCACAAGTGATAAAAAATAATATATGTGTCTAATAACAAATCTATTTTAAAAACATATACAAGAATTAAATCGTACTCACATAAATGTGTAAGAAATAAAAACAGAAGTCCATACAATGTATTATTTACATGCCGTATGATTGCAGAAGTTCACATGCAATTTATATTTCTTTATCAGTGTGTAGTGGTTTGAGATAGAAGATGGGGTAGTAATTCTATTAGTTTTTAAGAATCTTTATCTGATTTTTTAGTGGTAAGTGAGGCTAGGTCATTATATGAAGAAAGAGTTCCTATCCAAAAATTGTTGTACCATGGTATATGATTATATTTGGTGATCAAAATTATTTGAGCAAGTCCAGCGTCAGTGCACAATAAATATAATTTTACATGATCCAGTTTGATTCAACATGATCATGGAGAAGTATCTTAAAGGGATTATCCTATCTGTGGATAATATATTCATAAGAAGAAGGATCATTTGACTGGGGGGTCTAACCAGTTTTCAATAGAATTATGAGATTGGGGGGTCAACCCAGTCGAACAATTTGGGTTCTTAAAAACCGAGGATGAAGCGTTGGATTTTTGGGGAGTGTACCATGAATCAACTGGAGGATCGATTAATATGGTGAATAACCATGTTTTTCTTGAACTGTTGTAACTGATAAAAATATTATATTGGGTAATCCATGTTAGGGAGTCTGGCCATCATGGAAATGATGTAGGTATTAGTACCGAACCTTATAAAAATATTGCGTGATGTGTTTAATTTAATTTTTACATTGTATCCATGATCCACTCATATTAATAGGTGAAAGATGTTAAAATTAAAAGGTGAAAAATAATTCAGTAAAATTGGTTACACCTGATTCACCCCCTCTCAGTGTGATTGCACAATCCTTGGGCACTTTTACTTGGTGTTCTTAAACAATTCCGACCATTGATCGACCTATCTATCTAAAAAATAAATGACAATAGTCACCTTCTCCATATTAGAACAATGAATAATAAAAAAGATATTTTCTATAGAGTTAACCCACATTTCACGACTAGTGGATCAGAATACACAGTAAACATGTGTGGTCCTTGCTACATAAGATAGTCAATATCTAGTTACTCTATATTATCAGAAGATAAAAATTCCACATCAATCATGTTATTGTTCATAGTCTAGGATTTTAGGGTAAACATCGCCATGAAATATTTATATGTACCTCCCATAGCATTGGGGGTGTCCTTCATGAAATTTCTGTATCATCCCTCACAAAGGTTGTTAGCATGGTTTCTCTAGGTTCCAACCATTTTCTAAAAAAGAATTCGTACAAAACATAAGTAAAAAATTCATGAATAAATAATTTATTCCATTTATAAAATTACTATAATATAATATATTGTGGGTTCCCTTGGGTTAGAAAATATTCTTGGGTGATTACATATACATAGTCTCATACTTAAGGCTTTTAAAAATTTTCTATAATCCTAATTCCCAAAATAACTAAACTATGATATAATACCGACTAAAATGACCCTCCTTTTTATTACATGATTATTACATATTTTTAATGATAAAAACATGAAAGTATTAAAATACAAAATCTACATATTTAGTGTCTTGAAAAAATTGGAACCATAGATAACATTTTCATAATAAAGATAAAAATTATTTAATTCTTTTTTCTCTAGATTTTTAGTGGCTCTCATGTTTTCCCTCTTATAAGTAATCACCTATGTATATACATCAAAGAAAGGGATGATATAAAAGCACAGTTATAGGATAGACAAGAACATGAATAAATATAACATGGGTGAGAGTAATTAATATCATCATAACATATGCATGGGATAATCATCAAAATCATTAGAGAAAGCATTAAAAAAAGGCATGTAATGTGGTAGAGTAAAAAATGAAACATCATGTCTTAGTGGTCAAATAACATGCGTATTTTTGAAAAACTCTAGAATCATGTTCTTGCATATGACAACATCATCATCATTGTAAAACCATATAGCATTAGGTTAACACATATTTCAAATTATCTAATGAGACATATCACATTACCCAATCCATTGGAGTGCTATATAATATTTGTCTCATCCATAAAAAAAATTACATTTACATAATCATGCATTCCACATAGAACCTATAATAATATTTATCATAAAATAACCCATGTAAAGGAAATGGGTTTCATGATAATTTCATAAAGCATTCATTCATGAATAAAATTTGGGGATCCCAAAATAAAAAGGTAATATCCTACTTTGTATAAAATTCATTAATCGTGAGTGAATAATAAACAATATCAAGAAATGTAAAAGGTGTGATTTTATAAAGAAGAGTTATTTTGATTTTTTTTGCATTTATCATAAAAAAATTAAAATAATTTAAATCCCCAAAATAGAAGAATTCAGGACAAATTAATTATATTCGAGGAACATTTAAGGAAATATCCACATAGATGTTTTGGAATGGATGAGTGATATCCCAAATAATGTGAGTTGTGTTTCAGAATACCCTTACCATATGTATGAATTCCATATTCACATTAATATGATGGATAATAAAATTAGATTCATTAATTACTAAATACAAAACCTATTTTACTTGTATTTGATTAATTATAGTTTTATTTAGTTTTTATAGACATTTTCATGAGTTATTGTGTTAAATAACATCATTTGGGAGGGTTTAATCTCTTGGTTTTCATGATTAGTTGACTTGAATATAGTTATGAAAGATCATGTGAAGTGAGAATAATTATCCATAATTGAATATAGATGATATTAAGGAACTTTTAGAAGTTAAAATTGTCTTATATATATATTTTTCAGATATGGGGATGATTTGTTAGAAAAAATTTCAATGATAATCATTTAGATTAGTTTAGCATTTTTTCGATCATCATGAACTAGTTTTGTTTTATCACTTTGTATTATATATATATGTTAGTTATAGAACATTAATATATGTTATAAAATATATTTGACATTATTTTTCAACCATTATAATGGTTTTATGACCAACCTTGATGATGGTAATTGAAAATAAAGACTTTTCATCCTCGAAGGTGATAAATCCACACTTCACGAATGATGTTTCTATTTTTTTAGAATAAAAATGAGAGGTTATGAGGTTTGATGATGGATTGTTACATTAAAATAATAATATTATCTGATATATTATATACTAGAGTTATAATTATACTTGTATATGGGTATGTGATGAGAGAATAACAAAATAAAAGTAATTAAAAAGAAATTCAAATAAAATTATACAAGATTTTACCACTTTAATTTTTATCATTGAGAAACTCAATAGGGAAATTGAATTTGGATTTTGTTAAGAAAAAAGGATATATGTATTTTTTAAGAGGATTGGGAAGATTATTGGATATTATTTTTAAAGTCTTAAAATCTTTGGAGGTGTGAGGAGAAGAGGTGTTTAGGGATGAAATTTAAAGGGGAGGAGAGGGATGTTTTTTGATTATTTTATTCCCTAGTCTATTATTTTAGATCAACACTATTAAATGTTTGAACCATATAAAAATATATATTAACTAAATAATTATATTTCTAAATTATGGTTCTTACATTATCCACAACTCAAGAAACAGTGAATTTAACTTAAACTATTATATACCGTAAATTAACATATTTTACTATTCACCAAAAATTAAAATGTTTTAGAAGAATCCCAAAAAATATCCCAAACAATTTCATTATATTTAGAATTAAAAAATGAACTCCATTTTATGAAATTAGTTTTCTAAATAAGTGAAATATAATTTTTAATTAAAATCATCATTTCTTAAGAAAACATATATTTTAAAAGTATAATTGATTTTATGAAACATTGATAAATTTAGTATGGTCTCATAAAATTATCTTACAATCATAAGAAAACAAAATATTAATTTAATAATATATTCTTATGAAAAATTAATATTAATGTATTTATTAAATATAATTTCCTTTTATTAAAATAATTTTTTTTTACAATAAATTATCTTTAATATTAATTATAAAATTGTAATTAAATATTTACCACTAACAAAAATACCAACACTTAGTTTATCATTTTAAAAACATTTAATTATTTATAAAATGATATAGACATATCAAAATTTCATTCATAATATACCTATATTTTATTTATAATTTTATAGGTGGGTTTAGTTTACTATTATATTGGCCAAATTACTTTTCCCAAATGTTAACATTACTATTCAGGTGGTCAAGTTACTATTCAAATAGTAAAGGTTCATAAATATATCTTACTTCACTCAATGTTCATTTATAAGGTTTGTATTCAGTTATTAATGTGATTTTATCTGATTTATACTATGTGATATAATTATAAGAAGGTAATTTCAACTAACAGAATTCTAGGTTGTTATAGACATTATGGAATTATAGAATTCTTTTTTTAAGGACTCCTTGGAATGATACTTGATGGTAACCTTAAAATTTAGGATGGTATGACTAATTCCACTATGATATAGTTATAGAGGTTTACACAATAAGTTTAATCTCAGTTAAATTCCTGTAATGAATATAACATATAATAATACATAATAATTAGTCCATTTGGATGAACTCCATAATTTAATCATGATTTATTTAGAATAATAAGTTTCTTCAAAAATAATAATAATTTTTTTGGTGAATATAATTTTTATAATTTTTATCATAGAATAATGCAGTGACATTTAATTAATTAAATAGCCAATATTCTAGGATCAATAATTGTTGATAATGGAAATTAGACTAAACCTAATGGTTTGATTTGAAATAAATAATTTTTATTCTTATTCTTAATTAATTTAACATATGATGGGATTAATAATATTAATATTTTTATTAAATAGTTCTGTTGTTAACTAAGAATATGAATTATGTTTAGGGGCTTTTTTTATATTTTCCAACCCTAATATTCCCATAAAAAATATCTAATTACATCCTTTTCTAAAATGATAATTTTGATTAAAAAATGGATAGAGTTTGAATATATGTAGACCTAGAGTGAGATAATGAAATTTACATTGATGTCCTTACTTCATATATCAATTGAATGAGAGATCATCGAGACTTTTTCCTCTCCTATGAATAATTCTTCAATGGTCAACCATGCATAACGCATGTGATAAGGAAAACTTGTGTTAGCACGTGTTTGTTATACAATGTAATTTAGATAATGTTGTGAACATGTTAATCATATATAGAGGGATTATAAATAGGGATAATATATCACAATGATGGTGAGATGTGATTTATTCCATCAAATAATCACTAAATGAAAAATTATGAGTTTACCTAATTCTATACCACCACATAAATTAATTAAAAATTACAGGTGAATATCCTTAAATTCTCATTACATAATTTTAATACAGTCATGTTATCTAATATTTTCATTATACATGACTATTTTATCATATAATGAAATGTTTTAGGTTATTCAAAACTAAAAGATATGTTTTTCATACCATAAATTGATGCTTCCACTGCACTTAAAACCAACACTTACGGGTTTATATTAAGTGTATCTAAACGTAATAAATCATGGAATAAATCATTATAACGATATGGGTTTCCATAGTTGGTATTAGAGGAAGGTCTAGTTATTTTTGGTATTATGATTAGAAAACACTATTGAAAGACATAGAGATAATATTGAATGTGGGAAAACATACAAAAAATTAAATAATGTATGGAGTAAATGGTTTCAAATAAAATTAATCCATTTTTAGATACTATAAGTGGATTTGGATTTGGAACAATTGAACCTAAGAGTAATTTACTTGAAAAGGGTTTATTGAGATAGACTTGATCTTCACTTATTCTATGATAATAGGCCATGCTGGTCACCTGGTTTGACAGTCCCAGGGGATATTCCTTGGTAAATTCCAAATCTCCCTATGAACCATTATGAAGTGGAAAATTCCCATAAATTTTATGCTATAAAATATACCATGGATATCTTATATTTAAATATTAAAATTAATATGTTAAGAAATATATGTTTTTTTGAGTTATCCCTTCCACATTCAAAGCTTCCAATTTATATTTCTTATTGTTGGAAAATTCTCATCCCTAAGTATTTTCTGGAGGAAGTAAATGATAAAAACCATAGTCAAATAGTGAAAGGAAGTCTTATCATCTAAGTTTCAATGAATTATTTCATATCATGTAAGTTTATTATAATGATTCAAATTCCACATCAAAATTTAGATTTCGAGTTATCTCTGATGATGGAAAATGTCTCAATTATTGAATCACAAGAAGATAACCCCTCCCCTATCAAATTTTCTTGGCTAAAAATTCTAGTGAACCTTATGATACCCCCTTCAGTAGATTTTCAGGTAATTACGGGTATGTGCTAACTTTCCTTATATAGAGAAAATATAAATTTCTTAGATAAGAAAATCACCTTCTATAACATGAATCTTCCTCCGATTATATAAAATTGTAAAGAGGAGGATGCATCTCTTTTGGTATCATCATCTCAATATTTTATATTACCACCCTATGGCCAAGATTACCCTTCACAAATGATTGATACTAAGGGAAATATCATAATTATATGAATTCCAATTTTGTGGGAATTTGTTGAGGTGTTTCCCGAACAATGTTCTAGTATTACTTCTAGCTATGAGGTTGATTTATCAATCAATATAATACATAGATATTTTCCAATATCAAATATTCCATAAAGAATTTATAGTATTGATATTTAAGAGTTGAAGAATAAACTATTGGTGAATATAGACAAAGGGTTTATTTTCCCAAGTGCTTCATCATGGGGTTCACCAATCCTCTTTATCAAGAAGAATGATGGTTCAATTCACATCTTCATTTATTATTGTGATATCAAAAAGATCATGATAAAGAACAAGTATCCTCTACAATGTAATGATAAATTTTTGATCAGCTTCATGGAACCCTATACATCTCTAAGGTGGATATTTAGTTGGGATATTTTCAAGTTATTTTGAAGTTGGTGGATATACCCTAGACTAATATTCATAAATGTTATGAGTAGTATGAGTTTATAGTCATGTTATTTGGACTCAATATTCTCCAGAAATCTTCACGGAATTTTTGAATATTGTATGTAGTGATTACCTTGAAAAATATTTGGCAGTATTTATAGATGATATTTTTATGTACTCTAATAGAATGGGAGAAAATCATGGGTATTGGAATTATATATTGAAAAATATAATACAGGAATTAATATTTGTGAATTATAGTAAATGTGTGTTCTAGATGGTAAAAATAACTTTTTGGGGGTATGTTGTTACCAATAAAATGATATCTATAGATCCTTAAAAAACCGAGGCAATTAATGGATTCCCATGAACATCAGGGATGATATAAATCCATAGTTTCCTTATATTAGTTCGATGTTATCATCTATTTGTGAGAATATTATATTGAATATCATGACCACTAATAAATATAATTTCAAAAGGAGTCGTGTTTTTATAGATTGATGAATGAGAAGAATGATTTAATGAGTTGAAGAATATGCTAATCACTACACCTTTGGTCACATTACCCACCAGTGGGGAATTATTTTTGATCTACAAAGATGAACCTAAAAAATGGTTAGGTTCATATACTCAAGAAACATGAAAAAGTGATATCATATACCTCCCACGAATTAAATATCAATTTTTATAACTATCCAATGCATGATCTATAATTATATGGAGTGATCATTATAGTTATTGTTTGGTGATATTATCTAAATGGATAGAAGTTTGAGCTATATAAAGACCATAAAACCCTCAAGTATGCCTTCACAAAAGGATTTAAATGTTATCTAATAGAGGTTTTTAAAGAAGACAACATATTATGGTTCTAAATCCATTACCATCCTATAAAATCAAAAAAAAAGTTATAGATTCTTTGAGTGGAAAGGATCCTACAACTCTATCCATGATGAAAACTATGAGGGATGAAATATTATTGGACATGACAATGATGTAACCGAGAATAATAAATGGATCTACATCATATATTTCTCAAATAACTACTTAACCATCCATTCTTGAGAGGATCAAGGAGGCTGAGAAAAATAATGAGGTGATATAGAAAAATGTATAAAATATTATATAGTTCATATTTTGTAAAGATAGATTTATAAGGTCTGTAACCCAAATATGTGTCCCATAAAAACAAATAATGAATGGGGAAATATTAGAATATGGTTATAGATTACCACTCATTATTCATCTAGAAATAACTAATACATATAAAGAATTAAAGAAAAACTTATGGTGGTATAACATGAAGAGAATGATTATAGAATTTGTGTCACAATGCGTTGTATAAAAACAAGTCAGGGTTAAATAATATATGACATAGTGTATGATACATAAACATCACATACCATTTTAGCAGTGGTAAATCATGACCACAGAATTAATCCTAGGACTCCCAAGGCCCCAAAAAGAAATAACACCATCTGGGTAGTTGTAAATTGCCTTATAAATACAACATGTTTCATTATTATGAAGAAATATTTCTCCCTTGAAAGACTAACCAACATATAAAAATGGGGAGTGGTAAGCCTATATGGACTTCCACACTCTATTTTATCTAATTGAGATCTGTGTTTTGCCTTAGGGATCTAGAGAATCCATTAGTAAGAATTTGATGTAGAGTTGAGCTTCACCACTATTTATCACCCGAAAACACATGGTTAGTGTGAATGAACCATTACAACTCTATAGGATATGATGTGATCATGTTAAATTGATTTCCAAGGATGTTGAGATCAACACATTCCCATAGTGGAGTTCTCAAATAGAAATACTTTACATTCTAGCATCCAAATTGTACATTATGAGGATCTATATGAGATGGGTCGTCAGACTCCAACAATTTGGGATGATGTTTGAGATCGGATGCTTAGGGAACCAATCTTATCCAAGAGATCACATAGAAGGCCAAACCATTCAAAAAAATGATATACGTTCATGTCAATAGAAAATTTATACAAAAAATCATCAATGAGAACAAGAGTTTGGGGTTGGAGGGAAATTTCTCATATATCACCATGGAAAAAAGACATGAGGTTTGTTAGAAGGGAAATCTTAGTCCAAGATACTCTGGTCCACTTGAGATCTATGATCACATTGGAGTAGTGGAATATACACTAGAACATACAAATATCCTACCTCAAGTAAAATATTTGTTCATTGTGTCCCTCTTGAAGAAGTATATACTAGACCCATAACATGTATAGAATTCATAGGTGGTAATGAAGGATAATGATATTTCATATGTGGATCATTTGATGAAGATATTAAATCGTAGATAGGATGTTCTATGAAACAAGAAAACTCACCTATTAAATGTGTTTTGGCTGAACCAAATGTTTGAGGAAGTACATGAGAACAAGAATATGTTATGAAATAAAAGTACCACCATCTATGTTAATTCATGAAAAGAATGTTTCAGGGGAACAATTTTTGAAGGGGTGGCAGTGTAATGACCTAAAATGTTATAAATAAAATTTCATTTTTAAATGAGTAAAATTCTTATTAAAAGATATAATTTTCGAAAACACATGTACTATTATATATATTTTAGAAATTTATAGTTTTTTGTATTTAAAATATCATTAATATTAAAAACCATTTATACTATATATAATATACAATGTCCATTAATATTAATATATTATGGGTTATTATAATGTCCAATCAACATAGATGGAAGGAGTGATGAACTCGACCAGTGGGATTGTACCATATGAATACCATTTTTTTTAAAGATTATAAGGGAGATTGAATCATTGTTATTTTCATTTGACCTATCCCAAGAAAACATTTTCTACTAAATCACAATTTAAATCATTTATGGAATCTCATCAAGATCAAAATTGAAACCATGTTCGTTGAACTACCCTAATAAAACATCACCATCTAATGACTTCTTATTAAGGAATATGATGGTGTAATAAGGGTATATGTATCTATACCATAATAATATGGATTTTTATATTTATTTTTTTTATAAAAATAATTATTATATATATCATGTGTATTATTACTTTATAAATGATTAAATAATGACTTTGGTAAAAAATATATTTTTATGTGATGAAAAACTGATCATATTTTTAGGAAATATGTAGTTTATCTTAGGAAACTTTTATTATAAAATAAATATTTTTTAAATAAATATTAGTTAACTAAAATATCATTATTAAAAAATATTTATTTAAATATAAATGATAATATAATTTTAAAAAATGGAATTAATTTTTTACAGGGGTCAAAAAACATTTTCTCTACAAAACCATTATTTTTCATGAAAAATGGATTTTTGATTTAAAAGTATAAATTCATATTTTTTTAGAATTATTTTGAAAAAAATAATATTAATACTAACATCGGAATTTATAAATTATCCAATGGTGAATTATTAATAATTTTTAAAGAATGTCTATTTTTGGGTAAATATTATATATATTATAATAATATTGTATGTATTATGAGATTATAATACCCCAATGTGATGTAATAAATTCTATAATGAGTATCTATGAACAACATAATGTTTAAAAATTAAAATAACATTTTTATGATATTTGAATAATTTTATACATCCTTAATGAATCCTTCGAAACATAAATTGTATTTTATGTTTTTAAAATCTATTATTTATATAGATGACTCACTTCCACATCACCAATAGAATTATTTCAATTATTTTGGTTCATAGACTTAATAAATAATGAAATCCACTCTTACATGGTAGAATAAATAGGGATATTATATGGTATGTTTTGTATTTTGAATTAATTTATCATATTGAGTCCACGACCATTGTTTAGAAATTCTTAAATAATTTTCCTCTCTTTTCCTTTAAAAACACATATAACCTTCCATTTCTGTTCTCTAAAAAACCTTTTAGCATGAATTTAGTGTTTTAATATCTCTATAGATCCATCACAAGGTTCCAAAAATCTCTTAAGAAACCCCTTCAGAATCTTTTAGAAGCACCCTCTCAAGGTAAGTGATCCTCTCCTTCTCCTGTTTATTCAACCACCTAATTTATATTAAGTATTAAGATTTCTAATATTTCATATCATGAAATGTTATTACTTATAATTATTTCTATCATTATTATATTTAAATTATGAGAGACTATTTCGAGTCTCATTAAACCCTTTAATGAATCTTTATGAACCCCCGTTATACTGTCGAAATTATCCAACAATTTTCCATGCCAAATTTTTGAATAGTGAATACCCGTACTCATTTCCACTCAAGGGTATTTTCTTAGATGTACCTATAACTCATTGATTTGGGACATCCATGTATGTATCCCAAACCCATTTATCATTTACATAAAATTTATGAAATATATCTTAAATGTTTATGATATATGTGGCTCACTTATGCATGTACATGTTATGAATGTGATAGGTGGTCCCATTATTATATTTCTATATAATAAATTAAAAAATGTTTTTATATCATGATATGTCAGGTATAGTGAACATGAGGTTATCCTAAGAGCACTATGTTATCTTTTCTTTGTGTTTATTCTTGACTCATGTTTATGATGACATGTTTTATGTTGTTTCCACATTCATATGTTTCATTGATGTTATAATGTTATATCATGACACATTGGTCAAAATTATTATTATCACCCATTTTATTTAATCTATATATTCTTATTTAATCACATGTATTTATTTCATCATGTTATTCATTTATTATTCACATATGGGTATTTATATCTCACCCAAATCATATGTACATACATAGGTTATTCCGCATTGTTTTTAATGATTTAAGGAATATAAGGGAATGAATTAGAGTTTTTAAATATTGATGTTATTACAATGTTTTAATTTATTATTTCATTTACATAATTTCACTATAACAATAAGTCTCATGATCTTATGTGGATGTATTAATTGTATCATTATCTTCTAAATCATGAAATAAATTGTATTAAAGAAATGGTTTATCATAGGTGGTCACATTATTCTCTTTAATTTAATAATGTTGATTTTTTTCCGTGATTACCAATGATTTAAATTTCTTCCACATAAACCACTATATTTTTTTTATTTTCCATAGAATTTTTTATAGGATAATTTTTAGAAGTATTTTTTGTATAGATATAATTTTTTAGAAAGGTTGAATGAAAAAACAAAATAATATTATAATGATAAAAATGTCATGTTTTGTTGAGAAAGAAAATATAGATAATCCTCAAAGACACCAATCTTACCATTACTGGTATATTTTGATTATTGTAAAATATAATGTTTAAATTTTAGAAATATTTTAAAATAATGATACATTTATCTTGGGTCATTATATTTCTTCTTCCAGAACTCATTATGTAATTAGATCATTGGAAATAACCGGAGTTTCCATTTAATTGTATTTAAATAAAATTGAATTTTATAAAGCTGCGAAAATTGATGACGCGTGATTCCAAGGCCTGGATTGCCCTGGAATAAATTTTTTAAGTGGTTTTTCGAGTACGTTTAGAAAACTTGTGAGTGGGGTTTTCTAAATTTTGAACCGGTGATCGAAATATAAATCTCAGGGAACCGTTGAACTCACAGTGCCAATATTCACTTAAGGAGACTTTCACCTTGAAGTTAGATGGTCGAGGGTGAAAGATAATTTTTGGGTTTTTTGTTGAAATAATAAAATAAAATAAACACACAATTTATTTTATTTGTTATAACCACTCCATGTGGATGGTGGTAGTGGGGACCACCCAACCTTAACCTCTCATGAGAGTTTATGGTGGTGGGGACCACTCGAGACTGACCTCCCATGAGAGGTTATGGCAGTGGGGACCACCTGATTCCTAAACCTCTTGAAATACCCATTTAATGAGGGAGAAACTTCTCAAATCCCTTATTAATGTGGAGGAGATTCTTGAGCTTCCTCCGCATTAAATTTTGCCAACACACCTCATTAAATTGTGCCAACCTAGTTAATTAATTTAGCCAATTTGAATTTTGTGTCGACAAACTAAATAATAGATAAATTAATATATTATTTTGGGCCACCCATTCATTTTTATGGAATTGGGAGAGGAGGAACTCGGAGGATTATTTTCTCTGATGAACAACATCAACCCCGAATAAAGAATGATCTACCAATGAAGAACACTGACCCCATATTCGACCTTCTTCTTTGAGAATTCTTCCAATGTGGGACATCATCATCTATGATGAATCAACTTTCGTACTTCCTTCTTGAGCCATTGGCAATGAGAAACCTGAGGTAGGGGCTTATTGTGAATGGTTATATATTTTACCAATGTTCATACCTTATAAAACAAGGAATGCAGATCAATTTTCTAATTATTTGATTCCATATGTTTTATTTTGTGGTTTTAGTGAATAATAATTGTGGGAGGGTTTGACATTATTCATTCTTGTTTGTGTTGATCTGTTTTCATCCGCCCTAACATACAGTGTACAGGCCAAACAAACATAGCCCGACCCCTCTGCAAATATTGTGATTATTTGTGGTGTTGAACTTGATGAAGGTGTCGGTGTAATGAAACCGCCCCGTGGTCACCCCCACCTCACGCCCTCTATGCCCCGCGGATCTTCCGAGTGCCGCCATCGTCCGCCAAGCGCTTCCATTTTCCGCCGAGCCGCCGCCGCTGTCCGCTGACCCGCCGCCGCTATCTACCGAGCACCTCCATTGTCCAAAACCAAACCCCATGACCGATCCATGCCACCATGATCCTCTCAGCTTCCCTGTGGCACATCGCCATGCCACTCCAGCTGAGTCGACCCACAGTTGGTTCGTCACCCCAAGGCCGGACCGCCGACCCGTGGTCGGATGGACAACAAGCGGTCGGACCGCTGAGCGGCGTCCAGACCACCGACACATAGCTGCCCCCCCCCCCCTCGTGGCCGAACCACCGCCTCACATCCTATTCGCTACCCCACGGCCGATCTGTCATCCCCGGATGAGCCGCCCAGAGACCTCGCGCCCTCACAACACTCTCCAAGGTCCCTCACAGCCTGTCGGGCCTAACACAGTGGGTCGAGACGATCCCAATGGGCCAGGAGACATTGTGGGCCGAGTCAACCAAACCTGGGTCAGCCCAGGATGGTTCATTCTGGGTCAGTCTGACCGGGTCGTACCGGACCCGGGCCCACTACGACCCATTTACTTTCTTCTGGCCATAACATTGGCACTGGACGTCCGTTTCACAAACCATTAGCGGTGATGGAAATTTTGGAGTGGTACAGTCCCTTTGACTATACCCCACTGTGTTTTTGGATTAATATGGGGAAACATTTAGGTTGGATCGAGCATAAATCCAACCTACCCCCGAGAGTAAAAGGCTAATAACTCAAAGACCGGGCATCCGATTTACGCACTGTCTATTATGTTGAGACCCCAGTGACGTGGTAGACCATTGAGATAAATATTCATGGGAATTTATTATAGTTTGAGTATTGACCAGTAGCTTTTGGAGCGGATCGCCTCGTAGAAGAGAAATCATACTATGGATACCAAGTAGCTGGATGAGACTTGATGACTGCTAACCATTTCGACTTTGAGTGACTCGACAGGATGAGTGGGGATCGCCTCAGTGACACGACAGACCCATGGTGGGGAGCACCTTGGGGATGTGGATGACCCACGATACTCGATAAGAGGAGTACCTCAGTAGGCCTTTAGGGGGAGCGCCTCTGTGTGATGCGACAGACACACGGTGGGGAGCACCTTTGTGTGACATGGCAGACCCATGGTACTCGACCAGAGTTATACCTCAGCAGTCCAAGGTTAGTGGGAATAACCTTTGTGTCACACGACAGGCCCATTGTACTCGATAGTGGAGGAGTTCTCCAGTATCCTAGGTGTTCGACATTGTGGCTGGAAATGTTACTTGATACTACTCCTAGAATAAATCCTAGTGTGAGCTGAGTCAGTGACTCTATGTTTTTTCTCAGGATTGAGATGGATTACTTGATAACATAGCTATATGTATGGGAATATACCTAAGTAAAGTTATCTATTGATTTCATACTTTTTGATTTTTCCTTGATTGATTTTTTGAGACATAGAGGGTCTCAGGGTCCCTACTAAGTATTGTTATACTAACCCCTACAAAGGCTATGCCCACACCTTGTTGTGTTTGATAAAGAAAACAGACAATGATGACTCGGGATGAGAGTAACAGGGTTAGACGATACCTGGAGGTGAACTATATGGTGTGTCGGTACGCAGAGGGGAAAGATGGATTTAGAGTGCTGGGGAGGCAATCTGTACCTGACCTTCAGGTAGGAACCTCAGAGGAAAATCTAGTAACTAACTTTTTTCTTTCTTAAGTTGTATTGTATCACAATTGTACATGTACCTTCCATTTGGGCTTGTATTCTAGCCCCTTTAACATACTGTACTCACTTTTTTTATTGATAAGTTTATTTGTGTTCTTATCTTACTGTGGGCTTGTTTAAGTGTGATTACAGGTTATAATGGAAATGCCTTCCCAGTTTTAGGGTATATTCCTTCGGTGCTAGTTTCTAGTCCCTGGCCTATGGATGAC
Source organism: Viscum album (assembly GCA_963277665.1). Taxonomy (NCBI): domain Eukaryota; kingdom Viridiplantae; phylum Streptophyta; class Magnoliopsida; order Santalales; family Viscaceae; genus Viscum; species Viscum album. The sequence continues at coordinate 2,102,105,046 of OY728145.1, read as the reverse complement.
TGGCTTGTGGTTATAAAAGCACGAGCCCTAGGAGACGGGTCGTGAATAATTGGTATCAGAGGAGTCGGTTATACCGCAGAACATAAGACTCTAATATTTATTTTTAATGGAAATAATGTTAAGTGTAGTGATGGTGATTATCAGTTTAGGGAATCCAGTGACGGTGTGGTGGCCGATGTATCCAAACACTAGGACCCTGATTTTTGGTTTCTGACTAAGTGTATTAAAATAATAATTTTATGTGTGTTTTCAAAAGTTTTCTTTGTGATCATCTGAGTTAGCTCACCAGGTATAACATTCATCTCACCATGTATAACTTTTTGACCGTGGAACACCTGTTTCTTTTCAGGATGCATCCATATAGACGACAATCTAGAGTACTGAGAGTTGTACGCACTCATATCCCACTAAGCAATGAGGCCTCAGTGTAGGGCCCTTTTCTAGTAGATGCACCTACGGAGGCACCAGTGGTAACATTCCCCATTGGGACACCAATTCCACTATCCCCAGCAGTAGATGGTGCACACCACATGAGCGCATTTCACAAGTTCCAATGCCAGAGGCCACCCAGGTTCATTGGAGAGAATGACCCACATGCAACTGGGGATTGGCTGGACGCTATGGTTAGAGTTTTCCAACTAGTAGGTAAACCAGACAATCTCATGGTGATTCTTCCTGCCATCCTTCTACTAGCGGCAGTGAGAAGATGGTGGAGCTGGATGCTCGGGGTTCACGATGAGTTGACGCTTCACTAGGTAGACTTCAATAGCCTGTTTTGGACAGAGTTTGTCCCAGTGAGTCTTTGCATAGTGCCTATACAGGATATTCTTCATCGGCAGTAGGGCAGTATGACTGTGGCTCGGTACTCAGTGAGGTTCACTTACCTCTCACACTACTCCACAAATATGGTGCAGGACGCATTATTCAGTTCCCAGACATTGGATCTGGGGATCAAGAGAGAGATCAGGGCTTCGATGATCTCACTCAGCATCCCGACACAGGAAGGGGTGTTAAAGAGATCACTCTTAGTGGACTGTTTCATTGCTGACCAGTCAGCAACAGCGAGACCCTCCACCAGTCAACACGTAGCGGAGTATTATGTAGCTACCAAAAGACAGATGTTGTAGAGATCCAAGAGGACCAGACTTATAGGTGGATGACTGCATGACTTAGGATTGGTTTTTCGGGGCACCTGAAGCGGAGCCAGTCCTGCCAGGAGTGGGTTATGTTACACATGCGGCGGGCTGGTTCACAGTGCTCGTGACTGTCCAAACCGTCGTACGGATGATCAACAGGAAGTCGAAGGACCGCCCAGCCAGAGACATCAGTTCGATCGAGGAGGTCTTCCGGGAGTAGGAGGACATGGCAGGGGAGCTGGTCGTGCATCTGGAGGTGGGTGAAAATTTGAGATGTTACCACCATCACCACCAGGAGGTCCGCCATGACTGTAGAGAGCAGGTTTAAAGGGGTGAGATCATCTCTAGGAATCTGAGGCCTACGATCATGGATCTATGGAGATGATACGAGGTACGATTTGTGTCTACTCCACCATATATGCAGTACTTATAAATAGAGGTGCCAGTCATTCTTTTATTTCCTCTCCCCCTTTTCAGATATTAAAGATTTTGATGGAGCCGTTGGCTCAATGTTTATGGTATGAGACTCCTACAGAAGTGGATTCGACCATTACGCACTAGTTCAGGTAGTGTGAGATTACTCTAGGAGGTGAGAGCTTTGGCTGGGATCTCTTAGAAGTGGCGTCAAGGCCTTACGACGTCATCTTGTGTATGGACTGGTTATCTATAGTCCATGCTTAGATTGACTGTATTAGGCGCAAAGTGTAGTGTGTCTTCACAGGTGGGACTATATTTACCTTGACCAGCGAGAAGGGAGCCTTTGGAGCACAGTATGGACTTACCTAGAGGAGGGTGTAGCCGATTACACATTAGTTGGATAGACTTACCCTCAGAGCCTTTGATGTGGAGAGTCCGAGCGATCTTGTAGTTGTGGACCAGTACGCGGATTTTTTCCCTGATTATGTCCCAAGTCTACCTCGTCATAGAGAGGTGGTGTTTTACTATGAATTTTACCCCGAGATGGCGCCGATATCTACACCATCGTATCAGATGGCTCACGCGGAGCCACGTGAGATGCGGGTGCAGCTAAAGGACTTGTAGGGGGAGGGATTCATCTGGCTCAGTGGTTCCCCTTGGGCAACCCCGATTCTGTTCTACAAGAAGGAGGATGGTAGCTTGAGACTTTATGTTGACTATTGGTGCCTGAACCGGGTGGATGTAAAGAAAAAGTACCCACTTCTCAGGATAGACGACCTCTTTGATCAACTGAAGGGAGTACAATGGTTCTTGAAGATAGACCTCAAATCAGGCTATCACCAGCTCAGAGTACGATACGAGGATGTACAGAAGATGGCCTTCATGTAATGTTACAACCATTAATAATTCTTGGTTATTCCATTAGGCATGTCCAATGATCAAGAAGTGTTCATGGGACTCATGAACATGATTTTTCATCCCTACCATGATCACTTTGTAGTGGTCTTCATCAAATACATTTTGATCTACTCGAATATAGAAGAAGAGCATGTCTATCATTTGTAGGTAGTACTGGACACACTCCGAGTGCACCAGCTTTATGGTAAGCTCTCTAATTGCCAGTTCTAGATCTGAGAGGTTCAATTTCTGAGACATGTCATATCAGAGGATGGATTTGCAGTAGATTCAGTGAAGATTGAGGTTGTACATTTTTAGAAGTCACCTAGGAGTGTGAAAGAGGTATGGTGTTTCATGGGTTTGGCTGGATACTACCAGATATTTGTACCAGATTTCTCCAGAGTTGCATCACCACTATCATCCTTGACGAAGAAGGGGAAACACTTCGAGTGGTTGGAGAGATGCCAGTAGAGTTTTCAAGAGCTGAGGCAGAGGCTGAATAGTTCCCTATTAGTGAGGCTACCTGGGGAGGGCGTAGGGTATGTAGTCTACTATGACGCATTAGGGATTGAACTGAAATGTGTTCTCATGTAGGAGAGAGCATTGATTGCATATGGTTCTCGATAGCTGAGGTAGAATGAGAAAAACTATGCAACCCATGACCTAGAGTTAGCAGTAATGGTCTTCACCTTGAGGATTTGGTGACACGATTTGATGGGAAAGCATTTTACAGTGTACTCTGATCACAATAGTCTCAAGTATATCTTCTCTAAGAAGGACCTGAACCTGAGACAATGAAGTTGGATTGTGTTCCTCATGAATTATGACTTTGAGACAGTCTATACTCGTGGGAAGGCGAATGTTGTAGCAGATGCACTCAGCTGGAGGTCTGGTATACAGCTGCTAGGTGAGGTGACGGAGTAGCTAGGTGATTTACAGATATCCGTTGTGGATAGGGATTGAGAATATTTTCTACAGCCTCGTGCAGTCACTCCCTCACTTCTTCAGCGAGTCAGGGAGGCGCAATGTGGGGACACTAACTACGAGACACGACGTGCTCAGATATCCACTTGACAGGAACCTGATGGGTTTTCTAAAGGAGGGGAGCACGTCATCCACTTTAGAGGACGTACCATGGCACCAGTGTCAATTTAGAATGTAGTGTTGACGGAGTTCCACACATCCCCTCTAGCGGTACATCCAAGAGTGTCGAAGATGTACCAGGACCTCTGACGATATCACAGGTGGCCTAGAATGATGAAAGCAGTAGCAGGCTTTGTCTCTTGGTGCCTCTGTTTTCCGCAAGTGAAGGCGGAGCATCAGGTGCTAGTAGGCTTGGTACAGCCTTTAGAGGTCCTAGAATAGATGTGGGATGGGATATCCATGGACTTCATGACATGACGTCCATGTACATCTAGGGTACATGACTCGATTTGGGTGACCGTCGACCGACTCACCAAGGCAGCCCACTTCCTGCCGATTAGAGAGAAAAGTTCTGTAGAGAGCTTAGGAAACCTCTATATGAATGTTATTATGTGGCTACATGGATTACCTTCAAAAACTGTCTCTGATCGTGACACACATTTTACTTCCTAGCTATGAAAGGGGTTGCAGGATGCATTCGGGATGCAACATCATTTGAGCACTTCCTTCCATACTCAAATGGATGGTCAGACTGAGCAAGCCATTCAGACTCTCGAGGACATTCTCTGTGGTTGTATCCACAACTTTGGTCACAGCTGTGAGGATCACTTAACGTTGGTAGAATTTTTATACAACAACACCTATCACTCCACCATTGGGATGACACCTTATGAGGCGTCGTATAGGCAACATTGCAGATCACCTTCATACTGGACTGACCTAGGGGAGTCAGCACTAGTGGGACTAGAGATGGTACGAGCTACCACAAAGAATTTGTAGATCATCTAGGAGCAGATGAAGACTGCACAGAGGAGGCATAAGTTGTATGCCGTCAGAAGATAGAGGCCTATGGAGTATGAGGATTTTGACCACATCTTACTATGGGTCTCACCTCGAAGAGGTTTTTAGAGATTTGGCCAAGGTGGAAAGTTATCTCTAAGGTTCATCGGATCTTTTCATGTCCTTAGCAGATTTGGCGTGGTGTCATACCACGTAGCTCTTCCACCTCAATTGCATCAGGTGCATGTCATCTTCTAGGTATCCCAGCTGATCAGATACATGCACGACGCTTCTCACATTATCGACCATGGAAAAATGGTTGTTTACGATGGGGTGACGTTTATGGAGGTTCTAGTAGAGATCGGGGATCGACATGAGAAGTTCTTTTTTCGACGATCGATACCTCTGGTGTGCGTTCCCTAGAAACACAGGAACCTCTAAGAGAGCACATGAGAGTGGGAGGTGCAGATGTGTGCTTAGTATCCCCACTTTTTAACCTAGTAATGAGTTGGGTCTTATGGGGATGCAAATCCCTAAGGTGGGGAGATTGTAATGAACCAGAATTTCCAGGTAATGTTTTTTAATATATTGGAATTTTACAAGTATGAAAGAATTGATGGCTCATGAATTCGAGGCCCGTAGTTCCCAAAATGAATTTCTGATAAACAATTCCAGTATGTTTAGTAAACGTGAGAGAATGTTTTTATGACTTTTAAACTAGTGCTCGAAATTGAAATATGAGGGTACCGTTGAACTCACAGCACCGATATTTGCTTAATGACACTTTCACCTCGATGGAAGTTGGTCGATTGTGAAAGATAATTTTTGGGTTTTCATGGAAATAAAAAAATAAAATAAACACACATTTTTAACCACTCCATGTGGAATTTCACAGTGGGTACCACCAAACCTTAACCTCCCATGAGAGGTTATGGTGGTGGGGGCCACCCGAGGCCTAAACCTCTTGAACTCCCCACGCAATGAGGGTGAAAATTCTCAACTCCCTCATTAATGTGGAGGATCTTCTGGAGTATCCTACACATTAAATTGTGCCAACGCACCACACTATATTGTGCCAACCTAGTTAATTAATTTAGCCAAATTGAATTTTGTTTCAAAAAACTAAATAATAGATAACATAATCAATTATTTTGGTTGAACATTTCATTTTGGTGAAATTGGGAGAGGAGGAAATTGAAGGATTATATTCTCCAATGAAGAACTTCATCACCCAATGAAGAATGCTCTGCCAACGAAGAATTCCGACCTCGACTTCAACCTTCTTCCATTGGACTTCTTCTGCGTCGGATGTCTTCATCTATGACGAATTGATGTTTTTACTTCCTTCTCACAACAATGATAATGAGAAACCCAAGGTAGGGGTTTATTATGAATGATTATATATTTTACCCATGTTCTTACCTTCTAAAACAAGGAACATGGATCAAATTTCTAATTAGTTGATCCGCATATGTTTTCATTTACAGGTTTAGAGAATAATCATTGCGGGAGGGTTTGGCGTTCTACATTATTGTTTATTTGGAGTTGTTGTCTACCACCCTTACACGGGGGGTATGATCCAAGCAAGCATGGCCCAACCCCTCCGAAAATATTGTGATGATTTTTGGTGTTGAATATGATGCAGGCGATGACACAATGCCATTTCCCAATGGCCACAGCCAACTCCAAAACACTACGATACGCGTCTTCGTCAACCGCCCCGCCTTCTGCCGAGCGCTACCGCCGTCTGACGAGGGCCGCAGCCATCCACCGAGCACTACCACCATCTGCCGAGCACCACTGCCATCCACCGATCCACTGCCGACATCTGCCAATCCACCACCGCGGTCCGCCAAGAGCTGCCGCCATCCTTAGGTGAACCTCGCGGCCGACCCATGCTGCAACGGCCCTCTGAGCTGCCTTGAGGCGCTTCGTCACACTGCTCCAGCCGAGTCAAACTCCGACCGGTCCGCCACCCCACAGACTGACCGTTGAACCGCGGCCAGACCGCCATCTCATGGCCGAATCACTGACCTGCGGCTGGACCACCGCCCCATGGCCAAACCGTCATCCCCGGCCGAGCCGCCCCGCAGCCTTGCTCCCTTGCGGCACACTCCGTGGCCCCTCGCAGCATACCGGGCCGGACCCAGCAAGCAGGGCTGAACCCAACAGGCTGGGCCGCACTGTGGACCTGCCCAACCTAAACCGGGTCGGCCCATGCCTGGTCGGGCCGGGTCAGTCCGACTAGGTCGAACCGGTAATGGGCCAACTACGACCCATTAAATTTGTTTTGGCCATAACTTTGGCACCGGATGTCCGTTTGATGAACTGTCAGTAGTGCTGGAAATCTTGGAGTAATACGGTCCCTTTGAGTATACCCCACTGTGTTTTTTATTAATAATGGGAAACAGTTAGGTTAGATCGAGCAAAAATCCAATTGGGCCTTAGGGACTAAAATCATAATAACACACAGACTGGATGTACGATTTACGCGTCGTCTATTGTGCTGACACCCCTATGACATTATAGACCTTTGAGATAATTTTTCTTGGGACTTGGTGTCAGTTGGTGTATCGATCAGTATCTTGTAGAGAGGGTCCTTCCAGAGTTGAGAAATCATAGTATGGAGGCCGAGTTGCTAGATGAGACTTGATGACTACTGACTGTTTCGATTTGGACTGACTTGACAGGCCTAGTGGGGAGCGCCTTGGTGACGCGGCAGATGCACTGTGGGGAGCACCTTGGTGATGTGGAAATCCCACGATACTCGATACGAGGACTTCCTCAGCAGGACTCGACGGGGAGTACCTCTGCGTGACGCATCAGACCCACAGTGGGGAGCGCCTTTGTATGACGTGGAAGGCCCACGGTACTCGACAAGAGGAGTACCTCAACAGTCCAAGGGTAGTGGGAAACACCTCTGTGTGACATTGAAGACCCATTGTACATGATAGAGGAGGAATTATCTAGTAGCTGAGGTGTTCGACTTTTTGTCCGGGAATGTTACTTGATACTACCCCATAAAATAAATCTTTTTGTTTGCTGAGTTAGTACCTCTGTGTGTTTCCTCAGGATTTAGATAGATTACTTGAAAACATAGGTATATGTATGGGCATATACCTATGTAAGGTTATCAGTTGATTTCATACTTTTGGATTTATCCTTGAAAGATTTTGTGAGACCTAGAGGGTATTAGGGTAACTACTGAGTATCGTTATACTCACCCCTGCATGGGTTATTCCCATACATTGTTCTGTTGGATGCAGACGGCGGACATTATTGACTGAGGCTAATAGTACCAGGACTAGAGGATACCTGGAGGTGGACCATATAGTGTGTCAGTGCATAGAGAAGATGGGTGTATGTGGAGTGCTGGGGAGGTGATCTATACCTGCCCTTCTGGTAGGAACCTCAGAGGACAATCTGGTAACGGTCTATTTTCTTTCTTCAGTTGTATTGTATCACAGTTGTACTTTTACTTTCCAATTGGGCTTGTATTCTGGCCCCTTTTACTTATTGTACTCACTTTGTTTACAGTTCAGTTTACTTATGTTCCTATCTTACTGTGTACTTGGTTATGTGTGGATACAGGTTATAATGTCAATGCCTTCCCTGTTTTAGGGAATATGGCTTTGGTGCTAGTAGGTAGTCCTTTACCTATAGAAGGCGGGCTTGGGGTTGTAATATCACGAGCCCTGGGGGATGGTTCATGACAATCAACCTCCATCTTATGAAAATTTTATACTTATTGGTCTTGAATTTATCGAAGATCATATTTTCATAAAAAAGACCCCAAATATTGTATTCCCACTTAATGAAAACACCATGTCATCCTAAAAACAAATTTTTATTAGTAGTTTTATGGAAATAATATCTCGTAGTCTCTTTGGGATAACTAATAAATAATTACTTATCTAATTTGGTTTCAATATTATTAGAACCAAATCAATTTATGATGGATTCAAAACCTAAAATCCACATGAATAAAATATTGTTTTGTTTTATAATCTATATCTCTTATGGTTTCCTCATGATTTCTCTAGATGGAATGTGGTTTATTTGAAATTATTTAATTTTTAATGCATAACCCAAAATGAAATAGTATGTTCACACTAAATCATCATCCATCGAAACATATCTAATAGGGTAATATTCCTCTTTTCTAAAACTTCTTCCATTTTGGTTTTCTAGGAGGTGTGAGTTAGGGAACAAATCCCAAACTTCTTATATGATATGTGAATTCCCGACTAATGTGTTCACCACCCTAATATTATTTGGGATTATTAATTCCTTTTTATAGTTAATTATGAACATTTTATAAAAATATATATTTTTATAATGTTACATACATGTGTTTTATAAAAAACCACGTTGACTAAATTTATCAATAAATTAATCAAGTATATAAATTTATACTTTTGAGAGTACTCATTCTTCTAAATACATATCTGTGTATAAAATCTAATAGTGCACCATCCCTTTCACATTTTCTCCCAAAATATTCCCTTGATCTTATGCTAAGTAAAAAACATTCATAATTATCAAATGATTCATAATAAAATGAGTCCCATAATTTATCATTATAGAGTCTCTGAATGTGTTTCTTAATTATTTTTCCAAGACAATAATATTGGAGGTAACTAGGATTGGAATCATTTGTAAACATCTTATTCTAATTTTAATAATCATAATTTTCTATAACTAACATATATATGCACCATTAATTATATTAAAAACACCATAAAAATTTCTTTATTATGTAGGAAATTTATTTTTCTTATTAATTTTTGAAAATATCATCATGTACAAATATGATATCAAAATAAAATTTCTATTTATAGTGGGAACATAATAATTTTTCTTTAATTCGTTTACTAATCCATTAGGTAGACATAGAACAGAAGTATTAACTTACAATGTAGTAATATTTTCTCCATTATTGATAGAAATATCTAATTCACAATTCATAAATTCCCTCAATATCTAAGTATGCGTTAGTTATTACAAATGTGTGATTCACACTCGAAATTTAATACCGTTGATTTAGAGATGGTGGAATTTATCTCTATAACATTCACAATTGGGTACTCAAAATTTTTCACTTTGAGAACACATTTAAATTATAGATATCAATAATTTATTGTTTTATATGTCCTGAATATTAGGGATATCAATATTATTGTGATTATTTATGTAATAATTTATGAAAATTACATATTTTTAGGTGAATTTCATGAATTATATCTATTCATTAATCACATTAAATTAAATTACTGTATATACTCAACCTTAAACATTACATAATCCAAATATTTTGTCCAATGATAAATTTAATTTAATTACATAAGATTATATAGGTATATTTTTTTTTAATAATTTTGTTATAACCCGTACATAAATAAGTATTAAATTGAAATATAGAAACATCCACTTAGCATCTACTTTTTCCCTACAAAAAAACTTATAAGATAAAACATTTTATTCATGATATATCTTCATAATTTTCATCTTGACCTAATCATTATACCTAATCATACTTAATACCATATGAGAAACATTTTAGTATGTAGTGTGAGCATAAAAGCTCAAAAAATGATATAAAAATGATATAAAATAAATTTTTCTATTAATAAATATAAAAATTGACCTTTTTCAAAATAATATTTAGGTTCAAAATAACCATTTTATTACACAATAAATAAACATATCATCTCAAATATTATTATTAAACGTTTTATAAAAAATTAAAATTCAAAATTAAACTCATAAAGGATCCTATTTAATCTTACAAATCTTTTGAAAATGATTTCACAAAGTTATATTTTTCATCCTTAAGAAGTAGAACATACATTCCATTAATCAAAATATCATTAGACTACATTGAAAAATCATAAAATTTCCATAAAATACCAAATAAATTATTTCTAAATCATATAGGTTAATTGGGACATAATTTTCTAAATCATTATTATAAATAAAATAACCAATATTGTCAATTTACATATGAAATGCATTAGAGGTATATCAAAGACCCACCCATCCATTGTTTATAATAGAACTACCCATATTTAGTTAATAATTTAACCAGGAATACATTATTTATATCATAGCCACATGAAATTGGTTTATAATGGAACCACCATTCATTATTAACAATTCCCAAGAACAACAAAATAATCATAAAAAAATGAAAACTTGTAATTTCTTCCATAAAGTCATAAAAATATTCTTTTCATTAATAGGAAAACATGTTTTTATATTGAAATATAAATTCAATTTTAAAAATAAATTAAAAATAAATATAATATAACTAAGGATGTTTTTACTTTGAATAAAATATGGAATCATATAAAGGATTAGAAATATCAAAAAACAGTTATAGAGTTGGGAAATGTTTGTCCCAATATTCCTTAAAATATAAGATTCCATTTATATTTTGTAAAAAAGGAAACCCTTACCATATAAAATTCTTAAAAATAGTATTTTTTAATAGATTTTAATGAAATAAAAATTATTTATAAAATTTTCCCTTTTTATAAAATTATCTCAATATATATACATCTATAAAATAATTTTAATAATATGGACAATATTCAACTCATAAACTCAAATTGAATTAAGTAGCTTGATTATGGTCAATGAGGTCATTATTAATTAATATAAAATCTAATAATAATTACATAATTATTATTTTTATACATCAATTAAATGTTTAAAACCAACCATGAAATATGTTTTTTAAAAATGAACTATGATTCAATCCTTGAGACGGTAGGTCATACATACGCATGAGTTACATTTACATTATTTAACATTCATTATAGAAATGAGTTAAGTGTTATTTTAACATTATATAATTATAATTATATCATAAATAATTTTTTTTTAATTTAATTATATATTTCATCAATTTTATGTGGTGATGAAAAACGAATCACATCACTCTATGGAGGTGGTAGTCTACAAGAATGCATAAACGACGTCATATTTTTTAGTTAAATGTAAAGTAAAGAAAATATATTATATAATTTATTTTAAATATGATAAATATTTCATCAATATTATATATTTTTATTAAATCCCTAATTATAACCATTCATGAAAGGTGGTGATTGAAGATGAATTACATTAGTTTTTTGGGTGGTGGTATGCTGTACACAAGAATGATATTTTTATTTTTCATTTTATGAATGTTAAAATAAATATAGGTTATTAAATTAACATAAAAATATAAAATTATGTTTAAAATGAATAATTTTTTTGTTTTATGATGTTTTAATAAAATTTTAAGGAGTTAGAATAACAAAAAAACTAAAATGTTCAGTTAAGAACTTTACCTCTTCTTCAGACAACATTCTTTTCGTTACAACTTAAGACCTATAAGGTTTGTATAATTAACAAAATAATAAAAATTGAATGTTTTTTATGAAGATATATATGTAGGTATTTTTTATAAGAATATATTTTCTATGTCTAAAAAAAGTGGAGTGTTTGTCTCCTTTTATAAGTGAGGGGATGATCACTTTCAAAATCTCTTTAAATATTAAATTAATATAAATTAAATTTATGGTTATAATTAATTCATATGGATAAATTTATAAACTAATAATATTATGATTATAAGGAATCCCATATAATACACTTTTTAAATTTTTTTAAGGAATTTAATCATATCATCATTTTTAACTAGTGGTAACCCTTTTTGATGATTAACATGATAAGGAGGTTTTTACTATATAGGGGTTAATAATGTTACTATAAAAAATTGTAAAATAAAAGTACCATGGTTGATATTTTAAACTTTATAAAAGTCATTTAGAAGAATGCATTATTTTTTTGTAATTTTTAATCATTTAATGAAATAATATTTGTTTTAAAATATCATTAATGTAAAATTTTGAACTATTCATTTTATTTGACATTAAAACACTTATACAAAGATGTAATTCATATATAATCCATTATAACATACATAATAATTTATTATTTTATAATAAACTATGGGAATAAAATATTTACTTCAAATTTTATGACTTTTAATAATTTTAATATCATTTATTTTATATTACAAATAATTAAATAATTATTATTCCCACGTTGTGTATGAATTTAATGCAAATATTTCATCACTAAAAATTCGAAATAAATTTTCCTCATAAATAAAAATCTGTTATATTTAAAATGATTCATTATAATAGATAATACCTTTTTTTACTGTTTTTCTTTTAAATTTAATGATAAATAAAGAGAATGACTTTTTTGACTTTTTTATACTTATAATTATATAAAGGTAAAAATGATGGAAAAATGAAAGAAGGTTATATATTTGAAATATTGTATGATTATTGTCAATATATAATCATCAAATAAAATTAGTTCTAATGTGTTGGTTATTCTTGTGTTCTTATCATATTATTTTTAAGCTAAACTATATTATTTACCCATAATAAAGAGGAAAAACATTACTAAGGTTACTATTCATAATGAACAAACATAAAAGGGCCCTATATACCAAATTGGATCTCCAAATTCTAAATATTGAAACCATTATTCACATTTCAAAAGATATAAAGAAATAATTTAATTTAAATTTAAACAAGAAAAATATCATGAAAAGTGTCCATCTAGAAAATTACCCTTTTAATTAGAAATATATTTTTATATACAATAAAATTAGAAAATTTATTCAAAAAATATATAATTAGATTATTTTTTTAAAAAAACCAAACAATTAAATGTAACACCCCGAGCTTCCATGATACACTTCTCATTCAATAATGCAATAGCTTGCATTGTACGCAACTTCGAGTTCTAAAACACCGCGACTAATCAAAGTAGCCGTTATGAATAGTAATAACCACTTTTGAAAATTATAGAAATTTTATATTTCAAAATGGACTTCATTTTTGTATTCGTAATATCGAAATTATCCAAAGTTGAATTTTTTGTAATTTTCTGAGAACTTCCAATTTTTTATGAATAGTGAAAATTACTTTAAAACAAATTTTTTAATCAAAATAATTTATCGTGATAAGTTATACTATTTATTGGTTTTAAATTATAATTAGAATATATTTTTACCATTTTATCCAATGGTGGTCATTAGAATCAATTTAACATTGAAAATGGACATAAACAATGGCCAATCTTTTGATATAAATTGTTTCTTAAAAACACGCTATTTGTTGTGACAGCGGGAATTAATTATAAAATTAATTAATGCAACTTATATGTTTGGAATTTTGTAAAATAGACATCATTTTTGAATTCGGAATATCAATTATAGCTTAGTGTGAAATTTTTGCATTGTTCTGAAAAACTTCAATTTTTGATGAATAGTGAAACCACTAAGTGGTAGTTAAATAACTGAATTTTCATTTAAATGAAATATTACCACATCTGTGATTTGATTTTCAAAAATCCGACATACATGGATGTCATTAAGAAGTAAAATGTGGGTCAATGAGATTAAAATAATTTTTTGGTGAATAGTAACTTTTAAGTTCTTAATCGCGATTAGAGGTAATTAGTGTAGTTTAAGGTAAAAATAATTTTTTTAATAATATGAGATGGGCTTGACACTTGTCCTAATCCTATTGGATGTTTCATGGCCGACCAAGACAACCCATGGGTCAACTTGGGTACCCCATGGAGCCACTTTAGTTGAAAAATGACATTAATATATATTTATTTAATGTTAAAGTAAAAAATGAAACAAACATGAAATATTTTACTAAAATAATTTTTACATGGGGTTATACAAGTCATATTTTTGACTATAAATAGTAATTGGAAAGTTAAAAATATTTCCTACATCATAGTATTTTTTTTTAATAATTTTTAGAAATTAAATAAATTAAATTATTTATGACATCATTCTGATGCAGCGATGACCTCATTATTTAACGATTTTAATAAAATGAAAAGATAATGTACAATCCAAGGATTACACTTGTACAAAGAATATTGTATGGGTAGATTTCGAACCCTTATCACCTTATCCACGAATTATATAAGTGTGGGACCTTTAGAATCCGAAAAGCATTGTATAATAATGTAAAATTTCCTTACATTCCAAAAGTGCCCCTCCTCTCCTCTTATAAAAGGCCCCCACCTCTACCACCTCATTCACACTTTCAAGTAATTTTGGCTCGGCCAAACTCTGCCCAAATACTTTCCCAACTTTCCCCTTTCACTCCTAGCAGCCTAACATTGGACATAACTCTTTCTAAGGAAGCTTTTGGCTCAAATCAAAAAGAGTTACCCGATTTTGAGATAATGTCTTCTCTAATGTTGTTTTGTTTTATTTTTCTTATCCAACCCCCTAAACTCTTTTAATTCATTTCTATTGTAACAACAACAGTATCCTCAATATACTAGGATGTTTTTATAATAAGGATTCAAGCTACAATTACACACACCTACATCTAATGGTTAAAGAACATACGGTTTCTGTGGATGGCGAATTTCTGCCTCACGAAACGATGATTGTTCAACACTCATATAACACCTTCAAAGGTGGCCATTAAGATGTCACTATATTTATATATGATATATAATATGTTTATGTTTTACTTATGCTTTTGTATTTCTCATTTATGGCATACTTTATGATTTCCATTATGGGTAAACGCGATAATTTCATTTTAGGAAGTGCGGACTACCGCCCCCTCAAAGTGATTTGAATCGTTAATGCCATATGTGGGATGTATAAAGGATGGAGTAAATGGTATTATACACTATATTATACTGTAATTATATTATAAATTTATATAATTATGATTTCATTCCATCAAATACGAAAGAGAAATGAATGTAGCGTTCATGCGTACGTACGGCTTACCGTCTCCATGAACGGTGCATTTCATTTCTTACCTCTAAATGTTACGTAATATTATAAATGAATGTATATACTGGATATATATGATATATATGACATCTAAATCATGAATATATTTCTAGAGATAATCGATATTCTACCACATAAACAACTTGTAATTATAAGAAGTTCATTTTGACTCAAGTACCAAAGATCGACAAAACGGCCGTTATTAACTTAAATAATTACATAATGTTAATATCACTGTAATAAGTGATATAAAAAGGACAATGAAATTGAAAATGGTTCTTAATAAGGTATATATTAACTCTAGTTTATTATTCAGGAGGTTAAAGAACGGTTGAGTCAAGTCAGACACGAGGTAAGGGAACTTCTTAACCTAACTTCCATTCTTTGGGTTAATCTCCTACTTTCAAATTATGTCATGATATTATTATGTATTTTTTTGTATTTTTTTACTTTCTTTATGTGTACCTATAGTGAATACACATAATAGATCTATATTCTTTTAAAAATGATCTTTTTAAGGACTTCGTCTCAATCTCCATTCATTGAGGCATATTTGGTTTTATACACAACTTTCTTTTATACGGTGTATAAACCCCTTTGACTTTTACGTTTATTCAAAAGGAATCTTTTTTATACGAAGCGTTTTACTAAACGACAAAAGGGAATGTTTTTATTTCCGTACTTATGCGGTGACAACGACTTCTCCGCCGCCGTGACCATTATTTGAGTTTCGGCTTCCTCTACAAGCCATCTTTTTTTTAATGAAAAATAAATACAAAGTTTTAACATTCTTTTATTTTGGTATTGAAAATGGTTTTGAAAGCGTTTTTATTATATCAATGTGTTGTATTGATATATTGTGATTGAAATGTGGAAATTTTATGTTTCCTTTATTCATGTTTTATGTGATACGATTATGTTATGGTTTATGATATGTTTAAACATATTTATATGAGGAATGTATTGGACTTAATAAGTGACGGGTGGAGCCCGCTATAGCTCCTCGATGCATCGGTAGGTCTCATGAGACAACTAGACATGGAATTGGACGAGGCCCTTTCCCAATTTGATTTATGGTTTTGGCCGAGGCCTTAATCATTTTAGACGTCTTGGCCGAGGCCTTGACAAAATGTTTCAGAATGTCTGTCATTATACATTCCCTCATTATGAAAGAGGTTGTTGATATTGCATGTGATTATTCGACCAGTAGAATATCCATGTGAAGAAGTGAATGGCATTATATCATTTTACTTTATCCATATTATGTTGATGTTCAAGTTTACAAGGCTTTTGTTTTAGTTATACATTGCCTTAAATTTTTATGTTTATTTCTGAAAGCTTCCGCAATATTGTTATCCTTACTGAGCATCTGAGCTCACCCCTTTCAATGTTTTAATATTTTCCAGGATGTGAAGAAGTATATTATGAATGACCTGCATGGATTTACAGAAGAGGATATGAGTGTGGACTATAGAGACTTTTTTATTGTAGTTTTTCACTTTATGATGTATTGTAACGTTTACAAATGTATCTAGTGTTTCCAAGGCTACTAAACTAATCGGTCTTTCGAGACATGATCTTTTGTGATCATGCCAATGTTACAATGTAATGCACCGACTCTGGGTAGCTGGGGTCGGGGCATTACAGTTGGTATCAGAGGCAGTTTAGTACTAATCTTGGAAGCTAGATTTAGATAAACTCTTATTAGAGCACATATCCCGATGATAGATTTTGAGGATTAGTATACAAGAACTTCCTAGAATTTTGTTATTGTAGAGATTTTGTGAGTTTTCCGAGCAATAAATCCCTGTCTGGTTAGGAGCAGGTAGAGGTGGATCTGGCACAGATGTACCTAGGGGTAAAACCTAAAAACACCGCTTTGAGCTAGACTCGAACGGGAACTGGTGCACGACAATGGGCCTTGCTGCACTCTTGGTTGTGACACTCCCGGGGGATAATCTTAGGATAATTCTTATTTTCATTATAAAACACTATGAACGGTTATGAGTATATACTTCCTCAAATAAAACCTTTTTATGATTATGGATTATATCCATAAATAGGTCAATTTATGTTAAGTATTTTACAAGTATGGAATTATGTATTTTGATTCATAAACTAATCTAGTTTATGCCATTGTCTAGAAATGGCACCTAGTGGAAGGAATGGAAACCGTATCAATGCACGCACTCCGTGTAGGGATTTTCCTCCTGCTCAAGATAATTATTGTGGATCTGGAGATACAACTGGTGCTGATCAACTTATTACCATACTGGGACAACTCACTCAAGTTATGAATAATAACCTTACTCGTATGGATCACCCTGATCCACAACGTGAAGGATCAATGTTAGACCACTTCATGAGGCAACAACCACCAACATTTAATGGGGGTACAAATCCGTTAGTAGCTGAGCAATGGATAAGCTCCTTAGAGAAAATATTCCATGCCTTGGGGAGTAGCGAAAGAGAGAAGGTTGTCATGGCAGTTTACCGCCTCACTGGAGATGACGATCAGTGGTGGTCGCTGATTAAAAACACAAAGGAAGATGATGACGTATCTAATATGGAATAGAGGGAGTTCAAAGAGCTTTTCATAGAAAAATACATTCCTCGTGACCATCGAGAAGATATGGAAAGGCAATTTCTGAGTCTGAGTCAGAAGGAGGATTAGAATGTCGCAAAGTATTAGGCTAACTTTACAAGGATAGCGAGGCATGCTGCCGATTATATACGTAACTCAAGGAGTAAGATTGATCATTTCTTTGATGGGTTAAAACCATTTCTCCGTCAAGCTTTAGTATCACAATCTTTCTCATCATACGAAGATATTGTCTCGTGTGCTATCAAGACAGAAAAGGAATTCTTTAAGTCTTATGACAACAAAGTAAAGAAAGTGAAGAATAGAACGGTGGAAGAAGAGACAGATAAAGGGAAAAATGGAAAGAAGGATTTTCCTTTATGTGATAATTGTGGGAATAATCACCCTGGTACATGCCTAAAAGGAATGGGAGTTTGTTATAAATGTGGAGCAAAGGGTCACCAGGATCGTGATTGCAAGGGAAAGAAAGAGGCTATCAAAGTTGAATGCTACAATTGTAGAGAAATGGGTCATTATGCAAATGAATGTCCTAAGGGTCAGGGAAAAATACCTCAAAAAAGGCCAAGGGATCAAGGACAATCTTATGTTGTTACTACAGTTGAAGCAGAATAATTAATTTATTTATACTTTTGGACTCATGGATTATATTATGGTTATTAGAATAATGTGATATATATATAAGGATTGTACTGCCGTACTTGTTGATTTCAGTAAGGTTTTTATATGATTAGTATGTGAAAATAAGAGAAACATTACTTTGTGTGGGGAATCTGATAAATTGATTTTGGAATTAAGAGACCTTTTAGAGAAAGTCTGGACAGAGGTATTTTGGATAACTATAAAGGTTGGAGTGGATTAAGTTGATCTTTGGATAGTATTGTTTAAGGTTAAAAAATTTATGAAGATTATTTTTGGAATATTATAATACTATAGTTTTAGGAAAAGGACAACCTGCAGGGTGGGGCATAACCCATCGCGTCGGACAAAGCTGCAGGAATCGAACCCACAACCATAGTGCGACATGCCTTTATTTCCTACCACTAGCCTACAGGAAGTCCCTGGTTATTACAAAATAATTTTACTAATCTAAATGGTATGTGTTAGTATTTGGCACCTTATATAATTAGGATAAGTATAATATTTTTGAGTTCTATTATCTTTTTGAGTGAAAGATGAGTTGAAGGTTGAAACTCTAATTGAAAAGCATAAATATATATACCTATCTGTTATTCAATGAATAAATTAATTCTTACACTTTAGTAAAGGGATATTAAAACAAAAAAATGTGTTATCCTAATACCTTATGTCTTGTTGAACTGATGATATTTTAAATCAACATAGATTGAAGGATTTGAGGCCCTCAATTTGATAGTTGATTGTGATTGATGACCTCAATCACTCCCTACAAATATTTACGTTTTTCCTCCAATTATATGTCTCTAATTGCCACCAATGTTCTCCTAATCAAGATCATAATTGGGTGGTGACTTTTTCATTTCCCTTTCCCTCTTATTAAGGCTAAATTTTATTAATCTTATTTCTGATGTGGGTTTTCCTCAAAGGTATTTTCTCTTTTCAACCTTTTATTTTCAAAGAAAAATTTCAAATTGCGAGGACGCAATTTATTGAAGGAGAGGAGAATGTAACACCCCGAGCTTCCACGATACGCTTCTCATTCAATAATGCAATAGCTTGCATTGTATGCAACTTTGAGTTCTAAAACACCGCGACTAATCAAAGTAGACATTATAAATAGTAATAACCACTTTTTAAAATTATAGAAATTTTATATTTCAAAATGGACTTCATTTTTGTATTCGTAATATCGAAATTATCCAAAGTTGAATTTTTTGTAATTTTCTGAGAACTTCCAATTTTTTATGAATAGTGAAAATTACTTAAAAACAACTTTTTTAATCAAAATAATTTATAGTGATAAATTATACTATTTAGTTGTTTTAAAATATAATAATAATATATTTTTACCATTTTATCCAATGGTGGTCATTAGAATTAATTTAACATTGAAAATGGACATAAACAATTGCCAATCTTTTGATATAAATTGTTTCTTAAAAACACGCTATTTGTTGTGATAGCGGGAATTAATTATAAAATTAATTAATAAAACTTATATGGAGGAATTTTGTAAAATAGATTTCATTTTTGAATTCGGAATATCAATTATAGCTTACGGTGAAATTTTGGCATTGTTCTCAAAAACATCAATTTTTTATGAATAGTGACACCACTAAGTGGTAGTTAAATAACTGATTTTTCGTTTAAATGAAATATTACCACTTATGTGATTTGATTTTCAAAAATACGACATACATGTATGTCATTAAGAAGTAAAATGTGGGTCAATTAGATTAAAATAATTTTTTGGTGAATAGTAACTTTTATGTTCTTAATCGCGATTAGAGGTAATTAGTGTAGTTTAAGGTAAAAATAATATTTTAATAATATGAGATGAGCTTGACACTTGTCCTACTCCAATTGGATGAGTCATGGACGACCAAGACAACCCATGGGTCAACTTGGGGACCCCGTGGAGCCACTTTAGTTGTAAAATGACATTAATATATATTTATTTAATGTTAAAGTAAAAAATGAAACAAACATGAAATATTTTACTAAAACAATTTTTACATGGGGTTATACAAGTCATATTTTTGACTATAAATATTCAATGGAAAGATAAAAATATTTTCTACATCATAGTATTTTTTTATAATTCTTAGACATTATATAAATTAAATTATTTATGACATCATTATGATGCAGTGATGACCTCATTATTTAACGATTTTAATAAAATGAAAAGATAATGTACAATCCAAGGCATACACTTGTCCAAAGACTATTGTATGGGTATATTTATAACCCTTATCACTTTATCCACGAATTATATAAGTTTGGGACCTTTAGAATCCGAAAAGCATTGTATAATAATGTAAAATTTCCTTACTTTCCAAAAGTGCCCCTCCTCTCCTCTTATAAAAGGCCCCCACCTCTACCACCTCATTCACACTTTCCAGTAATTTTGGCTCGGCCAACCTCTTCCCAAATACTATCCCAACATCCCCTTTTACTCCTAGAAGCCTAACTTTGGGCATAACTCTTCCCAAGGAAGCATTTGGCTCAAATCAAAAAGAGTTACCCGATTTTGAGGTAATGTCTTCTCTAATGTTGTTTTGTTTTATTTTTCTTCTCCAACCCCCTAAACTCTATTTATTCATTTCTTTTGTAACAACAACAGTATCCTAAATATACTAGGATGTTGTTATAAGAATGATTCGAGCTACAATTACACACACCTACATCTAATGGTTAAAGAACATACGGTTTCTGTGGATGGCGAATTTCTGCCTCACGAAACGATGATTGTTCAACACTCATATAACACCTTCAAAGGTGTCAATTAAGGTGTAACTATATTTATATATGATATATAATATGTTTATGTTTTACTTATGCTTCTGTATTTCTCATTTATGGCATACTTTATGATTTACATTATGGGTAAACGCGATAATTACATTTTAGGAAGTGCGGACTACCGCCCCCTCAAAGTGATTTGAATCGTTAATGCCATATGTGGGATGTATAAATGATGGAGTAAATGGTATTATAAACTATATTATACTGTAATTATATTATAAATTTATATCATTATGATTTAATTCCATTAAATACGAAATAGAAATGAAAGTAGCGTTCATGCGTACGTACGGCTTACCGTCTCCATGAACGGTGCATTTCATTTCTTACCTCTAAATGTTACGTAATATTATAAATGAATGTATATACTGGATAAATATGATATATATGACATCTAAATCATGAATATAATTATGGATATAATTGATATTCTACCACCTAAACAACTTGTAATTATAAGAAGTTTATTGTGACTCAAGTACCAAAGATCGACAAAACGACCGTTATTAACTTAAATAATTACATAATGTTCATATCATTGTAATAAGTGATATAAAAAGGATAATGAAATTGAAAATGGTTCTTAATAAGGTATATTTTAACTCTAGTTTATTATTCAGGAGGTTAAAGAACGGTTGAGTCAATTCAGACACGAGGTAAGGGAATTTCTTAACCCAACTTCCATTCTTTGGGTTAATCTCCTACTTTCAAATTATGTCATGATATTATTATGTATTTTTTTGTATTTTTTTACTTTATTTATGTGTACCAATAGTGAATACACATAATAGATCTATTTTATTTTAAAAATGATCTTTTTAAGGACTTCGTCTGAATCTCCTTTCATTGAGGCATATTTGGTTTTATACACAACTTTCTTTTATACGGTGTATAAACCCTTTTTACTTTTACGTTTATTCAAAAGGAATCTTTTTTATACGAAGCTTTTTACTAAACGACAAAAGGGAATGTTTTTATTTCCATACTTATGCGGCGACAATGACTTCTCCACCACCGTGACCATTATTTGAGTTTCGGCTTCCTCTACAAGCCATCTTTTTTTTAATGAAAAATAAATACAAAGTTTTAACTTTCTTTTATTTTGGTATTGAAAATGGTTTTGAAAGCGTTTTTATTATATCAATGTGTTGTATTGATATCTTGTGATTGAAATGTGGAAATGTTATGTTTCCTTTATGCATGTTTTATGTGATACGATTATGTTATGGTTTATGATATGTTTAAACCTATTCATATGAGGAATTTATTGGACTTAATAATTGACGGGTGGAGCCCGCTATAGCTCCTCGATGCATCGGTAGGTCTCATGAGACAACTAGACGTGGAATTGGCCGAGTCCCTTTACCAATTTGATTTATGGTTTTGGACGAGGCCATAATCATTTTAGACGTCTTGGCCGAGGCCTTGACAAAATGTTTCAGAATGTCTGTCATTATACATTCCCTCATTATGAAAGAGGTTATTGATATTGCATATGATTATTCGACCAGTAGAATATCCATGTGAAGAAGTGAATGGCATTATCTCATTTTACTTTTTCCATATTATGTTGATGTTCAAGATTAAAAGGCTTTTGTTTTAGTTATACATTGCCTTAAATTTTTATGTTTATTTATGAATGCTTCCGCAATATTGTTATCCTTTCTGAGAATCTGAGCTCACCCATTTCAATGTGTTAATATTTTCCAGGATGTGAAGAAGTATTTTATGAATGACCTGTAGGGATTGAAAGAAGAGGATATGAGTGTGGACTATATAGACTTTGTTATTGTCGTTTTTCACTTTATGATGTAATGTAACGTTTACGAATGTATCTAGTGTTTCCAAGGCTACTAAACTAATCGGTTTTTCGAGACTTGATCTTTTGTGATCATGCCAATGTTACGAAGTAATTCACCGACTCTGGGTAGCTGGGGTCGGCGCGTTACATTAAATCTAAAATATATTCCATAATAGAATTTTACTTTTCAAATACATTAAATGAATTTATATTTTTCAATATATCACCATAGGATCATTTTTATGATGATTTAGACAATGATATTTTTTTAATTAAATATATAATTTTTATAAAAGTTAATTATATAATTATATTACTAAAATCGATAAATATCATTTTGAAGAAAATAGATTTTTAAGAATAAAAAGTATGTTCTAAAAAATAAGTGCTTATTTACTGAGAATTAATCAATAAATTTGTATTTATTTAGAAATTTATATATATGTTCACAATAAATTTTATCATTTTTACACATGATAATTCAATAGATATATTAAAAAATCCATATTCAAATAAATATACATAATGGTTATTTTAATCACAGTGTTTTGTGATTTACATGTTATACAATATAATGTTATTCTTTTAAAATCATGGGGTGTTACATTCAACCCCCACCATATTAAAAAATATTTTCTCTGAAATGTGAACATGTGTTAATTAATCAATGGATTTAATTTTGAAAATCCCATTCATGAAATTACACATCACAATAATGGGTTAATAAAACTTTCTCTTTATAGGAGAGAAAGGTAAGTACGGCAGTCCTCTATGATAATACATAACTAGGTTTAGATGTCATTAAATATTTAGGAATTGAAAATATAATCATATAGGAGAAATATAATTTACAAATAATTTTTGAGTGTTAAATAGTTCATTGATCAAAAGAAATGGAATGATCATAAAAATGTTAATCACCACATGAAAATTGATTAATTGTAAAAGATGGTAATCAGAAAACAAATTATTTCAAAATAATTATCCCAATATATGAGGAATACTTTTACTACATAGACTAAGAATTTAAAGAAATATAATTAATTTGTAAGAATAATTTCATCCTTTAATCACATTACAGAAAAATATAATCTCTTTCTCCATATGATCAATATTTTAGATGAATATATTTTACGATGGAAGAAAAAAAATCAACTCTTATTGAAACACGTAGTTTAGGAAATGTTAAATAGGTATTCAAAAATTCTTTAGACATTAAAAGAATCAAAATGTTTGTGACAAGGTAATATAATTTACAAAATCAATAAAGCTTCATATGATGAAATAAAACATTCGTATCTAAATTATATGAATAGATCCCAATGTTCAACATTGATATATCTTAAAAATTATTCATAATATTTCCCACCAAGTTGGAAACCCAAAATTTTAGAAGATTATGATTATATATTCTACTGAGATTAATTTAACACTTATCAATTATCATCATTAGTCACTCATAATTTGTTGTACCCAAAAATTTATATACCCTAATCATATAATCTGTAAAATATGCTAATCATTTCCATAAATAACATGTATCACCATTAAAAATGTATATGCTCCCAAAATATTACTCAAACTATATAACTCACATTTAATTCATTAATATTTTGTTTACCTTAATCATATAAGGTTCCCAAAATAGATACCTTCTTCTGAAATAACATTAATCACTTAATCTCCAAATCAATTTTAAATTTTATTGTAATCTACATGATAAAACATATGTTTCATAAATACATATAATAATTATCTATTAAAAAATTTAAGTAAAAAAATAAATTCATAATGAATAGGACATCACATAGGATACTGGTAGGTGTTTCACCCTTATAGCCCTTCGGTTGTTGGTCCAAGCCCCACAAAAATTCTAGATGCGATTGGTTAACACTTTGTCCACATGTTATTCGTTTACAAAAACTATTTTAATAAAACTAATATAACGTTCCCATAGACTTGATGAACAACCTAAAAAGTATCCTTAATAATCTATAATCATATAAATGATAAATCATCTTAATAATTTTAAACATATGTCTATAAAGTGAAAGGCTCATTCTTACTCATATAATTTTTTCACATGTTAAACTAAAAGGTTATATATACCTAAAAAATCTATCAAACCACAATAAATGTATCAATTCTTACTAAAATTATAAATAAATAAAATAGTATTACTATTTTTAGACTTATGATCGTGATCATATCAACAACTACATCATAAATCTTGAATCCCTATATGTAAAAATATTAATCATTCAACATTCTTCACAATCCATTAATTTTACTTTTCCATATTATTCATTAATACTTCATTCCTAAAAAATGATATTAATATTACCATTTTATTGAAAAATATCAAAACATAGTCCAATATATAATCTATACCTATTATATTAATTTATAAGTTTCCTCGTATTTAATTGTATTGGCATTAAGAGTTTCTAAATATTTATTTATACAGTCTTGTTGATAATATTCTATATATTTTCCCCCTTTGAAAACTATTTTTCATAATTCCCATACCCCCCTAATTTTACATATTCAATTGATACTTTGGGAAGAAACATATTCTCACTCATGGAATTAAATTACTGTGTCCTTTTTCTATAGAAGATTATTTCTTTATTCCCTCTCGTACTACATACAAAACAACTTCCCATTATTTTAATACATTTTCATGGGTATTTTTCCTATAATATAGACACATAGTTCATTGAATATTTTTTTTACCATTATGATATATATTACATAAAATCACATAGATATTCCTTTATCTGTTATTTTTTTCATTTGGATACTCACATAGGTTTATGTTTTTAATCATAACTTGTGATAGTAGGTTTATAATAACTATAAGAGTTTTCAATTAACTTCCAATTAAATTAAGTTTATCATTAAAATAACCACTAAATATTCCATTAAATACATAGTTAATTTGGTTCCTAATGGATCCATGCATTTACTTAAACAAAAATGTTGATGTGATTATATTAATAAAATAATAATAAATAAACATACTATGAGGTTAAATAGATAGATATCCATAACCATGTTATATTAAACTCTTTAATTTATCTAAAATTTCTATATTTCTACATAAAAAATGAACACCTATGGTTATAAATGAATTTTAAATTATATGTGAATAAAGACATATCCTCTAAAGTTATCTATACCCTTTATCGGATAACAACTTTAAGGAACCAGCCATAAACATTACATAATTATTAGTTTCTAGTAAAGGATTCATTTTCATTTATTCAAAATGATAATTTAGGATTAAATTTTTAGAGAATTATGTCATCACCCTTGCATAAATATGTATTAAACCACAATCACATGAGCCTCAACCCAGTTAGAGAGGTATCCTTAAGTGCATCCACAAGACCCAGGTTCAAAACCCGGTAGAGGCATATTTTCGGGTACTGTAGCATTACTATAGAAGGCAATGTAGTAGTACTGTAAGAGATTATACACTGTGTGATACTGTAGCAGAACTATAAACTATATAGGTACTGTAGAAGACTGTACACTGTGCAGGTACCGTAACTGGCACTGTAGCAGTTACTGTAGCGGGGTACTGTTTGGTACTTTAGTAGATGGAACTATTCACATTAGGCCACTAGTTTGGGATTGGAGTCTTTATGGATTTCAGGCCACCTAGGCCTTCAGGTCAGTAGGGATTTAATGCCACATTTAAGGCCTTCGGGCCACCTCAATTACATTGGGCCACATGCAGTTTCCCCAGACACACTTCAAAAAATTAGCAGCCCCAGAAGAGGATTCAATGTAGGTGCACTAACTAGAGGAGAGCCAAATGGATTTGTCATAATGAGAGTGTATGGATATGCCATCGGGACCATCTTGTGATTGCACGATAAGCCTATCCAAACGACCATGCGATAGTGGAGATCTAATATCATGATGCAAATGCTGGGGAGGTGCAATTCCTTGTAGATATTCAGGTTGATGTTTTTTAAGACCTTCGGGTCATGTAATTTCCTAAGCATACATGCCATGTAATCTATGAGCCTATGGGACTTGTAAGGGTTCCACCTAATCCCTTTAAAGGTGTGTTATAAAAAATCAAAAAAAATATGAAGGCCTTTTGTCCATTTGGGTGTTAGACCCCGAACTGGAAATTTTCACTTATTATCGATTTTCCATACAAAATAAAATCTTTTAAGATATAACATGTTTTCTTTTTATGATACTTCTTCACAATTTTCATATTTACCTCATCCTTGTCTATATTAATTCTTAAAACCTTTCCAAAAACATATTAAAAATTAATAGCAGAACAAAAATATCATTCTGTAACATAAAAAGAAAGAAATAAACCATTACTCTATGAATACATATAAAATTTTTCTTTTTTCAAAATGATGTTTGGGATCAAAATAAACATTTTTTACTAAAGAAATAAACTTTTTATTACAAATATTTTTATAACACATTTTATAAGAATTAATAATGTAAAATAAAATTCATAATGTTTTCTTTTATATCACGAAAATCCGATAAATACATTTTTTCAAAGGTATATGTTTGTTCCCTTAAAAGTATTATATAATTTCCATTAAAAATGTGATAATTATATTACCTTTTAAAATATTAATATTTATATAAAAACAATTTAAATAATATATAAATGATGTTGGTAACATGGGACAACAGTTTGTACATCAAACCTACAAATTTAATAGCTAATATGATCGATTTACACACCCAATGATTTGGCGGACCACTACAGGCCTACTCGGTTTTGGTTTATAACAGAACCACCCATGATTGTTTAATAATCTAACCACCCATACATGGTTTATAATAGAACCACCCATCATTTTTTTATTATTGAAACAATCATCATCATAAAAATTTACCTATAACTATAACATAATCATAAAAAATTTATTCATTCATTGTCATCATTATATTCCCAAAAAATATTTACCGCATCCATGAGAAAAAAATTACTATATATTTAAATATCCTTTTCATTTAGATTTTTTAAAATAAATAGATTATAAGTATGGGGGATTCTTATTTTAATAAAACATGGAATATTATAAATTATGTTAAATATAAAATAGTGATTATTGTGGATGGAAATGTCTTTTTCATCATATCAATTAAAATAGAACATCACTTTTTATTTTTTAAGAAATTAAAAATATTTAATATAAAATAAAAATAACATCCCATTAAAAAAACATGGAAATAAATTAAATAGATACAAAAAAATTACATTTTTAATTCACTTATTTATATATAATTAAATAGATAAAATATTATAAAAAATATTTAAAAATGAGAACCAGAGTTGGTAGGGAATCATTAAAAGAATATTTTTTAAAAAATAAAGCCCATTTCCTTGCAGCTAACACAACACATACAATATTTATATTCATAAATTCTAAAATAATAATAATTATTTAATTACTTAATAAAATTTATAATTTTAATTATTTATTTGATTTTATTTAATAATATGATATATAGAATTACATAATCAATTAATTTCACATTAGATATTTTAATGATATTTAGCTCATATGTCCAACTAAAATTTTGTAGGTTTACTATGATTAAAGGGGTAATTACTCCATCATATAAAAAATAAAAATTTTCATAATTATTATTTTTTACATCAATTTTAAATTTAAAAACAACTATGAAATGTGTTTATTAAAAATTAATTGTGGTACACTCATGGAGACGATAGGTCATACATATGCATGGGTAATATTTTTATTCTCTACTCCCACTAAGGAAAAAAGGTAATATTATTTTATATTTTAATATTTATAATTATATCATAATTTCAGTATTATTTTTATAAGTACATTTATATATATTATCAATGTGACGTGGTGATTAAAAATGAATTGCATCACTTATTAGAGGCGGTATCTGGCACGTACTCATAGAAGATGTTATAATTTTTCAGTGAATGGAAAGGTATAAAAGAAAATGTAATATTATATTTTAGTAACTATAAATAAATAATGAATATAACATATACAAATACACATTAAACCCATTAGTACAACCAGCTATGAGAGGTGGTGATGAAAATTGATTTTCATTGGTTCTTTATTCGGTAGTCTGTCGTACACATGAACGATGTTTTCATTTCACATTTAATAAAATAGAAGATGGATGATGGTGTTTAAATTACAATAATAAAATCTTATTATATATATGAGACATCTATTTTTAATTTCAACATATTTTAATAATATTTTTATGATGTATAAGATGAAATGAAAATAAAAGGTTTAGTGAAGAAATACACCTCTTCTTTAGACAACCACCTTTCATTAAAACCTTTAAGACCCATAAGGATGAAATTATTTATTATATAAGACTTATTTAATTTGGTTATGGATATTATGAAGGGATTTAGGTAGGTCTTGTATTAAAAAAAATATTTTTAGGTGTTAGGAAAAGAGGATAAGTGGTGACTATTTATACAAAAGTTAAGGGGAAATTTTCTAATATTTAAATATATTAAATTAATATAAATATATTTTCATGTTTATATAGATCCAAATATGTAATATATTATTATAATATGACAATTATTCAGAATAATATCATAAAATTAAAATTTTACAAGTTTAGAAAAAAAAATTACCCTTATTTTTGAACACTTGTTAACCCTTTTAGATAAATAACATGATAATAACGATTTTTCAATTCAGTGATCCATATTGTTATTAAAATGATGATTGGAAAATAAATAGAACATGTTTGATATTAAAATATATATTAAAATCAATTATATGAATATATTATTTTCACAAATTTTAAATCTTTTAATAAAATATTATTTGTTATAGAACATCATTAATGTCAATATTGTAATATTAATTTGATTTGACATTAAAAACACTATGAGAATGATGGCATTAGAATATATACCTTTAAAACATATGCATTTAGTTTTTTATCTAAACATGGAAACAAAACAATTATTTCAAATTATACTAATTTTAATATGATTAAAAGAATTTATTTTATTTTTCTATTAATTAAATAAATACTACATTGGCATTGTGTAAGCTTTTAAGGTAATTATTTCATCACTAATAATTAGAGATTTTTTAAACCCAATTAACCCTTTGATTAAAATATCCTACAACTACACTTTAATCACCCTTAATTTCTTCGGTTCCATAAGATATGTTAGAATGGAAATAGGATTAGTTCCCAGAAGTAGATCAATCATAAGCTCCAATACTCTTATGGGGGAGAACACTAAGATATTAAAAAGAAAAAAAAAATCCAAAAAATGATAAAAATATATAGAAAACTATTATCATTCATCTCTTACATAAATACCTAATTCAATAATGCAAACTAGTAAAAGATATTTCTAGCTGATGGTTCCAATAATCTTATTTCACCTACATTTACATTATAGTCTCCTCTAAAAGGATTCTCCATGTTATATTCACCAGTAAAATTGACCCTTTGGGGATGACAGTCGATGTCATAAATAAAAAATTTCATCCAATCCATACACATTATTATATCATAGAAATACATATCATGTATAGAGAAGTCCCATGTCAACTTGAATCCACCAACAGTTATAGAAAATGCTTACACATCAAGTAATGTCCCACGTGTTGTTTTTAATCATTTTTCGTGGCTGGAAATTCGATTTCTGCCTCCCCATATTTCTTTTATCTTGAGAAAATATCCATTCCTAGGTGTCTTTTGAGCCTTTAAACACTTCCATTTAATTTTATTTAGTAATTTACCATTATGGTAGTTGCGGTGTGACTTACGGGGTATGGATTATCCTTGTCTCTTCATATCATCATGTTTCCATCCATGGATTTTAAGGGATATCATTGGTAATGATGGATATAATCCCCATATTATTAAATATTGATTCTAGGTTGAGTTCCCATATCTTCTACACTTTAGTTTTTTTGGAATGTCCTGTTGTAGGATTTTTGCATTTGTGAAAAAATTTAGGTTGTTCTGTTATGATTTCTAAACTTGAATAACCTTAGATTTATTGATTTAAATTCAATTGTTTGATTTTAATTAAATTTATTGAAAAATCTTTCAATTGGATCAATAAAAACCCAATACCATTGTATTAGATGATTTGTATTTCATTTGTCAAAAAATTGGAAAAAATCCATGTTCTATTGAATTACATTGTATTAGTGAAATTGATAGAAAATTTTGGAATTCAAATTATGTATTTTTATTAAATTAATTTCAGAGTTATATTTTATAAAAATCACATAATTGTTTTGATAGAAACCGAGATATTTTATCATGAAAGTACATGATATAATTGAAAACCCATTTATCCTTTTAAATGAAAAATTAGTACTTCTGAAAATGGAGAATAGGATTAATTGTATTTTAAAAAGTTTTAAAATAAAAAATCCATCATTAATTGTATTAGAGCACATGAAATTCATGACAGTTAGTGTGTTATTGGGATAACACTACTTTGAATCATTATAACTGAAACAAAACATAGTGTAGTAGGTCACATCCCTAATGGGATGGTGATGAGTCACCTTTATACAATGTTAGAGGGACCTGTGTATTCACATATTATTATGTACACAGTTATGTCTTTGAGGATCCTGTATTCTGGAACTATAATAGCTTTTATAATAAAACCATGTTTCTCAGCTGTTTATATTTGAGATATAAATGCATGCTAATGTTTTCAAACAGTTTTAATGCCTTCTGAATTTATATAAATATTTTATATAAATATTTTATTAATAAACTTTTTTAATATATTCTCATCATTTAAAATGTAAATAATTATTTTTTTAATTATTCTATAAACTACCATAGATATTTTTTAAAATTTAAAGCGTTATTTGGTAAAATAAATGATGGTATCTTATTACGGAATCTATGTTGATACACTACTGAGATTTTCTATCACACCCTACCTGTTCTATCTGGTGTTTTTATATTATATTCTTCTAGGTTCAAGTAGTGTATAGTTCTTCTTAATTGTAGTAGCAATTAATACTTGGGGATTAGATAGTGGTGTATATTGGGAATTGGGTTTTAATCTTGTTTTATAGTACTTTTGTGTAGTTCATGGGTTGTTTACTTATTTGTCTTTTTGTAAAGTAATCCCTTTGGAGTTTTATTTTGTATGCATAATTAATATTTTACAATATTTTAAAATTCTTGTGGTAAAATCATTATCACTTTCATATTTAATTATTTCTACTTCTAATATCTAACTCGTGGGGATTGGGAATGACCTCCAAGCATTGCTGATACCCAGATTAAGATTGGATGTCCCCATAGAAAAATATATTGTCACTTATTACTTGATTTCCTTACATAAGATATCAAAGGGGAACCCAACATTAGCATGACCTACCCAAATTATGAAATATTTATTTTTTCATATTTTATTAGTTTTTTCAAATGAATTCTTCGAAACTTTTAGTTTTAGAATCCATATTATTATCACAAAATTATTATGGTCAATGTATATAA
Organism: Viscum album; assembly: GCA_963277665.1. Lineage (NCBI taxonomy): Eukaryota > Viridiplantae > Streptophyta > Magnoliopsida > Santalales > Viscaceae > Viscum > Viscum album. The sequence goes on along the minus strand of OY728145.1, from coordinate 2,102,072,461 downwards.
TTTTGAAACTCTTTACAATACCCAATGGTTTTTGTTACTCACCCAAAATAGGAGATAAATATATCCATAAATATCTTAATACATCATATGAATATATTCCATGAACACTTCATGTAAATCCACAGAGATACATAAGATTGAAAAACATCACATGAGTAATCGTGGAGTGATAGATAGCTAACACAATTCACCTTTCTAGAAAATATATAACCTCTAGGATGGTAGGTGATCCAACCTAAAGTTCCTTTACACATGGATACCTAACTTGAGAGATTTTTCAATTTATTATAACTTTAATACATTATATGAATAATCTAAATTTAATAACTATTCTCAAGATCATAATAGAAATTATAAACTGATGTCAAGGTATAATAAAAAAAATATGGAATCATACCTAATATTATATATAGGGATTTAAATACTAGAATAATTTTATTTTTTTTATTATAAATCATACATAATATTCTAATTTCATAATTAATTTACAAAAAATTAATATTAAATTAATTGATAAAATAAATATATATTTTATTTATTTTTTAAAACCATATGGTAACTAATTATGAACTATGATTAAAAAATGATAATTATAAACATTTTATAAATTATAAATAATATAAAAAATTTATTAATCCTTTTATTATGAAATATTTCATGTTTTATTTATATATAATTTATATGATATTTTTTGTATGATAATCATTTGACAATTCAATTTATATTATATGAACATTTTATGTAGACAAAATATTTTACATTCTAAAAATTATTAACCATTTTTAAATTTCACATTATGATATATAAATAATACATTTCATTTTTAGATCATAAGACAATGAATATAATTTTTTAAAAAAATATTTAATTATTAATATTTAATATTTTGGAGTAAAATGTTTCATAAAAAATTATTTAAATTATTATAAAAATTTTATATTTAATTAATTATCTAATTAATTTCTTATAAACTAAATATTCCCAATAATTAATTTCTCATGATTTATAAAAATTTTATAAACTATTAAAATAATTAAAAAATTAAAAAATTAGTTTTTAAGAACATACTTTATTCCTATAAATATCTATATTCTCTATAGTGGTATCATACCATATCCCTTGCAAAAGAATTTGTGTAATCATAACCTACCTTAACCATTATTCATAAAATCTATATAAGGGTATTAATATTAAGAATTAGGAATTGTGTAAGAGTAATTCAATGAATACACTTACACATTTCATCTACATAATGGTAACTAAGAGGTTACATTTACAAAAGCAGTTTATATAGAGGCATTACCTTTATGCCTTTAGCTTGTATAATTGTGACATATAGGTTACCATTAAATTAATTATCTACATAATATTATAACCATTACATAAATGTTTTACATAATGTTAAATCATATTTACCTTTATATAGCTCATGTAAATATTTCAAATGAGAGAATCCATTAGAAAAACACCATACTTAATTTCCAATTGTGATTTTCTAAAAAAACTATTCATTCGCACATGTTCAAATCTATAAAAATCCTCTCTTGGTTACCATTGGTGAGATTTATTATCATATAATGATCATTACTAGTAAAATAAGTTTCAAAAAATAGTTAATTCTATCTTCATGAATAAAAAATGTAATATTTCCAAAATGACAAATGTAAATAGAGTACTATTATTTCAGTAGTTACAAAATCATCCATATTCTTTTAACTGATAAAGTATGTTTGATGTAGGTCACTATCATAATAAAAGATTATTATTATCCATGATAGTGGAGAATGGATGAATGATCCATTATTGCAACAAGATGATACCCAATTATTTAATGGGGTACTAGAACCATCAATAAGAGATGATAAACACCTTTAGATGAAGAAAGTTTTAGGAACATTGGATGAAACCGACGATCGTAAATTTTTCAAAATATTGTGATCTACACACCCATGCCCGTAGAAGTGATTTTATCTATTATATAGAAAATAATGATAAAACACACTATTAATGAACTCATTAACAAATTAAAATATTGAATAAAAATGTCTTTTGTTTGATTCAAATGAATCTTTATGGGAGTGAGTGTGCCAAATGATGCATCACATTCAACAATTTTTATAATAATCTCATGTATAATATATATATATATATATATCCATGAATCATATGGATGATAAATAAATGTTCACTATATATATAATCATATACTACATATATATAAATATATATACATTATATATCATATTCATGTGTACATGCATCTCATGCATGTTTATTTTAGTTCACATCAAACAAATGCATGAGATTAATGTTAGTGACATGAGTGAAAGAGATATATATGAGATAGAGTGAAAGGATTTGGATTCATATGCAAAATGATCAAAAAATTATAGGGTATAACTCTCTAATACAATGCACATCAAGGTGATATCCTGAAAATTATCAGTGAAAATATCGAAGGAAATATTAAACATTTATTAATGTAATGCATAAATCATGGAAGTATAACTCCACAATTTATTAAAAACCCTATGAAGGAAATGATGATGTTACTAACATAGTATTTTAAAATATTTTTTATATTAACTAATTAAAATATATATAGATATATGTGGACTTCATAAAAAAATTAATATATAGGCATTGAAAAAAAATATAAATGATACTCCTTTTATAATTTAATATAAAAGAATCAGTTTTTGAAAAAAAAAATTATTTTAATAAAATGTCCCTAGTGGATCTTAAAAACAGAATTATGGAATTTTAAATGATTATTTACTGATATATTCTCATAATATATAATAATATGTATGAAATTTCATTCAAATACATAAAAACTATTACTGGGTAAGATTATTTTGAAGATGAATAAGGAGATGAGTTTATGCCATTCCTCAACTCTATTATTTATGTTGGGAAAACAAAAAATAAAATTTTAACACTGTGTTTTACATATAGGAATATAAATAGTTGTGTTGGTAATTTCTTGAGAATGTTTTATATTGATGGATATGAATGTGAATCTCAAAAATATCCTTTCAAGAAGAAGAAATAAACAAACATTTAAAAGGGAAGAGTGAAATTTTACTCAAAATAAGATTCCAAATATGAATTTGAAATCATGGAAATATAATACTATAAATTTAAACCATGATATGTTCTTAATTATAATGGATAAAAAGTTTATAATCTTTTTTTACATAATCTAAAATAAACTACAACATTGTACTATATTTTAATTACAAGGTTAATCCCACTATGAATATGACATCATGATTACTAGGCTTTAAAATAATTATAGGATATTTAATTTTTTTTTCAAAACCATAAATAATAATTTAATCTTATACCTCTTTTTATTATTGTTTCTATATTTGTACTGTAGTGTATAATGCTACTATACCGTATATAGATGTGTTTGACTTCATTACATTAACATGTATTAATGTACCATGTCGGCCCTATTATAGTGGAGAGAGTTAGTAAAATGGATCCCAAAGTTAGGAATGGGTCATTTGGTCCCCAAAACCCTAATTTGAGGAGTAGGTGAAACCCCTCAGAAACCTTAGTCACCTCACCACAATGCTTGAACAAAAAAATGCATTTTTATTATGGGCCTCTAGAATCTTACAAATAATGATCCATAATTTTATCTACTATACCACTTGAAGATTTATATCAAAATTTAACTCCATAAATTATCCTATATTATTCTTATATATTTCACCTCTCTTGATTTTTTCACTATTTAAGTCAAACTAAGGCACAACATCACCCAACGGTCTCAAAAATCAATTTAATTTTAAATATATTTGTTAGATTATAAGTTCCTCATTTATATTTTAGTGTTAGAAGCACATCGTGTATCAATCCTCTAATAGAATAGAAATTAAATTGATTAAACTTTTTAATTAAATGAAATATTGGGTTCTAAATAAGATTTTTTTTATTTTGACAATGACCATATAATAAATTTCCATCTTCTTTTCAGTTTAACTGCTCTATTAAGTTTTTAGCTAAATAATACCCTTCTCAAAATATTTTAAAATTTTTATTCCTTGATGGTTGATACTATCAACACCAATGGATACATAGATAACCAAATTACAATACATAATACACATATAAACACATAGACTATGGTACCCCACTTTCAATTAACATCACCTATGAGGTTATAATCAATATATAGCAGTAATGAATATAATTTCATAAAGCACTGATATTCAAAATTTATTCCTTTAAAACAAATTAATACATACTTCACATCCTCCCAATGTTATTTTACTATGTTATACATACACCATATCAAAACTAGGATTACATGTGGAATATCAGGTTGGGTTATAAACTATATCAGAGAATAATATTTGGAAAAAAATTTTATAAAGAAAATTTTCCATATACTCAAAATTTTATTATAGATTTGGTTCATTCATCTTAGATAACATATAATGGTGGTATAGGGGAATAGTTTGACATCTTATCCCTGGTTAACTCAAAACAAATCAAACTCGATGGTTGCATAGCCTCGAGCACACAACCATATATTCCAAACACTTCCAACTAGTAGTGAGGATCTATGATTGTACTGTGGGGAGACTATAACCTCATGGTTAGAGTGTATCACATTAGTGAAAATATAGATAATCAGTATAAATGTAACAATAATTGAAATAATATAGTTAAATAACCTAAATAAAAACCCATATTGGAACAATATACAATATCATCTAAAAAAGATCATTTCATGATACTGTAAAAAGGGTAGATCAAGAATACATGGAATAATGTATAAAGTAACATAAATAGTATGAAAAATAATAAAAAGACCCAAAAAGTATTTCTCTATGTACATCTAGAGCATTGTATTAGTCATGTTCTCATAATATCCCATGATACAAGGAAATAAATCATTCATATCTTGGTGTTAACAATTATCCCGACCTGCATCCATAAAGACTATTTGGGTTCCAATCATGGCCCGAACGGGGTGAGAGTAAAAACTTGTAGTCCATTATCAATGGGTTCTAAAATAATTCCATCCTTTGATTATAAACTATAACAGTTCTTTAGTATAACATGTTATGTTATACGAAGAATGTCTCATATAAAGTAGATCAACACTATAAATAATAAAAAAGGGAAGTATATAATGGGAAAATAACTTCATTTGAAATTAAACTATGAAAATAACTTTAATATTTTGTATAAACTAAATATATTGATATATTTTTACATGTATGGATTGATAACCGATATCAAACTCCATGGAATCTTTCTCAAGTACAAGGAACCCATCCAAGGATAACTCGGTAAAATGTAGAACTACAATGGGCCAAAAACCTGGGGGCCATGAATGAGGCATATAAATTTCATTTTATATAATAGGTTAAATGAGTACATACCATGATCTTCTTCATCAGTTCCATACCATGTTATCCATCATTGGTTCCATACAGAACTACCCATTATTACTTCCATACTATGATTTTCATCATCAAGTGTGTAATATGATTTCAATGACATATTAATGTAATTGATTAATTGTAAATATTTAGATAAATAATCATGATGAAATATATTTTCCATATCATCTCACAATTTCCATTTAACCCATTCATTTGACTTTTAATTTATATATGAAAAGGTATCAAGAGATGTGTTCAACCTTATGAAAATCATTGTAAATATCTACACAACCTTTACTAACCACTGTAAAGCTCTACACACTGAAACGATGGGGTATATTAGGAGAAGGAATTTAATTTAACCCACCTGTAGTTTAATCCTTTACCATTATCAGCCTCAGATTGCAGCTTAAATGGAATAAATTGGTGGAACTGGGAAAACTCTATGAAAATAGGGCATATAAGTTCACATATAATAACAGACAAGGAGGTTTCATAACATATTAAAGGAATTAAGTGGATTAAATAACATACCAATGTTGATCCAGTGAGATAAATGATTATTGAGTTAGATCTCAGATGAAGGAGTAGCCCAATGCCTAGGTTGGAGAAGAATATGGGAGCTCCCATGTTCTTCTTCCTTGAATGATTGAAAAATAAGAAAATATGAATGATATTTAAAATTATTTAAGGTAAATATTGTAAAAACACACCACCCACAGTATCTACATAATAAAATGAGGTTTATTCCATAAATTCCCCCTTTATAGGTTCATTTTAAACTATTTATAGTGTAAATACCATTTCCACTACAAATCATTAATTAAAAAAGTAATTTGTCTATAGAAAGACTCCTCATCTGTTGTTACATAACTACTCGTAATAAAATGTGAAAAAATAGTATTTGGAATCAAAATGAATAGTATTTCTAAATGAAGGTAATATTTTACAACCACCCCTCATTAAAAAAATCATCATTGAGTTTCCCTTCCTATTGTGGTCAATCATCATCTTAAAATATCTATATCCATATAGTACACACATCAGCCTCTCACTCATAGGTCTCATCATATACATGACTGTAGTAATACTATACACCCACACTGGAGGAAGTGACCTTCCATGATGATCATTTTCTATTCGGTCAATTATAAAAATAGGATACTCCTAAAAATAATCATCAATAATTTACTTAACCTTATTAGGATAAAGAATATGAGATGAGTCTGAATGATAATGACATAGCTAAGAAACATGAAAATTATCCTGAATATCCCTATATCCCTTAGGGATTTAAAACGGATAATCCATTAGTCTGACCCCCTACAATACCTCAAAACATATTAGTAATTGAGGGGATATCTTTATATACCTTTGTGTCTGTTGATGCCCCAGTCTAGATGATATTTGATAAATGGAAAGATATTCCACCTCAAAATCCATAGGTTGATGGTTCTTATGAGTGTAGTATTTCAACATACAGTGATTTGTATGCATACACTTCATGATAAGTTGTATATTTTTATATGTATCATAAATTATATAATGTCCCATTAGAATTTCACACCCTTCAAATAACCAACTCAAGGTTGAATGAAACAACATTCCATATAGGGCCTCATACGGATCCATCTATATAGTCTCTTGTAATATATTATTTTTAGAAAACTCAAAATGATTCATTCTACAAGAAACCCCAAAAATCAATGACACATGCTTGGATCATGTCATCTAACACTATTATAGTATTCATGGTATGCCATTCAAAATAAGGGTGGTAGGTTGTTCCCAAAATGACCTGTGGACCTAGAGCATTCACCAACCCCTAAAGTATTATAGAAATAAATGATCATATATTTATGATATGATTCTACAAAGAACACTATGATGTATGATAATCTAAAAAATGTAGAGCATCCCAATATCATCCATTAAGAAGGTCCCCCTGATAGGAAAGAATTGTGTCACCGTCATTAGCCTATAAATGACAAGAAATAATATATCACTACCTCTGGGGGATTTTGGTAAGACTATCAGGATGTTTGTAGTGAAATCATCCAATTTCCACTCAATAATGGGAAATGTATTTCACAAGGATGAAAGTCACCAATCGTACACCTTCTCCAATAGATAAGTGGAATATTGTTTAACGAAACCAGCTATCTGCCTGTTCATCACCAACCAAAAATGATATTTTTGAAATTAATGATACATATTTGTATGTCAAGGATGTACTACCAAATTTAATGTAAGATATTCCCACATTAATTCCTCATATAGGAATACAAGAACCAAATAATTTCCATGAATATTCAATATCTCATCATTATTAATGATTCAACCTATATGTGGTCCACCACACATTACACTTTCCTTTAAATCTAGTCCTTTAAGATCAAAAAGCTAACTCAAATTAACTCTATCTAAAAGTGAAGAGGTCACTGATAAATTTATGATCACATGTTTACCATGATGGTATTGTACATCTAAATCTATGTTAGAAAAAAGATAATTATATACCATTTTATATTGTCCCACTAAACTTCTTGTGATTTAGTCTTCATACTCTAAGAATTAGCACTACATTGACCTTCCATGGTATATAAGAAAGATCAAAATTAACGTAATAATGTTATTAAACCCATCATTACTATTTGATATTCAAGTTGAATTATGATAATATGTATTTTATACTTTTTTTTGGTATTTATCCACTCCAAACCACTCTCTATGAAAATAATGTTCTCAATATCGTAAGGCATGAACCAAATTTTCTATCTCATAGTCATGCATTCAATAATTATTATCATAGATCCTCATTTGATGAGACCTATAAGACAAAACTCACTCATCATAGAATTAAAATACACCAATATTGATTCCTAATGTGTCATAATAAACTATATATCCTCTTTCTGACTAATGTAAAATGAAGAGAAACACTGAATTTAGTTTTCTTTTCAACTCCTAAATGTTTTTCATAAATGATAAAGAATGTATGAATTTCACATCCTTATTTTTCATGCCCCTTAGATATGATTCAATGCATGATAAATCCCAAATAAAATTAATTTAGTATCCATTTATTCCCTTGAAGATATATAATCAAACCCATTTCTGAGATACCAAAAAAATTATAGTTCTCACCTTCTCTTAGCCCACAGGCACTCCTAAATCTAAAATAATGTGACCAATGAAGTGGGCCATTTTGATCCAGAAGTGTAACTTTTTGATCTTGTCATAAAACCTATTCTATCTTATTATTCTCAATACGATGTCAAGTTTTTATTCATGACTACATCATGTATATGAATATGTAATGATATATTCCTTGATAACCACTATGAATGAATCATGGTATGGAAGACAAAATAGATTCATCTGGGCCATAATTTTATTTAATATTTTTGTCAAATTAAAAGACACTACCAAATACTTATAAAGGACATATCTTATTTGGAATGTTGTATGAGGTATATCTATAAGTCTTACTCATTCAGGATGATAGTTTAGCCTCAAATAAATCATTGATAAAATTATAAACATTCATAGCTATTTGAAGAGATAAAATATATGAGGTAAAGTGTATGATATCTTAACCATAACATGAATATATTTATAGAAATTCATGCATATCCAAAGGGTCCCATCACCATTCCTGGAGAAAATCATGTGAACCCCATTGTGAAGTACTGGTTCATATAAACCCCTTGTAATATAGGTCCTCCAACTATATATTGTCTTCTTAAATCTCTATAGGATCCTTCCAATTATTAGGAATATACACTGCTGTTTCTCCTAGAATAAGATCAATAGTAAACTGCACCACTCTCTGGAGATATCCCAGAAAAGTGATCAGGGAAGACGTCCGTAAACTGATCCTTCACTAGAGAGAAATATATCTGATTTTTCCCATAATCACTCATCTAAATACTATAAATATGGGTTGTCACACATCTTAGAACATTATTCTTAGTTCCAACTTGACTGTATTAGAAATTCCATTATCTTATGTGAATGTGGAATCTTTTATAAAGGGATGTTAAGGACACCCTCTGGTGATAGTAATGGATATAATCCTGATAAGGACCTAACTAGTCCATATTAAGAATTAAATTAAATCCAATCATCTTAAGGAAGAATGGGTTCCTTAAAAAATATAGCCATCTATCTTAAATGGAATTTCTTACATTGGAGTAAAATTTATGATCACACTCTCAAAAGAGTATCCAGATTTATCACTCCATATAAATTCTCATTTTCATTCCCAATACATTCCACAATTTATATATTTATAATGGATTTTGTGGTTCCTATATCAATTAATGTTGATACAGAAGAAAATTAAATTGGGATATAACCTCTTACTCTTTGAGGCCCAACACTCTACTCCACTATTATTGGATGAATTTTATCTAACCATCCAAATCCACACCCCTAAGATATATCATGACTACCCTGAGTTGGTAAACTATGTTGGCATTGGACATCATAAGTTTGGAAGCACCATCAACGACTAGTACCTCATCCTGATTGAATGCTAGTACTATATATCCCTTCCTAATTTAAAGCTACAAATCCAACTGTAGAACCCAGATTCAGAGTAGTTCCCCTTTCACTAGACACATGAGGAAGGATTTTGTAGAACTGCTAAATATTTCGATCCTTCTTTAGGCTCAACACTCAACTAGTTCCCTATCACACTGATGTTTCATATGTCCCTAATTATGACAGTAATAAAAGACTATTAAACGGCCAGAGTACAAAATTTAATTGGTACTTCACTCGTTATAGGTCTCAAAGTGAATGTTATTGAATCTTGATGATATACTAACTAGTTGTGAAGTTGAACCACTCTTTCCCATATTCCCATCTTCCCTCAAGTTATTCTTAAAGATAGGGAACAAGATCACAATCTCAATTACAATAGTCAATCAGAATATTTTCACCTAATATTATATTCCATGTATGATCCCATCTTGAAAAATAATTTCCCTTGATGGCTCATCACTAGCGTAGATAGGTGAAAATTATTAAGATCTAAGAAATTAAGTGAATAGTCAACAAGTAACATGTCACCCTACTCTAGGTGTAAAAATTCCCTATCTCTTTTAGTAATGAGTGTCTATGGAAATAATATTTCATAAAAAATTGAATTTAAAACCCCACTATATCATGCCCTAGTGATAATCCACAATGATTAGAAAATACCACTATCACTTGAAAGATAAAAAAAAGAATTTAAGTTGTGAGCAGGACCCACTATTCTGCAGGTGTCTTTGGATTATTAAAATCATTAAAAATGGACTCAAATAATAATGCACCAACCTGGGGGGACACCTTCCCCAAAGAAATAAGGAGGATTATTCTATTTAAACACTCATGTAAACATTTACATGGTAGGGGTAGGTCATGGGCTCCCTTTTATGGTCTACATGCACTATATGAAACCCTCTAGAAACTAAGGATTGGTGTCTAGTTTATGTATAATAGGTTACACAACTATTGATTCTTCCAAGGGACCTACTAGTAGGTTAGGTCCCATGACTTCACGTGATTGGTCACCCGCAACTTCTTGTAGTTTTAACTAAGGCCATACCATAATAAGAATTCTATAATTCCAAATGCATTTCTCAATAGGATATACTATTGCGAATAGATATAAGATAAAGTGAATAGTACAAAGCATTCTTTATTAATGATAAACATTGATGATACTATTAATATAAGAATAGGTACAAATACTTTATACAAAATAAGTTCTAAAAATTAAATAGAAATACGTTATCAAAACACTATACTACCTAAGAATCACTAATGTAACCACACAATATTGTGACTAGTGTATTGGTATGATTTTTTGTTTCCAAAAATAAGGGTTCCATTATATTGAGTGTTGATTGAAGGTTGTAGGGGAAAACAACCGTTATGTCATCATTGGAATCCCCATTAAACAAAATTTATATAATGATTAAAACTCATATATATATATATAGTAAGATGAATTTTATATTACTAGGTTATAAATTCATATTCTTTATAAGATGTAATTTCTATATTATGTACCTAAAACCAGTCTTTTGTGTTGGTTCAATTATATGGATCACGAATACTAATTCATATAGGCACACACACTCTTTATATTTCTATTTCCATCCATTTAATTACAACGACTAATGATTCAGAATAGATAACTATAAGTTATTTGGCTTAAACATCCCACAATGTGCTAGTTATGGGGACATTGTCAAGCTATATAGGAGAAATCTATTTATTTTGATGCAGAAAAATTAATAATCAACTATTTTCCTCATTTACTACATGGAATGTAATCAAAATTGTCAACATAATAATCAAGTCACTTTAGAACACTACAGGAAATGTTTGCAATAATGTAGACATGGTATTTCAAATTTATAACTTATAAATCCTAAAGTTCCTATAATGATGAATTAGACAAACAATTCAACATCATATCAGGACAAGGGTAAAAAGTGAATCTATAAAAAAATTATAAAGTTCAAAAAATAGTTTGCATCATCCATTAGTTAATGTAGTACAACTATTATTTGTATAATCAAGAAAAAAGTCCACATCAATAGTAAATTGGCCTCTTCTCATACATTGTTTACCTACACCTAGGAATGAGTTATTACCACTACCTAAATCATCAAAATTTGTTATCTACCATCCAAAATAAAAATGCTATTAAATAAAAATATGATACCACTTTGTGACAGCTCAGACCTGATTCACTCAAAACGTACCAAACACAATGGCTATATAGACCAAACTGTGCTTCCTCATATCACCAAGTCTAATAACTAGCAATGAGTGTCTATGATGGTATAATGGGTCGTCTATACCATCATGGATAGAGTGTACAATAATGGAAAAAAATTGACAAGTATTGATAAAATAATGATAATGGAAACAATGGAGGTAAATCTCCTTGATGAATATAACTAGATTTAAAAATAAATATATAGTATCATATAAAAATATCAATGTCATGATAATGTATGAAGAAGGGAAAACAGTCACAAATAGAATTAGGCATATAGTACCATACATGGTATACAAAGGAATAAAAAGGCCAAAAAATATTTTCTCTATGAGCATCATGGTCATTAGCTCAATCTAGTTCTCCTAAGCTCCAAATATACAAGAAAATTGAGATTGCATAGCTTGAACCTCAAATCTATCTGTACCTATATCAATAAATTATATATTGGTACCAATCAGCATCTCGAACAGGGTGTGAAGAAAAATGAGTAGAAAACTTATAATGGTGTCTATAACAAGTCCAGATTATGGGTATAAACTATAAAAGTATGAAGATATATGAAGGTATGTTATAAAAGTATTGTCACATATAAACTAGTTCACTAATATAAATAATAATAATGAGAAGTCTATAAAAAGAAAGAAACTACATGTGAACAATGAAAATAACTACCATCTTCATCATATGTATCATATATAAAAGATTCATACCTACATGGGACAAGACCCAAGTTCCAATACCAAGGAATCATTTTCATGTCTAGGGATCATGTCCGAGGAGAACACAGAAAAATCTAGACCTACAATGGGATTGAAACCCACGGCCTATAGTGGATGCATCCTAATTTTAGGATATATGATGTGGTCTTTGGTTCCATATTGTGATCTCCCTCATTGGTTCCATGCCACATTATCCATCGTCAGTTCCATACCAAAATACACTTCATTAGTTCCACAAAATGATGTCAATAATCAATCATATAATATAAGGTTTCAACAACATATTAATGTGAATGCCCAAATTTAATCTTTTATATAAATAATGGTGATCCAATAGATTATCCATATCTTATCACTATTCCCTTTTAACCCATTCAACAACCATTTCATTTATATGTGAAATGTTACTAAGAAATTTATTCTACATTTTAAAAAATCATTTTAAATCTGAACATAGCCAATAATATCTATTGAAAACCTCTACACACCCAAACAAAGGTGTGTATTACGCACATGCAGTTAATTAAACCCACCTCAAGGATGGTTTAGATAGATATTGAAGACCACCAACCATATAAAGTGAATAATGTGACATCCTGATTATGATCTATCCATTTAATTAAGACCATACCCATTTTAAGTACAATGTGTGGAAAATCCAGCATATACAATGATGACGATAATTAGTAACCAAATAACTTTTGGGAAAAGGTATATACCACCTATGTTACATCGTTATATGACTGCACATCAGTTGTCATCTTTAGATTCTAGCTAGAATTGTGGAAATGAAAATAACTAAAGAAGTGACTTGAAAATAGGGAATAAGATCTTTCATTGGAATAAAATCAAATATGGAGTAATAAACAAGGAAAGGAAGTATGTAGATTGAATTACATACTGGGGGTGATTTAATAAAAAACGGTCAAATCAGATCTTGGATGAAGGAGGGAGATAAAATACTTTGTGGGAGAAGAAGGGGGGATCTCCCATAGTTTTTTGATAGGAAAGAATAAAAAAGAAGAATGTAGGAAGGATTTTTAATAGTATATAAGGTAAATATGGTAAAAGAAAATGATGCTTATAGTATTTACGATATAAAAAGGGTTTTTACTCCATAAATTCTTCCTTTTTAGAGTTTTAAAAAACCATTTATGGTGTAATTACCATGATTGGCATAAATTATATATATATACTCCCCCGACCTTATTGCAGAACTACTCAAAAATAAAGGCCAAAATCAAACGTATCCTATAAATAGAATTTATCATGTACCTAGATGATGGAATTATCATAAAAATTTAATCATGATATTCTTATTAAATATTAAATTATAGATAACATATTTTAATGTAGGTGTCTTGTAATACCATCAATGTTATGGCAGCATGGTCCCTATAGAACTTAATCATTATAAATATATCACCTCTCTAATATCATTCATTCCAAACTCCATTGATTAGAGCCCCATGAGGTTATCAATCATTTTATTAAATGTGATAATAGAAATTATATCATCCACTTATCATATAAATTTAATGCATACATCACCAAATTTTTTGAAGTATTGGTATTGGTCTATGCAAAACTATTTTTAAATATTCTCAATCGTAAATGAAATAAAAACTTCATTCAACTGCTTTGGTTAATTTTTAATACCTAAAAATTTATTCAATATTACACACTTGGTATTTCTTTCTAGAATACACAAATACCTCTATTGACCAGTGTTATAATGTACTTCCATCTATAATCACATACTATATATAGTCTACACACCCATCTTTTTTACAATGATATCTTTTAATATGGAATGTATGTGAGATTTAGGTCTTATTAGAAAGAAATATAGTGATTTTATACTTTTTTCTAACAATCACATGATTACCTCCTTCATTTTAATTAATTCATGATGAAATTATAACTCTCCATCATTAAAAAATGTTAAATACTATAAAAATAATGAATACTTCTTCAAATGTATTCTCATAATGGGGGAACTTTTCCACATTTCTTGAGAGTTAGGATCCGCTAGATCTATTTTCATATGATTGGGATATCCTACAAGATCATATTTCTTTAGTAAAACTTCTCAATATCTCACATATATTGTCAATTTTATATAATTATTTAAACATGATGTGTTAATTAAATCATACATTCTAACTTTACATGATCATATTTTTCTCATAATCATATAAATGGTATATAAACGTCCTTTTACTATATCCAAGGAAGTGATATGTTCTAGAATTCATGAATATAATATCAGATAAGTCAAAATACATTTATATATAAGATAAAAAAATACTCATAAATGATAGAGTTGACCCTATTTCCTGGACCAAATAAACAATTTTTTATATTCTCCATTTTGTATATAAAGAATCATATTGATAATATTTATTTTTATATTCACTAATTCTACCCAGACATTTTTGGTTATCCTTGAGTATGATCTTATACTTTATTAACATTCATTAAATGTCTAGTTGATTTTAACACATTTTCTATTATATTATATTGTACTTGTAATTATAATCCACAATACATTCCATCTGTAGAACAAAATTCATTAAATTATATACCATTATTCTCTATTGCTTTGTTTGAATATAGACAATTTAAATTTTGACTAGATTCATTATCAAACAAAGTATTTCCCCAAGAAAACATAGTATACACGTTATAATTAATATTTTTATAATTTAAACCTAATCCTATAATCACAACCTAATTAATGTTAATAATTAATAAATTTCATATCCTTTTAATTATCAAAAAAATATTTTATATATTCATATATAATACGATAATTTAACATGATTTTTAAATCAAAAATGAAACAGTTTTACTCTTGTGGAAATTATTTCCTTAAAATATATAGTTTTACGTAAAATGTATTTTATAAAATTTTAAAGCTTTATATTTATAAAATTAAATTCATTTTCGGATTCAGAATATCTTAGGGTTAATATTTTAGTTTTTCTAAAAATGATTAGTTTTGTTTCAATATTTTGAAGAAAAATTTTTACATTGTTTTACATGTACATGTTTTAAAATTAATTTTTATCACATCTATAAAGTGAATCATGAAAATTGGTTTCATAATTTGGAACTAGGATTTTAAAATTATTTAAAGTGTTAAATTTTATTTTTTTTTAAATATTAACAGTTACCATGGAAAAACTTTATCACCTCCATAAAAGTTAAAAGGGTTAAAGAGAGGGTTGAATTTAGAGATAAGGAATCAAATATCTCGAAAATTTGTATAATTTTATTTGGTTGAGTGTATTGGGAGATTAAGATATCTTAACTTATAAATTTGAAAATTTAATTTCACTTGACCTTGAGAAATACGTTTATTTTATTTAATATTTAAAATTATTTAAACAATTTCTCATCCCCTCACTTAGAAAAGGGAACCTCCACTGCTCACTTATTGTCACACATTTAGGAACTTATCTCATCAAATATAATCCCTAATAACCTAATAAAATAACTTCCCATATTTTAGAGGCCAAATATTATCATGATTTCAATCCTGTAATGATTAAGGCCTGTTCTAAAGAGAGATATTCGTGGGTGAGGTATATGTCCTAGCTAAACAATTTCAAGTATATTGTTTTATACCTCAATAAATATATTCTAGAAACACTAAAAAAAGAAAAAAATTATTTTATATTTTTAAATGGTATTTTGTTTATGTAAAAATTCTTTTTATCTCCAATTTCCATCCTATGGGTGATGAAAATGTCGCTCATGCTTACATGTGGACTACCACCTTCATAGAGTGTTGCATTTCATTTTTCAAAAATAAATAATTATGGAACAATATAATGATGGATTTGAAGTATATAAATGATATTTATGAAATTATTATCATTATTTTATGTTAACATTTTACTTACCTTATTAACCATCAATCAGTTGGGAAATTATAACATTGATTGTGTATTGTGGAGTACCAACCCCACAATATGAAGTGCTTTGTTTTCCATTAACACATGACATGGATAGTGATATGGTTGAAAATAATGAAAAACAATTGAATTTATAAAATAATTAATATTCTATAAAATTAAAATATTGTCTATTATTTTTTTTCCCGCCCAGTATAAAAATGTGAATTTCCTCATGTGTACATGTATATTACCGACTCAATGAAACGATGTGTGTAATAATTCATGACTAAATTATATGTGTGGTTATAACAAAATATTTATTGCATAAAAATGATAATTATAAAATTTTTATGATTCTATTGATTATGTAACCATGAAATCCTTCACCATGTTCAGTGCACCAATATTATTTTAATGTTGTAAATTTAACTACAAGAAAATGTAAAACAAATATTTAACCATTTTAGCAAGAAAATAAAATATGATAACAAATGAAAAAATGGAATAATAATAATTGAAGTAAAATTAAAATTTTTTTAATTAAATTACAAAAAATAATATAATTTTATTACTCTAGATGGTATATGTATGAATTAAATGATTTGATACTTGAGGAAAAGGACTTCCATTTAAAAACCAAGAATTAATGTGTTCCTTAGATGTATTTTTAGTCCATGTTGAGATTATTTTTATTGTTTCAATAATATTATTTTTTATACTTTAACTTTTTCTATATTTCCTTTGGAATAGTTTTTCAATTTATTAACAATTTATGAAGAAGGAATATTTACAATGTCTTCCATATTGGTTATATCCAAATTATTGAAAAATATAAAAAGATTATTTTTTAACATATATGGAGTGAAAAAAATTTCTAGACATCATATAACTTATTATTTTTAATATTACTAAAGAAGATAACTTGATTTTAAAAATAATAATATATTCTCTCCCTTTTAGTAATTTTTTTATAAAATTATTTTCTATATAATTATAAAAAACTTATCATTTCTATAAGATAATTTAAATTAGTATTTTATATGGTCTTTTATTACATTAAAAATGGGATTTAAGTTTAAGGTTAATGATATATATGTCTTAATCATGATAAGGATCCTGTAAATATTTTATTAATGAGAGTTGAGCCCGATATATCTCTAATGATGGGTGAGATTGATATATCATTCCAATGCATTGGGTAAAGTTATGATGTTTACTAGTCAAAGGTTACTCCTATGAAATGTGGGAATTATCTAATTAGGTAATTTCCTATAAGAATTAAAATAAGGTTGAGTGAAATGATTATTCCACAAGGTACCTAAATGATGATTTACAAAGATTTTTAAAGAAAATTAATGATTTATAAAAGAAATTAAGCAAGAGATATTATGCTGTTAAGGATATTTAATGGGCATATAAAGGGTGAAATTATTATTTTCAAGGAACATTATTCACGAGTTTTATATTATTTTGAGAAATCCTCATGTTTATTATTTTTCCTTTTTTATTTATTATGAAATATTTTATGAAAGAAAATGTGTAATTTAGTTTTTTTCATTAAATGTTAAATGGGCATTTGTTCTTAAAAAAATTATGAAAAAGGAAAAAAATTGTTTTAATTTTTGTGGTTTACAAATGAACTAGAGACATTTTTTAATATTTCTCTCTTACTATGATTTATTGTTATATTCCCATATTTTAAATAAAAATCACAAGGCATAATGATTAAAATGAATTTTAATAAAGTTAATGATCAATTTATGATATTTATATTAAAATTTTCAGGTTTATATTTGTAAAGAACTAGTTTGGTGGAAAAATGGAAAATGTTTTGAAGTATTCACTTTATAATTTAAACAAATTCTCAATTCTCGAATACTATAAACCTAAAACATTATTTTTGATGTATGTAACGAAATATAATCTATAAATCTTGAAACTTATTTCAGTGTTATGTATAGGTTTTTATAGTTGGAATTATAAAAAGTATTAGAGAATATTAATTTTTTGGGTATGTTAAAAGATGATCGTAAGAGATCTTAATTTACATTTATATTATAAACAATTTCTTTTTGTGGATTATCATGTTTCATCAGGTAAAAAATGTTTATTAAAAATTGGTTTCTAGTGTCTAAATAGTGAATCTTAGTTATAAAATCTTTATAAGGATAATATAATTCCCAACTAGAAAAGTAGGATGGTTTGAATTGGAAAAGAGGAGTTTTTATCCACGTTAACTGATTCTGCAAAAAAAATTAATGATAGTACTTATAGTGTTCCATACATTTAGTATATAAATATTACTTCTTGTTAAATGAATAATAGTTATATACCAATACAATCAACATAAGAACTATAAAGGTTTAGTGTCTTTGGAAACATAGATACCTAAACAACTAGAACATAACTGATGTACTTCATCTCCCATATAGTTTTTCACAACTATCACCATTCTTAGAAATAGCATATGTAAAACCCTTCTTCATGTACTTGGGAGAAAGAAACATAATAAAGGGTTATATTAGCTTTTTATTAAGGGTAAAAATGGATATACCAAGGAACATTTAATCATAACAAGATAATATGGGTATGAAGACATGAGATTAACATTTAAACATAATATCCAAAAAATAATATATCATAATCACATTTCATGGAATAATTCATGTAATTTTATAAGACATAAATAATAACGGAACAACATAACATGATCAATGAGAGATTAAAAATAGCATAATTTAATTTTATAAAAGTGTGACATTTAGTTTAGAATAATAATAGTCATATTAATGTTATTTAAATAATTCCAATGATGAAATTCATCACATGTTAGGCTTTTGTTAACAGCCCATGTACGTTAATTGTGCACATATTAAGTATCTGTGTACCCTCTTTAGGGATTTGGATAACCTCATGTGTACCCTCTTTTGGTCTTTGGATAACACCTAGTGTACCCTCTTTTGGGATTGGGATAAACTCTTGTGTACCCCTTGAACTCATAATACTTGAATATTTTCACAAGTCATTGGAGGGATATATTTTGCAATCCCAAACATCACATATTCACAATCCATTTATAATTATAACACTGGATCTTAAATCATTTAAAATTTAATCAATGTATAACCTATGGAAAAAATAGGTTTCATAAATATCTCATAACTATAATAATGAAAAATATATAGAATAAATAAAGATGGTATCATTGTATCATATCCTCAGTAAATTGTTGTTTACGTAAAAGGATGTTATCATTGATGATAAATTCCTTTAAAATATCACTATAATATTTCTTGTGGAAAATAAACATTTAATTTTAAAATAACTTACCTGAAATTTAAATATTTTTAAAATAATATGGGAAAAATTTTCCTTGAAAATAACTATGGAAAATTTTAAAGGAAGCTTGAAATCATTGATCAGTCATTAGTTTAGGAAATTCTGTTCATATATTATTATTTAAAATAATTAATATAATCCTCTATACCTTAAAATGAATATTGTTAATAAAATGACAACAATATTCCTTCAAACCATTTAATCAAAAGTCAAACATGACTTAAAATTTCATTAATCAATCGATGGAGAATAATAAAAACGTTCTTGAAAGAATATTAAGTAAATATATATATATATAAAAGAATTACTCTTGACCAAAGAAACAAATAAAGCTATTTTCACATAAAAAATTAGTCTCATAATAACCAAACATTAATGATGGTTATGGAAAATGATTTATATCTCTACACAGAGGTGGTAGTCTATACATACACATGAGGGATAAATATATTTATTATTTGATTGAAATTATTATAGATAATAGTGGTTAAATAATCATATTAAAATCTGATTATATGTAGGAAATTTAATATTTGATTTTATGATAAATACCATAGATTTAGAGGTGGTGGAAGAAAAACTAAATTTAATGCTGTCGGGTTGGATGATTACTTCTTCTCTAGTAGACCCCAAATAGATTCTTTCCCATAGAACATTAGAATGTTTATATAATATGAAAAAAAACTTTAAATAGTATTTAAGTAATTGTATATAAAAACTATAATGTCTATGGTCATTATAGGTGACTTAATGTGGTGTAAAGAAGAGAGACTAGTTGTGTCCATTTATAAGTGGGGGAGAGGACACACATTAAATTTCATAAAATATTAAAATATAAAAATTTCATACTCAAAACAAATTCTTTCATATTGAAAATGATTCGATGTTATATTAAAATAGAGTAAAAAAATTTCATTAAAATATGATTCATATAAGTTAAATAGGTAACATTTCCCTTATGTATTGGTTTAATCCTTTATTAAACCAGTTTTAACCTTAACAGTGATAACACAGTTTTACTATTTTTACAATTTATAATGAACAACTAATAAAAGTATACTCATTAACCAATTTGAAATTATAATTAAAAATATGGAATCCATTTTATAAAATTATATGTATATAATTTGTTTAAATTACTTTTAAAATAAACTCAAGAATCATTTTTAAGAACATTTTTCCAAAAAAATGCATTCTTATGTTTAAAAATATTTATACAAAAATTAAAAATAATATTGATTCCAATGAATTGTATTTTATTATATTTAATAAAGTATTTGTTTATAAAAAATTAAAATCAATTAAATAAAAATAGAACATTTTAAATACTTGAAATGAATATTTTGTTTACTATAAAATCTGTATTTTTTCTCTATTCACCAAAACATTAATCTTTTTAGAGAAATAGAAAAATTTCAAATTCTGATAATTTTCATAATTTTATTTTAAACATTAAATATTTTTTATAAAATTTAACTTCTAAAATGGATATAAATTAATTATAATATACATATATAAATATAATTAAAACCAGTTATATATAAAAAAATCTTATGAATAAAATTACTTTGCTAAAAATTGGGTAATTATTTATGTTTCCTTAATGAATAATTTGGTATTAAAAAAATTTATAATTTTCTTCATAATGAGGATAATACTATTCAAATTGTACAATTCAACATATATTTTATGAAGTTATACTATATCATAATTATTTTAGACTTTCCAATGGAATAAAGAAAGCTATCAAGAACTTTAATATTATTTCTAATAAAATAAACATAAAATAATGTAGTGTTACATTAAACCTTCCCTAAAATAAGTTTTACCTATAAATTATATCACTATAAAATAAATAAATAAATATTTCATTGTTTCATCACATAATTTGGATCCAATATATTATATACTAATTTTTTATTTCTCTAGAGAACATTAACAAGGAGACTTTTCCTACTCTGTAGTAATTTATCTCAATAATCACAGATATGATATAATTTTTCTTCATAATAAATATAATTATCCATTGCTATAAAATTTATTTTCGTACCTATAAATAATTAGGTATGTAGTTCGTAAAGATAGATACATGAACATATCATGAACTTGAGAGAAGTTCATTGGATGTGCCAAATGAAAAGCTACCATTCCTACATGATAAAGAATATCAAAGGGGAAAATATAAATTGGTTTAATATTTAATATTTTTTCAGATTCTCATAACCTTATTTCATATATAAGTTCCCATGAATAACTTATCACTAACATTGAATTATAGATTTAACTCGCAGTTCTCAACAGAACTATTATATTGACTATGGGTTGCATTGGTGTGGTATTAAATGGATATGACACTCTTTAACATTTATTATGATAGATTAGTAACAAATAGATATTATGTAACAAAATAATCCCATCATGCAATATTTTTAACCTTCTTTATATGAAGGGATTAAAAAGGAGCCATCTAAATTCTTGTGTGGAAGCTATTATCATAATAAAATCATCAAGTGGAAGGTGTTGATCCAAACCACATCTGAAATATTGCTAATGAGTTCCTAGAATATAATCCAAATGTGTCATTTTCCTCTCAGATTGACCATATTTATATTGATGATATGTAGTACTGTAACAAAATGCTTTATCCAAAAATTGTTGAAGAATTCAAAAGAACATTTAGGTAAACTACCAATTTTGAACAGATTAAATAGATTGTGGTACTACATGAAACATTATTACTTCTAATATGTATATCCTATAAATTGTATTAATATAAAAATTTTATGTGATAGTATTCAATTGTTCTATCACTTACAAACAAAATAACATTATGGGATTTATATGTTTTTTGGAGTCCACTTACGAAATCAAAACTGATTTTTCCCATGTCCATAATAATGAGGGTAGTGGTTTTAACATCCCCTTAAAATTTTTATGACATCCCTTTTATAGTTCATATATAACTTTTTCATTAGATATATTTTATAGGGTTATATTCAATATAAAAATATTAGAAAATGTTTTAGTCAAAAGGAAAAAATATTTATTTCTACTAAATTAGGATTTATACATTATAAGGATTTATTTAAAAAAATTATTTACAAATTATAGATTTTAAATTTGAAAAATGAACACTATATATTAATAAATTACAATAAAATTATCTTAGGATGATTTTTTGTAAATTTTGTGAAATGATTTATTTTTCAATGAATAGTGAAAATACTAATTTTATTAAGAATTATATTTTCTTATTTATATATTAAAATTTTATATTGGATTAGTTTTAAAATTTTATTAGTTTTATTATAAATTATAAAAAAATTATGGTATTTTTAATGAATTATATACTTGAATTTGGTCTTAAAACATTTATTTGAAAAAATTTTATTTTCTAAAAAAGATTTTCTCGTCACGTTTTGTTGGTTGAATTTTAAATTAAATTATACCAATAATGTATTTTGAATATTTGAAAATTTATTTCATTCTTGAAATTATTTTTTATAAATTTGGAAAATATCCACCTTTGTTTGGTCAATATGAATAGAAAATATATAAATTTTCTTTCCATGATAAAGGTTAAACCAGGTAATTAATGTTACAAATAAAAAATCAAGATTTACACTAATAATTGAATTAATTTCATTGGATGATTATATATTTCAATAATATTATAAATTTCTAATATATGTAATTTTTTCATTTTTATAAACATAGTAATTTTTTTCACTTGTTTTTTATTATGGACTTTTTAATATTTTATGTAATTAAAAGGAAAAAATGTCACACTTCCGATTTTTAAAAATATAATATTTTTATCATGGTGATAAATAGATTATATGTTAAGATATAAATAGTGTTTTGAAAAATAAATTATTTATCAGCATCATGATAATTTTTTTTTAAAATTATTATTGAAAAATAATAATCATTAATGCATACACAATGTTGACATAACAATTATATAGTTCATAGGAAAAAAAAATAAATGATATTAAAAATATTTAGAGTTATTTAATTTGAAATAATTTCCATTATACATGAATTTTTAGATATAAATTACATAATATATAGGTTTTATTCATTGGATTTAATTCCCCTTTTAACTTGTAGTTTTAAAAGTAAAATTAAATGAATAGATCCTGAATTGACATAAATGTTATTTTATAAAAAATAATATTTAATTAAATGATTTAAAATTTATATAAATATTACGTTAATCCATGTGAATAGTATACGGATAATAATTTCAACCATGGTATATTTATATGTAATTTATCCTTTTATTATTACTATATTAACACCTTTATAGTAATACAACTTTTTCATCATCATAATTTTCAACATGGTTAACGAAGGGATAAAACAAAATGATAAGGGTATGAATGTGAACCAAACTTGTCCAAATTTCCTTGTATGAGATAATCTATCCTCATACTAATATTATATTTTAATATTATTAATTTTCAGTCATTTTTATTTCAAAATTAATAAATATTAATTTTATATTTTAAGAACATCCTATAGTTCCCCTCCCCTATAATATAAAAGGGAGCCACTTATTCTCATATAAAAATACTATTTTAAAGTTTACCTTTAAACTCATTCTCTTACATGAATGTATATTTAAAATTATTTTATGGATGTATTTATATAGGAATAAATTAATTATAAAGGTAATTTTATGTCTCTTTCAATGGTCTTTCAAAAGAAATATTTTATAAAACGTTTTGAAAATTTTTATAGAAGACAAAAGAAATGTTCTATTTTAATGTATATGGTGATAATTAAATTTACGTCCCTTAAAAATATTATTTTATATTTGGATTCCCTGATAAGATTTAATATTACTTTTAAAGAAAAAACATCTTTACATTTTTTAAAATGATTTTTTTGTATTGAAAATATATTATAATGAAAAATGATATACTAATATTAAAAAATATTTTCCTATGGTTGAAAATAATATTTTTATGATTCAAGATTTTATGTGTTCTGTTATGTTTACTAAATTATATTTGCAATGATCGATGGTCTGGTTATAAAACAAGAGAGGTTGAGACAATTATATCTCTCGAATGAAATTTTTAGAGGGATCAAGTTAACAGATTTGGTTTCTCGTATGATATTACAAAGAGTTACTATAACCCCCTGAGAGTTTGTGATTTTTTCCAAATTAATGTGATTTGTTCAATATTCTAAATTTCAAGTAACACTGAATATATCTTTTGTTATATGAAATGACTATTTTTTTATTTTAAACAAAACCAAGTTAATATTTCTCTACACTCAACACATAAATTATCTTGTAGTACATGCTACACTATGTTTTTCTTAGCTTACCTACATTTCTGAGTTCCTTCGATAGCTTGCATTTTATAAAAGACCTAGTTTTACCAAAATACAATGAAATTTTAATAATATTTTTATATTTTTATCATATTTTTTACTTAGATATTGGTATTTTTTATGAATAAGATTAATTAAATTATAATTATATTATATATATACATTTATATATGAATAATTATTTTGTCACCAATTTAATCTAGATGAAAATATAACCTTTTAGAAAATATAAGAAATATTCTACTAGAAAACTATATTTATAAAATTAAATAATTTTTACACCAATAAATTAATTAATACACTTTTTATAAATTAATTTAATGAAATATATATTTATATTATACTTATTGAACTACATAATGTTCATATTATGTGTTTTCTAGACAAGATATAAGAATAATTCCAATTTTATGCATAAAGATACATATTGCTTTTAAAGATAATATTAATCCCTTTTAATAGTGAAACAATTTAAAATATAATTTTTATAAAATTTCTATATTTTAATTGAAAAATAAACTAAAATTTTAATATATGAATATCGAAATTTACATTGGGTAATTTTTTTGTATTTTTTGAGAAGTTTCATTTTTTTAATGAATGGTTAGAAAACACATAATTTTAATTGAAAAATGAATTTACATATAATTTATTTATGTTGTATAATTATATTTTAATTTTTTTAAAGGGTAATTTGTTCAATTATAAATAAGTTAATACAATTTATGTCATTGGAATCAATTTAACATTTAAAATCGATATAATAAAATTCAAAATTTTGAATTTTTCCCTTAAAAACACCGCTTTCTAAACACATATGTGGGATTAATTTTAAATTTTTTTCTACCGCGTATGTGTTTAGAATTTTGAAAAATGGATTTGATATTTGAAATGAAAATAATTTATAATTTCCAATAAGGTCAGCATATTTTTTCACAAAAAAAACTAGTGAATGTAATTTAAATTAATTATAGTGATTAAGGGAAAAACTTATTACCTAGTGGTTAAACATTAAACATATTGTGTATAAATAGACATACATGTAACATATCGGCCCGACTAACCACTAAACCAGTAGTCGGGCTAGTATGCACATGACCTCAAGCATTTCTCCCCGTATTCCATAGGCTTCTGACGAGAAACAATGGTGTCAAGGTAGTTTAGTGGGGAGACTTTGCCCTCATACTCAATGTGAATAATGGTAAATAAAAATTAAATAATAAGAAACAACAAATTTTGTTTAAAAAATTGTTAATATTGGGAAAGAAGAGTGTAATTTAAAATGAATATAAAATTTTTCCAATTCTATTTTATACAAGTATGCATTCTAGATAAGGATACATAAGATAAAATTGTAACAAACAACATGTTGTACATTTCAGTATAAAAAATAAATGATATTATATACTAATGATGATATCTTAAATCATCTTGAGCTCTAGACTTTTCATTTTCTCCTAACTCTCTTGTATAATAAAACATCACTTGAAAAGTTTCATAGCCCTGCGAATTATAAGGACTACTTGGGAACCGATGGTACATGAGCAGGCTGTGAGATTACATCATGGTAGGCTAGAACCGATAATTTCAAGCCCAATCCAATTTTTTTAATATGAATATAAGATATTGTGAAAGTGTGTATTTATGTAAGGAATAATGGTTATGATTCATATGGCATGTAAACTACTAACACTGTGATACTAAATAGCCCATTAATGCTCCTTTTATAAGATAGTCATGCTCCTATAACGAGGTAACTACAAATAATTCACAAATAAAAAACACGAACTTTTCATTCATCCCACATGTCATAACATCACATCCTTTCTATATACCTTATATTATATATTAATCATGACCTTTTTTCTCACCCTAAAAAGTCATAACGTTCATGGATGAGATGTATAATTACAAATGTAACAATTTACCATGACCATGTAGCATATTCAACTGTAACATATACCTCATGGTCGTGCCATATTTCAAAGAGTTAGACTATAAAGGACCAGATCTAGGGTTTCAAAGACCATGAAATCCTCATCAAGTCCAAAGAGAGACATGATGGAAACACATTTAGGTACTTGTTAGAGTCCTATGATCATTTCATACTAGAAATGTCCTATACAAGTCTAAGAAAGCCAAATCCAAGGGGTAGCGAGTCCGAAAATATCATATGGAATCAAGACCCACAGAGAGTATTCAACCACCAAGTAAAACTCTACCATGATCAAAATCCATGTAGAACCATTCATGGATGCTATAAAATCATTCAACCAATTCGTATCATTTTAATTTCATCGCCATATGAGTCTACCCTCTCGTATATAACCAATTTAATTTAAATCATACAATGATTATACCAACTCATTAATCATGATACATAACCATGGAAAGAAATGAGTGTACCCACTCATTTATCAATATCCTATTCAAGGCATTTAATGAGAATACACACTAATTTTTATTCATTTTTATTAAATTTCATTACTTTCATATAATGAGTGTACCAACTCATTGATCCCATTTAATAACCAAATATATATCATGTGTATAACCACTCATTTTTTTCCAATTCATAATCATAGAAAGAAATGAGTTTACCCACTCTTTGTTACAATTCAAATTCAAAATATTTATATATAACAAGAGTTTACACTCTCAAATTTCAATTATGTTAAATTAACCCTTTAAACAATTCAAACAAACCAAATGAGTATTCCCATTAATTTATCTAATTACACTCAACTATGTAACATGGGTATACCCAACCATTTATTACCATTCCAGATAAATAGAACCATTTACCCAAGAGAGTTAACATGAAAGTGAAGAAATACATCTCCTAATTATGCAAACCATATCCTTCTAGTTAAAATCTATCTTTTTCTAACTAAGGGATCATAAGAAAAACTAAAAATAAATATAGTAAGAATTTTTTAAACAACTAAAGTATATTTTTTACATTAGAAGGAATATCACCTCCATTGGGGGGTGGGTTATTATAAAATCATGACTTTACCTCTCAAAAATTTCATTTATTCCAATTAAGCTATTCATTCTAGAAACACAATTAAATTTATCAGAATGCATCAAGTAGGAAACTATTTAATTTTTAATTAAAATGGAAAGGTTAATTATACTACCTCAACAAGTATCCCAAACCGAACTACTTTGGAATTTGATGCCTTTGACAATGATTGATCCACACTTTCATACATATACACACCAATATTTATTTATATACCCCTTAACCATATGTATAGATTCCCCTCACCATAAGGGAACATGTATTGGATGTCTCCTAATTATGAAAACCATATCCTTCTAGTTAAAACCTATCATCCTCTAACCTAGAAAGTATAAGAAAAACCAAAAAGAAATATGGAAATCATTTTTTAAACCACTATACTATAATTTTTAGATTAGAAGGCATCTCACCTCCATTGGGCGGGGGGGGGGGGGGGGGTTATTATAAAATCATGACATTATTTCTCAAAAAAAGCATTTATTCCAATTAAGCTATTCATTATAGAAACACAATTAAATTTATCAGAATCAATCAAGTAGGAAACTATTTCCTAATTAATTAAAATGGAAAGATTAAGGATCTTACCTCAATAAGTATCCCAAATCGAACTACTTTGGAATTCAATGCCTTTAACGAATATTGAACCACGCTTTCATACACATACACTCCAATATTTAATTTTATACCCCTTAACCATATGTACAGATTCCCCTCACTATAAGGGAGCATGTACTAGATGATATATCTATATATATACACGTACCTATTTTTGTGTGTGAAAGTCCTTGGGATGCCATAAAATAATCTAATTATCCCAAAGGGAAAAAAATATTTCTAAACAACCCAAAAAAACAAGGTGAAACCAAACAAAAGGTCAAAACCCTTACCTCAAATAGTGGAGGAAAACCAAAAAAGGGACTGAAGTGCATCGCCTCTGGCTGCGAACATTGAAATACATCCAAACTAACCCGAGATGCCTTTTCTGAACCCTAACATTGATGGAAAATCAAAAATTCAGATTACCCCATATCACGGGGTTTAGAATGGCCTATACATGTGACAGGGAGAGTGAAAATGGTGGTATACAGGAAGGGGATGGAGGATAGGGGTTTACCATATCAAGTTGACCATGATTCCTCTGAAAATTCAAAGGAGATGCTGCAATTAGAGGAGGTTATGAGGAGGGTGTCATCCAAATCAATGGGGACCCCATGGGGTGAGCTGCTTCATGAAAGTGAGAGGGACGATATGGTAGTTTACAGTTGATTTTTTTATTTTAATAATTTTATTTAATATCGTAAAATATAATATACCACACTGTTTGTCCCACATGGTTTATCAATCCATGTGCAAACTATGTGGTGATCAAATTGATGTTACTAATTACAACTATAAACTGTGCGAGCTAGGTGGCCAGTTTGGAAAATAGTGTGTTTCCCATTCTTACTTCCTCTTCCCCAACTATATAATACCACACATACTTCTTCTTGGCACATACAGTTCGAACAAACCATGCACCAAGTGATGACCCATAAAATATTACTTCTTCAGTATTAGTACTCCTAAAACTCCTCGAACCACCAAAGAAACTTCTTAGCCATTACCCAAAGCCCAAACACATCACATTAAAAGGTTTCAACTATCAAGACCTCATTCTGAAGCTTGGTTTGAAATAATGTTCAACCTGTAATTTCCATAAACTCAAATTCCCATAGAAAACCACCCATTAAAAAAAACGGGATCCTACATTCTCCCTACCTTAAAACTAATTATCTCTAAAAATCCTTCAAGAAAATTAAAAACATCACCCAAACTATAAGAATTTTGAATTAGTGTTTGAACTGTTTCATTGCGTTTTTAAATAAAAAACATTCCATAAATAATTTTCACAACAATGAGGCATTTAAGCCTTCAAAACTCAATACAACACTTGATTCCTAATAAAAACAACAGATAGTAACTTAACCAATCCCTCTTAACTCAAGAAATGATCTTTTTTCCATCTCATTAAACAAAATCCCATCGGTAATTTCCACTTATGGTCAAATTATTTAAGTACCAATTCCAAAACATGGTTCCTCTACCATTTTAATTGATTCATAGGGAACATCCAAAGTGTTATAGTGGTCATTATTTCATGATTTATTTGAATGGGTGGACCTGATTACATCCAATTTCATATTAGAGACCTCATTGAAAGGTAACAGTGGAACCATGTTTGGCCAAAAAACTAGTTGTGTATTCTTTCCCCAAAAATGTTTGCTATATCACAAACCACAATCTCCTTAAACTGGAGACTTTATTTTTAAAGTATTACATCACCAACCAGAAACATACATCAGGATGGAAAAAAATTTAAGCCACCTCTAGCTAACCAATCTCTATAAATACCTAGCTTTGATGGAAAGCGTATCACAACCAAACTGTAGAGCCGTCTCCCAAGGAATGTTGTGTTTAAAATGAACATTTTTATAGAAGCTCTCTCCAAACATATGGGTTCAATTAAAGACCAAATAAAAAATATGATATTTAGAACTTTTGTTGATCATCAAAAAAGAAGGTGTAACCCAGATCCAACCTACTGGAATTTTTACCCTCTAAACACCCCTCTGAGCTCAATTATAAGTCTTTGGTAACCTCAAATTCATCAAACTGGAGTCCATGGTACTAAACCAAGGTATTTCATGCACCATGTTATGAGTAAGATGTTGGAAAATGATAAATATCCAAATCATGTCATCTACTGAGCCCAGACCACCATCCTCATGGAGATTAGATAAAAATGAACAATTGTTTTCTATGAGACCACCCAAGGCATTCCTATGTAGGAACCTAAGTATCACTCTAAACTAACCCATCCTCTAAAGAACCACACATCTAACGTACAACATAGATAATGACCACTTATCAAGCCTAACCATCATTCAATCATTAGTATGAAACAAGAACAATGATCTTTTAGTGCATCCAGGATGATGTCAAGATATGGTACATGTTCATCTCTTCTAAAAGAATTCACTAAGAGTGTATAAAAGAGAAACAGTCAAAAAAATACTGGCCAACCTCTTAAACGAATCTTGGATTCACCTTGCCGATGTAGCATCAGGTGAACCACATTTCTTATCCCACCTGAGGCATTCAGGTTCCTTAGAAATTTACTTGTGAAACTCCACCAAGACTAACAAATTTTCTAAAGGGTTCCTTATATTTCCAACCTCATCAATTTAGTACTTCTATGAAAAACCCACATTTACATTATAACTGATGTAATTATCCCGACATTAAGAGTTTCCTAGTCATCAAATGTATGGAAGACCAACTACTCAAAATTGTGATGGTTCATTATCACCTCCAATGCATATGTGACATTCCATAAACCAAGATCACCACATCATAGAATTTGGAATGACAAATGAAATCAAACCGAATGGTGTGTAAAATACCAAACTCCTAAATAATCATTTTGAGTAGTGGGATGAACTTTTTTCATTAGCGCTCCAATAACTGTAGCTTAGAGTTCACTTGAGAATTTCCTTAACAACATAAGGATCAACTATCACACTGAACTCAGTCGGTTCTTTACATCATTTAAAACTCAATGGGTACCATATATACCAGCACATACTAACTCGAGATTATAAGAGAAAATGGTACTTACTAAGTAATATACATATAATTTAAACTCTATTCAATCATGTATTAGATGGATCATGTTGAAACTATCTCAAAATAACATTATCTCATATAACCATTAGCGTAGATGGTGACATTCCAAGTCATGAATCGGTGAAGAAAATATAAATTCAAAAGACCTCCAAAGCAGGTTACCATGCCTGAGGCATGTGTAACCTGCATAACAGATCAATCCTTGATTCACATCCCATTTCAACGATCAAGATGTAAAGACCACCAATCTAAACAAGGCTGTCCTTCAAAAAACCAGAACGCGATAAATATTTTAAAATAAATAAATACCTCAAGCTCTAAGAGTGATACCTGCCATGGGATAGCCCCTTAAAAATCATAATTTTCGACCCTATTTCTAGGTCAAACAAAACAATTTTCAGTAGGCTGAAGACCACCTTTCATTCCATCTATGTCTAAAAGAACTGGCCTACATATAAATTACCATGTCTCTATTCCAAGGCTTATAATTGGAAATATTTAAAATACGCTTCCCTGAGAGTTTAAATAAAGTACACTAATTGAGGTTCCAATTTAAAGTTATTTAATAATATTTAAGTCATTAAACATCTAAAATAATTAATTTTAAAAAAACAAGTACCATTTCAAAAAAAATACCAGGCAGTGATTTTAACCAACACCCCAAGGTAAAAATAGAAAGTTATAAAAAACTCCATTTTTAAACATTTAACATTTTTAACATCCCTTAATAAATAATAAGTTTCTCAAATAAATCCCTTACAACATAAAATTCAACCTACGAGGGTCCCATTAATCCAACCATAGATCTTCAAAGAAAACCCATAGAAGTTGTTAAACATTGAAAACATTAAAAGAACCTCAATAGGGTTATGTCATAAAAATTTCCCCAACTGACCTACTCGTGTGTGGTTGTGCATTTCTCCTTTACCAAAATGATATTAGATAAAAATTAAATATATTTCACATTATACCACTTCAAAATAAATCATCACTTTATATTAAATATGGGTTTCCATTTCCGAATTTATGAAGAACCCATAAACTTCATAATTTAATAATTGGATCCTACTGATTGTAATGAAATCAACATTTAGTTTTTTAACTTTAACATCCATTTTTAAATGTTTCTTATATATGGGTTACCTTTTCATAGTTATAAGGCATCAATACGCTATAGAACTGATAATGTATCCTTTTTTATGCACAATCAATAATCTTTATCACATTCATCCATTTAGACATCAAAACATATCAAGAATGTTATCATAAGGAGTAAAATAAAAGCATTGTATTACACAACACCGTAGAATATTAGAAGAACATTCTTAAAAAGAGGTAACATGGTACATAATCACCTATTCATATTATACAATTATGAATAATAATGAAAATAAAGGCATGGAAATCCTATCAACAAACACAATTGAAATTATCATGAAACCTACTAATGCAATTACATGGAATAGAATATGCATGAAATGTGAATTTTTGAGTGCCAAATATGATTCTTGTAATGTTCCAATCTTTCGATACCAGGCTAATCGAAAATTTCCATAATTCTCAACATCAATAAGCATTGGAAAATACACCAGTCAACCAAGGTGAAATCAAATCAACTGTAACATCAAACACTATAAGTAGAAATTCCCAAACATGGAAACATGGTCCTTTCTATTTTGTGGGGTGGTAAGTCATAATAACGTCTATATACCATGTGAAAAAACATTCCAAGTATATTATATAAAAACCCAAAATAGTAACAAAAAAGGAAAAAATATCTTTTGATTCCGCTTTATATCATCACATCAAGAAGGACCAATAAACTAGTAGCCGAACCGGCCACCACATGACCCCACGTGCATCAATCCATATACTCGAGTATACCAAATAGTAGTGAGGGTAAAATATAGTATATTTGGGACACTATACCCTAATAATAAGTGTGCACAGTGGTAAAAAAATAGTACATATCAAGAAACAGCCGATACAATTTAATGAAATGTTAAAGAAGTGGAAGACAGAAGTAATCTCAACTAAATATAAATTTTGTCCAATGCCATTTTATACAAGTAAGGATTATAGATTATGATAGAAAATATAAAAGATTACAATATCATGATTTACATTTCAGTACAAAAATAATGAAATGACAGAAAATCCCTAAGGGGGATCTCCACAAGCATCCTGAGCTCCAAATCTGTCCTTTTCTTCTAACTCCTATGTACAAGAAAATAACAAAAGAAAAGGTATATAGCCTTGTTAATAAGAAGGTATACTCGGGTACCAATGTTAACCAAGAAGAGTGTTAGATAAAATCTTCTTATGCTGGCACCCACAGTTTCTAGTCCAATCCAATTTGTGGAATATAACAATAAGGCAGTGTATAGGAAAATAGGTAAGAATTAAATGAAATTGAAAATTCCCATGACTTGTAAACTACTAACATAGTGATACAAAAAAATCCTTTCATGTACCCCTAAACAATATATTCAAGCACCTATAATAATGAAGCTACTAATAATTAAAAAAAATAACCCGACCTTGTCATTCCTCCAAACAAGTCATACCATCACAGCCTTGTTGTATACCCTATGTTTTATATTGATCCTGACCTTGTAGTTCAAAAATTAAATTCAAAACATTCATGTATTATCCATATAATTACACATTTCAAAATTTACCACATCTAAGCCATATATTTGAGTGTATCATATACATCAAAGTCATATCATACATCAAAGAGTCAGACCATGAAGGGTTGGATCCATGGTGTCGAAGACCAAGGCATCCACATTATGTCCTTATTGCATCTTGATGTAAACTCGATTAGGCACTGGTTAGAGTCCTAGAAGAATGTAATACAATAAATGTATTATGAGAGTCCAAGAAAGCACGATCCAAGGGTTAGCAAGTCCCTAGGCATCCCACACAATCAAGACGCAAGGGGCTTACTCAACCAAAGGTGTCCACTATCACATCCAGGATTCATGGTGAACCATCCATGAAATATATACAATAATTAAACTATTTCATATCATTTAATGGTCATCACCTTATGATCCTACCCACTCATGTATTTCCAATTTTATTTAAATCATACAATGAGTATCAATTCATTAATCAAATTACATAGCCAAGGAAAGCAAGTAGTATATCCACTAATTAATCAATTTCCCATTAAAAGGATTTAATGATTATACCCAGTCATTGTCTATCATTTTTATTAAATTAAATTCAATTCATACAACGAGTATACCCCCTCCTTAATCCCATTTCCTATCAAAATACATCTTATGTGTATACCCACTCAGGTATCCCAATTCATAATCAAATCAATCAAGGATCATACCCACATGTTGTTATAATTATCATTATATATATATATATATTACATGATTTTGCCTATTCAAATATCCATTGTAGATAAATTAACCCTTTAAATAATTCAAACTAACCACATGGTTATTCTCACCCCTTTAACTAATTACGCCCAACCCTATCACATGGGTATACTCACCTATTTTTTACCAATCACAT
Source organism: Viscum album (assembly GCA_963277665.1). Taxonomy (NCBI): domain Eukaryota; kingdom Viridiplantae; phylum Streptophyta; class Magnoliopsida; order Santalales; family Viscaceae; genus Viscum; species Viscum album. The sequence continues at coordinate 2,102,036,720 of OY728145.1, read as the reverse complement.
TTATTCATCTCAAATGTGTATACCCACCCATTAATTACCATTCTAGTTTAATCAAAACATTTTTCCTAAGATAATAAACACTCAAAGGAGAAAATATATCTTCTAATAAAAAAACAATTTCCTTTTACTTATAATATAGCATCCTCTACTCGAAAAAACATAAGATAAACTAAAAATAATCAATCCAATCATGAATTAAACAACTAAGGAATACCTATTGTCTTATACGTTAGTGAACCACCATTGGAGGGGGTTAATTATAATATCATGACTTTTTTATCAAACAAATAATTTATCCTAATTAAGTAGTTCATTCCAGAATTACCATTCAAATTATCAAGAAGCATTAAGTAGAAAACTAATTCATTTTTAAATAAAAAGCCATGGATTGGGATCCTAGCTGCACAATTATCCCAAATAGAACTAATTTTTCACTCAATGCATTTGCAAAATATCTATCCACACTTTCAATCACATACACCTCCATATATATTTATATACCCCTTAATCATATATGCACATTATTTTCTCTAGGAGGGAACATGTTCAAGGATGATATATATACCGAACCCTAGGTATATGTGAAAAATTCCTTTAGATCACAAAAAAAGATCTAATTAACATATAAAGAGCCAAAAAATCACTAAAGACTCAAAAAAAAATAAGGAGAAACCAAACTACAGGTGAAAAACCATACCTGAGATGGTGGTGACAATCCAAAAAGGGACTGAAGTGCATTGTCTTTGGAGACAAACACTGAAATAAATCCAAGATAAACTAAGAATCCTTTTACACAACCTATAATCAAAGGATAACCAATAATATTAATTTCCTATTAACCAAGAGTATTTCTGTATATTTTATGATGATGGGGAGAGTGAAAATGGGGGAATACAAGAAGATGAGGGAGGATAAGGGTTCTCCATGACGAGTCGGCCATGATTCCTCCAGAAATATAATGGAAATGTCACAAGAGGAGGAGGAAATGAAGAGGGTGTCATGTGTATCAAAGGGGGTCCTAATGGGGGAGATTTGTCGAATGAGTTATAGAGAGAAGAGGGTTTTTTAGGTTTTTTTATTTCATAAAATCAAAACATGCCGCATGTTTTTCCCTTATAGTTTTTTAAATTTTTCATGAAAAAGTGTGAGGTTTCTTACTCCAACTAGAAACTGGGTATCCTAGGTGCATGTTTCGGAAAACTATGCACAACATATATGTTCAAGAACTAACTAACCTACATAAGTCCCCATTGTTTCCTTTTTGGCCCACACAGTTCCAGATAAGCTCTGCACCCAATATAGACCCTTTAAAACCTTACTTTTCTTGGTATGGAAATCCTGAAACTCCTCAAGATAACCAAGAAACTTCTCTGACATTTTCCCAATCCAAATACAAAAATCACGTTAAAAGGTTCAAACTCTTGAAACATCATTTCAAGGCCTTCTTTTAAATTTTTTCCATCAAGTAATTTCCAAAAACTCAAATTCTCTTGGAAAACTGCCAGTTCAAAACAGATGATGCTATACTACACTTGTGTAAAATACATTGGATGGATTTATTTTGAATATATCCTCACTTATATCTAAAATAGACCATCATTTGAGTCACATATTGCAATGGAGACCCCTCAATAGTGTTTACCTTTTTTGTTTACAAGAATTTCACTCCACCCCCACTATAAAAATGGTAGTCACCCCCCTCATTTCCTCACACCTCTCAATCCCTTTTTCTTGGAAAAAAACTAACCAAATATCATTAAAAATTTATTCCCTTCATCTTTTTGTCCTCAACTTTAGAAAAATCCAACCAAAGGATCCCTTTGGTGTAATCCAAAAGTTGTTACCCAAAATAGAGGTAACATCATTCAGAAATAGCATTTGCTTTATTTCTTTTTCCTCCACATACATTATTTTTATTCCCTGATTATATAATGACTACAATATCATAAATATATGGAGGTGTTTTTATTATAAAAGTACTACCTATAATCACACACAAATCTATCAAATGGGATACACAATCATCATTTGTGTGTGTGAAATATTACCTCCTCATGAACAGTTTTCTTCCATTCTTCTAATACCTCTATTCAAGGTTGGAAAAAAAATGTGTTGAATCAGTATATCAAAATTATGATGATTATGATCAAAATAAAACAATTAAATGAATAACTTATAATATGGAGTGTGAATTTTAGTTTAAACACATAGTTTAAAATAATTGAACAAAATAATTCACTAATCCACTTGAAGAATGTTATCAGACATGGCCATATGTGAAGTTATTGTAATTATATAATCAAAAAATCATATCCAGATATAATAAAATTAAATTAGAGTAAAAAACCTAGTGTGAAAATAGATCCAGTTAATCAATATATGAATCGTAATTACAGTTATTATGATTATACAAATAGAGTATAGTATGTCGAATACGATCATCAAATTTCCAAATAAAATGTCGATGAATAGTTACATGTAAATAAAAAATTAATAAATTGAAACATAATGTAATAATAAATTAAATAAATTATTAAAAAGATATAACTATTTTATTCTTATGATTATGTTAGTCAATAACATTGAATAAAAGTATCCATTGTTTTATACTTACGATAATATGTCTTTCCTCATCATGGAAATCCCTCGATAAGAATATCGGATATATCATCCAAGCCAAAAAATTACCTTGATCCAAGGGATCAGATTATCTATTTCACTGTCCCCATGATCCCCAATATAGTTGATCAAATTCTCCACCTTTTTATTCTAGGAGGACCTCGATCATAATCACATAGAGAACAAAAAATAATTGCAAAAAAATTCCTATGAATACAACCTGACAAGGTTTCCTTAATAAGACTCTATCTAAAGAATTAAAAGAGACTAAGAACAAGATTTTCATTCTATGGAATATTTAGAAAAAATTAGATAAAATTATAATCATAAAATGTTAAAAAAATCTAAAAATTAGAAATCCTAAACTCTTTGAATGACTGGGTATTTATAAATGAGCTCCCAAATGGTCATTATAATCTCCAAACAATCATATTTTCTCTGTTTTTTCACAAGGACATTGAAGCATGGAACATGATATCTTATAATTATCTAGAATACTATAAATTCCAACATGGTATTAGTTTTACATCATTATATTATACAAATTTTTCTATGTATTAAAATTATGTTTTCTCTATTCTGAATATAAACAAATTCAGTCCAATGAAATAAATTTTGTTTATTATTATAATATTATTTATAATAATCAATCTGATTTTTTCCAGTACCAATATCAATTCAATTGTTCAAACCTTTTCATTATGAAATTTATCCCATTAAGTCTAACTTATTTTTCTGATAAAGACGAGTCTGATTAGTTATACTCAATCTCATTATGATATTTATATTGGAGAATGTGTTTTTTGTATTCATGATACATTATAACTTATTCCATGTATGGTAAAATGTAATGTATTCTACAAAAACTTTCTAAAACACTATGGACATAATAAATTTTTTAATTATGTATTTAAGAAAGGATTTGCGATTTCCGAAACAAAAAGAAATATAAAAGTAATAAATAGAATTTGTTACCTAACAATATCCCCCTTTTTGGAAAGAGAAAACCATAAGAACTAAATGAAAAAAATGAATAATTTATTATCCATGTCCTTTTATTTACGTTTTATTAACTCAAAAATATGTTTTTACTATATTAGATAAACATATAGGAAAAGAACATACAAAACTAGAAAATCTGATCAGAGGACCTATAATAGTGTAGACCTAGAGCATCTATAATGCCAATTCCAGCTTCAATTGGATTAAGAGATCCTAGAATAGAAAACTCCTTGAGGGGGGATTCCTAAGAATACTTTGAAACCATGAAATCCACAACTTGGTTTTCTTCACACCATGTATGAGAAATATTAATTCCATTAGAAAGAAGGGACTTACATGTCCAACTGTTGCATGTAATTTACCAAGGACTAGAAGATAGGCCATTAATAGAGGTCAAGATAATATTTGATTTATTTTCCCCTATCATCAATGAGATCAGTTTCAAGGAAAATATTTTGAGACCATTGGGCATGCCCATTAATTCCACCTAAAGTGAGTTCCCATCCCAATAAAGAGAGATAAAATAAATAATCACTGAACCTGCAAAGGAATAGGCTACACTTCCTCTCTATATACACCATTGACTATAAGAGCCATCGATGTTCAATTTGAGACCATGGGATGTGAGTTCTAATGCACCCAATGATCATCTTCTTATGGGTTTTATAGGTCCAAGGGATGATTCCTCACCATGAATTTCTTGAGAGAGGGATCCTCCTCCCAGTGCTTCATTAGACTGACAAGATCAACCATAAGAAATATATCCCTCACCACCATGGATGGTTTAGCTAGGAGTTTCTTGTGATGTTATTGGTTCCAAGACTCCCAAAGTCTCAAAAAAATCCATCTATGAGAAGGAGGACACGAGAACACCCCTTGTGGTTATTTCTATTAGTGCCTCTAATCCACATATAAAGAAACTCCTCTATATTCACCACATCTAGGATGAAACTATAAGACTATCCAAGAAAACTATATAATAGTACTTGTCCACTCACACTGAAATTATGGGTGAGATGTTAATTAATCCTTGTGAGACCTACAATATGAGAATATGGAGGCCATTTGGATACCATTTCACCAAACCACCCCATCCTATAAGATATATTGGTTTCAAATAATCCAAAACAATATTGAATTTTTTAGGGCTAACCATTAACCATAGGTATCCTCCCCTCCAGTAATTTTCTAGATACATATATGTTTCCTTCCAATAGGCCTTCTGTTTGAATGAACCGGAAGAATTGCCCATAAAAACACAAATATATGGGGACTTCTTCTTCATGATATCATTTTAGATTTATTTTTCCTGATTTTGGTTGAGAATCAATTATATAAAGGAAAGATAGGAGTTCACCTGTTTAATGGAAATATCAGGAAAGGGGAAGGTAGTGAAGCCTAAAGTCATGTTAACCCAATTATAGTCCAAAAAATTGATGTTCCTGTATCAAATGAGCCATAGGGAGAGGTATTGTAACCCTAAGAAGTTCCCTTATAGAAACTTCTTCAAGGAGGAGTGGTGACTGCTGGGATCTCTAAGATTATTTTTATATTTTCATTTGATGAAGATACAACACAACGTTCACCCCTCAAGGACATCCCATTATATTATTTCATGGAGATAAAAATGGCCTCCCCCATATTCCTCATGCCAATAATTCCATTCTGTACCGGTCTAGATTGATTCATCTAGTAGGATTAGTGTCACATCCTCTACGACTAAGAATCCAAGATTACATTGTTTAATAGTTTATCAATCTACTTAAAAACATCTTTGGTACCTTCATAACTCATAAAATGTTCCTGGAGATTGATGTAAATACACAATAAATAATGATAATTATAACACCAAAAGATAAGAACCATTTATTCTAGTTTAAGACTCGGTTAGTGATCTTTCTTACCATTTCATCAAAGTGTCTGATGCAAACTCTTATTATAGCAATATGAGCTCCAAAATATTCCATTGGGAATTATTTACCTCCAATGACCAGAATTGATTCAATTTTTCACCTCGTCCTAGTCAACTATTATGTTCGGAGAAACACCTAAATCGTATACTTATTGATGATATACCCTATATAGTTGGTATATACCTCAATGATTTTATTAAATCCCATGATAGATTAGCTTAAACCATTAATGATGAAGATAATTTCATCCACAAAGAAGAGGTGGGACAACTAGATGAAGTGAGTTCCAAAATTATATTTTTTGATGATATCATTCTTAATGTAGGAGCGTATATATCTTATATGGGAATATTGTGCCATGATAATGATGTTGGGTGATAGGGGGACACCTGGTCTAAGTCTTATATATGTCTTGAGGAAGCTTCATTGCTCCCCCCTAAAAATAATGTTGAACTAGGATGAACTGTATCACCTAAAAAGAAAATGAACTAACAATTCTGAGAACCCCATACACATTATTACCTGAATAGTTAATCTCCATTAAAGGATATAATATGAATTTTCTATATTTAACTTGATGACTAAGTTTGAACTAACCACATTCCTATTAATTTTCCTCTCATATCGTTCAAAATTTGTTGTGCTATGCTGAGTTTCTAACGCTTCTGAATATGATTTAGAGTATGATATTGAATACAAATAATTCCCCCATAGGATAAAATATCCCTCTAAGAACATAATATCCCCCCTTAAAGTAATAAATAACCTTTATCAAATATTATTCTTCATAAAATATTTCTATCCCATTCTTATAAAGAAAATTTTTTGAGATAACAAACCCTTTATAAAAGCTTCATCTTTAAATAAAAATACTTATCCCTAAAAAGTTTATTTTATCACCCAAAATAATTTTTCTCCTCTTTTTTATTTTCAAAAATGAATGGGGCAGGACATGAGTTTTCTATAATGTTAGTGAGAAAATTAATAAATGATAGTATATGCTGAACTAAATATTCATCCATAAGAAATATGAAGGAACATCCAACCAATTAAAATTTAAAAAAAAATCAAGATAATGAATTTGGATGAAAAGAATAATATGTACATAAAAAGATGATACAAACAATTTTCCAAAAGGAATTTAAAAAAAGATTTCAAAAGGAAAATTTTAATCCTACTTCATTAAATAATTCACTATAGTTATTAATTTCATAAAATCTTTTCCTACTTCCTCTATCTTTTCACCCCTTTCATTATGTGCCCATACTTTTTCAGATTACTATTGATTATGGTTTTTAAATACAATTACTTCCTCAAAAGTATCCTCATTCTAATTCCTCAAAATCTTATCTTCCATCCAATAATTTTTGTGTCGTGGTATCTCTAACTCAATGTATCATATCATCCTATTTAGATCTTTTGTATCCTGAGTTTGGTCAATATGAGCACCTTTAAGAAATTCCACAAAATTTACTCTCCCTTAAACATCTTCTATGAACTGGTTATAAGATTAGGCGGAATCTTATAAAATCTTCTTCACATCATCAAAATTTTAATCATACAACATGATATCTTTATCAACATGATGTTACCACTTTACAACATTATTGTATCCATAATATGATATTGATAAAATTCTTATAAAACCTTCAAATCTCATTTATTCTCAATAATACTTTGTGTTAACAACATTCATGATTTATCTTTCTAATCAAGACTATAATATATAATTTATCATATTTCTTCAAGTCTTGGAAATTAAAAAGTTACTTCATTGAGTCTCATCAATGCTTCAATTATGTAATCAACTACTTATGTTGTTAATGTATTCACTAAATCTGATTTTTATTTCTCAATAACAAGGATTTTCACATGAATGGTACTAATTCCACATTATTTTCATTTCCCGTTATCATGTTTCGTAGAAACATCATCACCAAATTTATTATTTTCAGATAAGTAATTATCATTATATCTACTTTATAATCCTCTCCTTTTCCCTTTCTTTCATAGATAAATATTTAAATTCTACATATGATGATTATTTCTTTTTGTAACTATTCAATTTTTCTTTTCAGATCATTTTTTGGAGATAATTATGATTAGATTGTGTTTGTTTATTTCAGAGAAAACTTATCAGATCAGGTTTACTTCTCACTATCATTTTCTTCTTCTTTATGACACTCATCCTCATCATCTTCATTTTATCCATCCTATTAACTAACATTTTTATTCATCACCATCTTCTTCTTCTAGATGAGATTCTTCTCATCATTTATTTTATGATCTTATTAAACATTATCTTCTCTTTAATTATATTCATTTACTTATTTTTCTTCTCTATATTTACCTATTTTAACTTCTATATCCATTTCTTTTAAAAATAATCGTGAAGTTTGGCCTCTGTTCTTGAGTCTTATTTAGAAGGTGGAACTGATTCCAATAGAATTTTTTGAACTTCTGTTACAAATTCATTATAAATAATATGACCCTTTCCTTTTTCAACAATTTAAGGAACATTGACATGGAAAAATAGTTTATTTAAAAGATGTTCTAGTATCCGTGTTTGATTTATTGGTATGGTAAGAAGGAAACTCAACCATCTCAGAAGATCTCTCAACATATTTCAAAATATTTTAACAATGATTACCATGAATCAAATTCTTCTTCAGCTTCTTATTCTTTTTTCATCTTTCAATGAATCTACATCATGTATTCTCGGGGATTCGACCTCAGTAGGGTCTAATCAAAAATATAGAATCCATTAGTGTTTAGACTAATTATTCATCTATTCATACCTTAATGTATATTTATCATTTCTCTATTTCATTTATTTCTTTTAAGGATGAATCTCATCTTTATTTTTATTCTTCTTCTCACCCTTCTCATATTAATTTGAGGATTCTACTATCAAAGCATCAAGACAAGGTTTCCCAAATTTTTTTTATTCATAAAAAAAATAAATGCCATTGTTTTAATTTTATAATATCTATTGTATAAAAATTCATCCTCTTCATACTTTATTTAACCATAATCTTGATTAATTTAATAAATTAAACAATTAATTTACTTAAAAATATGGAAACATGATGATCTTTGACATTATGGACCCATAAATCATGTTTATTTTTTGAATGAAAGTTGAATCTGACGAGATTTATTTTCCTCATATAATGTAAATAGCATAGAATATAAACATCATATAAATTGTGTGTATCTTGATATAAATTACACGGAATAAGAAATACACACATCCCCAGGACAAAAAATGATTCTTCATTGTCAAATGAACAAATTTATTAACCTTTTATTAACGATCAAAATGAGAATCTTCTACTTTCTTCTTGTTAAATGTTCCAAGATCATCTTGATTATTGTTAGAAGGACATAAGGAAACTTTTTCTTAGGGTATTCCAATCAAACATGAATCCTTTATATAAGGTAAATTGTATCTTTTATCATTCATAAGAGAAGTAAAATTTTCAATTCCTTCTTCTTTGGAAAATTTGATAGAGGCATACAATCTTCTAACTGGATCTATGCAAAAGAGATATTTTACTTTTTATAAGATTTCTACACAAATAGATTACTATCCTTCAAACTTAATAATATATTTCAGAGTAGAATCATATTTACCATAAAATTATATTTCTAATTTCCATTCTATGTAAACAAAACCATTAATTGTAAAATCAATAGAAGATATCTTATTGATACTGGTACTAAATATGGATAATGAGAAGAGATATTTTTATAGTAGGAGAATCAAGAGAAGCAACATATCAGGACAATAAGTTATGGCCAATCAATGTAGGCCATTGGGGGTCCCTCATTTATATAGGAACTCAAGTGACGTTTCAACATCAATACCGTATCCAATGGTAGATATTCATATATTCTAATCTAACATTTTAGAATAATCAATGGATGATTTGTAGTATATTTGAACTCTTGAGGTTTTTAAAAATAGGTAACATATTAGGGTTGAATAGGATTATGATTATTAAAAAACATTTAATTTTTTTAAAAAAAATTCAAAGTAACAATAATAATAAAAGACCTAACATAATGAGAAAATATTAAAAACTAGAATAAAAATATATGTACCTTTAAGGGTGAGAGTTACATCCATATGAATAACCTTTTATTATTGTTTTTTAAAGATATTTATATTATGACAGTTATGATTATGTTGAAATTGAAAAACAAAAGTTTTGAATAGAAATAGAAATATAATATTTTTTAGTGAATTTTTTTTGATTTTTTCTATGAAAACTAATTGTAACAGTTTTGATAAATGAAATTATTATGATATTTTTAAAATATGATTATTTAATAACAAAACAAGAATCCTAAAATTTTTATAATGTTTTTATATTTCAGAGATCATTTTTTGGATTCTATATGCTAATATTTTAAAGAGACATATGTTATAAATACTTATCATCATAATGATTTTATGGAAATTAAAAAAAATAGAGAACTATTTTTTTTGATATAAAAATATATGTACTCATAATATAAAAATTAAAATCCTTAAATATGGAGATGAGTAAATAAAAATTATATCTAAAGGATCATTTACATTTATCATTTCTTACATCTATTTAATTTATTAAAATATAATGAATAGGTTTTATAAAAATACAACAAGTTTATCTTTCATTCTGATAAATTGTATAATGATATCTCTTTTAAGTGTGTGATCCTAAAGGAAATAGTGTCATATATATATATATATATGTGTTTAAAGAACATGAGGAACGTGTTGAGCTTTTACGTAATGTAATAGAACTCATTTGATCATAAAGTATTTTCATTTTGGTAAAACTTATTCCATAGTTAGTTAGTGTGTGTTAAATCCACAACACTTGTGCACAACAACTTCCAGCTACCACATATTCAAATTAATTAGTGAAAATTTCTAATAAGTTTTGTATCATAAAAAAAGGAAACTAAATAATCATCAAATAAATGACATGTTCTGTATTTACATTTCCTATCCATTCTACAACCTCCAACTGGTTGCCCAGCCTAATCATGATCTTGAGTATTTGAGGTACCTATAGAAGTAAAAGTACTTTTATAATTTTTGTATCATGACATTGTAAGATGATATTTAATATAATATTTTTGATATGTATTTGTTCCTATTGGTTTTTTTGATATTTTAAAACAAATAAAAATTGTTAACTCACCCATCATACTCATCTAAAACTTATATTTCATGAGATACAAAATAGAATCTACCAAAGAATTTTTATTTGATCGGGATACAATTTCGTCAACAAATATTTAGAAAATAATAATGTTTTTAATAGCTTCATTTATAAAAATAGTTCGATACACATATCCCTTAACAAATTTCTTGGAAAAAAAACTATAATAAAGGTATCATACCAAGGTATAAAGGATTGTTTATATATGTATAAGGATTTTGTATGTTTGGAAATTTACTAAAGATGTTTCTTATTTTCAAGACTATGGGTTGATCTCCACAAACACCCTCGTGAACATATATGTTAATAAAATAAAACTTCACATCCATTTGAAAATGTCTAAAATTAATGAATGATGCAAAGTCTCATAGAATATGAATAGCTTTGATTCTAGATATTAATCAATAGGTTTCATCATAGTTTATAGCTTCTTGTTTATTATAAACTATTGAAAAAGTCCTTTCTTTATTTATAATGACAATTTCATTTTCATCACATTTATTTCCAAAAAACCCATTTTACTCCAATTATATATGTTTATTTAGGTCATTTAACTAAAATCCATGCATTGTTCCTTTCCAAATCATTCAGTTCGTTTTTTATTTCCATAATACAATACTCATAACCTAAAGACTAATCAAGATTTTTAGGTTCAAATTGGGAAAGGAAATCAAAATGTTCAATTTCATTCCTTAATGAACTTCTAGTCCTAACTGGTTAACCTACATCACAAATTATACTGTCAATAGGATATTCCATATAATCAACTGGCTTATTAGGTTTTTTAATGTCTTTTATTCAATATAATTAAAAAAATAATTCCGAGGAGTAACTTTATAAATTAATCCCAAATGGATTTCCTTGTTAGAAAAATTTTATATCAAAAGTTGAAAATAATTTTCTGAAATAACATAAAAAATTATAGGTTGGGGTTGTTTGAAAACAAAAGGGTTGGTTTCATCAAATTTAACACATACTATTTCCTCAAAAGTGGAATAATTTTTATTAAAAAATCAATAAGTCTTAGAATTATTGTACTAAACTACAAATATTCTTTCATAGGGTTTGGGTGGGAATTTATGTGAGTTATCTTTTTTATTGAAGTTGAATACTTTGAAACCATATAATCTGAAGTAAGAAACATTTTTTCTACATATACATAAATCATAATGAGTTTTATTAAGAAAATGTCTAATAAAAACTCAATTTATAGTATATTAGGTAGTAAAAAATGCTTTAACACTAAAATTCTTTGTAATTTCATATTTAATAATATGGTTCTATTTATTTATTGAAGAATACTATTTTTTATTTTAACTACACAATTTTTATAGGGAGTTCTAGGTGGTGAAATGTTATGTTATATACCATTTTTAATAAAAAAAGTTGTATAATCATAGTTTTCAAATTCCCCACCATGATCACTACGAATAGCTATCAAGGGAAATTATTTCTCATATTTAACATTGGGATTTTTTAAAAATAACAAAAATCTTCATATTTATTTTAGAAAAAATAAGCCCATGTATATCTGGTGTAATAATAAACTAATACATAAACATAGTATTTTCTTTCATTACCCTAAGATTGAATGGGACCAATTAAATCCAAGTTTGTTAATTATAAAGAATCAGAAGTTGATACTTCACTAATAGATTTAAAACTGGACTTATGTTTCTTACAGAAATGCCAAAGACAAGAGAACATTGAGGAATCTAACCTATGTTCTATTATATCTTTAAAATGTTTTTATATTCATCTTAGATATTTTTATTAGGATAAAGTACCCAAAACCTTCTATTATATAACCAGGATTGGTCTTTCATTGTAATAAAGAAACGTAATTCTCTTCATCTAAGTTCTTATAAGATAAAAGTGTATGCATTATCCTGCTGATTGGCTCAGATAATAAATTCAAACCTATAAATATGCTCTAGAAACTATTATTTAAAAAATTTCACAAGGAAACAATCATCACATAATTTATTTCTTCTTATATGGTTTTCTAAAACCTGTATGAAAAAAAACATATGAAATTAATTATTTTCCTATAAGAACAATGTTACCTATACCTATAATCTATCCTTGAGAAATATCTATGAATGTAAATTTTCAATATTTCATCTTGATAATATTTTTGAAAAATTATTCATCACCATGCATATCTATGGAACATCCACTATCTGTGTTCCATGTATTATTTTTTTGGTACTATATTTTTTTCATGAAAACATAAAACATTAAAATTTTGGCTCCCTAACCTTCTAGGGTCCAGTAATGTCAAAAACTAAAATTTTAGGATGTCATTTTTTTAACGAAGGATTTGTGAAAATATAGATATTGGACTTTGTTAAGATAACTTGTTTTCTTCCAATGTCCAACACTTTGACATTTAGTACTAAAGGATAAACTTTTTATAATAAAGTTATTATTACTAAAAATTGGGTTTTATAAGTATAAACAATTCAACAACTAGTACCATAAAGAAAACATTGATTGTATATTTTGATAGTGTTTTCTTTAGTAATGGTAAATTCTAATAATAGTTTCCTCAAAGAAGGAATATTAGATTTTATTTTTACATCTAAATTTCTATCATTTTAAAAATAGTTTTGGAATCAAGTTTATTAAAACTAGTTCGTAAATTATTTTTCTCAAAAAATAATTTTTTAAATATTAGGATAAATTATCCTTTTAAAAATTAGTATTATTAAGATATTTATAAAGTCTTGTAGTTTTATGTGACCAAACATCTATTTTTAATTAGAATTATCATATATTTGTTTAAAATTTTACAATTTTTGTTTTCTATTAGTTTAGAAAAACATTAAACTACATCATAAGAGGGTAAGTTATTATCATCACTAGCTACGAAAGATTCTTCACAAGACAATGTTTAATCCTTCTCATCAAGAGAGTTTTGACATGAAGACATATTTGTATGATTCTTATATGTTCATTCCTTTTCCATGAGACATTGATTTACATGTGGTAATTTATCCAAAAAAAAACTTTGTTCCTATATATAGAACAATCATTCTTTGAAATATCTTTAGAAGAGTCACCAATAATGACACTCCACATTTCGACAACAATAAGAACCTTATTTCTTATATAATTGTAATATTTATTTTCATTTATTTCATAATTTATTTCTTTTCTGTATTTCCTCTTATTCTTTAGACAATATGGTCTAATATGTCCTAATTCATTATATCAATATCTTGTAAATCTATCATTCTTGTCATTTCTCTCCTTAACACCTTTCTTGTATATGTATTGAAAATTCTTCATTGCAAAAAATTATATTCATCTTTCTGGCGAAATTAGCTATCCCATTTTTAGAATTCATATAATTATATAAATCCTATTGAAAAATAAAATTCTTATTTATAGAAAACTAAATAAAATTTCTAGTAGATTGTACATTTGAGGGTAATGTTTATATTGATGAAAATGAAACCCCACTGTTTTTCTTGTTTTTTTTGTTTCCCTATATATCTTTTGATTCTACTCTTCTACTTAATAAGAGTTCCAATGAGATAATATTAGCTATGTCTACTCACATTTATTATTTCATCAACATCAATCCCCTTTGATTCCCACTCATTAAGAATTATTTTAGTAATTTTTTCTACAATTATTTCATCATAAAAAAAATTTCGACAACATCCTGTAAACTATTTATGATTGTAATAAATCTCTGATCAGATTAAGATTGGTGGAATTTTGGTATTAATATTTTATATTGAACATATATTCATTCCTTTCATATTTAAAAAAGATGATATATTCCCTTCAACAAAATGCATTAGTGTAAAAAAATTAAAAATAAAAAGTTAATAAAGAATATTACAACATGAAATATATAAGAAAAGTAAAACATAGAAAATATACGAGAAGTGGAATCCTGATTTGATACCAATTGTTGAATTATTATATGATAATTATACTGATTTGAATCATATTAATATACATAAATGGATAACATAAAATACGAGGTGGGGGTAAAATGTAGTTTAAAAAATAGTTTAGAAGAATTGAACTAAACAATACATTATGCCTCTTAAAGATTGTAGTTGGACTTGGTCCCAAGTCAAATCATCATTTTTACAAAATAACCAAGTCACATTAAGATATACTATTATTAAATCAGAGTAATAAATTGGTATCTGAATAGAATTGATTAATTAAAATACGAATCATAATTATAGTTATTATGATAATAAAAACCTAGTATAGTATGTTGAATATGACGATTAACTTTACTATTAAAATCAAGTGGAATAGTTTATAATATTGAAACAATAAATAAAAACCAAAAATAATCTAATAATTACTTACAACTATTATTAAAAAGATAAACATTTTTTATCATTGAGAGTAATGTAGTAAATAACCTTGACTAAATGTATCCCCTATTTTATAATTACAAGAAATCTTGTATTTCCTCGGTAGGGAAAGACCTCGATATAAATATCATATCTTCCTTCATAGCTACAAAATCCCTTGATATAATGGATCTAATTCTCTATCTCACTATACCCATGAGCCCTAAATAATTATTATTGGATTATCCATCTTATTATTCTCAGAATCACTTGATTATAATCACAGATTGGATGTAGAAAAAATTAAAAAATAATTATTAAAGGGAAAAGATAAAAAAATTTACTTAAGAATGATCTCACTAAATAATTACTAGAGACTAAGATCAATCTATTCATACAATTTAGTATTTAAAAAAATCTAGAGTGAATTTTAATCTAAAAAACTTTATCCCAAAAGATAAAAACTAAAAGTCCAAAAATATTCAAATGCCTTGGTATTTTTAGGTGATCTACTAATGGTCATTTTGATTATCCAATGGTCACATTATCTCCATGTTTGTCTCAAGGACATGGACACATGGTAATTAATAGCTTAAAATGATATAGAAAAAATAATGTCCCACATCGTATTGGATTTACACCATTAAAGTGTAAAAAGTATTCATTAAATTAGAAATAAGTTTTTGGTATTCTAAATATAGAAAATGTTAGTCAAATGTACTTCCTTATATTTTTATTTATGATAATATTTATAAGTATGAATCTAAAATTTATCATTACTAGTATTATTTCAATTTTTTATGACTTTTTTGTTAACTAAAGACATGAAAAAATTATAACTTCTTGCACTGATAAAGGTGAGTTGGATGAGTCATACTCATACTCATTATAATAATCCTAATGGAGAATGTATTGTTTATATTTATAATACATAAAACATATTATATGTATAGTAAAATTTAATGTCTTCTACAAAAAATTATCTAAAATCTTTTAGACAAAAGAATGTAACTAAATATATATTTAATAAAGAGTTTGTAATATCCAAAACAAAATGAATGGGAAAGTAAGAAATTGAATTTATTACTCAAAATAGTGATATAAGTTATATTCTGATATGATATATATGTGATATTTATGAATTATTTCTGATTTTGTAAATATTATATAACACATACCACCATGATTTCTATTTTATGGAAATATGAAATCGTTGTGTGTGGATGTGTGGACTACCACCTCTTCAATGTGATGTGAATCGTTCACACATTTCACAGACTACATTAAGGATGGGTTTAGTAAATTTATTTGAAATATAATAAATATTAATTATTTTTGAATTAATATATATATATATGTTATTTACTTTCTTTCTTTCAATATGACATGAAAATGAAAACTAAATTCATGCATACATATGGCCTACCATCTCCACAAATGGTGTATTCCATTTAATGTTAATATATTTTATTGATTATTGAAAATGTATATATACTGAATATATATGATATTTACATAATGTTTTACACTATAAAAATAAGTAAATTATTATCAATTTAATAGGATCAATAATAATAGTTGAAAACATATACGAAATTCAAAGCTGATATTACCCAAACTTTAAAATTAAGATGGAATTGTTAATAAAAGGGTAATATAATGTCATAATAAAATCATATATGGTATGATATATGAAAATATGTTTATGTGTAAGATTTATAATAAAATTATATTTATTATTTAAGAGTATTTAACAATTACAAATAATTTCAAGACTTATGGTATGTTTTTCTCGTCTCACATTTATTTACAAGAGATATATTCCATAGAACCACTTATTCTTATTCTGTAGTGTACATAATGACCTATGACATGATATATAATGAATATAATTTATTTAATGATATTAATGGTTTCTATTTTTTTCATTCAGTCAAAGATCTTAGGATTTAAAAATTACTCATATAGTAAGGGGATTTCTAGTGTCACTTTTATTTCTGCAAGACATATTCCATATTCACCAATTGTATCTATTTAGTGGTGTATATAATTCACATGAATGTATTATATTATTATTTTTATTAAATTTATGGAAATTTACATATCTATTTGATGACCGATACATTATGGGCTTTATAGTTCCAAATTACCAAATCTGTAATTTAATTTTTTTCTTAATTTGAATTATTTGAGAGGCACGTTATGTTATGAAATTATATTCTATTAAAAGATGTATATTCTTCCATTTGAAAAGTTATATCATTAATATACTTATTTTTATAATAATTTTAATCTTTATGTAATGTTATTATTTCATAGTTTTTAGGATTTAAATTTACCTAAGTGATAATAATTTATTTCTACAATCTTATCATTTCTAAAGATAGTTTAGGACTGTGCTACCATTGAAAAAATATTATGAAAAATATCTCAATGATTCTCAGGAATTTATTCCTACTATTTTTATTCATGTTATATATATGTAGTGGTCCCATTTTCCACTATTTTTTACTTAAGATAATTAAGAAACAGTTTTTGATAAAATCCTATATTATTTCTCTTTTTTGTCAGAAATCAACATTCTTTCAAATCTGTGATTTAAAATGATGTTTTAATAAATGTTTTAATATTATCTTTTTAAAGCAGATTTTCACCCATGTTTTACTTTTTTTTTAAATAAATTTAAATTGAATCTTGTTTTCATTTTCCTATGAAGAACCTTTTATAAACATTTTCTGGGGAAAAAGTAATGTTCATGATTTACATATTTACCTGCCATACTGACCATAATTTTCTTGAAGATGACCATTATAGTTTACATGGCCTTTTATAAGAATTAATTGTCATAATATTTTATAAATTCACAGTATTAGAATTGTTTTCAAAGTTTCATTTATATGTTTTAAAGGATATTTTCAATGAAAATGTATTTCGTAAAGGTTTTATGTTTTAAAATGTGATTAAATTGGTTCTAAAATTATACATTATATGTATTAAATGACATTTTCAACATAAAAGGATATAATATAATTCATGTTTAAAAATTATTTTCAATTATTTTAAAATCATTTTCTATAAGTTTTCAAATTTTATTTTTAACGAAAACATTTTATATGATGTCCAGTATTCCATTATAAGTTTTTAAATATATTTTAAATAATAAATTTTTGTAATTAGAAAATTAAAATTATAAAGTTGAATGGTTATTTTCCATAAGAAATGATTTAATGTATTTTAAAACATCATTTATAATTTATGAAAATTTGTTTTCATATAAAATTATTATTAAAATTTTTCATGTTTTACATAGTGATTTTCAACGAAGGTTTGTTTTCCTTAAGAAATGTCCCAAGTGATATTTTAGAATCCTTATCTTCCTATTATTTAAAACAATGATATAGATTATACTTTAATAATGATATAAACCAAGGACACTCCTATTATTCATTCTTTGAATGGTAAATGTTAAAGATGAAAATTTATTTCTAAATATGTTTATCAACCATGGTTTATATCATGATAAATTGCATATAAAACATAAAACCATTAATGGGTTATTCTATAATGAAATTCATATAAAAATATATCTTTTACATAGATTAGGATATGATAAAAGTTTTATGATACCCATATAATTTCACTGGTTTTGATATGATTTTTATGATACCTATATCTTTTTATGGGTTATGATACGATGTTTTACTATCTTATGTCACACATGTGTAATATTTCTTTATTTGATGGGTGGGACCTATATCTCCCTCCAATAAATCGGTATAATATTTATATCTCTTGAGATAATGACAAAAAAAGGCCAATGAGCTTGATCTACTATAGTATAAAGGGGAAACCCAATTCACTATGGGAAGAAGTGGAAATTTGATCCACTATAAGAAGGTTTAACCAGATGCACTATAATGAAAGGACAAGGATTGGGGATATTAGTGTGTCTCTACCAATAGGTGAATCACAAATGATGTTTCTTGCTGTGTTTTTATAATGATTCTTGACTTGTATAGAAAGATTTTATATGTTTTTGTGTCATCCATAATTCCTTATATTATTCCTATGTTACTCTTTCATGGATTATGATTTTGATTCACTTATGAATCATGTCTTACACACATATAATCCTTATTCCATGAATCATTTTTATGATCATAGATATAAAGGCTAAAATATTGAAATGTTATTCTCATGTCCTCATACCCTTATGATCATGTTATGATTATGTATCTCTTTTACTTACCTTTATTGAGAATATGAGCTCACCCTTTATTATATTTCCATTCACCAGTTTGGGAATAAATGTTTTATGTATATGTACTAAAGGGGAAGATATTTGTGGGAAATATTGAAGATCATTCACTAAGATGGAATATTTTGTTCCATGTTTCCAAAGAAATTAGAATATTATGTTCCTGAGAATATCCTTTTTTAATGTTATGAATATCTATCTAAAATGATATAATCTACATGTATGTTAATACAGGGTCCTTATAGTTGGAATCAAATGAATGGTTTGGACAAACTTTGGAAACTAGTCTGAGATAACATTAGTTAGATCACTTGGGATATTTACAAGGATATTTCTAGGGATGTCTCTTAGGATAATCCTCAGGCGGCATATATTTAAAAGAATTTACCTTCATTTAGACATCATATAAGTGATTTTTCATGATTATGTGGTTTTATTATATGATATTTGTTTCTCATACTATGATTTCTAGTTTTAGTTAATGGAGGTAACCAATACGAACTAGGATAAAGCTGAATGTAATCGAAAATTAGTAGATGAGAATAAAAATGGGATGATCACTTGAGTGATGGATGGTTTGATCATGCCTAATCATTTTTCAAGTAACATGATTAACAACATGTTTCTTAACAAACTATAAAACTCAACAAAGAGGATACATATGGGGTTTTCTGAGAGTTCAGGTAATGGAGACCATGAAAGAATGAATATTAGGTTTCCTTTGTGTAAAGTATGTGGAAATATTCACTTAAGTTAATGCCTTATAAGAATGAAATATTTTTTGACTTTGGGAAAGGAGGACACATAGAACGTAACTGAAAAATGGAAATGAAAATATTGTTTATCGAAATTAATGAAAATAATGTCCTCCCTAATAAATTTTCAACTATCAAATTCTTTAAATGTGGAATGCATGGGAATTATGAAAACTAATGTCATAAGTGGAAAGCTCCCAAAGAGAATTAGTAAGGTGGTATGAGTAATAGTTATACAACAACTGCTGGTGAGGCTAAAGGTGAAATGTGAAAGGGAATAGGTATAATGTAATAGGACAAGGTAGCCTTATTAATCCATTAAGGGTGATGTGATGTAAATCAAGTTTTTGTGTTTTTGGATTCAAGTATTATGAATTCTGAAATACATAGTGATTTATTAGTATATGTTTTTCAATCATGATTTATAGTAATATATTTAATTGTTCCAATGGACAAGAAAAGTGATTTAATTTAAAGGTTATATTCATGAGAAACACAAGATTAAGGGAAAGATAACAGTTAATATATTCTTAATGTTTAGATAGTGATGTTTTAAAAAAATAAATGTTTTCTATAAATATATAAATTGGACGATATTAATTACCATGGATCCCAATAAAGTTTTTTAAAAAAAAGTGGTATATTCTATCATGGATGGAGATTACAAATTTTTCTGGATTTAAGGAATATGTCCAATAATTTGTATTTTAGGTAACTAATTAATTATCATGTATGATTATAATATATATTTTTGGAAATTTAAGTTATTACCAAGTTTTAATATAATTCATGATAAACGTATTAAAATATTTGGTGTGTGACAATGAAGAAAAACTTTATGATATATGGGGGATCAATGTTATATGGAATTTGAGAAATTTAGTGGCATTATTTCTAAAGACATGGATATTCATATTTATTAAGGATTATAAGGTTATCCATTTATGGAATGGTTAAACTCAAACTTTTGATGTGGTTTTAGATATTAAAGTGTTATCTTTATATATCTGTATTTAGGAATATTAGATAACATGATCTATCAATTTTGTTGTGATGCTAACTAAAGCTAGATGGAATGACTTATCATTCTATATCTTGATCTGTTAGTACTTTAGGAATGAAAAATTCACCTTTAATTCATATACTAATATATAAAGAGTAAATCGAGAAAGGAATAGTGAAAGGGTGAGATTGTTCATATGAAAAGGAATAAAATCATGTAATTATATTTTTTTTCATTATTAGATAGAAAAATAATAACTCAAAACTATGAAAAGGATATCAAAAAACTTTTATCCTAACACCTTAATATCTATTGAACTGATTGTCTTATAAATCATCAAAGATTTATGGTTTTTAGGCCCGTAACATTCCATTTATCCTTCAATTTACGGTGATCAATGGTCTTTACCACCCAATATAATTAAATATATTGTTATTCCATGTCATATATTAACTATTATTCTTTGTTATCCTATGTGGGTAACAGGTTAGGAGTTACTTTGGGTAACCATTATAGTTCCAACATTCTATTTTTAAATGATGTATTAGTATTCATTTTTACGATGTTGGTTTCGATGAATGGAACCTAAATTTATTAAACCATTGATAATCTAGATTAATTTAAAGGGTGAAATTCATATTAAGGGGGTTGAATGTTACACCCCAAAATTGTGGGAACTTTTTTAGAGTTAATTTGATATTTTCAAAATTCTGCATCTCACACAACACTGAATATAACTTGTGTTATATGAAGGAAATATGTTTGTATTATGTTGCACAAAACAACAAGATAATATTAAGCTGCATTAAATACATAAATTAGCTTGTGGTAAACACAACATAATATTTTCATTTTGTTACATGAAATTTTGAGTTCCTTTGATAACTTTTGTTATATACAAGACATAGTTTTACTAAATTACAATGTACAATTAATATTATTATTAAAATATTATTATAATAGTCACATTTCTATTGGAATGGATTTTTTGAATAATATTATTTAAATTAGGAAAAAAATTAGATATTTATATAACAAGAAAAATTTGATGACCATGTATGTAGAAATCAAAATAAAACTGTTTTTAAAAATATAGGAAATCTTTTGATGGAAAACTACATTTTGGAAATTAAACATGTTTTAAATCAATTAAATAATTAAAAAACTTTTGATAAATGGTTTTATTGAAATATATATATTATTTATTCAAGTATTTCATGTTAATATTATATTTTTCTAGACAATAGATAAGAAAAAATACAATTTTATGTATAAATATTTATATTTCTTCTAAAAGGTAATTTTACCACCTTTTAATGGTGCACCTATTTGAAATATAATTATCCAAATGTTTATAAATTTTATCTAAAAAAATAAACATCATTTATGAATGAAGAATATAAAAATTTATTTTGGGTAAATATTTTGTACTTTTTTGAGAAGATTCATTTTGTAATGAATAGTGAAAAAACACTGAATTTTAAATGAAAACTGCATTTCCATCAAATTTATTTATATATTTATATTATATTTTGATTGGTTTTCTAATTTTTAATTTCAAAATTTATACATATATAAATCAAAATTAGGTTATCGGAACCAATTTTTCATTGAAATTGGATATAAAAACATTTAAATAATTTGAACTTTTTTCTTTAAAACACCATTTTCACAACACATCTGCAATATTAATTTTAAATTAATTTCTGCAGCTTATATATTTATAATATGAAAAAATGTGTTAAATATTATGGATAATAATAATTTCTAATTTTTAATATTATAAAAATATTATTTGAAAAAAAATATTAGTAAATTTAATTTATATTATTTATATCAATTAAGGTAAAAACAAGACTAATTAGTGGTTAAAATTAAAACAAAAGGTGTAAAAATGTCTCTAAACATTTCAGAAATCCATTTTATGGACATATGTTGACCATATACTCCTTTTTTCATAAATGGGTTATTATTATAGGAACATGATTTAGAGGTACTTATCAATAGTTTTTATATTTTTATGTTTATAAGAATGTCACTCCTAATCCAGTCTAAAAAGGGCACTCAACCCCCATCAATTCGTCATAATTCTCAAGCCCTATGGATCAGAAAAAAATATAATAAAATCACTTACATAATTCCATAAGTTATCATAAGAGTAACATTTTTTTATAGATATCCAACAATGAAATCCCTCTAGATCAAACAATAATGAGTTACCCTAATAAGAGGTAACATCCTTCAACAAGCACTTTGGTTTTATTCTTTTCTCCACCCACTAAATTATTAATATAAATTGATTATATAATAACCTAAATATTATAAATATAATTATATTATAGTATTATATGGGTAATACATAAACTCGCACACTTTTATCAAATGGGATACACAATCATCATTCATGTGTAAGGCAGACTGCTGCCTCGCAAACCAATGTCATTCATTCTTCCATTTCTACCTTTCAAGGATGGTAATAATGATAGAATGTATGTTTTTATCTGATATATATATATATATATATATATATATTATTTATTATTTAATTATGATTGTACATTTATTATATAACACATACCTTCATGATTTCAATTTTCCTGAAATAAAATAACTTCGTTTGTGGATGTGTGGACTACAAACTCCTCAATATAATGTGGTTAATTAACAAATTGTTGGATGGAAAAGAAAAGGAAGTGATGGCAAGAGGGGGGGGGAATTACCTTTTAAAAAATAATTAACAATTTAAAAACAAAGTAAAGATGCAGCGGAAATAAAAGAGGCAAGACACACAATTGATAACGGAGTTCGGCTTAAACCCAAGCCTACGTCTCCACTCCCAACTCAACCGTTGAGATATTTACTACCGCTTGCTTTTTAATGGTTTTAGCAAGAAACCCACTAGACTTTAAGGTTAGTCTAGAACCTATTACAGCTTGCTTTTGATGATTATGCAAGAACCCACTTGCTTTCAATGGTTGAGAAAGAACCCACTAGCCTTCTTACAGGTGAAGGCTAGCTCACCTATGTCTCAAGCCTTTTAAAGGAAAGGCTTGACCAACCTCTTCACACCTTGAAGGTGGTGTGAGAACCCAAATGAAAGGGAGAGTGAAAGCGATGGGGTTTGTAGGCACAAACCCAAAATTGATGCTCAAAATAAATAAAACAATAAAACTGTAATGTGGAAGTCTTGGGCGCCAATGGATTGATGGATCTGATGAAGGGCGCTACCAAGATTCTTTGGTGGTGCTCCTTGGATGTGGAAGTGTGTTGGAGAAAGTGGGGTTCCCTTGGAGCAATCCGCCGAAGGATTGCCAAATGATCAAAATGTGTCCCGTGGGTTTCTTTGGCTTGGTTATGGTTCCGGTGTTAATCCTGGGCTTCCTAGTGCTTTATTTATAGAGGGGGAACCCTTATATGGAATTTGGAGGTCTTCGGAGCCGTTGGAAAAGGCTTCGGAGCCATTGGGAGGCAAGTGGACCAGCCTGGTCAAAGGCCCAACGGCTAGTTTGACTGGCTCCACCGGCAGACCGGTACATAGCCACCGGTTGGCCGGTGCTTGCAAAATGGAGAGGCCTTCGGGCTCAGGTACCACCGGCTGGCCGGTGAGGAGGCCACCGGTTGACCGGTGCTGAGGCAGTAGCAAACACTGTTCTGGATGGGTGGCACCGGCTGGCCGGTGCTGAGGCCACCGGTTGGCCGGTGCTGAGGCAGTGGCTCAGCCTTCTGTCTGGGTGCCACCGGCTGGCCGGTGGTGGGACACCGGTTGGCCGGTGGTCTGGACAGAGGGATGCCTTCTGTCCAGGCCTCCATCGACTGGCCGGTGCTCTTCCATCGGTTGGCCGGTGGACTGAAAATCAGTCCACTTTGGCTTCTTGCTTTCTTGTCCCAGTTCCTTGGCCACCTGAAATTATTCCTATCAACCAAAAACACTTAAAACAATATTAGATAAATAATAGAGTGATTGTGATCATGAAAATTAAACCACGAGGGGTTCGAGAGGTACAACAATCTCCCCCTATTTTGATGATCACAATCACCAAAACAAACAATGTAGAAAATGAAATGAAAAGCATGCTTTTAAGGATTTCTCCCCCAATCAACCATGAATTTCTCCCCCTTTGTGATTATCAAAATAGCACGGGGCATAAAACTTGATTTAGGGAAACGGATTGAAAAACAAAATAGAGATTTTCAAACCAATTGACATTTTTGAAATTTGATTTGAAAGTTTTGAAATGAAAAATTGAATAACAGTTTGAATTGAAAGTTTGAAATGAAAAATGAATAACAGTTTGAATTGAAAGTTTGAAATGAAAAATGAATAACAGTTTGAATTGAAAGTTTGAAATGAAAAACTTAAACAAACTTAACTCCCCCTAAATAAAAACAACAAATCACCGGGGAGAGGTTTTTGAAACCGACACAAATTTTGGTCCGGTGAGACTTGCTAAAAGGGATTATTCAATCCATACTTGTCTAGTGGCGGGTCTTCTTCTATAAAATTCATCATTGAAAGAAATGGTTTTGGGCCTACCATACCAGGCATTTTTGCAATTGCACTCATAAATTAAGTGCCCGGATTTTTTGCAATAATTACAAAATTTAAATTGGGAGATCCCCCTTACAAAAATAGTTGGAGAATGGGAAGAGGAAGCTTGCTTGGAATAGCCTAGACCTTCAGTGGTTCTAGATATGCATTGGGAACCAAGGAGTTTGGTCAAATTTTGTTCCCCTTGGGTGAACTTAGCTAGGGATTCCCTTAAATCCTTGATGGTTGATTCCATGGAATCAACATCAGGAAGGTTTTGGATTTTGAGGGTCAACTCTCCCTTCTCTTTGAGAAGCTGTTCCTTTTTGGAAGAAAGTTTTTTGAAATTCTTTTTTAAAGCAACAAATTTGGAAGAAAGTTCGTGAAAACCTTCCTCCAATTGATCTCTAGCATGTTGGAGATCCTCGTAAGATAAATGGTTGAAAGAATTTGAAGAACTAGATAATGAGGAGCCGGAAGATGTTACCTCATGAAATTCCATTAGGCATTTGTTACCGTTGTCGCTTGAGGAGGAGGAGGAGGATGAGGAGCTATCACTCCATGTGGCTTTGAATGCCTTCTTCCTTTCCTTTTGCTTGGCCTTTTTCTTGTTGAGTGGGCAATCGGGCTTGTAATGGCCTTTCTTGCCACACCCGTAGCATGTTACCTCGGGCTCGGATTTTTCGTCGTGTTTTTCCTTTCGAGCCTCGCAGGATTTCTTCTTCTTGTTCTTCTTCATAAACTTGTGCATTTTGCGGGCAAGATTCTCCATTTCGGAATCGCTGCTTGAAGAGGAAGATGATGAGGAGGAGGAGCTTTCTTCTTGTTGAACATTGAAGGCGATGTTCTTTGGAACTTTGATCGGTTTGCCTTCCTTTTCAGCTTGCCTCCTCATGGTGATCTCATAAGTCATGAGGGATCTGATGAGCTCTTCGACTGGCATGTTCTTGATGTCTTTCGCTTCTTGAATTGCCGTGACTTTCGGTGCCCATGAACTTGGTAGGATCCAAAGGATCTTCTTAACCATTGTCTCTGCAGAAACATCATCACCAAGGGACTTTCTCCCATTGCAAACATCAGTAAAACGTGTAAACATTTCAGTAATAGATTCGGATGAATGCATGGTAAAAGACTTAAAATCTTGACGGTACATGTCCAATCGAGTATCCTTGACTTTGTTGGTCCCCTCATGGGTAACTTCCAAAAGATTCCAGATTTCGTGTGATGAGGTGCATGTGGAAACTCGATTGAATTAATTACGATCAAGGCCGCAATGAAGAGCGTTCATGGCTTTGCCATCAAGCTCGAAATTTTTAATATCGGCTTGAGTCCATTTGGAATCATCGGGAGAAGAAAGAGTGTAGCCTTGCATAACAATTTTATAAATGGGATAGCCAATCCTTCTAAGAAAAGTGGTCATGCGGGTTTTCCAATTATTATAGTCAGTTCCATCAAAAAATGGAGCACGACCCAAAGAATAGCCTTCGGGGGCGAAAGAAGATGAAGCCATCACAATGGGTCTTGAATTTGAAACCGGTGAAGGTATTACTCAAATTTCCCTCTGATACCAATTGTTGGACGGAAAAGAAAAGGAAGTGATGGCAAGAGGGGGGGGGGGGAATAGCCTTTTAAAAAATAATTAACAATTTAAAAACAAAGTAAAGATGCAGCGGAAATAAAAGAGGCATGACACACAATTGATAACAGAGTTCGGCTTAAACCCAAGCCTACATCTCCACTCCCAACTCAACCGTTGAGAGATTTACTACCGCTTGCTTTTTAATGGTTTTAGCAAGAAACCCACTAGACTTTAAGGTTAGTCTAGAACCTATTACAACTTGATTTTGATGGTTATGCAAGAACCCACTTGCTTTCAATGGTGGAGCAAGAACCCACTAGCCTTCTTACAGGTGAAGGCTAGCTCACCTATATCTCAAGCCTTTTAAAGGAAAGGCTTGGCCAACCTCTTCACACCTTGAAGGTGGTGTGAGAACACAAATGAAAGGGAGAGAGAAAGAGATGGGGTTTGGAGGCACAAACCCAAATTGATGCTCAAAATAAATAAAACAATAAAAACCGTAATGTGGAAGTCTTGGGCGCCAATGGATTGATGGAGCTGATGAAGGGCGCTCCCAAGCTTCTTTGGTGGTGCTCCTTGGATGTGGAAGTGTGTTGGAGCAAGTGGGGTTCCCTTGGAGCAATCCGCCGGAGGTTTGCCAAATGATCAAAATGTGTCCCGTGGGTTTCCTTGGCTTGGTTATGGTTCCAGTGTTAATCCTTGGCTTCATAGTGCTTTATTTATAGAGGGGGAACCCTTATATGGCCTTTGGAGGTCTTCGGAGCCGTTGGAAAAGGCTTCGGAGCCGTTGGGAGGCAAGTGGACCAGCCTGGTCAAAGGCCCAACTGCTAGTTTGACTGGCTCCACCGGCGGACCGGTGCATAGCCACCGGTTGGCCGGTGCTTGCAAAATGGAAATGCCTTTGGGATCAGGTACCACCGGCTGGCCGGTGAGGAGGCCACCGGTTGACCGGTGCTGAGGCAGTAGCAAACACTGTTCTGGCTGGGTGCCACCGGCTGGCCGGTACTGAGGCCACCGGTTGGCCGGTGCTGAGGCAGTGGCTCAACCTTCTGTCTGGGTGCCATCGGCTGGCTGGTGGTGGGACACCGGTTGGCCGGTTGTCTGAACAGAGGGATGCCTTCTGTCCAGGCCTCCATCGGCTAGCCGGTGCTCTTCCATCGGGTGGCTGGTGGACTGAAAATCAGTCCACTTTGGCTTCTTGCTTTCTTGGCCCAGTTCCTTGGCCACCTGAAATTATGCCTATCAACCAAAAACACTTAAAACAATATTAGATAAATAATAGAGTGATTGTGATCATGAAAATTAAACCACGAGGGGTTCGAGAGGTACAACACACATTAAATGGAATGTATTATTGTTGTGTTAATTAAACCTCTATTATATATATTAAATAAAATCATAATGTGATGATAATATATTGATACATATATGTCATTTTCTTTTATTGTTTCAATATGAAAGAAAAATGAAAATAGTATGCATGCATACGTGTGACCTACCGTCACCATGAACGGTGTATTCTATTATATATTACTATATTTTATATATTATTATAAAAATTTATATAATGAATAAATATTATTTATAAAATATGTTTTATATTATATAAATATTTAAATCATGATCTAATTAATAGTATTAACAGTAACAAGTCAAATCTTATACGAAAAACAAAGTCGATATTACTGGAAACATAACATTAACATGGAGTTGTTAATAAATGAGTAATATAAAGTCATAATCAAATAATATATGTTACGATATATAATAATATAATTCATTTTTATATTTAAAAAACATATAATTATTTTATAGGTGTTTTAAATGTGTTCAATGAAATTCATGATTTAAGGTAAAGGTTTTCTCATCTCACATTTATTTCTATGAGGTATGATATATTAAAAAATTATTATTGTTTTGTGGTGTAGGTACAGACCTATGAAAAAATATATAAAAAATTTAAATTATTTCAAGATATTAATGGTTAAAAAATTATTATTTCATGGATGTCACAATTCAAAAGCTACTCAAGTAATAAAGGGATTTCTAGTCTCAAATTTATTTCCACGAGACCTATTACTTATTCACTACTTGTTTATATTATCTGTTTTATATTCATAACATGAAGGTATTCTATGATTATTTTCGTTAAACATATGGGTATTTAGATATCCATTTTATGAACTCTACTTTATGGGGTTTATAGTTTAAAAATTTACCAAATCAGTAAGGTATTTTTTTCTCAATTTTCCATCATTGAGATAGATATTATGTTAAGAACCTTTATTATTTTAAAAGTTGTATATAATTACATTTGACATGTTATATAATCAATATACTTATTTTAATGATATTTTACGATTTATTTTATTTTATTCATTCATGGGGATTATGATTCAATGTTACCAATAGGGTACAATTTTATTTCTATAGTCTCATCATTTATCGGGATCTTTTTATTATTATTATTTTATTGATGAAATACTATGAACCATATCTCAATAATTATCATGACGTTTATTATCCTATGGTTATTCTTTTTATATTAGAGTAATTTTACCATTTTTACTTTCTTTGGTACTTAACATAATTAATAAAATGTTTTTTTATAAAATCCTACTAAATTTATCATTTCAATCAAAATTCAGTGTTATGTCAAAACTGTGTTTTCTAAACATGTAATAAAAAAATTTATAATATTTTGATATTATTTTTTTAAAAAAATTACCCATGATTTACCTTTTTAGAAAATTATTTTAAAAGTAATATTTTTTTCATTTTCTAATCAATGGATTTTTCTAAACATTTATTTTTTTCAAAAATAATGTTCATTATATAGAGATTTACCCATGGTAAGGACCGTTATTTCCTTATATATTTGTTTTAAATATGATAGTTTTTTTAAAGAACATATTTTTGTAAATTGTATGGAAATTTAATTTTTTAAAGTTTCTCAGGGATTAATTTATATTTTTAAGATGATATGTTAAAATAAAAGGGATTCTGAAAATAAATATGTTTGGAGAAAGTTCAGAAATTTGTTTTCAAATAATCCTTTAAACGATTAAAAAATTCAAAATAAAAGTATTTAAAAATTATTATATGCTTTAAAACTGTTTAAAATGAATTTAAAATCACTATTTTAATGTTTTCAAAAGAAATTTTTAAATAAAATTATTTCCATGATTTCAAGGATTCAATTCTTTGTTATCAAATCTATTTTTAAGGAAAGAGGTTTTAAATATGCCTTGTGATTTTAAAATAATTTTTAAAAGTGGATAAGATTTTTTCCTCAAGAAATACATTAATTTATTTTAAAACATCTTTAATAATTTTTTTGAAGTGGTTTTCAATGTAAATAATTTTGAAAATGTTTCATGTTATTAATAGTTATTTTCAATGAAAGATTATTTTCCTTAAGAAATGTTCAAATTGATAATTCACAATCCTTCTCCATCTAAGAATTCATCATTTGATATAGTTTATGATTTAATCGGGATATTATCCAATGAATCCATTATTTTTATTTCTTTTAATGGTTTTTATTTATGATGAAATTATTTTTATGAAGCCTATTTGTCTTTCATAGGTTACATAATGATAAAACACATATGAAATTTTCATTCTGTCATGGGTTTTAATATGTTGAAATGATTATGAAACATATCAGTTTTCCAAATGTTATGATATGATAAATTTTTTATTATACCCATTTTATTTCATGGGTTATGATATGATGTTTAAGATACATATATCTTTTTACAGGTCATGATATGATAAATTTTTTATTATATTATAGAACATTTATGTATAATTTCATTATATGATGGGTCAGATATATATCTCCCTATAATACTTTGTGTAAATATTTATATATCATGAGACAATGATGTAAACAAGTTAATGTGACTGATCCACTATGAGTGTATGGGGAAACCTGATCTACTTTGGTATGAATGGGAATCCCAGTTTACTATTGTAAGATGGTGTAACCTAATACACTATAAGAAAAGAACTATGACAGGGGACAGTGGTGTGTCCTGCCTTGTAGGTATAGCACAATTGATGATCCCTCATAATTTTTGGTAATCAGACTAGACTTATAGGGAATGATTTTATAAGTTAATCTATCTACCATAATCCCATGTCTTATTCCAATTGCATGGTTTCATATATTAGGAGTTTTATTCTCTTAGGATTTAAGTCTTATAAAATTCCCATATTTTTTCCATGATTTATTTTTATGATCTTTGATATGAAGGGTATTGTATTGACCTATTATTCTCATCTCATCATATCCTTATGCTCTTGTTTAGCTTACCTATACCATTTATTTACCGTTACTGATAATCTAAGATCATCCTTTATTATGTTTCATTTCCTAGGGTTATGAAGAATGGTTATAAGTAGAATTACTAAAGGGGAATATTTTTGTGAGAAACATTGAAGATCTTTTATCAAGTTTTAATATTGTGTTCCATGTTTCCAAAGACAACAAACAATTATGTACCTCATGAATTTAGTTTCATAATTTTCTTAATATTCATCTAAAATTATTTAATGTATATATATATATATATGTGTGTGTGTGTGTGTGTGTGTGTGTGTGTTAATCTCGGGTTTCTATAGTTATCAAAAAAGATATTCCATGTGTAACTGTGATGGTTATTATACCATGATGGTTATTCTAAGTGTAACCTTCACTGTTATACAATTTTTGAAAGTTATATGAATATGATTCCTAATGATCATATGGTATTTATCTATTCTTTATATGGGTTAGAAAACAAATTATATTATTTAAAAATGTGATATAATTAGTTTATGATTAAAAGAAAGTATATTCTGCCATTTTAAGTGTGAGATATATGACTTTATGAAAATGTTGTTTTGAGTTTTTCAATACTACGAGGAATATTAATTTGTTTATACCTTTAATATTTATTGTGAAATGATTTATTACAATATTTAGTATGAAAATTTCATTTCATGGGTAAAAGTATTTTTATTTTGAACAGAAAAAATATTTTGAAAGTAAAACATTTATAAGTATTCAATGAATAATGTTTCCTTTCTTAATTTTTATGTACCTTACTATGACTTATGTGATCATCCCACATTTTAATTTTTTTCCATGAATTTTAATGATTATTAGGTACATGGATGATGTTGAGATCAAATTTGTGAAGATATGTCATGAAATAAAAACTTTTTATATCTTAAAAGTGTTGTTTTATAAGAAAATATGTAGTATGACTTGGTTTCCACTTTTTAATATATTGTTTTATTATATAATATTTATGAAAAAAACATTATAAAACTATAAAACTAATAGATACTTAAGAATTTAAGAATTTTTTTTTGGTTTTATAGTCAATATAATTTCTAAAGTATATGTTTGAGTAATCATAAATGGTGTTAGAGTATGGTTTTGATAACTTTAGGTGTTAGAATAATGATAATATAATACCCTTAAAATATTTCATTTTATCTTTAATTTGAAATAATATTAAATATAAATATAACCATGTTTTTTTATCAAATATAATATTTTTCAAAATGGTTTTCTTCATTGGATACAGGGAAGTACACGTTGGAAGGCACCATGGAGATGATATCCTTTCAAATTTACAACCTGGAATGGTTGGAATTAAAATGGATTAATTTTTCAGTTCAGTGGATCAATTGACATAGGATATAAATGGTGGTGGTATACATGAAATATTACAAGTAGATATACCATAGAGTAACATGATAATAGTGGAACATTTTATAGGGAAACACCCTCTTGCATTGAGTGGATATTCTGAACCAATGGTAGAGGGTGTGGATTAGATCTTTAGAAAAATTATTTGATATCATGGAACATTAAAATATTGAAATGTTAATAGTTTTAATTACCATTTTGAATTTGAAGCTAAACAATAGTGGTCATTGGTCAATAATATCATGAAAATATAGGCCATTGATGCCTTGGATTGAGATTAATTTAAAAATATATTCTTTGAGAAATATTTTCTTAAAGTCAATAAGCGTTGTATAAAAGATTAATTATTGAAATTTAGGAAAAGGGAGGAAGATCCAGTGTCTTTGTACAAAGAAAAAATTAGATTATTGGGAATTTTTGCACAAACTTTTAACCATTATCTTGACACTAAGATTAATTATCATTAATTAGGATTGAATCCAAAATATTGAAAGCCACTATAATGAAAATAATTTACAAGTTATGAGACACATATTTGATGTAAAAAGGAGGTGGAAATTGTTTTTTATAATGATCAGGTGTTTTATAATAGTGAATTTAAAAGGTGGTATAAGTGGATGATATATGTGAAGAATCCATCCTAGAAAATCAAAAGGTAAGAAAACATTATTTTAATTTTCTGTGTATTTTTGTAAAAATCACATTTAGAAAACCTCATGAAATTTGGTAAATGGTTATGGTGTTGTATGTTTGGTTATATGGCTAGTAATTAAAATGAAAAATATCATGACAATTGTAATACAAATCCTATTAAAATGAATATAAAATGTTCTAAATGTATTTATATTGGTCATTATGAACATGATTTTGTAAAGAATAACACAAATGATGGGAAGAAACAAGAATATAAGCTAAAGGGTGAAGTAAAATCCTTCAAATAAATTTCAATAGATTTTGGTCCACTAAACGAAGTTGAATTAAGTACATTACATTTTTTTAGATTATACTAATGTCTTGTTTGATTCTAGGTATACATATTATTTCACTTCTGATAATGTTTTTGGTAAATAAGATATTCCTCCATAAGAAATGAATCTATTTTTAGGGAAAAAATCCTCGAAAAAGTACTTTGGAAGAAAAAAATTATACGAATATTCCATTCATTATTTGTAGAAATAATTTTCTTGAAAACCACATTGTGTTTCCACTAGTATATTGTGATGTTATTCTTTGTATATATTAGCTCTCTATTTTCAACTAAAATATTTATTATAGATCTAAAGAAGTTATTTTTCAGAAACAGTTTTAGATTGTATACAATAATGATCCCATACCTTATATAACATATCAAGAAGCTTAGAAATAATTAAAATATGAAAATTTAATTTATCATGATGAAATTATTGAAAATACAAGAAGAATTCATATTAATGATATTTTCGATGTAAAATAATACCTGGATGTTCTTCTTTATAAGTTCACCTATGTTCTACATGATTAAAAAGTTGAATTTACTGTTAAAAAAATACATAATGATAACCCAATTTCAAAACCCCCTCATCAAAGGTCTTAAGTAAAATTGAAAAAGAGTTATATGAATTTTTTTATAAAGGTTTCATTTATCTTATAACTTGACCATTGGTTTCTTCTGTTTTTAAGAATAAATAATTCTATATATGAAATTACATAGATTATAGTGATATAAATAACATTAATTTTGAGAATAATTACATGTTTCATTATATAGATGACTTTTTTGTTTATATATAGGGAAATAAAATGTTTTACCTATGGTCTAGGTACCATTATTTTATGTTGAAGGAGGAAAAAATTACATAAATAATGTTTTTGGATAAATTTGGGCATTACGAGTTTCTAGTCAAGACTTTTCGGTTGAAAAATACGATAGCTATATTTATGGATCTTCTGAAAAGAGTCCTAAATGAATATTTGGATAAGTATTTTGTTTTATTTATTATTTATGTATTGATTTATTCAATAAAATATGCGGATTAAGAAAGAAAGGATTTT
The DNA here is from genome assembly GCA_963277665.1 of Viscum album. Taxonomy (NCBI): domain Eukaryota; kingdom Viridiplantae; phylum Streptophyta; class Magnoliopsida; order Santalales; family Viscaceae; genus Viscum; species Viscum album. Next base: position 2,102,001,775 of record OY728145.1, on the reverse strand, counting down.
TTTTTGAAAACTCGGAATAAAAAGATGTTATAAGGAAAACTTTTCAATTGTTATTTTCGAGTATAAGAGATTTCATTCCATATAAAAATTTTAAATAAATAATGAATAAGATTTAATCCAACTAAAAATATTTTTTTTATAAATGGAGAAGACCTAAAAATATTACTAATGATTATAGATTTCTTAGATTATTAGGATATTACTATTTGTTTTTTGAAAAAGTTTCACTGTTATCTATCCAACAAAATAAGTTAACTTAAAAAGGAGTTCAATTCATATGGATATAATGATTTAATGACTATTTATAGAAACTGAAAATAATATTGGAGAATTCTTCATTTTTGGATTTTCCATCAAAAAATGGAATCTTTTTCATCTATAATGATGGTCATTTAAATGTACATGGTTTTGTTCGGTTAAATAATGATCAAGTAATTTCTTATATTTCACATAAATTGAAAACAAATGAAAAACATTATCCTACACATAACCTTGAACTATAATATTTAGGGTTTCTTTCTGAAAGTGGATAAATCATTTATAATAAGACGAGTGTAAACTATTTAAAAATCATAAAATAATAAAGTATAAATTCACATAGTGAGTTGAACATGAAACAAAAGATATGGCCATAAATGATAAAGGATTATGAATACACAATTCATTAACATCCTAGAAATTTATACAAATTAGATACTATTTTTAGTCAGAAAATTGATAATTTATTGACCATTTTATGTTTAGAACATTAACATTTGGTTAATGATTTAAATAATTTTTTCCAATAATTTTTTCATACATTATCTTCCCCGGACATATTTTTGGTGTCAATATAATAATCTATATCATAATGAATCCAGAAATTTTACCTGGAAGACCATGAGTGAACAGAAAAAGAATAATGAGTTAATAAGGGTAAGTTTCATGAATTTAACAATAATTAATATTGTGTTTTGATATTTTTAAATACATTATGCGTGTCATGTGACTCCCATTATAAAATTTAATTGTTTATTTAAGCTCATAGTTCCATATTTTCTATTCACCCTAGAAGATCTAAAACTTACAGATACCTTTAGGGGTATTACTAGTGGGATGGAATAAAAATAGATATTGCTAATTTTACCATGTAGTGTTTGAATTTTCCACTGGATAAAGAGGAAAAATAATTTTTAAAAGGTATGCTTCATAATTATTCTAGTTATAGAGTATAAAAGGGAAGATATATCGATGAATTTTGTGGTGTTATTTCCTTGTACAACTCAATCTAATAATGAAATTTTGGTTATTTTATATCAATTAACTAAATTAACACAATTATTAACAATTCAAGATAATATATATTTAGATAAAAAAATTAATGTATTTTAAATAGGTAGTTCATTTACAAGAATTTTATATTTCCATTTTACCAAAATGTGATCCCAGTTTTACTTCTAATTTTTATAATGTAATTTAGAAGTATTTGGGCACTAAATTAAATTTTAATACATACTTTCATTTTTAGTTTGATATATAGTCCTCGATAATGATTCAGAAAATATAAGAATGATTCTTTCTTGTTTAATGGATTACAATGGATGGTTGGATTAGAATATTTCTTTATATGTGTTTTATTGTAATAATTTTTTCCCTCATAGTATACAGATGGATCTTTTTGATAATTATATAGAAAGTGGTGTCAGACCCCTTTATTTTGGGATGAATTTAGAGAAATGAAGTTATTGGGACCATAGTTGGTAGAGGAAATTGTAGAAATTTATATTTTTTTCAAAAACATGTGATGATGTCTCGGATCTTTCATATGTGTTATGTGGATAATTAGATAACTAATATTTCTTTCAAGGTATAAGATCATGTTTTTCTGAAAGTATCTCAAGGAAAATGTTTTACAAATTTTAATAAAAATGGGATGTTTTGTCCATAATCATTGGAATATATGAACTCCTAATAAATGTTTTATTATTTTCTTACTAATTAGCTTTTCCTTTGAGTTTATCCCATATACACAATGTTTTTCATGATTCGAATTTATGAAAACAATTTCATGATTCATATATTGTATTGGTCCTTGAGGTATTTTAGCTAGAAGATAACATTTATTATGAGGAACAACCTAGTAATATTATTTAACATATAGATTATATATTCAAGAATAATTAAATTCACCATGTTATGTTTTTTTTGGAGAAACCATATGGATTTAGAAGCAACATGGGAATCAGAAAATGCTATGCGGGAAAGATACCCTGAATTGTTTAATAAGTAAATAAAATTTCAAGGATATAATATCAAAATGGGGAAGGATTTAATAGTGTAGGTACTATTGATATAAAACATTTCATTTAGTTTGATATTATATAGTTATATTCATTTTAAAAATATTAACATTTTTTCTCCCAAAATGAAAAATCCTAACAAATTTCAACTTTATATATTATTAGATTTTATTTAAAACCATTATTTCAAAATTATAGAATAATAATTTTAAAAATAGAAATTCATTTTTGAATTAATAATTTGAAAATTATATTAGGATTACTTTTTGAAAATTTTCATAAAACATTTAATTTTATTGAATAATGAAAATACTGATTTAATTGGAAATTGTATATTCTGTACTATTATTTACAATGTAAAATTCAATTTAGGAATGTTTTTAAAATCTATTTATATTATTTTTAATATTAATAATCAAATTATATTCTTTTTAAACATTTTCAAACATTAATTTTCTATGAAATCATTTTTATAAAAAATTGAATTTTCTTAGTAAAAATTCATCATGTTTTATAAGCTTAATTTCAAATTAAATTATAAAAAAATGTTTTGAATTTTTTAAAAAATATTACTTATTTTTAATTATTCTTTCCATGTTTTAATAATATTTCTATTTTATTATTGGTCTATATGAATAGTAAACTTTGTAATTTTGTTAATGTGTTAAAGGGTAAATTGTGAAATTAAGGTTAAAAGTAAAAAATAATGAATAAATGAGGACCCTAAGACATAAATTAATTTTATTGTATGATTATATCTATTTAATAATATTATTATTGATAAATATATTTCTTTTTTCTATTGTGTTATTACTACGAACTTTATAATATTTTATGTATAAAAAGTAAAAAAAATAAAACACACTTGTTTTAAATGACAATATTATTTTTATCAGTTGGATAAAAAGAGGAAATCATAATTTATTAATATTTTTTTGAACATAAATTATTTATCTTAGTCATGATTATTAATTTTAAATTTTTTGTGAATGGATCATTACCTTAAAAGATTGCTCAATGCTAAGATTGTAGTTATTCAACAGATCGAAAAATAGAATAAATAATATTAACAATATAAATATTAATTTAAATAGAAATTATTTTTATAGTATATGAATTTTTTTTAAAAACAAGACATATTATAGAGGTTTTGATACATTGGATAATAATTCCACATTTCCTTTTAGTTTTAAAAGTCAAATTAAACGACTAGTTCCAAAATTGAAATCAAGGATATTTTATCATAGTTAAAATTTTATTAAATGATTTGAAATTTATAGAAATATTTTTATTGGATAATTTAATTATATATGGTTTATTAAATCAACCGCGTTCCATTTTTGGGTCATTTTTCCTTTTATACTAAATATATTAACCCCTCAAGCGAAACAAATATGTATATCATTGTAACTGTCAAATGGGTTGATGAAGGGATAAACAATTAAGGGTATAAATGTAATTAAAACTTTTCAAAATATTATTTAATTATATGATTTACACTCATAAACATATTATCTTTTAATATTATCAATTTTTAGTCATTTATACATCCAAATTAATATATATTAGTTTAATATTTTAATAAATTCCAGGAGTTCCCCTCCCATATCATGTAAAATGGAACTACTTATTATAATTTATTCACATATCAAAATTATTTTTTGGACTATAACATCCAAAATACATTCATGTAATTCATACCTTCATTATAGAGGCCTTTTTATGAATAATTTCAATCTTTTTGGGATTAATTTATTAAAAAATTACTTTCAAAAGAAGATGTATAGTTTTTAACCACAATATTTACTTTTATTAATTCTTACACCACGTTTAAATTATTATAAATTGTGAAAAAACAATAAAACTATTATAATACATATAATTATATGTTATTATGTTAATTTTATAACCTATATGCATCCGCTCTTCAATAAAATTGGAAACAGAAACATTGTTTATGTGTACGGTAGACTACCACCTTGTGAACCATTCTATTTCATTTTCCATGACCATCTCCCATGGATTATTAAAAATATGGAGTTAATGTGTGAATATATATATATATTATTCATGAAATATTTATCATTCTGAAAATAAAATATATCATTTAATTTCTCACCTTTCAATTCATTGAAAATGATAATGTCATCTATGTGTACGTGTGGGATAAAACCTCCACAAAGCGATGGGGTTCATTTTTCCTCACCAAATACCCTGGATTATATATATAAGATTTTTTAAAAATTATATATGGTATTTATGATAAAATATTAGTTCTATAAATTTTAAATAATTTATACATTTTCTTCATAATTATCATTGAAAAATGGAAATTTTACTCATTCGTATGTACGACCTACTGTCTTTGTGATTGAAACATAGTTCATTTTTCTTAAATATATTTAATAAACAAAATAAAAATTATAATTGATTTATAAAAATTTTAATTAATAAATGATTATTATTATGGATATAACTAAATAATAGACTCGTTTACTACAATCAGACTACTATAGCCATTTTGGACTTGTAAAATGAATATTGTCTAAACGTATGACGTAAAATTAATATGTAAAATAATTAAATATATCATAGAATCTTATATAATAAAAGGAATAATAAACTATTATAATTTACCTATTAAATTATGTAATTGAACTATTTTAAATATTTTAGAACATCAATAATTTATGTGATGAGTCGAATTCAAGAAAATAGAATTTATTTAAAAAATCCACTTTTAAAGTTACCTTTAATACTCTTTTTTTCCTTGTCCATATTTTTGAAATTATTTTAAAGGTTTATTTATATATACATCAATAAATTGTAAAAAACATATACTTTTTTTCAAAGTTGTTTCAAAATAAATCATTTGTGGAATGTTTTTTCTTTTTTATAAAAGAAAAGAATAATTTCCTATTTTAACACACATGAAAACAAAAACTTTTCCCACAACCATAATTGTTATTTGATATTTGGATTCCTTGATAAATTTTAATGTTATATTAAAATAAAAAACCATTGTACCTATTATGGGGGTTTATTTGTGAAAATTTTGATTTAAAGGAAAGGGATATATCAATATATGAAAATGGTTTTTTGTGGTTAAAAAGAAGGTTTTTATGATTCATGATTTTATGTATTATTTTATGATTATTGGGAATTGTGTGTGATGATGGGTGGTGTCATTATAAACTAAGGTAGTTTGGTCTTGTTACATCTTTAAAAATAATGTGTAAAATTTATGAAGTTATCCAATTATGTTTCTCCTAATATATCATGGGAATTTATCATGGATATTATTTCAAGTGTAACAGTTATGGTTATTCTATGTGAAATATGAAGGTTATTGTAACTCTAATCTAGATATTTATCCCACTTATAAAAGTGATATAAAAATTATACCTGAAGTTTTTATTTGATTTATCTATTATTTATTTTAGTTTTTACAAATAATATTATCATTTCATAAGGTGTGATAATGATATTATGTTTAAATAAATGCAAATGATATTTTCAAAGGTTAAAATTATAACTGTGTGAATTTTTTTCGATATTCTTGACTATAAGAAATGTTTATGAGATTCATTTTTACATTAAGATTTATTATCAATTAATTTATGAAAATATTTTCATAATGGATTTTATTTTTTTTCTTAAGAAAACATTTATTTATCCATAAATATTAGTATAAAAGGGATAATTTCTATAGGTATTCAATTACTAATTATCTATTTCCTCTTTTTTATTTACATTTCTAATATTTTTGTTATCATACCCCAATTTAAAATTATTTTCATAGTGTTTAAGTATTTGTATAAATGATAATGGTTTCATGATCAAATTTGTGAAGATATATTATGAAAAAAATTATACGTGATAAGAATTTTTATGAGAAAAATGTATATTAGTTTGAAGAGTATAAATTGTAAAAGCTATGTTTTTTATATAATAGTTATGACATAAATATCTAAAAAACTAAACCTAACTGATCATGGTGAATCTATGAAATTAAATTATAGCTTAATATTACTATAATATGTTATGTATAGTGCTATGTCCTTACACTTCTATCTCTCAAAAATATCTTACTAACTTTCCAAGTACTGAGAAACATACTCCATAATGTCCCTTTTTATATTATCCCAACAGAGAAACTATTTTATATAATTTTAAATCTTTATACATATAGAGTTTATGAATAATAATGAACTATTAGCTTCATTATATATCTCCTTCTTTATGTCTGTTAATAATGGACAACATACTTAATTCTTAAAAATTATCATTACACAATAATCATGGTTTAACCCAAAAACATTTGTCATCTTTTTTGGTACCCAACATCATCCTTATATTTCTATTTATATTTCACATGGATATATGGATGAAAAAACATTTGATAAATTTAATATCCCTCATTACTCCAAGATTTATAGACCCATCCTTTAGTGGTCCGTAAATATTTGATATTTTGTGATCTTTACTATATATAAGAAAATATATTCCTTTCAAACAAGAGCATCATCCACCATGATTTCATTCCCACAGTGTTAATGTATTGACCAGTCATAATAGTCAAAAAATTATAACCATATTCCTTAATTTATATTCAACTATTTCTATGGAAATATATAATTTAAAAAATCATGATCGGTCTATATGGCACACCTTTCTTCGTAAAGATAATATGTCCTTGTCTTTAATGGAATATTTTTTTAGAAGATAACTCCAAATCATGAGTTTGGTAATTTTTCTCACTAACCTTAATTTATCATAATAAATAATGAATGAGGATTTTTCCTAGTCCCTTTTTTAACACATCACTATAAATCAAAAAAAATTCCCCCCTGTAGGGTAGTATGATGAAAGGGTTCCCCGACCAAACATGTATTTGGATTCAAATTTTCTTCACATTCATCAGTCCAAAGGATCTTGACTATATTATAAGGTAAAATAATGATTGAATTATATATACATGAAACATTATTCATAAATCATTAATAATATCCAACCAAACCTAGATAAATATTGATCCAAGTCACTATGGTTGGTCATGGATAATGATTATTAACATCCATCATTGATGGATCCACCGATATGTATCGTGTGAGATTATTTGAACCAAAATTGAAATTTTATATATCTGAAATTCATACATGGTATATTTTCCATACAGATTATCCTTCCTTAGGGTCATGAGTACAATACTAAAGTGATATTTAATCTCTTATATACTCTGTGAATATATAAGAATTCATTCTATAAAGACTACCAAACTTTTATCAATACAATATAAAAATAATATATTACTTAAATCCAATATAATAGATGGGTAATTATTAATAAAAAATGGATTAAATATAATATTATAGAGTCCATATCTCATATTAAAGGCTATCTTGGGTTACCTTTACTTTGTACCCTCAATTGATGGTATTCAGATTGAAGATTAATATAGGAAAAATATTGGTCCCCTTCTAATTGATAAAAAATAATACATGGAAATGAATACTTATTCTTGATTGTGACCAATTTAAGATCTTAAAAATCAATTAATATTCTCATTAATATATATTTCCTCACAATAATAAGAATAGGTTCACCCCATAGTGATGCACATGGCTAGATGAATCATGTATCTTGATTATGTTTTGGTTTCTTCTTCAAACACTAGAAAAAAAAATAGGCCATTATATATAGATTCTTTGGAATTGGTGTTGTACCAGGAATGTTTTCTATTGAAAAATCAACTTCACAATTTCTAGGAAATTTGGGAAAATATTTAGAAAAATTATAAATAAACTCTCTTACAATATGCATATCATCAATTTCTAGTTTCTCCCTAACTATCTGAGATAAAAACCCATCTGTTTTATTAATATCAATCCTCACATAAATATATAATCATTGGATGGTACCAAATATAAAATGTGACTTACCATCCCCAATTATTGATAATGTATTTATATAAATAAAAACAATCCATTACCATTATAAAATTCAATTCAACTAGAAGAAGAATAACAATAGTTCTAGGAAGCACATTCTTAAAAACATAAATTAGAGTAGATTCATAGTTATGAGATATGATCATTATAAAATTATGAGTTTTACTACTAATTAAGCATATAATCACTGATATGATATTTTATTTCCATTAGAATATTCTTTAGATAAAAAAGACTGGGTAGATCCCCAATCAAATAAGATAATAGCAGTTCTTGATTGGATGTTAAGTGAACCTTTCACCAATTCCTTATCACTCTGCAACCATAATAGTGATTTCATTATATTTACATTTATATTTTGGAATAATTGGGAAATGATGTTGATCTTCATCATTAAACCATATATTCAATCACTAGTTAACATAATGACTATACTCTTTATAGTTGAAACAATACAGTATGGGTGGTGTTTTCTATAGAGAATTATATCTATTAATAGCATTAGCTAAATTATTCCTATAAATTATGCATTTTATTTCTTGATGATAACCCCTCCCATATATAAATAATTTACTGGTCTCCTTAATAAAATTTATTCAATGTAACCATCCATATATTTTTCATAATTTAAGATTCATCTTATTCACTTTATAGTTTTTATTATTATAAAATTCTTTGAATTTGACATTGCTCTTATTATCAAAACCATGAGATTGATGGGTAACTCCAATATCTATTAATACCAAGATATAAATTAAAATTATTTATTAATAGCCATAATTTTTCTTATGGATAATTCTTTCAGAAACACGGTTTTAAGAAAATGGTTATTTCTTGTTTAATGATAGTACCCAAATCATACTCTGAAAGTCTTGTAAAATATTCCTCATATGTACTAATGTATTCAACATCCTTCTACTTTGGATTAATTAATTATTTCTCCATTTTCATATATAGAATAAAATGAAAGTAATTTTTTAAAATTAAACTCCAAAACTCATCCCACTCCATAGTTCAATTTCATCATTTTCCCCATGTTCTTAATGATATTTAGCATTTTATGCTTCTCCTTGAAAATGAAAAATAACAAAAAAAAATTTATGCTTTGAACTCTATTTAATGGAAAATATACATTCAATGGTAATTACCATTATTTATTAACTAATATATTAGTGTACTCACTAAAAGTGTGTGAATGTTTCCACATTATGGATTTAATATAATATTGTCTATTTTTTCTCATTTATAAGCTCGACATGATTCATAGTTTGATAAATTCATATATGAAGGGAAATAATATTTTTTTATTATAACTCCCATAAGATTCGGCTACATAGGTGTAAAATCATTAAATTCTCCATCCAATTCTTATGTAACAAGATTTATTCAGTTTCTATTCATTGATTAATACAAAAAATCTTCATGTGAGAATAAATAATAAATTTTAGTGACCATATAATCAGAAAACGTTATTCTTAGAATATCCATATCATGAAACATTATTTTCAATATATTATACCTTAGATTTAACCAAGTTCATACATGTTCATAATCAATTAAAATTATCTATACTGATTCATAAGGAGAATATGTATTAACAAAAGAATATCCCCTACGAGTGTCTGGCCTTATGTTTTTCTTTGGCCCACTCATCATGTACACATAATGACTGAGTTAAAAAAAATATTCTGCATTCAAAGTTTCTACAATAGTTTCATATGTTCCTCAAATATATCCACATGTTATTAACTTTATAGGAATATATTTTCTAGGAAACCAACAACTATTTTACTACTATAACATAATATATTCTCATATATAGAGTCTTAACCTATGTGTTCTAATTAATGTTTTCTCATATTTGTTTCTAAAAAATAACTATAAAATTATTTAGTACCAAAATTTGAAACCTAACCTTTTCATAATTATATAACACATATAATTAGATGAATAATCATTATGTAAAATTAAAATTCAATCTAGAACTCTAAATGTTTATATTATTTAAAACAAAGATACATAAAATACATGTACATAAATGACATATATCAGCTCCCACTTAGATCCTCATTACTATAACCATTCTCATGAAAATAATACATAAAACCATTATTAATATCATATGAAAATTCAAACATAGAAAAGGGTGGTATCATATTCATATTACGTTTATAAGGGATATATCTATGATTATATAAGAATTTCATGAGTATAAGTCTATCATAATTTTATATTAAGATTTAAAAACCATACCCATCAATTAATAGATCATAATATCGAGTCATGGTATATTTTTTGGAAGCACATAAAATATTAATCATAACGGAAGAAAATAATATAATCCATGATAGCATAACATTGGCATAAGTTCATGTCTTAAAAGAGTGGCATAATGGATGGAATATTGATAATCATAGAAATATTTTTTAACGCTATCCAACATGAAATATATCACATTTTATCAATGGTAAAACATACCATATAACTACTTCAAGCTCGAAATGACCTCTCATATAGCCTCTTTTGAGCTTTGGTTAATATCATGTGTACCTTCATTTGCGATTGGAATAACCTCCATTGTACCCACATTCTGGAGAGGGATAACCTTGCGTTTACCCTTTGAGATGATAATACATTAGTCTTTTCCCAATGAAATTTAGGACTAATTAACTATAATCCCATCTATCATTTAATCATAATCCATCCATATTTATGCCACAAGATCATAAAAAGTTAATAATATCATAATATAATAACACTTAGGAAATCAAATTTTTTCATAAGAAACTCATATTAATAATCGAAAACCATTCCAATAAATAATAAGAATTATTTCATCAGATAATATTCCTATTAAATAATAAGTAACATCAAAGGATGTAATACGTGAAGAAAAATAATTTTATAAGATCACTAAAAAATTTATTGTGGAAAAGAAAATTTTAATTTTTAAATCACATATATTAAATATAAATTCTTATAAAATATTATAAACATGATTTTATAGTAAAAATTTCATGTAAAATAGTAATATATTACTCAAATAATTGAATTTTTAGGATGAAAAGAAATTCAATTCATGACAAAATCATTAAAATAATCATTTTGCTCAAACTTTTTATAGAAGTTAACTTATTAAAAATAAAACCAAAACATCACGTTAAAACATTTTATAGAAATTAAAAAATTATTTCAATAAATAAATAGAAAATAGTAATAATAATCTTGAAAAACATGAAAAATAAATATTGACAGTGGAGAAAACGATTCTCGATTGAATAGAAAAATAAAGTCAGTTTTCCAAAAAAACAATTCATTCAACCTCTTGAATACATAAAGAGGAAAATGAAAGAGAAAAATTTGTTATATAGATATATACAAAGGGGAATAAAATTCACGAGATTATTTAGTTATATATTATAAAAAATTCAACATCAAAAACTTAATCATAAACAATCCTTATAAACAATGTGATTATAACAAAATACCTTACTTCATGTTCGACTTTTATAGTTAGTGCTCCATATTCCAATTAAATAAGTTTTAATTTATAATTTATATAAAAAATAAAAATTTACATATTTATAAATTCATATATGATATTATTATAACATTTCAAACCCATTTATTAATATTTCCTTATTAAATCGATGTTTTGGGTGTTAACTATTTACATTTGTATGAATGTTTTGGTTCAGAAGTTATTTTCATTGTAATTTTATCAATGTTAAATCATGAAAAGAATTTTAAAAATTTAATATATATCAAATATATTTATTATATACATATTTATTATCATAAAAAATATATATATTAAAAACGGAATTAAACCATTCATGGAGTCAGTAGTCCATACGTACTCATTAATGTTTTTTTTCATATTCTAATGAAAATAAAGAAAGAAATATAAATAATATTTTAGAGTTAAATTTTTAAATTTATATCGTAAATATAATAAATAAACATTAAATACATTATAAAAACCAATCATTAATTATGGAAAAAGAAGACGAATTATATAAATGTGTTGAAGATGTAGTTCACACGTACACATGAGTGATAGTTTGCTTTCCAATTTTGGGAAATATAGGGTAGATAATGGTGGTTTAATAAAAAATAACATTTAAGTCTATTTACAATAATAAATTTATTATTTTATTATAATTAATATATATTTGTAGGAGGCAGAGTAAGAATGAAATTTAAAGAGGTTGGGTTGGTTGATTACCTCTTCTTTGGTAAACATCCTTTATATCCCATCTTATGGACCCATAAAATGGTATTTTAAGAATATAGAAACCTATAAATAATTTTTTTTCAGTTTTTGAATATAATTTTGTTGGTTTTGGTCAATATATATAGATCCAATTTGTTTAATATAAGAGATAGGCGAGGTGTCCATTTATAAATGGGGGAGATGACATGTTTAAAATTTCTTAAAATATTAAAGTATAATAATGTCATACTCAGAAAAACTTCTACAAAAATGGATAAGTATTAGAATATATGATGAAATATGTTTGAATTATTTCCATACAATATGATTTAGACAAATAAAATTGATATTAGTTTACATATATAATGGTTTAACCCCCGCTAAACCTGCATTCACTATAACTGTGGGAATAATCCTTTATTGCTTTTACTATTATTTAAGAACAAAAATTAAAGTGTAGTGAATATTTTTTTAAATCCTATTCTAAATATGGAATTATTTAATCAAATTCCATATCCAAAAGTCGATGAAATTAATTTTAAAATAAACCATCAAAATGTTTCATAAAATGGTTCTTTCGGTAAATGATTTTTGAAGTGTAATAATGTTTTAATACAAAAATTAAGCATATTATTTATTAGAATAAAATTGAATAGAATATTTTTAATAATAATAATTAATTAAATTTTAAAGTAAATTTCAAAAAAAATATTTTTTAAAATTTTTGAATGGAAAATATAGTTTTCTATAAAATCATTCTTTTTACAGTACTCACAAAAAAAGAATAATTTTTAAGGAAATCTAAAACTTTTACCTTAAAATAATTTATATATGATGATTTAAAATATATATATATATATATATTGAAATTCCATATCTAAAAGTGGCTGAAATTAATTATAATATAAACACAATAAATGCAATTAAAACCTATTTTGATGAAAACAAATTTTTGAATCATAAGTTGACATTACAAAAAACTGAGTACTTATTTATTATATACTAATCGATAAACATGTACTAAATAATTACTTTATACATATTTCTCATAATTATGTTAATCTTATTAATAACCTCTAATCTAATGGTGAGTTTATAGAAATATTATATATCACTGTTCATTTAAACTCAGGGTTTCTTATAAAGAAATACATCAAATAATTCATGATTATTTTAAAGGAAATTAAATTAGAATAACATGGTGTAAAAATAAAAATGAAAGGTAGTTTCTTAAATATATATAGAATAATATATTTATACTATATCAATTTATAAAATAGTGCCCCCAGAATTTCAGTAGAACCTCAAACCTAGTGGAATCAGATGGATGGATTAATGCACTAGAGAATATATTTTAATTTCTAGTTTAATTTTTACATAAAAAAGATAAACCTTTCAATTTTTAATTTTTAAGGTGAATACAGTCAATGGTGGACATTTATAAAGAAAACCATGGAAAATGATGAAATTAACGTAATGTAATAAATAGTAGTTAAGGATCACTTCCTTGAAAAATATTATGTAAATGTTTTTATACATAGATTGGAAAAGAAATTATTAGAGTTATATATAAATAATGACTCTATTGTGATTATAAAGCTATTTTTTAAGATTGTCTAGGTATGAATTGAATTTTTTTCTAGACCATTATAGAAATATTGAATTATTTTACTCAAGAATGAATAAATATTTATAAAAGGATTTGGTTACTCATGTGTTACAAAGTTATGAAGAATTTTGGGGTATGTTGTTAATGTTTCAATATATTCTTTTTTTGATTTAAAAAAATATTGATAATAAGCTATCTAGGGGGTAGTGAATTTGGATAAAATCATTCAATAAATTAGAAAATAAGAAAAATATTTAACATTCTTGTGATAACTATGATAAATTTTTTTAGCGAATAGATTATTTGATTTTGTAAATGTTACCAATGTGAAAATATATAACACCATGAGTTTTTGTGTAATATTTATTTCGAATTGAATTAAATTTTTAATATTCATTATTTAACATGACATTTAAAATAGTTATATATATATATATATTTATAAAATAGTAAATCAAAAATTCCATTCACATGAAATAATGATGTGGATTATACTACACAAAATACCGACACGACTTGTACTACTCACAACACTAACTTTTGTAATATTACATGAAACAATGACATGGAATATATTATATGAAACACGAACCTAGAATACAATGCACGAAACCCATAGTTTCTATGAAATATCTTTATATATATATATATAATTTAATGGGATAATTATAACATAACCATTTAACATATTTATATGAATAGTAATAAATAAATTAAAAATATTTTTTATAATATATTTATATAAATTAAACATATTGATAATGAAAGATAATATTTTTGGTAAAGTACTTTCATGTTAAAAATAGTAGTTTCTTGAAAGAATCGCCTTTAATAAAAAAATTAATTTCTGACCCATTATGAAATTTAAATTCATAATATAAAAATTATTTTTAAATTATGAATTTCTAAATTAGAATAGTGTGAATTATGGGATTTTTTTAAGACACTTAATTTTTTAATGAATAGTAGAAAAAACTAATTTGTAGTTAAATACAACCAATTTATTTAATTAATTATTAATTTTAATGATACTATATGTTTTTTTAAAGTAAAATTATATAAATATTACATATATTAATACAATTTAATTCATTAGAATCAATTTCAATTTTAAGGATAATATAAAATTGTAACAATCTTTTGAACATTTTCCAACTTTAAAACCCAATTGTTTTGTCCGGTCTGCGGGACTAACACAAATCATAATTTTTTGGATTTTATGAATTTAATTACAAAAATATGAAATAAATCATTTTATTCAGTATAATATTTATATTTTAATAAGACCAAATAAGTTTCTGACCAAAATTATTTGTAAAAGTGATTAAAATTAACCACAGCCCTTAATGCCCAATTAAGATTAATTAGTGACTAAACCTTATAATTAAGGACCCAAATGACCAAATAAATTTTAAAACCCCATTTTATATAACTATCATATCCATAAACATTACAATATTGATTTCTGTTGTTTTGTTATGACTTTTTTAGGTAAGAACATGTGCACACATGACTACATTCTAAAAATTCCAAGTGAGTCATTTTCCATCCTTATTAAAGGCCAACACCTCTACACATTCCTCACACCTCTAAAACCTTTTATGTTCAGAAAATATATGAAAAAATCCTCCCAAAAATCATTCCTTATATTTGAGGTCTCCATTTGGCCAGAAATTATATCATGGAATCCTTTTCAGATAAACCAAAAGGAGTTACTCGAGTAAGAGGTAATGTCTTCTCTCAAGGTCCTTTCCATTATTTTCCTTATTCACCAACTCTAATATCATTATTCCATTATTATTTGAAAACAAAAATATCCTAAATATACTAAGATGTTTTATGAAATTATTATAACCCACACATACACACTCCTATATAAAAAGGATGTTGAACATACTATTTTTGTTTACTGCAAATAACTGCCTCATGAAATGATGATTATTCATTTGTCCATTACCACCAATCATGGAGGAAATTATGATGTAAAATATGTAAAATATGTCATATATTATATTTACTATGTATTTAGTATTCTTTATTCGTATTAAAACACACATATATTTACTTTTCGTTATGTTATAATAAGATAATCTCATTTGAGGAAGTGTGGACTACCGCCCCCTCAAAGAAATGGGATTCGTTCACACACAACATTGAATGTATTAAAGATGGGTTTAAAAAATTTATATGATATATATGATATATATATTCTACTTTAATAATAATATATATCTGTACATACATAAATAGATATATATTTCATTTACATGCTTTTTTTAAATATGACAATAAAGAGGGAAACAACGTTCTTGCCTACATATGATTTACCATTTTAATGAATGGTGTATTCCATTTCATAATCCCATATTATATAGATTTTTATAATAAAAAATTAAAATATATACCTGATATTTATATCATTTTTTACATGATAGAGTCATGATATATGTATAAGTACCAAATATATAACAAATTAAGACCCATGAAAATAACAAATAGAATAATACATAAAGTGAAACTTTAAGATAGGATCATTAAAAAGTGTGTAATATAAGTTCATAATAAAACCATGTATGGTATTATGTATAATATTATTATTCTATAAAATTTTTATAATAAAGTTATATTTATTATAAAGGAAACCTATACGAGTATGGAGAGATTCAAGACACAAGGTAAGAGGATTCAATCTCACTTTCAATTTTCTTGAGATACATTTTTTGTTCGCCACTCTTTAATTTTGTGTGTTTTATGTGCTGCCCATGATTTTATTCTATGTATACTAAAATTTAATTTATGGTTATTCACATTTCCATTTGATGATCATTCTTTCATGGGGTTTAACATTCAAATGTTTCAAAATTGGTAAAATGTATTATCTCAATATACCTTCTTTGTGAATCATGTTTTGTTATAAACATAGAATATTTTTTCAGTTTAATATATTTATATTATTCATAAATTATAATGAATCTAAATTTTTTCGTAATATTATATGCTAAATGTAATTTACATCCTTAAATTGAGTCTATAAACCTAAGATACCATGTTATACGTGTTTTTTTAAGACAATCTCATTATTTTTCGAGATTATTTATGTTTATGATATATTTGATGTAATATTATGATACATCCCTTACAAATATTTATGAGTTTCCTTATTCTATTTTATTTCATTATATAATCATTTATTATAACAAAATTTTAAACTTTGGTATATAAGATAGTTAAGAAAGTGTTTTTTGGAAAGCCTGACTTTTCCATTTATTTAGTAAAAAATCTATGTTTTCAAAAAAAGTGGTTTCCATGAATAGTTTACCACTATCCGAAAAAAATTATTATAAATTTTTAAATTTTTTCTATTACCAATATATTCAAGGTATTATTCTTTTTTCCTTCTTAACAAGGAACTTTTCTAATGTTTTTTACCAGGAAAAAGGAATGTTCTTTTGAACTCATAAGATATGTGCGGATTTACCCGCCCTCATTTCTTTGAAACTTCCTTTTCATTTTAAAAAGGATTAAACTTTAAGAAAAAGTTTTTAAAAGAGATTTTAAAATAAAATTGATTTCAAAACGTTTAGAATTGTTTTTATAGGATTTCAAAGTGTTTTCAAAGAAAAAATTTTTTAAAATATTTTGAGTATTTTTTTATATGTGTTTAAGGAAAATTGTTTTCAAAATGATTTCATTCCTTATTTACTAGTTTACAATGTTTTTATATGAAAAATATTTTAAAATGGTTTTATGTATTAAAATTCATTTTTCAAACAAGAAATGATATTTTTCTAAAGATAAGATTTTAAAATATGCTTTAAAAATTATTTCCCATCTAAGATGTCATCCGTTGATTCTACTCATGCCTTCATAGGAAATGATTTAAAGTTTCCATTCATATACATTCTATAAATGGGTCTTTCTTAATGTCATGGTCTTTATGAAAAATATTTCTCTTTCAAAGGTTATATGTTTATGAAATCCATTTATTTTTTATGGGTTCCATGTTTATGAATCCTGCTTCTTTTCACGTTATATGATTTGATGAAATGGTTTTGAGACCTATCTATTTACCATAGTTTATGATGTAAGGAAATATTAATTCTACCCATTTCATTTCATGGGATATGATTTTATGTTTATAAATTCTTTTTCTTTTAATGGGTCCTAAAATGATGAATGTTTTACTATATTGTGGAACATGTATAAATATTTTTATTATAAGGTGGGTTGGAAATATATATCCCTTAAATTCATTAGGTAATGATAAATTTTTATAAGCCCAAATGGGTACACAATAGGACATCCCAATCCCAAAATAGGTGGGAATATGGGAGAACATCCCAGTCCCGAAACAAGAGGGAATAGAGGTGATCATCCAATTCCCAAAACAAGAGGAAACATGGGATAACATTCCAATCCAAAAACAAGAGGGAATTGGGGATAACATCCCAATCCCAAAACAAGAGGTAAAGGGGGAGAAAATCCAAATCCCAAAACAAGAAGCAACCAGGGAGAGCATCCCAATCCCAAAATAAGAGGGTATATGGGAGGACATCACAATCCTAAAAAATATGGTATATTGGAGGACATCCCAATCCCAAAACAAGAGTATACAATTTAAAAAATCCAAATCCCAAAACAATAGGGTACACGAGAGGGAATCTTAAGCCCTGAGTAGGTACATGGGTGAGTAACCCAAGACTATCATGTTTTAAAAATATTGTTAGGTCACCTTTATATAGAGTTTTATATGTGTTTTCCACAATATCAATTTTTATTCCTATTATATTCCCTCATGGAATATGATCACTATTTCCTAATGGTTTATTTATTATAAATTTAAAATCATTGTTATGATATATGGTATGTAGGTAATGACCTTCAAATGTTATTCTCATGTTCCTTAGACATTTGTTCATGTTTTTCTTATGAATTTTTGTTATTTACCCATACTGATAATTTGTGCTCACCCCTTTCTTATATTCCCTCTCCCCAGGTTGTGAATAAATTTTATAGGTAGAAGTTCCAATGGTGTAGATATTTATGGAAGATGTTTAAGATCCCTCACCAGGATAGAATATTTTTTTAATGTTTTCAATGAAATTAAACTATTATGGTCTTCATGCATGTATTTTTGAAATGTAATAATTATTCATCTGAAATGATGTATTATTCATTTATGTGAATCTTGGGTCTCTATAGTCGGTATAAAAAGAATGTTTTATTAAACCTTGGAAACTAGGGTGAGAAAACCTTAATGAGATCACTATGTTTATTTATAATGATATGTCTAGGGGTGTCTCTAAGGATAATTATAAAGATGATTTAACTATTAGTAAAATGTCTTATAATATTGTTAAATTATAGAATGAGTGGTTTCCTAGAAATACATCCATGTCTGGATGCTACAATTGGATTCAAATCACGCATACATGTACCTCGGGGTAACAACTCCGAAAGGATATTCAGAACATCACTCGAGTAATCAAGTATGAAACAAATGGCCTTGCTGAACACCTAGTTTGACACTCTTGAGGGATATTCATTGGAAATTACAAAAATATTCATGAATCATTATGAAGTATTTAAATGTATGTTTCCCATGAATAATATAGGATAAACCATTGGTGTCATAGATTATGGAAGGTGACATGTTTTAGATATCCTGTAAGTAATTAATTTCAGGACTATGTGGTTTTATTCTAAGATAAATAATCCTGACATTATTCTTATAATTTTATTCATTGGCTGAAATTAGAAGGAACTAGATTATTGTTGAATGTGATGGATAATTTTTTGATGAGAATTAAAGTGTGATTCTCATTGGAATGAAAGATATTGTGAACATGCCAAATCAGTTTTCACAAAACATGATTAAGAATGTTTAACATAAATAAATCTTGGACTCACCAAGGAATAGGAAGAAGAAGTTCACTGTGAGTTTCGGTAATGGAGACCATAGAGGAAAGAGTGTTTGTGATCATTTATTTCAACAACGTGGAAATAATAACCTAACTGAATTTCTTAGTGGAATAAGAATATGTTTTGTCTATGGAAAATAAGAACACAAAGCAAGTGACTGCAAGAAAAAAATGAAGAGTTTAGTTAACGAAGTATACGGGAATGTTTTCATTCATAAGTTATTTCCAATTACCAACTTCTTTATATGAGTAAATTATAGGCATTATTAAAATTGATTTCATATATTGAAGGCTCATAAAGAGAATCAGAAAGGTGGTATAAGTGATGATTTTTCTACTGATAATGATGAGACTACAAAAGACATGTGAAAGGTATGAGATTTTATTCTTGTATTGTTTATATTAATCATAAGAAGCACGATTTGATTGAGGAATATGCACCTACAGATATGGATTATGTTTCGTATTCTAGGAAAGCGGTAAAAAGGAATAAGTTGATGAATCCTGAGTAATGGGTTGAAAATAATGTTGGATTAATGAATTATTTTGGACTTAAATGATTATGTTATATAATTCATGATATGTGTATGTATTTTTAGTATAAATATTAATTATGGATTTAAAAGGACATATTGAATGGTGATGAAGGCATATAAAAGTCACTTCATGGAAGGGTGGTATTTATATTAAGGGAAGGTAACCCTTAATTAATGTACGATGTTGAGATAATGATTTTTGGATAAAGATATGTTCGATATAAATAAGTAAATTGGATCGTATAGACTAACCTGGATTTTTTAATTGAAAAAAGTGACTTGTGTCATCAACGATGAAGTTTACAACTTCTTGGATTTAATAGATATATCCAATAATCACTGGAATAATGACTCATGGATTATTTACAAAATGATATATGGTAATTGATGTTGTTACCATGTTTAAAGGGAATATTTGATGAAGGTATTCACATGTTTAAAATGTGAAAAACTAGAGCTACATTGTGATATATGAGTGATCAATGTTAAGATATTTTTGTGACTTCATTCTAATTTTTGGGATTTTCATCTTTCAGAAGGGTTATATTGTTAACCATTTATGGAAAGAGTATATATTATCTTACCACATGAGGATTTATTCATATAGGATATCCTGTTATAAAATTGTAGTTTTTGTCATAACTAATGGGATGGAATATCATGGATCTCATGAACTATTGGTTCTTTACGAATGAAAAATTCACCTTTCTTTTTGGAGAGATAGACATATAAATTGGTCAAGACATGACCAAAGGGTGAGATTTTACTTATGAAAAGGAATAAAATTAAGTAAGTTTGAATTATCATGACAATAATTTAACCATGTGGAAAACATCTTGAAACCCAAAAGGTTATCTTGGTATATTCTTTTCTTGATGAATCAAATGGTCCCATAGATAATAAAAGATTTAGGGCATTGTGGTTGTTATTTTTCACTTGACCAAGTTCCCCATGACTCTCCTCCAGAACATCATTGTTATATTTTTCTTCCATGATCATGTTTTAACTTCCAACATATGTTCTATTGTGTGGGATTCTAGTTATGATTTAATTTGGGTAACTGTTATGGTTCATATATTCTCTTTCTAAGGGAAGTTTTTGTATTCAATTTTATGATGGGGTTTTCTATGAATGAGACTTTCAAGTATTCAACCTTTGACAATCCAGACAAATTTTGAGGTTGAAATCCATTTTACGGGGGGTAGAATGTAACACCATATGTTTTCGTGAAATATTTATTTTCTAGTTAATTTAACTTTTTGATATTTTTCATTCCACATGATAATTAAAATATTTCTTTGTATATATATATATATATATATTAAAACACTATGTTAAACATCCATTTAACAAAAAATATCGAATTTTATTTTTCTACACGTAATAACAACTTGGATTTCACTACCATCAACATCAACACGGCACACATTACACGAAACATAGTCTTGGCTAACATTACACACAACACCAACTTGGAGTACATTACGCGCAACACCAACTTGGTGTACAATGTATGAAACACTAAGTTTCTATTAAATATATTTATATATATATATTTTAATTTTAATAATAATAACATAACTATTATAAATAGTTATAATAATAGTAATAACAAACTTTCAAATTTTTTTATAATCTATTTACATAAATAAAACATATTGACAATTAAAGATAATATTTTTGGTAAAGACATTTTATTTTAAAAATATCATTTTCTTGAAAGAACCACCATTAATAATAAAATTAATTTTAGACACATTTATAAATTTAATTTCATAAAATAAACATCATTTTTAATTCATAATGTTTAAATTATCTTAGGGTGAGTTTTTGGGATTTTTCTGGGAAACATCATTTGTTTATCATTACTGAAAAATACTACTTTTCAGTTAAAAACTTCATTTTTTTTATTTATTTATTAATGATAAATTATATTATAAATATTTTTTAATGTCACATTAGTTAAAAATTAGATGTACTAATATAATTTAATTCATTAGAATTGATTTCAAAAATAAACTAAATATTAAATCATAATATTCTTTTGAATTTTTTCCTACTTTAAAACCCCATTATTTCTTCCCATCTATGAGAGTAACACTAATCATATTTTTTCCTATTCTCTGATTGAATTTAAAAAATATAAAATTCAACATTTTATTAAGTCTAATATTTAGATTCTAATAATACAAAGTGATTTTTTTGACCAAAATTATTAGTAAAAGTGATTAAAATTAATCGTAGCGGTTAAGGCCAAACAGAGCTTAATTTGGGACCAAACATTAATATTAAGGACACAAATGACCAAAAAATTTGTACAAAATTATTTTAATGTCCACATTTCATATATAGAACTTTTATTAATAAGTTTCTTTTTGGTATGTCTTTTTGTATGTAATAACATGTGCACATTTAACTTGTTTCTAAAAATTTCATGTGAGTCATTTTCCTTCCCTATAAAAGGCCACCACCTCTACCCATTCCTCACACCAGTAAATCCTCTTATGTTTGGATAGGTTCTATCCAAATACCCTCCCAAAAATAATCCATTATACCTTTAATTCTCCCTTTTTTTCATAAATCCCCTCAAGGAATCCCTTTAGTATAAACCAAAATGAGGAACCCGAATAAGAGGTAACGTCTTCTCTCAATCTCCTTTATATTATTTTACTTCTTCACCCCCTCCAAAAACATTATTCCATTATGGTGTGATAAAACCAGTATACTAAATATACTAGGATGATTTTATGAAAAGGTTTCATCCCAAAATTTCACACACCTCCATCTAATGGATGTTGAACATAAAGTTGCCGTGTACGGTTTACTACTGCCTCATGAAACGATGATTGTTCATTTATGCTTTACCAGAAATCATTGTGGACATTATTATGGAAAATATATTTATATATGTGATATATTATATTAATGGTCCATCTCTAAATTTTCAAGAAATACCTAATCTGGTATTAACTTTCCCAAAATATTCAAATTTGTCTATATTTTATCCCTCATGTGTTTAGTAATCACTAAAACACTCATTTACTTGATTTTTTAATTGATTAACCAATTTCTAAATTATAAAAGAACAAGAAAAGGTGTAATAAATACTTAAATAAAATAAATTTAATATATAAGAATAAAATAAAATTTAATCAAATTTAATTCATATTCATAAATAAATTTAAATAAAACCAATTAAATTAAAAATAATATAAAATTTGATAAAATAATTCAAAACTCAAACATCACAAAATGGGGTCCCTATTCCATTCACCCAATCACATGGTTTTCTACCACTCAATGCAAGGGTTCATTAAAAAAGAAGAAAAATTGGATATTATGAATGTAAAAAATTGGAAGGAGATAATAAAGATAGTGTGAAGATCCCAACTTTCCTTGGAAGTGGGTGAGAGGAAGGTTCCTCCTCCATAGAGTTATCTTTATTATTATCGATGGAGGTCCTCACCTTAGAAATGGGTTCTCTCCCCCTGGGTATTCGATGGTCCACTTGATAGGATGCAGGGGATTGTTTTATAGGCAAGGTGGAAATTCCCAGCCTCCCTCTTCGGCCTTCGATGCTCCAAGAGATTCGTGGGGATCTCACTCTTTGGATGACCGACATGTGTGAAAATTTAAAAGTCCAAAAAATCGATGGTGTTAAATCTTTCACATGTGAAGGAGTCCACATTTGAGTTATTTATTCATTTTTATAAGGTGGCATGGTTGTAGACCTCTATGATTCAATAAAATGGTGGATTGTGTGTCACAAGTGATGCTTGTATGGGGCATGGTATAAAGAGGTGAGAAAAAATAATGGTTTTATTAGGGTAGCGTGAGTGGTGGTGGTGGGAACTCATCCATCCTTTAGTGATCACTGTAGTCATATAAGATTATTGGTGATTTTGGCTCAATCCAAATCTTTGGGAGAAGTGGTTCTAGCTCTTGCTATGTTGGTATAGTGTTCCTAGGTGAAATTAGTGGTGTCGTGTGGAGGAGATGACGCATGAAAATAGGATTCATATGGTGTTTTTTCTAGCTAAATTTCAACAAAAATAAGAGGATTTCTTGTGAAGATAGTGTTTTGGTAAAAATTGTGATTAGAGATCAGGGCATCCATGGATAAATGTGGTAGTGGTGCTCGAATTCCCATAGTGGAGGTGATCTTCCTCAACAACTTTGGCCTTCATAATATCCATATGTAACTCGATGGTGGTTGGTTAAGGTGGTCTTGAGTGAGGGAAACATCAATAGAGGATGGTGGGGTAGTGAATAAGTGGAGTCTAATGACATGAGGGGTGTGGGAGAAGTTTAAGGAATGGAGGTAGGGGTGGAATGAGTGGATCATGGCAGTGGAATGTGGTGGTCACGTATCACATTGAAACATGGGAGCATAAGGCCCTTTTATGTAAACCCAACTATGGGAGTAGTTTGGTAGAGAAGTAAAAGTTTTTCCGGTGCACACCCCTCACTAATATGGTCCACCCCAACACAGCTAGTCCCTACATTGATGATGATGTAGGCCTAACCACCACATGCTTGTGCACTCTTTGACCTACCTATGTGACCTTATGATTTCACAACCTGTGGGCCTATGAATACATTGTTGCCCCATGCACTTACAATGATCACGGGTCGACCCTCTTAGGGGATCCTATTGATGGGATACCCCATAGTGGGTCACCTAATTGGCATGAGGGGCTTTTGGTTGAAGTCCATCACGAGTGGCCTAATTTTTCGAAAACATCTATAAAATAAGTTATAAAAATTTCTGGACACAAAATCATGAAATATTTATCAATAAATTTCCAAAATCAAAAATTCATCATTCTCCTATTACTTTTATAAAACATCCATTCATTATTTCAAATTATGCAAATTATAATAAAACATTTAAAATATTGGATATTAACACTAAAAAACATCAAAAAAACGTCAGGATTTGTTCAAAAATATATATCAAATTTATTTCTATCAAATACCCACACAAATAAACAATGCTTGTGCTCAAGTATAAAATCTAAAAAAGGAATTATGGAGGGAATCAAATTTTTCAAAATTCAAATTTCAAAGTAATAATATCAAAAAATAATCTATGTTAAATGAAACATTCAATATTAACATAAAATATCAATTCAGCATCTCAATTTTAAAAGAAAAACATAATAAAAGAATTTTACTTTTCTCCATTTAAAAATTTGGGAACTTCTTTTTTAATTAATTCAATTTCCAAAATTTATAATTATTAAACCTTAAAAATAATAGATTACCTATCTTTTAAATCTTTTCACCCATATCTCTTGAAAAAAATCAAGTAGATCTATGCTCATATCATGATAATAGGATTCTTAGTCATGATATTTTAAATTAAATACTTTATCCACTTTTTAAAGAAAAAAGGAACTTAAAATATCAAGGGATTTCAATTCAGGTTCGAATGTCTTTGAGGATTATAGTTGGTGGGAAGTGATGTTTAAAATTAAAGCTCACGGAGGAAGTTTTATCTCATAAAGTAAAAGGATTGATTTAAAATTTTAAATTATAATAACATTTCCCCTTTAATTTATAACAACTCCCAACATAACCAAAACCCAAAGTAAATATTATGATTTAAAATAATCATAATGAAGGATTTATGCACCCTCCAGTATTTTTTTCAAATTTTCTATTATTTTTTCATTTTTCAAGAAACTTTTTAATTTTTAATTTTTTTTTTAAATGATATACATAAGAGTGAACCTCACATACACCACCTGACCACATATAATTAAAATCATTGGTATAGTAATGGCGCCTTTTTATTCTTCCATCTCATAACTCATTTTTATAATTTATTTTTTCTTTTTTTCTTCTTCATTTTCTGTATTTTAAAGAGAGGAATATAATGATGTATCATGAATAAATTAAAAAACATACAGTATTCCCACAATAAAAACATCCAAATTTCTTCCTTATAATAAAAATCATACATTACCCCATGATTCCCTAAAAACCCACAACTTGATATAAAAATATAAGGCAATTACTAAGAGTAGGGTGGGAATGGATAAAAATAGCTTGAAACAGGGATCATCCCTAACAAGTGAATTCCTGGATTGTAAGGTATAAATAAGGATTGATGTAAATGTGGTCTTCTAATGATAAGGGATTTTTAAAAGATCCATCAATCATTTTAAACATGGTTTTGTAAAGTCATATCTTTAAAATGTTCAAATGAAATTTTTTGTTTGCGACATGTCCCATGATGTTGAAATAAATATAGTCAATAATAAATAGAAAGTTTTTTGTCTGGAAATCCTCTCAAGAATGGACAATAATAATTTAAATTAACTCAATGCATGATTAATTGTAACAAATCAATTCATAGAAATTGAAAAATTTGAAGCATAAAAAATGAATGGGAAAATTCATTTACAAAAATAAACTAATTTTCTCAAATCATCTATAGAGAACGGCTATATACAATCCTTAACATTACATAAATTGTGAAGAATATTTAAATAGTTCACAAATGGATTCCCAAAAACCATAGTTGGTATAGATCCTTTATAAACAAGGAAACATAAACAGTGCTTCATATGTGAGTTACATCATCTCCCAATAGGTAATTATTGACTAGAAACCTTCTTATACATATCAGAAATAGTACATATCATCATAACATGGGGGAATGGAAACATAAAATGGATTTGTTCAAATGCTCAATAAGGGTCATCAAGTGAGACATGTAAACATAATCATGATTATCAAGGTAGCAGAATGTGACAATGAAAATAAAAGAACACACACTATAAATCAAATATCATAATAGATTCTAGGGAATAAAGATTGGTAATTCATAAGACATGAATCATGATTAAATAGAGATCATAATCCATGAAATCATAATACATGAATAAAATAAGGAATTCTGGAAACACATAAGCATATAATATGATTTTTGTAGAAGAAAAGGCATCACTACCAAGACCATCTTAGTGTAAAAGCTATTTTACTTTACCGGGTGAACACTCATTCCAACATTGTATTACCGAACCAAGTGAACCCTCATTCATGACCTATATTACTGAACAGAGTAAGCCCTCGTTCCAACCCTGTATTACTGAACTGAGTAAACCATTGTTCCCACCATGTGTTATTGAACCAAGCAAACCGTCTTCTAGCCCTGTATTAATAAACCAATTAAAACATCATTCCAGTCATGTATTACTATTCTGAGTAAACACTCATTCCAACACTATATTACTAAACAGAGTGAGCCCTCATTCCATCCCACTATTACTGAACTTATTAAACCCTCATTCAATATTTTTCTATATCATGAGATACAAATTTTTACCTAATGCATTGGAAGAAGACATAAGCCCAACCCACGACATAATGAAATCATACATACATGTGCCATCAGATCATAGATAAACATTTCATAACCCATGAAATTAAATTGGTATTGTAAACATGTAAACATATCATAACCTATAGAAAAAGTTAAAGGCTTCATAACAATTTCATCAAAAGTATAACCCGAAAAAGAGAAATAGATTTCATATAATTAGAACTCATGAGGGATATATGGGTTTCATAAAGACCATAAAATTAATCATAACTCATTCATAGAAAAGATATGAATTTTACCTTTATATAATTTCATATATATGCATTATTAACATCAATAGAAATAATCTTAAATGGAAAATAATTATTAAATATCCTCTAAAAATGTTTCTTGAAATAAATATCGTTTCTAGTTTGAAAAACGATTTTTAATACATAAAATCACTTGATAATAATTTTCTTATAAAATACCTTGGAAAACTAAAAAGAATACATGAAGTCATTTTGAAAACCTTTTTCATAGAAATTTTTTAGAATAAGATTCAAAACATTTTAAAAACATTTTTCTTTAAAAACGATTGAAATTTTTTTAAGCAATATTGAAAATGTTTTGAAAACCATTTCATTGAAAATATATAGAAATATTATAAAGAAATATTGAAAATTTTTTGAAAAAAAAAGTTATAAAAAATTATAATGGAATCTTGAAATTTTTTTGAAAATCAATTTTTTTGAAATTTTATAAAAGGATCTTGAAAAAAAATTTGAAAATATTTTTTTTTTGAAATCACTTTGAAAACATGAAAATAATACTTGAAAACATTTTGAAAATAGTTTTGCATTAAAACCTATAAAATAAGTTTAGAATGATTATGAAAACAATTTTACCTGATTTTTTTTTTAAAAATATTTTATGAAAGATTGTCATTTTTAACAATGAAAAAGTAGATTCAACGAAATGATGGTTGGTAAATCCATGAATGCCATACGAGGTCAAAAGAATATTCCTTTTTCATGGTAAAACGGATAGAAACTTGCATTTTTCAGATAGACATAATAAGATTCTACATAAGAGGTTGGTAAAAGAAAAATAGGTTAAAATTTATTTTAGATATTATAGGGTAATTCTATAATATTCTTGGAAAATCCTTTTAGAAATCACATATTTTTGATCGAAGAGCGGGTAAATTCGAGTTTTCTTAAAAACACTTTCTTAACTAAATTAAGTATAAAAGAGTATAAAAAGGATAAAAATACAAGAGTATATCATAAAATAAAATAGGATAAGGAAACTCTTGAATATTATTTAGATATTAATAATAATATTTCATCAAAGGAAGCATAACCATAAACAATCTCGAAAAGCAATGAGATTGTCTCAATAAACTCTTATAACTTGGTATCTAGGGATCATGCTCTACACACAAGGAAAGGAAATTAAATTAATCATATAATATCATAAAAATATTCATATTCATTATATGGAATGTAAAATGGAATTATATGAATCTCAAAAAAGAGTGTTTGTGCATAACAAAAGATGAGTCTCAAAGAAGGCAAATTGAGACAAAACATTTTTTTGCAATTTGGTAACTTTTGAAACATAAACCCCATAATATAAGGATCATATAATGTTAGTGTGAATAACCATAAATTTAATTTCAATATAAATATATTACAATAACTATTCATACATACACCACACAAAAGTAAATATTATCTAGCATAGATTGTATCTCACAAAAATTGAAAGTGAGATGAAATCCTCAAACCTTGGGCCATGAAACTCTTTGTACTCGTAAAATATTCCTATATAATAAATATAAGATTGTTATACATATTATATATATGAATATTAATATACATAATACCACATTTGGTTTTATTCTGACCTTATATTACCGGCTTGTTAATGATCTTGTCTCAAAGTTTCACTTAGGGAAAAATAAATGGTGTTCTTCACATGTGTCCTAATTTGTAACATATTTTTTCCTTATACAGATATAATTATTCCAAAATTTAAAACATGATATAAATATCTGGTATATATTGTATATTCAAATTATAATAATATATATAATATATTAGTATGAAATGTAATAAACCATTCATCGAGACGTTAAGACGTATGTACCCATGAACGTTGTTTCCGTCATTATTATTGTATTGAAATAGAGTGTATAAATAAAATATGTATATATATTTATATTTATAATTGTTATATTATAATTAATATATTATATATATCTTATAATTTAATTAAAACCATTCTTAATACATTCAATGTGGTGTGTGAACGAAATAGATTTCTTTAAGGGGGCGGCGGTCCACACTTCCTCAAACGATATTATCATTTTAACACCAAATAGAAAGTAAAGATAAGTGGGTTTTTAGAGGGATAAATAATTTTAAATAAATATTTAATATAAAATATAACATATATAAATCGAGTTTCCAGTACAATGTCCACCATGATTGGTAGTAAAGGGGTAATATAAAATAATCATATCATGCAGTTGTAGTTCACCGCACATAGAAACAGTATGTTCAGAATCTATTAGATGGAGGTGTGTGTAAGTGTAGGTCAGAAACATTGAATAAAAAAATCCTAGTATATTTATGATTCTGATTTGTTCACAAAATAATGGAATAAAGGGAGTGGATTGGTTGTTAAATAAAATAAAGGAAAGGAGTTTAAGAGAATATGTTACCTCTAAATTAGGTAACTCCTTTTGGTTTGTTCTAAAAGGATTATTTGAGAATATTTCTACCCAAATATATGCTTGAAGGTCTTGGAAAGGATTTTTTGGAGGCTAAATTGGATTATCTTGTAATTACTTAAAATGTTTTGATAGGTGTGATGAATGGGTAGAGGTGGAGGAATTTTATAAGGAAGGAAAATGAATCACTTGGAATGTTTTGAAACAAGTTAGGTGTGAACATGTTGTTACCTAAAAAAGTCATAAAAATCCAAAAAAACTCAAAAATGGAAGTATTATGGACGAGATATGGACAAATAATGGGTTTTGTAAAATTTTCTATGTCATTTGGGCTCTTAATTATAAAGTTTATTCCCTCATTAAGCTTAATTTGTCCTTAACTGTTGTGATTAATTTTAATCCTTTTTACTTATCATTTTGGTCAAAAAGTAACATGGTATTACTAAAATTTTAATATTAGATTATATAAAATGGATTATGTAATATTTTATAATTTTATAACATATAATCATCAAAAATAAGATTAGTGTTAATCCCGCAGATGGGACGAAATAACAGGGTTTTAATGTAGGTAAAAGTTCAATCGTTTGTTAATATTTTATATTCAGTTTCTAAGTGAAATTGGTTATGATGGGTTAAATTGTATAAATATATTTAATATTTATCAAATTTTACCTTAAAAATGTTAAAAATATCATTTAGTATTAATATTAATTAGATAAAATATAGTTTTTAACAATAAAGTGGTGTTTTCCACTATTCATCATAAAATGATGTTTCTCATAAAAATCCCAAAAAATCACGTTAGGATAATTTCTAAATTATGAATTTAAAAATTAATTACATTTTAAAAAATTAAATTTCTTAATGTGTTTAAAATTTAATTCATTATTATAAGTGATTCATTTGAGAATACAATGTTTGTAAATATTGAAGGACTTTACCAAAAATCTTATCCTTCATTATCAATATGTTTTATTTATATAAAAAATTATAAAAAATATTTAGAAAGTAGTTATTACTATTCCTATAAATATTTTTAATGTTTTTTTATAATTATCTCATTTAATAAATTAATTATATATATATATATATAAATAGGTTTCATAGAAACTCAATGTTGTGTGCATCATAGGGAAAGTCTGTGTTTCTTGTAGTGTATGCCAAGTTGGTATTTCATGTAGCAAAATCCATGTTGGTATTGAATTTGAAAGGAATATTTTAATTAGTATATTAATATATATATATGTGTGTGTGTGTGTTTGTGTGTTTGTGTGTTTGTGTGTGTGTATCTATATATATAAAGAACTGCATCCAGTGTTGTGTGAGATGAAAAATATTGAAAAGATTAATTAATTTAGAAAAAATAATTCTCAAAATCTCAAGGTGTTACATCATGAGTACCCATTATAATATCCATAATTCACATTACTCATTAAAGTTTCCATTTTACTCATTTATTATTATGAAAATTGAAAACTAAAATATTACAGCACATGATTCTTAACAAACACATGTCTCTTAGATAATTCAAGTAAATCATAATTCAAGTGTGGTTATGCAATTTCATCTTAAACCTCAAAAATTGTTTAGTAAAAAATTGTAGATAGATTAAAATATAATAAATAAAAGTGAAATAACTTTTGAATTAAATATTTCAACATATTCCTCTACTATTTAGGATTTTCTTGTGGTTTCCTTCAATGATGGTCCTTGAATATCAAAACAAATCAACAGTGTAAGAACCATTCCATTAAATCTCAAAGTGTTAATGTAAGTGGTAATTGAATCATAAATCCTTATAAAATATTAAAACTAGGGTTTCCACCCATAAATGACTTTTTATAATGTCTTTGGCTTGAACTCACCTCATGATAAGAAATTAGTATATGGGTTGGTGAAGTTTGAGATCATCCACCACTTCTTGAGGTAAACTTCTGTTGAATGTTTTTAGCATTTTCCCATTTACAATGAATGGGATTTCCTCTTAATATTTAATGATTTATGTGGCACTAATATTATAGAAATTATTAACAATAAAATTTTATTCACACCTTGAAAAAAGTATAAAAAGCATTAAAATTAGTACATAATGGTAGGAAACAAACATTGACCCCGGGTTGTATGGTTTTTTCATTGAATCGACATGTCATGTACCACCTTAGTAATTTATTTGTTAATTAATTAATCTTAAAAATATTCTATTCAAATTTTTTCTATCTCCTATAACTGATGATATATATATATAAATCCCATCACGTTTTAAATCCAAATTCATATTTTTTTGCTACCTAATATACTTGGTTCTCCAATTCCACAGGTAGATGACCTATCATATCATAAATAAATAGTTATGATATAATCCCTATAGTGGTATTTTATGATATATGTTATTCCCATAATGTGTATTCAAGTCTTCATCTCCAATCCCTTTACATAGGTTTAATTGTTTTCACTAGAATACCTTTTATCTCTCGACTGGACACTTTAGCTTGGCCATTTGTTCGAGAATTGTAAGGTGTAGAAATTTTTTTGTGGACCTACTATATTTTAAATATAAAATCCATTATTATGTAATGGAAATG
Source organism: Viscum album (assembly GCA_963277665.1). Taxonomy (NCBI): domain Eukaryota; kingdom Viridiplantae; phylum Streptophyta; class Magnoliopsida; order Santalales; family Viscaceae; genus Viscum; species Viscum album. The sequence continues at coordinate 2,101,968,626 of OY728145.1, read as the reverse complement.
TTTTCCCTTTCCACTAATGATTTCTCTTGGCATTCCAAACTTACAAAAAATATTTTCCCATACAAAATCATACACAACTTTGGCATCATAATTTTTGGTGGCTTTGAATTCTACCTTTTTGGAGACATAATCAACATTATGTAAGATATAATATTTACAAAAATAAATGGTAATGTGTTCCTTAAAATTAATTCCCCAAAATTAAATGATTTTTTAAAAAAATTAAGCGTTTTTGGGGAATATTATTTCTATTAGAAATATTTCCAAAAAATAAAAACCTTTCACATTTCTTTACAATAATAATTATCATATTTAATCAAGTTTGGCCAATATTTTCCCAATTAAAATACTTTTCTATCCATTATTTAAGGTCCAAGGGGCCTCCACAATAATGTATATTAAAAAATTGAAAAATATATTATGTTTCAATTTTGAGTAAGAATGTTCTCATGAATTGGTAATTGAAATTTTTATAGGGAAAATGGACCTCCTAGATATATAATCTAGATTCAGCATTGATTTTATGCTTCTGATAGGGAATTAAAATAAGAAGGTAGCTATGATATGGATAGATAATTTACTTTTTCATCATACAATGTTTATTCAACTTTATGATGTATAGATTCTCTTTGGGCATCCGATAATTGAGTGGGATCATCTCTTAAATTTCTATTTTAGTAGTGTTGGGTAGCTTACTAAACTAATTTGAAACCTAATTTTTATCTCTCTTTTTGTATATAATCTCTAAATTAAACTATTACAAGATAAGTATCCATATCACCAATGTTGGTTTGGAATTATCCTTATTCATCAAGTATATAAGTGCCACATGATCAGAAAATATGACTACTTTACTTCAAATTAAATATAACATTAATTATTCTAACATAAGTACAATATCTAGAAACACCATTTTAGTGGTTATGTAATTGATCTAATTGGAATCCGAGGTTCTTAAAGCATGGGATTGTACTTGGTATTTTCCTTAAATTTTATGGTAATGAACTACTCCTACTTCTTGGTTTGATGCATCAAATAGTAATTCAAAGAGATGTTTCTAATATTATGTCTACATTAGTGGTGGGATAATAAAATTCTATTTCATCTCATCAAATTCAACAATGATATTATCAATAAAAACAAATTCATTCTATTTTAAGAGAAATCCTAAAAGTTTAAGAAAAATCTTACTGAAATCCTTGATGAAACTTATATAAAATCCCACATGTCCTAGAAATGAACTAATGTGTCTCACAAAGGTTGGTTAAGGTGAAGAATTGATCAATTTTATTTTGTATTTATCAACCTAAATTACATATTGTTAAATGATATGTCCTATAACTATTCCCTTTTCCATCATAAAGTGAAACATTTCAAACTTCAAAACCAGATTTTTTTATGCATGTTTTCAAAAACATTTCATGATTTCCAATACAATTATAAAAGGATTTTCCAAAAATAGTAAATAAATATAGAAATAACTCCATCTAGTTCCTAATGTGATCTGAGAAAATGCTCACCATATACTGCTAAAATGTATCTAGGAAATTGTATAATATGAAAGGAATCCCCTAGTAAGAAAAGGTACTAAAAAGAAAGGTGGAGTTTTTCATAAATTGGTCTTTAGTATAAATTAGAACCTAGAAACAACCTATAAACCAATCCAAAATGTAGTAATGATTCGTACATTAAATCATTTCTATCATTTTATCAACAAATGGGATCGAGAAGTGATCTTTTTGGGTGACCTAGTTCAACATTTTATAATAAATGCATACTATCGCACTGTTTTGGAATCTCATGGGAATTAATTCCTGATTCTCACTTTTAAAAATGGAGAAAATTATTTTCTAGGGAACCATAGCGATGAGTCTGACCGATTGGGAACAAGAAATTTGGTATATGACACCATCTTCCAAAAATTTTTTAAATTAAATTTTCACTAATACCATGATTTTGGTGTTAAGTCTTCTATGAGGATGCCTAAAAAATCAGGAGTCCTCTTCTAAAAAGATTCTATGTGATCATAATTTGGGTTTGATTTCATGTATATCCCCTAAACTGCATTATATGGCTCAACAATTTCTTTCTAGAAGGTCAAGCAATATTTATTCTTGGGATCCATATATATTTTTGGCATTGATAACTATAAATGTTTCTCCCTCTAACATATAAAAATATTTTAAATCACATTAGAGGGGTTTTAATTCAAGATTCATTATTTGTTATATGGATGATAATGAATTCATATTTCATATTTCAAAATAATGACTTTCCATAGTAAAGGGTATCATATCAGTTTCTTATCTAAAATTATCATAGAATTCCTAGGTGAATTATTTTTCAGTTTTAATGGAATAATTTTTAGAATTTTGAGTACTCTCTCCTTCCTTAGTGTTTTAATTAGCATGTTGATCTCCTCCAGCAAAAAAATTATCAAATCCTACATGATTCTTTAATATGATAAATAAATTATTTGTGGAAAATTGAAAATATGGAATGATAGTTTGAAACTTTCCTTTTATATTCAAGAACATTGATGTTCATCTTGATGTATCCCATCTCTATTATTATGGTTCTTTCCTGCACATTGATGATTCGTTTGGCTGTGTTCCGGAAGGGTCGTCCCAAAATAATGGGTTAATTCCCTGGAGTATAATCTTTCTCCAAGGTGAGTACATAAAAGTTTGCAGGAAACTTGATTTCTTCAACTCCTACTACAATGTCCTCCAAAACATTAGATGGAAAATAGTGTAATGGTATCCCATTCGGACAACCAATATTGTAGTATTTTATTAACCTGTTTTCAAACATTTAAATAAAGAGTTAGATATGAAATTAATGGATTCACCATGATCATAAAAAGAATCATAAAAATTAAAAAAAACAATTGTGCATGGAATAGAAAATGTCCTCGAACCTTGACATTTTTTAGTTGATGGTGGCATCATCATGGCTGGGATACTCCTTCAAAATCTGATTCTTTAATCCCTATCAAGATTCTTTATCGTAGTGCATATTTAATTGGGAAAATTTATATGCTTTCGGAATTGGTATATTTACTATAGAAAAATAATGTTGATTTCAAATGTCATGAAGGTTTCATGGATATCTTTTTGATGTTTCTCATATTCATAATTTTATATTGATCAAGCTAACGTAGGAGGGAATGGTACCTTGTTATTTTTTCTCCCATTCTGTTCTTTGTAATTATTTTTCTGGATTCTCTTTTGGGTGGATGGGTTGATCTTAATATTTTTTTTTTGAATTATCTTGAATACTTGGTTCAATTGGTGGAATATATTTTACACATTAGGTTTTAATTTGAGTAACATTATCTTTGAGATTATGGACTCTCTATGTCATAATATTTCCTAGAATTAGGGTGAGAATGTCCAAAATACTATTTAACTAACCATATAAATATTAAACAATTTTTTTAAACCATTATCCTCGGATTGTAGTTTTCAGTTCTCAGTTGATGGTGCACTAGGTGATGGCTACACAAATTTCTTCTATTGGACATGTGATGGTTGAAAGAATTTTTGTTTCTGTAATGGATTATTATACTAGTTTTTGAATGGTGTCATGATTTGATATTGGTTCTGAGAAGGTGGATGATTAGAAAAATTTGGTTTGGACTTTTTTTACCTCTAAATCCTTGTTGTGATTTACATTCTCTCTATTATTGACTCTATGGAAATATGATTTTCTAGAAAGTAGTTTCAAAACTCTTTGTACCTTGTATCTAAACACATTTATTAGTGTAACAATTTTTTGATAAACATAATCTATATACATGAGGTAATGATTGTTTCTCGTTCACTTAAATTATGGGAATATTTCTCACCATGATTTTCAATTATTCAATATTTGTTTCATAGAGAGGTGATGAGTCATAAGTCCTTAACTCATTAATACCGCTCATACTAGTGCCTAATGTTCTAAATTGTTTCTAATTATGATATATTTTTTCAATGAGAATTTATGCTTTTTTGGGTGATTTCTCAATCAATTATACCCTAGAGGATGCATCCAAAATGTTCAAATCATATTCCATCAATTCTTGGTTTAATAAGACCATGATGTGGTTCAATTCCATTATTTGATGTGTTCATATTTTTTAAATCTTCTTTAATCATTACTAGTACTCATAAAGAGTATCACCAGTAGCATTATGAATAAAGTATATCCACATTCTAATTTTTGTGCTCTAGAAGGTTGGGAAGAACCTTTTCTTAAAGTTTTGTCAGAGATCATCCCATCCATGGATCTCTCAAGTATTAATGCAATACAACCACTCCTTAGTTTCACCCTCAAGTGAAAAGGGGAATGTGTTCCACATGAATTTCTCCATAGTGAATCCTATTATCTTGAGACTTAAAAAAACATTGATAAATTCATGAATGTGCTAATTGAGACCATCACCTATAATTCCATGAAATCTTGGTAGGACATGAATCATGTTAACATGAAACTCAAAATCATTTTGTTTTGTAGGTTTGGATAAATGATTTTGTTCATTAGAAAAATTAAAGGCACAATGGAACCGTATGGTCTATTGTGTATTGATTGATATGATTTGTCATTAAAAATGAATACATGAGTCATCTAAATTGATTTGTATAGAAAAATTAAAAATTAAGACTCCTAAACCAAGATAACATATTTATTTCCATCTAAGGTTCAAAGTCAAGTAGTTCCACATTGGAGGTCCTAGTCAATAAAATTTTTGAAGGGTCATATTAACATTAGCTCCTCATAATTAGGGCCAATTTTGACACAGACTTATAATGGGGTGTGGAAATGGAAAATTAATTCCCATTGGGGTGTAGTATGAGTGGTAAAAAATTTAATCTACAGACAGTAGTGTTATAATATATTTGTCACTTTTGAATAATTTTATTGAAATAGAATGATTTTAATGGTTTTTAAACTAGATATTTTATAGTTTATAAGATTCACATGAGATAGAAGTGATTTTAATTTGGTATGTTTTTCTCTATTTGTGATTCTATCACAATTTTGATTAAAAAATGATTCATTTTGTTTTGATTAAAATAATTAATTTAATGGAGTTAAAATTGTTTCAATTATTCATCTTTGATTTAGATTCATCCAAAAGTTAAAATCCTAATGGTCTATATTTGAGTTGTTCTGGAAATGGAAAATATTTTATTGACATTCCCCAAATATTCAAATTATTCCATTATTCTTCCCTCACATGTTTATTAATCACTAATGCACTTTTTTACTTTATTTTTTTTAAATGATCAACAAATTGGAACAGTCTAAAAAAAATTAATAAAAGATATAACTAATACTTATATCAATGAAATTTGATATTTAATAATAAAATAAAACAAAATAATAATTAATTTAAATTAAAAATTGAATTAAATAGAAAACCAATAAATTTAAATGGAAATAATTTTTGATAAAATAATTCAAAACATAGACATCACAAAATGGGGTCCCCCTTCCCTTCACCAAACCACAAGGGTTTCTACCCTTCTATGAATTGGGGGCTCATTTAAATATAAGATAAATGGGATATGATGAAGGTAAAATAAATTTGAAGGGAAAAATATGGGGAGTGGTATATTCCATGCCCTCCTTGGTTGTGGATGAGAGGAAGGGACCTCCTTTGGATAGGTTTCCCAATTCTTCTTAGTGGATATCCTAACTTCAGTTGTGGGTGATCTCCATGTGGGTGATTGATTATCCATTAGGCCATAAATAGGGGATCCTTTTATAGGTAGGAATAGAAATTCTTGGCCTCCATCTTCTCCCTTCAAGGCTCTCTGATATCCATGGGGATCTCACTCTCCCAACGACCTATAGGTGGGAAAATATAAAATACACATAAATCATGGGGGTTATGTTTGTTTGTGTGAAGGATTCCATGAGGGTGAAATTTATTCATTGTTTTAAGTTGGAAGGGTCCCATACTTCGATGAAACATGGAAATGGTGGTTTGGGTGGTGCAACAGATGCATGCATGGTTCATAGAAATAGAAGGAAAGAAAAACCAGTGTTAGAGAGTGATTATAGAAGTGGTGGTGGAGAAAAATCCTCCTTACTCCAGCCTTCACAGTGTCCATAGGAGAATTGGGATGATCAGGGCTCGATCCTATACTTTGGGAGTTGTGGTGTTGGCTCTTGTGGTTGTTCTCGGGTGCTATCTGGTGAAAACCAAATTGTTTTGTGGAGGATCTGACACCTAGAAGGGGAACTCAAATGCTGTTTATGCTGGTCTGTGATCGACTCCATGTTGAAGAGCTGTGGTGGAGATAATGAAGTGGTGTAAAAGGTTATCAGATCTCGAGGTCTAGAATGGATGAAGGTGGAATAAGTGCTCAAATGACGATGTTGTAGGTGATCTTCTTCAACACATCTGGACTCCACAGTGGCTGGAGTGAACTTTATCGTGGTCGGACAAGGTTGTCCAGAGTGAGTGAGGTAGAAATGGTGGATGAAGGGGTAGAAAACAGTGTATTTAGGCAATATTGAGGGTGGGAGACCATGTAGAGGATTGGCATCAGCGGTAGAGTAAGAAGATCATGGTTGAGCTATGGTGGACAATGGCAGCACTCATGTCCTACATCAAAATGTGGGTGTGGATGGACCTAAAATATAAGATTGAGCATAACAGCAGTTGGGTAGTGAAGTAAATGGTGCACTATAGGATTCCCCTTTCTTCTGCAGTCCAAAAAGACTCAGGGAGTACCTCCTCCCATGGTCATGTGGGCCTAACCACCGCATGCCTATTTTATCTTTGGCGTACTAATGTACCCAATAGAATTCACTACTTGTGGTCCTGTGCATAAATTTATGCATCATGCACTACTCATGTGCTTGGGAGGTCCCTCATAAGGGCTCCCATGGCGAGGCAAGCCCACCATGGGCTGCCTAAGATTCATGAGGGGCTCTGGGTTTTTATGTTGGCCCAGATGGACTAGTTTTTTTCAATCCCTTGTAAAATAAGTTAGAAACAAATTAGAACAAAAAAATCATTAAACATTTAAAAATAAAATTAAAAACTAAAAATTTCTTTATTATTTTATTATTTTTAAACCACATTAATTATTTAATTAAAATTAACCAATTATTAAAAAAATTAAAAATCATAGCTATTAACATTGGAAAACATAAAAACATCAGAATTTTTTCAAAATTATTCATCAAATTTATGTATTTACAAAAGAAACCAGTGAAATATTGAAATTCTAAAGAGATGGTAGATTATGAATATTATTTTACAAAGAAGGTTATAAAGGTTAGTGATCCCTAGGAATGTAATCGAAAAGGTTTGTAAATGTCTTTGGTTGTTGGTGGTCCATCAAATGGAGAGTTGAAATATATTGGGAGTAGATTATTTTTCAGTGGTTAATCTCTTGTCTGGGGTTCATCAGAAAAAAGTGACTGAATAATACACTATTACAGTGGTGTTTTGAACTAATAATGGACATTATTAGTTTTTGGATATCCATTTCTGGTTAAAAAAATGCACCTTTTTATTAATAGATCTTATGAATATAAATTTCCATGAGTTTTTTGATATCTTTCTGGTGGTATTGATCAATGAAAATATGTTAAATTCTAAAAAATATGGATTTCTTGATAACTATAAAATTATTGTTTCATAAACATTATGTGAAAAGTGTTTGAATTGAAAATTTAGTTAATGTAAATTATGGTTATAGTATAATTATTTAATTGGTAATATTATTTCAAATTATATAACAACAGTTGATCTTGTTAACAACAAACTGGTGGAAGAGTGTCTATAAACATCCAATATCACCAATATTTAATGTTTTCATAGGTTATTTGGTTACTAAATAATGTTTTTTGAAAACTTTTCTATGATAGATAACATAGAAACCAAGTAAACTCAATAAGTATTTATGATTTTATAGATGAGGGAATGTGGTGGATGTTTTTTGAATTTGAAAAAAAGATTGATTAATGCCCCAATATTTGTTTTTTATAAAAAATTACGAAGTTTTCCATTTATAGTGTTACATTATAAAATGTCCTTGGTTTGGATTTAATGTAGTAATGTATGCATCTGATTAATTGAAACCCCACGACAAGAATTATCCAATGATTTCAGTTGAGCCAGATACACCAGTTTTTCTTTAAATATCAGGATGATTCATATATATGGGGAGAAATGTGAAGTATATACCGATTATAAAAGGCTAAAATATATATTAACTAAAAAACTATTTAATATAAGTTATAGAAGATTGTTGGAACTTATAAAAGACTATTATTACACCATTCACTATAATCTTGGTATGGAAAGTATGGTAGATGAGGCCTTGAGTTGAAATGATAATTCCTCATTAACTATACTATATTTAAAGCATGATATTATATTTAATAATATATTAAATTTTGGAAAGGAAATTTTGTATGTAGAAACCCATTCCTTTTTTGATCTTGTATTATTGGAGTCATCATTCTAAGAAATAGTTAAAAGGATTAAATGAAAGGTCATGGTTTCCAAAAAATAGTATAATTGTTCGAGAGGGGAATGGTTTACAATATTAATATTGATACAGAAGGTGTTATCGAATTTAGATAGAGTTCATGTACTTCATGTGATTCCCAATTAAGTAAATAATTTTTGTGTAAATATCATAGATCTCTATTTTTTGTTATCCTAGTAGTACTATGATGTGTAGAGTCCTGCAAGAATATTGTTGGTGGGAAGGTATGAAGAATGATATTTATAGTTTTTTATGAAATTTTTAACCTTTTAGAAGGTTAAATATAAAATAATATACCAAAGGGGATACTTCTTTTGTGAGTTTCAAAATAGAAATAAGAGGACATATCCATTTATTTTTTTGGTCATATTACAAACAACATCTCATAATAATCTTGTGATTTGGGTTATTGGTAACTATTTGACTAAATCTATGAATTTTACCCCAATTCATGACTTTATTTCATTGGATCAACATGATAGAATATATATTAAGGATATACTAAAATTTAGGAATTCCCCCTCTCTATTTTTTGTGATCATGAGCCCATTGTTTTTCCTAGTTTTTGGAAGATCCATTATTATTTTGTGGGTACTAAGATAATTTTGATTACATTATTTAACCCTCAATATAAAACATAGTCTAATCATAAAATTAATAGATCAGAGGATATAATTAAATCATGATAATTATTTTATTAGGTATGATTGGATCAAAAAATGTCTTTATTAATTTTTTCCTATAAAATATGTTTATTCTTGTATTCAGTTGGAATATTTTGATCCATTATTTAGAAAATGATTTCAGACACGATCTTATTGGGAGGAAGTTAGTGAGAGGAAATTTTCGGGGCAAAAATTGGTAGAATATATGGCTGAGAAGGTAAATATTATTTATCATCAGTTGAGATAAGAATAGATTAGAAAAAATAGATATTCATAGAACTAGAGTAAATAGCTTTCATTTTTGGTAAGTGATCATGTCTTTCTTAAAATGTCTCTTTGGAAAGATGTAATGTGTTTTGTAAAAAAGGGAATATTGATACCACTATTTATTGAAACCAATAAAATTATATATAATGTTGGATCAAATTCATATTGGCTATCCTTAACTCTAATTTTATATCAGTTACATATGGTGTTTCATATTTTATTTTGAAGAAAGTATGTATGTGATGTATCCCATATTTTTATCCATGATGTGGTATAGTTAAAGGATAATCTATCTAATATAGTAATAATAATTTTTATTCATAATCATAAAGAAGTATTTTTGTGAAATTAGGTTATTCTATATCTGAATGTTTTATGGAGAAAAATTATTATTCAAGAAGAAACATAAAAATATGAAGAGGCTATATGGGGAAAATACCTTCAACTATTTATTTATGAATAATAATTAATGGAAACAATTTCTATGAGCGAGAATAAGTTCACAATCCAAGTAAATTTAATAAAAAAAATATCCAATATTATTAATGTTCATAAGAATATTTTATGGATTCGTATATAAAATTATATTATTATATTATATTCTAGTTTGAAATGAAATGGGATATCTCTATGACATGTATATTCTATAAAATATATAGTTTTATTTAAAAATTAAAATTATAAGTATTTCATTTTTAAATTTGAAAAATAATGTAATTTTTTAATTGTTTATATTGATATTATAGTAGCATGAGTTTTATAAATTTTATTAAAAAAATTATTTTTGGGAACATTTCTAAAGAAGTATATTTTCATTGCATTATGTGTAGTGATTTTAAATTGGATTTTTACCATATATATAAAGTTAAAATTTGAAAATAATTTTCATATTTAGATTCATTGGGTTAATATTTTATTATTTCATTTATGGTCACTATTAATAGTTACCATGGGATAACATTATAACCCTAGTAATGGTTAAAATGATTAATGGGGGGGGTTAAACTGTGAGGTTGGAATGAAATATCTCTAAAACAAGAGGTTCTCTATGAAAGATTGCCTGATTACTGTCTTAGTTGCTTTAGAATTGGACACACAACGAAAAACTGTGGAAAGGATCCTACTAGCTCTAAAATCAGGAAAAAAGTTTGGGTTGAAAAAGGGATGCAAAGTCATAAGGATATTGCTGGTTCTTCTGGCTATAGCAAGAATTTGGCAGAATCTGGCTTGAATTCCGAAATGAATAATTTTCAGGTTGAGAATAATCTAATATCTGATTATGTTAACTCTATTCTTGAAGTCACTGCCCCCCTCCTATTTGCATGGATGAACTGACTACTATTAACAAAGTGGATGAGTCTCAGTCTAAAAACAAAGAGGTTGCTAGTACATCTGTGTTGGTTAAAGAGTCTACCCCTCACATTTCCCTGCCTCAGCTTGAGGAAGTGCAAGTGCAAGATAGTACTCAGGAAGCTATTGAGAATGAGGTGTGTGAAAACTCTAAAACACATTCAGATGAACCTCTCCAACCCAAGGTGTGGGAGTTTCTTCATCCAAATGGTCGTAAAGGTAAAAAATTCATCGTGGATTCGGATGGTTTCATCACCCCATCTTCAAAGAAAATTACAAAATATAGAGGCAATACCAATTACGAAATAACTATTATCACTAGATCATTTGCTGCTAGAAGACCTGAATTTGTAGTGCCTCCTCAACCAGTCCCTCTGGAAACTTTTCCAGATTATTCTGAATGCTCTGATACAGGTTCCTCTTCATAAATCGAGGCTCTGGTTTCATGTTGGATGGTATTGCTTACTTGTTCTTGTTCAGTACTGTTCGCCCAATCCTTGTTTGGATTTAATTTGACTGAGCTTGGTGATTCACTGGAATCTGTTTGATGGAAGTCTTAGATTTTTACTACTGACCTTTCCTTGCTCCTGTCTGGTTGTGAAATTTCTCAAATGGTGTGCTATTTGACTCATCTATTCTTGGACAAGTTTTGATTCTGCAAGGGATGTTGAAGTTCCAGATTTCTAAATATTGGTTTTCCTACTCTTGGCTACTTTGGAAAGATTATGTTGGTAGTTCTACTATTTGAATTCTATTTCATGGATGGCTTTGAGCTATTACTGTACAGAACCTAGATGTTCTGTTCCTTTTTGGTTGTTCTGGACTTCAGCTATTATCTACGTTTGGTTTTTGGTCTGCTCGTGCTCTAGTCTCTGATCACCTGAGCCTGGCCTCTTTTGCTTTGATTTCTGGATGCAAGGCTATATTCTTCTCTAGTTGAGCAGCTGGGTGCTGTTGATGCTGGTTCTGATGGTTTGTTCCTCTAAAGTTACATACCTGTTTTGACGCGCTTGGAATTCTGGTCAGATGCTCTCTGTTTGGATCAAGTTTTTCTAGAATGCTTAATGTGCTGCATTTAATGGCTTTTGTGTGGCGGGTTTCTTTTTGCAGCCTTTGTTTCACATGTTTTTCCTTGTGGGCTGTTTTTTATTTGCTTGCTGGTGTAGGCTATCTGCACCTCGTATGTACTTTGTAACCCTTTTTGTTTTAATAAATTTTCTTTGACATGGATTGGGAAACCAATCCATGTTACCTTCAAAAAAAATCATTAAAATACATTTATTATAATTAAATGTTTATTGTATTTACAAGATTTCCACTCACCTCACTTATAAAAGGGAACCTTTTCTCCTCACTAATGCACAATTTATGATCCACTTATATGGACCAATCACTACAAAAATAACATCCTAAAATCCCTAAATACATCCTAGATCTATTTTTTTATCAAATTAATAATCCTATAATACTTAAGGTGTAAGCTAAAGGGAGATATCGATGGGGAAGGAATAAGTCATAACCAACCAATTTCAAGCCCATTTATTCTTCTACCACCTATTAATATTATATAACCACTGTAAAATGCAGTTATAGGTATCTTTTGTATAATTATATTTTTTTATAATGATGGAATAATTGTTTTCATCATTTTTTCATTCCCATTATAAATGAAAACATCTCCCGTGCATACGTTTGGACTACCACCTCGACAATGGGATTTGTTTCATTTTTTAATGCCTATATTTCATTTAAGATTAATACTATGGATTAAAGGTATATATAATATATTTATGGAATTATTATATTTCTATAAGTATAATATATTAATTATATTATTTTCATTCCATCAATTGGAAAATGATAACATCACTCGTGTATACATGTGGACTACCAACTCCCTGATGTAATGGAATTTTTTTATTACCTACTTACATATATTTTTCTAATTGTGCAGATAATGAATAAATTTAAAACTTATAACATAATTTGGAATTTGAAATGAAAAATATTATCTGGTTGATTTAATTTCCATCAAATAGAGAAATTGAAACATCCCTTATGTTTACGTGAGGACTACCACCTCCATGAAATCATATGTTCATTTTTTTATAAACACTATATATTAATGGTTATAAATATATAATTGATGAAAAACAATTATCATTAATTTTTTTAAAAATTATTTAAAATATTGAACCACGAAACATGTGACTATATTTAATGCACCAACGCTAATTTTTGGTTATAAACTGAATTTCCCCAAAACATACATAATAAAATTAACCATATTAGAAGGTAAATAATATATGGTAATAAATGAAATAATTGGTTTAATTATAATAGAATTATAATAAAAATATATTTTAATAAATTATAAAAAAAATAAAAAATTTCACATGAGGGTAGAAGTATGAATGAAACAATTCAATATTCATGGTAAGAGACATTCTTTTAATAATATTTTTATAAATTTTTCCTCCAGATATTTTTCATACATGTCATTGTTATTTTGAATTTTTACAAAAAATAAAATATAATTTGTTTTAACATATAAATCATGACAATCAATTCCAAATTTCATATATATAAATTTTTATCAATAATTATCAAATATTAAAATATGTTTTATATTAATATTATTTTATTTATATTTAAGTAATTTTTTAAAAACAAATTTTTCTATGGAAATGAAACTTTATTATCATTTTTTGAGTTAATTGAAAGTGTAATTTATTATGGGATTAGATAACAACTCAAATGAGTTTTACTGTTAAAATGAAATCTATATGGGATTTATTAATGATATGGTTCTTCTAAATTTTTTATTAATTATGGTTAAACCTGATATATCTATGATGATTGGTGTTCTTGATATATCATAACAGTGCCTTGGTAAAAGTGATAGAGTTTACCCGTAATAGGTTACTCCTAAGAGATGTAGGAATTATCCTATTAGGATATTCAATTGTAAGTATAATATTTTGGTTAAATAAATGGATAAATTCCCAAGGTACATAAATTATATTCTTAAAATGGTTTTTAAATGAAATATTTGATTTAAAAATAATTTTAATAAAGATATTTGTTGCTTTTTTAAATTTAATAACCTTACAAATGGTTAATGGATTGTTTCTAAATAATTGTATCCCAGATTTTTCATGTTTTCCCTGAAACTCTCACTATTATGATTTTAAATTTATTATATCTTATAATATGTTTTATCAAATCTAATAATAAATCAATAATTTTTCATTAAAAAATAAATTAAAATTTTAGATCAATGTTTATTATAAAAAAGGAAAACAATTTTAAGTGTTTATAAGATTAAAAAATGAATAGTGGGTTTCTATTCACTTTTTCCCTTAATAATATTTGTTTACCATCCCATGTTTTTAAATTTTATTCACAAGGATTAAGTATGAGTAGGAAAATTAATAAATTCATAGATCTATTTATGTGAGTTATCAATAATGATAAATTGCCTCTTTATAAAGAACTTATTTTGGAAGGAAAATCTGAATTGTGTGGAATTATCCACATTTTAATATAATGAAATTAATAATTCTCTATAAATAATAACATAAAAGGGTATTTGGGATGTATGTTTTGAAGTGCATTCTATAAATTATGTACTTTATTGGACAGTTATTTATGGGTTTATATAACATCCATGTTGATTCATTGATAAATTTTATATAATACAATGACCCTTTAAAGGAATAAACCGGTATAAGTCCTCAAATATTATTGTTATATTTTTATAAATTTCCAAAATTTTGTATTATTCCTAATTATTTTAAATATAATTTATTATTATTACCTAGTAAGTAATATTTTCATAATCCAACCTAATCCAAATTCATATTTTTCAAAATTTATTTAAAATGAAATATTTTCATCTATTTCCCACTCATATGGATAAAATTAATTTGAAAAAAAATATTTTCATAAATTTTTATCACTACAATGTTTATGGATTCTTTTAGAATGTTATAAATAATTAAAATTTTCACTCCATGATTTATGACCATATCACCCATTGTAATCTTTAAAATACCACATGTAAATGTTGTTATGAAACATGCAACATCATGTTGGAAAAAATATATTACATTTCATATAAGACTATATATTTGTAAAAAATATTTTAGAATGAATAAAATCCAATTTTTTATTTGATCCAATCATAATAATGTTCGAATATTTTTAAGTGTTTAACATAACCAAGTTGTTCCTTCCCAAAAATTGTTGAAATATAATTGTTTAGAAAAACATTCACTAATATATAATTTAATTATTCTCATTAGTAAAAAATCTAATACTCAATGGGACTTTCCACACTCAATAATAAAACATCATTGCGACTCTCAGTGGTTATATTTACAATGTTATTATCAGGAACCTTAAATTTATCCAAACACTCCTTTTGGAAGTTTATTTTCTTACTAAAACTCTAGTATGTAAGACTATGGATATGGGAATTATATTAATATTTCCCCTTGATTTATATCATTATTTTTGTTAGTTATGCTGAATTTACTTTCTTGTTCCTTTAGGGTATAAATAATAATAGAAAATATATTTGGCTCACATCACCGAATATCCCCAATAAGGACTGGATCTTGGATTCTATTCAAAAATATTTATTTATTATTTTAAATAAACCAACAATTATTTTATTGTAATTCCCACTATTCAGTAATAATGGTATAAATACTACTGAACATAACTCACTATTAGTCATAATTCCAATGAATTTTAATCAACTTGGGATGGTGTAATATTCATTAATGTCATAAAAAATTATAATTATTTCATTTTTTTAAAGATTAACAATAAAATTAATTAAACACTAATCAATATCAATGGATTATCAAATATTCCTTGTAATAGTTCTCTAAACATAGTCATCAATTTCTTTAACATGATTTTGAATTCCAAGATAATTTCTAATATCTGATGCAAATCTCTAAAAATCTACTTATCTAATAACTCATACTCATTTTTATCCTTATTTGTTGTGGTTTACATGAAAGTAATAAATGATAATTTTTCTAATAAATATATACATTAGATAGAATTATTTATATTCTAATTCAATATGTCTTTAAACGACCAATCAATCTTCACTTTTACTTCATTCATATATTGTGTATTACCAAGAAAATATAACTCTAATTAACCAAAATTATTATCAAATAACATTTTCTATGAAGATAGTGTGCTTTAAAGGGGAAATAATCCATTTATAAAATATAAAATAAATTTAAGATATTTAAAATAATGATTAATGTGGATCTAGAATAGACTCTAATTCCATAGAGTTTCAAAATTCGTTACCATATATTGGATAGAATAGTTACATAAGAAATAATTTATTATTAAAATCTCTAGTAAAAATTGATCTTATGAAGAAAAATAATATTATAAAACCATGATGTTTCTATAATGGTTTTTAGTTCTATTGTACTCATCAATCATTGCTCCCTATTTTAGTGCATTAGGTCAAGTCTACTAAAATTGTGAGACTTTATAAAATACCCTTATCACTGAAAATTGTCAACCCTATTATAGTGGTTTTAATTATACTGAATTAATGTTCAATATGTTCCTTTATTAATTAGGCCAACCCCATTTCCCAAATTAGGATCCACTATATCAATTTTTATCGATCTAGGGATTTGAATCCCACTAGTAATTATTATAATTTCACCAGATTAAAAAGATGTACTTCATAGTGAAAAATATCTTCTTGGGAATTCAAGGTAAAAAAATCAATTGTTATGTTTTATTCGTCCTATTATTTCATAATTCAATAGAAATGTTTTTATCACATTATTGATCAAATATATTTCACATGATCCTTTTGATTTTATAAATATAAACACAACAATTTTCCACTAAATAATTTATATTATAAATTCAAATGAATTCCTCTATAATATAATTCTTCTATTTTGAACAGTATTTTCTCTAAGGAAAGGAAATTTTATTCAAATTCCATAATTTATTGGAACCATTTTGAATCAAATTAAAAGAACATATTTTTATGATTTTAACTTCAATATCATTCATAAATATGAAAACATAACTTAAAAAGAATTATCTTACATTATTATAGTAAATCATAAAAAATTAATGTTATATAAGCCTCTACTTATGTTATATTTTATATAGAAAGATCATAATATTGACCTCTAAATAATCTTACAAGCACTTATATATATATATATATTTGTTTGAATAATGAAAATTCATAAAAATATTTTCATCCATATAAAATTATAATCTCTCAATATTATATCAATATCAATTTCATGCTACCATTGAAGTAAAAATTTCAAAATAAATAAAAAATCTAGTAACTCATGCATAATTAAAAAATATATATATTCATACATTAAGAACATAATTTTATATGTCATATATATATTTTAGATTTAAAAATACTCACAGAAAAATCATTAAACCATTTATTGAACACAAATTAACATTTATAAAACTCCATTTCTATGCATTGTAAACTATACCAATTTACCTTAACTCTAATATTCACATTGAATACTATATTTTACATTAATAAATTTTTATATATATAGTACAATATTCTATTCACTATTATGAAAGATTCAAAATTCCCAATTCTTCATTATTTAACAATTTGATAAGTCATCTAAATGCTATAAAAACTACAAAAACATCCTTTTTATATTATACACTACAGAAGAATAATTTTTTCATAATATAACCTTAAAGTTTTTTTATCGAATCAATCTTACGGTGTTGAATCTCTGATTAATAAAATTAATGACACATAAATTTCAATATTTAAAAATTTATAACTCATCTATGTGATTTTAGAAATATATTTAGAAAATGAAAGATATTTTATCCATGGATACTTTCAATCACCTATTAGATAGGATAGTGAACTTTTTATATTAAATTTTAATATATTAATCTCAATTTAATAAATAATTCTTTCCAATGAATATTTTATATAAAAAATAGTGATATAGAGAGAGATAGTATTATAAAATTCACCAAGGTATAAAATTAAATGGTATAGTGATAAACAATAATAAGCTAACAAACATAGAAAAGCTAATGAATTTTGTGTAGACTAAAATCCCATTTGTGATAAAGGTTTAACTTTTAATTTTTTATGAGATATAAATTATAATTGAATTTGGAAAAAAAATAGTGAGGACTTCTTTGTGCCATAATAACCCCATTCAGATCATTTCGAATATGGAAAATATCATAATGATTAAGGTTAGATTATAATGACTATTTCTTAATCCTTTGATGTAGTCTCCATATCTTGGGAGGAACAAGCAAAAAAAACACAATTTCATTTTTTTCCCTTTATAATTTCATAGAAATGGAAGATATAAGTGATACACCATGTTCTAGATAATCATAAGAAAAACTCAAAAAAGTGAGAGTATAATTAAACTTTACTATATCATGATTTATTTTTTGTTGGTAATTTTCTCTTATGGGATTAAATAATGGTATTATAGAATTGGGAATACTTTTTAATGTTTATTTATTTAATTTTAACATCATTAAATCTACTATAAATCATATACCAATTTTAATATTTGATTAAACAACATTATACTATGGATGAATCAGATACAAAATTTTTTGTAATATCTTAACATATATTTTTTAAAGCATTATAATGCATGGGATTAATTTTGGTGAAATAAATAGTAATGGTCTATCTAAAAGGAGAATATTGACTTGGATTCATATGTTATTGTATTGAGTTCAAATTGAGGATAACTATAGAATAAAATGTTCATCAATGTCATTTCATGAAAAAAATTGATGGTAGTGTTGATGAACCCATTAAACATATATTAAGGTAATTCAAATACCAAGAAATAAAAACTCCATATTATAAAAAAATCAATGAAACAATTATTTTAATAACATGTTCTATAAATGAATTTATTAGTATAGTCTTATATTTTGTTAGAGATATGTATAGACATAGTGAATTAATTTAAATTGTGAGAATTATAAAGAAAATATTAAGGATATTTCTCACATAATTTAATATAAATTTATCAGTGGTTGAAAAATGGGCCTCAAAATAACGCCCCTTAATGTTCTTAAAATCATAGTTATAAAATATGAGAGAAATATGAATTAAGATACTTCCAATGTGTCGGAAATAATTAATTAGATTTGGATGAAATCAATGATGATAATCATTGATAAAGTGCCTACATAGAATGCCTATGATCTTAATATATTTTAAAAACATGAGAATTACAAACATCCTTGTATAAATTGTGATAGACTAGGAATTACTACTAACAATTTTGACCAGAAGATAGAGTTGTAGGGTTTTTTTCCTAGAATGACTGACCACCCAAGTGTATGTGACTCCACCTCTGAGAATAATAAAATTTCTTGGACTACTATTTTTATAAAGAGGAGAACATTGACATCACTAATTATTATAACACCTAAAAATGTGATTCATTGAAAAAACCCAATCTGATTTAGTGGAAAAACAAGTGAACGAAGAAGAAGTACAATTAAAGGTGGTTCACCAGATTTCACCAGAAAGGATGGATCCTCCAGGTAACAGTAAGGATAAGATAATCATAGAATCTAACTCTCTAGTATTTTCTAAAATATTTCATGATTCTTCATATTATTTTGTGGATAATGAAGGATTTAGGCTTGTCTCTAACAAGAAGAAAAATTCCATGGTTTCTACTCTATTAGTGGTTTTGAAATTGATTACAGGTAAAATCAATTCTTTCTCTGAGAAGAATGACAGTGCGATTGAGATACATGATTCAATTCCAATTTCTCCTAATGAGAAAAAAACCAAAATTTTTTGGATCCGGATAAATAAATTTTTATAGAGTAGATTATGATGCTAGTGACAAAAGAATCCTCCCTTGACAATTGTGAGAAACAACAAGAGGATAGCTATGAATCTGAAAGCAATGATACTGAGACTCTTTACGAAAGGTTTAAATTTCATCATTTATGTAGGGTGAATTGATATTTCAGGGTAACAGTCAAGGATTGGTGGTCAATTATGCACTTTGAGAAGAATAATGGAGGATAAGTCCACAAATACTGAAAAAATAGGTAATTAGTTTATACATTGTGTTTTCCTTGATTTCTCATACTCTTCTTAGATCACATATTTTACTTAATTTAAAAAAAAGTCTCAGCCTTTTCCTTTATAAGAAGTCATTGTTAAATTTGATATGGAAGATAAATAAGTCAACGAGGTTAAATAAATTCTCTTCTATATGTTAAAATTTATTCATCAAAAAAATTTAAGAAAATTTTACACATTCCTTATATGTTGAATGATATGAAATATTAGTTCTAATTTATGAAAAAAAATCATGAGATTGAATAGTGAGAGGAATCTCTATTAAAGGATTCAAAAAAGTAGGGGATCTAAAATTTTTTTAAGGTTAAAAGATAATTTTACCCAAAAAAATATTCATAAAATGAATGTAAATTCTGGGAAATCCAATATTGAAAATTACCAATGCAGGTTGTCCTTAATTCTCATGGGTAAAAAACGTTTAACAGTTTTATTTACTCAAACTAACACAAAATAAAATCATATAGTATATCATAAGCACAAGGTCAATCCCATAATGAATAAAGAAGCTTGATTACTAATTTAAAATCAATTTTAATATATTTATATTTTCACATGATCATAAATTCTAATCTGAACTGATAAAAATGTTTAAATAAAAAGAACAAACATATGGGTGGAGAATCCATACATAATGGCTTTTTAATAAATACAATTCAAACTCACAAATTAAATTAATAAAATTAATAACTACATGATTATAAAATATAGCATACATTTTTATCAATACATTCATCAATACATCGTAAATATCTATGTTCCTAATATTCAAAATAATTAAAATGAATTGGGTGTGGACAGTTGAATTAAAAATAACAAAATAATCTAATTTAGTTTGATAAATTAGTGAAAATTATCATGAAAATTTTAATTTATTAATAAATTCATCAATTTATGATTTAATAATGAATGAAACAAAAAAATCAACACCTCATTATAGTATTTATTTTAATTAATTCATGATTAAAATAACATTTTAGCATGTCAAACAGAAACATTTCCATCAATTTCACTCTCAAACATGAATTTAGCCACAAAACGAGATTTTTTATAACATATTAGTTAAAAAAAATCGTATAATATAGTAAATAATTAAAATAATTAATTAGTAAGAAATAAATTTAAACAAATACAAGAATTTAGTTGAATCCTAAAAATTTTTAATTCTAGAATAAAACAATAAATTAATTATAAAAATAAAATAACATAAATTATCCTAGGTGATCTTGTATTAGTCTTTTCCCACTTTTAGTTGAACTAGTACTATATATTGTTCTATTTGTAAAGGAAAATTCATAACCTAAAATTGATCTAGTAGTAAATATTTTTCCTAATATTTATAGTTTCAAACATCACATTTTAAAATTTTTATTATATTTCTATATCCCTCATATCATCTATATATTATCCTCATTTAATAGTTTTAAAAAAAATATTTATAAGATCTTATTTAGATTTAGTAAATATATATTTTTAAATACTGTAAAATTAATATATTTTAAAGATTTCTAAAATCAATAAATTTTGTATAAATTTAAAAATCCAAAGGGAGTCGATCTTCAAAACAAAGGGTTTATCATCAACACAAGGTGTTTTACTTCAACACAACTTGTATATATTTTCTTCCAAACCCCTTATATAGAAACACAAAATAAGGTACCAGATTTATAACCCCCATTTGTGTATTTTTATATATTAGAGGTGTCAAAGAAGAGCCTAACACTATTTCCATTCATAATTAATAATTTTTGTAAAGAAAATTTATTTTTTTAATCATTCATTTTCACTTATATAAAACCCAAAGTGTATAAGAATAGCCTTTTTTTCATGCCTGTATAAATGTCATGATAGATTTACATATCCCACATAAGTGTAGTTAACCATTTTGTAATGTTACTTAAGAGTTTCTTATCCTCAAATAAGAGTATTATCCTCTATTATGTGAAAGTAAGTTTTAATCTCATGAATTGTGTGAGGTTCAATGATTATTTATGTGGCCTATGAAAAGGTTTTCATATTCCTGTATATATTTTCCTAAAAATTCTTTAATCCATCTTAAGGGTACTTTAGAGTATCTAATTCTTTTTTTATGTTAACCAATAATGTAATAATAAATCCATGTTACACTTAAAAAATTTTATATCTTATGTAAGGGTGGGGGGTTAAAAAACTCTGATTTCCATTCATTTCAATATGAAAAATATTTTCAACATAATTGAAGGAAAAATTTTAGATTTTTTTTAATTATTTAAGAGATTTTAGGGAGATATTTTTATTCTACTTAATTTTTGAATTTAAAATATAATTCATCAGAGGAATGGAAAGTTACTAAAATATAATGTGGATTACAATATTGTTTCTATATTGTTTTTCTAATATACTTTAAGTCCTATATATTTTTAAAAAATTAGTTATTATTCCTTAAAACATCCACATTTTCTTCTTAACTCAAGTAATAGATTGTCCAAAATAAATAGTTTAATCTTTCTTCAAAACATCTGATAATCATTAGAGGCTTCAACTTTGTTTTTCACACTTGTGTGAAACAAATATCTCTCTCTCTAACTATATCAATATCACTATATCATTATCTCTATATTACATTATTATTATATCATTCATAATTCTTAATGGGAGTGTATGGGGATTTATTTATTTATTATTTATTTTAATTTTAATTTTTGAAAATAACGTACCTCAGTTTCATTGTGTAACAAAATGGAATAAACCATAATCAGATAACTCTTTCAGAATAGAATCTGATAGAGAATATTTTTAAAAATTTATAAAAACTAAAAGGATGAAAATGAATATTTAATTTCATTAATTTAAAAAATTAAATATTATTGTTTCAAAAATTTAGAATATAATAATATCATATGATTATGAATAATATTAGTATTAAAGAATAGAAATAATATCATGTTCTATCTAAATAACTCTGATAATTTGTAAATTGTTTACTACAAAGAAATATTTTTTTATTAGAATAATCTCATCCAGAATTTTATTATTTGTATTACTGATAATAATTTTAGTGATGGAAATAACATATATTTCATGCTTAAGTGTAATTTTTTTATTTAATGAATAGTGATATTAACTTAGGAAATTAAATATATTTAATAATATATAAATCTCATGATTTAGCTTAATGTATTAATATTTTATTATGCATGTTATCCATGAGAGAGAATGTAATATTTTAATGGTGAACATGGATAATAAAATCAGGGTAATGGGAATATCACAAGATACATTTATAAACAACATAATAATTTTTTGATTGTAATTATTTATATTATTAAATATAATAGACAACCAAAATGGGAATTATCACATGAAAATGATATTCTATATTTCATGCTGATAATTAATTAATTGTTTGGTTTTATGATTTCATATGTTTTATGATTTTTTTTGATATTTTCTTGGGTTGTTTTATGTGTATTGTGCAATATATGTGTTTGGAAGCATATTTTGTTAATTTTTGTATGGATATTATTTTCAAACTATTAAACATCTTAATACCAGTTATATGTTGATAAATAAATATGTACTAGTCATGAGAGGTTTAACTACTAATCATTTTGGAGTTGATTATATATAATAATTATTCCTTGAACATGTTTATATTTATTTATAGCTATTATTATATATTTATTTACGTTTACTTGTTTTAATAATCCTATCTACAAGAAAAAATATAATTTAATATGGAATTTAATGTATTTTTATTAATGATTAAATTTTTGGTGCTGAACGATCTCGTTCCTTATTGTGGGAGACATAAATACTTTAATATCATATCCTTAGTGACTATTCCCATGTGAAAATAGTACATATGAAAATTTATGTTCACTCAAGATATGTAGATCCTTATTTGGATTAATTGATAACCATGGATGGTTAGATTCTTTAATGAGAAATGTGTTGGAGGACTGAGGCTAATTTGGCGGATTATTGATTTGATAGATGAGTATTGGGACTGAAGCTTAAGATGTTGTGATGGTTGATACTATTTTTGGAAGGGCATATTAACATTATAATCAATGGTTCTGGAAAATAGGGTGGTCAGGATGATTTTAGAATAAGGCCTTCTCTTGGATTCTTACTTCATACATAATGCCATCATGATGGTCAGGTGACTGGATGTAATTTATTAGATTACATTATTTTCATGGGACATATTTTATACTAGCTATTACAATTCTACCTTTTATGTGGTAGATTTGGTTGAGTCATTGAGTACAATTATAACAATGAATTGATAATTAAACTTGTAAATAAATGATATTAGTTTATGTTTTTTATAGATTCTGATTACATACTTGGGAATATATAAAAAATAATAATAGTGTAGTCAGTACTAGGATTCGAAGATTAAAATTTATGTTTTATAAATTGAGAATGGAATAATATTAATTAACGAAAAAATATATTAATTAATATGTAATTTAATATATGGTTTTCTTACATAAATTGTATTCTTTGGTAGTGGAAGTCGAGGTCCTGAACAATGGTTTCAATGAATAACTCAAAGGATAAGTAGTTACCATTAGTGTGGATGTGCATGATATTTTTTAATATATTATAATTTCATATGATTCCCACCTACATGGATAGGGAAAAAAACATGGAAATTTCCATGGGAATGTTTCACAAACATCCATGATGGTGAGGGAATGTTGGATAATTTCTCTATCTCTCCCTATCAACCTCTTTCCATATATGAGTAGATATATCATATGATGTAATGGCATAATGTTTAACATGTGATCATATAAGAGTTGTGATGGCTCAATTTTACTATAAATTTATGTGTCAGTTGTAATATATTTAGGTAAAAATGAATTTGTACATGGATATGGTGGTTTTATATTACCATTGATGTATTTACATGGGTGGTGATAGCTTGGGTTGTAATTCATTTACATAGTAGAATTTTGAGCATAAATTGGGTTATTATTTGAATATGAAGATGATGAGATACAGCAGGTTTTATAGGATGCGTTAATGGTGGTGATACTATTGCATAAGGTGAAAGACAACTTATAGTATTGATGAACACAAGACATGATCTATTTGGACATGAGAGCAGGAACCCAGTAGAGAAGTGGAAGTGGGGAACCTTCAATATATATATATATATATATTGATAGAGAAAATTTATGTTCATATTTTTAATCAAATAATAATGATTTGGGGATGCTTTTAAAAGATAAAATCCATGTACTTCGATGTTTTATTAAAATAATGGGCTATTTGTATTATAGATTGAAAATTAGAAAAATTGTTCAAATTTCTTAATTCTGGATATCTGATAGATGTTTTCATCAAGGGTATTTTGGTCATTTCGTTAAAAAAATAATTTTAAATTGAGTGATTAATTTTTTAGAATAAATATCGTATTTACTTCAACTTTATATCTTATACCATGGGCTGATTCAAGCATCTAGACACCTTAAATATCAATTAATTTAAAGAATTTTATGAGAAGACAGTGTGGACCCCACCACTGTAACAGAATCCCACGACCACACACCTCTAGTTGAGGTAATTCTACCTATAATTCAATTAGGACTCATAGTCATGTCTCTAAAATTAATTTGAGGGAGTTTTTAGGTCATTAAGGTTTCCATTGGATGTCATAATTTTGAAGGAATTTTCTTGGAACCTTCATCCAGAAAAAACAACCACCATTAAAAAATTCATAACTCATACATAATATGGCCAATTACACTAAAATTTGGACTGTGACATAGAAATAAAATTAGGAACAACTATTATTAAGGCTCCAACACGTGAAGTTGCATTTTTAATTGTAACTAATTCATGCTTTGTGAAATGTAGATATTCTCCCTGGACAGAATAAATTCATGGAGTCAAAAGACCATAACTCTCTCCTCAATCATCCAAATACACTGAACATTTGAGGGTAGAAACCCAAACAAATTATAACGAACTTTCCTAAAGGTAAAATCGCATGATTGTATCCCTAATTTACTATGAAATGCGTCAACTTATGGAGGAAAAATTATGCTTATAAAAGGAGAAAAGATCCCCCTCTCAAACCATCACATCTCATCTTATCTTATTCATTCACATCTCATTCCATCCAGTGGCAATAATCTAAGAGGATAAATTCCTCCTCTTTTTCCTTCATTAAAAATGCTTCCTTCAAAGATTATTTTTTATTTTAATTTGATGAACGCTTCTTTTATGGAGGGATAGAATCCTTAGTGATTGGTTGAAGGAAAAGAGAATCCAATTTTTTTAGGTTTGAGTTTTTTATGTTTGATTCAAAATCATTCATTGATTTTAAATGAATGGTTTTAAATATAATTTACATTTGAATTTAAATTAAATATGATTGTTTTTTGATTAATTATTAAATATTAAATTTTCTTGATTTAAATATTATTCTACCCTATCTTGATCTATTCATTTTTTATATAGATTGGTTAATATGCAATTAAAATAATGTAAGGGGTGATTTGGATATTGTTAAAACACGTCCATAAATTAATATAGTATAATTTAATTACTGAGGAAAAATCAATACCAAATTTTGTATTTCCTAATTAATTAACATTAGTCAATTAAGATTTCTACACCTTGATAAATAATTAAATCAAATTTGAATCAAAGAAACAATTTTTATTCATGTAATTTAATTATTTATTCTAAAACCAAAAGATTCATTATTCTCATAAACATCAATGGAAAGGAAAATGGGAAAACCCAAAAAAAATATAATCACTTATCTCTTGTTATAAATTAACAAACCTTAAAAAAACCCCTTTATTTATTTAATAATTAAAATTTTTTATTTTTAAAGTGACACACAGATTAAAATAATGCTCCTTCTAGAATGACATTTTGATTAGGATTTATACCACACCTCTAGGGATATTTAATTGTTTCTGCCACACCTCACAACAATCATGTGTGAAAACTGGCATCGTTGTAGGATATCATGTTTAAATCTGCATGACTAGATTCTTTTTTGAGGAACTACATGATTTTGATCACGAGATAAAGAAAAATATGTTTTCAGGATTTTGAATCTCAATACTAAAATCGATTTCGAATAAATAAGTTTATAATACTGATGTGTCCAATTAGAACAACCAATAATGGCACAAAACCCACAACAAACCTTGAGGGACCTCTATGACGCGCAATTCACAAACTAGCCGAATTGATTAAAAATTCTTGAATGACTAAATGATTTGGTGTTATGAGTTAAATATATTCCCTTGGAACCTAAATTTCATCACAATGAAGGTCAGGATACCAATTGGAAAATTCTAGAATTCTACCATGTGGGTTTATACATCAAACCAAGAAGAGTATAGAAGGATAAAGTGAAGTAGAAAGCATTATCTTATTCACTTGAGGGGTCAGCTAAGGAGTGGGTGTATACCTTATAATCTAGAGAAATATAAGAATGGGTTTATCTCCAACAATGTTTCATGAAAAGGATCTTCCTAGACTCTCATAGCACAACAATCTGTAATGAGCTATAAGGAATTCAACAAGCTACTGGTGAATCTCTTTACGAGTATTGTGAACGATTCAAGAATATTACTGCAATCTTACTACAATAAGAAATAGAGGAACACCACATCCTGGTCTTTTTCTACCAAGGACTACTGGAAAATGATAGGAACATTTTGGATACATCCTCTAGAGTATCTTTGATTGGAAAATTACCTACAAAAGATCAGAGCCCGACTAAGAAGATCGCCCAGAATTCAGAACAATTGAGGATAAGAAGCACTGGTACAATATGGATACATGAGGAAAGAACTTATGACCCATATCATCTTCTTACAACTCAAATTAAAGAACTAACAAACCATGGGAGGAAAATTTACATCAATTGGGTGAATGAAAAACCATCCCCACCATAGGTATGTGGGTTATGTTCATCACCAAATCATTACATTTATCAATGTGCTAAGATACAAGATAAAAAAATGTTATGAAACATCATTACAACAAATAATATTCCCAAGAAATCAAAAATTAAGAGAATTTCAAAACCGATAAGTATGCAGAAGATAACAAATCCAAGCCAAGTCACCATTTCAACAACAATTTCAGAAGTAGACACCATACAACCAACACTTCCAGCAGCAAATTTTTTTTCAACCAGCACCTTTCTAGTGAATTAATATTGAACAACCCCAAAAAAGTTATAATGACATTGAGATTGAAAATTTGAATAATGAAAAAAAAGAAATTTAACCAAATATTGATAGCCTTATGGACCTTTTGACCATGAATGAAGGAAAAATCCAAGCCCAAACTATCCCATATCGAAAGGAGAATATTAGTGTGATCATGAATCAAAGTGGTAAGGAGATTCCAAAACATGATACAAGTAATTTAGATGATAAAAAAAACCTTAATAGAAACTCATACACCCCAGGAAGAAGGAAGAAACCCATGTTAAATAGTACTAAAGTGAGAAAAGAGGAAACACGATACTATTCCTTTCTACACTAACTCGATCATCAAAGTCTAATGAAGAATAAAAACAAAGAAAGATCCTTGAAACCTTTAGAAAAGTGGAAATCAAAATTACCTTGCTAGATTCATACCTTGATCTTCAATGGTGAAAGTTACAGAATCTAGAAGAAATTAAAAGATAATCTTTTGAAAATTTGAGGATTTACAAAGTAAGAACTATGGTGGAAAATAATAAACTGATCGAACAATATACATTTCAAATTTGAAACGAAATTATACTCTAAAATTATATATTGAATCTAGTTAAATATAGGAATCTTTCTATATGGAATGGTCCTTTTCTTGTTACTAATATATATCTGTTTGGTTCCATTTATGTCATGAAAAAATTATGAATCTCATTCACTATAAATGGGAAAAGGTTGAAGAATTTATACAGATGATTGCCTCAAGAACTGCTGGAGGAGGTCAATATTCTCCAACCAATAAAATTATTTCTTCTCATAGGGTGAGGTCGAGCAAACAATATTAACCAAAGGTTCTTCGAGGAGGCAAATATAGTTTCACTATTTTCTTAGGATTTCAGACTTAGTTACATCCTACATCCCACAATTGAGATGTAATGGAATGGTTATTACACTGATATGAGTGGTCTTAATTTTTAAAGAACTATCATGGAAGGAAACTGCAAGAAATACCCAAGAATAATAGAAATAGTACAATAATTTTTATGTCAAAATGGAGTTCATATTATATTTTTTTCATTTAAAAACCCTTTATTTTTTTCTAAATCAGGTTTTGAGCTTTAAAGCTGAAATTACATACCCACACTTGAATTTATTACCTAATTTACTAAACTAGGGGACATCATTTTATTATTAATACAGTGATTCCATGTTTAATAACTCAATGTTAATCAAAATGAATGTGTTAAATGGACAGTTAAATTTTTTAAATGAATCATCTGTATAAAAATGATGATTTATGATTTGGGGGAACATATTGATTCATATAAATTAAATCTCCCAACCATTTTTTATGATTTAAATTTTTGAAATTTATGTTAATATATTTTTTATTACTAATAATTCCTTGATGGATTTTCCAATATCATATATCTCATTCATGAGAGGATTTCTAGACTAAGTACTTCCTACTTATCTTGAGCATATTTCTTGTGTTATCTTGGGACATGTAACTGTCTAGAACATGTATTGAAACGTTTCAATGATATTACGTTGAAAAAACACATTTAAAATGGTTGATATATCCATTTAAATGCAACTTATCCTTAAAATATGACCATTACATCAATTATTATTTTAGCCCATAGAGACCATGAATAACATTTATAGGGATGAGCCTTGTTACAAGAAATTTTTATCCATTCCTACCCTACTCTTGGTATTTTCAGGATATTTTATTGATTATGTGTGTGGGTAAAGGGAATCATGTTTGAAGAAATGATATAAATTTAAAGGAAGAATTTTTGGTTTGGTAAATGGTTGTAGAATAATTCATTGAACTTTATTGTTTTCCACTCCTGAATTATAAAAATAAAAAAATGACAAAAGGAACAAAATAAGGGTTGTGATTTGGGAAAATATCACCATTTTACAGATAGATAATCTTATAATAATATGTGTTTATGTGATGGATTTAAGGTTTTATATAATTCAAAATTTATAAAAAAAGAATCAAAACAAAAAAAAACCGATATGGTGCATAAGTCATTCATTATGATTTTTTGATCATAGCCATTACTTTGAGTTATGGGGATGTGGGTGTTTCTACTTTTAGGGTGATAATTTCATTACATATTTTTATACCCTGAATTGTAAAGAATACATAGACCTCCTATTTGAGTGTTAATTTTTAAAGATTCAAATACTACCAACCATAAGCCTCAGAGTCAATGGAACCTTTATTGAAACTCATGATTTTCTGTCTCTTTTTTCTTTACAAAGTGGAGAAATTACATCATTTACAAGCCTATAGTCAATTGGTATGTTCTCATTATATGATCATAACTGTACTTGATTTGTATCATTAGTGATGAGAGATAATATTGAAAAGTGAGTTATATCAGGATTTTACATGTTTAATAATAATGGATTGAGGATAATTAATGAATGAAATGGGAAGTTCAATCATTTTTCAAAAGGGAAAAGTAACATTCATGAATTATTTGTTTCATTAAAAAACTATAAATCATATTGATATTTTATTTTGATTTTTTAATGATTGAATTCACATTGAAAATTGTTTGATTATATTGCATTGAAATTTAAATATTGATAACATTGGGCCCCTCTGATTTTCAATGTTGAAATTTTATGCTTTAGGACAAGCATGGTTTAAATGTGAGGGTATTTGAAAGAGACAATTTATGAGAATATTTTTAATCAAATAATAATGAATTTTTTATTCGTCTAAATGATAAAATACTTGTATTAAATAGGTTTTATTAAAATAATAGTAAATTTGGATTATAGAATTAAAATGAAAAAAATTATTAAAAGTTCTTAAATCTGTATTTTTCATAGATTTTTCATCCAGGGTATTTTGTTCATTAATTTAAAAATATATTTCCAAATTGATTTATTGACTTTTTATTAGAATCCTTATTGAATTTTCTTTATCATTATCTTCTAAAGAAGGGGTTGATTCAAGCATATCGAGGACATAAAAATTTAATGAAGTTGAAGAATATTCCAGGCAGATAGCGTAGACCCCAGCACCATAATGGATGCACAACTTAGCCTACACACCTCAAATGAAGGTTATTCCACATTTAGTGGAACTAGGACACATATTAATGTTTCTATAACTAATTTTAGTGAGTTTTTCTGTCATTAAGGTTTAAATTGGATGTTATAGTTTTGAAGGAAGATTCTTGGAACCTTCATCTATAAAAAGTAATCTCCAATTAAAAATACATAAATTGTACATAAAGAGACCAATTATACTAAAACATGGAGCGTGTCTGAGAAAGATAATTAAGAACACCTTTTATGAAGTTTTCAACATGTGAATATGATTCTTTAATTGTCATTATTGCATGATATTTGAAATGTGGAGAGTCTTCCTGGATAGAATAAATTCGTGGAGTAAAATGGCCATAAGTCCCTTATCAATTGTCCAAATACTCTAAACTTTTCATGGTATAAAGAAAATGAAATTATGAAGAACTTTTATGAAGGGAGAAATGCATGATTCTTACATTAATTTAGGATTCAATGCACTAACTTGAAGTGTAAAAATTCTGCCTATAAATGGAGAGAATCTCCTACCTCACAAAGCACCCCATCCCATCTTATCCCATTACTATACATCCCAATTCATCTGGTGGAGAGACTCCAAGAGGATAAATTCATCCGACTTATAATTCATTCATAATTATTTCATCCATTTTTATTTTTATTTTTATTTTTATGACCCCTTCTTACATTGTGGGGTAGAATCCATAGTGATTTGGTGAAGGTATAGAGAATCCCATTTTGTGATGCTTGAGTTTCTGAAGTTTTATTCAAATGTATAATTTGTTTTTAAATGAATAGTTTCCAACATAATTTACTTTTGAATTTAAATTAAAGATGATTGAATTATTATTTACCTTTAAAAACATAATTTCTTGGATTTAAATATTATTCAACCCTAGCTTGACATATTCATTTTTTACACAGATTGGTTAATCTTTGAAGAAAATCATGTAAGGGAATGCTTTGGTGATTTCTAAAACATGTGGAGAAATTAATATATAATAATTTAATTATTTAGGGAAAATTAATACCAGATTTGGTATTTCTTGTGTAATTAATATTTTTCTAATAAGATTTCAACACTTTGATAAATAATTAAATCAATAGTTAAAGGAAGAAACAATTATTATTAAATTAATTTAATTAGTATTTTTAAAACCAAAAGATTTATCTTTTCTCAAAAACTATAATGACAAGAGATGTGGGAAACACCAACCTAGATCTAATCACTTATCTATCATTATAAATTCACAAACCTTCTAAAAAACCTCTTTATTTTTTTAATCAATCAAACTTGTTATTTCTAAAGTGGCACCAATATCAAAGCACTGCACCTTTGGAGAAGAAAAACCTAGTTACCATTCATACTACACCCTTATGGATATTTTCTTGTTTCTTCTGCAGATCATGAGAACTGTGTGTCACATATCTATGTGTGTGTTTATTTTAAATTAATAATTTTTTACATAATTTCATTAAATGATGAGTGAGGAATTATCAAGATTAAAAAAATAATATCACTGATGTATGAGATGGGTAAGTTTCATTTGTTTATTCCACGGGCATTAGTATGCTTATTTCTCATTTTAAATGAGAGTTTTAGGAATGATATGATTCATTATACATGTTATTCTCACCCTATATATAGATAACTATTTTTAGATCCATGAATGTTTGTTGGTGATCGAGTATGGTTTTATTATCTTGAGTTGTTCCTTAAGTGCAATTTGATATTCATAGTAACTTCTGAGGATTTTAATTTTGGTACTTGTAGTTTACTTTATAATTGATTTCAATTTATATATGACAATATATGTAGTTGGATTACATAATTTTTTATACATAGTGTTGGTTGGTAATTTATATCATATTTCTCTAACTCATTAAACACATATAGTCGGTAATGCCTCTGATTTGTTTTGATTTATATACACTCAGTATTAGTCACAATGACATGTTTTACTAAGGGTGGGATTCTTGTTCCATTATCTCTCTTTCTCAATAATCATCCATGGAGGGTTACCTTTAGAGGGTGTGGGTCATAACATAGTGATATCATATATGATTATTTATTGATATGATGGAGTATAGTGTTAATAACTGGTTATTATTCATTGGTTGGTATGAAAATAGTATTATGATAGTGTAATACATGTTGTAAAAAATATAGACCATCTAAGACATGGTATTTTATCACCACCTATGATATAATCCCAGTACATTCATGTTTACTAAACATGCAACAAAAATTGATGCCAAATTCATGGTAGAGTCCTATGTTATAATTATACATCATGATGTTCTATGATGGTGTTTGGTTTAAGTAGAAAATTGATAACTTGTTTAAATAAAATAATGAAATAATTTATTAACCATGAATTTTTATATTTTCTCTATTTTTAGGTGTTCCTAATGTTTTTTATTTTGTATAAGCATACCTTTATCTTCAATGGTAACAGTTACGAGAGTTAGAAGAAATTAAAAGATAATGTTTTTGAAATTTGAGGCTTTACAAAGGAAGAACTGTGGTGGAACATAATAAACTAATCGAAGAAAAGACCATTCAAATTGGATACCAAATTCTACTCTAAAAAACTATATTTAATCCAATTAAATTTATGAATCATTCTATATGGAAATTTACTTTTTTGTTTCTAATTTAAATATATTTTGTTACATTCAGGTCAAGAGAAAAGGTTGAAACCCATTCACTATAAATGGGAAAAAGTTGAAGAAGATATATAGATGTTTACCTCAAGAATTTATGGAAGTGGTCAATCTTCTCCAACCCATCTAATTATTTCTTCTCATAGTGTGTGGTTTAGGAAACCAAATTAAGAAAAGGTTATTCCAGTAGGCAACCAGAGATTCACTATTTTCTAATGATTTAGGAATCATTTACCTCTTACATCACCCAATTGATATGTAATGGAACGCTTATTACACTGGTATGAGTGGTTTTAATTTTGAAAGTACCATCTTGGAAGGAAATATAAAAGCATACCCATGAATAATAAGAAGAGGACCAAAATATTCATGTCAAAAGGTAGTTCATATTTTATGATTTTCATTTGAACTCCCTTTATTTTTTTATAAATCATGTTTTTAGCTTTAATGTTGAAATTACCTAACTGCACTTGAATTTATTACCTAACTTACTAAACTAGGAGACATGATTTTATTAGGAATACAATGATTCTATATTTGAGAATTCAATGTCGATGAAAATGAATGAGTTAAATGGAATGTTAAAATTATAAAATGAATCATCTATATTAAAATGAGGAGTTATGATTTGGGGGAACATATTGATTCATCTAAATGAAATTTCCAAATTATTTTTTATGATTTTTATTTTTTAAATTTTTGTTAATTGATTTTTTATTACTAATTATGGATTGAGGGATTGCCCAATATCATATATCTCATTTCTGAGAGGATTTATAGACCAAGTACTTACAATTTATCTAGATAAAATTTCTTGGGTTATCTTGGGACATGTAACTGACTGGAACATGTATAGAAACATGTTAATTATATTAATGTGAAAAAACACATTTAATATGGTTGATAAATCCTTTTAAATTCCACTTATCCTTAAAAGAACAAGTTTAAATCAATCCTTCTTTTAGCCCATAGTGACCATGAATTACCTTTATAGGGATGATCCATATTACAAGCAATTTTTATCCATTCCTACTCTACTCTTTGTATTTTTAGGATATTTTTAACGTTGTAGTGTGGGGGTAAAGGGAATAATGGTTTGAGGGATGATATACATTGTATTGAATAAGTGTGGTGGTGGATAAATGTTGTGGAATAATTCATTGAACTTCATTGTTTTCCCATCTTCAATTATAAAAATGACAAAAATGACAAAAATTACGAAAAAGGGTTGTGATTTGGGAAAACATCACCATTTTATATATAGATAATCTTCTAAAAATATGTGGTTTGGTGTTGGATTTGAGGCTTGATCTAATCCTGAATTTTGAAAAAATAAAATAACCAAAAATACCAATAGGGTTCACAAGTAATTCATTATGATTTTTTTAAAATAACCATTATATTGAGTTCTGGGGAAGTGGGTGTTTCTACTTTTAAGGTGATAACTTCATTACAGATTTAGATACAATGCATTGTAATTAAGAGATAAACCTCTTCCTTGACTATTAGTTTTTAAAGCATCAAATCCTACCAACCTTAAGCTTCAGAGTCAATTGAACCATTATTACTACTCCTTATGATTTTATGTGTCTTTTTTCATTACAAATTAGAGAAAGTAATTCATTTATAGGCCTATAGAATATGGTTATATTCTCATCATATGAACATAACATTACTTGATTTTTATCATTAATTATGAGAATGTATATTGAAAAGTGAGGCAGATCATGATTTGGCATGTTTAATAATAATTAATTGATGAACATGAATGAATGAAATGGAAATTTATATCATTTTTCAAAAGGGAAAATTAAAATACATGAATTATTTTTTTCATTAAAAAATGAGATATCAGATTGATATTTTATTTGGTTTTTTGAACGTTTGATTTTACATTGAAATTTTTTTGATTATAATGCATTAAAATTTGAATATTTATAACATTTGGACCCTTTTATTTTCAATGTTGAAATTTTATGCTTGAGGAATTCCATGGTTTAACTGTGAGGGTATTTGAGAGAGAAATTTTATTTTCATATTTTTACTCAAATAATGATGAATTTTTTATTCTTCTAAAAGATAAAATCCATGTATTTAAATATTTTACTAAAATAATGGGAAATTTTGATTATATAATTAAATTGAGAAACATTATGAAAAGTGCTTATTTCTGTATTTTGGATAGATTTTTTCATCAATGGTATTTTGGTCATTTAGTACAAAATATAATTCCAAATTGAGTTATTAACTTTTTATTAGAATCATTATTGAATTTTCATCAACGTTCTCTTCTAGTGAAGGGGTTGATTAAAAAATATATAGGAATTGAAAATTTAATGAAGTTGAACAGTGTGAACCCAACCACCGTAATGAAAGCACATCTCAGCCTACACACCTCTAATGGAGGTTTTTCCTCCTTTAGTTGATCTTGGACACATAGTATCATTTCTATATTTAATTTTAGTAGGTTTTTATGTCATTTACGGTTTCCATTGGATGTTATAGTTTTGAAGGATGATTCTTGGTACCTTAATCTAGAAAAAAATCTCTAATAAAATATTCCTAAAATGTACATGATGAGACCAATTATACTAGAATTTGGAGCGTGTATGAGAAAGATAATTATGAATAGCTGTCATGAAGTTTACAACTTGTGAAGATGTTGTTTCAATTGTCATTAATGCATGGTATTTGAAATGTGGAGAGTGTTCCTGGACAAAATTAATTTGTGGAGTAAAAAGGCCATAAATTCCACATTAATCATCCAAATACTCTAAAAGTTTTTTGGTAGAAGGAAAAGTAAATTATGAAGAACATTTATGAACGGATAAATGCATGATTATTTATTTAATTTAAGATTCAATGTGCTAAATTATGGTGTAAAAATTCATCCTATAAAAGGAGAGGAGCACCCACCCCTCAAATCACCTATCCCATCATATATCATTACTTCACATCACATTCCATCTGGTGGTAGGAATCCAAGACGATAAATTCATGCAACTTATAATTCATCATAATTTTTTCTTCCATGCATATTTTTAATTGGATTTTGATGACCCCTTCTTACATGGATGTGTAGAATCCATAGTGATTGGGTGAAGGGAAGGGGAATCCCATTTTGTGATTCTTGAGTTTCTGAAGTTTTATTCCAAAGAATAATTTGATTTTAAATGATTTGAATTCCAACATAATTTATTTTTGAATTTAAATTAAATACAATTGAATATTGATTTACCTTTAAAAATTAAATTTCATTGATTTAAAAATATTCTACCCTTTCTTGATATATTCATTTTTTACTCCAATTTGTTAATATGTGAAGAAAATAAAGTAAGGGAGTGATTCGGTGATTACTAAAACTTGTAGAGAAATAAATATATACTAATTTAATTGTTTTGGTATTTGTTGTGTAATTAATATTTATCCAATACAATTTATACACATTGATAAATAATTAAATCAAATGTGAAATGAAGAAGCAATTATTATTCAATAAATTTAATTATTTTTTCTAAAACCAAAAGATTTATCTTTTCTAAAAAACTACAATTACATTAGAAATGGGAAACCCCAACCTAAATCCAATCACTTATCTCTCATTATAAATTCACAAAACATCTAAAAACCTTTTTCTTTTGTTAATCATTCAAAACTTTTATTTCTAAAGTGACACCCAGATTAAAACACAGCACCTTTGGAGAAGAAAAACCTAGATATCATGCATACTACACCCAAAGGGATATTTTTTTGTTTTTGCTGCAAATCATGACAAAAGTGTGTCATATATCTATGTGTGTGTTTATTTTAAATAAAGAATTTTTTACTTCCATGAATTAATTGTTGATTGAGGAATTATCAATATTAAAAACAAATATCATTGATTTATGAGATGAGTTAGTTTCATTTGTTTATTCCATTGGATTTCATATGATTATTTATCATTTTAAATGAGAGGTTTCAGGAAGGATCTGATTGGTTATACATGTTATTCTCACCCTACATATAGATAACTATTTTTAGATCCATGATATTTAGTTGGTGATCGAGCATGGTTATAGTATATTGAGGTGTTCCTTAAGAGCTATTTGATATTAATATTAACTGTTGAGGATTTTAATTTTGATACTTATAGGTTACTTTTTAGTTGAATTCAGATTATATATGACAATATATTTACTATGATTACTTAATTTTTTATACACTGTGTTGGTTGGTCATTAATATCATCTTTATCTAACTCATTAAACATGTATAGATGGTAATTTCCTTGATTTTTGTGATTTATATAAACTTAGTACTAGTCACCAAGACATGTCATAAGAAGTGTGGGCTTATTGTTCTATTATATCTCTTTCTCTATAATCATCCTGGGAGAGTTACCCTTCGAGGGTGTGTGTCATGACAAAGTGATATCATATATGATAATTTAGAGATATGATGGAGTATGAAGTTAATAACTTGTGGGGATGCATGAGTTGGTATGAAACTAGTATTGTTATGGTGTAATACATGTTGTAAAAAATATAGGCCATATAAGACATGGGATTTTATCACCACCTATGATATAATCCTAATACCTTCATTTTTACTAAACATACAATGAAAAGTGATATCAGATTCATGGTAGAGTCCTATGAATGAATTATACATCATGATGTTCTATTATTGTGTTTGGTTTAAGTAGAAAATGGGAAACATGTTTAAATAAAACAATAAAATAATTTATTAACCATGAAATTTTATTTTCTCCCTAGTTTTAGGTGTTTCAAATTTTTGTTCTTATGTAGATATGAAATGAGTTTTATGTCCTCATAAAATTAATTCTTATGAAATTTAACAAGATATTCCAGAAAATTTTTGAGACGTGGAGATCAACAATGAAAAAACACAGAAAATAAAACTATGAGAGTTCTATTACTAGGGATTATATAATTAAGAG
This sequence comes from Viscum album, assembly GCA_963277665.1. NCBI lineage: Eukaryota > Viridiplantae > Streptophyta > Magnoliopsida > Santalales > Viscaceae > Viscum > Viscum album. The sequence continues at coordinate 2,101,929,834 of OY728145.1, read as the reverse complement.
GGATCTATTTCATATTGAGAGATAGAGTATTTCATAGAGTAGTTAGATATAGCCTCTAATTCTATATGTTCTCAGATGGATCACTAGGTTTCTTTAGATGTGATGATAAATTGTGGGCTAGCATAGTAGCGGTGGATTTTGTTCCTTGGGAATCATGAGGATTTGAATATTTCATGGGACATTTTTAGGGACTAGGTCCCGGGCAAGTTTCTACTATTGACTGTTATGGAAACATCGAATAGATTTACCTACACTTATATTTTGGAGTTCTAGTGTTAATTGAAGAACCTTTATGTTGTTTTTTAACAATGTTTTTATTTTTTACAACTAATATTTTTGTATATGAATGTTTTGTTATCCATGAATCAGAATCATCCCATCATAGTGAGATTTATTAAGAAAGTCGAGGGTTTCTAAATTAATTGGACCCATGTGCATCACATTCAGATAAATAGATCCAAAAGAGTCATATGGATTACTATTTTCTTTCTATAAGTTTTTCATTTTTATAATCGGAAAATTAAATAGGTTTATAAGTGAAGAAGTCATAATGTTGTTGAAGAGTTTTGAAATAGTATTGAGATTTTTGGAGTTAAAATGTTTTAATACATTCTAAAACAAGTCTGATGATACTTTTCTGATCATAAAGATCTAAAAAATCATGAAATAATTCATGATAAGATATTTTGAAGAAATGGTAGGGTGATTTTAATAATTTCAAAGTTATATCATGAAGATTCCATTATAATGGGATATCCATCATAATGGTAATTCCATCATAATGGTATTTTTTGTAATGATAATTCAACCGGATTCACTAAAAAGGATATAGAATTTGGATTCAATAATAAATAAATTAAAATAAGAATCATTGAGAAATATAATAATTTGGTTCACTATGAAAGAAACAGAATTCAGATTCACTAATAAAGAAACATCAATCGAATTCACTGATAAATAAATAGAATTTATATTCACATAAAAAGTAATATAAATTTAATTCATCGAGAAAGAAAAAGAAATCGTATTGAACTGATTATGAAAAATACTCAAAAAGAAAATTCCATATGCTTAGTGAATATTTGAAGTGGTCAAACATGAAATTAAAATCTTCATAACCCTCATATAAATTTAATAAGGTTTGAAGAAGTCAAATTTGAAGTTTAAATGTGGGAGATTTTTAGATATTTTGATATTTTAGGAAGTGGGTAATGTTTTCAAGTTTTCCACTTTTTATTTTCTATTTTACCAATAAATACATACTTAGACCATTTGTTCAATGTCGAACTTCTAGGAAATTAGAAAAAGCAGAGTGTAGAAGAAATCATGTGAGGGTCCTTGATGGCCAGAGATCTCGCAAGGAGGATCATAGAGGTTATTGTTTATTTACTATTTTGACAATATCATATTCAGTCAATCAGATTGAGTCAATCAGACTGAATAAAATTATATTGAGAATTTGAGTAGAGTTTGAGTTTTTCATATTGAGAATAGGTTCAATGTATTGAGTCCAGTATATTGATTGAATCAGATCCAGGGTGATTTTATTGAGAAAATAATATCTAGACTCATTGTATTTAGAGAACCAGATCTAGATAGATTTTATTGAGAGAATCAGATCAAGACTCATCATATTGATAAAATTAGATCCAGACAAATCGGATAGAGGATTCAAATTGAGGAATTATGTATCATTTTCAACAAATTAATTATTCTTTTGATTGGATCAATTTTTTATAAAAAAACATTGTAAACTGAATGGAGTCATTATAATATTTTCTATATGGATATTAAATGTTTCTAATGGGAGTTCTCACAAGTTTAAATCACTTAAACATAATTGTGTATTTCTATAAAGCCAAGGGATTTTCTATGGAAATGATGTAGGATCCCAAACTTAGGCTGAACCTTGTAAATATCGTGTTCCTTAAATTATTTACTATTCAATAATTAAAGAGTATTTACTAAACATTTATGATGAAATAAATATTAACAGGTTGTACAGGTTATGTTTCAAAATGTTTTGAAACTTATAAAAAAATGAACAACTAATTAACCCCCCCCCCTTCTCATTTTCTATTTGATCCATTGAAACATAAATTGGTATATGTGGGAAGGTTCCCTTGTTTAATCCTTATCATTAATAATATCATTCAGAAAATAGTAGATTAATTGCTATATTTTAGGGTAAAAAATATTATGGATGTAAAAATTAGATGATTCCTGGTCTCCTATATCTTAGATTGGAAATTTTTGATGTTACAACTACTAGATTTCCACCTATTGAAAAGGATTCCCCAATACAAATTCCTAATAAAATATATATAAAAGTTTATGTAATTCCTAGAAATTATATTCTAATGTACTTATCATAAAATGTCTATCAAGAGGTGATGTATCTCAAAACATAAAAAATAATGCAAGAAAAGTTGGAATGTTTTTTCATATGGAATGCAAATGGTAAGGAAAAAAATATACAAATATTGCATATTATGTATGAATAAATAAGAACGATAGGTGGAGAACAAATAGATGAATAATAAAATAGATTAAATGAAATTGTTTGCAACATTATTGGAATCAAAGATATATTGTATGATTATACAATTGTGAATAAACATCTGATAAACTTTTGAGATCGGTTTGATTCTAAAATTTCTTCATTAGAAGATAAAGATGATTTATCTCTAAATGAATTTCATAAAATTTATATTTTCTAATGAAATGATGAAATATTCAGTGTTTAAAAATAATAATAAAGATAAAATAGATTCTAAAGGTATAAGAATGTTGAAAATCCACGATATTGAAGATAACTTCTAATTCAAGGTAAAATCTAGAATGGGGAGCATTGTAATTGGTCGGCCATGCACTAGAACTCGATGTCCCTCAGAGTGGCCCCTACCCCTGGTAGAGAAGGGTTATCTGGAATCCTTTGAAGGTGGTCTCCCACCACCTCATACCGATTTCTAAAACACTGAATATATCCCCTCCTTCCATTAGAAAAATATAAACCCTATGGTTCTATAAATCTACAATGGAGGTCCGCAAGTGTTGTTATTGAATTGGGAGTTCACTGAAGCTTCTTCCATGTTGCATCTCACTGTTATTACATGTTTTAAGATTTTTTGTCTGTCGTTCGATGTTTTAGACTGAATCATTTTTTATTCATGGGACTTTTAAGAGAGTGTGACAGTCAGACTTCTTGATTCTAAAAGCACCCTAATAAGGTTTTCTTCGAAGGATTATCATATTTTTCCTTGGTCGAGTGCTTTTTCCTCCTATAACAGGTATTGTATTATTATCTTTATATGTACTTCTGACTACCATATGAAGAGGGATTCATCTCCTATGGTGGTTTGAGTTAGGATTCATGAACATAACCTTCACATTAATAAACCTTCAATTATTTATATTCTAGGGAATCTCGTAGGTGTTTATTTGTGCTCGGATATCCGAAACCGATCCGCATGTCACCCAATTTCTCCTAGGGATTGTGTTGAGGTTGATTTTTTGAATCCACCTATTTATTTTTTTATTAATGTTGGTGAAGAGTTTATGTATAAGTAATATATTCTTTTTGAAACATGGTAAGATTTCTATCTCGTGTGTAAGATATTGAGGCTTGGACCAAAGGCATACAAACGTGCAATGTGAGATGAACCTAGAGAGGCTAATTTTAATATTGAACTAATCTCAGATGATCATCCGACTACTTGGGATAGATCGTTGGGTTTAATGTTTTTTAGTTCGGTTTTGGATGGTGAACTCACTCAGACTGATGTTTCTGAATTGGAATTGAAGTATGATTATAATTTCAAGATGGGAAAACAATATTCTATTTTAATCACTCGTATTTATGACATTTCAGATTCTAGTGATGTTTCCCAGGTATGGTTGAAGCTATCTAAGCATATAAATCCTGATCTGAAAGTCAAAATATTTTTTAGCAGGTTAATGGGTGATCTCAATGGACTGAATCCTCTAGTGGTAGTGGATACTAGATATGTGCTGGGTGTGGGTGTTTGCAGTGATACTGATAATTTCACTCAATTGGGGATGAAGAGGGAGACAAATTCAATGCATGCTATTTTGGAAAATGATGCAGGAACAATAAATTCAACCCACCTCGAGATACAGTGATCTGATCCAGTTAGTGAAGTGGATGCCAAATTTATTGGGGTATCTCCCAAGAGTCCCTTGGGAGATTCTTTTCCAGAGGTTTTGTTATCAATTAAAGGAACTAGGATACATCCTAGTACATAAGTGGAAGCAGTAGAGTTGGGTAATAATTCTGAACATTTGGCTCTTGCTGATCAGATTCTAGAGATTGAGGATGAGAGAGAATCTAGTGTGGGAGAATTAGAAAATGAATTTATGGGATATATATCTTTGATCCTATAGATAAATAGAAGATGAAAGGCAATTTATAAAGATATTAATAATTATTCATATTGTCCCCCTCCAATAGAGACACACTGAGATAAGAAGTTGAAATCAATTTTTTTTAAATGGAACCTTCTAGCTACATAAATCTGGTGATGTGATTGACCAATAATTAGAATTGATTATGAGAACAGAATAAGAAGTTATTGAATAGTATCTATCAATTAATTATACTATAGAGGAAGATATTATAATTATGGGGATATCTTTAAGGGTGGACCTCAATGAGGAAAAATATAATTGGATCGAAAAATGGATCTAATCCTTATTTGGGGATTCAATAGAGAAAATATTAGCTTCAATGAGTATATCCAGTCTTTGGACATGTTGAGCATTGATTTTGAATATTTTCTAATGGAGGAACTAGATACCCAAGTAACCAACATCTCTAGGAAATTATTTATGGCGATTAATTCTATTAGGATTATTTTTTTCATTCAATGGATCTACTATTTCCTTCTATGGTTGAACTCATGGTTTCTCTCCATTTTCCTTAAAAGTTTTTGAATAATAAAAATTTAATTTTTTGTCATCATGTTGATGATATTTATCCTTGTGACTCCAAAGGTAAAGATGTTGATTAATTAAATGAAAATAATGTGTCTCTAATATCCAAGAACTATTGAAGAGGAAGAAGAAATTATGAAGGTAAACTTCCACTCAAATATTTTTAATGTGGTGGAATCAAGCACTTTTCTAGGAATTTACCCAACAATTAATTTGGGAGAATATCGAGATGATTATAATGAAAACCCTCGATTAAATAAGTGGAGTATAAATGATAAAGGATAAAAGTATTCCAATTGGTACAATAAGAAGTTTAATTAAAAAAAGAAAAATGTTGAGTAAAAAGTTAAATCAAAATCATCTGACAAAAAATCGTCTGATGATAAATTACCAGAAAATTATAAAAATTCATTGAAAACTGTGAGAAAACAAATGATTTTTTAGGTAGTGAAGAAGGGTGTGAAGAATAATATAGAGTGCATCATATCATAAAAAACATGTTTCATGTATTTAGGAAAAAATTTCTAAACATATACATTAGAATAATTATGAAATATTTTGAAGAATTTTTTTATGGAAGAAATGTTGTTATCAGGGAGGAGGATTGATACATTCATGAGATTTTAAGTTACAATCATATAATTAATGATCATGGCAAGGTGACTGATGATATTTGTAAGAAGATGTGAGATAAATAAGAAGAGGTTAGAAAGCATCAATCAAAACTTATTGTGTACAAAATTACATTGATAAAGATGAATGGAAACATCAAAAAAGCTTTTGAGGTAAAATCATATACTTATAAAGTTCCTAAGAAGGCTTAATATAGTAATCAATTAAAATCTGCTCTTACAAAAAAAAATTGATTTAATTAAGATTTCATGTTCTTTAAAATGTATAGAAAAATGTTGGGTTAGAAAATGTGATAAACCTCTCAAATCAATATAATTAGAAAAAACACTAAAAAGAAAAGATGGTCTACATCCTATGTATGTTAGATTTTAAAGAAGTTATCAACCTTATCAATGTTTTTACAAAGAAGAATCATTCATAAAAAACATATTTCTATGGATATTTCTGGTGTTGGATAATCTATGAGAACATGGAATATAATTTATGGAACAAAATATCTCTACCTGGAAAAATATTTGAGAAATGTGGAAGAAATAGTTTAAGTATAATGATTAAATTTTCCAGCTTATAGAATATTGAAAACGTGAATTCTCAAATTGTTAGAAACCATTCAATAAAAAATAAATTTGAATTTTCAGAAAATGTTTTTGAAATATGTGATCAAGTTGTTAATCATTCTAAAATATGTATTACACTCATTACATAACAATTTTATTTTAATATAAAAGAATATAAATATGAAAAAAAATAATGAGGAAAGAGATTTTGTTGTTGGGGTAGATTTGAAAGCATGTTAAAGTATGAAATCATGGATACTTCATTGTTTTTTCTCTTCACAAATGAAATTTGATATGAAAATATCGAGACATATTAAATGTTGTGGTGGAATAGGAGTTACCTATGGTAATAATAGTTCGTCAAAAAATAGTGGAATCAAAATGGTTGAGATTGAAGCCGAAAAGTTTAAATCTAAGGATGTTTTATTTATTTATGGACAAAAAAAACTTATTTACTGTTTGTAAACTTTTTTGATGATGGAAATGATTTTTTAGAAAGGATTTTTGAATCATTAAAAGTTTGAAAATAGAAAATTAATTACAAAAGGAGAAAGAACGATTGGAAGTCACTTCCAAATAGAATAATTCAATAATTACTATTACTTGAGTGTGTTATATGAAAATAGATTGTGGCACCAAAGACTTGGGAACCTTGGATAGAGAAGTACAAAAAAACTTTCTAATGTTTGTGTCGTTTTAAAACATTTAGAATTGATTTAAAGAGAATAATATGTTTTTGTAACATTTCAAAATAAAAATATGACTAACAAAAGTCATCAATGAGTTGACATTAAATCTTCCAGACCTCTTAAACATATTTGTAACATCCTGTGTTTTCAACCGGATAAAAAAGAGAAGGAAAATTAAAATTTTCCATTAACTGGGTAGGTTGGTTTTAAAACTGAGCGTCAGAACTTTTTGTTTTTGATAGTCGACAATGCGGAATTGATAGAATAAAAATATTATGTTTATTTTATTGATTCACATGTTTTTTTTCAAAACAAATAAAATAACTATCAAATGCTGTATTGTACAAGAAATCTCAGACCATCGTTAGGTCTGGAATGTCAGGTTTACACTAGTTAGGGTATAACCATGATTATCATCAGGTGTTTTGCACCCTCACACATGATAATTCTATATTTATTTTTAATTAATTAATTTTTCTGATTTTTAAAGAATAAATAATTATTTTCTCACAAACGGTGTGTCGTATGAGAATTCTGATACTACAGTTAAATCCAAAACAATGGTTTTACCCTAGGTATGGTATAACCTTGATTCCCATCGGGTGTTTGGAACCCCCGCACTTGATAATACTGTATTTATTTTTAATTATTTAAGTATTCCAATTTTTAAATAATAAATAATTATATTTTCTCAAATAGTGCCTCGAATGAAAAATCTAACACCACCAATAATTTCAGGATGTGGGGTTTAGCCTAGGCCGGGTATAACCTTTGTGAGCATAAGATGTTTAGTCATATTGAACTTGAAGATAATTTATCTGCGTTTTAAATATTTTATTGGCAATTACATATATTAATAATTTTATTATTAATATTATTATTTATTTTGAAAACAATAAATGAAAATTCACATCAAGAATTAATAAATCATGTTGTGCTGTAAATAATAACTGCGCAATGTAATTAATGTGATATTATTAATTATTTGAATTAAATACAAATGCACAATCAATATTTACTTAATAACTGTTATATTTTTTTATAGTTATTGTTTTTAAGTTATAAATGGTGTAATTGATGAGTTGAATTAAATAATAATTATTATTATTATTATTGGCATTATTATTATATTGGGACAAAAACATTGATGTATATATATATAAGATATATCTATATATATATATGAGATTATATATATATATATATATATATTGCTATATATACATGTGCAGGTGTATATATATGAATATACATGTGTGTGTGTGTAACACGTATATACAGGGGTGGATATTTATTGTTGGGTTAGATAATATATTATTAATTACCCACATAAATTCACGTAATGTCTCAAATTAAATCAAGGTGAAACCCGTTTATGTTTTTTGTCCAAATTTTTAAAGCAACCAATGGAGTGTGCCTCCGCACCCTGTTGTGGGTCCTGGGCAGCTGCTAAAATTAATTAAATGTTTGGTCAGGCTTTATGTAAAATATTACGTCACACCATAGTGCAGCGTTAGGGTTAAATATAATTGATAACCATTAATGGAATTAATTGAATTTAAATAGGGATAAAAATAAATAATAAAATAGACATGGATTGAAAAAAACTAAACATAATTAAAATAAGGTAAACCCATTTTAATTATTTATTTCATTTCTTCCACCATTTTATTTTTATTATTTTATTTATGTATCAATTTTTTATTTTTACTTTTTCTTTTCTTTCCTTTACTTTTTTTTCACTCCTCTCTTCCTCTAATCCCTCTCCTGTGTGTGGCACACCACCTCTCCCTATGTGGTGTGCACTACCTCCTTCCATCTTTAGAAGATCATCGCGCCTCCATTCTTCGTCTGTTTTCTCCATCGTGATGTGCGCATTGAACCTCTCGATATGTCTTATCCCACACACAAAAAATCGTGCGATATCATTCAAAATCCTTTATGTAATTCACCATGAAAATATTTTACCCTATTTTGCGGTTTTTCTAAAATCATATGTTTTATTTCGTTTTTGTAATGTCCAATGTTGTGAACTGGATAAAAAAGTGAAGGAAATTAAAATTTTCCATTAACTAGGTAAGTCAGTTTTAAAACCGAGTGTCAGAAATTTTTTCTTTTGATAGCCGACACTGCGGCGTTGATAGAATAAAAATATTAACTTTATTTTATTGATACGTGTGTTTGTTTTTTTTCAAAAAATTGAAATAACTCTCAAATGGTGCATCGTATGAGAAATTGTAGACCACCGTTAGGTTCGGAACACTGGGTTTACCCTAGGTATGTTATAACCTTGATTTACATCGGGTGTTTGGCACCCGCACATATGATAATTCCATAATTATTTTTAATTAATTATGTATTCCGATTTTTAAATAATAAATAATTATTTTCTCACAAACGGTTCATTCTATAAAAAATATGAGACTATCATTAGATCCAGAACGTAGGGTTTTCCTTAGGTAGGTTATAACCTTGGTTTACAATGGGTGTTTGTCACCCTCGCACATGATAATACCGTAATTATTTTTAATTAATTAATTATTCTGATTTTTAAATAATAAAAAACTAGTTTCTCGCAAATGGTGCATCTAATGAGAAATATGACACCACCAATAGTTCTGGGATGTGGGGTTTACCCTAGGTAGGGTATAACCTTTGTGAGTGTTCATCATTTAGCCATATCGCACCCGATGCTAATATATTTGTGTTTTAAATATTTTATTGGCAATACGATATAATAATAATTTTATTATTAATATTATTATTTATTTTGAAAACAATAAATGAAAATGCACATTCACAATTAATAAATCATGTTTCGGTGTAAATAATAATTGTGCAATGTAATAAATGTGATATTATTTATTACTAGAATTAAATACAAATGCGCAATCAATATTTATTTAATAACCATTATCCTTTTTGTGGTTATTGTATTTGAAGTTATTAACGGTGTAATTGATGGTTTGAATTAAATAATTATTATTATTTTAAATATTGTTATTATAATTTTATTGGGAAAAAAACATTGATATATATATGAGATTAAATATATATATATATATATATATATATATAGTTATGTATACATGTGCAGGTGTATATATATGAATATAAATGTGTGTGTGTGGGTTTATATATATATAACATGTATATACAGGGGTGGATATTTATTTTTGGGTTAGATAAAATATTATTAATTACCCACAAAAATGCACGTAATGTCTCATCTTAAGTCAATGTGAAAACCATTTATGTTTTTATTCCAAATCATTAATGCACCCATAGCGTGTGCATGCGCACCCTGTTGCATGTCAAGGGCAGCTGTTAAAATTAACTATATATTTTCTTAGGCTATATGTAAAATATTTCGTCACGCCATAGTGTAGTGTTAAGGTTAAAATTAACATAAAATCATAAATGGAAATTAATGGAATCTAAAGAGGTAAAAAAATAAATAATAAAATAAACACGGTTGGAGAAAAATAGAAATAATTAAAATGAGGAAAACCCATTTTAATTATTTATTTCATTTCTTCCAAAATTTAATTTTATTATTTTATTTATTTATCTCCTTTTTTATTTTTCATTTTTATTTTCTTTCCTTTCAATTTTTCTCTCTCTTCTCTTCCTCTCAACCCTCTCCTATGTGTGGCGCGCCCCCTCTCCCTATGTGGTGTGCATCACCTACTTCCAGCGTCGGAAGATCTCCGCGCCTTTGTTCGTCATCCATTTTCTCCTCCGTCAGGTGAGTCGTAAACCTCTCGGTAAGGCTTCTCCCACGCACCAAAAATTGTGTGATCTCGTTCCAAATCCTTTGCACAGTTCTCCATGGAAGGATTTTTCCCTATTTGGGGGTTTTCCTAAAATCATCTATTTTATTCTGTTTTATGTCAAATCAATGTCTATCGCAGATCATAGAATCATCAATGACCATAAGGTGGGGTGTCTACTCTCTTTCCCTCCTTTTTGTTGTGATTTATAAAAAGACCCCATTGTGCCGTTAGTCGCTGCCTACCAACTTTGTCCAAATTCTCCCAAATTCATTAATTAATTTGTTTTTTCAAGTTTTTTAAGCCCTATTGATCATGAATTAAATTTTGTAAAATTTGTTGCAACAAGGTCGGACACCCCTTGTGGTGTGCTGGTGTGGTCAGTATAATTTCCATTAGCCCAAACTTTTAATTATTTAATTTCATGTGTTGTGCAAACTATTTTTTTGTTGTGTTCAATTTAAATAATTAATTTAGATTAAATATGAATCTTGAATTGTTGAATATTTGATAGTTGGTTGTGATGGATTATTTATTATTAAAAATTGTCATTATCATCATGTTTCTCCCAACCAATTTTTGTGTGTTTATTTTAAATAATTAATTTAGATTAATTATGATCTTTGGAATTGTTGCATCTTGGTTGTTGGTTGGTCTAATTTATTTATTTATTTAAAAGTGAATTTATCTACTTATATTGATGTGGTAATTTTCCTTGTTAAGATTTCTATGGTGAAATATATAATTTTCATTGTGTGATGCAGGGGTGTACCTGTTTGGTTTCAAGCTTAAATTACATATGTTGATTTCATATCTTCTTCTGTGAAAACATTTATTAAATTCAGGGCAAGGAAAGGATGTGGGTCAAGTATTAAGGGCCATGCTTAGACCATTCATTCCTGACAGTTACCTCTATGTGCCGGAGGACAATGTTCAAGGCTTTGAAGAACTGAGACTTCCCTAGGATTTCTAATTCTTATGGGTGATACCAATTCCAAAAGGGCCCATCAGGATGGATCTGTTGGCAATGTGGCTAAGCCATCGTCAGATGACACTCAACCCATTTTTATGAGATCGGGACAGACTCATGGTAAAGTAATGCCATGAGCGATACTTGGTCTTTCCAATGATTTTAATGGATGGGCTCAGTGGTATTGGATAATTGAAGGATGTTCCATAGCGATACCTTCGGGATAGGCTTATACTACAACTCTCAACTTGAACCTTATTAATGATGCACTGAAGGTTTATATTTATGTCACTGTTAGTCTCTAAAGATTTGAGATATTTTCTGGTATGTTGAAACACACCCGGTTGACACATGACTTAGACCCCAAGTTAAAGCACAAGCTTGGGTGTATGCCTCTTCCTTGTTTTACATTACTCTTCCAGAATTCATATATATGAATATTTGTATTCTACTTACTTGTACTCCTTTCAGACTGTTGGCTTTGGCCAAAGAAGGTGATTAGGCACATGTGTCGCATGGATCCTGAGCCGAGTTATTTATTTCATTTCATTTAACAAATTATCTGCAATTGTTATATAATGGAACCCTGAATTTTATTATTAAACAAAATGGAAAGGTTTAGACACAACGGGTGTTGGGCTACTGGGATTTTATTTCACACCCTGCTCAGGCATTTTCGACACATGGCTAGATTATATGTTTGCAGGTATTCACAAAGGGAAGTTTTCTGCTTCCAATTCTCTATTGTTTCTTGCTACATAGGATGGAGACCGGGGTAGAGAACCGAGCCTTTATTGTGATTTTGTTGTTTCACTTTATGTCTTTTCTTTTTTTCAATAGTATTCTTGAGTTTCTATTTTCTATGATTTTAGTTTAGACAAACATCATGACATAAAATCATTTTGAATCAAGTTTTATTTATCAGCTTCCGAATTTATTATGTATTCATATCAGATTATTTATTACCTTTTTGTTGTAGTTTATTCATCTATATGTTTTTTCTATTTATTATTTATTGTAATTTACTTTCACTATGATAATACCAATTACCTATGAGGTCATAGGCTACCCCTTTGTAATAGAAAATCCCTCGATACTAGTCGGAAGCCTCAGGAATTTAGGGAGATGTGCTTGAGGTCATGTAACCCACTGGTCCGACCACCATCTTAGAGGTGAGCTGGGTCGATATGTTACAATATTCATTATGTGGGATTATTAGGCATTAATCAAAGAAATTAGATTTTTAATTTATCAATTTTATTGATAATTTCACTTGGATGACAAACATCATGTTTAAGAAGCACAAGTTACTGGCTATTGAAATGTTTAAATTCTCTAGAAATGTTTTTGAAAAATAAATGTAGGTTTCCGTAAATATGTTAAGAAAAATAATGGTACCAAATTTAAAAATAATACTTTTGAAGCACATCTATGAAAACATGGCATCAATCATCATTATAGTTCCCCCTATAATTCACAAAAATATTGAGTATAAGAAAGAAATAACTAAAGCTTGGGGGAAATGAGAATAAATATGTTTCCAGAATACACACATTCAAAGTTATGTTGGAGAGAAGTTGGTAGTACTGTTGTACAAGAGAAAGCATATTTTTGATGATACTATAAACCAACATGACTCATTATGAAATGTTTTATAAAAAATAATATTCATTTAAATGCTTCAATATTTTTGGAAGAATATGTTTTGCCAAAATAAAAAATCTATATTTAGGAATGACTGATGAGAAAGATTAGGAAGGAACTTTTATGTGTTATTCACCATATGGAGTAATTTACAAATGTTGAAAAAAAATTTACAAAAGTTTGTGGACTCTTATGATGTGAAGGTAATTTAAAAAAATAATCCTTAGATTTTTTTTATTAAGAATGATTAGGAGTATAAATTGGATAATTTTAAAAATAATAAATGTAATTAAGAATATACTTATCTAGATTCAGAAGAATCATGTGACGAGGAAATTTCATCTGGGAAAGAAACTTTGAAATTTTCTACATTATAAAAAATATTTAATATGAAAAAATTATTGTGAATCAGATGGCTATAGTCTAGGAACAAAGAAAGTTGAGATTAGATAATCATACTTCACTTGTCTAAAGAGTTGAACCCGTGTCAGTTTCATAATCTATTCAAAAATAATAATAGGTAGATTCTATAAATGAAGAGTTGGATTAGATTGATAAGAATGAAACATGGGAACTTGTTTTATATCCATTAAATAAAAATGTTGTCAAAACTAAGTAGGTTTACATAAAAAAGATAAATGAACATGTATAGGTTTCAAGAAAAAAAATTCGTGCATGTTCTTAAAGTATATAACAAGGTTGAGGGTATAGATTTTGAAGAAAAATATTCACCAGTTATAAGATAATAAGATTTTATAATGTTTCTTTCAGTTTCCTCACATCAAAATTATGAAGTTTATTAGGTGGATGTAAATACATCTTTCTTAAATGTTGTTATCACGGAAAAGGCTTACATTGAACAACATTGTTGGTTTCTACTTGATGAGGATGATGAAAAATATTTTAAATTGAGTTAATATGTGCATGTAATGAAACAAGATCCACATGATTGGTATTCTAAACTTGAAAATTGTTTGAGAATCTTAATATTTTCTAATGTAAAAGTTTATAGAAACATATATGTGAAATATGTTTAATCCATAGCTCTAATTATAATTGTTTATGTATTTAATAGTTTTTTTTGGGAATAGAGAATATGTTTGTAAAACATTTGATGAGGAAATGAAGAAGAAGTTTGAAATGTCAATTTTTGTAGAATTAAATTTCTTGTTTGTTTTTCAAAGTCAACAAAATGATAAATACATTTTCTTATCTAAAGAAATGTATTCTAGGGAATTGTTAAATAATTTTGGGGTGACGAAATTCTAATAATTTTCAACTTCTATTTCATTGAACACCAAGTTGTGTAAAGATGAATCCATAGTATGTGTGAATCATAAAGAATTTAGGAATCTGATAAGAAGTCTTATTTACCTTATAGGCTCAAATTATGATATTGTTTATGATGTGACTTTGTCTGAAAACAATCAAAGTAATCTAAAATTATCACATATGTTGGTAGAAATGATGATTCTAAGATATGTCAAAGGAAGAACAGAAAAAGAGTTTTTATAAAAAAGAAATAATGAAATGAATTTTCATGGTTATATTGATTCCAATTGTGTTGGATATTGAAGTGATAGAAAATCAACCACAGGAGGACCATTTTTCTTGGCTGAATGTTGTTTGTTGGAATAGTAAGAAATAAAGTTTTTTAACAATAAACATAGATAAATACAAATATGTTTCATCTACTCAAGATTGTACTCATAAGTTGTGGAGAAAAGTTAGGCTAGAAGATTTGAAATGAAAATTTTCTAAACCTGTCATGACCCATCCCCTCGGGCCCCTGTCGTGCCTACCTCAAGCATGCCTTCCATAGGCTAGGGGCTGGTGACTAGCACCGAAATTCATATTCTCTAAAATAGGGAAGGCATTGCATTTATAATGTAACAGCCCAATATTTTATAAAGAAATATTCTTTTTAATTTTATTAATGTCTTGTGTTGTACGCTAAACCAAAAGGAGCTTGCACAACACGCATCCTTGTCTTGCCTTGCATTACATGCAATCGCGACCTTCCTCGATAGCGTGTGTAAAACGCAATACCGAGTTTCACTAAACAACGATGTGCTATTAAAATATTATTAAAACTAGCCGTTATGAATAGTAATAACCACTTTTTAAAATTCTGTAAATCTTATTTTTCAAAATGAACTTCATTCTTGGATTCGGAGTATCGAATTTAGCCTAAGGTGAAATTTTGGTACTTTTCGGATAACTTTCATATTTTGATGAATAGTGAAAAATTACTAAATTATAATTAAAAACAACTTTTTTAATCGAAATAATTAATAGTGAAAAATTATTAATTTGAGTGGTTTTAAAGTATATTTAGAATATATTTTTACAATTTAATACAATGTTGGTCATTGGATGTAATTTCACATTTAAACTAGACATAAACAAGTGTCAATCTTTTGATAGATATTGTTTCTTAAAAACACGCTATTTGTTTTAACAGCGGGATTTAATTATAAAATTAATTAATGCAACTTTTATGTTATGAATTTGGTAAAATAGGCTTCATTTTTGAATTCGGAATATGAAATATAGCTTGGGATGAAATTTTGGCATTGTTCTGAAAAACATCAATTTTTGATGAATAGTGAAACTACTAAGTGGTAGGTTAAAAACTGAATTTTGCATAAAACTTAATTTTACCGCTTCTGTGAATGGAATTTCGAAAATCCGAGAGACACGGTTAATATCAAGGACTAAAATGTGGTTCAATGAGATGAAAATAATTTTTTGGTGAATAGTAACTTTTTACTTTTTTTACCACGGTTAATAGTAAATAAGGTAACTAAGGGTAAATATGATATTAATATTACCCTAACACATGTCCTAATTCTATTGGACAAGTGTAATTCGACCAAAAACAAACTTAGGAATAAAATATGACCATTTAGGCCCACTTGGATTATATTAGGACATTTATTATTAATTTATTTAAAGAAAGGTTAAAATAGTTAAAATCAAAGATTAATAAGTAAATCATTTTTAATATGGGGTTATACATAAGATAAATTCGACTATAAATATTCATTAGAAAGATAAAACGATTTCCTACATGATGGTATTTTATTTGTAATTTTTAGACATCAAATAATATAATTTATTTATGAGACAAAGATGATGCAGTAATTATCTTATTAATGAAATATTGACATAATTGATAATATAAATACCAAAACAAATGTAATTTAAGACTTTTTATGAATTCCACTAATTTTCTAGGTTACTATGATATATTAGTGTTGATTTAATCAACTTGGTTCGAACATATAATTCTGTTATGACTTTCACAAAAATCATATATCAAATAGTGTCAAAATTGACACAAAATAGTTTTTAAATCAAATATTATATTATTAATTGTTATTTTATTTCTAAAAATCTAAGGTTCGGCCAAATAACTTAGATAAGGATATATGTATTAATAATATACAATTTGGGGTTCGTTTGGCAAGTTATAGTAAGTTTATTAACCATATAGTGAAAGAAAACAAAAAGACACGGTAAAAGTTAAATTATTTAACTTAGAGTTAAATCTAATTGATAAGGTTAAAATAATACCCTAAACTTGTCTAAATCCTATTGGTTGATAGTATTTCGACCCATCCCCACTTTAGCTTCGAAATAAGACCCTTTGGAACCATTATAAACCGATTTTGACTTTAATATAAAATAATATTTTGAGATATTCCTAAGGTGCCCCTCTCCTCCCCTATAAAAGGACACCTCCTCCCCCTCCTCCTCACACCAATTTGAGCACTCAAGCTCGGCCAACCCCTGCCAAAATCTCTTCTCCACTTTCCTAGCAACATCCTAGAGGTTCTGGTCTTCCTCAAAGACCAATTCTAGAGCCCTAAGATGAGGTCTCAAAGAGGCACTTCAAAGAAGAGGTAATTACCGTTACCAATTCTTTCATCTTTATTTCTTCTTCCACTTCTTCTTATTAGGTTGTTTCATTATGAAGTAATAACATCAGTATCACTCATATACTGATATGTTATTATAAGTATGAAACAAACCTAATTCACCTTCTATCCATCCTACGGAAAAATGAAATCACCGCGGGTGCGTACGTACGGAATACCGTCTCCACGCCGTGGTGTAATCTATTTTCCATTACCACCTTACATGGATGGGTATAATGGTGTAAAGAATAACTATACATAGTTATTACAACATCATATTGATTCTGATATATTGTATAATCCACTCCACTCCAATTCAATATTTATAGAAATGATATCATCGCTCGTGCGTACGTACGGACTACCGTCTCCACGACGCGATGAGATTCATTCTCCATGTTAACCATTTAAGAATGATTATAAAGTATATATAAGAAATAATAATGAAATATATGACATTTTAAAGCTACTGGATTTATGTATAAATATATATGTATGTCATCTACTTACTTCCATTTCAAGACAATAAGGAAAGTAAAACAGCGTTCATGCGTACGTACGGACTACCGTCTCCATGAACGGTGTTTTTCATTTTTTTTATCTATCTATTATATATATATATATATACTGAATATATATGATATATAAATCATATTTAATATTCTGGAAGTAAGTAAATCATGATATAAGTAATAATGATGTCAAGAAAAACAAGTCAAAACACCTATGATAAATGAAACGATTTTACCCAAAATGCTTCTTTAACATGGAATTTACAAAAGAACGGGTAATATAATGTCATAAGTGAACCATATATGATATCATAACAATGAATAGGATTCTGTAATAAGTCAATAACATGATTTAAATCATTATACAGGAGGTTCGGACACTTACAAAGCAAGTCGGACCTAAGGTAAGGGAAAATATCACAATATCATTTTTATTCGAGATTGTTTATTCGTAAGTATTTACTGGGGTGTATTTTATCATCCACATCCATGTTCCCTCAATATGTAATATTGCTTCCATCCACTTGCAATAGTTTAAATCCAATTTTACCCTTAGGTGAGTTTTTAGTAAAGAATATGAAAGGAATCTTTTGTCGTTTTTCCGTACGAGGTACTTTTTGACTTTTCCGACAAAAGTACGAAGAATGTTTTTTTTAACTTATACGGCACGAACGGATTTTTACGGTTTTATAAAGCCTTATTTTCATGAACCTTCCTCCAAAATATTTCATGACTATTTTTAATAAAATCTCTTTATTTTAAAATTGTATGATGTTTTGTGAAAAGAAATTGATTTTGAAGAAGAAAGGATATTTTCCTCAAGAATTCATTTCAAGTGTTTTATCAAAATTATTTTCCATCTAAGATAATAAAGGGTTCTGTTTCTATCCATATTTTTACCTTGATTGGACTATGTTGTGATGGAATTATGTTTATGAATTCCTTTATCTTATATGAATGGTTTTATGATGTCATGTTGTTTAAGAATCCCATTTTTATTACATGGGTTATGCAATGATGTATGATTTATGATTTTGTGGCACACATAAGAATGGTATCATTATGAGATGGGTGGGACCTATATCTCCCTCCAATGCATTGGGTAAAGATTTTATATCTCATGAGATAGACATGGCTGGAATGGTAGGTTATACCGGTTCAGTGAAACAGGACTGAAACGAGGATTACTCGATTCAGAAAGGGACTTTGTCCACTAAGATAGTCTTGGCAATGAGTCTTGACTAACAAGAAATGATTCTCTATGATTATGTGTGTATGCCACAATGAGTAATGTTTTAAATTATGATTTCATTTCACTACTATGATTTATCCCATGTTATGAAATTATGCTCTCTTTTGCAGGTTAAGATTTCCAAAAATGTTATGTTCTTATGAAAATTATGTGATTGATATTTCCTTTGTTTACCCTTACTGAGCATTTGAGATCACCCTTTTATGTTTTCTTTTCCCCAGGATATAAAGAAAGGTTTTAGGTAAAATAAAAAGGAAGATCTTTATGGGAGATGTTGAAGATCTTTCCCCACGATTAGAAGATTATACTCCGAGTTTCCAAAGACACTAAACTATTACGGTCCTTGTGTGTGTGTTTTTGTTATGTACTAAGTATTCCGCAAAAGTAATGTAATGTCAATGTACGTCAAGATACGGGTCTCTACAGTTGGTATCAGAGGAAAGGTTTAGTCAACCTTTGGAAACTAGGACGCGAAAACATCAGTGAGATCCCTAGAGATATTTCTAAGGTATGTCTAGGTATGTCCCTAAGGTTAAGTATACGTATAGGTTATAGTAATAGAATTACGCTAACGATCATAGAATTAAACCTAAGATGTTGGATATTGAAGGTACTCCCCCTTTATTATGTTGTTTTCCCTAGCATTATTTTTGCATCTAACACTATTCTGTTTGGGTTTTAGAAAATGGCTGGAAACAAGATGATTCACAATAATGGAGGATATGATGGACAATGGAATGATATTCTTCATGAGCAACCAAATGAAATGGGATTTGGATGTCCAAACATCATTATTATGCCGAATTAGCAATCTCACAACATGATCAATAAAGTAAAATTTGGTAAGTTTCCTTACTCGACTAATAAGAGAAAGATGGAGTTTCATGATGATCATAGAGGAAAGAAAGTTCAATTTCCCCTATGTAAATCATGTGGGAAGAGGCATCAAGGAGAATGTTTCAAGGGAACTGGAAGATGCTTTGGGTGTGGAAAAGAAGGACACAAAGCAAGTAAGTGCAAAGGAAAAGGGTCGGTTAACACCATGGATGAGGATAATGGTATTGCTACGACATCAAAAATGGTTAAGTGTTTTAAATGTGGAATGTATGGGAATTATGCAAACAAATGCCCTAAGGGAAAGACTCATGAAGAGAATCAGTATGGTCATATGGGTAGTATTTATGTGGATGATGATGAAGAGACTACAAATGATATGTGAGATGAAAGAATTTTTGAAGATCGGTCAATGGTTTGAGAATGTAGTGGAATGATTACATGTTTATCATGTGTAATTTTGGAATAAAGAGACATCTATGGATTGTTACACTGTTGTCTTTCCTTGTGTTTTGAAAGTGTATGATTAATGTTACCAGTATCCATGAAAGGTTATTCAGATATTTTTGGAATGTAGATGATATGCGCATAATGAAGGGATAAGGAGAAAATTAAATGTTTGATAGTATTCATGAGCTCATGATTGATATAAGGACTAAGTGATATCATGGTTTGAGTATATATAATTTTGAGGATTTTGGTATATGGAAAGTATTAACTTTTAACTGCACTCATGTTTTCACTAAGGTATTCAATAGAATACACGATTAAGGACTTTGAATGTTTGGAATGTGACCAACAAGACATATCTTATAATATGTGAGGATCAACGACAGTATTAAATCTCTGGTAATCGTTGTCACTATATTATGAGAGTGGACTGCAGTATTATGTATAAGCCTAAAGATTAGACTTGATTATGTTGGACATAAGTTAGTATTGTTTAAGGATAGAAGATTTTCGATATTATTGATGGGATGTTATAGTAACGTAGTTTTAGAAAAAGGGACAACCTGCAGGACGGGCGACAGCCCATCGCTTCGGACAAGGCTGTAGGAATCGAACCCACAACCGAAGTGGGACTGGCCTTTATCGCCTACCACTAGCCTACAGGAAGTCCCTGTTTAGTAGAAACTAGTTTTATTATATTAAGCAGTATGATATATAAGTCCATTTTAGGAACCATATATGATTTATCTCACTATAGATCGACTTATGTATATAAGTTTTGCTAACCTTTTGTTTGAGACAGATGGAATGACCTGTCATTCTATCACAAGATCTGCTAACACTTCATGAATAAAAAATTCAACTTCATTTATTTAAGAGATGAAGTGGAAATTGTTAAAGGCACGGACAATAGTGAGATTGTACCAAAATAAAGAAAGTATTTATTCTAATTCAAATTCTTTAACTTTAGGGAAACGATCTTGAAAACCAAAAATGTTGTCCTAGTGATCTTATATCTGATGAATCAGATGGTACCTTAGATCATCACAAATTTATGGCTTTGTGATTACTGGCTTTTCCATAGCCATGTTCTCTACCACTCTCCATCAGAACATGATGGTTAGATTTCTCTTCCATATCCATATTTTCACCTATGTGGAAACCCAGTGATTAGTTTATTTGGGTAATCGTTACATTTCATACTTTAGTTTTTAAAGCCAAGTTTTGGTATTCCCTTTTACGATGTGGGTTTCTATTAAAGAAACTTTCGAATAGTAAACCATTTATAACCCCGACGAATTTCGAGGGCGAAATTCATTTTAAGGGGGGTAGAATGTAACAGCCCAATATTTTATAAAGAAATATTCTTTTTAATTTTATTAATGTCTTGTGTTGTACGCTAAACCAAAAAGAGCTTGCACAACACGCATCCTTGTCTTGCCTTGCATTACATGCAATCGCGACCTTCCTCGATAGCGTGTGTAAAACGCAATACCGAGTTTCACTAAACAACGATGTGCAATTAAAATATTATTAAAACTAGCCGTTATGAATAGTAATAACCACTTTTTAAAATTCTGTAAATCTTATTTTTCAAAATGAACTTCATTCTTGGATTCGGAGTATCGAATTTAGCCAAAGGTGAAATTTTGGTACTTTTCGGATAACTTTCATATTTTGATGAATAGTGAAAAATTACTAAATTATAATTAAAAACAACTTTTTTAATCGAAATAATTAATAGTGATAAATTATTAATTTGAGTGGTTTTAAAGTATATTTAGAATATATTTTTACAATTTAATACAATGTTGGTCATTGGATGTAATTTCACATTTAAACTAGACATAAACAAGTGTCAATCTTTTGATAGATATTGTTTCTTAAAAACACGCTATTTGTTTTAACAGCGGGATTTAATTATAAAATTAATTAATGCAACTTTTATGTTATGAATTTGGTAAAATAGACTTCATTTTTGAATTCGGAATATGAAATATAGCTTGGGATGAAATTTTGGCATTGTTCTGAAAAACATCAATTTTTGATGAATAGTGAAACTACTAAGTGGTAGGTTAAAAACTGAATTTTGCATAAAACTTAATTTTACCGCTTCTGTGAATGGAATTTCGAAAATCCGAGAGACACGGTTAATATCAATGACTAAAATGTGGTTCAATGAGATGAAAATAATTTTTTGGTGAATAGTAACTTTTTACTTTTTTTACCACGGTTAATAGTAAATAAGGTAACTAAGGGTAAATATGATATTAATATTACCCTAACACATGTCCTAATTCTATTGGACAAGTGTAATTAGACCAAAAACAAACTTAGGAATAAAATATGACCATTTAGGCCCACTTGGATTATATTAGGACATTTATTATTAATTTATTTAAAGAAAGGTTAAAATAGTTAAAATCAAAGATTAATAAGTAAATCATTTTTAATATGGGGTTAAACATAAGATAAATTCGACTATAAATATTCATTAGAAAGCTAAAACGATTTCCTACATGATGGTATTTTATTTGTAATTTTTAGACATCAAATAATATAATTTATTTATGAGACAAAGATGATGCAGTAATTATCTTATTAATGAAATATTGACATAATTGATAATATAAATACCAAAATAAATGTAATTTAAGACTTTTTATGAATTCCACTAATTTTCTAGGTTACTATGATATATTAGTGTTGATTTAACCAACTTGGTTCGAACATATAATTCTGTTATGACTTTCACAAAAATCATATATCAAATAGTGTCAAAATTGACACAAAATAGTTTTTAAATCAAATATTATATTATTAATTGTTATTTTATTTATAAAAATCTAAGGTTCGGCCAAATAACTTAGATAAAGATATATGTATTAATAATATACAATTTGGGGTTCGTTTGTCATGTTATAGTAAGTTTATTAACCATATAGTGAAAGAAAACAAAAAGACACGGTAAAAGTTAAATTATTTAACTTAGAGTTAAATCTAATTGATAAGGTTAAAATAATACCCTAAACTTGTCTAAATCCTATTGGTTGATAGGATTTCGACCCATCCCCACTTTAGCTTCGAAATAAGACCCTTTGGAACCATTATAAACCAATTTTGACTTTAATATAAAATAATATTTTGAGATATTCCTAAGGTGCCCCTCTCCTCCCCTATAAAAGGACACCTCCTCCCCCTCCTCCTCACACCAATTTGAGCACTCAAGCTCGGCCAACCCCTGCCAAAATCTCTTCTCCACTTTCCTAGCAACATCCTAGAGGTTCTGGTCTTCCTCAAAGACCAATTCTAGTGCCCTAAGAGGAGGTCTCAAAGAGGCACTTCAAAGAAGAGGTAATTACCGTTACCAATTCTTTCATCTTTATTTCTTCTTCCACTTCTTCTTATTAGGTTGTTTCATTATGAAGTAATAACATCAGTATCACTCATATACTGATATGTTATTATAAGTATGAAACAAACCTAATTCACCTTCTATCCATCCTACGGAAAAATGAAATCACCGCGCGTGCGTACGTACGGAATACCGTCTCCACGCCGTGGTGTAATCTATTTTCCATTACCACCTTACATGGATGGGTATAATGGTGTAAAGAATAACTATACATAGTTATTACAACATCATATTGATTCTGATATATTGTATAATCCACTCCACTCCAATTCAATATTTATAGAAATGATATCATCGCTCGTGCGTACGTACGGACTACCGTCTCCACGACGCGATGAGATTCATTCTCCATGTTAACCATTTAAGAATGATTATAAAGTATATATAAGAAATAATAATGAAATATATGACATTTTAAAGCTACTGGATTTATGTATAAATATATATGTATGTCATCTACTTACTTCCATTTCAAGACAATAAGGAAAGTAAAACAGCGTTCATGCGTACGTACGGACTACCGTCTCCATGAACGGTGTTTTTCATTTTATTTATCTATCTATTATATATATATATATATACTGAATATATATGATATATAAATCATATTTTATATTCTGGAAGTAAGTAAATCATGATATAAGTAATAATGATGTCAAGAACAACAAGTCAAAACACCTACGATAAATGAAACGATTTTACCCAAAATGCTTCTTTAACATGGAATTTACAAAAGAACGGGTAATATAATGTCATAAGTGAACCATATATGATATCATAACAATGCATAGGATTCTGTAATAAGTCAATAACATGATTTAAATCATTATACAGGAGGTTCGGACACTTACAAAGCAAGTCGGACCTAAGGTAAGGGAAAATATCACAATCTCATTTTTATTCGAGATTGTTTATTCGTAAGTATTTACTGGGGTGTATTTTATCATCCACATCCATGTTCCCTCAATATGTAATATTGTTTCCATCCACTTGCAATAGTTTAAATCCAATTTTACCCTTAGGTGAGTTTTTAGTAAAGAATATGAAAGGAATCTTTTGTCGTTTTTCCGTACGAGGTACTTTTTGACTTTTCCGACAAAAGTACGAAGAATGTTTTTTTTAACTTATACGGCACGAACGGATTTTTACGGTTTTATAAAGCCTTATTTTCATGAACCTTCCTCCAAAATATTTCATGACTATTTTTAATAAAATCTCTTTATTTTAAAATTGTATGATTTTTTGTGAAAAGAAATTGATTTTGAAGAAGAAATGATATTTTCCTCAAGAATTCATTTCAAGTGTTTTATCAAAATTATTTTCCATCTATAATAATAAAGGGTTCTGTTTCTATCCATATTTTTACCTTGATTTGACTATGTTGTGATGGAATTATGTTTATGAATTCCTTTATCTTATATGAATGGTTTTATGATGTCATGTTGTTTAAGAATCCCATTTTTATTACATGGGTTATGCAATGATGTATGATTTATGATTTTGTGGCACACATAAGAATGGTATCATTATGAGATGGGTGGGACCTATATCTCCCTCCAATGCATTGGGTAAAGATTTTATATCTCATGAGATAGACATGGCTGGAATGGTAGGTTATACCGGTTCAGTGAAACAGGACTGAAACGAGGATTACTCGATTCAGAAAGGGACTTTGTCCACTAAGATAGTCTTGGCAATGAGTCTTGACTAACAAGAAATGATTCTCTATGATTATGTGTGTATTCCACAATGAGTAATGTTTTAAGTTATGATTTCATTTCACTACTATGATTTATCCCATGTTATGAAATTATGCTCTCTTTTGCAGGTTACGATTTCCAAAAATGTTATGTTCTTATGAAAATTATGTGATTGATATTTCCTTTGTTTACCCTTACTGAGCATTTGAGCTCACCCTTTTATGTTTTCTTTTCCCCAGGATATAAAGAAAGGTTTTAGGTAAAATAAAAAAGGAAGATATTTATGGGAGATGTTGAAGATCTTTCCCCACGATTAGAAGATTATACTCCGAGTTTCCAAAGACACTAAACTATTACGGTCCTTGTGTGTGTGTTTTTGTTATGTACTAAGTATTCCGCAAAAGTAATGTAATGTCAATGTACGTCAAGATACGGGTCGCTACATATAACCTGTAAACACACGCAACCAATCACACATCGAGATACGAACACAAGTAAACAACATAGTAAAAAGAGTGTGTACAGAAAGAAAAAGGGGCCATAATACAAGACCAACTAGAAAGTACAAGAAAATTAAAAAGTACAAGTAAACTGAAACAACTCCTGTGAACAACCATCAAGGATCCTACCTGAAGGGTAGGTATAGCTCTCGAATGACCGTCTCTGCTGTATGACTCATCTAATGTCCTCCTCCGAGCTACCTCCAGTCACGGTACTCTCGTCCTCAGTCAGCATTGTTCGTCGTCTGCACCAAACACAACAAGGTGCAGGCGTAACCCGTGCAGGGGTGAGTATAACGATACTCATTAGGAACAACAAAACCCTCAAAGGTCTCACAAAATCCACAAAGGATAAACTACAAAGCATGTAAAAATCTGACAAACCTACTTATGTATATTCCCATACATATACCCAAGTTATCTAGTATACCCGTCTCATTCATGAGGAAATAGAAGGTCCAACTCAAAAGCCCAAAGCTCAACTATTCCACAAAGGAAGGAATACCAAGAAGGTAACACCACAAAGGTGAGTACCACAATAATAATGCCACACAGAAGAATACCACAAAGGTTTCACCATGAATGAAATTACCACACAGGTATGTCACATAGAAGAATACCATAAAGTTTTCACCATGAAGGAATGTACTACACATGTATTCCACACAGAAGAATATCACAAAGGTATCACCATGACGGTAAGTACCTCATAGGTACGCCACACAAAAGAATGCCACCAAGGAATCACCATGAAGGAAAGTACCACACAAGTAATCCACACAAGAGAATACCACAAAGTTATCACCGTGATGGTAAGTACTACACAAGTATGCCACGCTGAATAATACCACAAAGGTATCACCACGAAGGTAAGTACCACACAGGTACGCCACACAGAATAATACCACCAAGGTATCACCACGATGGAAATTACCACAAAGGTACGCCACACAAAAGAATAACACAAAGGTATCACCACGAAGGAATGTACCACACAGGTACACCACACAGAATAATACCACCAGGGTATCACCATGAAGGAAAGAACCACACAGGTACGCCACACAGAAGAATATCACAAAGGTATCACCATGAAGGTAAGGACTCAGCTCACACAAGGTATAACTATGTTTCTGTAATCAAGATGATTAGATGTAACTACTAAATCATCTTACTCTATTAAGAGTAAGACCCACCCAATATCCTAAATAATCAGACCCACACAGGATCCTAAATCATCGAACCCACACAGGATCCTAAATAATCAGACCCACATAGGATCCTAGTACATCATCAGACCCAACATGGATCCTATTACAATAGACCTACAAAGGATCCTAGAGTAGTCCCATGTGGATTCCTAGAGAGTATCCAAGATAGACTCTCAAACATATACCCTAAAAGGATCCCAAAACTCAAACGCACATAGGATCTCTATCTCATGTTACATCCATCTACAAGGTTCTGGAACTAAGCTTGCTTGATTCTTAGAGGGTCCACTCCTCAAGCCACAGGTCGAATACTCCAACTACCACGAAGTCCCATGTATAACTATCCCAAAATACTACCACATAAAATATGTCGCAACATAATAGTCGGTACGACAATCAGACGCCCGGTAAATAAGTTATTAGCCTTTTAGTCCCAAGGGCCCGGTTGGATTCGTGTTCGATCCAACCCTACCATACCCCAAATTTATTGAAAACCCATGTGGGTTATACCAAAAGGACCTTCTCGATCCAAGGTTTATGGTTCCCTAGACAGCTCGTCATTTTGACACTGTATGATTGAGATATGTCAAATACAAGATCCCGCAATAATAATATTATTATTATTGGGTGATTCGTGAACCCAAGCCACGAACAAGAATGTAATATTAAACATTAGATTTAAATTGATAGTCTTAATGAAAAGATCACATCTCCATAGATGGTAAGTCAATCAGACATCACACGTAGGAGTTATGGAGGGTTGAAGATTTAATAAAAAATATATATTATTAATATTTGATCATTTCAGGTACCTAATATGAAAACCCAACAAAGGAATCCAATATTAGACTCATAATTTCCATATCGAAGTCAGGGTCATACTGCCACTGATGGTTCATGAATCCATGGTGGCACGGATAAGTTACAGACGAATTATGGTTTTACAAAAAAAATATTATTATTATTATTATTATTATTATTAGGATTTTAGTCTTTTTTCCTTATATCCCATATCAATTGAGATTCACGCACAAGGGTAGTGCCTCCCCCTTATTCCAACGATTTCCTTTTTAATTTCTATAGATTTTTAGATCATTTCTATTCAACTATTCCTCTCTCCAATTAACACTTCTTTTCCCACAATTCTCAAACACTGTTACAGCAAGCAATCAAGCACACGACATCTCCTGCAACTCGAACATCAGGCTACCTCTACACATCTGGAACTGCCATCGATCTACCTATCTCACCTGGAGCTAAGCCCCAAAGACACACTGGAATTTCGCCTCCACATTTCCCCTTCAGCAGCCCATTGCATCTTTGTTATAAACCTAATAAATAAAATGATCAGATATTCACGATCATCAGGTTGAGGGTTCCGCGACCATATGTCGCGCTCAACAGAATATTGTTTTCCCAGCACTAATAAATATTTGGCTACCTCCTTACGTGAGCCATTATGGCTTCATTCCAACACCAAAAAATTAAACAATTCCATATTTTTTATCCTTGAGTCGAGGTCTTGACATCCATATATCACGCTCAGTAAAACTCCGTGTTTCCAGCGCCAATAAATATTATTCTTTGAAGACTGCACGAAGAACGTGTGATGAATAAAAAGAAAGAGAAGATTGGTATATGTGTGGGACGATGACAATGTTTTTTTTCATCATCATTGTGAATTTAATATATGAAGAATCAATAAAAAATTCAAACATATATAAAAACCCCTACCTCGATTGTCCGTTCGAGGTGGGACGGGGAAGATGACGAAGTTTATGAGTGGTGACATCAACATTCATTGTTCCCAAAAGATGTTTCTCATTCGGGCTCAAGCGTTGTACTCATTCTATGATTCCATAATAAGCTCTTTCTTAGAGGGTGTTCTTCTTTGGAGAAGATGATCCTCCAAATGCTCTCCCCAATTCTTCCTTTGCCAACGCTTTCCCAAAAATCAAGAAAAAGTGGAGACAACTTATTAAATTAAGTTTATTAATTTAAAAAGTTAAGTTGTATTATTAAGTAAATTGAGGTCAGCACATTAACTAGGGGAATACCAATGGTTTCCTCCACATTAATTGGGAGTTTGAGTTGTCCCCACCACCAAGCATTCCAAATGGTGGTTTCAAATAAAATAAATAAAAAGTTATTTTTTTTCTCCCATGAAAATCGGAAAAACTAACTTCCACCCTAGACCTTATGTGCTCGAGGTGAAGTTCTCCTTAATAAAATAACGGTGTTGAAAGTTTAACGGTGTCATTATATTTCAATCCTGAGTACCGGTTCAAATGATTTAATACACCACTCTCACTTTTACTGAACGTACCTGAAATTTATTTTAAAATTAATAACAGTCACCCTCGACCCGCACCGGTCGAGGTTATGCTCTGCCCAAGTGAAACACGCACCAAATAACTCAATGGTACTCTTGGATTTCCAATCTGAGTTATCATTTAATAGTTATGGATTTTACAATAAAATAATTGTCACTTAATTATTTTTTTAACGGCCAAAAACTATCTTTCACGGGTGGCCCGTGCTGGAAAAAGATATTATCTACTTAAATAAATCATGCCATGATGAATTCATCGGTGGTATCAGATTATCAATCTGAGGTACCATTTATGAGTTGTAATAATTTGAAAAATTAAATAATTTATCTAATTTTTTTTAAAGTTATTCCATTTTTTTGTTTTCTCACAGGAGGCCCACACCGACTAAACTTAAGTCCCGCCTAGGGTAAACCCTCCATCCTGAATGCAACAGTACCCTAGGATTTTTTATCTTTGTTACAGTTTAAGAGTTATTCCACTTTTTCAAGAAAACTACTTACATGCGCCAATTAAAACTCAACCAAACTTCGATGAATCATTACGGGCACTCCAGGTCTTGAAATCATGCGCCGTCAGATTTTGCCGTCTCAAAATAATTCCATATAATTAAAATAATTCTAAATAATTTCCAGGACATTACATTCTCCCCGCCTTAGGGATTTACGTCCCCGAAATCCACATCAAAGGAAAAAAAATCAAAACTGGGTACTGAGCATGAATCTGAGCCTCCCACTCCCATGTGTTCTTCTAGAGCTTCATGTGATGCCAATGTACAGGTTCCAAAGGTATCGATTGCCCACGAAGGACTCTCTCTTGTCGATCCTCAATCACCACTAGAACCTCCGTAAATGACACACCATCTTATAAGTCCAACTCGATGTGGTCGATGATGTGAGATGGGTTGTGAACGTATCCCTTTAGCTGGGATATGTGGAAGGAGTCGTGCACCCTCTCAAATTGTTGTAGAAGAACCAAGCGATATTCCACCTCACCTAACCTCTGATAGATCAGAAAAGTACCGATATACCTCAGTGATATCATTCCCCCTTAGCCAAATCTCAACAAACCTCATCAAGGTGATACCCGTAGGAAGACATAATCTCCCTCATCCTGTCAGTATATGAATTCATTCGACTCTGAAAAGTTTTCACTTGCTGACAAGTGGGGCATCGTGATAAAAAAATTTCCACTGCATTCTTCATCTCTAGCCACCAGTATTGACGCAAAAGGTCCTAGTCATTCATCACCACAACAGGATGTACCTTTAGAGGGGACATATAGAACTCTATAAACACCTCCTTTTATAGCGCTATTGGTACCATGGTACGTCCTCTGAAGAGGACGACGTGCTCCCCACCTTCAGAAAATCAACAAGGTGTCTGCCATGAGGATATCTGAGCATTTCAAGCCTCACAGTCTTTGTCCCCACACTACACCTCCCTAACATGATGAAGTAGTATAGGAGTGACTGTTAGAGACTGGAGAAATGTTTCTCCATCTCAATCCACAAAGGATATCTATAAAGTGGCTAGAAGATCTATTGTCTCACTCAGCAGCTGCAGGCCAGAAATCCTGCTGAGTACATCTGCTACCATGTTCTCCTTCCTAGGAGTATAGACTATCTCAAATTCATAGTCCTAGAAGAACTCTATCCACTCTTGATGGAAACTAAAAAATAAAAACATATGCTACACTGAGGGTGAGGCTAGCTGACTCACGAGTGATCAGCTGCACCCTCCTATAAATTAGTTTATCATGTGCTGCCTGGGATTCCTTTTTCACTGACCAAGGAAAACCTCATCACAGAATTGTACATAAAAAACAATAATTTTCCCTAATATAGTCAATCGAAGTATGAATTGTGGATGTGTATTCATACCTAATCTATCATCGTAAGGCCTCAATGCTGCCACCAAGAGGTTCCAACTGAGACTCTCACCTCAAGGTTCAGATCACACCATCAGCCTAAGTGTGATTATCGAGTCTCCAAACAAAGGTATCTTCATATGTGAGGGTCAGGTCAACGGTTTAACCAGAAACTCTATGTCTTGGACAAGATTCTTGGATGGAAGGAATGATTGGTACCGATGTTTATTGATACGAAAGAAAGATATTAGACACATACCATACCTTGAATCATTACTAGAGCCCTTGGGTCGCACTCCTTGACCACATGCAACTACCCTCTTACCATGTCCTATAGCTCCCTGAGCCTGGTGGGGTCCACAATGCGGGGTGGTTGTAACATGTCGAAATGTACACCACCTCATGCTGCTCCCCTACCTCTGCTTCCACATCTGCAATCCTATAGATTCTTCTGTCCCTAATAGTTATTCTTCTCGAAACATTTTTACATCCCCAAGTCTCTATGACTGGTGCAAGTTTCATGTTTTCCCACTACTAACATTCACTGGCTGCATCCGCTCAGCTAAAGAATATTCAACCACAAAGGTTATCTTTAGAACCCTAACATAAGTAGGAATGTATAAAGGAATTGTACTAGCATGGATGTACCTAAAGACACCTCATTCAAATGTCCGAGTTATGAAGCACTGATCATATTGTATTCATCAATTATGAAGAATGATCAGTATGCCTGGATAAATACTCGGCTACCGTCATGCCATCCTACCGAATCTAGAGAAGCTCTAGAGAACACTCATCCACCTCTTGAAGCTATTACTTAGATGCCTATGATTTGGGCTCACCTCGGAACCTGAGGGGTATCTGATTTTGAATCATGCGTAAGGTACTAAGCCTATTTATGTCCTTTACCAGTACCGCCAGTTGTAACTGCTGACCAATGCGTAGTGATATAGCTGTCACACTACCTGAAGGTACTATCTCGGGTAATGGTCTAGGTACAGAAGCCTCATCACTATGCATACCATCATCATGGTCAGTCACTGAAAAAGTCTAGTAGCTATGATCTTCAGATTCTCTATTGGTGTCTGAACTAGGTGGAAAACTCTAGCAACCACCTCCAGCCAGCCCTCAGCCGCATGTGAATCTATCTCGCCTCGAAACCTTGGAGGCCTCTACCGCTGGAACTCCTTCAATGCACTCAGTCAGTGTGCATCGTCTTCCAGTGTGGTTGGTGGTGACTATTTCCCAATGACTGGCGGTGGTGCTGGTACACCACCCAAAGGTTCCAACATAGTTAGAGGGCCCTGCATCGGAGCCTCATCGTTCGATGGGCCATCATCATGTACTCTCTCAGGAATATTAGCTAGTTGTCTATGCAGTAGCATCCTGATAAGGAACAGGTGTTCCATGGTCATTATGTTATACCTAGTTAGCTGACTCAAAGAAAACACAAGAAGAATTTTCAAAACATACACGCAATCAGTGTTTTCGTGAACTGAGTCAAAAATCAAAAGCCATGGCCCTGGTATATGGATATGTCGGCCGTCGTACCAATAATGGATACCCTAAACTGATAACCACACTCACTACACTAAACTCTCTTACCGTTAAAAATAACAGAGTCTTATGTTCTACATTAGAACTGACTCCTATGATACCAATTTTTCACAACCCATCCCACGGGGCCCGTGTCGTGACTACCCCAAGCCCGCCTTCCATAGGCCAGGGGCTGGTGACAAGCTCCGAAAGGCGTATTCCCCAAAACGAGGAAGGCATTTCCTTTATAACCTGTAAACACATGCAACCAAGCACACAATGAGATACGAACACAAGTAAACTGCATAGTAAAAAAGAGTGTGTACAGTAAGAAAAAGGGGCTAGAATACAAGCCCAACTGTAAAGTAAAATAAAAATGAGAAGTACAAGTAAACTGAAATAGATTATGTGAACACTCTCCCAGGATGCCACCTAAAGGGTAGGTAAAACACTAGAATGGTCGTCTATGTGGTATTCTTCATTGAATGTCCACCTCAAAGATACCTGCAGTCCTGGTACTCTCATCCTCAATCAGGGTTTTCCATCGTCTGCACCAAACACTACAAGGTGTTGGGATAGCCCATGCAGAGGTGAGTATAACGATACTCAATAGGGACCTCGAGACCCTCTAAGGACTTATGAAATCCACAAAGGATAAACCAAAAGGCATGTAAACATCTGACATCCCTACTTAGGTATATGCCTGTACATATACCCAAGATATCACGTATACCCATCTCATTCATGAGGAAACACAAGGTCAAACTCAAAATCCCAAAGCTCAACTGTTACACAAATGAATGGATACGACGAAGGTAACACCACAAAGGTGAGTACCACAAAGGTGAAACCACATAGAAGAATACCACAAATGTTTCACCATTAAGAAATGTACCACACAGGTATTCCACAAAGAAGAATACCACAACGGTTTTACCACGAAGGAATGTAGCACACAGGTATGCCACATAGAAGAATAACACAATGGTATCACCACGAAGGTAAGTACCACACAGGTACGCCACACAGAAGAATACCAGCAAGGTATCACCATGAAGGAATATACCACATAGTTATGCCACACAGAATAATACCACAAAGGTATCACCACGAAGGTAAGTACCACATAGGTATGCCACATTGGAGAATACCACAAAGGTATCACCACGAATGTAAATAACACACAGGTACGCCAAATAAAAGAATACAATCGTGGTATCCCCAAGAAGGAAAGTACGAAATAGGTATTCCACATAGAAGAATACCACAAAGGTATCACCAAGATGGTATGTACCACAGAGGTATGCCACATAGAAGAATACCACCAAGGGATCACCATGAAGGAAAGTACCACACAGGTACACCACAGAGAAAAATACCACAAAGGTATCACCATGAAGGTAAGGTTTCAGCTCACACCAGGTATAACTAACGTACATTATTATAGATGATTAGATGTAACTACTAAATCATCTTACTCTGTTAAGAGGCAGACCCACAAAGGATTCTAAATCATCAAACCCACATAGGATTCTAAAATATCAGACCAACACAGGATCCTAAATCATCAGACCCACATAGGATCCTAGTATATCATCAGACCCATATAGGATCCTAGTACAGCAGACCCACATAGGATCCTAGTGTATTCCCAAAGGGATTACTAGAGTGGATACAAGTGAGACTCCCGAACACAAACCCACAAAGGATCCCAAATCATAGACCCGCATAAGATCCCTTTCTCATGTTACAGCCAGCTACAGGGTTCCCGCACTATGCTCGCTTGATTCTGGGAGAGATTGCTTCTCAATCCATAGGTCGAATACTCCAACTTCAATAAAGTCCCACGAAGAATTATCCCAATGGATCGCAATGTAAAAGGGGTATCAACACAATAAATGGTGTGTCAATCGGATGCCCGGTCTGTAAGTTATTAGCCTTTTAGTCCCAAGGGCCTAGTTGGATTCGTGTTCAATCCAACCTGGCCATACCCCAACATTATCGAAAACCTATGTGGGGTATACCAAATGGACCGTCTCGATCCAAGGTTTTCAGTGCCACAAGTGGTTAGTCATTTAGACACCGTATGAGGGAGATATATCGAATACAATATCCCACAATAATAATTATAATATTATTGGGTGTTTCATGAACCCGAGCCATGAACCAGAATTTAGTATTCAACATTTGAATTAAATTGACTTAATTAATGACAGGATCACGTCTCCATATATGGTATGTCAATCGGACACCACACACATGATTTATGGATTGTCGAATATTTAATAATAATAATATATTATTATTTGAGTGTTTCTGGTACCCAATCCAAAAACCTTAAAAGACATCCAATATTGGACTCATAATATCAATCTCAAAGTTGGGGTCAAACTACTATTGATGGTTCGGGAAACCGAGGTCGTACAGATAAGTTTCAGACAAATTATGATTTTACAACCAAAAATAATAATAACATTATTTATATTATTTATATTATATTATTATTTTCCTTATAACCCATCTCAATTGAGATTCACACACAAGGGTTGTGCCTCCCCCTTATTCCAACGATTTTCTTTTTAATTTCATTAGATTTTAAATTCATTTCTTTTCAACTATTCCTCTCTCTAATTAACTATTCTTTCCCCACAATTCTCACACACTGTTCTTGCAAGAAATCAAGCCCAAATCATCTCCTGTAACTCTAACCCCTGGCTTCCTCCACACGTCTAGAACCATCGCCGCACCACCTATCTCACCCGGAGCTACGCCCCAAGGACACGCCAAAATTGAACCACCACGTTTCCCCTTCTATGGCCCACTGCATCTTCGTTATAAACCCAAAAAATAAAATTATCACATATTCGCGATCCTCGAGTTGAGGGCTCCACGTCCATATGTTGTGCTCAATAGAATATTGTGTTTCCAGCACCAATAAATATTTGACCGCCTCCTTTCCCGAGCCATTGCGGCTTCGTTCCAAGCCTGAAAAATTAAACGATCACATATTTGTGATCCTTTCTTAGAGGGACTTGCGTCTATATATAGAACTCAGCAAAACTCTGTGTTTCCATCACAAATAAAAATTAATCGTTGAAGAACGCACGAAGAACGCGCAAAGAATAAAAAGAAATAGGATAATGGTTAATGTGTGGGATGATGACCATGTTTTTTTCCATCATCATCGTGAATTTAGTATATAAAGAATAAATAAAAAAATTAAAACATATATAAAAACACCTTCCTTGCTTGTTTGTTGGAGGTGGCCTGAGGAAGAAGACGAAGTCGATGAGATGGGGATGTCGACATTCGTTACTCCCACAAGATATTTCCAATCTAGGATCATGAGTCATCCTCATTCTCCAATTCTTAAGTATTCCCTCCATTGTATAGTATTCTTCATTGGAGAAGATTGTCATCCAAAAGAGCTCCCAAATCTCCTTTTTCCAACTCTTTCCCCATACTCAAGAATAAATGAGCCAATATAATACGTTAAGTTTATTAATTTAATAAGTTAAGTTGGATCATTAAGTAAATTGAGGTGGGAACATAAACTAGTTAAATTCTAAGGGTTTCCACCACATTAATTGGGATTTCGAGTGGTCCCCACCGCTAAGCATTCAAAATATTTATTTCCAATAAAATAAATAAATAGTTATTTATTTTATTTTTTTCTTCTCCCATGAAAATTCAAAAAACTAAATTGCTCCCTCAAAATTTTAAAATCAAGGTGAAGGTCTCCTTAAGTGAATATCAGAACAACAGGTTCAACGGTGTCCTCGGATTTCAATTTCGAGAATTGGTTCAAAAGTTACAAAACGCCACTCACGCGTTTACTGAACGTACCCGAAAAAAAGTTCAGAAAATTAATAACAGTCACTGTCGACCCGCGCCAGTCGAGGTTAGGCTCTTCCAAAGTGAAACATGCCCCAAAAAACTCAATGGTACTCTTGGATTTTCAGTATGAGTTACCATTTAAAAGTTATATATTTTACAACAAAATAATTGTCACTTAATTATTTTCTTTACTGCAAAAAATCTAACTTTCACTTGTGGTCCGTGCCGGCCAAATTTAGTATCTACATTAATAAATCATGCCCTCACGAGTTCAGTGGTGGTCTCATATTATCAATCTGAGACACCTTTTGTGAGTTATAATCATTTAAAAAATAAAAAAATTTATCTAATTATTTTATTTATGGTTATGTCATTTTTGGGTTTTCCCACATGACGCCTGCGCCGACTAAACATAAGTCATGCCAATGGTAAATTACCATTTTAAATGCAATGGTGCCATTGGATTTATGATTCGAGTTACCATTTAATAGTTATTTCACTTTTTTTAGTGAAACTGCTTACGCACGCTAATTAAAACTCAACCAAACGTTGATGGATCATTCCGGTCAATTCATGCCTCAGAATCCCGCGCTGTCAAATTTTGTGGTCTGACAATAATTTTATATAGTTAAAAAAAATTATGCATAATTTCTAGGATATTACAAAACCATTGAATATACATT
Organism: Viscum album; assembly: GCA_963277665.1. Lineage (NCBI taxonomy): Eukaryota > Viridiplantae > Streptophyta > Magnoliopsida > Santalales > Viscaceae > Viscum > Viscum album. The sequence continues at coordinate 2,101,892,563 of OY728145.1, read as the reverse complement.
GTGATAATAGAGTTCAATTGAACTTTATAAGAATCTAGTAAAACATGCAAGATCAAAAAACATTGATATAAAATATCATATTATAAACAAGAAAGTTACTTCAAGAGATTTTTTGATAGAATACATTTCAATAATGTATCATATTGCTAATATCTTTAAAAAACTTGAAATTATTTTTTGTGGAATTGAGGCTGAAACATCATGTTCATCCTCTTCCCATGTCTTCCAAAACTTCAAAAGAAATACCCCCACATTTATTTCTATTATATGGACAGAGGGGGAGAGAAGGTAACAACGATGTACTTTTTAAGAAATGTTTACTTGCGTTTCTTAAATTAATATTAAGTTGTTGTTATCATAGAAAGGGGGAGAGAAAAATTAAAGTGATAGAAAAAGATATATAGGGGGATTTTATCTTTACACGGATGAAAAAATTTCTTTCCACTGAGGGATGTAATTTCCTAAAACACATTAATTTACCTTGTAATGTGGTGTCAAGACTATATCTTTTGATAATGACTATATTGTGATAAATGTAAAAAAACATGAATTTCTTACAGAAGAAGATTTGTGAAAAATTACAAGAGTTGGAAAAGTTGTTAATATGGGTTGCCAACAAATATATAGGGGTAGATTGAAGAACCTTTGTGGTATTTTTTTAACAAATGTTTTTTATTTTTGATAACTAAACTTTTTGTAGAAGAATTTTTTTATCCAAGAATCTCATTCTGTCCATCATAGTGGCCTTTTTTATGAAATTTGAAATTTGTTGAAAGAATCGGATCCATCTTCATTATATTCAGATCATCATATCCAAAGGTATCAAAGGCATAAATTGTTTCTTGCTGTATATTTTCCTTTTTTATAATCAGATAAAGAAATAAGTTTCTATGTGAAGAAGTTGTATTTTTTCAGAAGAGAATTGAAAGCATATTGTGAATTCATACGTTAGAATATTTTAATTATTTATAAAACAAGTCAAAAAATATTTTACATCATAAAGTTCTAAAAAATCTTGAAAACATTAAAGATAAAATCTTTGGAAGAAAAGTTGGAGAGGTTTTATGATGTTCAAAGTTTCACTATAGAGATTCCATCATAAAGGGATATGTATCGTATTGGTAATTCCACCATAATTAGAATTTGATCAAATTCACTATGAAATAGGCAGGATTTGGATTCACTGAGAATATAAGATAATTGGATTCACTAATAAAGATACAGAATTCATATTCATTGAGTAAGAAACAGAATTCATATTCAATGAGAAAGAAATAGAAATAAGACTCACATAGATAGAAATATAATTTTGAATCACTAAGAAATAAATATAAATCAAATTCACTCAGAGAGAAACATAAATAGTATTGATATAATTATTAAGAAGACTCAAAAAGAAAAATATGGATTTTTTGTGAAGAAATGATGAGGTCAAAATTGATATTCAATTTTTCATAAATCACAATGAAAATTAAGGAGGTTTTAAGAAGTCAATGTTGGTGTTTAAAAGTGATATATTTTTTGAGAATTTTAGATTTGGGGAAGTAGGGAATGTTTTCATGTTTCCTGCTTTTTTTTCTGAGTCTCCTATAAATACCTTCTTAGACCACTCATTCAATATAGAAAATTCATGCAGGTAGAAAAGGTGGAGATCTGGTAGAAATAAATGAAAGTAATTTCGATCTAGAGATATTGTAAAGAGGATTAGACAGCTGAATGTTTGTTAACCAGTTTGAGAAAATTGAATTTAGTCAATTAGGTTGAGTCAATTGGAAGGAAGAAGGTCATATAAAGAATTTTATTAGAGTTTCTATTTTGAATATTGATAATGTGTTCATCATATTGATTGCATCATATAGAGAGAATCTTATATAGATTGGTTTTGTTGAGAAAATAGTATCTAAACTCATTGTAATGAGAGAATCAGATCCAGACAGATTGTATTGAAATAATCAGATTAGGGCACAACAAATTGAGAAAATCATATCCATCCAAATCAGACCGAGGATTCAGACTATGTAATTATGAAGTAGTTTAAACAACATATTTATTCCTTTTTGGGTTAAATTATTTTATTAGAAAAAATAATAAACTGACGATAGTCATTATAATATTTTTTATTAGGATATATAAGGTGTCTAATAGGAGTTGTCACAAGTTGTATTCACTTCTTCATATTAGTGGATTTCCATAGACCCACAGTAGCGGCTATGAAAAAGATGTAAGTTCCCACACTAAGTAATAACCTTGTAAATATTGTGTGATTTACTTGATTTAATATTATTTAATGAATGAGTATTTACTAAAAGTTGATATGTAAGTAAAACATATTAGGTTTTATTAGTTCAGTTTCTAAAATTTATGAAACTTATAAAAAGTGAATAACTGATTCAACCCCCCCCCCACCCCCAATTGTTATTTGATCTGTCATAACATTATTTATAGTTTCAATATATTCTAGAAGAACCTCTTATATTATGACTTGTTACTTCTTTCGGAAAATGAGTATATATAGAGTCATTTCATGAAGTATTTCTGACCAGATATCTAGAATTAGGTAATTTATTTTTATTTTATTTTTATATTAAAAGGTGATGTTAATGAAAGAGGTTATAGATATGATATTATTTAGTACTTGATAATCATGATATGAGAGTCACATGTATTTTCTAAGGGGTATATTATTGGCTGGTTATCTATTTTCTTGCCACAAGAAGTTGTTTAAGTGTGTAGGGAGAAGTTTTTATTTTTCTTCATCTTATTGCAAAACTGGTATCAGTTCATAGAAAACTTCTTGCAGTTCATTTGTATATTTTATTTCACTTAAACAGTTTACACACATAAATAGTGAGAGTGTCAAACACTCCTCCGTAGTGAGCATTTGGTTGGTGGCTTGATCTGGGCCCAACCATTGTAGTAGTTTCAGTAGTGGAAGGTTATGTGAATCTTATTTTATGATTAGTAGATAGGGTATAGGGGTGGGCTTTTGGTAACCCCGTAATATCCCATACCCTTAGGGATAATAGGAATGGTAGATCCTGATATGGAATACTATCAATCATGATGATATAAGTGGTATAATATAAATTTTTTCTACTTGGGATAATAACTCATTTATTCTAGGATATACATATTATTTTATTTCACCCTCTCATGTATATTTTTTGAGACATGAGGTAGAGAGGCTCGTAGTTCTTTTAGCATTGACTACACCAATTATTGGTCGAGCTAGCTTGTGGGATGTATATAGAAACTATGAATTAGTGATAGGGAAGCACCTAACATGGATAAATTTACTATATTTATATATAGGACTATGTGATATTTTTTATGGTATGTATTTTTAAAATTATGTGAATGCAATCATGTATTATTTTATTATATCCATAATATTTTACAATGATGATGGCAACCCAGAAGTGTTTATTAGTAAGAGATATCCATGGATTGATTGAATCTCTGTTTATTTTTCCCTAATTGATGGATGTGTTGATGTGGAGTAAATAAAATGGTCATCTAGTAGATTTTCCTAAGGTTGTTAATGATTAAATTGATGAATTTCATGAAGAGGTTGTGATGTTACCCAGTCGACGAGAGATTCATTTTCTGAGAGACCTACAACTAGGTGTTTCTCTAATATTATTGTCTTCATATCGGATGACTTCTTATGAGTTGTGGTAGTTTCACATTTGGATTGATTATCTCTTATAGATATGATATATTTGGGAAATCATGTCAGATTAAGGATATATTGTTCTATTTGTGAAAAAGATAGATGGAATTTAGAGGTTGTGTGTTGATTGTTATTATTTTAATCAAGTAAGGAGGATGAATTGTAATATCTTACTATGTATCGGTAACCTAATAGATTAGTTGAAGGGATATAGATGGTTTCCATTGATCTACCGATGGTCTTGAAATCATCATATGCGTATAAAGGATGAAGATATTTTGAATACTTCTTTTAGATGACATTATGGTTATTGTGAGTTCTTTGTGATTTCATTTAAAGTTAAAAATTTTCCATACATGTTAATGGGATTGATTAAATTTTTCTTCTTTGAGTTTTTGGAATGCTTCATGGTGGTATTTATCAAAGAAATCCCTATGTTATGTATGTTGGAGGAGGAGAACATAGAGAAGTTGTGAGCAGTCTTGAGATTTTTTCAGTTTCCTTATCTATCCACGATGCTATAAAAGATTGATTTATAGGACTTTAAACACCAATTATAGGGGAATTTCCCTTATCAACATGGATTAACCATACTTCCTTTGAATTAAAATGATATTTTTTCATGGGTATCCCCCAATAATGTTATAATGGTGTACGAATTATGTGGTCTTTCTAGTGATTATTAGAGGTTTATATTCAAAGTTTCCAATATTTTGAATAGTATAACATAATTGGATAGAACATATCATGTGTTTATATGGAATGAATTCTGTTAGGACACATTTATGTATTTTATAGGGAAGCTTCTTAGTGTTCTAGTTACATTTCTACTAGATAAGTGTTTTCATTTTATGTTTATAGTGACGCTTCACATCATTTTTTAGGTTCTCATCAGATGTAGGAATGAGAAGTTATCTCATATGGTTCTCATTTTTTCTATCCTTATAAATTTACTTATTAAATCAATATTACTTATATTCTTGTGGTAGTATTCCCCATGATGTTGTGGAATCATAATATTATCAGTAATCATTTTATGGCCTTTATGGATCACAAGAGATCAAAGTATGTCTGCTAATAGCATGAATTAAATTTGTGGCAGTGATTGGTTGATATGGTTATTATAGGTATACACCTTTATTTTTTTTTTTCACATGATGATGTGAATGTTTTGTCATATTCGTTGAGAAGAAAGTCACATGGTGGTACTATATTTGATTTTAGATACTCTTGAAGAGTAATATAAGAATTTTAAATGATGAACCTCGATAAAAGAAAATATTATGGAAGAGGTTATATTTCTCCTATGACTGTGCAGTTATTTATAGTGTATTATGTAGAGGAATTATACATTGGGTATCCTAATATAGACTATCGGTGTGATCATTTTGAACTGGTGATTCTCTTGGGGGTTTATCATTGAATTAACAATCTTAGGTGTTGTTATAAGGAAATATTTTCATTCAATTAGTAATGTGTGAGGTGGTTCCCCCTGAGATAAAAAATTCTCCATTAGCATTACATTCTGGTGAAACAAATAAGTGTCATTTTTTAGAGACCATATTTTATGGTCTATTTTGAATAAGTCATTTGTGTAGTTTTTTTCTCCATGTTTGGTATTCCCAATGGTAATGAATTATAATCGTGTTCTTGGTAGTTTTCTTCATCCACATTATGTTTCTAGTTAAAATTGGAGGATAATTTTATGGACTTCATAAATATTTTTCCCAGAGAACATAGAGTTTATTATGCTATATTTATGATTTTGGACCGTATGATGAAGTCAATTCACTTTTTAGTGATCAAGGAATCAAGAAATATAGGGTTTTGTCAAGACAGTAACAGAAGTATAAAGTGAGGAATCATGGTTTTCTGTATACCATCACACCTAATCACGATCCGCATTTTACCTCCATGTTATGGAGAGGACACTATCATTATTTGGGATCTTGGTTATTCCTTGGAACCACTATTCATCCATAGATTCCTGGTTCGATAGGGGAAACTATCCATACATTAGAGGACATGTTGAACATGTGAATTCTTGTTATTTGTGGATTATGGGTGAATCTCTAACCCTTAGTAGAGATAGACTAAAAAAATTGTTATCAATCCAGTATTAGTATATAACCTTTTGAATCATTGTATGGTTGATCATTTTATTCCCCATTATGTTGGAGTAAGGTTAAATAGTGAGATGTTTCTCAACATTAACTAGTACAGAGTATTATATATAGTGTTTAAGTGATCCAAAAGTGAATTAAAGAAGGACACGGTCATTATAATTACAATGATGATCTTATGAGGTGGCCTTTAAAGTTTTTCACCGGAGATCACCTATTCTTGAAGGTGTATCAACACTATGGGTAGAAAATGTTTGATCATGGGACTAAGACTTCTCCCATGATCCTTTGGCATTTTGAGGTGTTGGATCTTGTTGGAGATTTGGCATATTAGTTAGCACTACCCATATAGATGGTCTGGATTCATGAAATATTCCATGTATCAAAAAGTAGCAGATATATTCATGATGATTCTTATATAATTCACTAGGATGAGCTATATGTCCAACATAGTGTGGTCTTCAAGGAATGAAATATTTAGATTTATGACTGTCGGGAGAAGGTGTTGTGTGGTCATGTTATTCCATTTCTTCATGTCTTGTGGTGGCATGACGTCTTTGAATATGTCAATTCGTAACAATATTCATATATGTGTGCTCAATATCCCATGTTTCTTTTATTCATTGTTTGATCCTTGTTGAGTTGTTTTTTAAGGCCTTATATTAATATATGATATTTATTATCTTCCTTGAATGATTATGTTTCATAATTATGAACTTTTGTCCCTTGATGATTGCTTGTTGTCTTGTTATAGATAGATCCTTGAGAGTTATCATACAATGTAGATATTCATACACCACCCATCTTCATGTTGGATTGTTTTAAATTCTTGAGGATGAGAATTGTTTGAGAGGTATCTGATGTAATGTTATAGATTTCTAATGTTTCTTCACATACCTTCACACCAAGTCTTCTGCTATAAACACATATATTTAATAGAATAACATTGATTATAATTTTGTTTATTCATGAAACATATGCACAGATTTTATATTATTTTCCCAAATCACAATAATCTCACACTACCCAGAGAACCTTTTAGTTTAGTTATTTTGGGGCCAAACTACTTTATCAATTTTTTCCACATCACATATATACATTTATCCATAATATATCTTCTTTAGAATCCCTTATATACTTCCCACAAGTTATACATATCTTCATATCCGTGGGAAATGGAATAAAAGAAATGGGGGAGCTCAAATACTTGGTAAGGGAAATGTTTTCAACATATCATCAATGGTTATATCACAATATGAAGAGAAAACATGGTCATGCATGAAATTATGTATTAATGAGAATATTTAACACTAACCTTTTTTCATAAATCATGATATAAGGACATGTATTCTTCAATGTAAGAAACATATACTATTGAAAAAGTGTTTTGAATCATGATGCATTAAACATTAGTTAAAGATCATATTCATAGGAACATGATTATGACATAAGCATGTGGTATATACATAAGCATAGAAATCATATATGAATGATACCCACTAATACATTCATCACATAGTAGGGTTTTAAATATTAGATAAATACATTATTGAGCTCAATATAATTCTCAAGTATACCCTTAGGATTAGGGTAAAGCCTCTCATGTACCCAATTTTCTTGGGACAAGTCCACCCATGAACCCTTTTTCAAATGATAAATTCTCCATTGCACTCTTTTTATTGGGGAAAATAATCCAATTCACCCTTTATATTATGATAAATCCACCTATGTACCCTTTTGTTGGGATAAATCCTCACATGTATCCATTGGCTTTAGAAAAATTTCTTTCATGAAAACTTTTGATCACATGTATCATTACCAGGGCATTAAAGGGATATATACGATCTCACACACCATTCATCAATAAATTGGTGTGCCAATTTTAAAAAATAATTTTTCATATCATTAAGAACCAATGAATGAGAAAATGGGTCTCAAAACATTTCTAGAAGTTATTAATGAAACTAAACGTAAGAATGTAAACAGTTGATACCCTAAAATTCAATCACTAGAAAAATTATATCATAAGAATATTTATGGGGTAATTTATCTAATATAATTTCCATCAAGATAAATTTTATATATATAAAGAAGATAATTCCTATGAAATCATACAAGATTTTTTTGAAAATTCTAATATATTTGGTGTAAAATGTTATGGTCACATTAAAATATAATTTTTTTAAAGGATAAGAGATATCTTTTGAATAGATTTACTTTTATAAAGAGATTTTATTTTTAGATCCCTAAAACAATATACTGTTTTCAAAATTTTAATTTAAAAATATTTTATGAAATCTTATATTTTAAAAATAATATTCAATAATTGATCCTTTAAAATCACAAAAAGGTATCAAAAAATTAAAGTGAAATATTTTTGAAGAAATTAAATTTAAAAGAAATATTCAATAATATTAATTCACAATGGCATAATACTTATCAATATTAAAGGTGCATTAGATGATAAAAAAAGTATTTTAAAATGATAGAAACCGATTTAATATTTTGAAATAATTTTGTTGAAACTCCACATTATAAAATGAAGTAGTAAACATCCCTTTAAAATTTTCAGTGGAAAATAGGAAGGTCACATGAGATACGAGCAAATTGGGTTTCTAAATATTAAGGGTAACATTTGTAGGAATGAAAAAATAGTGACAAGGATGGGATACAGTCATCAAAGATGATGATAAATATTATCAACCAAGATATTTGTTCTTATAGGGATGAATCTCATTAAGTGACATTTTACCAAATGAGAAATATAAGATAAATTGTTATAGTGGATGAAACCAATTTCAATAAAAATAACTTCTAGAAGATGTCTTATAACTCTGGTAAAGTAATAGAGTTAACAGAAACTCCTATAAGTTTGGTCATTTTTTATCAAATCCTATATAATTAAATAAAAAGATATTTATATTCAAACCTTTTGAATTTCATAAATATGGTAAAACATAGTCATTATGAAGTAACAAAAACATATACAATAAATGATAGTGCATAATATAAAATAGGTCTCATCATTTTGAAAAGAGATAGACAATCTCTTACCTTAATTCTAGAATTCCAGTAAAGTGTATGAATCTCATTGATGAAATGAGATTTTCCATTGAAGGCTCATTAGAAATGAATGTATTTGGATAGTTCCTTATAAACTTTTTTTTGAAGGATAAGGAATAATATTAAAAATGTAATTATATTTTGTATTTCATTATGTGGAATATGAATTCTTTTAGTATACTTGAATGGGTAGTGAGATCCTCTTTTATATGTGGTGAATATTAAATTTTAATAATTATAACCACATAATATAAATAGAGTACATATTTCACAGGTCAATAAGATATAAATTTTAAAATATTGTATTATACATAATTTTTCCTAGAAACACCACAACCACTCAATTAGATGTATTATTAACATTTTAGGCCTTTTACTCCTTTCAATAACCCTTTTTACACTTTTTGAAATTTAGAAAGGTAACTAGTTTTTAATGAAGTAATTTTTTTAAAGTATAAAAATAAAATGGGAATTATTAAAAAAATTACATTTTAATTCTAAATAGGATATCTATTTAATTAGAAAAATGTTCTATGTGTTATAAAAATTTATTTTAATATTAGTTCATGTAATACTTCAAAACATGTTTTTATTAAAAGTTTGTTTTTATTTTTTATGTTTATTTATATGATAACATTATAATATTTTTTTATTTTCATGATATAAATAAGTTTATTATTAAACTAATAAAATCTTGGTAGCCTTCAATGTATTCCAAATACAGATTTTAGAACAATAGTATTTAAATTTAAAAAAAGGTTAAGCAATTCCTTTTATTAGAACTTTTTATTATATTATTAAACATGGGATTTCTAAATTAATATAGATATTAATAATTGTGTGGTTTTACTCCTTGAGAAGTCTATTATGATGATTTTTTTGGAAAATATTTAACTTACACTTCATGATATGGCCTAAAATAGTACAATTTTAGAAAACACAGTATGTTTCACTATTCACCTAATATGAATTAATCTTCAAATATATCAAAAAAACAACGTTAGGACCATATAGTAATGAGTGGTTGAAAAAAGAAGTTAATTGTTTAAAATTAAAATAATAATATTTCATGTTTCATTTTGGTTTTATGGTTCATGTGAAGAATGTTGTTGAATAAATAGTGTATTTAATGAAATATTTTCTAAAATCTTCTGGTGTTACATTCTTTACGTTAAATAAAGTGTATTCTTACAATGTCATTAAACACGTATTACATAAACTAACAATTTTTATTTATGATATAGACATGACTCATGATATAATTCCATTATAATAGGTTAATCATAACATTGAAAATTTCCCAACCATTTAAGATAAACATGCCCCATTATTAGGTATCATAAATCATATAATATAATATTTTTTTCTGAGAGATATCATATTTATTCATCAAGTAGTAGATTATCATCGGTTGGTTTTAAATATGAAATGTTTTTTTATATTTTGTTGATTATTATGGATTCTACATGGAGATTTCAAATACATTTCCAAAATCACATAAAAATAATATAAAGGGGTATAATAAGACATTTATGAGTCATATTCCATAAAATTCATCTTTGCATACAATTATAAGATATGTAATTCCTTAATAATATTTAATCACTTTTGTATTAATTTTATACTTATAGGAAAAATCCTAGATATAATAGAGTTACTAGAATTACAATTGAACAAAAATAACACTAATATGAAGTGGAGGAAAAATATCCATTATTTATCATGTTCTTATTTGTTATTAAAAACTATTTAATTCATCGTTATTTTTTAGGTTTTTAATTTTGCACATGGCTTTGGTAGATATTCATTTTTATTATTTCTATAAACCCTAGGATTAATGAACTTGTTTGTGTCATTCACATAATTTTACAAATGAATAATTTGATTGAGGTTCGTGAATTAATATGGTAATTCCATCTATCTATTTCATCAGTTGGTCCATTCATATCTATTCAAAATTCATGTGATCGATTAAATTCTCTTCCACAGTTGATGTACATACTTATTACCTAGATATAGCCCCCCATATTCTTCTTCCCACATTTTCTGCATGTAAAAATATATTCTTTTTGTTCCATGGGTTTTATCAATTTAATCTCCAAATAAATCAATTTTTATTTTATTTTCCCCTATACAATGAGAATAATGACAGTGTCTAGTTCCCATTTACACATTATCATCAAATGTAATAATCACATTATATCTTCCAAAATACTTTATATACAATTATATTTTAAGGCACAAAATTAAACCACTAAATATGTGATAAACATTACTTAAATTTTCAATGATAATACTATAGGTATACCCTTCAAGTAATATGATGTTTTCTTAAAAGTTACTAATAGATTTATATACCTTTTATTTTAATCAAATAATTATCTCTATTTTTGTATGCATGTGTTTGGGAAACTATTTATTGAAGAATTAATATTTATAATCTTCAAATTTCATGAAATAAATTTCATATTTTGATCCCATGTTCATTATTAGGGTCCAATATTGATTAGCTTCACCTTAAAAACAAAATATTTTTTAAAAAATTAATTCTTATGCTCTAAGATATATAAAAATGAAAATATATTTTCTACTGTATTGATCCATTGTAAAATAATTAGTGGATTAAGAGACCCACTGATAGACGATGGTCATTGGCACCTGAAAAGATCGATAGAAAAATTATTCTTTTATGGTGTGTTTTGGAGATCCATATTAGTTACATTGTGATTCGTATATTTGGATAGAATTTTTAGTAAGGATTGAATCAATTTGTTACCCAATTAGGTTTCTTTTTTGGATAATCTCTACAATTTCCTATACATGTAATTTTTTCTGGATGCATCCATGTTTCAAAAATTACTTTAAATAAGGGAATGTTATAAATGATAAATTATTAATTTTATAGAAATTATATTATTTACATAAACTAAATCACACATAAATGATATGGATTCCCTAACATATAACTATCAATATTTTAATCTAATTTATCCATGAATATCACAAATCTTTGATATCTAGATTAACTAGTTAGGTATTAAAATCATCTATAAATGTTCATAAATAGAATATAGAATAACCAAATCATATCCATTGAGTATGTAAAACATGTAGTTTAGTTAGGAAATTTTTTGAAATAGTAGGTTTTGATTGATTTAATACCCAACACACACTATTCATTTTTATTTCCCCTAGTAATATCTTCTTGAGAGCTTGAAACCACTTATAGTATCCATAAAGGAATTTAATTTCTTAGATAACTATATAATATCAACGTTACCAAAACATTGAGTTGTTATACAATAAATTTAAATATACCTATGGTTTTTTCAAAATGTCAATTATCCAAATCCCTAGAAACAACTAAAATAATATTCATAAATAAATACATAGTATTTTTATACTAACTTAGGTTCCTTAAACCCACACTCATGAGTCTAGTGAAAAAAACACACACTTTAACAAATTAACTATGATACTAGGTGGGATTACCTAAACATAACTTGTAGAAATTTATTTTTATTTTTACATCTAAAAAATTATTCGACACCACTCTAAGATAATTTTGGTTTAGTGGCTTTGAGGAATATCTACATAAGCAATTTATTTTAGAACACATGTGAAAAAAATTTTATAATGTAACTCTTCTTGTATCTCTTCAATATTTTCCATATATTATATTTATGATCATATCCTGGTGAAGGTAATCATAAGAAATGAATGATATACATTCACAATATGGGAAAATGTATCAACATTTCATCAAGGGTTTGATCATAATAAAATGAGAAGATATGGGTAAGGGAGAAATTTATTATAAAGGAAAACATGGAATAATAGAAGTTATCTATAAATCATGATTAAATCAAATCTACTGTTATATGAAAAAAAATCTACCCTAGAAAAATTTTGAGAATCCATGAGTAATTAAATATGATTCTTGGTTCATTATCATATGCACAAGATAATGAAATAATACTATGGGATAAACATAAGTTTAGAATTCATATGTCAAGGCTATCCAAACAGATATTCATCACATAGTTAACATGGGATAATCATCCATATACCATCTTGGGATTGGGATAATCCTCTATTGTACCCTTTTTCTTTGGATAAAACATCTCATATTCACTTTTGGTTGAGGAGAAATCCTCCCATGTACACTATTTGGCGGTTATATCCCCTCGTGTACCCTTGGTCTTGGGATAATTCCACATGAGTACCCTTTGACTAGGGATAATAATCTCATTTATCCTTGGGATTGGGATAAATCCTCCCATTTACCTTTTTGATATCATGAGCTGAAAACATTAATAAATCATTAAAATTATATATAGGAACTCACACATTATTCATTTATACATATGTGTGCCACTGGAAAAAAAATCATTCACTACATCGTTAAAAACCCAATGAATGAAATATTTATTTCATAACATCTCTATATTATATCACCAAAACAGACCTCAAGAATGTGAACAGTTGATACCAATAATTCTATAACCCAAAAGATAATATATTAAAAATATTTTCAGGATGATCCATCCAATATTATTTCCCTAAAAAATAAATCCTTTAGATATAAATTTTATAATAATGGTGAAATCATAAAATAGAACTTAGAAAACTATTTTATCATTAGAATAAAATAAGTAATAATGGTCACATTTAAAATTCATATAAGAAAAGGTAATGTGAATTTTTTTTTAAGAAATTAATTTTAAAAGGAACCTTCAATATGGGTTCATCGAAAACGATATAAAGGTTTCAGAAAGGTAATGTGATTTTGTAAAAAAGTATACTTTTTAAAAATATTATTCAATAATAGAGCCTTGAATGTAATATTGAGGTTTTAAAAAGTTAAATAAAAACATTAAATTTTAAGTAGAATAATTAATAATTAAGGACTGAAATAAAATAAGGGTTATAAATTTGTAACATATAGTGGAAGATATAAAATTTTATTTTGAATGGATAGAAAACCACTTTAGTATTTTATAATACCTTTGTAGAAAACCCACATAAAAAATGGGTATTAAAACATCCCTTCTAGATGTGGTAATATAAAATAGTAATTTCAAATGAGAAAAACCAAAAATTTTGTTTCAAAATTATAATGGTGTAAGTTTTTGGGAAAATTAAAATATAGAAAATTAATTTATTCCATCCTTAAATAGGAAAATAATTATTCTCAACAATGATATTCCTTTTTGTGGGGATGAAAATCATTAGGTGGGAATATTAGAATCAAAAGTGTAAATTTCAATAGAGAGAGATAGTGTACCAAAAAATAAATATTATGGTGGAAGAAAAAAACATTTCAACAAAAAAAATCAATAATATACATTATAACTCAACATAGGGAGTTGATTTAATAATAACCCCTATAAATTAGTTATCTTTTTAAGATAATTCCATTTAAAGAAACAAATTATATGGCTCTTTAAACCAAAAAAAATTCCTCAATATAGAAAATACCATTAATTATTAAATAATCACACCATATAAAATAAATTATGATGTTTAATGTGACTCTTATCTCATGTATCTAAAAATTAAATAAATAAACTCTTATCTTAATTACATACCTTCACAAAAGTTCATGAACCTCATGAGGATTTGGAATTTCCCTTTGATATCTACTTATAAAAGGAGTTATTTCTCTAAATACTTTTGAATATAGGATCAAGAAAAAGGAATAGGAATATAAGGGAAATACAATTTGTATAGTTTTAGATGGAAGAAAAATTTATTGGGGTGTTCTTGAAGGGGTGTTGAGTGGCCACTTTTATAAGTGGTTAGTATGACATTTATTTAATTATAAACAATTAATATAAATAGAGAAAATGCTTCAAATTTCAAGAATACAAAAAAATGGACATTTTTAAATTGGAGATATTATCTGGTCGAGAATAACCCCAACTACTCAATTGGAAATATTTTTTTAACATATTAGGTCTCTTACTCCTTTGGTTAATCCTTTTTACTTGTTTTGTTTTTTACTACAGTTACTAGTTTTTAACTAAGTAATTCATTTTTTATGAAAAAAATAAAATACCTATTATTTAATAATATGTAACTACTAAATTTAAATGATAAATCCATTTTTTAGGAAAAAATTATATGTGTATAAAAATTAAATTTAACATTAGTGCATGTAATGTGTAAAAACCTATTTTTATAAAAAGTGTATTATTAGTCTTAAAATTTATGTGTATGATACAATTATCAATGTATATAATTTTCATGATATAAATTGGATTATTATTTAAAAAATATATTTTTTGTGTCTTTTAAAACAATCTCAAACCTAATTTTACAAAATAAATATTCAATTAAAAGAAGAGACAAATTTATTATCTTATAGAAAAATATTACATAATTTATTAAATATTTGAACTCTAAATTCATAATTATATTTTTAAATGTATATATTAACTCATTAATTCAACTTTATCTAAAAATTATTATATGTTTTGAGATACAATAACTTATTTATATTGTTAAAAATATTATGATTTTAGTAGAAACTATATTTTTCACTATTCATCTAAAAATCTATTATTTTAGAAAATAAATATAAAATCACCTTAGGATAATTTGTTTATGTGTAATTAATTAATAATTTTTAATTTATAAACTTTAAATATATGAAATTTTAAATTCATATTTTAAATGATGATTTAAAATATAAAGGACAACTCTTTTTTGAAAAATTATTTTTTAAACCTCAAGTGTTCTTAATATATTTAAATTTAAATTTATGATTTAAAAAATGTAAATATATTTTTTAATACTTTTTAATCTTATATATTATCATAATAATCCTATAAATTTGGTCTATTTCATTTATTAACACTTTAAATATTCATTTGAGAAAACAAAATATTTTTTAAAATACTAAACCATATTAATTAGTTATCTTCTAAATATAAGGCATTTTATTCTATGACTATATTTTTATTTTATTATTGTTTTTATTCATATTATAATTTAATAATAATTTTCATCTAATATATCTCAGATCATTTTAGATCCGTATTTCATGTGAAGTAAACTAATAAAGAAAGTATTTACTAAAATAAAATATTCCAAAATCTCAGCTTGTTACATTTAAAACCGTCCCTTGCAATTTTTTGAGGCATAAGGATATGGAAGGGTGCCTAGATATTTTTACTTCTAAATATAAAATTTTATAAATGAATTATTTTTACAAACATTCCTTTAACCTTTTGAAAACCCCCTAGTATAAAAGGGTAGTAATTATGTTTTCTTACCTATATAAAGGTTAGGATAGTTTTTCATAGGTCACATAACTATTGATAAATGTTTTGTGGGGGTACTTGAGAGTTTATTAACCACATGTAAGTTTCATATCCTTAATCATGGAAGGGTAAATTACTAATCTCGGGACTTGTATAAGTGTCATCCAAGGTTTTTGTATCATGGGTAAATGTAGTCTATTTATTTGGTATATGTAGCTGAAAATTCCTTAAGCATATATGAGGGTCCATTTATAGTTTCTAATACTTGTATAAGGGTAAGAAACCACATAAGGGTAAATCCATGTAACTATTAGGTATTACATAAGTCTTATGGAGAAGTATCATTTTTTCTTAAAAAAATTAAAATTTCATTTCCTTTCAACATGGAAAGAATTTTCAATGTAATTAATGGAAATATATTTGAAAATTTGTGGGATTTTAATATGTTAAAATATTTTAATGAGATAATTTGACTCTATTTAATGTGAATTTAAAAGTGTATTCATGTGAATAATTAAATAGAGACATAAATTAATATAAAGTTAAAATATTTGTTGTGGTGTTTTTTGAAATATATTAAGAGCTCTTCATTTAAAAAAAAAGATATTCTTCCTTACCTCTTCCACATTTTCTTATTTACTCATGTATTAGTTGATCAGAAGCTCGTTGTTCATTTTTTGGAGTCCTATACAAATTATATGAGACTTCACCTACGTTTTCTTATCTTGCGTGCAACACTTATCTCCCCCTTGTTCGTTTTGTGGTATTCTTTAGTCTTCATGTAGTAGGTTGGGGATCTGTTTATATGTCCTTTAATTTAGGCATGATGTGTGAAATTACAAAAAAATAATTTTCTTTATCTAATTAGATAGATTTAACCACAATCAAATAATAATTTAGAAAATGAATTACATGAACAATATTGTTAAATATGCTATAAAACGATAGGGTAGATGATTTATATGTAATTACATACAACAAATTTCATAAATATTATTATTTATAAAATTAAATTCAAAATAATATATCATGTTAAAGAATAATATTATTATTCAAGAATAAAAATGTTACTATGATTTATTTAAATAATCATGATTGTACCACCTAAAATATATATATATACATGATTACCATAATATAATTCAATTTGAATGGTTGTTTACACCACACGCAGCACTGAAAATAAAAGGAACAACGATATATTTTAATAAAAAAATAAATATTAATTTTTACCTCTAAAATTTATCCTTTAAATTATCATGATGATTATGATTAACTAATTTGTGAAATATTTTATGAAATAAAATAATAACTACTTTCAATATGAATACAATTAAACTAATATATCTAAAACAAATAATAAAATAATTATAAGATTAACAATATTTTTTCTATAAATTGTTGTTTTAATTCAAGAAACATAGTATATTATGTTCATATAATAATAAAATATTTTGTAATATAAATAATATTTTACCAAAAAAATCATTAATAGATAAGAATAAGAATAAAGAAAAGTATAAATTTGAAAAATCCATAATCTAATATTGATATTTTCCAATAATATTTTATAATTTTATTTAAATATTGAATTAAAAAATTATAGAAATTTAACATTAAAAAGTGAAAACATTTTTTGATTAATCGTAGTAATATAATATTAATATGAAATTTTTTTATTTTTATAAATAAAATTGATTATTCTTGAATAGTAAAAAATTACATTTTAAAAAATAAAAAGATTTTTGTGATAATATTTGTATATAAATATGAATTAAAAACACATAAAATATTTTTATAATATCAAATAATTATTGTATATTTGAAATAAAATTTTTAGAGATGTTGGTTTTAATTTTAAAACCCATATTTGTTATTTAAGATCATAAGTAATAATTTCTCCAAAATTGTTTTCAATACATTATATATTTTTACTTTTAAATTAATTTTTATAACTTTTATAAATTATATCAAAGGAAATGGATTTAAAATTTAGAATTTTTGAAACAAAATTATATAATAAGGAACACTTTATTTTTAGTAATAATGATTAAGATTCCTTAGGAAAAACCTTGTTATCTTGGAAAAAGTTAAAATGGTAAAACTAATAAGTCAATGGGTAAAGGGAATGAAACATGATAAAAATGTCAATAATTGATATTATGAGGTTTAGATTATCCTTAACCCTTATATAATCATATATTTCTCAATTTTAGTTCTATATGAGATGTTTAACTTGTGTTCCCTTTATATTAAGAATAATATTTACAAGAATACCATTCTCATAACTTATAAAAGGGTCTCTCACCACCCCTTTAAGGAACTCATAAATTTTAAGTATCCTTAGGAAAAAATACTCTTTTCCCTCAAATTAAATACTATTTACCTCTATTTAGCTTCAAAACCAAGTATATTAGCCTAGTTTATTCATTTATAATGGATCTTCCATATAAATCTCTGAGTTCATAATGTGTGTAATAATTTTTACTTAAATAAATATTTGAAATTTTTATTTTTAAAATATAATTTTCAAATAAATATGTAATAAATAGTTATGGCTTATATAGAATATTTTATTATTCTATGGGAATAATAATTAATCAATTATTTTTTAGTAAAAATATTATATTGGAAAACTACCATATACAAAAAGTTTTAAACTATTGTTATAGGACATAGAACTATTAGTATTGGATACCTCAATGGTTTTAGGGATTATTTGGTTCTTTTCCTTTATTATTGGAATATATAAATAGTTTTCATTGAAAATTTTCATATATACAGTTATGTATTTGGCATACTGATGCTCATGTGTAAATCATTTCTGTACTTCTATACAAACTATTCATTAGAACCATTTGTATACGGTATTCTCCCCTTGTGGCACAAGTAAACCACCTAGGAGATCTAGACAATAAAAACCAAAACCTATAAATAAATATTAATGAAATTATAAATTCCATGAAACACATAAATTCTATATTTATCATTCAACCAATTGATAAAAATATTAATATTTTTTAGACCATTCACAATACTATAACATAAATATAAAATCCACAAAATCTGTTTTAGTCATTAAACACCATTCACACAATTGTCTTGTGACTTACTCAAAAATTGAGGGGGTATATATAACCCTCATCTTCACCACTACCATATTAATTATCACTTGTATCATGAACATCCTCATTAGAATCGTCATCTTGAACATCATCATTATCACCATGATTGTCATCCCATCGACCACCATAAGTATTGTCATTACCATCGTCCAATGGATCATATAAAGTGTACATATTTGACATACATATATAAAAATCCAATGAATCCTCTAATGTATGTGATGGAAATAATGTTGTCATAACTTTTAGTAATGATACAACGACCATTTCACATCTTCTACACTCCAGTATAACTATTTTTTAGGTCTCAATAGCTTCTTCACAATCATTTCATATCTTGGTGCTATAATAGATATTAAAGGATAATAATGAGGGATAGTACCTAATGGGGATGATTCTATCCCAATTATAACATCAGACTCTCCTAGGGTTCTCCACACCAAATACCTATCTCAAATGATCATTTTTTGATGTTTTAATTTTTCTTCTCATATAGGGATTCTAGGTAGACTATTAAAACTACAAATAAGATACTTAAAAATTAATTTTGTATCAAAAATTGAAATAAAATAATAATACATATAATAATTTCTTATGTTTGTTCATTTATAATATTCCTATAGTTTCCCCTCATACTCAGAAAATATTCTCCAGACACATGACCATTTATGCTCAATGTTTTTTGCTTTAAATGACATTTATTATTATAAGTCTAAATCATTCAATAATATAAAAAAATTAACACATTATAAAAACTATTGTACTGATAAAAACACATATTCATTTTAATTTCAATTAACATTATGTACTTTGTTTGAGATATATTAAAATTATATTTAATAAATTTTTTATTGAGTTAGGGTATATTGGATCATTGATTTATTATAAATTATTTTCATTCATTTTCTCTTAATTCAACTAGGTTTGAACTTGTTCTATTTAAAGAATTATTTTTGGATGATTTCAAAATTTTATATTTATAAAAATTATATTTGGATCAAATTTAATCAATTTTTTTCAATATTGGTCTTTTTAGGGTTTTTTAATCATAATTTAATTTAACTCACTTTTATTTGGTTTTCTCTAGTTTGGTTTTGTATATGTTAGTTGGGTTCACTACCATTAAATTCAAATCATTTTTTTGAAGCAATATTATTTGGTTTGAACCTAATTGAGTTGTATTTTTTTAGTTGTATGTGGTTTAAGATTTTTCATTAGTATCTATTTTTCATCTAGTTTACTGTTGTTCAAATCTATTCAATGAGTTATAAAAGCGTTCTATTAAGTATGATTCATTTTATTTAGCCTTTGTTCATTTCGCAATGACTCAATTAAACAAATTTTTTATTAGTTTAGTTCTAATCGATATATTTTATATTATTTCACATTCATTAAGATCCTATAAATATTGTTTTATTCATTTTGATCCATTTTTTTGGAAGGCCAGTTTTTGTCAGATTAGTTTGATGTTGATAATTAATTATTGTTCATGTCAATTTGTTCCATTAGGTTTGATTGGTAGTTTTTCATTAAGGAAATGATTATCAATTTTTTATATCTATATTTTTTATTATATTTAAATTAATTAAAATATATTTATATTATATCAATATTTTTTGGTCTATTTGGTTTTGTTCGGTCTAATTAATTTAATGATGGGTTTAATTGAACAAGATGGGTTCATATTTGAATATATATGGTCTCTGTAGTATTATTAGGATTCGTTATATCTAGTTTCATTGGGTATTGTTATATTAGCATACAATGGTTTAATTTGTTATAAATTTTTTGATTTTATTCCATTTAGTTTGATTAACATCTATCTGTTTGGTTTAATGAATATTTAGTTTCGTTCAGTTTTGTTAGTTCCATGTAAAACCCAATTGTTCATAAAAATTACTTGGTTTTTGTTGTTCTCTTTATTTATAGTACATACCATAGTGTGTATCTACACCATACACCAGTTGTTCTTTTTTATGATGAATCTAAAAAATATTATATAAATAATAAGAACTAAATTTTCAATTGAAATTATTAATTTTAAAGAATACCTTAAACTCGTTACACATCCAATAAACTATCATTTCATGGTATTGTGTAGTTTTATAGTCATTGAATATTGGTACACCGTTTAAAATATTCTCAACACTACTCTTCAAACCCATATATATCTAATGTTCATATGATCACCCTAATTCCCCAAGTTCCATCAACTATGTCACCTTCATAGATAAACTATCGAGAATCTTTAATTGAATATATGATGAACATGTTAATACAAATAACTAAAATAATAATACATATTTCAATTTAATAACTTTTCCAACCCATATCTCATCCCATGCACTCTCCTTGACTCAAAAAATGATATGATACCATGAGATTGGTTGAACCATAATTAGCCAATATACATGGATAATGTCTCTATTAAACTTATACATTGTATATAATATTTACCTATAAATTAGTTATATTTATTGTAATCTAGCATGATTATTTTCCTCGTTTTAGGATTCATTCATATGGGTTACCTCATGTAGCCCATGAAAATATCCTGTCCAATAATATACAAAATAAAATTAATTCACATTACAGCTGAATAAAGTTAATGTGATATAATTTAATTTACTTATAAATATAAACCAAGTTCAGGAAAGTAATTATGATTCGATATACCTATGGGTTGTTTTAGATTGGTATCCTATGAAGGATATTATTATTCCAATTCATGATATTGGTCATCTACATGTTGTGGGGTTGACGTTGAAGGAACATGATCATAAAATCCTGGACAAATAGAAGTAGGATATAAAGGTGGTGTAGACATGGTCAAATAAAGATAGAAGTTATGGGGATACATCATAGTACAAGGAAATAGTTTATGAGAATTAGAGATTAAATAAAATTATGATGGAGTATTAGTTTAGAATATCCCAAGATTCTCAAGAGTTGGAAGACGATGTGTGTTATATGGGATGTATTCTGGTGAGTCAAGTTCCAAATGGGTATGGAATGTTCTCTATGCAGCTCTAATAAAACCACAACATGATTGGTCATTTTTTTAATCCCTAGTAGAAGGCTATGTAGAGCTCAATAGTAGTCTAAATCAATTTACCTTCAATTAATTTTGATATATAATAAGAACATGAAATTAAATGTAATGATGGAGAAAAATATTATGATTATAATACTCACTATACTCATGAGTGGTGGAAGCCCAAGGTCATGTAGTCATAAATAATTGTAAAAGAATATCTCTTTTTAATGCTATTCAATATCATTCAAATTATATCTAAGAATGAAATATGATTTAAAATATCATTTTTAAATATTATGAATACAAATTAGAATTCAAACAATACATCATTGAGATCAAAAAAATTTACTCTATAATCTCATTTTAAAATGGTTTTTGAACCTGGTGTAAACATTATGTTTTTTAAAATAGCATTAAAATCTTGTTTTAATGATTATTATTTATAAGCATGCTTCACATAATATTTTTAAAAGCATGTTATATATTTTTTAAACATAGTTTTATACTTAGTTCATTGAATTCAAATAAATATAATTAAATTAAAAAAAACAAAACGAAGAAACATAACATTCCAAACTGAAACAAAATTAAAGTAATTATAATAGTACCTACCTGAGAAACCCATGTCAAGATAAACTGAATGAAAAGTGAACATATATGTTTTCTTCTTTATATTACCCACCACTACTTTAGGTTCAAAATCAATTCTGACAATTAGACAATTTGATTCATCAAATTTAATTTTTGTTCAAAAATAATGGGGGAATTAATGGTGTCAATTCATTTCACATCATCATAAAAAATTATGTATTTGGATTACTTCAATCATTAATTCCTAATCAGGTTTTAGATGATATTTCACATAAAACAATTATTTTCCCATTGATTCCAAAATTTATGGTTCATCGATAACCAAGAAGTCAGTCATGTAAATAACTCTAACTCCAAGATTATCAATAAATATACAATTTCACATCATTGAATAACACCACTTTCATTTCATCATACTAACTAGACCACTATAGTATTAATCTAATATCAATATTTTCTCCACAACTCCATAATAAGGAACATTCTCATATTGAGACCTACTTTATGATGCAGTGTCATAACAGTTTGTTGTTATATTTAACATAATTCCCTCATATTGTGTTCTCATGTTCACTTCTAAATTAGTTTGAACAAATTCATATGAATTTATTATTGATTTAAATTCATGAACCAAATAATTCGGACCAAAACCCAATTATATTAATTCTTGAATTATAGATTAATAATGACAACTCAAAACCATAAATTTATATTAGTAATAAAATTAAATGAAATTTTATATTTTAAGTCAATTAATGTAATATTTGATAGTTTTATTTCAATCATGATTGAAACACTTTGATTCAAAAAGTCACTCTCCTTCTAAAATTCAATGAATGATGATCTATAGTTATAATTTGTTTGTTCCCTACATAAAATGAAAATAAAATTTTATGGTATATTTCAAATTACATAGTTTGAGATGACATATAAAATTTGAAATTTCTTATTTCATATATTCATTAGTGAAATCCGAATTAAACAATAATCTGTCAGGTGTTACATCCCTTTCTTCAGGGATCAATACTACTCTTGTATATAACCTACGAATTCCTCCTATTTTTGTATTTCTTGGAAATGAGGTTTTAATTTTACCTATACTATTCATGTCCATTTTTGTTTGGTATGTTGTGTTTTGGGCTCAAATCAAACAAATACAGTTAGAAAACAATATATTCATGAGATAGATAACCTCTCACAATATATAATTTATGATGATTCTTATTCTCAATATAAGACTTCATTTCACACATATTTATATTAGTAGGATACATGAAATGAAATTAAAATTCTCCCCTAAGAATTATTTTAATTTGAGTATTGATTTTTTGATGCATCATGAAAGAAAAAATGATGGCGAAATTTTTTTCTCCATCTCACAAAAAGAGTAATTGTGTATTATCATTCATTTTTAGTAAGGAAAAATATGATAACATTTTAATAAAAATGTATCTATAAAAATTGGCAATATAATCACCATCACACTTACATTATTGGATAGTAAATAATAGACTTTTATTAGAATCAATTCATTAATAAAAATCTGACAATCATGGTTTTTTTGTATTTTAGTTTCAACTATATTATATTGACTTGTTTAGATATGTTTCTTGAATATCCATGAAAAATATTGAAATTATAAAATTCTTCAAAAAATGGTTTTTCTCCTAAGGTGTCATAACATACAAATCACATTGAACATTATATTAAATTTCACTAATACACATAGGATGTACTTTTTTCTTAATTCCCCAATCCAAAAATTCATGATGCAATCATATGTCGTCATTGGTCTTCCCCATGATTTTTATATGATTTGAAAGCCTAATTTCACATATATTTTTCTTAATATTCTTTATTTCTAATCAATGATGTAACAATTTGGTTGACCAATATGTCCACTCAAAGAAGAGTATATTCCTTTTAAAATTTTAGGTGGACTCAATTATAATATCCATCCTTTTATAGAATATATATTACCTTTCCCTAATGAAAAACATATATATTTAAATTTAATAATCACTACAATTCCAAACATACATTTAGGTGGATTTTCATCACCAACGGTATTATAAATCATCTGGTGATACTTTATCTATGTGTGATATTTTGGCAAGAATTATTGATGCCCCATGATACGAATACAATGATGATATTTATGTATTCTAAATCATGTATTCTTCATACAACTAGGAAAATAATGTTTTCCCTTTATTATGAAATAATACATCATTTCATAATAATGGATGTAATGACCCAAACTTTTATACATTAAAATTCATTTTTAAATGAATAAATTCCTTATTAAGTAATGTAGTTTTTGAAGAAAAAATTCACTACTTTGTTTATTTTAAAATTTTATAGCTGGTCATATTTAAAATACTATTATGAATCATAACTGTACATTATTTAGATGTTTTATAGTGACAGTTAATAGTTTTATAATAATGGTTATGGTAACGTTTGATTGATACAGATGGAAGAAGTTACATCATTGGCCAGTATAATCATCCCCTATTAAGCCCATTTATTGTATATTATTAGGGATATGACATCACTAGGATTCTCTATTGACCAATCCCACATTAATATTAATCCAAAAAACATTAGTGAAACCACTTATGGGAGAATTTTAAGATTGTCTATATCATGACCCAAACAACGTTTGACGAAGAATCCCAGGAAAGTGTCTCTAGAACACACCTTACCCTTAGGATTATTTTAGTGTAATAATGGGTTATATATCTGGACCATAGAAGTAAAATTTTGAATATTTTATTTTATATGAAACTATTATTATATTTATCCATTTTTATTATTAATTTTTAAATGATTATATAATGGGTTTGATAGAAATTATATTTTGATTTGAAGCAATCAAATTTAAAATTTTCAGAAATATATATAGTTTAAATTATGGAATATTTTTTGACAAATTTAATATTTTTTAAAATAAATTTTATTTTAATAAAATATTCTTATTAAGTATTATTTATATAAATTTAAATGATAATATCATTTAGCGAAGTGTAGAGAAATTTTTATAAAGTTTAGAAAGTTGTTAGGGTCAATTATAATAGTATATTCTAATAAATAATTATTTCTATTTAAATAAAAAAATTCAACTATTTAATTAATTATTTTATTTAAATAAATATTATTTTTGAAACCTGCACATCTAAATTATCTATTGGTTAATTTTTGATAATTTTAAAATACAGTAGATTTTCTTGTTATAAATTAAATACAGTATATATATATTGAATATTTTTTGACATCATATAGGACCCAAAGTGATGTAATAAAAAAATAAATGAAATTCATCACCAAATATATATTTCCATCAAAAAATAATTTTTAAATTTTTTAATGGTCCTTTAATTAATCCCCCAAAACCGATACTATATTTTAATGTGTTACAATCAACTCATTATGAACATGACTCCCTTACACATCACCAATGTTTTTAAATTATTATTTTAATTTATTGGGAAAAAATATTAAAAACTAATACTACTTATAAGAAATCATGGGAAGGTTGGCGGTATTAATTATGTTATTATATAGTGTTAAAAACCTATTTTTAGAAATTAATAAATAAATCATGTATCTTTGTCTATAAATACTCACCTATCCTCCCAATAATCATGACACAAAATCCATTGATCAGGAATATTCTCTTATTAACCCTCTATAAATCCATCCAAAGGTGATCCTAAGGTAATATTAATCTCCTATCAAGTCTTTAAAAGCACCATTTCAAGGTAATGGATCTTCTCATACACCACATTATTCAATCAATTTCTTTATATTGTGAATTTTGATTTAAAATATTTCAATTCAGAACATGTATTTTACACATATCTTTTTATATTAGTACAATTTTAAAGTAATTATATACATCATTTCACTATAATTTAACCCGTCTATAAATCCTTACATACACTTGTTATGGTTCTGAAACTATCCTGTGATTTCTCTATTACAAATATTTATGTAGTGAATACCCATTTTAAATCCCACACAAGGGTATTAACCTAGATGTACCTATAAAGAATTTATTTGGGACACCCATATATGTGAACCACACTCCATTATCATGTTATTGAATGTGGTGAAAGATAATCTTATGATGAATGAACTATGTTGGACACTAATTTATCTAAATGACATGAATGAGATGGGTGGGCCCGGAATTATAAAGTCCTCTAATACATTTTGTAATTTTTTATCACATGAGTTACCATTTATGGTTCGTGGAAAGTAATCACAATAAAATTCTATTATGAAATCTCTATGATTATCCATGACTTATTCTTATGATGTCATGTTTTATGTTGTTTTCATATTCATATTTCTTTGATATTATCATCTTATATAATGAATTGATATTCATTTTTTTTTGATTATCACCACTTTTATATGACCTTTATTTTCCTATTGACTCATGTTTATTACATATATAATAAAATTCTTGATTATTTATTTTCAGGGATTTATATCCCCCCTTTTCTTATACACATTCCCCATTATATATTGTACTATTTTAAAAGGGAAATGGAATTATAAGTTCTTTCAAATTTATTTTAAATAATTTCATTGTATCCATTTTTATGTCATTATTCAATGTATTTAATTTCTCAAAGACACTTGTAATATTGATCATCTATGATTGAATTATGTTTCTTTTTATCTAATAAATCATGAAAAAAGGATTATAAAATATAGTGGTTTTCACAGCTGCTATCAGAGACATGTCTTGTTATTTATTGGGGATGGGATTAGAAAACCATTGTGAATGCATTAGGGATAATACTAAACATATAGAAACACCCATAATTTTCTTAAAAGAATATATTGATTGTTTTCCATGAAATAAAATCCATGTTTGGATAATATATGTGGATGAGGCACTAGCATAGTTGTACATTGGGGTACTAACCCTGAAAATGGGTAATTTGGTATTCACTTGATCAACACTAATTTGGAAAAAGATGCCTTACTACACGCCTACTTTGATATTCCTCATAGATATTATTTTGTAAATTCACAAGCTCCATACAAATATTTTTTATGTAAACATAAATTCCTATAGAAAATTTTAGTTACAAAATACGCCATGGATAACTTATATTTACACCTATAAATTCATAAGTTAAGTAATATATGTCATTTATGGGTTATCACCTAAATTTTAATATTATCCTTTTTATTAAATTTTTCATAAATTCTTATCCCTATTATTCCCCATGTTTTTTGTCAGTGGATGGAAATATGAGGAACTGAGTCAATAACCATTGTGATGGGCAGTGTGATGACTGCTAAATTGAAATTCCCAACCCGATGGGAGTAGGATTTGATAAATTATTTACAATAATCCATCGATTAAAATAGTTTTTATCATAAACATCAATTAGGAGGAAATTCCACATCCCCATAACAAATATTTAATTCATCATCATCATATTAGATTGTTCAAGAGAAAAAACAAGGAAACAAGAGGAAGTAGCGAAAACCCAAAGCCAATCCCATCCCTCACTCGAGATACCTAATGTAGTGAAGACCTAAAGCTTCCCCTCAAATCATATTGAAAGCCTCAGGTTTAGGAAAAGTATTTTTATGGATACAGGTAACATTGGATCCATGTTCTGCCATCAAATCTAGGTGATCTGCAACCTTGTTTCCCTCCAGCCAAGTGTGTGTGACCCAAATGTTCATGTTAAGAAGGTACTTTCTTTTACTAATGATATATTCAATATACCAAGGAAGAACTCCTTCTTCATGAATTTTTTATTGAGGGATCATAGAGTTAGTTTCCACTTTTCAATTCTTCATGTTCTTATGATTAAAAAGAGTGGGTCTAGTAAGCGCTGCATTTGCCTCTGCCTGAAAAAAGGTACCACATCTATAGTGAGTTGTAAAAGCAAGGAGAATACATCCCCCAACATCCTAGAACACCCCTCCTCAATATATGTCACCCAATATACATGACCTTTAAATATTAAATTTGAGACTATTAGTTTGGGGAGTCCATTGAGTCCAGTGGCCCTATTTACGGGTAGGATACATGACCGAGGGTGAGATGGATTGAAGAGGACTTAGAGACGATGCCTCTTGCTAGTTCCATAATATTGTCACCAAATCGGCCAGAAGACTCATTGTATGCACAGAAATGGACCTACTAGTGGAGAGGGACCCCTCGTATTTGTCATGGTTCTTCACATGCCATAAACAACAACATACTGTGATCAGAATCACGGCTCGATCTGATCTCTCCAGGCCCGATTTTATCGCCTCGTAGAACCATTTATCCATAAATTAATCCACATGAAGGTAAAAGTTTTCGAGAACAGTGAAGGAGCCAAGGGACCTCCACATGCATTGGTCTTATTTGACTTTGAAGAAGATATGATCCATGATTTCCTCTCTCTTGGTCGTATAGAAACGATTGTAGGAGGTGTGATTAATCACCACTATTTTCACATTTTCATCCGTTGGAACCACCCTTTTCCAGATCCTCCACACAAGAATGTTATACTTCACAAGAATCATTTCAAACCACATGATCTCTTTCCATCCCTCCTAAGTATATGAAGGTGAAGAAATCTTGCGGAAGTCCTTAATCGAGAATTTCCCAGAATTGGATGGTGTGAATACACATCTATTCAGTTCCTCAGTGATGGTGATCGTGTCAAAGATAAATTGATGGTTCCTATACAGCACTTCCCTGATGAAGGGATGATGTAAGCTCTCTTCTTTGAGAATATAGATGGGGCCAGGCACCCTAGATTACCAATCACCACTCCTGCCTAGTTAGTGGATCTTATGATCTTTGAATCATTGAACAATGGTTCAATACCATTAGAAATATATTCAATATCCTTCAATGCTCTATGAAAGAGAAGGTACCACTAGATGTTTTTTATATAGAGGGAGAATCTGGTCAATGGTGGACATTGATGATGTGAAAACAACATAGGAAATTATTTTTCAATAGCTATTTTCCTCGCACTGTCTGACATAAAATAGTGATGGATTTATTTGTAATGACGTTAATGATAGATGAATCTAGCGGGTTTTATGAGTTAATCCTCAAAATTATTTCATGATAAACATCTGTCTTTATCATTTTCCTTAAAAATAAATTTTCCTTTATCTTTTGATGGGAAAAAATAATGACTATGAAAATATTTTAAAATTAAAGTCATTAATAAAAAGGAGGAAATGATCAAATGTTCTCACAAAGTAAAAATAGATATTGGTTATTCTCAAGGGTCTTATGGGTCAAGATATTGTAATAGGATAATACATTTATTAAGATCATAGGTTTTTCATGATTTAAAGATATTATAATTTGTAATTGAATTATTTTTTTGACCAAAAGTGAATGTCTAACGAGGTCATAGGAGTTTAGGGTGTGTATTAGGTTTTTTAGAGCTTGGAGGATCATATTTTGGAAAATGTGAATGGGTTAAAAGTTTTGTAGAAACCATGAAACACAATTTTCATGGTTTGAGAAATCATATGAGATTGTCCATGGGTATTTCTAGGGCCATAGGTTTTGATAAAACCATTGTATCGGTGCAACACACATGTGTGTGCCACCTTTAGTTTTTAGAAAAGGCTAAACACGTGGTTGGTGCAAAGTGTTTCTAACTACGCACCATGATCATGCATGATGAGGTACATGGACATATCATGGGGCATGTTTGGCTCATCTTTGGTGCATATTTTTTCTAACCATAAAAAAATCGTAAAAACTAGTTTTGAAGGGGTAAAATTACAATTTCCCCGTTAATTTTTTATAAACCATATTTTCTTTTATTCTTCTCCATCACAAAATAGTAACTATGTTTAGAGATCTCATTTGATTGTATTCCTAGTATTTGATGTTGACTCTCCATCTAACCATGGAATTTAACACTATTCTTCTTGTTGGATCTATACTGGTATATTGAAAATTCATCTTGTGTATTTCTTTGTTTATCTTATTATCAATGGATTTATTTTAGTATAAGGTAATATACCATATTTTCAGGTCATACACTCATTCATAAATTTTCTTCCAATCAGGGTCAATTTGGGATCTGTTACTACATATTTGTTCTACCATGGACACATGGTAGGTTCCCCATACCTTTTCCCACAAGGTATAGCTATTTTATAGAGAGTTTTCATTATGTTTAATGTTGAAAATTCATTCATTTCCCCCAAAATTCTTTGAATTCCATAATAAAATTTTTCAAACTTGGTCATGTTTCCCACTTATTTCCATCTGATAGTTGAAGATTTTCAAAATCAACCCAGATCACTCGTGATGTGTGTTTATTTTTCCACCCATGTTATACTCCATGTTTTATTAATTTTATTGAATTCCATCAACATTTATACTCCATGTATTTGGAATTATATTTGATGATAAAAAAATTCTACTCCATAGATCTGGATTGCATGCGATTCGTTGGACATTTCTACTCCTAAAATCTGATTTTTGGGTCTAGCACTAGAATTCATGGTATATCCCATTGATGAATCCTTAGACATTTCTCCTCATTGGATGTGTCTAATGGGGTTTTACACCAAAATAAATGGAATTGTCTATTGTGGAATCTTTACTATGCTTTATAGCTAGCTCATACTTACGGTTTCTTAATTACAATTGAAACTTGTTTATAGGATCCTGATTATTCTTTATAGGATGGATAATATCACTTCTATTTTATAATTTATATTATTTCTATATATTTCACAGTCCATATTCTCATATAAATATACAATATATAGATACCTTAGTGTTGTGGATACCTTGAGTTGGAAGACTCAGAATCAGGCGATTTAGGAATCCACCTCTTAGTGGAGCGTAAGGGCGTTGTTTGTGGAAACGCATCTACGGGTGTAGGGTGGAAAGGGAAGAGGAACCTTATATCCTTGGACATCGATTCCACCATTATTATCTAAATAATCGAAAGAAAATATGAGGGTCCAAAGTAATTTTCTTTTTAGGAAATTCATAATGGTTGGGATCGACCTTTTGGTTAGGCGGTCGGTGATGATGAAATTATGTATGTTTGTGGATATGTTTTTATGCATACAAGTATACAACAAGAGTTGATGCATCAATTTCATGTGTCATAGTGGATAGTGCATCTTATTTTTTTTAAAACGTATCAAGATCCTAAAATGTAGTATTTATCACCATGGATGATGAAAGATACTACAATTTTTTTGGCACGATTCCTTACCTATCAGCAAGTGATGTCTAAGTGTTGGTAATCTTGTGGCTTGATACTACCTTTTCACATTCTGAATTGGGAGCTGAATGATGTGATGAGGGATTTTTTTGTTTTTATTCTGATTAAACCTTGTACGAAAGATGTGATTTGGGAATATGTAGACTATTTGACCAAGGAGTAGAAATTTTGATGATGTAGAGCTTGGGGAAGATGAATCCTTCGATAAGCATGCAGTTCGTATTGTGGATCATAGTGAGAATGTCTTTTTGGGAAATGGTGTACCCCTAGATTGAGTTTTGTGGCCCCATGGTAATTTTCTGGAAGAAACATGGGGTATAGATATGGATATGAGGGCACAATAACCAAATTTCATTATGTTGGAATCTTAGTGAAGCTTGGAAATGCGGCTTGAGGATGAGTCATTATAAGGAGGGGGTTGTAAGATCTTAGATTTCATGGAGGTATGTTCCTATTTAATTTTTTATTTAAATCCATTATTTTTTTTAAAGAATTGAATGTTTACTAGATGTACTGGGAGAATCAGCGTTGTCCCGAGGTTTGGGACGTGAAAGAACAAACAAAAGTGGAGATTATGTGAATGTTATGCAGTTGGTGTATAGTTAGTTGTAACTATGTGCCCAAACCATACTAGATAAGAGGAAGAGGTCATGGTTAATAAAACAATGAAAGGGGGGATCGAAACAATTCTAACATGGAGAGATTCATTCTATATGGTTGGAACACAATTTTTCATACCGTGCAGGATCCATAGGTAATCGTGTGACTTAGCCCCTCTTGAATAGAGGTGGGTTCATGATTAGTGCATAGTTTGGAAAACCGTGAAACCAGACTATAGAATTCATTAAAAGTGAGTTTTTAAAATTTCCCCTTTATTATTATAACTATTTCACTGGATTTTCTTCCCCATTCATCCTCCTCCAACCCTATTGTTGAACCTAATCCCTCAAATCTTACTAGTGATAGATTTTTTGGCTCTTATGCTGCAATATAGTGGATGGAACGATGTTTTTTATGTGTCACAACTTCATAATTATCACCCCAACCCATCCCACATGATTTATGTTGATGATATGGACCTTGGGGTAGCTGTCTCCTTCGATGAGATTCTAGTTCAAATTATGGATCACAATTAGAATGTATTACGGAGCAAGGGTGTACCTCTAGTTTAAGGTTTGTAGCAGTATGGTAATGTTTAGGAAGAAACATGGAGGAGAGAGATTCATATGTGGTCATAATGGCCCAATCTCATTACGTTGGAAGCTCAATGAAGCCTAGGAATGCCGCTTGAGGAACATCAGATATAAATTGGTGAAATTTTAAGATTCCATACTTCATGGAGGTATGTTCCTATTAAAATTTTGATTTAAATTTCCTAATTTTTGTTAGTTGAATGTTTACAAGAAAATAATGTTACCAAACTATGCGATTCATTAAATGTGTGTTTTTACAATGTACCCCCTATGCATTTTATGTGTTTTAAAAGATTTTATTCATCGTTCATCATCTTCCATATCTAGTGATGAACCTAAACCCCCAAATCAGATTAGTGGCATATTGATTGTCTCTTCCATTGAAATATTGTGTCATGCATGATGTTATGATTTTAATACATTATTTTTTGTTAATTTAATGTTTAATGGATGTATGTGTACTCTCGTGGTGTCCCGTGTTTTAGGATATGAAATAAAGAATAAAAGTTTTCATCATGTGAATTTTTCATGGTTAGTACATGGTTAGCTATTATCATGTGCCCAAACTATGAATGATAGGTGGAAGGGTGCATAGTTAAGAAAACTGTGACAGGGGACAGACAAAATATTTGAACCTAGATAGAGCCATTCCACATGGTTGGTGAAATTTTTTTCAAATAGTGGGAGATTTATAGGTAACTGTGTGACTTATCTCATCATGAATAGAGGATGGTCCATGATTATTACATGGTTTGGAAAACTGTGTGACCAAATTGTGTGTTTCATTAAAATTGGGTTTTTACCATTCCACCCCCATAATGTTTTAGGTGTTCCAGCCAGTTTTCTTCACCATTCATCCTCTTCTAGACTTATTGAAGAAATTGAACCCCCAAATCATCCAAAGGTTTTATTTCTTTTAATTTACTCCATTTGGAGTGTTGCAATGTACAAATAAAAGCACCAGGTACGTATAATTCTCCTCTTAATTTTATTTTCTGTATTAGGGCTTTTGGTTTCATTCTTCTTCTTCTAAATACCTAAAACCATATTTTTCTTGAAAATATTTGGTAGAGGATTCAAAAGGTTATTGAATACAGATCTATGTAAAAGGCTAAGAAAGCATTCTTCTATGGATTTGAGTTCGGTGGTCTATAAGTTATATCCCATTGTTTTGAAGTTGATTTGTGCATGTGTGGTTGTGTTATCAGTTATCACTTGTTTTGTGATTGATTCATTTTGAGAGATTTAGTAAAATGATTATAGAAATTACGAATTGAACCTATCATGATTCTGGTGGGGTGCATTTAAGTTGATTATAGTGGTTTAGGTCCACAATTGGGGTGGTCCATTATTCTTAATCATGGAAATTTCTAATTTTAAGCATTGTATTGAATTATGTTAAGATAGATTCCTTGATAAATATATTGATATATTGGTTGAGTTATAAAGGATCACTAATGCTAGTTGTGTATATTCATTGAAAATGGAATAAGGGATTGTTTGGTAAAATATTATTGGGCTAAATGAAATAATTTAAATGTTATAATTAGCTTATGATTTTATAATTAAAATTCATTAATGATTTAAAGAATGGGAATTGATGAATTTTTTTAAATGTTATAATGTGTTGGAATTATTGAATATTATGAATAAGTTAAGGAATAAGAAAGGGAAATGGGTTAAATGGTCTATCCAATGTGAATGATAAATGTAATAAAGGGTATATGCTTGATTTTGATTTATATGTTGAATAATTATGACTTTTAGATGTTTCGTGTGTTGATTGTGCATTGCATATGATATTATATATATTGTATAGAGATAAATAATAATGTTCACATGGATTGGTGATGTGGTATTTCAGGCTGATTCTACTCCAAAAGTTCAGGTTGGAATGAGGTTCCAACCCCCTCCACTATAATACACGAATTTTGGAGTCGGACTGAGGCTGTAGGACCCTAATGGTTGCATTGGATGAAACTGACTATACTGAGGCTCCATGTTAAGTTTTTCATAATTTATTTTGAATTTTTTTCCTTAAAACCTAGGGAACTTAATATAATACCTTATGCATATTATTTAACCTGATTAGTCCTTAGTGTAAATTATTTAAATTCC
Source organism: Viscum album (assembly GCA_963277665.1). Classification (NCBI taxonomy): domain Eukaryota; kingdom Viridiplantae; phylum Streptophyta; class Magnoliopsida; order Santalales; family Viscaceae; genus Viscum; species Viscum album. Next base: position 2,101,857,121 of record OY728145.1, on the reverse strand, counting down.
GAACTCATAGAATTAATTATGAAAATGGATAAAGTGATTATTTCTACCTATTGGAATCTAAGTATTCTTTTTTAACCCTTTAAATTATTTAGTATTTTAATGCATTATTTGTTTGACTGAATATTTTTTAGACACCATTGGTGGTGGGCTATTGAGATTTACTTACACCCTGCTCGGGCTGCCGTTGGTTACCTGAGCAGAATTCATTTTTGCAGGACAAGACAATGACAAAGTCCCTATGCTATGGAGTTTATTTTTTCTCGGGATGTGAATAGATGAGGATATGTACATGAAGTCATGACCCATTTTTCATATATCATTTATTGTATTTATATTGGGGTTTCATTAATTTTAACATGGTTAGCATAACATGGAATATTTATCATTTTCTTAGGTTTTGTACCCTATTTGAAGAATGGATGGTAATTATTTTTTTGGCTTATTGTTTATTTTTTACCTTATTTATTTTTTTATATGATGTGGATTACTATAATAATTAGGGTATATTCTCCCCTTATATTACCTTAAGTCTTCGTTGCTAGTCGGTAGCCTCTGGCGTAAGTGGAGGAACACTTGAGTTGATGTCACTACCCGGATAGGGGTACCAATTTAATGTCTCCCATGATTGGGATGTTACATTCATGACTCCCATGTGTGGGATTAATATACCCTCAATGATAGTAAAATACCCATGGCCTACTAGAGGAGTGCTTCAGGTTCCATTATCTCTCATTCCCAATAGCCATCCCAGAGGGTATCTTTATTGGTAGAGGGTTGGAAGACACAAAATGTTTCTTATCCAATCTTCAGTATGTAGTTAAACAATATTAACTCTTCATCACCATTTTTTGTTTTTATATTGTTTGATTTCTCATTTTGGATGAAATTTTACTTAAAAATTCACATTCACTTGATTTTGTTGTGTTTATAATCTAAAAAAATTATTTCACATAGATAATTCAATTCCACTAAGTGTTGATTTTCAAACATTATGTGGTTTTCCCACACATTCTCAAATTAAATTCTATGAAACTAAATATCTCTCCAATTCTTTATCTACTTAATCTAATTTATAAAGAGTCAATATTGGAAATTTCAAAACATCCAAATAATCCATTAAATCCACTCATAATTTTTCAACCTTCTTTATCCCATGACAACATGGAATATATGGATTCCATAATCAATGTATGTTCTAATCTTCACATATCTTTTCCATTTAATATATATATATACCTATACATATTTTTCATTCTAAAATGATAATATTATCTGTGACATGATATGACACATATCACCATTACATATTTAATATATCTTCACCTATAAATTATTATAATTTATTGCGTATTGTAATCATGTGTTATTTATAATTAACTTTCATGAAACAAAAAATGTATTATATTAATAATAATAAAAAGTTTGTTTTTATATACCACAATTTGGTTTCTCTCTATAGTTAATTTTTTCTAGATATACCATTATTTAATTCAACAAAAAATGCATTTTCCCAATAGTGTTTAGTTATTTAATTTAATAAGACTGACATGTCATGTTTTTATTTCTCTATTTCAGGCTTATTGACTCCAAGTCTTCATATTAATGAAATATTATTAAAATATTTATGTAAGATCAATTATTACCTTAGACATTAGAAAAGATAGAATTATTCAGTATTAATATCATTAGGCATTATGATTTATGATGAAATAAAGTAACAATATTCGGTTATTACTAATTATTACATGATTAAGGATATAGTTACTATTGTCAATCAATATAAATATAAAAATGAAAGTGGAAAATATGGTGACAAATATGAATAAGTTATCAAATTAAATTTAGAACATGAAGAAACATGGAAAAAAATGATTTCACTAGTGTAAAAAAATAATTCCAATATTTTTTTTAATTATTTCAAGTTGCATATGAAATAAAAAACAAATAAATATTTATTTTTGAAATCAGATGAAAATATAAAATATAGAAATACTAAAATTCATTTAAATTGAATGAAGTTAAAATTTAAAATTGAAGAGAAACAAGGAATAACTTATTTCATGAATATTATAAAAAATGAGAAGAGAATGGATATAATAGTTAGTTTTTGAATTACTTAAGAAGAGAATAAAACATTTTTACCCAGTATGACTCAACCCTTTTGGGATAATTTCCCTAAAATTTTGAAAATTTCAAATTATAGGTGATGATATGTGATAAAATAATATTGGATAATAAAATATTATTAATGAATTTATAAAAATAATATATCATGTATTGAATGATGGGTTTTATTTGATTATAATAAAACCTAATAGAAGATGGAATCGAAGGTTATAGTGTAAAATGTAACACTAAAAAGGAAGATCAATTTGGAACATTCAAAAGAGGTGGTGTTCTTAGAATATAAAATTAATTACATCATGTTAAAAATAGAAATTTTATCTTTGGTAAAAAGTGAGCGATCAATCAATGTATGTTTAATTTTAAAAATAAAATGGAAAACTAAATTATTAAAATCACATCAAAAGATGACTAATTATATTAATTTATTGAGTAACTTAATTTTACATGGTTATTTCTATATTTGTTAGGATAATAAATACAAATATATAAAATGGAAATCACATAGAGAAAATGAATTCCCATTAAAGTGGAAATATCCATATTTGGTAAGTTTCTCATTTAAGAGTTTTCTGGTTCAATAAAATATAATATATTATATTTTAATTTTAATTTTATATTTATAGGGATGAAAATGGATTGGTTACCCATAAATATTATGTTACTTTACCTTGAACCTGATTGTGAAAATTGTAACTAAAACTGATCCATTTAATTATAAAAAAATTTCATATCAAAATATGATAAAGAAAATTATATCCATTTATAAGTGAGACTAAATTAATAATCAATTTAATATTTTCATATTCTTATTTTATAATTTTTTCATGATTAAATCCATTCAAAATTTGACTAATAATATTAGTTTATATAAGACCAGTTTTAAATGGCAGTAGTTTTTTATGAGGTTTGAGTTTGAGAAATTATGAAGCTTCTCTATGATTATTAAGAGTTCACCTACCATTTTCTATTCCAAGATTGTATTTGGTGAATTAATTCAATAATGATGAAAACATTTTTTATGAACTGATCTATTGGGGTCCGACCCATGACTACCCCAATCCCATATTTAGTAGGCTAGGGGTCAGTGACTAGCACTGAGTATGCATATCCCACAAATGGGAAGCATTATCCTAATGTACATGTACACACACACACATATCTCCAAGCCCACACAAATATGAAGGATAAAAAACAAAAACAATTCATGCATTCATCTATGTTCCTACAATAAAGTATGATAGTAAAGTATGGAAATTAAAAAAGAGAAAAAAAACAAGCCCAAAGAAACTGAAAATAGTCTACCTACTCTAAGGTTGAGGACTAATTCAAAAGTAAACTCCCATTAAACACATCTGTTTTTTAAGATCCAACTATGATCCACCCTCTCCTTGTCCTCCCAATACACTATCTAAAAGGTCATCATGTATATAAGAAATGACATGTGTAGGCAAAGCTCGTTTAGGGGTGAGTATAAAAACACTTAGTAGGAAACATCAAGAAAATTAAATATGAAGCATCATGTATAATCATCTCAGTACAAGATATAACAACCAATGTATAACAGAAAAATACCATATATACTTAGGAAAGACACCATGTCATATGGCGGTTATAACCATTTGTTAACCACATGATTCAACTTGATGAAATGATAGTTCCAGGAGAACTCACTCCACGAGCCATGTTTTCATCAAAGAATCTTACCAAATGAGGTCTAGATCATTGGTCCTCTACTAGTGTGAACACACTATTCAAAGAATACTTTAATACACATACAGTGGCGACACCTAAAACCACTGAGCGACACCCTGAGCCCAAAAAAGATCAACCTTATATGTATGGGACCATACATCAATGATTCCAAAAACCCTACTGATAAGACTCTCTAGATGGAGGATCACCACCCTGCATAAAAAATTCCACAAAATCAATCTAGGGAAAAAATGATCATTGGGGATCTCCTTCCATTCCCATGGACAGAAATCACAACTCTATATGAGACTCGACCTCTATAGGGGAGCATAATCCATTTATGCGGATGTAACATCACACTATACCCTCAAGGGAAAGGACTAAGGGAATGGGCTCAACCTATACTAATCCAAACTATGAAAACAAAGAGCCTCAAACACTCTTTAAGGGATTACACATTGTATCCTAAGGGGTACAGAGTATGTCCATTTATCCTAAGTCCTACCCATGTAGAAGAGACTCACACTAAATGTAGTCTCCATATACATATAGTGTAGAATGGTATACATGGCATGTAGAGACATATGGTATCTTGCCCCAATCATCTGGTCATGTCTGTGTACCAAAGTCATATCCATATACCAGTATATGTACAATAAGTGTTGTTTGTGTGGGAGTACATGGTGGGTCCATACCCATGTACTAAAACCTACATTTTTGTACTCTCCTAAGTACATGCTATGTCCACAGGGTAGGGTCACATTCCATGCAACGGCGGTCACACACCATATGATCCGTAATTTTTCCCAAACCCCAATGTCACATCCAGAGGCCTCCATGGCTTGTAGAACCATTTTACACATCCTATTATGTGGGATTTTCTTGAATCCTAAATTCATTCTCGATGTTCAATATGTCACCTCGGTCCTTTGATCTGGTGATGAATTTTCCATGAAATCTATGATACATGCTCATTCATGTCTTTTAATCATCAAACAATGCATTCTGTCATCATATCTGGTCGTAAAATTGATCAAATCATCATTTGTCATTATGCTGAGAAGAAAAAAAAATTGGGAATCATCCATTGCATGATTCACTCTATCTCAATCTTTTCACCTTTGTCATGTTGTGACTTTCCCAAATTTATGTTATCATATCATTGCACCATCAAATGTGTAATGTCCCGACCCAACTCACCACTAAACCGGAGGCTGGACCGGTCACCACATGACCTCAAGCGCACCTCCCCATACGCTAGAGGCTACCGACTAGCAGCGAGGGTCTAAGAATAGTCAGTGGGGAGACTATACCCTCATTTTAGTGTTCAAAAATAGAAAAAGGAAATAAATAGAGGAAACATTATAATAAATAAATAAGCAGAGGAATGAAGATTTTATAAATCTTGTACAAAACAAATGACCAATGCCAAACTACACATCGAATGCATGCATGACATTCTAATGATACAAAAGTATAAAACTGTGAACAAAAACATCTTGCATTACATTTGAATGAATAAATAATAAATAATGACTCAAATCCCCAAGGGAGATCTCCTCGAGCATCCCGAGCCTCCGCCCGGTCCTGCAAACAGTATAGTCTTGCAACCAAATAGAATCTACTCAGGTACCCAGTGCAATGGCGGCCTGAGTAGGGTGTGAGATATAAATCTCAGTAGGCTTGGACCACTGGTGTCTACCCTAAACCAGAAAGTTAATAAATAACATATAACATGTGAAGGAATGCATAAATTAAGTAAATGGTACAATGTAACTATATACCCAAGTACCTTCTTCATCCCTTAGCTGGTGTCTGAACCTGCATTATACATTTTTCATGCATACTTAATATTCCTTACATAATCATTCATCAGTTATTAATTATTCCAATATAAATAAATTATGAAGGTCTAGAGAATTGACCTATGCCCAACATCTCCCATATAAATCACTCACCACTGATGTCTCTAAAGACCATCTATGTAATCAAAGTATAGTATAACTCCAATCTTGTGCTTTGGCTTTGATAATGCATCATAAGTTATTCAATTCAACCTTTCATATACTAATTCTGAGCCCGCCCACTAAAAGTGGATCACCCAATTCCTAAATAAGTCTGAAAACTTCCTCAGAAACAATTCACAAATCTTCATGTCTCAATAGCCTTCATTAACCATTAACTTATTTCATGCAAAAAACAATTAGACCCACAGTCCAATGTTAATTAATTGGTGTAGAACATCATGTCTAGCACCCTCCTGAGTATTTGGATCATCAGTCCTTGTCTCACAACCCATGGGTATTTGGAGCATTAGTCCCTGTCCCATAAAAGAATATTTTATTCCAAGATGGGTGTAGAATGCCATGTGTAGCACCCCGTGAGTATTCGTAGCTTCAGTCCTTGTCTCACAACCCATTTATCAATCATACGTATATATTTATCATTGGTGTAGAACACCATGTCTATCACCCCGTGAGTATTTGTAGCTCCATTCCTTGTCTCACAACATGTTTATCAATCATCGTTGGTGTAGAACAACATGTCTAACACCCCAAAACCATCCATTAATTAATTCATAAATTGATTAATCAAATCGATTAATTAATTCAATAACTAATTAATAACATAAATCACCCATCAAAAGTCAACCCTTTGTTAACCATTCAATATCTCAATAGTTAATAATTAATAAACAATTAATTGTTCAAATAAATCCAAATAAATAATTAACTCAACATTTAATTATCCAAAATTCGTTAACAACTCTGAACCTATCCACTCAAATAGTGATTTGTCCAGGACTTTAACAATTTACATGCACGTCATAATCATCACAAAACATGCTGAACAAGCCCATATATTTAGTAACCATCTCACATGTCATCTCATAATATAGAACAACTCCATACAAGAAAACTTAATGCATGGAAATCTAACAAGTATCAAAAAGTACCATTGGCCAACAATCGTAACAAACAATCAATTCACAATCTTAATTTAATGCAAGCAAATTAGTTAATTTAAAAATTAATTAATTAAATATTATCTCTTAAACAAATCATAAATAAATTAACCATTTAACATTTAACATGTAATAATTAATCCATCCATTAATTATTACCAATTTCCAATTTATACTTTTGAACATGTAAAATATTCAAAAATCCCTATCATCATTAAAAGACACATATATAATTCCAAATCATAACTTGATAATTAATTCTAAAATTAATTACCCTATTATACATTCTTCCCATTCAAATCATTTAACTGTTTAATCATATCACTTTAACCAAATTAGAAAAAAATGCTTAAAAACAACACACGTTCAATCCCTCATTTATCTCACATGGGCAGCATCATTTAAAAACATCCAAAGTGTCAAGCATCGACATATCATAATCAACGAAACTTACATTCTCAATTTATTTAAAGAAGCTATAATTCATAAAATAAAGTGTTAAGGATTTGAGAACCTACCTTGGGGTGGCACCATTTTAAATCCGAAGCACTTTAATGTACTTGGCAGTAACCAATCCACAACTGGTCCGTAATCGCACGTGCACACACCTTTATATATATCTATCCGTGTTGTCTACATTGATCAACAAAAATTACATATATTAAACGGGTAACCAAAATCAAATATGTAATGAACAACGCACCTCTAACTTGGTATCGGGAAATCATAAAAAAAATTCAACTGGCCTTAATATAACCGCTGTAAAGCCAAACCGTGGGTTCAGAAACTAACCCGAACCAATGGCGGCAAGAAAAATTGAGACCATCCGCCTCGCCCATGGTGTCAGAAATCGGATTATGGACCAATGGGTCCTAATTCAACATTATCATATCCTAAAAATATAGAGGAACGCAATGATTGGATTAAACCCGAACCTTTGGGTTTTAGCTGAGAAAACAAGGCAAGAGAGAGGAGTCAAATGATCGATTCAAATCACCAGTTATAAGCAGACAGACTCACCTTGACAAGACAGATAAGATTCATGAAGAGTTTGAGGGGAAATGTTGCGTGAAAAGTGGAGTCCAGGAGAGGGGTGGTGAGCCTCTAGTTATTTCCCGGAGGGGGGTTGCACCATAGAGGTCGCACGCTGGAGGAGTTCCGCTTGGGGGTCGCGCTAGTGCTGGGAGGGTCACTCGGGGGTTCATGTGCCTCTTGGTCGCACCGTGGGAAGGATCTCACATCGATGAGGGACCTCGAAGGAGGGACGAAGGGGTCGCGTCAGGGGGTGCGCTGCTGCGTGCGTGTTGCACCTTGTGCATATGGAGGAAGAAGAAGGGAATTTGATTCCCTTTATTTTCTTTTTCAAACCCCTAAATTAATTGCCAATAACAATAGTTATTATTAACCTCTTGAAACCCAATAATAATACTACCATTAATGTAATAATAATAATAATAAAATATAATAATAATACTCATTTTATTATTATTATTATACACATTAAACACTTATCTAAAAAGTAAAAAAACTCCCCAATTAATCTTTCTTAATGGAAACATTTCATTGAGAAAATCAATCTCCCCTTTACTCTTCAATTAAATTAAAATATCTTTGACGTAAAAGTAATAAAAATAATAATTCCTTTCCGAAAATTAATAAAATTCGTTTTTCCTTGAATTTAATTAATTAAAAACATAATAATCATAATTAAATCATTATTATTATTATTATTAAAACTTTCATTTATTTTAAATTCCATCCCAAACTCCCCAATTCATTACTATTATTATTTATAATAATAAGATCCATAATGATCAATAATTATGAAACTCATAAAACCATAATAGTAAAAATATAATTATTATTACTCAAACCTTTGATATTACCCAAAAACTCTATTAAATAACCACACTCCTACATTAAATTTGAATCTGCTAATTTAATTAAGTGTTTCATCGAGATACCCAACAACCTAATTAAATTCACCTAAATATTACAAACCATTAAATAAAAACATAACTTTAAAAAACCCCATAATTAAATTGTATTAAAAGAAACAATAAAATTCCCATTTTAATTATGTCCAACCTCCCCATTTAAATCCACATTAATTATCCAAATAATTTTTAAACTTCATTTATTATTTGTGTAATAAATTTTTCGTAATTAATTATAAAACTCCGTATTGATCATTAAATTATTTTATCTTTTATTTAACTAAGTCACCACAAAAATAACAATAACATCATCGTTATTATTATCCAAACATTCATTTATTTAAAATCCCAAACCCCCAATTTATTACAATATCATTAATATGATAAATACTCCAACCTATAACCCATCATTTAATTAAAATTTTGTTTGAGAATCTCTAAAGACACATTTAATTTTCATAAATGATACACTCCATTAACATGCAATTAATATCTCAAAGTATCAAAATAATTTATGACTCCGTAATAATAACAATGACATTATTATTATTATCGCATTCCTCCATTTAATAAGAAATGGTCCTTTAATAATTCTGAAACTCTTCATTTAAATAAAATGACTCTTTGATAAACCCAAAAGCCACGACAATACCTTGAACAACCATTTAATTAATTCCCTAACATTCAATAAATTTAACAACCACAATAATAGTAATAATAACATCATTATTATTATTATTATTATTAAAAAATTATCTAAATTAATCCAAAACTCTCATATATTATATTTAATTAAAAATAATGATAACAATTTATTAAATTATATAAACTGCATATGTTGGACCACAACCATGTGCTTCCCATGCAGATCCATTAATGATTATTTTTCTGGATCTGGTGCACCCGAGACTCATTGGGACACCTGCTAAAATTTATCAGGTAATTATGAAATTCCAAAAACGACACCATTAGGTGATTCACCACTCAGAATAAACATTCAGGGCTTAGTTTAAAAAAATGAACTGTCGATAAATCAGAAAAATTTAGAAAACATTCATATTTTAACCTGCTTCAAAAAACACGGGACTTTACAATATACCCACCTTAAAAACATCTCGTCCCCGGGAAGCCATCAGGAACCACTACTAAATCAACTGACCTACCATGGTCATCTAAGAATATCCGTCAATATATTACCAAACAACTCCATTCTAAAACTCGACATCACCTGCTGACATGTTTATCAAAAAAAATGATGCAACAATACCCACCTTAGGATTTTTCTTTGACATCTCAAGAAATGATTAGCCGCACACTAGTGTGTGTTTTTAGAATAAATTAATACATGTGTGTGACATTCCTTGAACCATGTCCACCACATCATACATTGATGATAAAAATCCATAACATAAACATATCAGCGTACCAAAATAACTAAGTCCTAAGAAGTCATCCCGAGTAGTGGTAAAAACATACTTTAATAGCCTAGAACATTATATGGGTACTACCTACCACGGGTTAGCCCCATAAGAAACATAAATATTAACTATCTCTCTTGGTCATGCAAAACTAAAATCACAAGATTCAAAAGACCCCTTTTCTTCTAGGAATTTTTTAATTAATTCATTTCAACATTTTAACATTTGAATGAATTTCAGCATACAAAAAAGTAAATATACACAACAAGTCACTTGGTTTTCAAAATAACAACCTACGGAAAAAAGGCATGTTATCACAATCATCTTCTTTAATCATCATTCAAAGTTATTAAAATATAAACAGGAAATTTAGTATCTAAATTCCTTTTTCCGAAAAGGTGACTTCCAAAGTTCTCATTTATTCAAACGGGGGTCTTCCAAAAGCAACCCAACAATAGTTCATTATAGTCAAAAATCAGCAATTTTAATTTTGTAACCATATTCAAACATTTTATGGTTGTATAAGGTTCAAACACATGGGTGGCCATCTACCAATCGATAAAGAGCCCATACACCATATCGCTGAAATTTGTCTCCCAATTATCACAATCAACATTTATTGAACATTTTATCTTTTGAACCCCTCTCACATATCCAAAACATCTCTAACATGTTAGCATAAGTAGTAACACAACAACATGCAATAACACAAAATCATGGTACAAAAAAAAACATTCTAATAACTAAAATAGTATGGAATATAATCAATCAAGCATGTGAAATCTATTACTGGAACAAGCTATTTAGAGACGCATGCTAAAGGAGATCAAAACATGGAATTGCACCCAAGGAACACAATCCAAATTAGCGGGCATCCTACTAATGCAACTACTTGGCATGTTATATCCATGGCATGTGAATCTCTAAGTGAATAAGATGATGCATGTATGAAACTTCATTTCCATATCAGGAAAAGAAAATTTTATTAAATTCTTAAAATCAATAAATATCAGAAAATACACCAATCACTCAAGATGAAATCATATCAACAGTAACCTTTAATATTACAAACATCAATTCCCATCCCTAGCAACTCGATCATTTCCCTTACAGGAGGTGATCAGTCCCAAGAACGACGATTAACCCAAGCACAAGAACATTCCTAGTCTCCTGTCAACCAACCCCAAAACAGAAAGTCAAAGGAAATGAAAGAAAACCTAAACCTCTGATACCACTTTGTAATGTCCTAACTCGGCTCACCTCTAAATCAGAGGCCGAATCGGTCATCACATGACCTAAAGTGCGCCTCCCTGTATGCCAGAAGCTGCCGACTAGCAGTGAGGGTCTAAGGATAGTCAGTGGGGAGACTACACCCTCATTTTAGTGTTCAAAAATAGACAAAGGAAATAAATAGTGGAAATGGTATAATAAATAAATAAGCAGCAGAAAGAAGATTTTATAAATCTTGTAAAAAACAAATTACCAACGCCAAATTATAAAGCAGATGCATGCATGACATGCTAATGATACAAAAGTATAAAAAGGTGAACAAAATAGCATGCTTTACATTTCAATGCATAAATAATAAATAATGACACAAATCCCTAAGGGTGATATTCTCGATCATCCCAAGCCTCCACTCGGTCATGTGCTCATAACTCCCACGTAAATGAAAACAACATAGTCCTGCAACCAAATAGAATCTACTCGGGTACCCAGTGCAATGGCGGCCTGAGTAGGGTGTGAGATATAAATCTCAGTAAGCCAGGACCACCGGTGTTTACCCCAAACCAAATATTTCATAAATAACATATAACATGGGAAGGCATGCATAAATTATGTAAATGGTACAATGTAACTATATACCCAAGTACCTGCTTCAGCCCTCAGCTGGCATATGAACCTACATTATACATTTTTTATACATACACAATATTCTTTACATAATCATTCATTGGTTATTAATTATTCCAATATTTATAAATTATGAAGGTCTTGATATTTTACTTATTCCCAACATATCCTATATAAATCACTCACCATAGATGTCTCTAAAGACCATATATGTAATCAAAGTAAAGTCTAATTCCAAGCGTGTGCTTTGGCTTGGATAACGCGGCATAAGTTATTCAATTCATCCATTCATATATTAAGTCTGAGACCACCCACTAAAAGTGGTTCACCCAATTAATAAATAAGTCTAAAACCTTCCCCATAATCAATTCACAAATCATCATGTCTCAACATACATCATTAACCATTAACTGATTTCATGAACGAACAATTGGACCCATAGTCCAATGTTAATTAATCGGTGTAGAACATCATGTCTACCACCCTCGTGAGTATTTGGAGCATCAGGTCTTATCTCACAACACATGGTTATTTAGAGCATCAGTCCCAAACCCAAAATAGAATATTTTCATGCAAGATGGGTGTAGAACTCCATGTCTAGCACCCAGTGAGTATTTTGTTCTTTAGTCCTTGTCTCACAACCCATTTATCAATCATACATATATATTTATCATTGGTGTAGAACACCATGTCTATCACACCATGAGTATTTGGAGCTTCCGTCCTTGTCTCACAACTCATTTATCAATCATACATATATATTTATCTTTGGTGTAGAACACCATGTCTAACACCCCAAAACCATCCATTAATTAATTAAAAAATTAATTGATCCAATCCATTAATTAATTCAACAACTAATTAACAACATAAATCACCCGTCAAAAATCAACCCTTAATTAACCATTCAATATCTCAATAGTAAATAATTAATTAACAGTTAATTTTTCTTAGCAAGACAAATAAATAATTAACTCAACATTTAATAATCCAAAATTCGTTAACAAGTCTGAACCCGTCCACTCAAACAGTGATTCGTCCAGGACATTAACAACTTGCATGCACGTCATAATCATCACAGAACATGCTGAACATGCCCATATATTTAGTAACCATCTCATGCATCATCTCATAATATAGAAAAAATACATCCAATATAACTTAATGCATAGAAATCTAACACGTATCAAAAAGAACCCTTGGCCAACAGTCATAACAAACAATCAATTCACAATCATAATTTAATGGATGTAAATTAATTAATTCAAAAATTAATTAATTAAATATTCTCTCTTAAACTAATGATAAATTAATTAACCATTTAAAATTGAAGATGTAATAATTAATCCATCCATTAATTATTACCAATTTCCAATTTATACTTTAGAACATGTCAAATATTAAAAATTCCCAATCATCATTAAAATACACACATTTTACTCCAACTCATGCCATGATGATTAATTCTAAAATTAATTACCCAATTATAAATTCTTCCCATTTAAATCATTTAACTATTTAATCATATCACTTTAACTGAATTAGCAAAACATGCTTAAAAAACACATGTTCAAGCCCTAATTTATCTCATGTGGGGAGCATCATTTAATAACTACAAAAGTTTCATGCATCGACATATCATAATCAAGGAAACATACATTTTCAGTTTATTTAAATAAGCTATAATTCTTAAAATAAAGTGTTCAGGATTTGATAACCTACCTCGGGGTGGAACAATTTTAAATCTGAAGCGCTTTAATGTACTTGGCAGCAACCAGTCCACAACTAGTCTATAATCACACGTACACACACCTTTATATATATATATATATATATATATATCTTTTCATGTTGTCTACATTGATCAATGAAAACTACATTTATTAAACGGGTATCCAGAATCAAAGTTGTAATGAACAATGCTCCTCTAACTTGGTATCATGAACTCATAAAAAAATTAATAGGCCTTAATAAAAACGGTGCAAAGACAACCCGCGGGTTTAGAAACAAACCTGAACCAACGGTGGCAAGACAAATTGAGATCATCCACCTCGCCCTTGGTGGAGGATATCAGATTATGGACCAATGGGTCCCGAGTCAACATTCACATAACCCAAAATAATAGAGGAACACAATGATTGGATTAAAACCGAACCTTTGGGTTTTAGCGGAGAAAAAAAGGTGAGAGAGAGGAGTCAAATGATCGATGTGAATAAACAGTTATACGCAGACAGACTCACCTTGACGAGGCAGAAAAGATTCATGAATAGTTCGAGGGGAACCGTCGCGTGAAAAGTGGAGTCTGAGAGAGGGGTGGTGAGCCTCTAGGTATTTCCAAGAGGGGGGTTGCGCCACAAAGGTCGCGTGTTGCAGGAGCTCCACCCGGGTGTCATGCTGCTGTAGAGAGGGTCGCTCAGGGGTTCGTGTGCCTCTTGGTCGTACCACTGGAGGGAGTTCACACTGAGGAGGGAGATCGAAGGAGGGAGGAAGGGGCCGCGTCATGGGGTGCCCTGCTGCATGTGCGTTGCACCTTGTGCATAGAGAAGAAGAAAAGGGGAATTCGATTCCCTTTATTTTCTTTTTCAAACCCCTAAATTAATTTCCATTAATAATAGTTATTATTAACCTCTTGAGACCCAATAATAATACTACCATTAATGTATTATAATAATAACAAAATATAATAATAATACTCATTTTATTAATATTATTATACACATTAACCACTTATCTAAAAAGTAAAAAACACTCCCCAATTAATCCTTCTTAAAGGAAAGGTTTCATTGAGAAAATCAAACTCCACTTTAATCCCCAATTAAATTGAAATATATTTGATGTCAAAGTAATAAAAAAATAATTCCTTTCCCAAAATTAATACAATTCATTTTTCCTTGAATTTAATTAATTAACAAAATAATAATAATAATAATATCATTATTATAATTATTATTAAAACATTTATTTTTTTAAAATTCCAACCAAAACACCCCAATTCATTACTATTATTATTTATAATAATAAGATCTATAATGATTAATAATAATGACACTCGTAAAACCATAATAATAAAAATATAATTATTATTACTCAAACCATTGATATAACCCAACAACTCTATTAAATAACCACACTCCTTCATTAAATTCGAAACTGCTTATTTAATTAAGCATTTCATCGAGATACCCAACAGCCTCATTAAATTGACCTAAATATTACATCCCATTAAATAAAAACAGAACTTTGACAAACCACATAATTAAATTGTATTAAAAGAAACAATAAAACACCCATTTTAATTATGTCCAACCTTCCCATTTAAATCCACATTAATTATCCAATTCATTTTTAACCTTCATTTATTATTCATGTAATAAAATTTTCATAATTAATTATAAAACTCCATATTTATCATTAAATTCCTTTAACATTTATTTAACTAAGTAACCACAAAAATAAATATAACATCATTATTATTATTATTCAAACTTTCATTTATTTAAAACCCCAAACCCCAATTTATTACAATATCTTTAATATGATAAAAACTCCAACCCATAACCCCTCATTTAATTAAAATTTTCTTTGTGAAGCTCTATAGACTCATTTAATTTTCATAAATGATACACTCCTTTAACATGCAATTAAAATCTCAAAGTATCAAAATAATTTGTGAGTTCGTAATAATAAAAATGACATTATTATTATTATCACATTCCTCTATTGAATAGAAAATGGTCCTTTAATAATTCTGAAAATCTTCATTTAAATAAAATGGTTCTTTGATAAACCCAAAAGCCACGTAAATACCTTCAACTGCCATTTAATTAATTCCCTAACATTCATTACATTTAACAACCACAATAATAGTAATAATAACTTCATTATTATTATAATTATTAAAACTTTATTTTAATTAATCAAAAACTCTCATATAATTATATTTAATTAAATATAATGATAATAATTTATTAAATTATATAAACTACGTAGGTTGGACCACAACCATGCGCTTCCAATGCAGATCCATTAATGTGGATTTTTCTAGATCTGGTGCACCCGAGACTCATCGGGACACCTTCTAAAATTTATCAGGTAATTACACAATTCCATAAATGACATGATTAGGTGTTTCAACACTCAAAATAAAATTCTAGATCTTGGTTTAAGAAAATGAACCATTGATAAATCTATTTTTTTAAGACATTCATATTTTAACCCGGTTAAAAAACACGGTTCATTACAAAATTTGTGTGAAATGATATATTGACCTGGATTTATTGAGTCACATTCCAAATGAAAAATTCGCATGATTATTGATGAATTGAGGGATAAAATAATAAATAAATAAATAGGAACTCACATCAATTGATGTTCAGGTCAATCTTGGTTCATTGTTTTTAGAATGAAAACTGAATCCATCAAAAATTTAATCACAATGATAATATCCCAATAAAACCCCAAAAATAAAAAGTCATCCCACAAGATGCATGATCTGTGAATAAATTTATCCATAAATTTATTTTTTTCAACATAGAAATAAATAATGGTGAATAAAAAACAAAAAAAACAAGTCCTATCGTTATTCGGTTCGAGCGCTGATGAAGAGCGATTTCTATATAGCACTCATTAGTGAGATCCATCTAATCTGATGTGAATCAATCATTGATTCATCATCATATTCCAACAGGGTCTCCTCCAATACTCCAATGGAACTCATCAAATTCATAGAGCTATTTGGCTAACCCTGTGAATTTTCCATAAGCATATATATATAGAGAAAACTTAGTCAATGCATCATAAAATAATTTTATTTATTTATTTTATTTATTTTTTACTCCTACATAATTTCAACAAAAAAACTATGACAACTAATGTTATGTCATGCCTAAGGTGAAACCACTATTCTAAACTCAATAGTTTCCTCAGATTTTTCTTTTGAGAAGCAGTTATGAGTTATTCTACTATTTTAGGAAAACTGTTCACATGTTCTATTCAATATATTTATTATATTTAAAAAATTTATTATTGCCACACCAGACTATGGAATAACACACCTTTTTAATTTCTCGTCTCAGAAAAATACATATAATATCCAAAAATAATATACAAAAAAAATATGTTACATTATCCCCACCTTAGGAAGTTTCATACTAAAAATAATAATCAAATATATGGTGGTATTGGGACGGTATCTAGGATTTACACTATCATGTTCTCTCTAGAAAGATCCCATGCTTCCATGAAACAAGAACAATGGAAATTGAACTCCCATGAATGATATTTTTCCACTAATCCCCGACCTCAATTTTGTAATCTACAATGTTAGTTCCATCCTTGATGTCCATCTCACCCTATTTGATAATGTGTGTTGGGTCATGCTTGTACGTCCTTAGTAGTGACACGT
This sequence comes from Viscum album, assembly GCA_963277665.1. Classification (NCBI taxonomy): domain Eukaryota; kingdom Viridiplantae; phylum Streptophyta; class Magnoliopsida; order Santalales; family Viscaceae; genus Viscum; species Viscum album. The sequence goes on along the minus strand of OY728145.1, from coordinate 2,101,839,724 downwards.
GTAATACATCGTTAACTTGGTCCATCTATGGAGGTAGAAAAAATAATTATTCCACCTAGCCAAATCTTCTCATAATTTGAAAAGGACCAATTAATCTAAGAGATAGCTTGCTGCCATAACCAAATCTCCTCAATCCACGTTGTGATGGGACACTCCAGAACACATGATTTTCCCTCTTAAACTCCATAAGTCTTCATATTTAGTTTCAATAAGGCTTATTATGGACCTCTACAATCCACATCGGCTCCTATATGATCTTCACTTTCTATGTAGTAACTTATAAGAACATAGATCCCATAAGTACTACGTCTCCAGGATCAGCCCAACAAAGTGGTTACCTATAGGATCACCCGTAAAAAACCTCAAATGGCACCATACCAAGGGTGTAATGGTAGTTTTTTTGTACAAAAACCCCATTATGGGTATATGGTCCTCACATATCCAGTAAAAGTAGAACATGAAATCCCAAAACATGTCCTCTAGAACCTAGATGGTCTTCTTAATCTATATGTTAGTTTGGGGGTTAAACGTTGTGCTCAAGCATAACTGCATTTAAAATTCCACTTGTAATCCCTTCCATAATCAGTATGTAAAGAGGGAATCCCAATCACCAAAAAAATCATTGATGGAACTCCATGGTGTCTGAATATCTCTTATACATAGCGACATATCAAGCTCTCTACCAAACTCTTCTCTCATATAGCAAGGAAATTAGATGCCATAGTAATTCAGTCAACAATTATCTGGATGGAATCATGTCCACTGGAAATACATGGAAATATCATAAAACATTCCATGGATATCTCATCCAACTTCCACTCCAATACCTCAAGGGGTTGAGCTAAACCCACTGGAACTTGGTTCTTTGCCTTCACTTGATGGAAAGTAAGGCATCAAGAGACAAACTTTGTGACTCCTTTCTTCATTATTGGCCACCAAAACTACTTTCAGTGGTCTTGGAATATCTTTTCCATGCATGGATGTACCTCCAAAATAGATTTGTGATAATATATCAGAACCTCCTCCCATAATGTCACAGGTACCATCATGCATCCATTAAAAATAATGATGTGCACCCCATCTATATAAAAACCGTCATGAGCATGCCCTATAGATATCATAGCATGTAGGGTCTCTTAGTCGATATCCCCAAGTTGTGCCTCTGTGACTCACTGTATGTGTGGAGGGATAATAATAATTGACTAGATGTAATCTGATTCAACACCATCAATAGAGGATAACTGCAATGAGGCTAACTACTCTGACTCCTTGGCCAAAAAATTAGAAACATATTTCATGTTGAGCGAATATACTATCATATTCCCATTCTCATGAGTATAGAAAATCTCAATATTGTAATCCTATAGGAACTCAAGCCATTTAATTTATCTCAATTTAATATCCATATGAGATAATATATACTTTAGACTCTTGTGGTCATAGTATATGATAATCTTCTCTCCCATCAAGTATTGTCTCCACATATTCAAAGTTATCACTACTGCTAACTCAAGTTCATGGGTTATGTAGCACTACACATGTAGTATAAACTAAAGAGAACCATAGGAAATAACTATATTCCTATCCATCAAAACACATCCATGTCAAGTACTTGATTCATTGAATAACACAATATACTAGATATCCTCCCCTAATAATATCTAGTTTGGATAACACGTCAACCACTACCTCATCTCCTTGAAGCAATGCTGAAACCTTTCTATCCACATGAAAGGCTTCACTTTTTTATTCAAGGATGTCAAGGCTTATTATACTATAGGGAATGTGGGTAAAAACCTCATACATTACCCATACAATCAAAAGAAAACTACAAACCTCTGTAACACTCCTGGGTGACTCCCAAGAATGAACTACAACAACCTTGGCTGGACCTATTGCAACTCTATACTCTGATGTGACATGTCCCAAAAATGGGACCTCTGGAATCTTGAACTGACACATTGAGATCTTATCATAAATTTGGGGACCTCATAGTGTTTCTAAATCCATACTCAAGTGTTTGGTGTGCCCCTCCCCAGACACTGAATACACAAGAATTTCATTGATGAATATGACCAAAAAATGATCTAATAAGGGTTGAAAGATCTAGTTCATGAGTCCCATGAACACTGTTGGGGCATTTGACACACCAAAGGGAATCACCATGTATTCATCATGACCATAACCACATCAAAATTATATCATTTTTATATCCTCCTCCAATACACATAGCTTGTGATAGCCTGATCTGAGGTCAATTTTTTGGAACAACCATGACCCTCTCAATTTATTGAAGATTTTATTGATTCTTTGTAGTCGATACTTTTTTTCATGGTCACCTAGTTCAAGTGACAATAATATAGACACAACATCAAGTTCTTTTCCACCATCAAATAATTCAATACTGGGGTTTCCCAAGGGGGAATACTGGGTCTCAAAAATACCTTCTCCTACAAATCCTCTAACTGTATCCTCAGCTCTCAAAGCTCTACAGGATCCATCTTATATTCTAGTGCATATATCGATGTTGTCCTAGGATTCAAGTCGATGAAGAAATATACCTCTCACTACGGAAGTAAACATAGTACATCATCAAGAGATATTTCCGCATTTTTCGACACCATATTAGGAAATAGATAGAACAAATAAACCACAACACCCATAGTTGTGTTGTCCAATCTGTGAGTAATCGGCTGTACTCTCTTATGTGTGAGCTTTTACTTCTCCACTAATGTATTCCTTTCACCCGTAACAGAGCCCCTTATTCTTTCATGATACATATTCTACACCCAAGACATAAAATAGTCAATGAAGAAATTAACTATAAATAGCCAATCCATTCCTAATGTAACTTCGTAAGGCCTCATTGCTGCAAAAAATAGATCTCATTCATAACTCTCCCATCCAAGAGTTAGGTGGCACTATCAGCACAAGTACGAAATCACTGAGCCACCACTCATCATAGTTTCCAACCACAAGGTATAGTTCAAAAGAAAATCCATAATATCTATTTCTTTAACCATGGATGTGGTTATAAAGTAATGTATATCAATTTTTTCTATCAATACTACATCTAATTTAGAAAACACACAAGTCATTTCTTGTATCATTACTAGCGCCTCAAGGTTATACACCTCTGTACCTAATAGCTGGCCAAGTCCCTTCCCACAAGCTCCTTGAACCTAATGTGGATCACCTAAGGGTTGTGGTTCTAATAGGTCAAAACATTGACAAAATCCTTCTAAAGGCCCCTCTATAATGGATTCATCTATATGGACCACCCATCTCCTGCCCATGTGTCTGTCTCGATCATTCCTTGACCATCTTCCGATCAGTTATACGATGGGTCGAGAAATATCATGCCATATGTCCCCAACCATCAAAAAAGAAACATCACATGTCCCTTTCTTGATTGAATCCACCATGATAGCCCTACACCGCTAACCCTATGTCATGGGATCACCTTCTAAAGCATTAGACCTTCTTGGATTATAGTTAATGTCGTAAGATACCTACTTCTGATGTTTTATATATCATGTTCCCACTTCTAAATCCAACTACTGGTGTCTTCTCTATCATAAAACATTCTACCAACATGGATTTCTCATGTAATACAACATAAATTGAAATGTTAATAGATACAATTGATGCCCTGATGTCCTAGCGCAAGCCTTGCTCAATGGTCTGAGACATGAAGAACTATTCACTTAACATATATAATGAGTTATGTGAGAGATTGGTAAACCTATGTGAGTACTCTTCCATGGTAATATTACCTTGTGACAGATGCACAAGCTCCTATATATGTACCACTCACAACATCTCTACATAAAACTCCTCTCTAAATAGACTCTTGAAGTCTATCGAAGTGAAAGATATCGCATCATGTGACTGAGTCAACAAGATCCAACATCACCCCATATATCCCTGAATAATAATTGTTTTAATGTATTCCATATGATCAGCAGGTCTCCTCAAAGGGCTAGAGGCACATGTCACTACCCCTAGGCAGTCCTTAGCCACTTGGGGGCCTGACCCACCACGAAACTTGGGAGGTTTTTTCCTCTAAAACTCATGCAATGAACTCAACTAGTGTCTACCCTCAGCTAGTAGTGTTGGAACTAGATGATACTCAATGAGTGTTGGTATATATGGTAAACCACCTAGAGGTTCTATCTCTCATAAAATCCCCTATAATGATGCCTCATCATAAGGTGGATCACCCTTTTGGTCAGGCAGTGGAATCCTGGTTGGATATATACGTGGAGAAATCATAAAAATAAAACAAAATGTACTATGTTTAAAGAGAATCTCATGGGAGATGACTCAAGGATGATATAAAAACCACAACCCATTCCTACGTGATTCATGTACCAGTGTTTTCCCTCTAACTAGGGTTCTCATGTACTGAGTTGAGAAGAAGGTGATATGAGTCCTAATGTAAGGATACATTCGTTGTCGCACCAACACTATAGTCCCTGCCTAAAAATATAAAATCAAGACACTTAAAATAGTCACCCAAAACCAATATCACAAACTCTTAGTCCTAAAGTATAAATAACATCCTCTGATACCACTCTATCATGAACTGATCATCCAGTGTCCAATTTTTGACTACCCCAAGCCCGCCTCTAATTTCCTAGGGGTGGGTGACCAAAACAGAGTAGGCATATCCCATAAATGAGAAGAATTTTCCCAAAGTACATGTACACAAACACCCAGGTCCAAGCACACACAATACTGAAATTTAAAAAAAACCGAAATAATGAATGAAAAAATATTAGATCCATCAAAAGAGTAGGACATAAAGATACTAAAAACAGAAAAGGGGGAAAATCCCAACAAAAACTAAAAAGTGTCCAACCTTCTCCAAGAGTGAGGAATAAGTCAAAATTATTCTCCTAGTAAACACCTCATCCTATCGAGCTCTATATATGGTCCAACATCTCTTTATCCTCTCAGTACACCATCAAAAGGATGATCTTCTTCACAAGACATGACATGTGTATGCAAAGCCCGCGCTAGAGTGAGAATAACATTACTCAGTAGGACACCCCAACAAAACTAAGCACAAAGAACCAATAATAATCATATCAATAAAATATATAACAATAAATTTATTATAGAAAAAATATAGATATACTCATGAAATGTAACATGCCTTTTGGTGGTCATAACCAACTACCACCAACAAGATTCTGATCGAAGCAACACTCATTCTGGGAGAACTTACTCCATGAGGCATGCTATCATTTGAGACACTCTACAAATAGAAATAGCTCATTAAGACCCACCCAAATATAATTCAATGGTCTAAGAAGTCTTTGATACACAAATAGGGGATCAAAATCAAGTGATGTGGATGTTATAAGGCCCCAGCCTTAAACCATTCTTAATCTTCAGTTATTACAAGATTACACATTGAGGATCTTTTCAGGTTTAGAGTTTTAGAGAATTAGATCATAAAACTTTCATTACATTCCACATTTAAACAAAGTGGTTATATAAAAGATAGTATTCATATTTCCCATAAATGGAAACATATTTAATATAAAACATGGATTCTTTATTGGCACTTCCTTGACATTATCATCACATAATTTACCTTTCCCTTGACCTGTGAAAATCATTTCAAAAACATGGGATGAGCATAAAAAGCTCAGTAAGGGATATGAAAATATGGAAAGGAAACATGAGTACATGTATACATAAGAATCAATGAAATCATACCTTACTCATAAAACATAAGCACTTTAACATACCTCATCAAATCATGAATAAATCATAAAATTCATAAGACATAAAGGTAACTTGAGGCATTCATAACATTCTTACGTAGAGAGTAACCCTCTTGGTTACGTTTTGAATACCCATCACAGTATATTCCCTAAATCTCTTCGGAGAAACCTTAACGTTTAACTCCTTTGAGTTGCCCAATGCATTAGAGACCTATATCAGTCTCACCCACCCTTAGTTTATCACGGAACCACCTGTCTTCATAATAATGCCCAAGTACCACAACATAATCGTATCACATAAAACATGCATAAAGGAAACATAACATTTCCACCTTTCAATCACAAGATATCAATGCAACACATTGATATAAAAAACATTATGAAAACCATTTTCAATACCAAAATAAAGAAAAGTAAAACATGGTATTTATTTTTATTTTATAAAAAGGTATGGCTTGCAGAGGAAGCCGAAACTCAAATAATGGTCACGTCGGCGGAGAAGTCGTTGTCGCCGCATACGTATGACAAAAACATTCCCTTTTGTAATTTATTGAAACGCTTTGTATAAAAAAGATTCGTTTTGGATAAACGTAAAATTCAAAGGGTTTTATACGCCATATAAAAGAAGGTTGTGTATAAAACAAAATATGCCTCAATGAATGGAGATTGAGACGAAGTCCCTTACCTCGGGTCCGACATGACTCGATCGTTCTTTAATCTCTTGAATAATAAACTAGAGTTAATTTCTACTTTATTAGGAAACTTTTTCAAGTTCATTATTCCTTTTATATCACTTATTACAATGTTATGAACACTATGTTATTATTTATGTTAATAACGGTCGATTTAACGATCATTGGTACTTGAGTCAAAAATAAACTCTTTATAATTACAAGTTGTTCATGTGGTAAAATATCGATTATATCCAAAACTGTATTCATGATTTAGATATCATATATATCATATATATATAGTATATTCATGCATTTATAATATTACATAACATTTAGAGTTAAGAAATGAAATGCACCGTTCATGGAGACGGTAAGCCGTACGTACGCATGAACGCTACTTCCATTTCTATTTCATATTTAATGGAATTAAAACATAATGATACATAATATTATTTTAATTCCCTAATGGTATCATATATAATATCATTAAATATATCGTTTAGATGTACCACATATGGTATTAACGAATCAAATCACTTTGAGGGGGCTGTAGTCCGCACTTCCTAAAATGAAGATATCGCGTATACCCATAATGGAAGCCATAAAGGTATGCCATCAATGAAAAATAAATTAGCTTAAGGAAAACATAAACATATTATATATCATATATAAATATAGTGACATCTTAATGTCCACCTTTGAAGGTGTTATAAGTATATTGAACAATCATCGTTTCGTGAGGCAGAAATTCGCCATCCCCGGAAACAGTATGTTCTTTAACCATTAGATGTATGTGTGTGTAAGTGTAGCTAGAATCCTTCTTATAACAACATTTTAGTATATGGAAGATACTGTTGTTGTTACAAAATAAATGAATAAAATGATTTTAGGTGGTTGGAGAAGTAAAATAAAACAAAAGAACACAAGTGAAGACATTACCTTAAAAACGAGTAACTCTTTTTTATTTGAGCTCAAAGGCTTACTTGGGAAGACTTCTGCCCAAAGTGAGGCTTCAAGGAGTAAGAGAGGGATGTGGAGAGAAAAAATGAGTAGGGTGTGGCCGAGCCAAATTTTTTATAGGTGTGGGTAAGGAGGTATTGGTGGGGGCCTTTTATAAGAGGAGAGGAGGGGCACTCTTGGAAAGTTACAAAATGTTACTTTATTTTCAAATGGATTTCAGATTTTAAAGGTCCCACAATGATGTATTTTAAGGATAAGGTGATAATGGTTCAAAATATACTCATCCAATTGGTCTTTGAAAAGTTTAGGTCTTAGAGTTTACATTATATGTTTATTTTATTTAAATCGTTAAATAATGAGGTAATCGCTGCATCATCATGATGTCATAAATAATTTACTTTATTTAATGTCAAAAAATTATGAAACAAATACTATGATGTAGGAAATAGTTTTAACTTTCCAATGACTATTTATAGTCCAAAATATCATCTATGTAGTCAAAATTAAAAATGGTTTACTCAGGTGATACATTCTTTATTATATTTACTTTATTTAAAAATAAAAAGATAAAAAGTCACTTTCCCACAAAAGTGATTCCATGGGGTCCCCAATATTGGCACAAGGAATCCCATGGTCGGCAGTGAGACAACCAGTGGAATTAGGACACATGATGGTGTCATTTTTTATTATTATGATATTATTTTATTATCCTTAACTACCCGATTACTCATTAATCAAGATAATTAAAGATAATTATCGTCGTTACTATTCATAATTTCCAAAAACAAAAGAGTCTTGATTACATAATTTGGACCTTATGATTCAAAATATTTAATCCATTTTACCAAATTCCAAACATAGAAATTGAAACAATTAAATTAAAAATATTTCCCGTTGTCAAAACAAATAGCGGGTTTTTTTGAAACAATATCAATGAAAAGTTTGGCATTAGTTTTTTCCCAATTCCAAAGTGAAATTAATCCTAATTACCACCATTGGATTAATTGGTAAAAATATATTCAAATTACAATTTAATACCAATTAAAAAGATAATCTCACCATATAATTTAATTAGATGAAAAATCAGTTTTGATGTAAAATGTAGTATTTTTTCACTATTCATTAAAAAATGAACATTGTCAGAAAAATACCAAAAATTTATCCAATGTAAATTTAAATGTCCCAATCATAATGAATATATTTAGATTGACAAATAGATCTTATAAAATTGTCAAATGTTTGATTTAAAAATGGTTTTCCAACAAAAGGAAGTAAAACAATCTTTTAAAAACATCAGTGTATTTCATGCTTAAGATTGGATTTATTCTCCTTTTAAGCCTCTAAAATAATATATAATTCATAAATAGACAAAGATAAAAATATCTATTATTCATTACATGCTTGGAATGTTACATCCTTCCCCCCTTTAGAAAATTGCATCCCAGCAATTTATTTACTTATCGAATAAGTGGGGGTATTTAGCCCTCATTGCATTTTCAGATTCCCATGTTACCTCTTCAATCATGTGGTTTTTCCACAAAACCTTTACCTGATGAATCACCTTATTTTGTAACACTTTCTCCCTATGGTCAAGAATCTGGACAGATTATTCCTCATAAGATAGGTTCTCTTCCAGCTGAACTACCTCTGGACTCAAAACATGAGATGGATCTGGCATGTACTTCTATAACATTGAAACATGAAAATCATTGTGTACCTGAGATAAACTCGGAGGTAAAGCCACTCGGTAAGCAACTGATCCAACTCTATCCAGAATTTCATATGATCCAATGAACCTTGGACTCAGATTTCCTTTATTACCAAATCGCATCACACTTTTCCATGGTGAGACTTTGAGAAAAACATGATCACCTACCTCAAAAGAGATATCCTTCCTCCTATTGTCCGCATAACTATTCTTCTTAATCTGAGATGTTCTCATGTGTTTCTGTATCAGCTGAACTTTTTCTGCCAAATCTTCTACCAATTCTGGTCCCATCAGCTTCCTTTCACCCACTTCATCCCAGAAAGCTGGAGTTCGACACCGCTTCCCATATAACGCCTCAAATGGTGCCATCTGTATACTGGAATGAAAAATATTATTATAAGAAAACTCAACCAAATAAAGATGTTGGTCCCAACTTCCCTGATAATCCATCAAACAAGAACGTAGCATATCCTCCAATGTCTGGATCGTTCGTTCTGACTGCCCATCTGATTGAGGATGAAAAACTATACTAAAATTTAATCCAGTACCCAACGACTTCTAAAGGCCTTTCCAAAAGTTAGAATTAACCTGAGATCATGATCAGATATAATGGATAGGGGAAATCCATGCAACCTGACTATCTCTTTAAGATACAATTGAGAAAGTTGATCTAGAGAAAATGTATCTTGTATAGAAAGGAAATGAGCAGATTTAGTCAAGAGATCAATAATAACCCAGATTGCATTATTACCTCGAGGTGTCATCGGCAATCCCACAATGAAGTCCATGGATATATTTTCCCATTTCCATTTTGGCAATGGTAAAGGATGAAGCATCCCTTTTGGTAACTGCCGCTCTGCTTTAACTTGTTGACAAGTCAAACACTTCACAGTAAAATCAGCTATATCTCTTTTCCTTCCATCCCACCAGTAACACTCCTGCAGATCACTGTACATCTTTGTACTACCAGGATGAACTGGAAATGGAGAACTATGAGCTTCACATAACTACTCTCTCTTCAACTGTGAATCACAAGGCATACACAATATCTTCCCAAATCTCAAAACAAAATCATTATCAATGTTGAATTCAGGAAACTTACACTTATGAACCATCTCTACCATTTTCTGAAACTCATTGTCTTGCTTCTATGCTTGCTTGCTTCTGTCTGATAAAGAAGATTTCAACGATACCTGAAACAAAAAAGAAGAACATCCTACACCAAAAACATCTATGCCAAATTTCATCAAATCCTTAACCAAAGGATCACGTTCCAAATGCAACATTATTAACGAAACATTACTTCTTCGACTCAAAGCATCATCCACTTTATTTTCTTTTCCCGGATGGTAATGAATTTTACAATCATAATCCTTGATTAATTCTAGCCATCTCCTCTGTCTCATGTTCAATTATTTCTGAGTGAATATATACATTAAACATTTCTGATCGGTATATATTTCACACTTTACTTTATACAAATGATGCCTCCAAATTTTTAAAGAGAAAATAATAGCATCTAATTCCAAATCATTTGTAGGGTAATTTACCTCATGAGTTTTCAACTGACGTGAAGCATAAGCAATTACCTGATCATTCTGCATTAGGATGCAACCAAGTCCTTCCAATGAAGCTTCAATGTATATAACAAACTCACCATTCCTGGAAGGTAGTGTCGAAAATGGAGAATTCACCAATATTCTTTTCAATTCCTGAAAACAATCATCACATTATTTTGTCCAGATAAACATAACACCCTTCCGAGTTAGCTTAGTCATTGGGCTAGATAATTGTGAAAAATGTCTAACAAACCTTCAGTAATAGCCTACCAAACCAAGGAAGCTACGAATCTCAGTTACATTTGTGGGTCTTGGCCATTCTTCAACAACTTTTGTTTTTGCTGGATCAACAGTTATCCCATCTTTAGAAACAATGTGACCGTGGAAAGAAATTTGTCACAACCAAAACTCACACCTGCTGAATTTCCTATACAATTTATTTTCTTTTAAGGATTTCAAAATAACCGTTAAATGTCTTTTATGCTCCTCTTTACTTTTAGAAAACACCAAAATATCATCAATGAAAACCACCACAAACTTATCCAAGAACTCATGGAAAATTCTATTCATTAAGTCCATGAATACAGCAGGTGCATTGATTAGACCAAAAGGCATTACTAAAAATTCATAATGGCCATATCTTGTACGAAACGTGGTCTTCGGAATATCTGCTTCCTTTTCCTTCAGCTGATGGTACCTCTATCTTAGGTCAATCATTGAAAACAAATGAGCTCCCTGGAGCTGATCAAACAAATCATCAATATGGGGAAAAGGATATTTGTTCTTAACAGTGATGTTATTCAAGGCTCTATAATTAATGAAAAGTCTCATAGAACCATATTTCTTTTTAACAAATAAAACATGATCACCCCATGGTGATGTGCTAGGTCGAATGAAACCTTTATCTAATAAATCTCGTAATTTCTCCTTAAACTCTAAAAGTAAAATTTGAGCCATTCGATAAGGGGGTTTTGAAATTGGCTTAGCATGAGGAACTAAGTCTACAGTAAACTCAACTTCCCGATCTGGTATTATTCGAGGCAACTCATCAGGAAAAACATCAGGATACTCATTTACCACTGGCACATAATTAATTTGAATAGTTCCCTTGTTTTCAACAATATGTGCAAGGTAACATTCATTTCCATATTTTACAAGTTTCTCAGCCTATTGATATGTTATCAATAGTAAGGGTTCATTCTTGCACACAAACTGAAAGTCTTTCTGAAAAGAAACTTCTTTAGCTCTACAATCAATTTTAGCATGGTAAATAGGGAGGCAATCCATACCCAGGATAAAATCAAACTCTACTAGAGGTAAAACAATAAGGTTCACAAGTAGGTTCTTTCCACAGATAAGGATACGAGGATTCTTATAAATTCATTTTGCCTCAACATTTCCCCCAGGTGTTTTCCCCACAAGTTTAGGAGTCATTTATTGAGATGGTATTCCCATTATACTAAAAATGTTTTTAGAGATGAAAGAATGTGTAGACCCTGAATCAAACAACACACTGGCATAATCTGAAAAAACAAAAAAGTTCCTAATACTACTTCATTTGATGGCCCAACATCTGCTAAAGTAGTTACAAAGGATTTCACCAACCCTTTCTACTTGTATCTAACTACTTCCCATCACTCAAGCTCTTTGTTGGACACTCGTTTGCATAGGGACCCATCTCATTGCACTTAAAACATTTCACTAACTGTAAATCAAATTTGGTCTTACCATCACCCAGATCTTTTTTAGTGCAATAACGAGCCTTATGTCCCGTCTTACCGCATCGGTAGCACTATCCATAATTCAGAATACATTCCCCAGCATGCCTTTTACCACATTTATCACAAACTAGAAACTTATTTTTCTTATCATCAGACCTTTTTAAGAATTCTTTCTTTTCTCTTTCCACCTCAGTATCTTCTTCTGCTGGTTGTTATAGAACACTTGATCATCGATAAACTCCATTTCTTCCTTCTCAGCACATCGAACAAGCTTTTCATAACTTTTGAACTCCCGAGAAGAAAATAACCTTCGATATTTTGGCTTTAATCTTGAGTAAAAATGATTGATTTTACTATCAATGTCTCGAATAATATTTGGAACACACCTTGCCAATCGAGTGAACCTTTCTTCATAGGCAGCCACTGGGTCTTCCTCTTGCCTCAATTCCAAGAATTGTTTTTCCATCCTAAGTCGAACAACCTTAGGAAAATACTTCTCAAGAAACACACCTTTGAATTCATCCCAGTCGAGAGCATCAATCTCATCAGAATCCCTGATATTTTTAACCATCGACCACCACTGATCGGCTTCACCCTCCAAACCGTAAATAAAAAGACTAACCTTTTGATTGCTTGAACACCCGATGACATCAAAAATCTTCTCCAGTGATTTAATACACTGTTCAGATAGCACAGGGTCATATGATCCTCTAAATGATGGGGGATGTTGCCTCATGAAATGTTACACCACTGACATGTTCCTCTATGGCTGATCGGGAAGATCTCGTCCATGGATACCACCACCATTTATCGCTTGAGTCAACTGCGCCATTACTGCAACAAACTATTCTGTTCCAATTACGACCATCTCAGGATGTTGATTCAGAAGTTTATTTCCTTTCGTATGCCTTCCTAGCACTACTACCCTGTTTCCTCTGCGGAAAACCATTCTGAACAAACATGTCTTAGATGAAGCAATATGGTAATCTTCAAATGCTATATCATTTCATAAAAAATATTTTTGGATAAACATATAAAATAATTTAACTCCTAAAGTTATCTAAACCAACCTTTTATACCAACTATAAGTCCCCATACTTAAACCTTACTTGATCATGAGTTATTACAAGATTACATATTGATGATCTTTTCAGGTTTATAGTTTTAGAGAATTAGATAATAAAACTTTCATTACATTCCACATTTAAACAAAGTTGTTACATAAAATATAGTATTTATTTTTCCCATCAATGGAAACATATTTAATATAAAAAATGGATTATTTCTTGAAACTTCCTTGACACTATCATCACATCATGTACCTTTCCCTTGACCTGTGAAAATCATTTCAAAATCATTGGATGAGCATAAAAAGCTCAGTAAGGGATGTGAAAATATGGAAAGGAAACATGAGTACATGCATACATAAGAATCAATGAAATCATACTTTACTCATAAAACATAATCAATTTAACATAACTCATCAAATCATGAATAAATCATAGAAATTATAAGACATAAAGGTATCTTGAGGCATTCATAACATTCTTACGTAGGGAGTAACCCTCTTGGTTACGTTTGGTATACCCATCACAGTATATTTCCTAAATATCTTCATAGAAACCTTAACGTTTAACTCCTTCACATTACCCAATGCATTGGAGAGCTATATCGGGCTCCCCCACCCTTAGTTTATCACAGAACCACCAGTCTTTATAATAATTCCCATGAACCACAACATAATCTTATCACATAAAACATGCATAAAGGAAACATAACATTTCCACCTTTCAATAACAAGATATCAATACAACACATTGATATAAAAACATTATGAAAACCATTTTCAATACCAAAATAAAATAAAAGAAAAACATGGTATTTATTTTTTTTTAAAAAATGGTATCGCTTGTAGAGGAATCCGAAACTCAAATAATGGTCACGGCGGCGAAGAAGTCGTTGTCGCCGCATACGTATGACAAAAACATTCCATTTTGTCATTTAGTAAAATGCTTCGTTTAAAAAATATTCCTTTTGGATAAAAATAAAAGTAAATGGGGTTTATACACCTTATAAAAGAAGGTTGTATATAAAACAAAATATGCCTCAATGAATGGAGATTGAGACAAAGTCCCTTACCTCAGGTCCGACATGACTCGATCATTCTTTAATCTCCTGAATAATAAACATGAGATAATTTATACTTTCTTCATAAACTTTTTCAAGTTCATTATTCCTTTTATATCACTTATTACCATGTCATGAACACTATGTTATTATTTAAGTTAATAACGGTCGTTTTAATGATCATTGGTACTTGAGTCAAAAATAAACTCTTTATAATTATAAGTTGTTCATGTGGTAAAATATCCATTATATCCAAAATTGTATTCATGAGGTAGATATTATATATATCATATATATCCATTATATGCATGCATTTATAATATTACATAACATTTAGAGGTAAGAAATTAAATGCACCATTCACGGAGACGGTAAGTCGTACGTACGCAGGAATGCTACTTCCATTTCTATTTCATATTTAATGGAATTATAGAATAATGATACATAATAGTATTTTAATTCAAGTATTATATAATATATAATATCATTAAATATATCCTTTATACGTACCACATATTGTATTAACGAATCAAATCACTTTGAGAGGCGGTAGTCCGCACTTCCTAAATTGAAGATATCACGTATAACCATAATGGAAGCCATAAAGGTCTGCCATAAAGGTCTGCCATAAATGAAAAATACAGAAGCATAAGGAAAACATAAACATATTATATATCTTATATAAATATAGTGACAACTTAATGACCACCTTTGAAGGTGTTAGAAGAATATTAAACAATCATCGTTTCGTGAGGCAGAAATTCGCCATCCACGGAAACAGTATGTTCTTTAACCATTAGATGTAGGTGTGTCTAAGTGTAGCTTGAATCCTTATTATAAGAAAATCCTAGTATATGGAATCTACTGGTGTTGATACAATATAAATGAATAAAAAGAGTTTATGGGGTTGGAGAAGAAAAATAAAACAAAAGAACACAAGTGAAGACATTACCTTAAAAACGGGTAACAATGAATCATTTGAGCTCAAAGGATTACTTGGGAAGACTTCTGCCCAAAGTGAGGCTTCAAGCAGTAAGAGAGGGATTTGGAGAGACAAAATGAGCAGGGGTTGGTGGAGCCAATGGCATGAGAGGTGAGGGTAAGTAGGTAGACGTGGGGGCCTTTTATAAGAGGAGAGGAGGGGCACTCTTGGAATATTACAAAATGTTACTTTATTTTCAAATGGGTTTCGGATTTTAAAGGTCCTACATTGATGTATTTTAAGTATAAGGTGATAAGGTTTCTAAATATACTCATACAATAGGTCTTTGAAAAGTGTAGGTCTTATATTTTACATTATCTTTTTATTTTATTTAAATCGTTAAATAATGAGGTAATCACTGCATCATCATGATGTCATAAATAATATAATTTATTTAATGTCTAAAAATTATGAAAATACTATGATGTAAGAAATATTTTTACATTTACTATGAATATTTATAGTCCAAAATATCATCTATGTAGACAAAATTAAAAATGATTTACTCAGGTTATACATTCTTTGTTATATTTACTTTCTTTAAAAATAAAAATATAAAAGTCATCTTCCCACAAAAGTGATTCCATGGTGTCCCCAAGATTGGAACAAGGAATCCCATGGTCGGCCATGAGACAAACAGTAGCATTAGGACACATGTTGGTGTCATTTTTTATTATTATGATATTATTTTATTATCCTTAACTACCCGATTACTCATTAATCAAGATAATTAAAGATAATTACCGTCATTACTATTCATAATGTCCAAAAAAAAAAAGATTCATGATTACCTAATTTGGACCTTCTGATTCGAAATATGTAATCCATTTTATCAAATTCCAAACACAGAAATTTCAATAACTAATTTAAGAATAATTCCCGTTGTCAAAACAAATAGCGGGTTTTTTTGAAACAACATCTATGAAAAGATTGGAATTAGTTTATGCCCAATTCCAAAGTAAAATTAATCATAATGACAACCATTGGATTAAATGGTAAAAATATATTCAAATTACACTTTAATACCAATTAAAAAACAATCTACCCATATAATTAAATTAGATGAAAAAGTAGTTCTGATGTAAAATGCGGTATTTTTTCACTATTCATTAAAAATGAACATTGACTGAAAAATACCAAAAATTTATCCAATGTAAATTTCAATGTCCCAATCATAAATAATATGTTTATTTTGACAAATAGAGCTTATAAAATTGTAAAAAGTTTGATTTAAAAATGGTTTTCCATCAAAAGACAGTAAAACAATCTTTTAAAAATATCAGTGTATTCAATGCTTAAGATTTGATTTATTCTCATTCTAAGCCTCTAAAACACTATCTAAATCATAAATAGACATAGATAAAAATATCTATTATTTATTACATACTTGGGATGTTACAGTTGTAATGCCACATTGTACCCTTGATGTAAAGGACCAAGGGAACATAATCAACATATAATGGTCAAAAATAAAAAAACAAAGAGTCTCAATCAATCTTTAAGAGAGTAAAAAACTTTTCCCAAGGGGTACAAGGTGTGTCCAGTTATCCTTAGTCATAGGAATGTGGAACTGATGAATACAACATGTATTCTCCATTTACATGGTGTGTATAAGGCTATACATGGTGGGTAGAGACACACGATATATTGTTCATGTTACTTGGTCATATATGTTTAACGAATCTATATCTATGTACCGATAAATATATGAAAAGTCATATCAGTGTGGGAGTACACAGCGTGTCCATGCCCATGTAATCCAGCCCATGTATATGTACTCTCCAGATTACACATCATGTAAAATGGGGAGGGTCACACACCATGTGATAATGTTCACATTCCATGTGATCCTTTATTCTGAAAAAATTATAACACCATAGAAAAGATCCCCACATGGCGGGTTGATTCAGTTTACATAAACTTTTTTGGGGGATTTTATAGAATCCCATATTCATCCTCTGCATTAGATCTGGAACCTCCAAACATAAATCCAATAAATAAATTTCTATGAAATCTAATATCTAAGCTCATCAATTCCTTGACTTCATCAAATAAAACATCTCGTTGTCTAATATACTTAAAATATATATCAAATCTTCATTCATCATTATGCTCTAAAGAAAGATGAATAATGTGAAATCAAGAATCATCCATCGGCTAATTTTCTCAATAAATATCATCACACCTCCATTGTGTAGTACCAATCCTATATCTACATTATCAGATCCTTGCAATGAGAAATGAGTATCCAATGATCGATTGATCGAGATTTGTTGAGTCACGGAACTAACGAATAACGTCTATGAACAATTATGAATCATGTGAGAAAATAAAAAAATCAATTATGTGAAACAAACCTCGGTCGATGTTTGTGTTGATCTTGGTTCATTAGCATTAGAATGAAAATCAAATCAATCAATAATATAAACTCAAAGACAATCTCGTAATACAAAACCACAAATATAATCCCATCCCGCAATACGCATGATCTATGAATCAATCTATTATTCAATTGATTTACATTAATTATAGAAATAAAAAATAGAGAATACAAAATTGAAACACATTCCCTACCTCGATTTTTTTCATCACTTAGGAAGAACAATTGCCATGTTTCATTCATTGGTGAGATCCGTTGAATCTAAGGTGTATTGATCATCGATCTGTCATCATCCACCAACAGGGTCTCCTCTAACACTCCAATGGAACTCATCAAATTCACAGGGTAATGTGGTGAACCCTATGAATTTAACATAAGCATATATTTATAGAGAGAACTATGTCGTTGCATCATAAAATAATTTTATTAAATAATTTTATTTATTTTATTCCCTTGGAAGCTTTTATAAAAAATACCCACGCTGATTATTGTTAAGTTGTGCATAGGATAAAACTTCTATTTTGAACTCAACATTTCCCTCAGATTTCTAATCAATCCACCCATTTAGGATTTATTCAACTATTAAAGAAAACCATACACAAGTCCTTTTTAATATATTTTATATATTTCAAACATTTATTTTGGTCACACTAGGACTTGGAATCGCACACTGTCTTAGAACATGTTACTAAAAATAATCAATATAATATTAAAATTAATACCTTTAAAATCTATGATGTTACATCCTTGGTGTCAAATTATATATATATTAAAGAAAAATATTATCTTGTGAACCAACCATGAAACCATGGTATTCACACCTTAAATCACATCAATTCAATTTATAGATATTCTTTATAATAAATATTTAATAATAATAATAATTAATTTTAATTTTCAGGTTTTTGGGACTATATTACATGTACACAAACCCTACTCATATTTGAATTTGGAAATTAATTTTAATACCCAAATACCAATATAAAATATAATGGAATTTTAGAATCAGATTCCCATTAAAGTTTTATCTATTTCTATTCATATTTAATTAAATTCTTGTTTTTACGAAAAAGGAAATGTTTATATATTGATGATTTATGTTATAATTCCCAGTGTGGAAATTTTAGAGATTATAATACTGAAATTTTATCTAAATGTTTTGATATTTGAATTAAATATTTTTTTAATAATATTTAATTTATTATTAATATTCATTTATTAAACATAATAATTTAAATTAAAGGTGTAATTTTAAGTGCAAAATTTGACTATTATTCTAAATAAAGTGACATATAACTACACTTCATTAATGTATCATATTATTGAATGGTGAAAAGAATAACTACATTGGATTATTAGGTTTGTTTTTCACGATGAAATAAAAGTTGTTTGATGAATTGACTAATCACAAAGAATATATGTTAATAACTATACATTTATGATTGATAACATGATTTTTATATTAAAAATAGAGAATCGTATATATTAGTGTCATGTGTTAAAAATTTATTAAGAACAATGATCTATTAAATCATTGTTTTTTTCAATGTGGTTAAAATAATACATCAAAATATTTTTTATTATGGCTTTTGATATATTTGAATACAGAATATATATATATAGGTGACCAGTATAATATTAGATATGCTGATAATGGATCATTAATTTATAGGCCTGATTTTGATCCTAAATTCATTTCATATTGTTAATATCCTTTATTGTAATTTCATTTTAATTGTAAAATATATCTTATATTTATATATTTCTTGTTATGTTATATTATATACAAGTGACCATTTTTTGAGCAATATTGAATACTAAATGGCATTACTTTATTTTCATCATTTCAATTCTCAAGTTAAATATTTGATACTTATTTAGCTACGGAATTATATTTGTTATTTAATAAATCAAAAACATCATCAACAATAGAAAATAATAATAATTTTAAATTTTTTATTATAATTTAGGTATTATATTTAATATTTTCGAATTTATTTCTTTATTAATAATATATCTTTTTAACAAGAATTGATATAACTTTATTAGATTTAATTATTAAATATGTTTCTATTAAAAATGTAATATTATGATAAAATGATTATGTATGGACAAAAAAATATAATTGAATATGATAGGTAAGAAGTAGAAAAATTACCATTGTTGTGTGAGTTTACATTTTCAAATATTTATATTTATTTAGTATAAAGAAATGAATCCCCTAATTACTATTTTTATCTGGATCCTCATTAAATAGGGTCACACTTTATATGATTTATGAACACATTGTTTAACTCATACCGTTCATGTGATTTCTCATGTTTTAAAAATCTATATATCTCTAATTTATTTAGAACCACTAACATCATTTTATTATTTGATTATTCCATAATATAAATTTCATAGTATATATCTAGGTTTTGTCAGTGGGAATCCTTTTTATCATAAACATTAAAAAATATTTCATTGGTAGAGTTTTTTTTCTACTAGAGGTATTTTAAACTGTCGTGTATTTTATGGTTAATTGTAATTTTGTGGAATTTTTTTTATTTTAGTGGTGGATTATGTGTCTATTATTTATAGAGAATTTAGTGGCTATTTAGACTTTATTTAGTACTGGTTTTTAAATAAACATTAGTAGAAAATAAAATATATTAAATAAACCTAAATGAAACTAATATATGTAATTAAGATAATTCTTAGTGTCAGTTAATAGTAATCGATGATAAATATGATTTTCAATTTTTTTATTTTTGGGAGGTTTATACAAAATAATGTTAAATATTTATTGTAAAATTTTATTTTTAAAAAATTTAAATATTAAAAACTATTCTACGTAATAAAATAAAAAATAAATATATTACAAACCCATTTTATATATATGTCATAGATCATACATAAACAATCTTTTATACATCCATCCACAATCACCATAATTTTATTCATCATAATCTCATTCAACTAATAACTGTTTTCATCCCATATATTGGTAATCCATATATACATATAAAATAGGTCCAATAAAAAATCATAACCAATATAAATCCATTCCATGACCTCTACTAAATCCATCATCATCTATATCATCTCATTGCTTGAAATTCCCGAAATCATCTCATCAAATTTAACAAAAATGACGACAGAAATTAAAATTAAACAAAATACATCAGAATTATAATAGATTAATTGATAAATTTTAAAACATACCATAAAAACTAAGAATTATCATGATTCACTTATGATGTATTTCAAATATGAAACTAGTAAATATCCTTTATACGGTTTGCATCTTTCACCTATTAGAAAAATTAGAACAATTATGAAAAAAAAATTAATGAGAAAATGCATTGAATATATTTAAAATTATACACATAAATTGTTTTTATTTTAATATTAGAAAAGAATAAACTATTAATCTTAAAATAAATAATATATCTTAAAAACAATTTTAAAACATAAAATTACCAATTTAAGATATGATTTAACACTTAAAACTGAAAAATGATAAGTATATACCATTCTATTTATTCTTCAAATAGATGTGTGGGGTTCTTGAAATTTACTTGATAAAAAAATTTATAGACATTGATATGGAAAAATTTACTATATTTCAAAAGTAACCCAAAGAAAGTTATAATTTTTGTTTCACATCAATATAACCTATATTATTATGTTATAAGTCATTGCACACACATTTTAGTGTTTTAAAACACTAAAAAAACTTTTACAGGAATCCTGTGAAGACCATAACTCAGAATGAAATTATTTCAATTCCAATATTTCAAAAAAAAATCAATGGTTGTTTTTATTTAATTTTACAGGAAACTGACATCATTTTCTTATTTTTGACCACCCTACACACATTTTAAAAGTCATTGGTACCTTAAAAAACTATTTATGGAGTCATTCTAGAGACACTGAAAGTTAAATTATTGTGTGGTATCCATGTAAAAATCAAACGTAATTCAAAAGTTATTTTCCGATGATATCACTTCAATATGAGGGTGTTTTCAATGCTTTTGGACCATTACAAAAATGTTATAGTTTTTAAAACACTAAAATTGTGTTCACAGTAATCCTGGTCAAACTATAATCATAAAATGAGGCTATATTGGTTTTTTACATTTCAAAAATAAACCTATGATCATTTCTATCTAATTTTATTGTAATAAAATTTTCACTTCCTAGTTTTGATCCCCCAACACACATTTTTAAAGGATATAGTTCCTTTAAAAAACTATTTAATGAGTCATTATGACCACTCCACATGTCGTATTGATGTTTGGTATACCCATGCTCATAAACAATAGCACAAAAGTGATTACAATAATATTCCACATTAATATGAGTTCATTTTTTTATTTTTTTTAACATTACATGAAATTTTAGTGGTTTAATACACTAAAAAATGTTTTTATGGTATCCCATGAAATTGGTAACTTGAAATGGTGTGATGTTGGTTGTTAAATTTAAAAAAAAAAATCTATGTTCATTGTTCTCAAATTTTATGGACATCTAACATTTTTTTCTAGGTTTTAATCCCCTGACACATATTTTTAAAGGCTTTCGAACCATTAAAAACTGTTTACTATGTCATTACTACTGCAACACACATCAGATTGATGTGTTGTCTATGTGTAAATTTCAAATATATCAAAATGATGTTTTTATCATGATTTAATGTCAATATGAGTTCTTCTTCTATTTTTTTAACATTACATGCATGTTTTAGTGTTTTAAAAACCTAAAACATGTTTATATGAATCCTGGTAAAATATTAATTCAAAATGACATTCTTAAAATTCCAAAATCTGAAAAATAAATCAATGATAAATTTTCACTCATTTCATGGAAATCCAATATCGTTTTCCTGGTTCTAATCCCA
This sequence comes from Viscum album, assembly GCA_963277665.1. Classification (NCBI taxonomy): domain Eukaryota; kingdom Viridiplantae; phylum Streptophyta; class Magnoliopsida; order Santalales; family Viscaceae; genus Viscum; species Viscum album. Next base: position 2,101,816,990 of record OY728145.1, on the reverse strand, counting down.
TAATACCATTTCTAAATGCTTTGGTACCTTTAAAATCTTTTTACTGAGTCATTCTGACCACACTAACCATTAGATTAACTTGTTTCCTATGGATCCACTTCATAAAAAACTCAATAGTAATTTTCCCATTATTTCAAGATAATATATTGCTTTTTACTATTTGTTTGACCATTACTCGAACATTTAAAACACTAAAAATACATTTATGTGTATCCTAGGAAAATAGTTACATGGAATGATATGTTTTCAGTTCCTATATTTAAAAAATCATTTTATGATAATTTTTATCTGATTTCCTATGAATATGGAATCATTTTACTTTTTTTTGCACCAAACACACGTTTTTAGAGACATTAATAACTTTAAAAACTATTTATTGAATTATTTCGAATACACCACAATTTTTATTGATATGTTGCCTTTATTTACAGGTAAAATATAACTCATTTGTGGTTTCCCCATGATTTTATGATAATATGAGGATATTTTATATGGTTTTTTCCATTACACATATGTTTCAAGTTTTTTAAACTCTAAAAATGTGTTTATGAGAACATTGATAAAAGCATAACATAGAGTGACAAGCTCTCAGTTCCTACATTTCACAAATATTTCTATGGTTATTTCCCTCATTTCATGAAAATATAATTTAATTTTCTATTTTATCCTCCCAAAATAAACTTTTTAAGGATTTGGTACCTTTAAAAATTGATTACAAAGTCATTTCTACAACATTTTATGTTAGATTGATGTGTTTTCTATTGTTGGAAATCAAAAATATTTCAATGGTAGTTTTCACATTATTTAATGACAATATGATGTCATTATATATGGTTTTGACCATTAAATGAATGTCTTAGTGTTTTAAAAAAACTAAAAATGTGTTTATGGGAAAACTAAAAGAACTGTAATTCAGAATGATAAGCAGTTAATTCCTACATTTTAAAAATCAATCAAAAATAATATTTAATTAATTTTATGGTAATTTGACATTATTTTCTTGATTTTGACCCCCTCCCTACATGTTTTTAAAGGCTTTCACATATTTTCAAGCTGTTTACTGATTCATTACAAAACAACCTAAAAACAATACATTTTTTTTCTATGCGTACATGTCATAAGTATCTCAACAGTGGTTTTCCCATTATTTCTCATTAATCTAAGGTCAATTTATATAGTTTTGACTATTACATGTAGGTTTTAGAATTTTATAAAACACATTTATGGAAATCCCAAAAAAAATTAACTCATAATAATGGGTTGTGTATTCTTAAATTTCATAAATAAATAATTTTTTATTTTCCACTAATTTCATAGAAATATGATTTTTTTCCAAAGGTTTCTCATGACTCATGTTTTTTAAAGGATTTAGTACCTTTAAAAACATTTTGTCGATTTATTTTTACCAAACGACAAGGTTGATAGTTGTTTTTTTCTATGATTACAGATCAAAAATAATTCATCAATATTTACCACATGGTTTCAAATTAATCATTTTTTTCCAACATTTATTATAGTTACATTCATGTTTTAGTGTTCTAAAACACTGAAGATGTGTTTATAGGCATCCTAGGAAAATTGTTACTTGGAATGATTGTACATTTGTTCTTATATTTAAAAAAATTAATTTATAGTTAGTTTCTTCTAACTAAATTGAAATTTGATGTCCTTTATTTGGATTGGATCCCAATGAAATAGGTTTTTTGTGGATTTGGTACCTTCAAAAAATATTTACCTGGTCATTTTGAAAATACTTCATGTTTGATTTACTAGTTATCTATAAATACACAATAAAAATAACTCATAAGTGGTTTTCAAATGGAATCACATCAATATGATGTCATTATCTGTGAATTTCACCATTAAACGCATTTTTAGTGTTTTAGAGCACTGAAAATGTATTTAAAGGAATGATGAAAAAATTATAACTCAGAATGATGTGTTGAGAGTTTATAAATTTGAAAAATCAATCTATATTTATTGTCGTATGACTTCATGTAAAGATGATGCTTTTTCTTGTTTTGACCCTGAAAACATATTTTTAATGGCCTTGACACCCTTAAATACAATTTAATAAGTCGAAAATGAGAAAACAAGATTGGGTTTATTTCACAACTAAGGATAATGATATATAATTTATTTTTGACATATAAGGATTAACCAAACATCAATCAAAAATAATATGTAATCAGTATGACTCAAATTGCATGTTATCAATATAAAAGTATCATTTTAGTTTTATTTATTATATTTTTATGTGTTATTTGAAAATTTGTGAATGATCTATTGAATTTTGAATTAAACATGGCAGTATGAGCTATAAGGATGAATCTTTCCTCAAGGATCATGTCAGTTGTCCATTAAAATATAGAAATTAAATAATTTTTAATTTCTAACCACCAATTATTTTGTTTTTTCTTATAAAAGTTTCTTCTTTCACTTTTTCTTTGAAGCATGATATTTCTTTTTATTATTCCTGATCAATGACACTATTCAAACCCCCAATTGGTGTTGTAATAACTAATGAAAATTATCTACCAATGACAGCTGATGGACTAATCATAGAACTCATCCCTCACACACGTATGGGATGCCCCTTCATATGAAAAAATAAAACTACATCGTTCTTGGAATTTGATGATGATTATAGAGGGTTCTCAACCTATACTTCTTGGATTTTTACCTATTAATACATAAATACTAATAATTATTTTTTAAAATATCAAAACATCATGATATTTTATAACTTAAAATTTTTTCATTACAATGTTTTGTTATTTAATTATTGTAAAAATATAATATTGAAAATTAATTTCTGACATAAAAAATGTTTTAGGACCAATTAGTTGGGGTGATTCCGCAGTATCAAACTATGTCAAATTATCATCATTTTATCCACGTAGTTTGGGCCCCATTAATTGGGTTTAAGGATAATTTGTTTTTTTATAATTTATTTTTCAAAACATTTTCGATAATAAAACAATAATAAAAAATATTAATGAAATTTACTTTCTTCTACATCTTTTTTTTGTGTCATTTAAAAAAATTCTATCAGGTTTCCTATGCACTCTAATCCACATATCTGTTCGGAAAACAGAGTGACATTATTCATTTTCATTTTTAAAAAACATATAAAAAATTTAAAATACCTTAACATATAATAAAATGATATATCTAATAACGGATAAAATACAAACCAAAATTTTTCTTTTTTTAAAAAATACTATGTGATCCAACAATAGGAGTAATTATTTATTCATAATGATTAACAATATTTTTAAGATAGTCCCTACAAAAAAATAGAAACATTAATAAAAAACTAATTTCAAAATTATTATATTATTAAGATACTATAAAATATGCAATTACATCTTATGATTCATCTCTATTAATATCGATTTATATCTTCCATTAGTCCCAATAAATGACTTCAGGAACATTCTCATACTTTTTCCATGAGTTCAGAGTTGTGTCCTAAACTCATAACATAATCTCCATTTTAAATCTCTCTTTTTCTTGCCGAAATGTTTCAAAGTCCATGGGAATGAAGTAGATTCAAAGACATCAAAAATGAAAAAAAAATATAAATAAAAAATAACACATTTTAATTATATTATAATACTATTCTAATTTATTTTAAATTAATTATCAATGAGTATTACATTAATATTATTGTTACTTTGATCATCAATTAAATAATTTTTTATAATCTGTGTGAATATACCTCATAAATTTATATGTAATAGGAAAGATCACCATATTTTAAGAAATCTACCCACGAATCTTCCCATCAATTCTGATTGTGTTACATGTAGGCTCCCTCAACTCATCTAATGGAATAATAATCTTAATGTCCTTTAAGTCCCATACATATTCATTTTCATATTTATATCCCTTATTTTTTATATTTATCTATTTAAAAAATTCATTTAAAAGTTAATAAAATATCTAGTTTTTTACAATGACATACATACTAGAAATAGTAACTCTCCAATATCACTATGATTTAAGGGGAGAAAAACAACTTCATCACCTCAGGTGAATCGGGCAGTCAACTACCAACAACATCTAGGGAAAAGGTTGGATCTCTTATTGTCTCAGGTAAAACATAATCATTCAGATCTACTGTAGCTTTAGTTACCAGTGGCGTGCTCTAAGATGATGATCAGATAAGATCATGGAATTTTCTTATTCTCCATATTTCTGCAATTCAAATGGTTAATATATATTAAATGTATAAAAAAAAATAAAAAACTGTAAATATTTTTACAAAAAAGTAATAATAGAACAATGTATATATGTACAAAACACTTATCAATAAATAATTGTATAATATTTCCATAATAAAATTATACATTCAATTATAATCATCTTTATTATTATTATCCATTTTTATAAAAATTAATTCATTTTCACCCTCTCTTGAAATTTCTATTATTTTGTTATTTTCTAGAAAAAAATATTAACTTTTGTTTGGTTAATGAGGTTCACTGTCACAAAATACCAATTGACCTTCATCACCAATATCATAGAAGGCTATCAACATTAAGTTTTAAAAACACCAACCTTCATGTATTACATCATACTAAAAATAATGCATCTTCTCTTTTGAATCTAATATAAAGGGATCATTCTCTACACATTAACTATTATGGCTCCCTCAAGAGATGTTAATAAAAGTGAAATATTACAAATCATCCATTATACCCCTTAAATGATGACCCAAATTCATTTAAATAAGACAAATGAAAAATGACCATTATATTTTAATGTAATTAAATCATTGGTATTTCCATTGTATCCCACCTATATAAGTGTAAATACGCCACTTGTTTTTACGTTTCCAGGTCTTTTTCATGATAAATTGTATGAAACCTGAAGCTATTAATATTATACGCATCAAATCTATTATCCTTACTTAGAGGAACTCATGTGAAAACTCCAAATCATTTTATATTTAATATTGATTGTCATTATTTATTATATAAACAGGAATATATAAGTTTTTTTTACATTTAACATAGAAAAAATAAATACATGTTAATAATATGAATATGATTATATATTTACATTAATAGGGAGCCATTCAACAATATCCTTATTAAAATATTTTGTTAATTTCAAATCATTTTGATCCTGACCCCATAGTTGGGTCTTTGTTTACAAGTATATTTCATCAATAAATGGATTTTCCCTAAGACTATTGAGCAGTGCATATCTATGTTCTTGTAGAAATTTCAATTTAATCATTGTAAAATTTTACCCCTTTCCAATTAGTTGTTTGATAGTTTAAAATACCAATTTCTAGTTTTTAGAATGAGAATTAGGGGACTTGTCATTAAAAAGTACAATAAGAGTCAATCTATTCTCAATCACATAATAATACCTAGAACATAAGTTCAATCACTCTTTAACTATGTAACCATCAACAATATAGATCCATTTGGTTGATCTTTATTCATCAAATATTATTTTAAATTACATAAATACCTGATGAAAAAAATATGAAACATACTAAAAAAATTACACAATGATTTGATAAAATTGAATTCACCGATGAAAATAAAAATAATACCAACATAACTCTCAATTGTATACATCCATTGATAGTGTACCAGTCCACGAAGTTTATCTTATTTAACCAAATTAATTGTCAAATGAATCATAACATTAATGAATGAAGGGATAAGTAACATCTTAAAATGAAAAAAGTGTTAATACGTTTTTTTCATTGAGTTTATCTAGCTCATTTGGATGTATAGTTTTTCCACAAATATCTCTAAAAGAGGAAAAAACTCAAATAGAACCACAGCTACTTTATTTGGAAATTTATTATGAAATTACATTAGAATCAATTACTCTATAAAAATATCATATTCATTAGGTTGAAATACATATATCTCTTTTTAAGTCAACAGACGTAAATTTGGTACTTGAATATATCTATACAACTATTACATTCTTTAATGTTTGAAGGAATATGTATTTATCATGATTTTTCATAGTAAAAATTGTTGAATAATACATTCCATTATCATTTCCCCACAAGCCACGATTTATATTCATTCACACCAAATCCTAACAAGCATTAATGTGATCCTTAAATTTACCCCTCTCATTAGGAAATGTAAAAATTAAATTATAACAAATTTTATATTCAATATTAATTATTTCAAGATTATTTCATATAAATTTAAACTCCCAATACTGAATTTTGAAACATATACTCTTTTTCTCATTATTGTGTTCCAACTATATAAGATAATCTACCTCAAACCCTCTACCCCCTTATTTAAATTGATTAAATTTTCCAAATTCATCAGTGAAATTCATTAACTACCCCATGATTTCTAAAACAGATAACACATTTAATGTATTTATGAGTTAAACATCTCTATTCAATTGTGTATTTTTAATCATGAATGTATGAGAATCATCAATAAATTTATTATCAAACATAAAACACCATTTTCAACTATGAGGTAATCATTAATGTTCAAATACAAATTAAAAATTGGAAAATTTAAATAATAACAAGTGTTCCAACTACATAAATTCCATAGTCCTATAATGTAACTAATTTTACACTATAAAGTTGTATGTATTTTTAATTATTTTCAAATTTAATCATCATATGTTTCCATTCCACCATCACATAATTATTGAAATTCGATGATTAGAGGCTGAATGCATACACCAAAGTCATTTTAAGGAATTTCCTTCTAGGAATAATCATCTAAATAATGAATCATGTATTATTCATACAAAACCATGTAGGTAGATTAAAGGGGATCCAGATGACTAGTCGAATGCTAAAATTAGTACCAAATTTACCAAGAGGGTTGAAACCATTATAATCCAATTATAAATGTACATTCCCATGGTCCAATGAAAAATATGGATATAATGAATCAAACCAATTTCCATTATGTTGAATCTTTTGGATGTCCAATAAATCCATTATTATTATCTTGAGTATCCCACTTCATGTCATATGTATTCCTCAGTGAAATTAATGATCATTTCAAGTATAGTTTCAGAGGAAAGTAACATAATAAATTTTCATGAGTTTTCTTCTTATGTTTCATCATGTGGTGGTAGTGCTTTATACTCTCAACGTTTATAATTGAATCCAATATTATTGTATGAAATTTTATGCATTGTTCTTTATAAGACTATTCTCCATAGTAATGAATGAAGTCATTAGGGCATGAATATATCCTTTTATAATCAATTATATGTTTTATAATGACTTTATTTATATCATAGAAAGTTTTAGGTATTATAGCTTCACTAAATTAATCATGAAGAAACTCAAAAATTATAGTCATTTATTTGGAATTAATTCCAAGAAGACACTAGATATGATTCCAATTAATTTTAAAAGAAATATTTGAATAATTTTCACACCCATCATTCATTTCTTATTGTTCTTCTTCATCTTATCCAAAAAAAATCATTTTTTGTCAATAAAGTTTAAATTTAGATTACCTATATTAGGATCAACATAATGTTATGTTAATCTTTTAAAATCTTTTACATTGTATCGTAAAAAACCAAATACCTCATTTATCAAATTTAGAAATTAATCCTCCTATAGAGATTCAAATTGTGTCCCCTTAACAGGATTTTCATTTTTTTTAATTTCCCTAAAATTTGATTCCCAGTGCCAAATACAAAATACATATCAAGAAGGAAACTATTTCGATATAAAATTCTCATATACTTTGTTTTTATTCAACCATCACTGAAATTTAAAATCAATACAAATATATTTTATTTTACCATCCACAAACCAGTTATCAATTTCATAATCTAAATATTCTTCTAAACCCTTGAAATAATGAGTTTTTTATGGAGAATTAATCAAACATTTATTCATAGGTGTTGGATTTTCACCCTTATCCATACTCATTTAGATATAAATATATATTTTTTAATAAAACCAGTAAAATCAAAATAAAAAATCTCCCATGTAACATTCTTCACATACCCATTGGCATGGGAGGGCTATGAGATATTACTTGATATTAGGTGGAATATCCATGAATCCAAAGTTAGGATGTAAATGCTAAGGGATTCAATACAATTAGGGGATGATTTTCCATTTGAAAATAAAACAACTATAACCTAGTGTAACATAATAAAAACAACAACCACATGATACATGAGAATAATGTAATGAAACTACTAGTATAACAATAAGATAATCTAACCAAACTACAAACACGAAACATACTAGAGTATAAAGAAGAAACCAAACAGGAATCATAATACAAATAGGAAAATGAAACCAATAAATCCCCAATGACTCAATTAATATAAACTCCACAACTCCCAACATTATATGATCTCTAACTACACAACACATGACCAATGTGAGAAAATGAATCATTAATTAAATGAGATATTTTTCCTTTACCTATATCCCTGTGAACAAAATCTCCAAACACATCAATTTTACTAAGAAGGGGGGAGTATATAACTTATTAGGATTTCCCCAAATGACTTCCCTACCCATTATATATGATAGAACATGTTAGAACATTTATATAAAATAATTTATATAAAATAATTTATATCAAATCCAAACCAATTTCCCAAACAAACCGATTTTCATGAAAATAAATCCAATGAATTCCTTTAAAACGTTTCCCACATTCAATTTAGAATAAATCATTCCATTACACACATCAATTGAGGCACACATTCTATCCTAAGTGACATTTCCATACATTTATGTAGTCTCTCATTGGTCTACCAAGTCTTTACAAGGTAACCATATCATCAGTTCCATAATGGAACACACCCCTTCCATAGGGACACATTAATGAAAATGAATACACGCCAACCATTTATGCCAAATACCATGCCAAATAAAATATTTCAAATCATTTTAATAAAATAGTTATTTTATTAAAGACCAATCAATTAAAACATTTCCATGAATCAAAACATAGACCTATTTTAAGTTATCATTTTAAAAACATGAAACAAAGACCTATGTACAACAACCAATTTCCCCAATTTCACATACCATCACAAAAAGAGGGTTTCAATAATGCTTTGGACATAAATTCACAATAAATTTCAAGAAATTAAAACTATTTTAAACCAATAATTTAAGTTATAATAAGAGGATTCTATTGTGAATCCACCTATCTCACAAACATAAGAAAAAAAAGAAGAAAAGAAACTTTTCAACATACCAAATTGGAACTCCAAAAACCCACCTTAGATCTTATTAGCTATCATAAAAACAAGAATATATCATCATGAATGGAATAAAATAACATGAATCTATCGACAAATGATTAGATCCATGAATCTAAGAGAGTTAAAATTAAAAAATCTACGAAAAACTACCAAGAATTATCACTTACCATGGAATATGGCCTCCAACTCACAAATATTTTCCAATAGATCACTCCCAGATCAAGAGGAATAGTTTATATGGAATTTTGGAAGAGAGGAAATTGAATTAGGGAAATATTAGAAAATAATGATAGGTTAAGGATCTTACTCATATTAGATCCTCATTTTAAGGAGTCCTGCCTATATATTGCCTGGTTAGGCCACATGGTTTTGAAGGTAATGAACCAACAATGTGAGTACTACTATATTAATCCACCCTATCACATGGTTGGATCACACTGTTAGATAAACCATTCACCAACAATACACATTCCCTCTATTACACTTTTGATCGTTTTACCTGGAAATCCATGTGGTTTGGCCAAACCATGGGCCAATCGGGCTCCTACCCAATGAACTGTGTTTTACATTGCAGAGTTTCTTGGAGTTTTTTTATGGTTTCTACAAATTATTATCAAACTATAAATCCATATAGAATCCCCATAAACAATCCAAAACTCCACCAAATATTCCTAAATGTAACTCAATTACTTTATATACTTAAAATAAACAAAAAAGTGTTAATTACCAAAAACTAGGGGTACTATATTTTTCCCACTGTTGATCTTTCCATCCCTAGAAATTAAAAGACCACCATTTTCTTAAATGATTTTGGGACATTTATTGACCATTTTTTTATCATATGCCATGGTTTGTACCTAATTCAAATCATGTTTCCAAAAAACCCACACTAGACTGATGGTTTTCCTATGAAATGATTTCTATTTATTTTTAGAAATTCAAACTGGCACATAAACTAGAATTGCATCACACATTAGTCTAATGGGATCCCTTCGAATCATATGGTCACGATCGGGATGATACTTTTCATCTAAGATACATGAAACACATTATGCACTGAACATAACCTTGTTTAAAATTCCAATCAATATTCCACCACACCAGCCTATTCATATATCTCAACATGTCATCTGTATTGGGGAGATATTTTTACCTCATTCCTAAAAGAAATATTCCCAAGACTTCTAGTGTTTTTTTGAAGTGACATTATCTTTTTACACATATCAATTCGTGATTTTAAACATAATTAAACATCAAATTATAATACAAGGATCATAATGTCTAGTGTCTTGGAAGTCTATGTACAAAATAAAATATAATATTTTTTTTATTTAATATCAATAATGAACTCTTATCTTCAATTGTGCTCATACATATTCATATGATGGAAGGGGGATAACGTGATCAAAGGGATGAGCTAAAATCCTAGTAAGGAAACATTCATAGTAATAAATCTTTAGCACATGAGTTAGAAGGCCTGACATAATGTTATAAAAAGGAATAGAAAATGTTAAATCATAACATATAAAAATGGGTTCATATAAACATGGAGTCATAGTAATGTGTTAGTAACATAAAAATTGACATTTTCAGAATTCAAGACTCGTTTTACATAGAGGATCACAAGTCAATATTAACCACCAAGACCATTGCATATGGTACCACAAGTCGTGGCTAACCACAAACACCGTTGCACATAACGTCTCATGAGACTCAACATTACCCAATTCATTGGAGTTCAATCTTGGATCATGAATATTAACATTTTCATGAATATTCTTTCCACATAAATTATATTACATAATCAATCATACATAAACATAAGGGTACCCATAGAAGGATATGGGTATCATAATCGTGTCATAAAGCATAATTAATGGGAAAATCATACAAGTGTAATTGAAAAAAATTATTAGAAAAAGATTTTAAATTAATAAGGCATAAACGTCATATATCATAATAATTGATTCCAAATTGAAGTTATAACATGTACAAGTGTTTTTAATAAAATTTAACATTAAAACATTTTAGTGTGGTTTAATGAGAATATCAAAGATCATTTAAAATCGATATGGAAATAATATTTTATATAAAAACAAAAGTTAACCAATAATGTTTTAACAATAAAAATTTTTGATTTTTAAATATAATGGTTTTATAAAAACATATCTTATAGTGTACTTGAAATTGGGTATGAATTTAGGAAGTTCCCCTTAAATAGGTTTGCTTATCGGGAAGTATTGAGGAGTGAATCACTTAAAAGCATGTATATCACTAAAAAATAATAATTAATGGATATTGATTCATGATTTTTTACATATGAAACGAATTTTTAATATGTTCATTAATAGAATATAGAATTTAATTTGGGTAAAAAGAGAGTAAGAATAACCCAAAAGAATAATGGAGGATTGAATAGAATCTCTTACCTTATGTCTGATAGTGTTATCCGCCAGATAATAATGACCTAAATAATCAAATTACGTTAATTAATTAATATTTACATAACCTATTTTAATTTTAAATTATTATTTTTTATGTTTTTAAGTTCATTGATAACCTTTTTTATTGGTTATGAGGTTCAATTTAATTGTTCGTGTTTATTTGTTTCAAGTTCAGTTTACTTATTTACGTAAATGAATAATCATGTAAAATGAGGATGGTTGTCTAGAATTTGATTTTTATTTTTTTATTTATAATCCACAAGGTTACATGGTTGTAAATTTCCTTTGGTTTCTTGGAGTTAAGATGAATCATTATATAAAACATTAGTGACAACCTTTTTGGTTAATTGGTGGTTTTTGATCACAACGAACACATGTTGTTTTATAAATCCAAACCATTTTTACAAAATGATTACAAAACCATATATGATACATAATATATATATATAGTCTTGTTAAACCCAGAAAATGGTTTCATGGCCAGAATTGAATATGGTAATGGAAATTGAAAACTCATTATCCTTGAATGTGCTAAATTAACACATCTCAAATTGTGTTTTTTACTTCTAATATAAAAGAAGGGTAAAGGATAGATGATAATAAATTATTCCATTATCATAAAAAATTATAGTCCATATAAGGTACTAGAGTTTTCATAACTCTTGGATGAGGATAGGTATGGATAGAAAATAAAAAAAGGTACTTCAAATGAAAGTAAAAGAATTGAACAGAAGAATTTACATCTTAAGTGAATCTTCATTGAGACCCTCTTAAGTAGAGAGGATTTTGCCTTTTGAGGAGAACAAGGGTTTTTGGACCTGGGAGAGGATCTTTGGGATATATTTTAGGGGAATTTTGGAAAGGCACAAGGTTTGAGAATAGTGAAGAGAAGAAAAGAGTGTGTGTGGTTTTTATAATGGAGGGGTTGATGGTTTTCTAAATATTTTAATCATTAGTTTATTAGTTTTCTATAAGACAATCAATATAAATGATTCTTGTGACCAAAAATAGTAATAACTACAAGTGAGTTCTAACCCAAGGAGATTACATAATCCATGACTTAATAAATAGTGTATCTAACATATAATTATATAAATTATAAATTATTGTATTTTACTTTTCATAATAATTCATGTATTTTAGAAAATTTCCAAAAATTTACCCTAAGAATTTTTTTGACCTGTAGAATCAAAAAATGAAATCCATTTTTCAAAAAACAATTTTCTAATTATGATTAATTTAATTTTTATTTGAAATCATAATTTAGATGAAAAATAATGATTTTAAAACTGTAACTGATTTTATAATGTTTTCAAAAAATTACATTAGATCATATAAAATTATATTAAAACTTAAAGACATATAATTTTTAGTTTATGACAACATTTTTGAAAAATACATTTTATTTTAAATTAATTAATTAATTGTAATTAATTATTTATGAATTATAAAAATACTTATACTTTTTTTATTATCAAATTAACACGTATAAGATGCCTAAATTGTATTTATACATTTAAGGGTGAGGTTAATATTATTTTGGATGATTTAATAGTTATAAGGGTCATATTAATATTCATAACACTAGGTTATTATTCACAAAACATTAAATGTGTTCCATCAGACCCCAGAAATATCCATGAATGTAACCTTGTGTGTCAAATTTTTGAAATTCAAGACTAAGAAGTGGAAAAATCATGTTTAATGGACACATAGTGTTTATTATCATGATATTCCATTGTGTTTTTAATCTGATTATACTATAAAGAATAATTATAAGAAGGTAATCCCATTGATAAAACATCGTATTATTACATTCTTCCACATTAGGAAATTTCACCTTCAAAATTTTGTTTTACATTATAATCCATAAACAGGTGCATGTGATTTTCCTTCATTGCCTCCTCCAGTTCCCATGTTGCCTCTTTGTACATATGGTTCCACTGGAGTACTTTGACCAGGTGAGTATTCTTGTATCATAGAACATAATCTCTATGATTCAAGATCATCACTAGCTGCTCCTTGTAAGAAATATCATCCTCTAAATATACCACTTCTGAAGAGAGTATATGTGAAGGATCTGGTATGTACTTCTTTAAGAAGGATATGTGGAAAACATCATGTACTTTAGACATGGTAGGTGTAATTTCTAGTAGATATGAAACAACTCTAACATGATCAAGAATCTCAAAGGGGCTGATGTACCTAAGCATTAACTTTCCTTTCTTCCCAAACTTCTTTACATTCTTTCATGGAGATATGTGTAGAAATACCAGGTCTCCAACATTAATCTCAATGTCTCATTGACTATTGTCTACATAATGATTATTTCAACTTTGGGATGTCTTGATGACCTTTTAAATGGTTTTTACCTTCTACACCATTTCTTCAGCCATTTTATGTCCTAGTATCTTACACTCACCATCTTCATCGCAACCCGCATGTGTTTTGCACCTTTTCTTTGACCAGTAGAAAATGTTGGTTTAATCCTCCTATGAATTCTGTAGAACATGCTATCAATATATCTTCTGATGTCTGAATATTTATCTTATAGTGGCCACTAGTTTAATGATGTTAGGATATACTGAAGTTTAATTCAGTTCTTAGATAATGTTGGATACTTTTATAGAACTTCTTGGTGAATCTCAGATCTCTATCAGATACCATAGACAGTGGTAATCCATGCATATTTACTACCTATTTGATATATATTTTTCAAATTTGATCCAATGAGAAGTCCTCTAAAATTTTGATAAAGTGGTTTATCTTTTCAATAGGATCCATAATGACCCATATAGAATATTTTTCCTTTTGATGACCTTTTATGTCCAGTGAAAAAGTCTATGCATTGTTCCTCCACATACATGTCGGTATGGGTAGTGGTTGTATCATCCCCTTATACCTTTTCCTTTCATCCCTCACTTGCTCCCATACTAGACACATTGATGTATACTCAGCAATATCCTTCTTTATATTGTCCCACAAAAAATTCTCTCATATATCTCGATACATCTTTGTGTTCCCTGTGTGAATATAAAAGGTTGATCTATGTGCATCATTCAAAATCTTCTTCTTTTTTTGTGGATCGGATGGTACAAATAATCGTGAACCAAATCTTAAAACTCTTTATTCATCAATAGTGAACTCATAGGATTTTTCATTTCAAATACACTTTTTCAAATTTCCACATCTTTCTTTGAGCATACATTATTTTCACCCTGAGGGTTGATTGAGAAATCATTTGAAAAAATATTGATAATGTTCCTCCCTTAATGATTCCCTTGTCCATCCTCTAAAAATCTATGAATATTGGATCCCATTATATTCTCATCATTGATAAATATGTAGGACCCTTTCTACTTAGATCATTTCCAAATTATTTTAATTACCAAGATAGTAGTGGATTGATTATTCATAATCCTTGATGAGAGCTAACCAGCTTCGTTGGTGGATATTAAGCTATTTTATGTGAATATATATTTGAGACTTTTATGATCAATATATATTGCACAAATATCTCTATAGAGTTAATGCTTACATATTTTTTATGCAATGATCACTACTACCAACTGCAGATCATGTATGGAATTATTTTTCTCATGTATTTTCAACTCTCCTAAGATATATTCTATCACTTTATCATTTTTTATTAGTACGCATCCTATGAATTTATTTGATGCATGACTTTACAAAAGAAATAGTTCTCCACTAATTGGTAGTTTGAGTATTGGTGCAGTAAGAAGCCTCTTTTTAGACTCCGTAAATCAGTTTTCATATTCTTGAGTCCAGAAAAACATCACTCGCTTCTATGTCAGCTTTTTCATTAGGTTTATCATGCCTGAGATGTTCTTCAAAAATCATCGATAATACCCAGCTAGACCCAGGAAGTTATGGATCTCAGTTATAAATGTTGTCATGGGCCAGTCTCCAGATTTAATTTTATTGAAAGGGTCCAAAGATATCCATTTTCTGGTGATAAAATGCCACAAGAATGATACTTACTCTATCCAGAATGCACATTTTTTGTACATTGAATACAACTTATCCCTTCGAAAGTTCAATAGCATAGTATTCAAATGCACCTCATTTTCCTCCTTTCTTTTAGAGTATATCAGAATGTCATCAATAAAGACTACCACAAATTTTTCAAGGTAATATCTAAATATTATATTCATTAAATCCATAAACATTTCGTGCGAATTAGTGAGTCTTAATGGCATCACTATGAACTCATAGTGTCCATACCTTGTTTAAAAGGAATTCTTGGGAATATCTTCCATTCTCTCCTTTAATTGGTGATATCATAAACAAAGGTCCAACTTAGAAAAATAATTGGCCCCACAAAGGTAATTGAAAAATTCATATATCTCTAGTAGGGGTAATTGTTCTTTATCATGATTTAATTTATCTCACAATAATCAATGAAGAGGCACATTGATCCATCCATCATATAGATTAAGAGGACCGACTCACCCTATGGTGAAACACGCAGGAATATATAACCCATCACTAGATTCTATTATATAAGCATCTTCATCTTTTATGGCTCTATAATGGCCATTCTATAAGGTGTATTTGATATAGTTAGAGATCCTTGAGTTAGTTCAATTGAGAACTCAAACTCTCGATTATGAGGAAGACCAAACAACTGTTTATTGCATACATCAGTGTAATACCTCACAATGGGAATATCTTTAAAAATAATTTTCTCCATTGTCTCAACCATTTAAGTTATAAATGCTTGCTCATAAATAATTAATATCCAAAAATGATACAATGATTCTAAAGAATATTCATCTTCCTCCTTACATTTTTATAGAATTGAAGGATGTTTCGGGATGTGGAGAGTGATCTCTCTTTCTTTATAGTTGATGTTGGATTTGTATAAAGATATCCAATCCATGCCAAAGATAGAATTGAACTCCACTAAATGATGTATGAAAAGATTTGATGGGAGGTTCAGTCCAATAACATTTATAAGAGAGAAGTTATAAAACTTGGACGTAATAATTTCACCATTTTCTATTCTCACCGATAAATTATCCTCTAAATTATGAGTTCATGTTGGAATAGTTATACTAAAATTGAATGATATGAAAGTATGTGTAGAACCATAATCAAATAGTTTGTTTTATATTATTGAATGAATAACGAGTGTACCTATCACCACATAATTTTCTGGATCCACCTCAGCATTTGTGATAGCATATGTTCTTCCTTGTTTCCTTGGAGGTTGTTGTTGATTTCATCTAACAACCCTTGGCTTAGGAAAATTGTTCACATAAAGACCATGCTCCTTTCAATTATAACATAGCACCATAGGCTGAGTGTTTACCTAGAACGTCCTTTCTTCTTCCACATTAGTGGGATTCTTCTTATCATGTCGGTAGTTATTTTCAAGATGTCCCACCTTTCTAAATTTTAATAAATTCTATATTACCTTTAGACAGTTCCCAAGATTATTTTTCCCACAATTTTGACACATGGCATGTTCGATCTTCTTTCCATTATGGGATTTATTTTCTAAACCACCCATATTAGACTTCATCATACACATTCTATCACTAGGCCCATGATAACCCTAGGAGTCTCCAATATCCTTTTCAACTTTGAGGGAACGACATACAATATCCCCATAACTATCAAAGTATCTAATCACCAATGATTTTCATAGATGCAACTTAATCTTCTGAATATGTGATCCACTTTGCATTCAATGTTCATGAAAAATCCATAGGTGTATCATTCATGCGTTTTGATGTTTTCTTCATATGCCCTAATGGAATCATCTTCCTTCTACTTGAGTCCAAGAAACTCCATTTCCATCTTGAGATAGATGGTTTAGGAAAATATTTATTGAACATTATTTTGTTTAATTTATACTAATACATTGAATCATTTTCTTCATGGGACTTCATATTCTTGATCAGTGTACACTAGTAATAAACTTCTCCATCAAAATTATAGACTCCAGTATGACTTTCTCTTCTTATAACTACTAGAGTATAATAAATATATTTCAAAAATATTTAATCCACTATTCCATGAGGAGGGGATAATAAGATCCACTAAACATGGGAGGCATTTTCAGCATGAATTATTCAACAGAAACATGCTATTTATTTAGAGGAGGAGAGAATTACACATGATTCATGTTATTATTCATAACTTGAGCCATCTAAGCAAGTACTTTCATGATTTTTTGAGCACCAGTTACCATAATATTTTTCATTTAATTGTGGAAATATTTACATTCCCTATAACATTGATTGTTGGCATGTGTTTTTCTATTTCCTCCATTAACTAAGAAAAATAAATTACGATTAGAGGTCTTAAATACACAGCTATTACGAATAAATAGTTACTTTGAACATAAAAGGATAAACATACAATGGTGAAATATATACTAACGTGTGATTACCTAGGTTTAAATCTATTTAATCTTTGATATATTTCTTTACTTTTATTCTTATGGGATATTTTTTTCCTTAATAATGGTTTGTACCAAGCTTATGAATTTACCAAAGCATATCTCATAGGAGTGTTAAAACAAAAGTGCTGCAAGGACCATTTCAATGCACCAATTATTATTTGAGTCTAACTCAAAGTGGTATATTCAGGTTTTACCCCTGGATAGCTATGTTCTTGATCCACCTCTAGCAATTTTTATCGAGATAAGAATTTATTTTCTTGATAAACGACCTAATCTATACTTATCAACACTTGGGGTGTTTTCTTATACTTAGTATCATCCCTAAAGTTAATAAAAAATTATATTATTCCTAATATCCAAAAATAACTAGACCAACCTATGATACCCACTATAGACACTCTATCCATTTACACGTATCATTACTTGATTTTAAGAAAAATTAAACATAAAATTACAAGCCAAGGATCATAAAGTTTTGGTCTTGGAAGACTAGGTACATAATCAATAATTATAACAAAAAAATTATTATTTAATTTCCAATATGATCTCATAAATTTTAATTTCATCATATATATTCATTGGATAACTTGGGGATAACATGAAAAAATGAATGATCTAAAAGTCATGTAAGGAAAAAATAATAGTAATAAAGCATTAGATCATGGGTTAGAAGGAATGGAATAATGATATAAAAAGTCTTGGAACATGCGAAATCGTAACATAAAAACATGGGTTCATATAAATATGGATTCATAATAATGTTAGAGCAACATAAAAGACGACTTTAGCATGAGTCAAGGCTCATTGCACATAGAGGAGCACAACTTAAGGTTAACCACCAAGATCGTTGCTCGTGGGAGCATGAGTCAAGGATAACTATCAAGACTGTTCCACATAAAGTCTCATGATACTCAAAATTACACAATGACTTATAGTGATATTTTGGATCATCCATCTTAACATGTTCATGAATATTCTTTCCACATAAATAATCATAAATAATCAATCCTACATAAACCTGAGGGTACCCATCGAACAATGGGTATCATAATCATGTCATAAAGCATAATGAATGGGGGTATCATGAAAGTTTCCATGAAAAAATAGGAATTAAACCAATCGTGGACATTAATAAGTCATAAAATGAATATATCATAATAATTGATTCCAAATTGATTAGATAACATATTAACTTATTTTAAGACACTTTAAAATTAAAGCATTCTACTAGTGGTTTAATGAAATTATCAAAGATCATTTAAAATAGAAAAGGGAATAATATTTTATATAAAAAATGAATTTAACCAATAATTTTATCATGAAAAAAATTTTTGATTCATAAATATAATGGTTTCATAAAAACTATTGTATAGTGTACTTGAAATTGTGTAAGAATTCGAGAAGTTCTCTTAAAATGTGTATGCTTAAAAGGAAGTATTAAATAGTGAATCACTTAAAAATATATATATCACCAAAATATATTTATTAATGGCTATTGAAACGTGAGTTTGTTCATATAAATAGAAATTAAAATATTTACATAAATAGAATATAGGATTTCATTTGGGTAAAAATATAGTAAGAATAACTCGAAGGAGTAATGGAAGTTCGAGTAGAATCCCTTACCTTAAATCCAATTGAATTATTTCCATGATATTAATGACCTGAATAATAAAATTATGTTCATTAATTAATAATTTTAAAAACTATTTTACATGTAATTGATTTAATGTAACCTTATTAACTTCATTAAAACCAATTTGATTGGTCTTGAGGTTCAATTTCATTGTTTGGGTCAGTTTGTTTCATGTTTGGTTTAATTATATTTATGAATGGATAATCATGTAAAATTAGGATGGTTGTCTAGAATTAGAGTTATATTTTATTTTTTAACATCTATAATTTTAATTGGTTGTAAATTTTATTTTGTTACTTGGAGTAAAGATGATTCATTATGTACCACTTTAGTGATAACCTTTTGGGATAATTGGTGGTTTTTGATCACAACGACTACATTTTATTTTATAAATCAAAAACATGTATAATAATGCTTCCAGAACTATAGATGATACATAATACATATATTATAGTCTGGTTCAAACATGAAAATGGTTTCATGACTAGAATTGAAAATGGTAATGGAAATTGAAAACCCATCATCCTAGAATGTGGTAAACTAAAATGTCTCGGAGGGTGTTTTTACTACTAGTATATGGTAAAAGATATATGATAATGAATTATTCCATTATCAAAACAAAATTATAGTAAATATAAGGTACTAGAGGTTTAATAATACTAGTATGATAATATATAAGGATAGAAAATAAAACAAAGGAACTAGAAAGGAAAGTAATATAATTATAAAGAAGAATTTACCTCTTGAGTTACTCTTCCTAAAGATCCTCTTAAGGGGACAGGATTTGGACTTTTGAGGAAAAAAAGGGATGGTGGACATGGGGGTGGAGATTGGGGAGATATTTATGGAGTATATAATAAATACACGAGGCATGAGGGGTGTGAAGAGAAGATGGGAGTGTGGATTGATTTTATAGTGGAGGGGACGAGGGTTTTCTAAATATTTTAATCATTAGTTAATTATATTTCCATAAGGAAATAAATAATAATGGTTATTGTGAAACAAATAGTAACATATTCATTTGAGTTTGAAAACAAGGTGATTACAACATCCATGACTCAATAAATAGTGTATTTAACATATTTTGTATATATATGGTAAATTATCATATTTTATAATTCATTAAAATTGAAGTATTTTAGAAAAATCCCAAAAATTCACCCAAACCATTTTTTGATGTGTAGAATCATAAAATGAAATCAATTTTTTAAATATAATTTTTTGAATGGGATTTATTTAGGTTTTAATTAAAAAAATAATTTACATGAAAAATGCAGATTTTAAAGCCATAACTAGTTTTATAATGTTTTCAAAAAATTAAATATTGTCTTATAAAATTATTTTAAAACAAGAATACATAAAATTGAGTATATGTGAACACATTTTAGGAAAATACATTTTCTTTTAAATTAATTAATTAATTATAATTATTTATTTATGATTTACAAAAATACCAAAACTTCTACTATAGTCATATTATCACGTATAAGATGACAAAATTTTATTTATACATTGAAGGGTGAGGTTACTATTCTTTTAGATGATTTACTATTTGTAAGGGTCATATTAATTTTCATAAGGGTATTTTACTATTCACCAAAAATTATGTTTGTTCCATCAGACCTTAAAAATCACACTAAACGCAATCGTGTATTTAAGATTTTTGAAATTCTTGGCACAGAAGTAGAAAAATTATGTTTAGTGGCCACACAGTATTTATTCTCAGGAAATGAAATTGTGTTTTCTAATGTGATTATACTATAAGGCATAATTATAATAAGGGATTTACATTGATAAAACATTGGTTCATTACATTCTCAAGAGAACATGATCACTCACATCAAACGATGGTGGCCATCGATGATGATATGCATTTGATTTCTGAGGACTTAGATCCATATCCATCCTTGTCTTGAAAAAATTTATCTATTCTATTGTCTTTTTAAGAATACTCAGACCAACCAGAGAAGCCTCGCTTATTTCCATCCAAATATGTTTTGAATGATAAGGACACCCCTAAAATAATTTAAAAGAATCCATATACATTTACTCTTAGTAACTATTATTATAAAAGAACTCCATTAATAGTATGTACCCCTCCCATGATCCAACAAAATCCATTACACAAGCCCAAATAATGCTTTCTAATGTTTGTATCATCCTTTAATATTATCCATCCATCTAAGGATGATACACCATACTCATAATCAACTATGTCCTAACATATTACTATATGTATTCCTAGATGTGAGACATATACCTCAAATCTCAGTCCAATACTACCAAAACCGGTCCACCATTCATTCTTAAAACCACCCAGATATATAGTTTGCAAAATTCCTGCACCGTATGAGATTCATGAATAATAATGAAATGGGATGACATTGTTAGTTGATCAACTATCACCCATATTGAATCGTGTTTCCGAACAATCATTGGGGGTCCTATAATAAAATCCATGGTTATCTACTCCCATTTTCAGTTTGGAATAGGTAAATACTAAAACATTCTTATAATCCACTAGTACTCTTCCTTAACCTGTTTACATGTGACGCAACTCAAAACAAACTCAACCACTTCTACTTTCATTCCCACCCACCAATTTTTTTCATTCAATACCATATACATATTTTTTATTCCATGATGAACAAACCACCTCTATTAGTGGTAAACATGAATAATTTATTCTTAACAAGCCATAGTTATAAACATCAAACCATGAAAACTCAACAGTAATTTGATGTTAATCTTTCATCCCTTAATAGACTCTCGACCATTAAGTCTTGATGTCATATCAACACATTCTGAACTAGATGTTTGTTCATATTTATCATTTTCCATTAAAATTGGAACATAATGAACTATAATGAAAACCAAAACACTACTTCTATCCTCACAATACAAGTGCATAAAGGTTTTCATCAACATAAATTTCCACTAGTTTGAAGTCCTTTTTTACAAATGACCATAAAAATTTATTCATATTGAAACTTCCACTAAATTGAATTTACCTGGTGTATACATCAATTAAAATTCAAACATTTAGAGATAATACATCCATCTTATTTG
The DNA here is from genome assembly GCA_963277665.1 of Viscum album. NCBI lineage: Eukaryota > Viridiplantae > Streptophyta > Magnoliopsida > Santalales > Viscaceae > Viscum > Viscum album. Next base: position 2,101,794,192 of record OY728145.1, on the reverse strand, counting down.
TCCCAGATTCACATATATTTTTTAGAATTTTATTTTCCAGCTATTAAGATCTGTAAAAAATGGTAAATTTATCATCAAAGAGGTAATTACTTTATTTATTCAAAGCATAGACAATATAGAACTCTAAATCAGGATTTGGGTTGTTCGTCTCATGAAACTATAAGTTCCAAGAGAAATAAGAAACAATATGATCTTTTTTTATGAGAACACATCCTAACGCTGACTACGGTGCTTTATAATACACCACATACCCTTGTATTGAGTCCAAAAATATCAAAATCATTACTAATGTAATGAAGGAATTATGGTCATGAAAATTATTCTAAAATTCATCATTACATTAAAATAGAACATTATTTCACATCAAATATATCATTGGTGAATATGGTCATGAAAAATAATTATTAAAACTATAGAGAACAGGTTTATTCTTTTTAATACATTGTAATATTCCTATATAAGTTTCCGGAGCTAGGAGTTGAGAAGGCGTGCAATTCTGAGGCCTGGTGTGCACAAAATAAATTATACAAAATTATTTAGTGTTTTTATACTATGCACATGCCAGAAATAGGATATCTATAAAACAGTAGCTATTATCAGAAATATGAGGCTATAGATGAGTCTGAAATGTTCCTTTTACCCTATTTTGGGTATAAATTTTGTCGGCGTGAGACTTCAAAGAAAAATACCACATAAGGTTAAATGGTAATTAAAAAAATTAAACTTAATATTTTTTCTCAAATCACAAACCCAATAACATTATTATGGGGACACATATTAGAAAACTGGGACAACCACTGAGTATAAATTGTGGTGCTTTATCTAAGTTCAATATAAAAAGAGGGGGTGTAGGAATTTTGGATTTTGTGTCGAGTGACGCTTCTATAAATAGAAGTTTAGGGATATAAAATTAGAGTTCTACCTAATTATCTCTCTATCTAAAAAGCCTCTCTCCCTCTCTCTCTCTCTATCATTCTTTATCATTCTTCACATGATCACAGATCTCTATGAGAACTTCGATGGATCGAAGCAGGTTTTTAGCATACATGTCATTAACGACTAACAGATCCAACGAAGAAGGTTTTCTTCTACATTCTAGTTATATATTACAGTTTTAAATGAAAAATCATCTGCTTCTAAATTGTTTCATCTTCTTAAATTATTTTTGTTGATGGCTGCACTAACACATCCATCAATCTATCTTTGAAAAGTATTTTTTTTCTTCATGTTCTTCATGCGTTCTTGGGGTTCCTGGGCATTTATATTTAAGTGTGTCAAATAGAAAATAGACCTTCGAGAGAAGCCCATGGTTGTGTAGATCTAGTCATATGATTCTCAAAACCGGGTCCAAAATAATTCCCGGTCCTCTGATGTGATCGTAGTGGACCTTGGAAGGGACCACTATAATAGAGCTGCCAGTGGTGGTCTACAGTGGCGCGGGCCATGGGAAGATAGCCAGAGTGGTGGTTAGGGTGGATCAGGGAGGCCGACTGGACGTGGTGTCTAGATGAGGCTCTGGTGAGGTGAAAGACTAGTTTGTATGGGTGGGATGGTTAGGTGGAATCAATGAGGCTAGCTGGGGTCGACACGGAGGGGTGATGCTGGGAGCATCGGGAGTGTCATGGCACAATCAGTGAATAGGGGATCATGGTCGGGGGGGTACACCGAGGTGGCCACTAAAACCCATGCTTCACAGGTCTACCACGTGGATGTGGGAACAATATGAACATTGTTCCAAAGCCCCGATTGGTTTTGGTGGGTCTCACTAGCCGGGAGTGGGACAGTGGACCAGTTGGAGGCACACTGGCTGGGCTACAGAAGTCGGACTAGGTCGGTGGTGCACAGGCTGCGGGCTGTCCCAATTTTGTCTAAAACCTCTTTAAATGGTCGTATATATTGAAGCGGACTTTTAATTCACATGTCGTATGCAAGAAGCCTGATATTTGAGTTGATCAAGACCATTTGAGGTGGGTTTGGGCATTTTATTTTTCAGGCCCAAAGGTAGGATACTTGAAACTCTCAATAATAATAATAATAATAATATGATTATTATTATTTCCATACCGTTCTTTCGGGAAAAAAACATTATTCTGATGTTCATTTGACATTCTGTCAACGGTGTTGTGTTTCTAATATTGAGACAAAAATTTTAATATTGGTTTGGGACTTTGAAGTTTTGGTTTTTCTGCACATTTAGGGGAATTTATTAACTTTATTAATAATAAAATATTTATTATTAGTAGGAAAATTTGTTTCAGACCTATATTTTAAACGATATGTCTGTTTGATGCGCCATCAGTGACGACACAACCCTTTTCTCTGTGCAGATATTTTAAGAAATATTCCTAGTTTTTTAACCAATGTTGAGGTGTGGTCCTCACTGGGCTGCTTCACACATTTTGTGGTGGAAGAAAAATTTTTCACCAGGTATATGTTTTGTATGAATGAGTAGTCCATCCCATGTTTTTTTAATAGTATCGCAATAGCATGATATATATAACATGTTTTCGGACTAAGATATGGGACACATGGGATGACATTTAGAAAAAATTTGGTGACTTATAATATTCCATAGAATTTCCATTTGGGACGAATGAATAGTCGATCTTGTTTGTTTTTCTATAAGGATTGCAAACATGTGACCCATTTGAATTTATAGAGCATTGTTCTTCATCTCATTAAAAGTGGAAAGATGAAAAGAATATCGATGTAAGATCCTCTTTACATGTTTTATGATAATCCAGGGCTTGGGATAGCTTCGACTTTTGTGAGAGTAGATAAGATATATGAAAATATACAGTCAAATGTTGTTGATATGTTTGAGGTGTTCCAATGTAATTATTCTTTTTTCCCTCTGGGTCAACGACGAGGGTAATGAATTTATTGGCCTTTTGAATAGGTGTGTTGTGTTTTCTAGGAGTAAGCCAGCATGCCTATGGGTACTTGATCATAGTTTATTACCCATGAATGGCTAGGTATATAGACATGTGACAAGGTGAGGCCACACAATTTGTGGGCCCCACAAAGGCTCTGCACCACTAAAAAATCTTATATCTCTCGCATATTGTTCTTTTGGACATAGATTTTGTCATGTGTATAGCCTATCCTAAGTGTTTTTTTGTTTAGAACATGATGGTTTCCTCGGTAGTGGCTTACGAGTTGCGATGGGAGATGTTTATGGTGTAACACCAATCTAAGGTGGCACCTGATGACTACAAAAGTGTTCCTTGTAGTTATTCTAAGAGGTACCATCCAATAAGGATGGATAGAGTTTCTCAACGCTTTTAATGAGGTAACATCTACCAGGGAAGGCTAGCCTTCCTCAGTGCTTTATAGAGAGGTGCCATCCAAAAGGGATGACCCATGCACTTAATGGTTTTTCTCTAGCTGGGATGGGAAGTGGTCCCCGACGGCAGTTTTGGGTTTACCTCCATCAAGGATGGGAAGTGGTCCCCGATGGTAGTTTTGGTCTTCCCTCCAGTAGTGCAGGTTATCGGGACCCGTCAAAAACTCTTTCTTGGATGTACCCTCAAGCTGGGCTAGGAAGTGGGTCTCCCATCGACTTCTGAGAGATGACCCCCCTACGATGTACTTGGGCATGGACATCTGATGGTTTTTTGAATACTCTTGTCAAGTTAGTGATGGGTCCTCAACCATTGAGACATGACCTCTCTACAGTGTGATAGTGATGATACTGCTCTGATGTGAATTTGGACTCTCAAGAAATATGAATGCTTTTCCCCTAGCTTTGTCCTTGTGATGTGACCTAAAACCATGAGGGTGAGAGAGTTCCACCCAAAGGGGATAGTATCCAGGTGAGGTTATTTACTCCCTTTGACATGATGTTTAAAGAAGATGTATGGGATATTATTCATTGATGGTTACTTTTGGAACTGTTGGAGACTCAAATTTCATGGGATAAGCTTGTGAGACTGAGATCCCCTTACTATCTCATTTGGGATTATTTGACTAAGTACACACACACTCAAATATATATATATATATATCTTATTTATAGTTCCCACTCCTTGGGTTTTTCCTACACTCCTTCTAGGAGAGCTGAAGATGCACGGGGTATTCCACATGGTTTCAGTGTCTAGATTCTCATGGTTGGATGCGTTTTCTCTCTTGTTATAGGAAGAAAAGACTTCAGAAGAATTTCAACATCTCACTGTTTCTAGGTCCATGTGTTTGGATTATTTTTCTTCACATTCTAATTTGGGTGATATATAATCTTTTTTTATATACCTTTTTCTCTCTATTATTTTCTTTTTGAGTTATATCCCTTTCTGATCCATTCCTCAATAATTCTATGGCTACTCCCTTGAGCCTTCAGGGCATCCTACTGAGCATTTTCATACTCACCCCTACTTGGGTTTTACCTAAACATGGTGTTCCCTTGTAGATGGAAGATAGGTTGATCGTAAAATCATAATAGCATAGGGATATAGGGTGTTTGGACTGCATTCGGTGGTCGTGGCTTGGGATTATAGAGCGGGTCCCTCCTAGCTATTTTACATTCCCATCTATTTCCATGTTGTGGAACTTTTATAGTTTGGTGTGTAATTTTACCATTTACCTTTCACTCTAATTTTTTGTAATTGTACTGATTAGAGGTCAATTCATGTGTGTGGTTTATTTATAGTAGTTTGTATCTTTTTTTATTTTCCCTCTGCACTGTTTTCATTAAGTTGGTTGCGTGTGTCTGTATAGGTTCATAGGAAAAGGCCTCCATGAGTTTGTTGTGACTTTGGTGCTTGTAGTCATCCCCTGGACTATGGATGTAGGATTGGGGTATTTTCATCTCACGTTCAAATATGGGTTAAGTCATGAAAAAAAAACAGTAATAATAAAATAAGATGAGGAAATTGTGTATTTAGAAAACATTCATTAATGGTTTCCAATATATCATAACCTCTATCTTTTCAAGATATATAAAAACTCTTATTTTAGAGATAACATGTCTAAGGAAACATACCTTTTGAATCCAAAAATCACCCTTTGATCATTTGAAATACAAAGGATGATCCCAAAATGTTCCCAAAACAATTGCAAAGTGTTTCTCATGATTATCCCATGTCCTTGAATACACAAATTTTTCATCCAAAAACACCACCACAAAAGAATCCAGATACCTTTTAAATATCTGATGCATAAATTCAACAAAGATATTTGGTGGATTCATATGACCAAAAGGTATAAACACATACTCATAATGTCCATATCTACTCCAGATTGTTTTTTCGAATATCCTATATATGATTATGCAATAGGTGATATCCAGATTGCAGGTCAATTTTAGAGGACAACTAGTCTTTCCTAAATTTATTAAATAAAACATCAATTCATGGAAGTGGATACTGTATATTTATCATTACATGGTTAATCATATGATAATCTATAAAAATATGAAGAGTTTCATCAGGCTCTTTTATAGAAAAAAATAAGTTATGTCTCAGGAGATGTAGTAGACAAAATGAAACCATTACTTTCAATATCATCCAACTAGACTTTAAATTCCCTCAATTATATTGGTGACATATGATAAGATGGAAGTGAAATAGGATAGGTCCCCAGTGAGAGATCAATCAAAAAATCAACTTCTCTTGTTGGTGGAACCTCTGATAATTTATTATGGAAAAAATCTAGAAATTGATCGATAACTATTGGAAACCCACTATTCTCAATCTCATCCAATGATTCCAAAGTAAATGCTTCCAACTAGTATGATATTGTTCAAAATTCTTGTTCCAACAAGATTTTTCCAACTACCATCACATTTTGGTGTCCTCTAAAGGGATTCTCAACTCCAAAAACACTTCTAAATCTAACCCTTCAGATATCACAACTGATGTGAGATTTTAACATTTTCAACTAATTCTTACCAAATATTATATAATAGTCAATCGTATCAATGACCAAAAAATCCCAACACAATTTAGCTCCATAAATTTTTATAGAACATATTTTTCACATAGAGCCTTGAAATTCTTTTTGATTATGAGGATTATGAATTTTTAAAAAATAAGGTATTATCTCAATATAAAAATAGAGATGATCTAGAAAATGATATGAAATAAATTAATGGGATGCTTCCATATCAAAAAAACTTAAATAAGTGTGGAATTCGTGTGAATCATACCTCTCACCATCGATGGTCATGATTTTTCATCAACAATAAATTTCTTGGATATATATAATTTATTACTCATTGTACATTGGACTTTTTTAAAGTTTTGAATTGACCTTACTTAGGGGTAATGGTATTTCTATAATCCGCATAGATTCTTATTTTCTACTGATGAATGATATTATGCTATGTTTATCCCATCAAATAATTTAATATCATTGAAACTTGAGATGTGTCCCCAGTACTTGTACCTAGCGAAATGCAATAATATCAATAAATATTCCCCCATCTAGTTGCAATTGTGGAATTCTCTAGGTGGTTACATACAATCCTGCTTCGTGTGATCAAAAGAACCACAGTGAAAGAATCTAGGTTTGCCCTTAATTTTAGGAGGAAGATTCCCGGATCCATTCATTTATTCTCATTCATTCTACTACCTTGGAAATATGTGTCCCACTTACTTTTATTCCCAATATTATTGTTTACAACATTTATTGTAGTTTTCAACATGCTTCTTCCACCCATAGCTTTAGACATGCTTCTTTATACGATTGTTGCTCTATTTATCATCTCTATATAATCTATTACACAAATAATAAAACTATTTGAATTAATATCTACCCACATCCTTGATACAAGGATTTTTTATCTTCAAGGATTCATTTGGAAAAAATTCTTCTGCAAAAAATATTTAATTCATGAATTCATCCACATACTATGTCACTATGACGTTCTCCTACTTAAAGATAAAGAGGTCTATTTTTATATAAATCTTAAATGTGAGAGTATATAATTGTTTGTTAAACAATTGTTCGAAATCCTCTCATGAAATTCCATGGCCTAATTTAGCTTCAACTTCTATTTCCCACCACTACCATACAAGATCTTACAACATGTAGATTTCCAACATGAATTTCACCTCAGGTGGTTTTCCTAAGAAATTGAAGATTGGATTCATTGTATTCAGCCCAAACTCTTGTTTTTATTATTTTCACTCACCTATAAGGATCGATGAATTATTATTTTGAAACTAAATTTAATAATACACTATCCTTGGTTCATACCTTATATTCACTATATCCATAACATTAGAAGCATGAAAAATACTCTGAACCAACTTTTGGTTGACCTATGTATTAGGTGAAACCACATTCCTAGCAACATATTTTGGTTGGTTCCTTTTATGACTAGAGGTTCTAATTTTTATAACCACAAAAAACACCATTTTGTCTAAATGTATAGAATCTCAAGGATTATCAATTTCAAAATTTACATATCATACATATCACCAAAATGTTTTCCAAAATTTAACACTTTCTGTCCATCTTTGAAAATTTCACAATGATTTTTAAAATCATATCATCTTCCAAATACCACTACCATTCCTCTTCAAAATCACATACATGAAAAAAATTAAAATACTTTTAAAAAAATAAAAGCTTTTCCACAAAATCAAAAATCATTACTCCAAATGAAATACGCACACCTACTGGGAAGTCATTTCTATTAATCCATGTCATGATCTTCTTATTGGCTAAATCCATGACATTCAGGTTAACACTCGTACAAGTTTAACAAAACACTTATGTACCCAACTACTTGGTCACCTGAGTTTTAGAATAAATAAGTTATTGACACCTCTTTATGATTTATAATTCACATTCTTCTAATCTTACCCCTTTCTACCATCCCAGATCAAGGGATGATCATGAATAATTTTCCAACTCCAAGACCGAAAACCAAATACCATTTTTTCAAAAATGAATAATTGAAAGATCAAGATAGTTATAACTTGCAACATCCCACCCCTATGCATTTTATTGGGAATGTGGTTATATAATACTTGGACATAGGTAACATATCTAAGACACAAAGGGATGGAAATAAATTCTCACGGCTTTAACACAATTAGAGGATGATTTTCCCTCTAAAAAAATAACCTCAACCAAGTGTACTATACCAAAAAAATACACTAATGGACGCGTGATAAAAATATTATACAACACATAGTATAAAAATTGATAATAAAACCAATCTACAACCACAAATAACATCATATTACAAAGCAGAAACCAAACTAGACTCTGACTAAAAGTTTAAGTTGAAACCAAAAAAAAACCTAAATAGACTAAAAGGATGTAAAATTTATATATACCAATATTCTACATGATCTGAATCAACATTTAATTACCAATGTATCATGATTAATCATTAAAAAATGATATACTTTTCTATTACCTCTGTCCTAGTAAATAAAATCATTAAATCTACCAAAGTATCCAAAAAAAGGTCAAGTATAAAACTCAGTAGGATTTACCAAAATGAATTCCATACGCACAACTCAAGGATTGAACATGTTATCAAATTTAAATTAAATATTTTATATGAATCATTTTAATACTATTATATCAAAGAAAACCCATATCCCCAGTCCAACCAATTTTCAATGGAAGAAACAAAAATAATTCATTTAAAACATTTCAGACAATCCATTTAGCATAACCCATTAATTCCACACATAAAAACATCCACATAGGCATTACCCAGTGATAGTTATATACTCATAATAATTCTCTCATCTATATACCAATTCATCGCATGGTAACCACATACCAAGTTCCCTAATGGCACATGACCCTTCCACAAGGTCACATTAATGAAAATGAACACAGAACAACAGTTTATACCAAATCAATCATTTTAATAAAACATTTAATTAATTAAAAACCTTCTTATCAAATAATTTCCATGTATCAAAACAAATTCTTAATTTAAAATCATTATTTTAAAATCATGAAACAAAGTACTTTGTATAACAACCAATTTACCAAATTTCATAGACCATCACAAATGATGGATTATACCAATATTTTCACATCAATTTCATGATAAATTTCATGAAATTAAAAAACATTGTAACCAATACTTCAATTTCTAATAACATAATTTGAGAGTGAATCCACTTACCAAGAAAATATAGGCAAAAATGAAGGTGTACAAAAGTTCATTTACAAAACTAGGTTTAGAATCCAAAAAATCCACCTTTGATCTTGTTACCTATCATAAAAAACAACTATATAACATCATTATTGAAATAAAATAAACATAGATATATCTCAAATAGATTAGATCCATGAATAGAATAGTGGGAAGAATAATAAATAAATTAAAACCTACCAATAATAGTCCCCTACCAAAGAATCCAACATCCAACGTTCTAAGATATGTTAATATATTTCTCTCAGGTCAAGAGGAATGATCTCTATGTCCTATGGGAAGTGAGGAAATTGTGTGAGGGTCATATTAGAGGGAAAATTAGGGGTTAATTATCAAATTAATATGAGATACTTAATTTAATTAGGTCCACCTACACTCCATGAAGTTAGTTCGCATAGTTTGAAAAATCATGTGCCAACCATGTGTGCGCTACTGTCTTAAGCCACCCCTCTCATGGTTAGATCGCACGTTTAGAAAAATAGTAAGGCCACTATGTGAATTCCATTTGTTCAACATTTCTCGATTTCACCTGGGTGGTCATACTATTTGGAAAAACCATATACCAAATATGTACCTTCCCTATGAAACCTATTTTCCCTTACATGGTATCTTTGATGCATTTCACAGTTTCTACTTATTTTTCTAAAACTGTAAAACTCTATAAAATTTCCAAAAGTAGTCCAAAACTTCTCCAATCTTCCCAAAATTAACCCAATTACTTTATATACATAAAATACAAAAAACAATCAATTACCTATATTTGGGGGGATATAATTTAACTTGTTCATTGACCAGGGAAACATCATAATTTGACAAAACACAAATTCAACATAAAATGATTCCATAAAACATTAAAAATATAAAAAAATCAATTACAAACTTCTTTATATAATATAATTAAAACCCTTAAAAAAATTCAATCAACCGTACCTTCAATGATATCTGAGGTTTCATCCACTAAAAAATGTGAAGAGATGCCTTTAGGGGTTCTTGTTGAGGAGCATGGGGGTCGATACAAGGTCCTTTTCAAGGATCAGGGGGTTTGGATCATGAGGATCATATTTTGGGATATTTGTTCATCTATAGTTGGTGGTTTGGGGCTATGGTGGTTGAAAAAAAGGTGTTCGGGTCAAGACAGTCATCGGTAGGGGTTCAGGGCTAGGAAAGGAGGTGGGGTCATGATGGTCATTGTTAGGGGGCTAAGGGTCATGGCGGTCAACAGTAGGGGGTAGGGGTCATGAAGGTTTCCATAATGGGAGTCAGGGTCATGGTTGTCATCGATAGGGTGGGTCACAATGGTTACCAGTATGGGGGTTGTGATTATGATAGTTTTTATTGGGAGAAGTGGGGTAGGGGTCACGAAGGTAGCCTGGGGGTTGGGGTCATGGTGGTCTCTGGCAGGGGGTCGGGGTCACGATAGTTACCTTCAAGAGCAGGGGGAATCTAAGTAATAGTTTCTTCCATTGAGAGTAGGTTGGTAAGGGATCAGGGTCAAGGGTTTACGAGTGGGGCGACAGGGGGTGGTTATGGGGATAAGGAGATCAGGGGGGTAAAAATAAGGGTTTTTAAAAGATTTGGTTGTAGTTTAAATAATACCACTATAAAATTTTAAAATAAATAATATATATAAATGAGGTTATATTAAACAACAATTATTTTATATTTTTTAATTTGATTTGTTTCATGGTGGTTTTTAGAACTTCTACGAATAAACCACTTTTAAGGCATGTTTTGTTTTGTTTTTGGAGGACCTTATTTTTCCTCATGCTATTATTATCTTCATCATTCCAACCCTCTTTATCACCATTAATATACTTCTTCCTCAATTGAGTAAATTATATTTAATATTTCTCTAGAACCTATTGATTATTATGACTTTCAATTTTTTTAATTGAGTCTGATATGTAAAACACCATGATTCTTAAATAATGACATTTTATTCTATATCATATATTATACACAACACCAAGTATATGGGGGGAATATAAAATCATGATACACTATAATATATTTAATATTTTAAAAATTTTCAATATATTTTATATATTTCAATGCACTCAACACTGAATTTATCTTATGTTAGATGACACATAGAGTTTCTTCGATAACATTCATTACAAATAAGACCATGTTTTACCAAACAACAATATAATATTATTATTATTTAATATAATAGTTATAACATATCCACTAAATTGGTGTGCATTAATAGTTCTAAATATCTAATTAAAATGTATATTTTACAAATATTTATTCAAAATCTATTGATTAGTAATAACAAATGTATTATTTAAATGAATTTGTTTTCTACAAACTGTATTTTTTTCTAGAAGGTGATTTAATCGCACTTTGTGCATATAATTTATAATTTATTTTTCCGAATTTTATAAAAATAATTTAATAAAATAAACATTATTTTTCATATCATAATACTAAAATTATCTTAGGGTGATTTTTTGGAATTTTTCTATGATATTTCATTTATTAACGAATAGTGAAAAATAATGAATTTTAATTGAAAACTCTCTTTCCATATAAATTATTTATATGGTTAAATTAAATTTATAATTGCATTTAAATTAAAAAAAGTTCATTTATACTCAAATTATTCCAATTATAATCATTTTAATCATTCATATTGAATTTTGATATTAAATCACTATAAACCTTTAAACATCATAACTTTAAAAATCCACTTTCTCATACTATATGTGAGATTAGTTTTAAATTAAAATTTTTTACTTATGTGAGTTTAATTTTGAATAAAATGCTTCCATATTTGGAATCAGATTAATATATATTATCTAATAAGGTCAACATAATTTTTTACCATAACAATTTGTGAAAACAGTAAAATTAATTACAACAATTAACGTGGAAAGAGAGTTTTGTGCATTGCGTACGTGTGTATTAAAATTATTTTTACACACACATAGTTCATTTTTTAAAAAATTGGATTTTATATTTAGAATAATTATTTTTAAATTATATAATAAACATAATTTTAATTTTATTATTTAAGGATAAAATACCTAGCTAAATAAAAAGATATGAGTTATCGTGGATAAATATAAAAGGGTAAAATTGTGTAAACATAAAGACAAAGGATAAACATGTTAAAATATGTTTTGTTTTGTTTGTTTGAGATGTTAATAGAAAATTTAAACCCTAAACTATAATATTTATCTATTTTTGAGGCACATGATGTAAGGGAGATCTTCCAATAGAGAATACTTTTGGGTATTTACAAGAATGACACTCCTTAATTATAAAAGGGGATTCACTCTCCTCACTACTCCAAGCATTAAAACACTTTTCATCATACTAGACCCAACATAATCACATATTCTCTTCCTTAAAATCATCTTAGAAGATTTATGTTGGTAATATAGATAATATATGTTGGATTTAACTCAATCCTAATAAGGATACCTGAAAAAGTTGTAATGTTTTTCAACAAGCATCTTTATTTTAATTCATTCTAAACCTCCATAAATTCTTATTAAACTATAAATATATAATAATATCAATAAAATAAATGTAATATAATTTTTTTATAATATTTTAATTACCTAAAACCATCTCAACATCCATCAAATTTGTTATGAAATCACTATTCATTGGTACCATAGACTAGCACCTCGTGAACATGTGTCCTTTGTTTTTACATTCCCAAACCTCATGGTTGTGTGTGATAAAGGATATAAATTATATATAATAATTATATCATATATACCTTTTAAATTTACATTCCCTTAGAGACATGATAATGTTGCTCGTGTGTTTATCAGACTATCACCTAGTGAAGCAATACGATTCATCTTTCACTAATTATTTACATGGAAGGTGATATATAATAATGATAATGATTATATATGATATAAATAAATTATTAATTATATTAATGAAATATTAATCATTCTAAAAATATAATATATCATTTTATTTTATACATAAAAATGATAACATCGTTCGTGTACGTATGGACTACTGCCTTCATAAAGAGATTCAACTCTCTTTTCATCACCGCACCTCATGGATGAAATATATAAGTATATTTAAATAAAAAATAATATATTTATTATATTATGATAATTTTTAAAAAATAAATTATTATAATCCTCCTTTCCATAATGATCATTGAAAAATGAAAATGTTACTCATGCATACGTACGACCTATTATCTCTATAATCGTAGTGTACATCATTTCTCATAACCATGTTCAATGATCAGTTTTACAAGTACTATATTTGTAAAAATGTGATAATTATGTCATTATAATTATATTAAAGATGATAGGACTATATAATATGCTCATAAATTGAATTTTTTAGGATAAAACATGAATGGGAAACCAATAAAATTAACACCTAAAGTAATGTAAATAATGAAATAATATTAATGAGTGGGTGATGAGATGTTATAAATAGATAATATATGATTTTATAATTATTAATATGGTTCTAATATAAATTAATAAAATGTTTAAAACCACTATAAAAGAGTTTAAATCATGTTTAATCAGAATGAAGTGTGAGGGAAGGGATTTATTACCTCAATTTCCACTCAATGGGTTAAACTTATACTTCCTTGAATATGTCATGCTAAGATTGGGTTTTCAATGACATTGGATTATATTATATTGTATTAACACTTTTCTATGTGGATTTATTTTTGATAGACAAAATATTTTTATTTATTTATTCACACTTCAACGTTATGAACATTTTACACGTTTTTTAAACAACTATATTCTAATCTAGATTGTTTATTTTTGAATGTCAGTTCAAGATAATTACTTAACCATATCCTAATAAATGATAACATTTTCTTACCATGTAGTTAATAATGAATCATTTCAATTAATAGTACCATTTTCCACTCTTTTTTAGTTTTAATGTTTTTTAAAATGTTTCTTAATAAAATTTGACTTCATTTCTCTCTTCAGTCTGTAATATGTTTTTCTTCCCAAACCATGTTTTCTAAAAATGTTATCAAATGTAAAGACTCGGTCCCCGCCAGCCACCCGAACAGTGCCAAATGGGTCGGTTGTTACTACCTTAGGCGCACTTTCCCCAATGCCAAAGGATGCGGACTAGCAGTGAGGTTCTATTAGGTATTGTGGGGAGGATATACCCTCTCAGAGGATCATAAAAAGGGTACTGGTCCATGTATAAAAATAATGATATAGAGGAAAGAAAACATAGCAGACTCGAACCAGACCCATAGAGTGGAAGCATATCAAATATTAAATAAACAGAAGAAGCAATAATTATGAACAAAAGCAGCGGAAAGTAAACAGAACATCATGATGAATACCACAACCAACTACGGCAGTAAAAAAATAAACATGCATCCATAGAAAGTCACTAAACAAAGGGGCACCAATGGATAACCAATAGTAGCTACAAATAAGTAATCATTTCTAGAAAGAAAGGAAAACAAAACCAAGTAACCCTAGATAAGTTTGACCGTAAGGTCCGTACCATCTCTATGTAACAACTAATGAAGCCCAGCTCCTGAAGCTAGCCTCTTTCCTACATACAAATCAATAAATTCGGCACACATCTTGATGGGCCCATGCAGGGTGTGAGGAAAATCTCAGTAGGATACCACCCAAAGGTGCATACCTAATATGAGTGTTTAATCAGTCATGCATTTATAGGGAAATCATCCAGCAGTACAATACACAAATAAACACTAACTCCACGGGTTCTCAGTAGCCACCACGGAGTGTGACCTACTTCAGCCAACGTTGGAATATATGTCTATAACCAGACACCATGTACCACCTGACACCATGTGTCTCAAGTACCAATGTCCTGAAGGCACACCCAAGAATAGTAACCCAACACCTTGTGCCTCCTGACACCTCGCTCCTCAAGTACCGATGTCCCAAAAGCACGCCAAAGAATAACCCAGAGGAACAACGATGTCTGCCCTCCAATCACAATGAGCCTCATCCCCCAACCTGATAGTCTCAATGCTATCCCCTGAAGGCTCTTCACCTCCCAAGTGGCTTTCTATAGAAATCACCCCCAACCAAAATAACTAAACGCAACTATGGGGGCTTCTACCCACACGAGGGGTAAAAACCACCTCATCACGGAGTTTCTCTATGTGCATATTACTCTAAGTCACGGGTGAGTGTTACTCACCAAATATCCCCTAATCCACCAACACATCTTACACCCCATGTCCCTACGACCATGTCGCTCAAGTCTGATGGCATCGCTATCCTAGTAACCTGGTCCATGCCCAACATGACAGTTGTACTACCACAAGATGACATCCATAATGCACAATCCCATGGTCTAAACCACCCAAAGTAACCCGGTCCAAGCCCAACCTATGATCCACATCACTCAAGAGTATCCAGGCCATGCCCAACACCACCCAAATGGTCCAGCAGATTACATTTCAGCAATATCATATATAACATATTTAAATAGAAAACATAAACAAGAAAAACAAACTAAACAGTTGAATTGCACTATGAACGGTGTTTTCCCATACCAGCACTGAGGTCTTTAATGCCTCTAGAAATTTATATCAGGATTTAATAAATTCAACTCAACATTTTAATACATTAATATTTCAATTAATACCATTATGGCATTCCCCGGCCATAATTCCTCGATAAGCAATGACCCCTCGCCTGGCCTCGCTCACACAAACTTGTAACATGGCATACCCAAAGGCATCTCATAGGTCCAATAAGAAATTCAATAATAAACAACAGATAAAATGGGTCCCTATCAAAATACCCGAAAACGCGTCGAAGGCCACGTCACCCAAACAACCACGAAAACACAAAATGAGGTATGCACCACCTACCTGAGACTCGTACGATGCAACTCCTCTGGTATCAGCTTCCAATTCAGTCTAAAATGCGGTAAATCTACAAATGATTCAGAACCGGTCAAAATCCTATAACTCGTTCTAGAATGAAAATATAGAAAACAACCCAAGTGGAATTGAGGCCTTACCGATGGGGTTCCAACTCATTATTCTAAGTTCAAATCTATCTTCGGATGAAGAACCAGGGAGCGATTGAAGATCCAGATGCCTTAGGTGCGGAGGTTCAATCCAGATCCTCAAAACGAGGTTACTGCCCATTTAACCAAAAAAAAGTACATGGCTAGACTACATGGCATGTCCAAGGGGAACATGACGTGTACCTGGTTCTACCCGACCAACAGGCCTACATTCTATATATGACCTCTACACGGTCGGGGGTACACGGCGTGTTTATAACTACACGTCGTGTAGTACGAAATTTATACCTGGTCATCACACGACATGTACTTGGTGAGCACACGACTGAAACTAACTTAACATATACACAACGTGTACTTAAAGGAACACGACATGTAGTTTGGAAATTTCCCGACACTTCCCATTTTCTCCAATTCCCTCAAAAACCAGTCAAAAATTCAAACAGGGTTGAGATTTTGACCCATTCCAAAAACCGAGGTTCTTACATCAAAAAAGTTTTAAACATTTAAAACTTATTTATTAAAGTTATTTTTACCCATTTTAAATCTTTAAAAAAATAATTTAATTTGATATTAATGTCATTTTCAAAATAATTCTCTATTGTTTTTAATGAAAAATTGAACGAAAATACTATTTTAGCATGTATGACATGAATGAAATTCATACCATCCTAAAAAAAAAATTTCTATATTCTATTATGAAATTTAAATGTTATTTTCAAATAAATTTATCTAAAAAAAATTATGAAAATATTATTTTCTCAAAGTTATTTTCAAAATAAAAAAGTTTATTTTCTGTAATATTTTCTAGAGATATTTCTTTGTATTTATATCCACCATTGACAACATTACTTTTTTCTTACCCAAATGGTTTCATATCATGTTGATATCATCCCTAATCTTATTCTAGATGTTTTATGATCATTTATACTAAATATAATATTAACATTCACTTCCTTGATTCATTTTTGTGGTAAAAAACATTCCATTCAAATGTTCACTATCATAAAATAATTGGAAATTAAATTTCCCATCAATATCCAAATTATTTATCATTTATATTTTTATTTATTAAAGTCTATGCCCATTTAACATACACTTTACTACATTGAAAGTTATTTTATATCTAGGGAAATATTGATAAATATATATACTTTACTCAACAGAAATACATTATGATATCGAAAATTATTTATAAATTAAACAAATTAGTTAATATATGGGGAATTATTAATACATATATCACATTTATTTGGGAAATGTTAATGAAAACCCATGGATGCATCGATAATATCAAGAGGAAAAATCAGTGGGACACAAACCCAATGCGTTTGTAAACACTATGTTTTAAACTGGCTTGTGAAAAGTCTTGATAGTAGAATGCTAAATATTCTTATAAAAGGTCTTGATGGTAAACGTATCATGTACCTGGTAAAAATGGATTCAAATAACTATGAATTACCTTCTTTTTAGTTATTATTATTATTATCCTAGAGATTTTTACAATGATATTATCTCTTGATGCATTACATTCTCATATCATTGGTTATATGGAATTGGTTTTGTTAGTTACCTCTCCAAATTGATTATGTATTATCCAGTTTTATAAATGTCATGTGAACTCAGTAATTTATCATTAAATTTTGTTTACTATTATTCATTCATGTTTAGATTCTATTGTATGTATCCCTTACTAAGCATTTAAGTACACTTTTATGTTTTTACTTTCCCTGAGATTCTATAAAAAGTACAATTTTCGATATGCAATTAAATTTTTGAGGAAATAATTTTATTCTGGAAAAAAATATGTTGTAATTTTTTAATCAAAATTAATATGGGATTCATGTATGTATACAATTTTCCAATATTAATAAACAATTTGGTACTTTTAGATGTGATTATTTATATCATAATCCATTTTGATGAAGTAATAAATCGACAGTGGTTCACTGGGGTCAGGGTCACTAAAGTTAGTAGTAGAGAAATCATAGTATAAAATTTGGGAACTAGATTTAGGACAGTATAGATTACAAAACATAACATTATGGTTGAAATTTAGGATAACTATAGAATATTATCCTAATGTTTTTAAGGTATATATTATGTAGGTTTACTTGAAATATATCCTTTCCTTGATATTATAAGGGTTTATGGTTTTGGGAATGATGTACCTAGGGTAATAACTTTGAAGAGGGTGTATTGGGCCTGACCAGATGATCACCTAGTTCATGATAATGGGCCTTACTATAAACCTGGTTTGAAACTTCCTAGGAGATGTTATTAAGATAAATTAAATTTTTGTTATAAACTATTATGATGGATTTTAATAGATAATTAAAATGAATGTCCAAGGAAATCCCCTAGACCAAGGAAGTACCAATGTGGAAATAAAATTAATGAATTATTTCTAAATTTGGGTTGAAAAAAATTCAATTGATGAATTATTTTTAACAATGTTATTTTGGTTAAAATAATAGTAAATGATCATTGGATTATGTTAGAATAATATATGTCTTCATTAACGTGAGAGTTTTTTATTTCATCATGTATTAATGAGTTTAAGAATCATCATATGTTGAATGTTATAAAAACATCTTTATAGGTTTCACGTGATGGGAGTCTACCAAGATTAAGGACATTTTGGGTGAAATTTACAACAAGCATATGTTTTAGTGGAAAAGTTATTTTTAGGTGTAATGCCTTTATATATTATAGGTATGTGTTTAAATTTATTGATATAATTATGGTTATATGATCATTAATAAAATTTTAAAAACAATCAAATAAAATTTTTATACTTAAAAAAATAAGTTCTTTTGAAAATCTTAGTTAAATGGTTATTTAATGATTGATTTTATTTCAAGGATGCCCATCATTTTATTTCGGGGAATGTTATTGGAATTATAATAATATATTTTAGAAAAAGGGGAACCTATATGTTAGGTGACAACCCATTATATTCAGAAATTCCATGGGGATTACACTCATGACTGAAGGATGATAAGGGGTTTTCCCCTATAACTAGCCCATGTGACGTCCTGATAAATATGTTATTTTTTCGTTAAATGATTTGAAAATAAAATATTATTTTTTAACCTATGGTGTTACATTTTATGATTAGTGATTAATTTAGTAAATTGGATAACTTATTCAAACCATATTGGTTTCTATAAATATTTAGAGATAGGGGTAAATCCTTGTTTCTTTTTATGGATCATTTGATCCATTAAATGTAAATATTAGTGATTGAGGAAAAAACATTATTTTTAATATTCATTTCATGGAGTAAGTGATTAATTGGAAATTGATCAAATCATAATAAATGGTTGATGTAATTATTAGAAAATAGAAAATTTTTAAGTAGGTATATTTCCTTATTCTCATAGACATTAAAAGAATTAATCATATTTAGGAAAAATGACCTTTAAAAATAATTATTCATTTACCTTCATACCCAATTAATTATACAGTCTTTTAAATCATCATTGATTTATGATTTTTAGGCCCTTAACATTCCATTTATCATTCAATTTCTTGTGATTGACTACCTCAATCACTCTCTATAATTATTTATGCTTTTTCATACATGTCTTTGTATTCATTTCCCTCCTATGATCTCCTACAAGAAAACATATTTATGTGTAATTCTAGATGACCATTGTACATCATTTTATATATTAATACAAGGATTATTTCTTAACCCTTAATCAATGTGGTATTTTTATCAAATGAATTTTGAAATATCAAACACATAATTGAAATGATAAAGATGAAATTGCGATGATAAAATTAATTTAAGCTAGGTAGAATGTACCACCCTGAAATTCTAAATGAGTATCTACATATTCAATAGTGTCTATGACATGAAAAACTAGGAATATAAGGGAATATAACATCCCAATATGTTATGATATATTGACTATTTTATATAAATTCAATATATTTTATATTTTAAATACACAAAATACTTATTTTAGCTTTTTTTACATGAAAAAATGTGTTTCTTAGATAGCTTTTGTTACATGCAAGACCATATTTTACCAAAGAACAATATAATATAAATATAATTTTTTAACAAAACAGTTATAACCCGGAGGTTTAACTAATGATTATGAATAGTATTAACTATCTTATAAAAATATATATTTTCCACAAATTTATTAAGTTTTTTACAGAATAATAATATCAAAATAATCATTTAAATAAAAATATATGTTTTCTAAAAGATTGTTTTTTGTAAAAGATGATTTAATCATGCTCAAAACACATAATTTATAAATATTTTTTACCACTTTTATAAAATTAATTTTATAAAATAAACTTAATTTTTGAAATAAAAATATCTAAATTATCTTATAGTGAATAATTTTTATTTTTCTATGAAATTTCATTTTTGGATGAATAGTGACAAATATTCAATATTAATTGAAAATTTCATTTTCATTTAAATCATCTTTACATTAAAATTTTAATTTTAATTGGTTTTAAATTCAATTTAGTTACATATAAGTTAATTTAATCTAGTGTCGTTAATTTGAATCATTTGGTATTGGATTTTTATTTTAAATCATCAAAAATATTTGAATATTTTCACTTTAAAAACTTTATTTCTCATCCATTTTATTGGATTAATTTTAAATTATATTATTCCACATATTTGAGTTTAATATTTCAAAATATATTCCATATTTGGAATAATAATATGTTATATTATATAATCAGATAATATGGTATATTATATTATAAGATAATATTAAATTGATACCATAATTATTTGTGAAAATTGTTGAAATTAATTTTTGAGATTAAGGATAAAATAGGGTTTTCCATATTCCATGAATATTTATTAAGATTAATTTTAAACAAAAATATAAATTTTATTTAATAAATTGAATTTCATATTTAGAGTTATTAGTTAAAATTTATCTAATTGAAATTATTATTATTGTTTTATTAAATATTAATTTACCTAGAAAAATAAAAAGATACTAGTTACCGTGGTAAAAGCTAATAGGGTAAAATTGAGTAAAATTGTTAACTGAGGAATAATTTAATAGAAATATTTCTATTTTTATTTGTTGGTGGTGTGTATATACTATCAAAAAACTCACCTATATTATTGATCTATTTTAGAGCCACTTGAGGTAAGGGAGATCTCCCAATATTGAATAATTATGGGTCTTTATTAGAATTCCACTCCACCTAAATTATAAATGGGGAGTCATTCCCGTCACTTATTCACAAATTAAAAACGAATTTATTCAACCATGATATTCCCAAATAACATCCCAAATTACCTTCCATAATTCTAGAAAATTTATTTTTTCCATAAATCATATATAATAAATCATTATTGAAAACCTAAGAACAATACCCAATGTGGAAGAAATGTTCTTCAATTAGTATATTTATTTTATTTCTTTCTCCACATCATTAAATTATTATTAAACCCGGAGTATATAATATTATATTTCAATTACATATAATGGGATATTTTTATAATAATTTAATGACCAAAAACTATCTCTAATCCCATCAAATTGGTTACAAAATCATCATTTTGTGTGTGGCAGACTACCCCCTCATTGACCGATTTTGTTTATATTTTCCATTTTATCCTCTCAAGGTTGGGTATGATGATGGATATAAATTATATAAATTATATATATTACAAATTTAAAAAAATTAATTTATTATATCATGTATAAACCATGTTACATTCCATTATTTATGAGATATGATACTGTCGCTCGTGTGAACGACGGACTGCCACCTCACCCAGTGATGTTCTTCATCTTTTCACTAATGTTTGATAGGGAAGGTGATACGAAACAATTTTAATGATTACATGTGATATATATGAATTAATTATTATATTCATGAAATATTAAGCATTTTTAAAATATAATATACCATTTTATTTTACACATTAAGATTATGACATCATTTCATGTATGTGTGGATTATAGCATTCATAAAGTGATATTACTCTCTTTTCATCACCACAACACATGGATGATATATATAAGTATATTTAAAGAAATAATTTTTAATTTTTTATATTATTATAATAATTGGAAGATATAATATTAAAACACAACTTTCTATAATGATCATTTAAAAATGGAACTGTTACTCAATCGTAGGTATGACATGCCATCTTCATGATCATAACACACCACAATTTTCATAACCATCTTCTATGATTGGTTTAAAAAGTAAAATTGAAATTATAATATGATAATTATTTCATTATCATTATTCTAGAGAAGATATAGCTATAAAATATTTCAAATAACTAGGTCATTCATTATGAAATAGGAGTGATAAACCAATTCAACTAACACCTAAAACAATGAAAATAATGAAATATTATTGATGAATATGTGAAAATAAGTTATAAGTGGATAATATATGAAATTTTAAATATTTATATTCTTTTTATATAATTTAATAACATTTTTAAAACCATAATAAATTATTTTAAATAACTTTCAATTAAATGGAAGCATGAGGTAATGAATTTCTTAACTCAATTTCCACTTATTAGGTTAAAATTATACTTCTTTGATTATTTCATGATAAGATTATGTGTTTAATAAAATTTAATTATATTATATTGTATATTAACTTATTTTTAAGTGAATTTATTATTTATATAGATAATATATTCATTTATTAATGCTCACTTCAATGATATGATAGTTTTCAGTGTTTATTTCACAATCTCATTCTAATCAAGATTTTATATACTTGAATACTAATTAAAGGAAATTACATCACCATTTCATAATAAACCCTACTATTTAATTCTAATCAGGTTATTAAGGATATATTTTAAGAATTATTTCCATTTTTCACTCTTTGGTACTTAAAATGTTTTAGAAAAATTTTTCAAGAAAATATAACTACATTTTACTCTTTTGTCAGAAATATGCTTTCATCCCAAACCATGTTTTATAAAAATTATTTCAATTTTTCTATCATTTTAAATTTAATTTATTAAATTAATTTTCAACCCTTTTCACTCTTTACAAAAAAAATTCAAAGGAATCTTGTTTTCATTTTCAAGATAATTCGAGTTTGATTTTTACCAAAAAAACTGGAAGGAAACATTGCTTTAACATGTTTGAAATGAATGAAATTTCTAGGAAAAATGTCCACTAAAATATTATCAATAATATTTTATATGTTTCAAAGTATATTTTTTAAGAGAAATATTTTAAAAATATTTTTAAAAAAATTTGTTTTTGCAAGAAATTTTTGATGAAAATTAATTTCAAGATATTTTTCAAAATGAAAAAGATATTTTCCTCAAGAATGTTTTTAAAAATAGTTTTTTTATATTTCTATTAATAAATTAGGAATCCATTTGTTATTACTAAAATGATTATATATTATATTTATTCCATCATTCATATTCCTCTTGGTGGTTTATGTTTATTTTGATTAAGTGAGTATTGACATTCAATTCCTTGATTCATTTTTGTAGTCAATAACATTTCATTGAGATGTTCAATTTCATATAATCATTGGACATTTAGTTTCCCCTAAATATACATATTATTTATGTTTGATAATTTTATTGATTATAAAATATATCATTTTCACAAACGTCATAGTACATCCCATGTTTTAAATATCTAAAGAAATATTGATAAATATATTTCATTTTTTCAATATGAATAATGTATGATAAGGAACATTGTATATAAATTAAATTAATAATTATATATACGAGGAATTCTTATTAAAGGTACGGAATGGGTTGGGTACCAGTTAATGCAAGACCATGATGCATCGATAATCTCATGGGATGAAATCAATTGGCCACAATCCATGTGTGTTTACACCTAGTATATTTTAAAATGTATTGTAAATGGTCTTGACAGTATTATGCTAAACCATGTTATGAAATATCCTAATGGAAAACATATCTTGTAACTGGGAAGCATGAAATCTAATAATTATGCATCACCTCCTTTTTAGTTATTATTTTTACCCATGATATTTTAAAAATGATATTATCTCTTGATGTGTTTCATTCTCAGGTCATTGATTATATTTCATGTGTGTTCAGTTATTTTCCTTACCATATTTATTATGCCTTATCCAGTTATTTAAATTCCATGTTTGCTCAAGTATTTACCTTTTCATGCTGATTATTAGTATTTATTTTTGATAGCTTATGCTACACTTAACCCTTACTGAGCATTTAATCTCATCCTTATTTTATTTCCTTTCCCCAAGATCCATAAAGAATACAATGTGTGAAATGAAGGGATATGCTACAGGGATAATGTTATTCTTGAAAAACAATAAGTTTTAATATGTGTATTCAAATGTAATATGGGAATGATGTCTCTATCTATTTTACCAAGACTACAAAACTATTCAGTCCTTTGGGATGTTATTCCTTGTATGTTATACTAATGTAATGATGTACAACACCAGCTCCAGTATACTAGGATTAGGGTTTCTATAAGATACATCTTCTTGAAGTATACGCTGTGGTCATACATGAATATGTTATATCTATATCTGTAAAACATACATTATAATTAGATATAATGAAAATTAATATATTATTAGTATAAAGTTGAATGATATACGTGATATCTAGATATACTTATCATATTTAGAGATATCATTTTTATTTATCCAATCTCATGGAATAATGTTTTTTCCAATGAAGAATTGATCATAGAGGAAATTGTTTAAGTAATAATATTTAATTGTCAATTTAATCACACAATTATATAATTGACTAAATATCTAATTATTTAATTTATTTATTCATTATTTAATTTTATAAATGAATAAAATGAATGGATATCACATTGATGAAAAATAGTGTTATTTTGAGATGCTGAAAAATTTTTACTTTTCAAGGATAGTTAAAAATAACTAAAAACCCATAATATATTACGACATTATTCAATAATTTTCACATCTTTCAAGAATATATGATGATTTATCAATGGTTTTTTATTCCATTAAATGTATAATTTTATTATTTTTCAGTTATTTTGTGTCATTATAATGATTTATTATTTTTATTTATATAAGAAATATCAATTCAGGATTTGGTTAAAAATAATATAAATAAATTCCATAAATGAAATTTTTACACACTCCGAACACTATTAATATTTTTCATAAAGAGAAAAAATATGTAAACATATATTTAATTTTGATATATATATATATATACAAAAAAAACTAAAATATATGTATTTCCAATACGTTTTATATTTTATTTGTAGAAAAATTATTTTTTATCAATGGAAGAGTAACTAATGTAAATTTGTTTACTCTAGTGAAATGAAAAATTGTGGAGGCACAATTGACAATACAATCCAAATTTATTTATGAAAGCAAATTTTGGTAATTTTTAATTCATAATGTTTTATTTGGATATATATTTATATATAAATATAATAAGATTAAAATTCATACATCGTAATTTGGAGTCCATCAGGGACTAGGAATTGCTTTATGATCACATAAAATTGTATTTCATAAAGAAGATCTCTAATGGGGTTTTATTATTTGATTAAAAAACATTTAAAGAGAAAATTACTTTATTACATCAGACATCAATTATGGTTCATCCTCACCAATTATAGAGAAAAATTGTCTATAATTGTTGTTGATACTTGATAATGGAAGAAATTTATAGATTATATGTTATACTTATTAGATAATATGAGTAAATAGTGTTTTAACCATGTTTGGAGTCCATATCATCACAATATTATCTACTGTGGTTGATAAACAATATGGATTTTATTTCCTAGCTTTTTCAACCCTTGCAAAATCACCCATGGATTGAATGGGTATTGTGATTTTTGGGGGTATTTATGAGACTTATATTCCATCCCCAAACCCATATATGCCTCAATGTGGGACTCAAGGTGATGTGTCATATCCTGACACTCTGTGCTCATATTGTGACACCCTGATGCCAAGTTGTAGTGTTGTTTGTGTACATTCTGGGCATATCTAATGTGTGTTATGGTTTATTCCCAATGTTGTTTTCTATCATGATAAATGATTAATCCATGATTTACCTAATGATAAAACATATGGTCAAAGGAATTAAATAAAATAATATAATAAATTGATAAAACATTAGAACAAAAGCTTAGGATTGTGGAATATTATCTATATTTAATTTATGAAATTTAATAATTTCTTTATGGTAAATTATTTCATTCTTAATAGATCTGAAAACAGATCTACATTGAAATGCTATTTGATTTTAGGAATCAATATTAGATTGTCCATAGTGGTTATCCATTCATGTTCCAAAAATCGCTGAATTTTTTAATAGGAAACATAGAGTGCTAGCATGACATGCCATATATCTTACAGAATTCACCATTGATCACATTGATTATCCCATCCAATTGATACTATTTGATCGCTCTATAATTGATAGTGGATGGTGGAGTAAGACCAATATTTTTTATTGGGAGCATTCTTGGAGAAGTGATTTATTTAGGGCTTCAAGTGGATTCTCCGAATTACATTTTGAAGAACCAATGAAATGAATTGGATCTGTTGAAGAATAATATAATGTGGATTACATACTGATGGGGTTAATAAATAAATAATTATACAAGTTCCATTTAATTTTTTTTAAACCCTATGAAACTGTATGTCTATAATAATAATATTATTATTTCATGATATATGATAAAAATTTGAATTGAATTAAATATTATTTATTTAAAT
The DNA here is from genome assembly GCA_963277665.1 of Viscum album. NCBI lineage: Eukaryota > Viridiplantae > Streptophyta > Magnoliopsida > Santalales > Viscaceae > Viscum > Viscum album. The sequence goes on along the minus strand of OY728145.1, from coordinate 2,101,767,326 downwards.
AATATAAAAAATATATTTTTATTCTCACCAGGCCAATAAACCTGATCCTCCATTCTTTCAAGAATATTATCTATCATTGAATAATAACTATTTATTACATAAATAAATATCACTATATTATTCTCCAATAAATAGATAAATATTATTTCCATGAAATAGAAAATAAATATTTATTAAATATTCTTCTCATATAATATTCTCTAAAATAACTAGGCAAATAATGTATGTGATTATGAAAAAATGAATATCTATTAAACTGTGTGTAGGATTAATATGTATTCAACTTGTTAAAAAGTAAATAATATATTATTATTTAACCAAGATTCATGAAACACATAGTGTGTGACCCTATAATACTATTTCATAATGGCATTAGGTGATGTATCCTAAAGTCTAAGGTTATCATTTCATTACATGACATATAAATAAGTTAATATGATAATGAAATAATACATCATACAGATGCTTATTATGCAATATAATCCATTTATCACAGTATCAGTAATCATGCAGGTTACATGCTAGTTCCATCAAACTATGTGTTCGATTTCATTATCTTTGAATTTCAATAAAACGAACATACATATAGAACACCATGTACATGGATTTATTTACTCTATATCATTTCCATAAAAGGATCTTTGATATCAAATTCAATTAAATAATATATGGGAAAAATCATTTCTCGAATTATTCATTAATGCAATATTATTTATGACACACCACATGTATCCCACCATGCTAAGAACACATGCCTCAACATTTTTCATCTAAAAATTAATGCACATGGCTTATAATATTCCTTAAAAATTTAAAAAAGTATAAGGTTAAATACAAACATTCAATGATAGTAATATCCAATGAAACATAAGATTTTTATTTTTCTACTTGTGAGTCTCATTCTCATAAAATGATAATGTAGTTATTACCAAAGGCATACACCATGATAACATGCCTCAAAGTTCTATAAGTGTATTCTCTAATAGAATATAAAATTTGGGTCCCTCAAACTATTTCATCTATCTATAGAACATTTATTTAAAAATATTTCAGTGGCACTTCTTGGTTCTTATCATTCTTGGAACAGATATGGCCTTTTAGTTTGATAGATACTCCTAGAAAATTATCACATGATATGTTACATATAATTACAATCATTATGTGACAAATAGTTTATTAATATTCAATAATATAAATAAATTTTATCATAATGTACACAAAAGTTTGTTCTAAGAAACCAACTCTAACAAGATCCCCCTCACGCTAGAGCCAACTACTAACAACCTTTAGTCTACTTACTATCACATGTTACTCATTCTTCTTATGAGATAGTTCTTTAGTCAAGGGGTTTATCACATTTTCTTAAACAATAACTATTCTTATTTGAACTTCACCCCTTTGGTAAAAATACCTCAAGAGTTGATAAATCCAAAGTATGTTCTTTGTTTGTTTGTGTGACCTTGGATGTTTTTCAATATCCATCGTTGTAGTATTGTCACAATAAAATGTGATAGGGTGTTTAATTTTATGTTCCCCATTAATTTCCTAGAAAAAGATTCATATCTAAATGGTTTCCTTGGATACATAAATTTCCATTATATACTCGATCTCTGCGGTAGAATCACTGATAACTGGCTGCTTTAAACTCTTCTGGATCATAGCTCCTCTGTTGAGATAGAAAACAGATCTGGACTATGACTTTTGATAAATATGAACTATTAGAAACATAATATCAGTATAACCCCTGATGACTAGATCCTCTTATCCTCCATACATCCTGAACACATCCATAGTTATTCTTAAACACATAAGGATTTACCTAACAACAGACCAATGATGTTCTCATGGATCATATTGATATCCTCCTATCATCCTTAATGCAAAGGCAACATCAAGTTTATTACATAACATGGAATACATGATTGATCATATCACTGAATATTATCAGATATTACTCATTAAAAATTTCTCTTGAACTGTATGAGGATACATTTTCTTAGAAAGGTATATACCATGTAACACTAGAATAAATTCACTCATGGATTGTTCCATACTAAATATCTTTAGTATCTAGTCAATCAATGTAATCTGATTTAGTCCATGAAATATCTTGGATCGATTTAGAATGATCTTGATTCCTAGAATAAGGGCTGATTCATCTAATTACTTCTTAGAGAAACACTTTTTCAACCTACCCTTAATAGACTGTAATATTGGTATACCATTTCAAATAAGTAATAAGTTATCAATATATACTACTAGGATAACAAAAACATTCCTGCTAAACTTTTGTAATCAGATGGATAACATTCATTCTTAATGAAACCAAATTATTTTATTGCTTTATCATATTAGATGTTCCATGAACTGGATGCTAGCTACAATCCATAAATAAATCTCTATTACATTAAAATATTGTTTGCATCACCTAGAGTCAAAAACACTTTTTTGTGTCATATAGACATCTTCCTAAAATCTCTCATTAAGGAAATAAATTTTGGAATCCATCTTACAAATTTTATAGTCATGGAAAGTTGTTATATTATGTAGAATTATGATGCTTTTAAACATGGAAACGTGTGTAAATTTCTCATTTAAATCAATTACATGATATTATATAAACCCTTTATCCACTACCATTTATTTTTAGTTATTTACCTTACCTTCCATTTCCATTTTTATCTAGCCATTTTCACCCTATAGTATTTACATAAATTGGAGCATCAACTAGAACCCAAACATGACTATGATAAATTGATTACATTTTATAATTAATTGATTCTTTCCATCTTTTATATTTTATTCTCTCTATTACCTCGTTTTTGGAGAGAGGTTCATTATTGTCAACGAATAATGAGTTTCCATTTTAGGTGAATAGACATCAAAATACTTCTAGTTCTCCTACCTATCAAGTACTCTTACATAGTACTTATCCTTCAAGATCAAATTATTCCATGCGGACTAATGGAATCTATTACTATACCGACTCTTGTGCTTGTTGATCATCAACTTCATCAATGTCAATCTTTCTCTAACTATCCGTTTTTATTATGTGTTCCATCTCAAAAAATATGGATTGTATTATAATAGAGACTTTCGTTTATGAGGTGTTTTATATGTAGTATTCCATTGGTTATGTTTGATAACCTATAAAGATACACCATATTATCTGAGGTTCCAGTTTGTTTCCCAATAAGGAATATACTAATTCCTAAAAATCTCATACACATGTTTGAGATAAAACCATTTTCTTTACACTCCATAACCTAAAGGTATTTATATTTTCTTATACAGTTTGTGCTCAATTTAATGTATATTTTGAGGTTTGTAATTCATGTCCCCAAAAGGATGATAGATGATCTAAATGACTCACCATCGACCATACCATGTATAAAAGTGTATCGTTCCTCCTTTCACTAAAACCATTCCACTATGTAAGGTGGTTTTAGTTGTCCTAGAATCTCAAACTCCAATATGTTGTCTACAAACACTTTGTTAATATATTCACCACCTCGATCTAATTGAAACTTCTTTATCTTCTTTCCTAATTGATTCTCCCCTTTATTATTTAATTCATAGAATTACTCAAAGGACTTATAATTATACATCATAAAGTAGAAAAATATATATTTTCTTAAATCATCATAAAAATTAATGAAGTAAGAGTACCCACCACTAGCCTTTACTATAAATGTCCCACACACATCAATGTGTACCAATACTATAAGCTCTGTGGCACTTTCACCTTGTCAACAAAGTGCTGGTTTAAAAAAAAATCTATTTAAAGAATCATGAAATATTTTATGTGTTTTTTTCTCAAAAGATTCTAAATTAAAATATTGATAGATATTTTTCTAAACACAAATTATTTACATTACCAAGATAGTGATGTCATATTTGGGTATTTTATAAGTCATGTGAAGATTATTAGTTATTTATTTCCAATATATGGTTTTGATAACATAATACATAAATACCATTATTTTAATTTTTTATATCATAATATGTGTTTTCATTACAAAATAAAAAAATATTCAAAAACATAATGATAAAACGATTTATATCAAGGTAAGATAAAAAATGGGGTTTTTGTAATAGTTTGTATATCATAAAAATCCCTTAAATCCAATATAATTTTTATTGGAAATGAAATGTGGTAGTCACTAATTTCTTGAGAAGTCATCCTCGAACCATTCGTGCCACACATATCCACATCTTCTCTAGATATCTTTCAGAATATACTTTGTTTACTACATTTGGATATAGATTTGAGTACCGAAATTTCTATCTAATATCAAATTTCTAGATATTGAAATATTATAGTTTATACTAAACACTCCTTTGACTTCCCCTTTCCTCTCGGTCCATCTGTTCTTCCAGTGGAATATTTTTCCACATACAAAACACATTATCTCCTTTTATATTCCCTACCCCTAGATCATCCTCTTCTTGGAAGGATGGTGCTCGAGAGATTTAGACTTGTTCCATGTCCTATTACCATTCACCTCTTTCTTCCATTTCTTATTCACTGTAATGACCAAAGATTTATATATCCCCATGTCTTTATCTACTTGGAGGATCAATAGAATAATATTTAAAAAGACACTTCTCATTATTCCTCATGTTATAATTAATACTAAAACTTGAGAATGTCTTGGGCTGTGAGGAAATTAATCTCAAATATTTTTTAGCATTATATATAGAAAATAATATTGAATACATGTATTCCATCTAGTCTCGAATCTTTGAGGTTAGTTGTAAACAATTAATTGGATATCCCATATCTATCTCATCTCACCTTTTCTTGATAGATACCATTAAGGTGTTCTATTATTCTATATGAATCAATTTCCACTTGTTTCTTAAAAATATTATTTTCCATTGATTATATCATGAAACATTGAACATATGTACCATAATTTAAATGTTTCTCATAGAGAGTCAACACTTCCTCACATGATTCACCACTAGGAGTGTCGGGAATATATTCTTCGAGTACACACAATTTCTTTTAATGTTATAACATAAATCTCATGCACATTTTCCACTCTTTCATGTTTCTCATATTGAGAAGTTTATCGTTCTCATGTATATATCATAGTGATAGGTTTAAATCCATTTTTATTATTATTTCTATAAATAACATGAGCCTAGTTTTAGAAATTTATCTGATAAAAATTAAATATATATTATATTTATTAATCTCTAACTATTTTATCAAACCTCAAAAGCCAACACCATTGGATTCAAAATATTCTATATATTAGGCATTATATTTAGAAGGATCCATATAACCCTTCTCATTACCCCATCATTGATTGGTCAAGAAATTTGAATGGTATCATTTAGGAATTCCAAATGCCAACTAAATCAACTCACAGTTCATTGATCTATTGATTGGACTACCCAATCCTAAAATATTTAAAATGGATTTTCTTAACCCATGCCTCTCATTTACACCAATTATTTATTTGGCCATAAAACCTTGATGTGAAATAAGTTTTTTAAACCTAAAATTAATGTTACAACATCTGGATAATTGAAATCACCAAACCATTGGCTAGTCATAAACTTTGAACTATTGTTGGATTTTAACTGAATTAGTGGAAAGATATACCAAAACAATATATATAATTGGGGGATTTTATCTTTTCTGGATAAATTTAAAACTATTATCTTCATTACATTATTTTTAATATTAAATTTGTTTACTTAAGTGACTAACCATATCTTATATAATATTTACAAACAAGCCAATTTATTTTAGTTCTATCTTGCATTATTTTTAATTCATTAATTCAAGTGATCACGAAAAAAATCCATAATCCAATAACCATGAAACATGACCGAAACAAAACCAAAAATTGGTATGATATTGGGACATTACTAATGGTTATTTTATCAACCTAGTATGAAAACACCTTGAACCATTTATGGTTTGTGTTGTATTTTTTAAGCTAACCACCAATGTATCTCTATTCTATTGGATTTTCCTTAGCTCAAAACATGAACGGTCCCCACTAGCTTGGTAGTTCCATCCATTACATATGCTTTTACTCATACATAGGTGAGGATAAGGGTGTTATATTAATGATTCTATAGGCATGCATACCCTGACATAATAAGAGGAGAGATGGAACACAAGACAACAATTTAATTTAGTAATATATTAAAAGAAACCGATCACATACAGTGGTTTGGTCTAAGATCATGATCATCCATATATATGAAATGAATTATGAATTTAATAATATTTGAATTCAATTATTAATCATTCTTATTTATGATAAATCATTCTCAAATCAACTAATTGTATACAATAATTAATCAATTATTATAACATAATTCTCATTAAAATTGCCATGATATTCCCATCAATAATTATTTTAAAAAATAAATAAATTTATTTAAAATAAACATTCTACAGAAAAATAATGTACCTTGCAGGAAGCATGGTGAGTACTCATCCCTACTACCAAACATGTTTTATACTCATATTTTATTTTCTCTTTTGTCATGTGTCATATTTTACTTATCATGTAATATCATGATTTTTATTATCTACATAATGATTATACGGTTTCCATGATTAATGTTTTTAACTTAGCGTGTAATGCTTCAATGAAAAGACTAATAACTATAATATGACCTATAGATGATATGTAGATCAAGACATTATGCATAAAATAATTAGGAATTTATATATACCTAAATCCATCACATGGTGTATCTTATCAACTTAATGACCACACTCAAGAACATTTTTAACAGGTTTACATTGTATTATAAATTAATTTTTATTTATATGTATTTTTGAATAAATCCATTATGTGTACAAGATATCTACATGGAATGCACTATTCCCACTATCTATACAAGGCACATTCCTAGTAGCTCAATGTGTAACCATGCTATGGAAAATATTGGAATACATAGTGAATGCATGGGATACATGGAATGTGTTTTCCGAGTTACATAGTCACCAATTAGGTATGTCTTGTAAGAAGATACATAGCACATATATGAATAAAAATTACACACTAGGGATGGATTCTACACAACCTGTACTCCCACTGAGCATGCATCAGGATAACCTAGTCAACATGAGGTGTATAATTTAATCAACCGAAAGTGATAAATTAAAACACATTGAATTTATATTGAATTAATTATTAGTGCATTAAACACTATTACATGGCATGTGCCTCTAGGTTACAAAAGTATATACTCTTTTTTGTACATCCAGACTCCTTGGAAACTCCAAATGAGATCTTAGAATTTATTTCATTCAACAAATAAAATTATATGATTATATTTAGGAGGAAAAATAAGAAGAAGTAGATATAAGAATTGTTATTTAAAGATGATTAAACTGGAATTGAAAAAAAAAATTAAAAATGTCTACATAAGTAAATTATTTTTAAATAATTAAAAATAATTATGTGGCCCACTCTGATACCACTAATTGGTTCCAAGAATAGAAGAAGCATGTGATAGGTCATTTCCAAATTTTCATTTTTAATTATCGATGATTAATATAAGATTTACCCTGTGATAATCAATGTGATCAAAATAATTAAATCAAATAATATAGAAAAAGGATAAAACATTGGAACCAATGAACATGGTTGTCACATATTATTTAAAATTAATTTAATAAATTAAACAATTAACTTGTAAGAAATTATTTCTTAGTTGGTGGATCTGAAAATAGATCTACATCATTCCATCATTTCATTATATGAATAAATATTAGATTCTCTCTAGTGGTGATCCAAACATGTTCCAAAAATCATGGAACATCGCTATAGGAATATCCTTGTGATAACATGAGTGATCCTACCAATTGAATTGTATTCCATGGACCGCCCCAAGAATCAATTTTAAATTATTCTCTTTTATCTCTCTTAACTCGAGAGAGGATGGTGGATTAAGATCACTCTCCATTCCTGGGAGAATTCTTGGAAAATGGCCTCTCAACTTCTTCGAGTGAATTCTTAAGTTTTCATTTTTAATAACCAAAGAAATTAATTGTTTCTATTGAAAAATAATATAATTGGGTTCTTATACCACTAGGTTTTAAAATAAATAATTAAAAAAGAGACCTTTAATAATTATTTAATCTGTAAGAAAACCCATGTCTATGATCATAAAAATAACATTATCATTTCTTGACATGTGCTAAACATGCGAATTATATTAAATATTATTGAATAAAATAATATTTATTATATATTATTTCTCACCAAACCTATAAACACGTTCCTCAATTCCTCTAAAATATTTAATAGGAATTTAATAATGATTATTTACATAATAAGTAAATATATCTATAATAATCTCCAATAAATTAATAAATTTTATATTCACTAAATTGAAAATATATAATTTTTAACACACTTATTTTATAATATTCTCTTGAATAAATAGTGATAGAATATATGTGATCAAAAAAACATGAATAACTATTAAAACAAGTATGGGATTGATATTTATTCAACATATTAAATAATTAATAATATTAAATTATTTAATTGAGGTTCGGGAGACACATAGAGTGTGACCATCGAGGCCTCTTTCTCAGTGACATTAGTTGAAGTAACCTAATGTCCACAATTAAAATCTAGAAACATGCCAAGGAACCCATAGAGAAATAATTTAATTCCACAATGACATAATACATCATACAGAATTGAATAGTACTTTCTTGAATTATTCATTAATGTAATATCACTCATTACACAAACAAGGTATCCTACATTGATGTGAACAAATGTCACCAAAGATTTCAATAATACATTAAAGTACCTTACCTATATTATTCATTAATTTTAATCATAAATTATAAGGATCAATAAACACATCCACATATTGGAACATCCAATAACACGTATAAATGTAGATTTCCTATAGGCAGGTCTCATTCTCATAATATCATATATTGAATATTACAAGGACGTACACCATGAGAAGGAGCCTCCATGTACTATGAGTATCCATCCCCCAAAATCTTGTATCATTTGTGTCACTCAAAGGATATCGTCCAAGTATAGAACTTATTTTTAAGAATACAATCAGGACACTTCTCGGTTCTCATCATAGATAATAACATATATGACCATTTAGTTAAATATTTACTCTTAGTACATTATCACATGATATGTTACACATAAGAGAAATCATGGTGTGATAAGGGGTTTATTAATATTCAAAAAAATGAATCATGTCAATCATAAAGTAAACATATGTTTGTTCTAGGGCACAAAATCCAACAGCTATTCTCATGTCATGGGAACCCAGGGCATGAGATTCATTTAAGTGGGACCCCCAATTTCTAACATAGCACTTTTCCTAAGGACCAAGGCCTTCCATACCACTGGTACCACTTATTATCCCAATCGGGTTAAATACCTTGGGGGTGAATCAGGGTATGAGAGATTATGAAAACTATACCTTTGGATCTTGTTTCATAATAAAAAAACGCTCTTCTCTTCATTTCTTATAACGACGTGTGAGAAGAAATGAAAACAAGAATGAGACACATCAATTTTACATGGTTCACTTAGACTAGGATATACCCAAGGATCATAGATGATAAATGTTCCAATGTACCAAATCCACTAAAGTGAGCTATAATTTATAAGTTTGGAGTGGTCTCTTTGTCCCTACTGGTTCAGTAACAATCATAATTTTTAAAGCTCGCAACTCTCTAAAATAATGTGTCCTCGCTACACCTTTAGTAGATTATTATTCTGATCATATGAGTAAATATTTTTTACACCATATTTGGTGGATCATGAAGATCTAAATTCACCAACTTGATGAATACCCAAGTACAATATAATTTCTAGGAGAAACCTTTTGGTTCACATAACATTCACTTTAATTCAAACTTATTCTAAATTTCATGAAACATTCAAAATATTTGGGAAATAAATTTCTTTCTCAGAAACCCAATTTTCACACAACATTGATCTTTTGTGAAACTATAATAATTAGGGAAACTATAGCATCATTTTTGAAACATCCTTTAGTCATGAAATTGATATTCCTATGAGTCATTTGAGTTAAAAAATCCTTCCAAAAAACTATTCATGAATTTAGAGCCTTTGGATCTTCACTAAGGATTATACTTTCTAAAGAATGTGGTATCCACCTATTTAGAGGTTTTCCATCCATTTTCAAAAATATCTTGATTTCCACCACATTTTCAGGAAAATCATTAATCTACCTATAAAAATAATCACCTTCACAAAAATTTCGAGGGAATGTTTATAGTTACATAATATTTCATCATTCATTAAAAATTATTTTGAGAATCAAAAATATTTCTTCAAACAATGTATATTTCACAAATTTCATGTCTTTTCTATATTTTCATGATATTGTCCTAAAATAAACCATTCACAAAACTTTTCCCTTCTTAAATATATTGGACCCCAAAATTTTGAAAGAACTTGATAAATGATTCCATCATATACACATTATTTATTTTATAATTTCCAAAGATTCCATATCTTTTTTATAGAAACATACCATATCAACAATCATTCTAGAACATAAAAACTGACATTGATAACCTACCATTTCGACAAACCCAATCAACCCAAAAACACTACAAACACACCTTAAATGATTATTTCCCAATAATCCCACCTTTGTGCTTTTATAGCTATTCACCATTTAGTACTTACTTTAATCTTTTGTCTACATATTGATGAAAAAACATTGTGATCCTCTATTTATAACCAAAAATCGCATATTGTGTGACTACATAGTGAAGTAATATTTAATCAACACATAATCTAAATCCACATAAGACATGATCAATATGAGAAAAAAATTATTAGAATGAATATTTAATAAATGAATCACTTCATTATTGAAATACTCTATTTTAAAACTCTGCCTTTCCAACATAAACATTTCATTATCTCTATGAGAATGATGAGACTTTAGAAGTCAAACTCTTTAACCACAACAGGAAAATTATTTAATCATGGGACCATCATTCATTATATATAATCTTTGAATGAACATATAAAACATCTTCATAGTTAAAACTCTATATATATTTCGAATCCCCTTCTCACCTTCACCCCCTATCTAAAGCATGATATTTTCTCTCCCTTTTTGAATGAAATCAAATTTCATTCCTTCAAGGACTACAACATGTTAAGGAACACATATCTTATCATATGGAAAAATAAACTATTCTATGGGGATAAGGGGGTTCCAATTTCACACTTATACATGTTTGGGGAATTAGTTGAACTCCAAGATCTAGTTGATGAATTTCAAACACTTATTTGGTTAAGGCCTTCATCAGAATTTATATAATATGTACTTATATAGGCACATACAATAACTTCATAAGCCCATGATTCACATTATCCTTAATAAAATGATATGTGATTCCAATTTTAATTATCCTTGAGTGATGGATTAGATTTTTTCTCAATATACAACTTGAATATTTCTTATATATTCTAATAAGATACTTTAACACAAATATTTTTAAGCTACTACTTCATCCACAATAATTATGTGCAAGATTGAGTAGTCATAGTATATTTTGATTTCCTAGGGATCAATAAAATGCATTATTTATTCTTACTTTTTCAAGAAATACACATTCTTCTAAAATATAATTCCCCACCTGATGTTGATTTTCAATCATCTTATGAACTAGACCCATCTATATCTATAATACCCAATAACTATTGATGCGATTATTCATTGTACAATGAACTAAAATCCAATATTCCCTTGATATAATGATGTTTTATTTTCACTAAAATTATATGGATTTATTTAGTATTGATTTGATACTACACCTCTTAGCATGTAGAAAAAATATTATTTTATTTTTTTTCTATTAAGTATAGAATAATTCCAATTATCATACTATATTCTTAGACATTGAACACTTTTCCTTATTCATTATTGATAGATTTATCTACTTAGTCACCATATTTTTCATATCCTTGGAATAATATATTCTAAATATTCTCAAAATAACATTATAATATTTTGATTTTTACATGATGATTCCTTTTTTCCTTACATCACCTGTAATCCATGGAAAAAACATAAGTTCATCAATCATTGAAATTTCAAGATCACATTCCATGAATAATAAAAACTTTTTTTATTTTTATTTATCTAATCCCCCAATTATTATGTCATCAAAATACACAAGCATTGTCATCCTATAACCACTCTCCTTGTTGACATAGAGATTGTAGTCAACTCTAGTGTGCTAAAAAACTAATCTTCTTCAAAAAATGATCAATTCATGAATACCATGATCTCAATGCTTTATTTTACACAAAAATAAACATACTTATCTAATAAATTTTTATAATATTCATGTAAAAGGAAACTATTTAGCTATTTGATGTACACCCCTTCCTTTAAATTTCCATTCTAAAATGCAGGCATGATGTTCATTTGGAAAACATTGTGTTCCTTTTTCACTGCTATGTCCAAAAAAATCCTAATATTCATTTTCCTGGAATTATGTGAAAATGTTTCACCAAAATTTACTCCCTCAATCTGGGAGTAACCCTCACACACTAGTCAGGCTTTGTTTCTAATTACCACACTATTTTCTTTTGGTTTTCTTTGAAAAAACCCATTTATTCCCAATGAAAATCATATTTGATGACCTTGAAACAATCACCCTTGTTCAATTATTTTTTATTTGGTTAAGATATTAATTAAAATAAATAAACTAATTTTCATACCAAACTACTTCTAAAAAAAATATTTTTCATCTACTTGATAAAGAAAATATTTTTGTTGTAGTGTCTTCATTATTCATTATTGAACTAGAACTACCTGATCAGTAATGATATTTTATTTTTCAATTTAAGATCAATTTTTCATTATTTTTTAAAATAATGTTCTAACTTAATTCTCCACAAAATCAATATATTCTTCAAAATTAGAATTTTCAACATTAAAGGCCTATAAAATGATTGTTTATTTATCACTATCATCAGGAAGTTGTTCACTATATTTTTGGTGATTTTTTTCATGTATTACAATATTTAATAAAAATTAACACTATTTATCAATTTATTATTGACGAATTTATTTTATTTTATTTTATTTTATATAAGTATCTAATATATATCCCTTCATCTTCCAGTGATTGATGATTCTAGTGATTATTCATATTGAGAATAAAATACTTACTTCCAAATATTCCAAAGTATTTCAATGTTTTATTTATTCCTCCTCACAAACAACAAGGATAATTTTATTATATTAGACACAATAAAGTTCTATTGGATATATATATGGTTGTCAGAACAATTTAACTTCAAATTTTATTTGGTAAATCAAATTCAATATGAATTTATTTGTACATATTGGTTATGATTTGATTTATCCTCTCAACCACTCCATTTTTGTGAGGATTTATCACCATTAAAACTTTTTCCCTTTATCATGTGTTTCTTATGATAATCCACCACTTGGTTGTTTATGAATTTAGTACCATTATTGGTATGTAACATAAAAATATTCTTCCCCAGCATCCTTTCATCTTCTCATCGGTATTGTGTTATGCAAGTAAACACCTCAGACATGTGGGAAATGAAAAATATACTTTCTATCCTAATGACATCATTAATTGAAATAATATTGTTCCTCTTTCGATCATTGTATCTTGGTGATATAGGTACACACACCTATGTATAAACTACTTCAATAACTCCTGATGACTTATATTCATTTTCCTTATATGTATTTTTAAAAATATTCCCTTATTGTAAAGATTAACACATTTGTGTATGATCACATTAACAATTTGTGAGACCTCGAGTTTCATTGTATTTCCCCAGATCTTTAGATGATGGTTAGAACAAATGGCTCATTCATTTATTCCACAACCTATTTTCACCCTCCATAGATAGAAAGGACATATCTTCTTCTACAAAAACAAGGTAAATATTCCCCTTCACTAGATTATTCTTAAAAAAACTACACTATATTTTCCCTAGACGATACAATAGTTCCTGTGAAAGCATACAACATGCCCCAAGTCACATAGCTAACTGAAACTTAGTATGTTTTGACTACGACCTTCAATAACCATGGAATTTTATTTTCTCATATCTTTACTTATAAGCTTGGCTATTACTAAGCCAATAATATTCTAGACTTCATCATTTCCAGTCCTAATGACACCTTCTAGTATGATTGGTGTATCCACTATCAATGATACATATCCTAGAATGATCTAATTCTTTTAATTAAATCTCTGAAACTACAAATTTTTTAAATATTTTTATTTTGATCCATGTATTTGGATGTATACATCATATTGAATGGTGATATGATCTTTATCAGATTATGATGGACCAACTTATTATTATAGGTTTTAAAATTGATTTTTCATTTTCATATCATTCGATAATTCCTTAAGGTTCTTATTATAAAATCAATTGATCTTATTCAAAAAAAATACTTTTTTTTGTTGCTGATAAATATATTGCCATCAGCCCCAATCACGCTCACCCAAAATAGTCTCTATAAAAATAATTAATTTAATATTTAACTCTATGTGGCCACCATTATTTCTCTCATTCCATTCATAACTTTTTTATATGAAACATACATTTTGAGAATGCACCATTATTCTACAACAATTGCACCTATTATGAGGAGAATTATTATGTGTTGTTTTTATAATAGTGGTTTTTATTTTTTCATTGATCCTTATAAACTTCATTCATACACAAATCGATTTGCATCCTCAGATGGGGAAATTTTTGTCTGACATTAATCACCACAAAATTCTACTTGTTATAAGCCCCTGTATCAGCCTTATAATTCAGATATAACAGTTTTTTAGATTTAAATGCTTGGTTTAGACATCTTATTTCACCAAAGTGATCTTATTTATCGATATCGTATTAGGAATCTATAGTGTGACATCCCGGAACTAGCTTCCACATATTCTGGGCCACAATCCTAGTTGGCCACATGAACCCTTGCATCTCTCCCCATAAGCACATGGATAATAAATAGTAGTGGGGTGTAATGGTAAAATATAGGGGAGACTATACCCCCATATAAAATTACATATTGGATACAACATACTACTAAAAGTTGATTAATCCTAACCAAGAAGAAATATACAATAAACAATGAAAGCATAAATAGATATAGCTGACGACTAAATGACTAAATAATATATTAAATCTCTTATAGGTAGTTATTGATTCAGAAATTAATGCATGAAATTATAGTAAAAATATGAAAATATGAGTAGTAAACAAGAACGCTAATACAAAAGTACAAATGAGAACAAAAGTCAAAATCTGCTCAATAGCATCTCGATCCTTAGCCCGATCCTCCACTCCTAATCTCTAACTGTGCATTAAGAATTAATAGCCTGAAGAGTAATGTTTTTCTCTATCCATATATATAATAAAATAGTCTCCTCCAGTGCCAAAGGCTTCCCAAGTAGGGTGTGAGGTAAACATCTACATAGGACACCACCCATGGTTTCTACGTGTAATCTGAGTAGGTTTTGGTAAATAAATAGTGTGTAGCTAATAGTAGGAAAGTAAAAAAATGCATAATAAATAATTTACCTCCCACTCATGTTCCTAAAGAACACTTGGTGGGTCTACTTACTTCATCACAATGCAGGTACGTCTTAACAAGTAACTATGTATATATATAGAGTTTTTCGCTGTAATGAGGTAATAATTCCTCTCAACCATATATATATAGTTTTTCACTAGCATGAGGTAGGAATTCCTCTCATCCATACATATATATCATCTCTGGCATGGGGTATGAATTACTCCCACCCATGTAGATATTCTAACTAGCAAGGGGTATGCATGACACCCATCCATACATATATAAAGGTTATAACTGGCATTAGGTAAAGATGCCTCTCATCCATACATACATATCAAAACTAGAATGGGGTATGAATTCCTCCCACACATACATTCATATCATTTCTCATATGAATTTTATAGCATAACCATTCACCTCATATAACATAAGGAAAACCATATTACATTATTTCATTTCAAACAAACACAATATTTCATTTATTGCATTTATTGCATTTACAATAAATCACATCACGGGAAAGTTCATGTCATCCCTTGAAACCAGTACATAGAAAACATTTCATTTAAACTGTTTTATCCATCTCATCCCAGCCAACCCATAAATTAAACCAACCAATTTTCCTAGCATGGAAAATTCATTTCAAGGAAAGGTGTCAATTCTAAGAGTTAAAGTAAAATAATCAACATCCCATTTGTAAAATTACAATTTAAAAAGGTCTACCCACCACTGTGGAACTTTTTTATATGTCAAATACACTTGGGACAATGGAAAATTCAATTTAAAACAAAGACGGCGGTCCAAAACCATAATTTGATATTTTAGGAAATTTTCCTAAAATGTTCAATTTGGTTACCACACTCATTGTGTGTCCATATAGAGAATGGTTGTTCTCTAAATCCCTATCCCAAACCCAATTCACCAATATCAAGGTTCTAGGGTCAATTAGAAATTGATTAATCCACACAAAAAAAGGGTCTCAAAAAAGGCCAGACCACTGAATGATATAATAAATATGAAACAGCAAAAACTCAAACAGAAAAATACAAGACCACCTACCTTATGGCTATAGACAAATCCTTTCTTTGTATCAACCTCATAATCAAATAATGTTGGAAGATATCTGAGTTTCAATCCAATTACATTAAAATATATAATATGAGCCTAAATTGAAATACCACAATATATGTAAAGAATAAGGGGAATATAAGTATAGAGACTAGGGATCCTTACCATTGTGGATCAAATGCCTCCAACAGATTGAAGATCAGATGCCATATGAAAGAGTTATCAAGAGTCCATGCTTGAAGGATGGTTTGAGCTCAAGGAGAAGAAAGGAACAAGGGTTCTATCTAGTAGAGGTTAATATAAAGTGAAAAATAACATAAGATGGAGAGATGGTAAAATGTTCATTTTTCCCAAAATTGTACACATACGATTTATACACATGGTTTTACAAAACATATTAAAATTTGGATGGATGGATTTTTCCACCATCTGTAGCAGGCCACATGGTGTTTTCTATGGTCTTCACAATTTAAGGCACAATTTAAGGCACAATTTATAGACTTGTTGTTTCCCATGTCTGCAATCATACGTTTTTCATAATCCCTATGACCTAGGTCACACGGTTTACACTAACTGTGAGGCCGAACATGTAAACCACTTTTCCCAAACACTGGTCTATGAACCATCCCTAGATGCTATATGGGACTTTCCTAGGCCATAACATACATTTACTAACATTAAAGGTAGGATTCAAAATGAAAAACCAATGATTCATACGTTGGTCAAATGTAGGTTCATTATAACCTTCAATACTTATATAAACTCATCCCCAAGTATTCCATATGAGGGTAGAAATGCACTTTTAGAATAGATTTCAGGCTACTAAGATCATACTTTAGCTTTCTGTTCCCAATTCTCATCCTATACATAACCCTGCTTCTATAGAACCCATACAAGAGAAATAGACCTGCCTTGAAGTTTCTTCACTCTCCAATCAACAATACACACTAGACACTCCTCAAAGGAAGCATTTATATCCAGATCAACCTAATCTGGTTGAAAGACATGAGATGAGTTTGGATAATATTGGAGAATATGATGTACACAAATGTTGACATGCATAGACTGATTTCTCTATAGATGTTCCTACTGGTAATCCACTAGTCATATCCGCTTCACAAACATAGAGGGCCCATCGAATCTCAGTGATAGCGTACCCTGATTTTGAATATGTCTTTAACCCAAAATGGGTGAGACTTAATAGAAAACCCAATCTCCAAACTCAAACTCAAGAAGAATATGGAATCTATTGGCATCATGCAATTGTCTATACTGAGCTGTCAACATAAACTTCTTAATCAGTAATACCTATTCTAAAGTATCTTGTATGATATGAGTACAAAGAAAAACTACCTCTCCTTCCTCTTACCATCATTAAGGCAAGTGATAAGGCCTACCATACAAGGCTTTATATAGATCCATCTCAATGTTAGACTATATGTTTTTTTTATAAGAATACTTAGTGAGGGGGATGTGTTTCTCCCAAGAACCCCCAAAGTCGAGAATGTGGGCACAAATCATATCTTCTACAACCTGAATTGTACACATCTTCTGTACATCAGTTTTTGGGTGATATTCTGTGCTCAAAATTAACTATATCCCAAGCCCTTATGTAATCCCTACTATAATTAGGACATAAATGATATTCTCTTTTAGAAATGATAGACTGGGGTTCTCTATAAAGATGTACCACCTCTTTGATGTACAAACTTCACAAATCATTTACCGAAAAGGACTCTCACATAGGTAGAAAGTGTGAATCCTTTTTCAAACTGTCAATGAAAACCCACACTACATCATTTACCTAAGTTGATATGGGTAAACCAGCAATGAGTTCCATCAAAACATCATCCCATTTCTACTCAAAAATTGATAATGACGGAAGGAGCACCTTCAAATGATGATGTTATGGATTAACCTATTGATAGGTGGAACATCGGGTAATGAAATTGGTTATCTCATGCTTTATGATTGGCCATAAATATTAATGTCATAGATCTCAATAAATTTTGGTTACACCAGGGTGAACAACACATTATGAGGTTTGGAAATACGTCATAAATTCCTCTCTGATGTTTTCTGGGACCCATACATGCCCAAGGAAAAAAAATTCATATCATCCCCATCGACTTCCCAACTAGAAAAGGTATCATCATCTAAAAACATTTCCCATACAAAAAGGCCTTCAGGTTCATATAGTTGTCTCAACCTTCCTCATTCCCGAATAGTAGATGTAACAACTAAGGCTGAGAAAATAGTCTCCCCACAGTCCTCCTGAACCTCAATATGAATCTACAAGAATAAGACCATATGAGTTCATTCATCACTATAATCATAAACTTCCTGAGTATGAGACTTTTGTCCGGGAGAATCTCTTACTTAATTCCCTTTCCCTTGAGTGTAGGAATGTTTGAAATAAAAAAATATTGCAGGTACTCAACCAACCTATGCTTCCTGATATTCATATCCTGATGTGTGAAGAAGTATTTGAGGCTTTTGTGGTCCATGAACACCACAAAATTCACTAACAAACGATATTTTCTCCAATATCAAAAGGAATGTACAACTACAACATGCTCGAGGTCATGCGTCTGGTAATTCTATTTTTGAGGCCTAAACTATTGAGAACCATACACAATGACTCGTTCATCCAACATCAAAACATCACCAAGACTAACACATGATATATCATATTAGATTTTATAAGCCCTACCTGGATCTATTATAATCAATATCAATGATGATGTATGTCTACCCTTCAACTCCTGAAAGGCTGCTTTATAATATTCAGTCCATTTGAATTAAACACCCTTATTTTTCAATCTCGTAAGTTGCACTGCAAGGTGTTAAAAATCATCAGTGAAGATTATGTAATATCTTTCAAGACCTAAGAAACATAAAATATAAAATATTTTATTTGGTTTCCCCTAAGAAACTATGTATCTCACATTTTCTATGTCAACAGAAAATCCTAACTCTAAGATGTTATGACCCATGATGTAGACTTTATTGATCCAGAAGAGGAATTTACTAAGATTAGCATAGAGATGATTCTCTCATAGCATATTTAGCACAATCTCAAGATGGGTTTCATGTTCATGTTTGTAGTGTGAATACACTAAGATATCTTCAATGAATACTGCCATAAAAGAATCTATATATATGTGGAAAACCTGATTCATAAGATCCATGATGATAGTAGGTGCATTTCTGAGTCCAAACGGCATAATCAGGTACTCATAGAGACTATACCTACTTCTGAAGGTTGTGTCTGGTGTATATGAAGTCCTTACACACACATGATGATATCCCGACCACACATATATCAGATGTAGGACAAAGGATTCATCAAGAATACAATTTGGGAGGAGGTTTTGAGCTCAGGATGGATGATGGAATGAGGGTTCTATCTATAGGAGGGTGAGGAAAAGAGAAAAAGATCTTAAGTTGGAGAGATAGGAAATGGTCATTTTTATGCAAAACTGGGCTCGCATGGTTTATATGCATAGTTTACCAAACTATGTGCAAACACTAATGTATGGATCTATCTTCCATCTATAGCAAGCCACATGGACATGTTCATCGGTCTGCAAAGTTGCAGAAAAACCATGCGGACTTGCTGGTGCCCCTACCTGAAACTGGACGGTTTTCACAAATCATGCAGCCTAGGTCGCACGGCTTATACAAACTCTGTGACCTAGCCTGCAACCATCTTTTTTTGACCTCTAAGTTCCAAACCATCCCTCGATATTTTTAGGGTATTCCCTAGTCTGTATAATAGATTTTCAAATATTAAATGAAATATTTAAAATGAAAAACCAATGATTTGTACATTGGTCAAAATATGGGTTGTTACAAAGATCCTCTCATGATATTTGACTTTTATATTATGACTACTTCCTCACCACATTCATTGACATGTTTGATTTTATATTTCATTTTGTTATTCTAACCATCAACATTTATGATTTGTTTATGATCTTTCAGTGTGTACTCAATGATCTTTTTTATGTTCTATAGCATTGAATACATAAGAGTTTCATTTTATTTTTTCATTTTATACATCTCTTCTTCATGTTATTACATATATATTTTTGAATAATGAACCACTCTATTGGTTTTATTTATTTTTTATCTCTAAAAATATACCTCTAAAACAGTATTTTCTAATTTATCTAAGAGATCCACACTTCCTTTAACTTTACCTTTTTCATTCATTCTCTCTTTCATTAAATAGAAATTTTCCATAGCCACCACCATGTAATTTTTCTTATAATAATTGAAGTCATCAATTTCATCTACCTATGTCTCTTAACAAAATTTATAATTTTTTTGAAATGATGTAATTTTTTTGATGAAATATCACTTTAATCATTTCTTACCTTTATATAGGCTGAAAACTTCTTCACAAGAATTTATATTTCAACCTCATCATCATTTTGAAAATTCTCAAGGAAACTTTTTTTAGGATTTCTAACCTTTAAACATCAAAAGCATGCAAGCGTGATTTCCCCTTTGAACTTTAATTTTCCAATTTTTAGATTTGAAAAAAATAATGACATGACCTAATCCTCCCCTTTTTCTTATATACCATCCTCTATAGAGAGGTTATTCATAGTTGTGAATTCAACCTCTTTGTATTTCTATTTCTCTATATCCTTAATATTATCATTTCTCAAATCATTTCCAACTGTAGTATAATGTAGACTATCTAATGTCATATTATTTTGATCTTTTCCCTCTAATACAGAGACTTTATTATTGAATCATTGTTTTAGTATTCTTAGGATGTTATTTGGGGTATTTAAATTATCTATAATTTAACTAAGACCTCTTATATCTTTCACAAAAATATTCACCTGACCAAATAAAGCATCAACTAACTCATTAGGGTGAATTCTCATGTCCTCATACTTGTTCCAAAGAACCATCAATTTATATTCTCCTAATTTTGATTCAACATCATATATATTTAGAATCATTTCTCTGAAATCAAGTGATTAATTACATGAAATCACATTCATATAGTTTTCATTGGATAAGGCTCCCCTAAAGGATTTGATTCCTCTAACATTAGCATAAAATTCCCTTCAACTAGCTTCTGATAAATCTCCAATATCCACACTAGAATAAATATGAAACATCATAGTTGTAATGGTATTAATTCATAATGATCAAAAGTATTGTTTCGTATTACATTTTGTTAACTAAAAATTTCTTCAATCGAAGATCAGATTACATTAATGATTATCAACCTCTATTGAAATCACTATGCTAGAAACAACGATTTTAACCCTTTACTTTGATACCAATTTTCATCCCAACCAGGTTAAATACCATAGGAGTGGTGTTTAATTAGGGTATTATAGATTAGAAAAACATCCCCTTTGGATCATGTTTCATTATTAAACAAAACACTCGTATATCCATATCTCATAGTGATGTTTGAGAAGAAATGAAAATGTGCATGAGGAACAACTATTTTACTTGCTTCACCCAAACTAGGTTATTTCCAAGGATCATACACAAGAAATGTGAATATTTATGAACTCCACTAAATTTCACTACTATTAAAATGTTTTTAGTGGACACACCACCCCTCCTGGTTCACTACAAATCACAATTTTGAATTCTCACTACTATATTAAATATTTTCTGTTCATTACTCCTTCATATTATTATTTTAATCATAGTATTAAATTATATTTACACCTAATTTAGTGACTCATTAATCTATACATTCATTCACATGATGAAAAACACATTACAGTCTAATTTAAAGGCAAAATATTTGGGTTTGTGTAAGATTCACTTTCATGCAAACCTATCCCAACTTTTGTAAAGCTTTTTAACTCTTTGAGAAATAATATTCTATTATGAAACAAAAATATTTCAAAAAATAATGTTCTTTCTCAAAGAATACAAAATTTTAATTAAACTCTCTCAACATTCAATGAAATTCCATTATTTATGAATCTATTGTACTTATGAATCCTTCACATAAGAAAATAATTCCTGAAATTATTTCTCAAATTCAGAGTATTTATTTCTTCTTTAATGTTTCTTTTTTTCGAAAGGAGGGTTTTCCCATCTATTCATAAAAAGTTCCACCCATTAATGAAACATTATTTATCCCCCATCACATTTTTACACAATTCTTCAATCTGTTCAGGAAACAAACTATCATCAAAAAACATTCTAGGGAATTTTCATATCCACGAAACATATAACATTTCAAGAAACATTCTTCCATAAATGCGAAATATATCATTAAATAACCTATATATTGAAAATATTATGACATTATATAATTTCATGTGGAGGTCCTAAAAATAATCCTTTCACAAAACTTTTCACATCCTCTAACTTTTAGACACTGGATTTTTTTTTCAAATAATGAACCATCATAATTGACCTCACCAACATACTTTGTCATCATACACAATCAAACCAAAAACACTATAACCTCAGAATGAGGGAATTTATTCATAACTAATATTTCATGAATGGATTCAATTTTAAGTAAATTATTATTCAAGGAGAGTTAAAATCATAGTTATATTCATCGATATCATCTATAAAGATAACTGTTATTTCAGGTGATCCACATGATTCCACATACCAACTGTTTAGTAATGATGGTGGTGTTGCTACCATTAATTATGATGATATGGATATACAAGATTATATGGATAATTTTGGTGGTGTTGAACCAACTCAATATTTGTAATTTCATATTTCTATACATTTTTAGTTACTTTTATGGATTATATCACAACTTTAGAAAACAACTATTTTTCTAAATTATATCTATATATATAGTAGTATTTCCTAATTTTCATGGATGAGGATGAAAATTTTTATTTCTCTTTACACTCAAAAAAAATATGCACATGAAACATCCAAATTCCTAGAATATTTAAATATATACTAATAGAATTATATAATTATAAATAATATATAAATAAATCAATTATATAAGGAAAAAATAATTCACAAATATAAACACACAAAATAAAATTTAATGATTGTTTTATACATGAATTTATATAACACTCAATCATGTATAAAAATTAATATACAATAAAAAAAATTTATATATATATATATATATGATTAATACAAATTTTTATATTTATATAATAAAAATATATTAAGAACATTTGAATATTACATATAAGAAAATTTTCTATTAAAATATATAGGAATTTTAAAACAATTCATTTCAGTGTCATGTGATTATATATAATCTATTTATATACTTTATAAATATTAAAATTATAATAAAAATTGTATACATTTTAATAATATACCCAAAGAAGTAAATTTTTTTGTTTATATGTTATTAAAATATATTTTAATTTGTTATATTTTTTGTGTGATATGTCTAAAAACATCTTCATATATTTTTGTCTCAATATGTTATATACCTAAAAATAAAACATTCACAATTGAAAGAAAATTATTCAATAAATATCATTCAAGTTTAAGAGAATATATATGTTTCTTAATACAACTTGAAAATATTTAATTTAATTCATTCAAACAACATTAACTTCACCAAGAAAAAATTTAGTATCCTAATTATATCACACACACAAAATTGTCAGTCAAAAAATTATTTTGTACCTTTGAAAATATTTCTTGTTTCTCAATTTCAAAATTAATATCTAATATAAAAAATTTTATTCTCTCGTGTAAAAATTTTATATTTCACTTAAATTATAAGAAATTATTATTTTTAATTTAAATATTACATATCTTTGATTTATTAACAAATTACATTTAAAAATAATAATTACTTTATCAAAAAATATCTTTTTCCCATTAACCTTGAATAATCATATTATATCTAAATTTTTTCATGTTAAACTTTTCGTATAAACACATTATATTTGTTATATCTAAATATTTTATAAATACATATATTTTTATATCTCAATAGTATTATGTGTATTCAATTTTTTTAGAATAAATTCATGTATGTTATGTATCTTTTCATTTTATACATACTTCGTATCATAAAAAGTATCTTTTCTATTACAATAAATGTTTTATGACTATATCTTCATGTTTAATGGAAATACATAATGGTTTTATTGAACTAGAAAACTAATATACTCAGTAAAACATGTAATGATATTTTTAATTAAATATAAAAAACAAATAATTATTTAGAAATTGGTCTTTTTAAACTAGTCTCGTCACCCATATCATCCCTAATAGTCCTTGGGTCCCTACATTCCAAGTACCACCAATTAAATTCAAACACATTTCATCCTATCTTTAAGCCTCCCTACATTCTCAAAAATAAAACTACTTACTTATTAGACTAATGGTTACCCACATAGGTCAACACATGTTCATTTAGTCTGTTTTATCCTCTGTCATATATATTATGAGAATTCTTCCTAAGTGGCCATTGATATTAAAATCATTCTAAGAAAAACATACATAATAGTGGAATTATTATCAGTAATGTTCTTAATATTAATGTTGTACCATTTTGGTATTGGTAGTTCAAGATTTTTTTCCAATTATTCCTTATTCATAGGGTGATATAGTCTCCATGCCTCTAAATTACAATATCCTCATTATGTTCCCAATAGCTCAACCCAAGACAGTGTCATTTTACCTTCATTAAGGAAATTAATCTAATACTTATTTAACATTTAAATTATAAATAATAATAATTCCATTAATAATTTTGAAAATTCACATATTATATTTTTTAACTATTATACACAACCCCTTAATATTTCTATTCATATAAAATAGTAAACATATTTCACCCAAAAAATAATAGAACCAAAACATGTTATATGTGTTTTATTGTCATTTATTTATAATATAAATACCTACTCCCTACCATAATATATATAGTGAAACTTAGGTTGAATCATTTGTGACGATATAAATGTTTTGGAACCATTTGATTTAATTTCCCTGAGATAATGGGTTGTATTCTTTATAGTGTTTAAGTTGAGTTGAATGATGAATGAAATATGTTGAAACTAATTAATATGGATTGGTGTGTGTTTAATAGTATGGATTTAAGGCTATGATATCATAAACATTTATAAAATATTTTATTAAATAAATAACCAGTTCAGAATTATATCTCTAAAAAAGATCACATATTTTTTTTCTTTAATATAAGAATTAAATAGAGTTGGGATCTTAATCAGATTATGAAAATAAATGATTAAATAATTCATATACCAGGGGTGAATGAGATTTTCCAATAATACTTAAAATATTTTCAATTTGCTAGAATTTTCAATAAATATATATATATATATATATTTAAAGTTACATAATGTTTATATTTATAGGTGTTAAACATTTAATAATTTGAATGAAATTCATGTCCTTAAGTTAATACTCACCAAAAAGAATGGGTTTTCTCATCCATTAACTTTGATAAGTAAATTATATCGTTTCGTGTTTTTGTTATGATCATTCTCCACCAACTTTGACCTTATTTACATTGTTTCAAAGGAATAAATTTTTTAAATCTTTTATATACTAACTCATTTTCTCACTATTTTGATTGTTTTATTTAAGAAACTTCTTATCAAATTAATTATTATTTTGAAATATATTTCTATTAAACTTTATTTATACGATGTGTTCTTCTAAAATAAATGGTATAAAAATGTAAAGGGTATTTAATCTTTTTTTCTAAAAATAAATTTTGAAACTCTTATAAAATTATTTTTTATATTTGTAAACATATGTAATTTTTTTATTCTTCACTCAGAATATGTTCTAATAATACCATCCATTAAATTTTATTGGATGAATTATGATAATTTCCAATGGGATATTGTAAGGATCCCATTTCTTTACCATAGTTTAATAAAGTTGGGATGTAATTGAGAATGTTTTCATATTTGTGTGGAACACATATGTATGTTTTTTAATATATTTATGGTGTCCCAAAATTATATATCTCTATAATTAATTGGTTATGAAATTATATCATGAGATGGTTGGGAATATAGAGTAAAACAAAACCCTTAAGGGACTATATCCAAATAGTTATGGCTGGGGACATAACTATTCAAACCTCCAATAAAATTTGTAAATACTTATATCATATGAGAAAACATGTCTGGGATTATGGAGAAAACACAATCTATAATGGGACTTTTTCCACTATGTGATGTTGGTATTTTCAATGATTTTTTAAAAATCAAATAATTTTATATTCTTATGTATTTTACAGATTCATATGTTATGTTTTCATGGATTATGGTAACTTACTAGTGTTTTGAAGATTCAATCTCTCATGTCTTATAATATTCTAAAAGCCTTGTTCTATGACCCATGAATTATGATATATTCTATATTGGGTACAATTCTCTTATGTTATGTACCTTGATTAAGTTCTCATGCAATCATGTTTATCTTATGCTTAATTATGATATTCGATTTCTTTATATCATGTTTACACATTAATCATTTAATCTCACCCTATATTATGTTTACATTTCCTTAGTATATAAAAATATTATTACATATGATATTTATATCAGGGTATCATGTGTGAATAATTTTTTATGTGATTTTGAGTAATAGTTTTAAAATAAGTTCATTATATATATAATCTATAAATATATTAAAACTATAGATTATATAGATTGATTTGTTGTGATATATAATGGACATCCATATAAACTGATATAATATGAATGTATATTGGGTTTAGGTCACCTCGGTATAATGAACCATGTTTTTGGATCGAAAAAAAATCCAAAAAATTTGAATTTTCACTATTTGGTGGATGGGTTGTTTTATAAAATAGGATTCAAAATTAAATTCATAGATTTGGAACACATCTAGGTTTGTTTTTAAAACTTAGTTACATAGTAGAAGGTTCCCTAAAGTGTCTTGTTGAGTTTTGGTAGCATTGGGCTCTGAAAATCACAAGTTTGGGTGGTCTGAATAAGGAACATGGTTTTTCAAAAATTGTGTTCCCCTAACACCAAATTATGTGGCTCAAACCAGAGGTGCATTATGTTTCACATGGGATACAAAAAGTTTACAAAAACTATGTGGTTTTTCCATATGACTAGTTCCACTTAGGAAGAACCTAAGTACAATTTATCTCATAGTCATCCTATGGTTAAAAAACCATGTGCCACAACCGTGTGAGGTGATTTTTTGAAGTAGGGGGTCTCACACAATTGGTACGCAGTTTAGAAAACCCGTGAGACCCAGTTTTGAATGTGAAATTACCCATTTACCTTAATGAAAATTTTAAACATTTCTTTCTTTTTCATCTCCTCTCAATAGTGTTTCTTCTTCACCTTCTTCACGTGGAGAACTTCTTCCCTATAAACTTGCTATCAAGCCTCCTCCTTTGTTTCTCATCTATTATAGTCATCGTTAAAAGTCGTAGATCTGTAATGGTAAGATCTTCAATCCTCCCAACTATCTTAACGTTACTTTTCTTCCTATTTCCCTATTTAGGCGGGACTATTTTTTCCTATTTTATGGGTGTTGGACAAATCCTTCGATTTTCCCTTTCTATGTCGAATTGAGACCCAATAACTATCGATTGGAGCACTACTACATATATTTAGGTGATCTGGGATCATTCTGATTGATTTTTTATTTCTAATGAAGTTATTAATTCCACATTACGAACTATTTAACAGATGATTGGTTCTATCATGATAAATTAATTAAAATGGGTTTAAATGTCATATGTGACCTCTAATTATAAGGAAACCCATCTTTGGGTTGTTCTCTTGGCCGTTGTCCACCCCATTGGGTGTGCAACCATTAGTGTCCATTTTTTCATAACATAAATGGTTAAATTTCTATGTGTTATTTTCTCATTTTTATAAATGTTTAGTCAATAAAATTTAATTGCGATAAATTGATGGCCATGAGATTGTCCCTTGATATTCAATACTCATACTTTTTAAGTTAATTTTTTATGTTGGGTGGTTCACCTTAGATGAAAAAATTTCCTTTTATTTTGATTTCATAAATACTCCTTGAGGTCTATTTCATCGTAATTCTATTCCTTGAGTGATTAATTTATTTAAAATGGGTGTTGATCCATGTGTTAAACCCTTTACACACGCCTTAGATGAATATTTTTAATTAAACCAGTGTTCCATGTTCTTAATACTTATTCCCCATTCTTTTAATGATCCATTAAAATGAAAATTTCATGACTTAAATGAATTTAATGTTTTAAGTTATCGATCATATGAATTGGTCCCTCTTTCCAGACTTATTATAAATTTATTTTTTTTAATGCTTTATCTTTTTTTAGTGGGTAATACAAGGGGTTTTGACTATATCACCCCTTGTATGGACTCTCATTCCTTTTTTTGAAATGGTTAATAAATAGTAAACACACTAGGGGAGACACCAAATATTTCTATGTTGGGATTTATGAGCATTATCTATTTCTATATATAGACAAGTGACATCAGTTCCCTAGGGGAGACCCCTTAGATGAAATCGATGGAAAGATTTGTTGTACCATGACTTGAAAAAGACATTGGCCCCAATGTATCATACTGGGTTTGGACTTAGAGGTTTTTATGTATTGACTATTCATTCCATTCCTAGAGTGACATGTGGGACTTCATCCTTGGGTCACCATGGATGGACTCCATGGAAGTGGTTATAAATGGATCCCCTTGAGCTATACATGGCATATCCTTTCAGATTTACATGGATGGGATTAATTTTATTAACTATATTTATTAATGATGATTTCAAATTGAATCAAATGAATGTTTAATGAATGTTTTCAAAATTAGAAATAATATTTTGGTTTTAAACTCATAGGGACATGTCCTCTAGACCCAATCAAAAGTTTGGGGAATGTATAACTCTTTACCAATTATCCCTTTCAATTTACCATTGAAGGTTTCATTGATTTAGAATAACTATAATATAATGAATTAGGTAGATTGGATAGGTCTCCAGGTGGAACCGAGTATAATGTATTTATATATTTATTTAGTATTGCATCAAAATTTAATATGGTACACCGTTAATTTTATGTTACATGAATGGATTTTCCAAGAACCCATGGGTGTCATCCTAATGAGATTGTATCTCACACCCTACTCGGGATACCATTGCAATGGGGTACCTGAGCAATTCAACTTGTTTGCATGTCCTTGGTTTATTTTCTTTTTATGTGCGGTGTATGTGTGAGATATGAAGCACTTGACTGAGCTAGTACTTGAGATTCTCTTGGAGTTATCCTTTGGGATTTTTTTATCTTGTTTGATTTCACATTCCTTTCATTTCTTCCTTATTCTTTTAATTATAGAATCTCTCTAACATACATGAATTGTTGTACTTTTTCTATATTTTATATTCCTTTGATATTTTATTTATATTCCATTTTTTATGTTTTATAATTATTTCTTTTGTAGTTGTTGACTGATTTTCACCAGTTATACCACTATGAATCTGAACATGAGGGTATAGTCTCTCCACCATTCCACCATTTGACCCACTCTTCTAGTCAGCATCCGCAGGCATACAGGGAGTCGCGCTTAAGGCCATGTGGCGACTGGTCTAGAATTTGAATTTGGTTTCAGTTGAGTTGGGGCATTACAAAGTGGTATTATAGTATTTTTGAATCCGTGTATTACGTTATGGGGAGGATATATAAGAGACTAGTAATATATCAGTTCTTTGTAAATAGTCATACATTTGAGTGATCAACCCACATATAGGGAAAAGTCATAGTTTATAGGGCTTGGAGTATTTCTTGTGGTATTCATGATTACATTTGAGTATTATTTCACCTTGAGTGATTGGTGTGATTCCTATGATTACTAAATTTTAGATTTATAGAACATATAAACTTTTCCTGGTACGACATGGAAGATAAATTACATGAATCGTTATAGGAACATATGTATTCACTCTACATGCATATTCCATGCCATGTAGGTTGAATTCTTATCCTATTTTGAAATTATTTGTGTTCCTTGGGATTCTTTTACCTACTTGTTATATTCTATACTTCAATTTTTTTGTAATAATGATTAGCGTGTTGTTGTGTCTTCTTATTTCATTAATATATTAAATAGTTTGATTTATTATAGTTATAATGCTAAGTGATAAATTTTAAAATGTGAAATTGGATATTCATGGTGATTCCACACCAATGAATCATGACCTGTTGAGCCATGAAGCATTATACTCATAGGCTAGGACTTTATGGTTATGGATAAATGGGAGAAAATATTTCAAATTTGTAATGTCCATAAGAGAGTTATGAATTAGAATAGGGTGACCCATATAATAAATCCTTTGTAGATGCACCTTATAAATGTTTAAACTCTTTATTATATATATTTAGGAAGGTTTATATTTCTTTAACCTGGATAAAAAACGTTTCAGTTAGATGAGAGCCACCCAAACATGTAATGTGTATGGGAATTTTAAACATTGAGGTTGGAAACCCAAAAAATATGAGCCATTTGTTACGAACTTTATATTTTGAAACTATTGTAAAAAATAAATATTGTTCAATTTGGCCTCAGATGAAATTGGTACAATATAAGGGTGTGATCCTCTAATATGGGGGCACTATGACCTGTTGGACTAAAAATATAAAAATAAAAACTCACCCATGTAGGTCAGTTAAGAAATGTTGTTAATAAAATTAACCCGCTATGGGGGTTTTAGAACTAAATCCTTAAAATGTTTGGGTTGGTTTAGATGAACCTGAAATGGTTAAAGAAGACCCTAGAAGGTTTTATTTGACTTTATTTGATGTTCCTTAGTGTTAAACCCCATGGTGGTATGTTATTCTATATACAGGTACCCATTTAAAGGGTTCAACTTTAATTCCCTCTTACTTGAAATTGTAACATTTTATTAACAAAAGACCTTTTAATTTTCCTAATATACAATTTTGTGAAGTCATATAAATAATTGAATCGTGTTTAAAATGGTTGTATGTTTTAAAATGGACTAATTATAATGGAATATCATGGATTAATGATGTTTAAAAATGTCATTTAAATTACCTTGTTAGTTTTCCCTTATTGATAGTGTTGTTTTTTCTTTTAAATTTAGTGTTAAAATTTTTAATGAATCCTTGAATTTTTGTTTGATGAATTTAAGTGAAACCTTAAGAGGTTTCCAATTTCTTATCTCTCATATAACGGTACTATAAGTGATTTATTGAGTTCTTCCTTGAAATAGATAATGAGTGTTCCTGTAGGATTATTCCTTTATTTTTAGAATATAAATAATAGGAACTTAATCATAATAACCCCTATAGTATTAACCTCATTATTGGTCAAGGATTTTCCATATCAGTAAATGGGGATAAACGATTGTAGGTAGTACCCTCATATCTTTAGAACCCTTACTTGTTTCTTACATGCAGTTTCTCTTAAGTAAAATTATTTGGGTGTCATAGTCCCATGTAGGAATCTCCTTTTAAAAAATGATACCTTTGTTTTGATAGGTTTTCATTCTTTTTTTAACCCTTCCTCTGAATTTGAGCATAAAAAATGCTCAGTTCTAGCATGCTTAACATGCCAAGTACATGGTTGACTACTTAGTAGGTTGCCTGACACTTCCTCTTCATTATTTTTAGTGTTTGGAGACTCGGGAGTTCATCATACTATTCTACAGTCATGTGATTAATGCAAATCATGGGTTAATCCTCAGTGTGTACCATTAGATACTTGAATGAATATTGATGATAAGCCTATGGGTAGTATCAAGGATGTGTCTTTTTCTCACATAATATCATAGTAGTATGTGTTGATATACCTGGTAATTTTAATCTTTTTAAATGGTGCATTGAACCATTTGAGATTAGTGTTAAACATTTAATCTGGATTTGATAAGCTTTGAATAGAAATAAGCTTTGGAATATTGTGACCTGAGCATCTGGTAGAATAAAAATCATCCCAATGGTCGGGAGTTTTTTAATAAGATCATTTTTTTGATGCATCGGTTAGTCATTTTAATTTATACACTTGTTTATTTCGAACATGCAGACATAACTCAGGAATATAGTTATGTGTAAGTCTAAAAGTGAATCTACCCTAGTGTCTGTCAGTGGATGTTTATCTCTATATTCTTAGTTATATTCTTGTTAAATAATGATTTCCTCCACTTGGACCGCATTCAGTGTTTGATAGATCATGTGTCATGAAATGAGATCCATTTCTCTATTAAATCCAATGTTTAAGTCACTCGTATGATGGTGGGAATCATGTCTATTCCAGAAAGTTCATTTTGGTGTGTTATAAGCAGCATGACGTTGATGTGGTTGGAAGTGTATTCACTCTCTTAGAAACATGATTTCCCTTGTATGGACTTTGGTGGTAAGGCTTTAATGATTACTAGATTCCTCAGGGGAGAAGTCATTGGGTTTGGTCGATGGTCAATCATTAAGTGAAATCATGCTTCATTTAGAAGAAGTCAACCAATAGTGGTTCGGCTGGACTTCTTATTAATATTAGATATCCTCATAGTGTATTATTATTAAAGAAACAAGTATGTCTTCTATATTTACATATTCCTTGATTCACTAAGTGAGTGTAGGTATTATACCACACTAAATTTCCAATGATTTCAGGATTATTTTGTGATATCTATCAGAGTGGCTCCATGGATACATGGTTTTTCTCATCGAGGCTTGGTTAGTCTGGAGTGATACCAGGATCCCCATGTGGGAACTTCTCAGATGTAATCTTGGACACTTGTTGTTCTCTTATGACTTTATCTCTATGTGGATTCCACTCTAGGGAAATTCAATAATCTGGTAAAGATTTCATGGCCATTTACCAACATCCCTCCTATAAACATGGGGTAGAAACTATCTTGGGTTAGTTCTTTGGTAACCAGTTTGAGGAAGGATATATTAAAATAGACTTTTTTCTGAATCAGAGATAATACTAAAAGGTGAATGTTATAGTGAGATGGATTTGGGTTACACCTTTTATGTGCTGATATATGAAATTTCTAAATACCCATGTGATAGTTTGATCAGGGAATGTCACTAAAAGTTGGTTATCGTCTTCGATGGTCGTTATGGTAGTAAACATGAGATGCCTTGGAGGAAGACCATGTGGTTCAGTGATAATACATGGGTCATCTAAGATGATCATTTTGAGAGTAGTTAGTCATAGGTGGTCTAACATTTTTCATTTTTTCTAAAGGAATATGTGCTTGGAAAAAAATTAATCATGCCACCAAGTTAAGGTTAGTGCGGTGTAAAGGTTGGTTTTGTCCTTCAAGGAAAGCTTGTGTGACCAGTTTCATTTTGGTCGATTGGGATTCGACCATTTATTTTAATTAAGGTCGTAATTATGACCTTGTATGTGATTTTTTATGGCTATCTAATGATATAATATTATAATCACCATTAAAACTCTTAGGTAATGTTGTGTAGGAAATTCCAATGATGGAGTTACTGTGCTTCAAAATTTCCCACTTTCTAATACTCATACTTATGATGGTGAGCACCATCAGCCAAATTCTTAAAGAGATGATAAACTGATCATGTATCTAGCTAAAAAATCTTGGGTAAGCTCAATTAAAGTGATTAATTTTGGGAAATGAGTGTTCAATCAGGTTTTTATGGCTTATGTATCGTATTCCTGAGTAAATTCTGGCTGGGGCATTGGTTGTTTTGGAATGAAACCTAACCGGTTAAGATAGACTTCATTAACCTGAAAGTTTGGGTTATTTTTCCATTATTTACCCAAGTATTATTATGTATGAAATTTTCTAAGGTGTGTAGGTTGTAATGACACGTGTTTTTAGAACATATGAAAAACCAAAGGAATTTTAATTTCATCATTTGGTGGATGTGCCATTTTATAAACTGAAATTTTCAATGAAATTCTGAGCATTAGAACACATCACGGAGTATTTTTTAAACATGGGTAAATTCCTGATGGGTCCCTAGGTGTCATTGTGTTTTGGAAGCATCAGGCACTATAAATCAAAAGTTATGGTGATGTAAAACGTGTAAATTATTTGTCTACAGTCATGCCACCCCTATAGCAAACTGTGCGGCCTAAACTAACGGTGCAGTAGGAGTCACACGCGATACCCTTGGATTACCCAAACCATGATCCTATCTATCATGGTTAGTGCCACATAAAAGGTTCATATTCACTATTCATCACCCAATTAGTGCATTGTTAGGAAAACCATATGACACAACCGTGCATGGTGTGTTTCTATTGTAGGGGGAGTTTCACTGTTGCTGCACAATTTGGCCAATCCATGTAAAAAAAATTGTGCGGCCCAGTTTTGAGGGTGAAATTAAACTTTTAAAAATAATGGAATCTCTAAAAAATTTATTTATTTTCCTTCTCCAATATATTGTGTTTCTTCTCTTCCTTCTTCACATGGATCTCCTCTTCCATATTAACTGGGGATCAAGATTACTCCTTCATTTCTCATCCATTTGACTCACTATCAAAAGCATTAGATCAGTAATTGTAGTATATTCGATCCTATCTAATCTATTTCAAGGGTCCTTACCCCAATATTGTGCTATTTAGGTGAGACTAATTTTTTATTATATTTAGGGTGTCGGAAAAGTTCTTGGATTTTATCCATTCTAGGTCGAATTAATCATCAATATTGGTCAAGTGGAGTGATACTACATCGAGGAAGGAGTTATATGATCTTTATTGTTATTTTGTTGCATGTTTTATAATGTTACATCGTTCTATTAAACAGAACTTTTTAGAGACACTTCATTAGTTCTTAATAAATTATGTATAATGGTTTTCCATGTCTTATGTGACCTCTCTTTATGGAAAAACGCATATCTTGTTCATTCTCTTAGTTTTTGACCACCCATTTGTGTGTGGAACCATTAATGGCCATTTTCCATGCATTAAATAGTTTAATCACCATGTGTGAGTTTATCATTTTTGAAAATATTTAATCTTCAAAATGGATTAATTTTTTATGGATGGTCATTATATAGGCTCTTGATCTTCATGTTTCACAGTATATAATTTAATTTATTATGGTTGGTTCTTCACCATAGAATCCAAAATTCCCTTTTATTTTGATTTCATGAATTCTACATGATGGGTATTGCATCCTATTAATAATAATTGAGTGATTAATTGATATTAATTGGCTTTTGAGTCGTGTTTTAAACCCTCTAACAATTACGTAGATGAAATGGTTTAATTACCAATGGGCCAGGTGCTTAATACTTTTCCCTTGTTCCCTGAACAATCCATTAAAATTGAAATGTATTCACTAAAATGATTTTTGTGTTTTAAAGTATCAAAAATATTAATTGGACCCTCTTACTTGTATTATTATAAATGAATTTATTTTTTAATGATTTACCTTAGAGTCACCATGGATACGAGGGGTTGTTAATTAAGGTCCCCTGGGACAGAATCTTGTGCCTTCTTGTTGAAATGGTTAATTATGTGTAAATAAAATGGGGGAAAAGCCAGGTTTGTCTAGGTTGGGATCATCACACATTACCTATTTTTACCTCCAGATGAGTGAAATCAATTCCCTATGGGAGAACCCTAGGACTAGCTTGATGGAAGGATTGGTTATACCATGCCTCAAGAGAGACTTGGGACACTATGTGTGATACTAGGTATGGACTCTGAGGTTTGGTTATACTTCACTATTCATACCATGCTTGGAGTGACACGTGGGACTTCATACTTGGGTCACCATGGAAGGACTCCATGGTAGTGGTTATAAACAGAGTCTCTTGAGTGATACAAGGAAATTCCTTTTGGATTATCATGGACAAGATTAGGGTGTCTCTCTATATTTTGTCAACTTGTTTTCATAATGAATCTAAGGAAATTTTAATCAATGTTTTCAAAATGATAAATGATCCTTTGGGTTATTAAACATAGGGATGTGTTCTGAAAGCCCAATTACAATCTTCTTGGATAGTCCAACTCTTTATCCATTTTCCCTCTCACTTTACCCATGCATGTTTCATTGGTTTAGACTCACTGTAGTTAGACAAAGTTGGTAGATTGGATGGGTCTCCATGTGGAACTTGGTCTAATGTGTTTATTTATTTATTTTTCATTGCATCTAAATTTTATAAGGAAAAAATGTTCATTTAATATTCCATGAATTATTGTCTTAAACACTGTGGGTGTCGGCCAACAAAGATTGTATCTCACACCCTGCTCAGGCCACAATTTCACTAGGGTAGCTGAGCAGTTCTGCATTCATGTTGGTCCTTATATTATTTTTTGGTGTTGTGATATGTGTGTGAGATCTAGGGATCATAGGACTGAGCTACTGCTCAAGATTCTCATGTCGTTATCCTTTGGGATTTGTTTCTCTTATTGTATTGTACCTTCCTGTGGTATCATCTTTCCTCTTATACTTGTAGAATCTTTTGGACATACATTTTCCTCAAATATTTTATTCATTTTTAAAATACCATTTTTTGTTGAGTGGGAACCTACAAAAAATACATATATCAATTTCAAACATCACACACAATATATATCACTACTCAACACTACCTGATCCCAAAATCCCCATTCAAATATTAAAATTCAAATTCAAAAATTTGAATCCACAAATCGTGGAAAAGCATGATACATGAGAACCCCAGTATCTAGGTTTCCACATCACCTCACAACCATCATCGCATCTTTGACCTATCATCTCATCACAGTCACCACCTTCATGTCGTCCAGTCACCATAGTCATCATCCCCATAGGCTCTTCACTACTGACCTCTTCCATGACATCAACCCCTTGCACCAAACACTATTGTCGTCATCACATAGAACCTCTGTCATCATCACTACAAAAAGGTATAATCCACCAACACCATCGAAATCACTATTCAATCACCAAACCAGAACATAGGAATCCATCAATAGCATCATGTCACCATCCCTCATCAGCAAACCACTTACCAACTACAAAAGGACACTGCATCAAACAAACAATGATCATTCCTCGTGGAACACCGATATCCACTCGAACAACACTTCCCAAAGCATTTGTGAAAACAACCTCACTAGACCAACCCCGAGAAGAGAGGTGGTACCCAATGATAGAGTAGGGTAGGAGAAGCATGGATTCTTAACATGGATTCATGATATTCATCAACATTACCCAACCAAAATGAAACCCCACTATCAGCTGAATGAATTTCATGCCACCTAGAACCCTCCACCACAATGTAAAACACAACCCAAAACCTCTTAGAAAACATCACACCCGACCGACCTAGAAGTGAACAGTAGATTTGGATGCCGGAGAGGAGTACGAGGGTGAAGGACCTCTATAGCAAGTTATGATCTAGAAAGCACCATCAGACTCACTATAAAACATCATTGATGAACCTTCACCAGCAAAACAGAGACAAAAAATTCATAGAAACACCCCAATAGTAATAGAATTGAATCTGAAACCCACTGTGGAACAAGGAAGGAAAACGTAGGATTGAAACCCTAATACGAACATGGGATTATAACCCAATAAAGAAGAAAAGAAAGGGAAAGAAAATGGGGTTTGAGGGTGAAACCCTAAACAGAAAGGAAACAAATACAGTTGAATGAAAACCTGGGAAGAAGGATATGAAGAAGAAGAAATTTGAAAAGATGCTCCAGAAAAGAACATTGGGGGATGAAACCCTAGGAAGAAGAAAGAAGATCACTCCATAGAGCATATCAAATGAGAAAATGGGTTGAATGGACTCTAAAATGCCGAGGGAAGGAAGCTGAGGAAAAGAAGAGAAGAACACTCATGAGAGCACACCAGGAGAGAATGGGGCCATTTTTTCCTCTTGGATATAGATTCATTATCGTAAATTGGCATTGGACATCTTTTATATTCAGTTAATATTACATTTTTGTTTCTCTATTATATCTTCTATTATTATTTACATCAATTTTGTTGATTGGTTTTCACCTATTATACCAATTTTCTACTCTGATCATGAGGGTATAGTCCCCCCACCATACCACTATTAAACCCTCACTTCTAGTCGGTAGCCTCTAGCATATGTGGAGGCACGCTTGAGGCCATGTGGAGACTAGTCTAGCTAATGGATTAGTGGTTAGTCGAGTCAGAACGTTACACTCAGCTGGTATCCAATTGGGGTTTAGTTATTTTTTGGGATTAGTTTATAAAGAATATGATTAAAGAACCTCAAACAAACTATGTTAAACCAAATTTGATATAGGATGAACATAAAATATCATAGGTTAAAATAATGTTTTCAAAATTTTGGAAATCTTTGGATTGATTTCATTTATCAAATGATTTCATACTCTGATTTTTATTTCTGATACTAACCATTCAGGGTTTAGTTAATATGTGAATCATGGGGGAATAGAGTTCTCAATGAGTGTTACATTCCATCACTATTGGAAAAACGACCTTTTGCGATGGGTTATTTCCGATGGGAATCGATTTCATCACAAATAGTCCGTTGAAAGTATTATTTGTGATGATTTATTGTCCCCGTCGCAAATAAGTAGTTATTTGCGACATGAAAAGGGGTCTTGTCACAAAAGGTATGGTGTGGTTTGCGCGCCAAACCGCGGAAAGTGTATTTGCGATGGGGGATGCCTCGCCGTCGCAAATAACTGGCAGCTCTGGATACTTTTCCTACATGGAGGCACCCCCCTCCCCATCAAAAATAGTGTGTCGGCAAGACAATATATGTGACGTGTCCTGTCGCAAATACCCTTTTAACCACCGACAGTAATTAATGCGGCTGAACGTATTTGTGATGGGAGTCCCATCACAAATAATCTAACCTATATATACCACACATCAATTTTGTTTCATTCTTCTTCTGTATTCCTTCATCCTACCTCTCTCTGTGAACAATAATTTTTCTGTTAAAATTTGTTTGAGTTAAATTTTTTTTTACGATGGGATTTTGAAATCGTCTACACCTATAAGAGATCAAGTTTAATGGTATTTATGTTTTGTTTAATTTAATATTTATTTTATTTTTTATAAAAATTTTAATTATTGTTAATTAACTGTAAATAAACATAGATTAAGATGGTTTTCTTATCAGTATTTGTTTTTATTAATAAATTGAAAATATTAGTGATAATTATTAACAATTAGGGGTAATTAGGAATTATTAACCATAATTAGTAATAAATATAAATAATTAACATTAATTAGTAATTACTAACAGAAATTAGTAGTATTTAATAGTAATTAATGCTAATTAGTAACCATTAGCAGTACTTAGTAATAATTAGGAATAAATAGTAATAATTATTAACAAATAGTAATAAATAGTAATAATTAGTAACAAATACTTATAATTAGTAATAATTAGTAATAAATACTAATAATTAGTAATAATTTGTATTAATTAGTATTAATTAGTAATAATTAGTATTAATTAGTATTAAATAGTAATAATTAGTATTAAATAGTAACAATTAGTATTAATTAGTAACAATTAGTATTAATTAGTTAAAATTAGTATTAATTAGTAATAAATAGTAATAATTAGGAATAATTAGTAATAATGGGAAATAATTAGTATTAATTAGTCATAAATAGAAATAGATAGCAATAATTAGTAAAATTAGTAATAATTAGTAATAATTAGCAATAATTACTAATACTTAGTAATAAATAATTATAATTAGCAATAAATAGTAATAATTAGTAATAAATAGTAATAATTAGCAATAAATAGTAATACTTAGCAATAATTACTAATAATTAAAAATAATTACTAATAATTTTTAATAATTACGAATAATTAGTAATTAATTGTAATAATTAGAAATAAATAATAATAATGAGGAATAAAATGTAATAATTAAGAAAAATTGTAATAATTAGGAAAATAGAAATAATTAGGAAAATTTTATTATAATTTGTAAAAATAATAATAATTATTAAAAACTAGTAATAATTTATAAAAAATAGTAATAATTAGTAAAAAGTAATAATAATTACTAAAAACTAGTAAAAATTAGTAATAATTAGTAATAATTTGAAATAATTTGAAATAATTAGTAATAATTAGTAATAATTAGTAATAATTAGTAATAATCAGTAATATTTTGTTATAATTAGTATTAATTAGTATTAATTAGTAATAAATGTTGTTAAATAGTAATAAATAGTGTTAAATAGTAATAAATAATCTTAAATGGTAATAAAGAGCGTTAAGTCATAATAAATAATGTTAAATAGTAATAATTATTAACAATTAGAAATAATTAGTATTAATTAGTAATAATTAGTATTAAATAGTAATAATTCTCAGAATGCTTTGGGCAGAGCCCTATTTATTAAAAGAAACGAAAAGAGCCCTTTTTAACTAGGAGAGGGTAACCCATTATATGCTCGAAGGCCAGAGTGTTAAACAGTAATAAATAGTGTTAAATTGTAATAAATAGTGTTAAATAGTAAAAAGTAGTAATAATTATTAAAAAGTAGTAATAATTAGTAAAAAGTAGTAATAATTTTGAAAAAGTAGTAATAATTGGTAATAATTTGTAATAATTACTAATAATTTGTAATAATTAGAAACAATTAGTAATAATTAGTAACAATTAGTAATAAGTAGAAATAATTTGTAATATTTAGTAATAATTAGCAATAATTGTTAATAATTAGCAATAATTATTAATAATTGGTAATAATTGGTAATAATTAGCAATAATTGGTAATAGTTAGTAATAATTAGTAATAATTAGTAATAATTTTTAATAATTTGTAATAATTTGTAATAATTAGTATTAATTAGTATTAATTCGTATTAATTAGTATTAATTAGTAGTAATTAGTAATAATTAGTATTAATTGGTATTAATTAGGGAAATTAGCATTGATTAGGAATAATTAGGAATAATTAGGAATAAATAGGAATAATTAGGAATAATAAACAATAATAAAGAATATTTAGAAATAATTAGGAATAATTAGAAATAATTAGTAATAATTAGAAATACTTTGCAATAATTAGAAATAATTAGCAATAATTAGCAATAATTAGAAATAATTACACATAATTAGAAATAATTAGTTATAATTAGACATAAATATTAATAATTAGCAACAAATAGTAATAATTAGCAATAATTAGCATTAATTTTCAATAAATAGAAATAATTAGCAATAAATAAAAATAATTAGCAATAAATAGCATTAATTCGGAAAAATAGAAATATATAGTAATAATTAGAAATAATTAGTAATAATTAGCAATAATTAGTCATAAATAATGATATTTTTACTAAATTTTAAGAACTTGGCATAATTTCTAATGGATTGGTAGTACTCCTTTTTCTCAAAGAATCTTCTCCTTTCGACCCTCACCGACTCAAAACATTATAAAAAATGTCCTACTAAGTTAGCATATCCAATCTCATACGCACTAGATTGAATATGCATACATAAGATCACATATTTTAAAATGGTTTATGGCTGTGACAGTTGAAAGAAGAAGATTCATCAACGAAAAGGGGGCTCTTTTGTCTGATGGATCATTTACTTGTATCTTTCTCACACTGAAATCATAATGAAAAATATGGTCAGAGGTACGCTTATGCATTCTCAAATGCATGAGAATAAATATGTGTACCTTTAGAAATATTCTTCATTGTGATTTCAGTGTGAGAAAGTTTCAAGTAAATGAGCCACCAGACATAAGAGTAGTCATTAATCCACTAGAAATTGTGTCACCTGCAATTATTGGTAAATAATAAGAAATAGCTATAATTATTTAACTTCTCTTTTCTGGATAGTGTTTTTATTTTAAAAAATTAATCAAAAACAGTAATGATTTTATATTTTGTAGAAAAATATGGAATAAGAAATTCAACAATAGTCATTATTAGAGGATCGTGCATATATAAGTGAGTGTAGAAATCCAAATGGTTCTGGTTTAAATCATGTATATGTTCAGGGTGTTGAAGCTTTCTTATCATTTACATCATCAAAAATATTTTTTTATCAAAAGGCATAATTAAGTATCCTGGTAAAAACGAGCTTTGAGAACGTTTGACACATTTGACAATGTTAGGGGACATCTCTTAAATCTTGGTTTTCAACCAATTTAGGAATTTTGGTATCAATATAGTGAACATAGTTCTAGAAAAGATACTAATAATTTGATTTCAGATCCATCAAAGTTTCAAAATTTAGTACATGATGTTGTAGGTCCATCTATTCAAAAAACTGAAACTCATGATGAAATTGATTTAATGCCTAGGATGGAACCATATAAATATTATTAGTTGTTGAGATCTGCTAAGGATGAATTATATCCTGGTTTCAAGATTAGTAAATTAGAAGCGGTTGAAAAAATTTGGATATTAAATCAGATAATGGAATGTCAAACAACTATTTTGATTAGATATTTTCTTTAGTTAAAATAGAATTACTTGAAAGAAATGTGTTTCCTACAAATTACTATGAGAGTAGAAGGTTGGTTCATAATCTGGGCCTCGGTTATTAGAAGATTCATGCATGTTAAAATTATTGCATCTTATATTATGGAGAAAATGAGTCATTGGATAGTTTTACCACATGTAGACAATCGAGGTATAAAGAAGCTCAACCAGGGATGTGTAGATTTATTCCTATAAAAAAGTTGAGATATTTTACAGTTACACCATGTTTGCAGCATTTATTTATGTCATAGAACACAATGATAATGATTTCATGGCACAAAACCTAGATTTCAAATCATAAAATCTTGAATCTTCCATATGATGGTGATTCATGGAACAATTTTGACCGAGTGCATCCACCTTTTTATATAGAATCCTGGAACATGTGATTGGGTCTTTCTATTGATGGTTTCTGTCCATTTGTTTCTTATGGTAGTCAGTATTCATGTGGTCATGTCTTTATAACTCTATATAACATACCTTTATAAATGTTGATGAAGGATCCTTATATTTTTTTGACCTTATTAATCCCATGACATCCAAAAAAAATATTGTGGTTTGTTTGAAACCATTGATTAATGAGTATAATTAATTTTTTAGTAATTCTGTTAGTACATATGATGTTTTTGTGAAAGAAAATTTCCTATAAAAAGTTCCATTGATGTGGACAATTAGTGAATTCCCGACATATGACATGTTATCTAGCTAGAGTAAACATGGTCTGAAGTATTTTACATACTGTATTGGAGACAAAAAAGAATTTATGCTCATCAATGGAAAAACCCTTACTATTTTGACTTTTCATCATGGATTTCTTCCAACCAATCATCCTTTTCAGAGAAACAAATCACATTTCAGAAAAGACAGAATTGAAACGGATGGACCTCCAAAAATGATCTTATATACAAATTTAAAATCAATTGTATTTTCATTACCTCTCATCACATTTATACAAAAAATAAACCAACAAACAATTCATGGCTTTCGGAAAAACAAAATTGGATAAAACAGATCATTTTTTGGGATCTATCATATTGGCTTAATTTTCTAGTCTGTCACATGTTAGATGTCATTCAAATAGGGAAGAACTATTTTGGAAATTTATTTCATACAGTTTCTGATACACCTGGTAGGACCAAAGATAATGAAAAGCAACAATTATATCTTACCCAAATTTGCAATCAACCAGAATTTGAATTGTTTGAAAATGTCAGATCATAGAGGTTAATGAAGTCAAAAGTAGC
The DNA here is from genome assembly GCA_963277665.1 of Viscum album. Taxonomy (NCBI): domain Eukaryota; kingdom Viridiplantae; phylum Streptophyta; class Magnoliopsida; order Santalales; family Viscaceae; genus Viscum; species Viscum album. The sequence goes on along the minus strand of OY728145.1, from coordinate 2,101,723,015 downwards.
TTATACACTATTCAAATAGAGTCACTTAATATTTTGTTAGTGGATTATATATATGAAACTTCTAGATGGATACGCTTCCAATTTGGGATGATGTGTTTTGAATGGTCATAATACCAAATTAAAAATTCATGATTGTCTTATTATAATGGAAAGACTTATGCCGATTGGATTAATATGTTTTTTGAATTATATGATTTGGTTTTATTTAACTGACATATAATAATTTTTCAAGACATTTGTGTGGCGACAACAGACTATGATGCACCGAGAAAAATGGAAAGAATTTGTTTTTGTAATTATATGTAAACTATAAAAACCATTTTTTTGGATTTTTTGACTCAATGAAACATTTTATATTATATTTTTCACAAGAAGAAAAATGTGGAGGTCAGGTTTAGTTTTGATGGATATACCCATTCGAGAGATGCATGCAGAAATTGAAGAAAAAATTATTTAACAACGAATTAGTTGAAGGCTCAATTTTTTAATCTAATTTGAAAGAGGAAATTTCTTTTTTCTACCCTCATTATTTTGAATCTGAATATACCTTAAAAAAACTAATTGGATGGAATTACTAGAATGTTGATGATGAAATGGGTAATCAATTATTATTTTTTTAATCAGTCAAATCTTGGCTTCGATGGAGTTCATGAACAATGGATTTGAGATGATGAACATCACATAGCTCATACATATGTTCTTCTCAACTATGAAAAAAATAAAATCATTTATTTTGTGATTGCTTCAATCAAATATTCTATAATTTATGTTATATTAAGTAAACTTATTTTATTTGTAGTTTATATGATAATCATATCATGAAAAAGATTCCACAAATTACGGTATTTTCTCTTGAAGAACAATGGAAAAAAATCTCAGTGGTTTCTAAAGTTGGTAACATAAATTACTTATGGTTTAAAATATCAATTAAGTTTATTATTTATTAAATTGGTAATTGTTTTTAAAAAATTTTCGGTGTCTCAACATGCTGATTAAATTGATAAGCGACTATGTACACTGAGTAACCCACTATCCAAATTTTTCAAATCATATAATGTATATATGGTGATTGGTTTTTCATTTCATACACATACATTTGGGGAAATAAAAAAATGAATAGTGGAGTTTTCTTGGGAGGATTTCATCATAGAGATACTGAATTTGACTTTTACGGCATGCTGGATGAAATTATTGAACTGTTTTATCCTGGAAAAATTATATAATGATGTTTAAATATTAGTAGTTAGATACTGAGTGATTTTTGGGTGTTTATAAAACTAATGGAATCATTAATATTAAATATAAATGTCTTCTCACAGTAAATAAACCATTTTTAATAACTCAAAAGGCAGATAAAAATTATTATGAAAAGTATTGTGATACTTCAAGAGACCTAACTGATTGTTGGAGCATAATAAAAATCAAATTTATGAAAATCATTTTACTCAATTTGAATGTGTTTTCACTAAAGTGCAAGGAATTGAAATTTTTCAAGAGAATTCTCAAAATCCATTTTTTCACAAAGATACATGAATATTGATGATGACACCCCATAATTAAGGTTCGATGGTGAAAATAATGTTAATGATGTTACAAATGAATTTGAAATGGTGAGAGATGATGAAACTGAAAATCATATGGATATTGATGATACTGAGAGAAAATATGAAGGCATTGACATCGTCAAATATAAAGATAATGATAAAGGTGAAAATTGACACAGTTAAATGTTTGTTATAATCATAACTAATATACATATATATATAATATTTATTTTCAAATATTTTCAAACATCAATCATTTTGTGCGTCAGATGGATGATGGTCAATTTCGTCAGTTGAATGAGAGTGACATACCTTTGGTTGAGGATGATTTGGGATCATCTGACCCTCATCCTACTCACAATTCAGGGGGTACACCAAGGGGGTATGATCTTGCATAACTGATGATTCCTAACCCTATCCCCAAGAAATGTTCACATCCTAATTTGATTTACACGCATAATGTTATGGCAGCCTGTGTATTAAAGTTACATTTAATTAATTTATTTATATACTAAAAGTTTGATTATTTGTTCTATTTCAACGGATTTTCACATATAGTTGTTGGAAAGGGGAGTTCTATATTGTGCAATTATTTTTCTCAGACAAGGATCACATGGGAACAAATTCCCGTTGATATGCATCATGACAAGTTCAATCATTGGATGGTACATAAATAAATAATATTTATTTTGAACATTATTTCATTAATAACTTGATTTTATAAATTATTTATAGGTTTTATGGTATCCCATCGATGATAGCAGTGTTACATTATCCATGTGGCATGGGAGAAGTCTATGTGTAACCGTTTCCTTATGTTTTTGCTCAATTTGAGAAGGAAATCCATGAAGAAAGCATGAGTGGCGGAATTTGATGAGTCGTGTTGAGCCCACCAACTAGAGTACATTTCATGTCACGTTTTGGATGGATTATGTTCACACTTTTTGGGTGATGGATTTTAGAGGAGATCTTCATTAGGCCAACAGAACCAAGGGAGATAGGAGGTGATGCATCGAGCTGGTAGTTGTACATTTAGTACGCATAGCGAGTGTCTCGTAAGTAATTTTTGTAAATATTTTATATAACTTTAAATATAAAAAATTTATTTTATATATATATAGGAAGTTCAGAAACCCAATATTATGAATTACAACATTTATCAGAGGATGTATAGTGATCAATCCCCTAGAGATATTAGAGGTTATCACCAACATCAGATTTTGTTCAGAATTATTTATATTTCAATTTGAAAATTAAATACATATAATATTTTTTATATTTTAATATCAAATTGGAATGGAAGGAGTCATATAAGTTCTCGACCTTTCAGATACAGGCTGAGAGTCAGGCTAAGATGGCTGATCAGATTAGTTCTCACCATTTCGAGTAGGAGGCATGGATGCAAGCGGCCTAGTATTACTTTGAGAATGGCCGAGTAGTTGGTATCGACTATCCACTGACTACTGGGATTTATTTTTGTACTATTGGGATGTCGGTATCCAACTCAGGAGGAGCTCATGGAAAGGCATAATGTTTTAGCTTAAATTCTTAGGAGCAGCTGTGAGCTCAGAGTGAGTTTATAAGGAGTTTTCATAAGGAGCAGGAGGAGATGCGGTCGCTCCAACAGCAGCATGAGGAGGAGCACTGAGGATAGGAACAATAGTACAAGGAGTAGATGTTTCAATGGAAGAAATAACAACACGAGCAGATATAGTATATACACCATCTGACTTGTAGTTTAAGGATGGAGTTTCCTCCACCATCTCCTCCAAATCCTCCAACTCCTCAAGAAGTCAATCCCCCAGTGACTTTTTTTCTTGTCAAAAGCATTTGAATTCAAATTTTGTTGTAATATTAACTATTTAATGTTTTTGTCTTTTATATTGGTGTAAATATTGCATAATTTAATTTTTTTATTTTTATTATTTTATATTTTTATTATTTATTATTATTATTACTTTTTTAATGTTTGTTTATTTTACTAATATTAATAATAATATATTCTTTGTGAATATTGAGAATTTTTATATTTTATAATTTTTATATTTTGTTACTAATATTAATATAATTTTTTTCATATATATTAATAATAATAATAAAATTATTATATTATTAGAGTTATTTTATTATTAATATTATAATAATACAATTTTTTCATCTTATTAGTATTAGTATTATTATTATATAATATAATATTATTTATATTTACATTATTATTATTATTATTATTTTATAATATTAAATTATCGTAGTTTTATTGAATATATATTTTTATTAATTATTCGCGACAAGAACTTTTGTGAGGGGTTATCGTTGCAAATAGTTTATATATTTTTTAAATAACTATTTTCGATAGGAAAAACTGGTCTATCGCAAATACTCTTTTTCGACAGGCCTATCACAACATGTTTTTATATTTATAAATGGAGAAATATTTGTGATGGGTCCTTTTGCGATGGGAACCCATCGCAAATAGTTTTTATATTTTTTAAATAAATATTTACGATGGAAAAATGGGCCCATTGCAAATTCATTTTTGCGATAGGCCTGTCACAGCATGTTTTTATATATATAAATGGAGAGCTATTTACAATGTTATTTTCTATAACAGGCTAGTTGTGACGGGACCCCGTCGCAAATACCTAAAATTCTAACATTGAATTTAATGATTTTACCTTTGTGAAACCTAATCAGTAGGGATATGGAATGGAAAATCTTGTGTCCATTAACTCAAAACTCTAAAAATCTATAAAAAATAACACAAATGATGCAAACCCCCTAACACACCAATGAAGAAGGAACTCTTCATTGAGTCCATCAGGGGAATATTTTCACCATCCTTTAGTGGGCCTTCCATCCCACTTGTTTTCAATAAATAGATTAACACACTAGATAATAAATTTTATGTTCTAAAGTTATAAAATCACAATAATGATGTTTTAGATATCTATCAATTGGATAGTGAAACTGACCAATTCTGGAATATACTTTATAATGTGACACTAAAGGAATAAATTATCTCTATGAGTTGAACTATTTTGAGAAGTTATTATATAATAACTATTTTTCTAAAAATATTGGCACTAGAATAGTGCTGTAATTCATGGATATGAAAAAAATGAGGATGAATCCCGTAGTACCTATAAAAAAACCTTCACAAAAATGAATGGAATGCTTCTGGTTTTATCGTTGAACCTAAAAAATGATATCATTTATTTAGAGGCTTAAAACCGATTCTCATAAGTGAATTTATTATATGGTAATTTAGTATAAACAAATAAATAGTCAATGTTCTCTTAAGCTGGAAATGAAAATTGAAGCATCTTCTTATAATTAATATTTTCTAGAAAAGGGAGAAAAAATGTTGTTTTTAGAAAAATCAAATGAGAAACCCCATAGATGAAAAAAATAATCATCTTATATGAAAAAAGTCTTAGAAGAAGAATAGAGGGAATTGTCTCAAAGGAGTAGGGAAATAATTCAAGTGTATAAGATGATGACATAAGGCACATAAATGTTAAATATTTATAATGAGGCTATCCAATGGAATAGATGAAAATAAATCTTGGCCCATTTAACCATCCACACTCCAATGCTTTAATTCTTAGGAGTTTAGACATTACATAAACCAACGCACCATTATAAGGATCAATGATAAAGATCAAAATAAAATTTACTAAATAAATGTTATAAATGGAAGGCCTATAAAATAAAAAGTGATGAAGTGGGTCATCAAAACATATTTTTGAAAGGTATCATTATGATCCACCCCAAAATTGTAAATTTATCATGTGATTTTGGATCTATCCAAACATTAAAATATGGGAAGTTTTTAAGAGAATAAAATTGCCACTGTAATGACTATATATTGAATTATTGATGAAAACATCTAGTGGAATGATTATTGAAACTAAATTCTATATCTACAATCTGATAGAATTTTAAAGGTATTAGATTTCAATAACTATTATTATTCATCCTTTATTTTAACTTTATGTGATATTTGTAATGGATTGGATATCTATACATAGAGAACATATTAATTGCAAGGATAGGGAAGTTTAATTTCATATCCCAAATCAACCAATAATCATATATCAACGCAAGACTAACCATAAAATCCATATGGTAATATTATTCATAATATTGATAATAATACCTAATACTGAGGGGTTATTTAGCTCAAATGGTTATAAGAAAACAAAGTATATAGGATATTCTAATTATGAATGAATGCATTGATGTTTTTCATAAAGAGTTGTCTAGTCTTCCCTTAAATCATGTGGTTGAGTTTTCCATAAAACACATACTTGATTCTATGCTAATATCAATGAATCAATATATAATACCCCTTATTGAATCAGGAAAATTTATGAAGAAACTCCTAGAGAATAAGAAAAGGGTTTCATATTCCCAATTATTTCACAAGGGGTGATCTAGTTTTCTTTTCTAAGAGAAATGTTTGATAAATTTGTCTCTATATTGACTATTAAACAAAATAAAAAAGCAACAAAAAGTAAAATTTACCCTATATTTATGACTTTTTTGATCATCTTTGATTTGGATATCATCAATTAAGGTTGAAAATATAGTATGTAACCAAGAAATAATATCATAGAATATATGGAAATTATGAATTATTAGTCACTCAATTTAGACTTTCAAATTCACTTGTTATCATAATGAATATGATGAATAATGTCTTTAATGATTAAATCAATCAATTTTTCATTGCATTATATATGATATTCTTATATATTTCAAGAATAAGGAAGATCAAGAAAAAAACATGGGATTGATCTTAATATCATGAGAAAGGAGATGTTGTATGGCAATTTTAGCCAATGTAAATTTTTAACACCCTAATTTTCCACAGTAATTTTCTCTTTGAATAGTACAATAGCGAGAGATGTACGCAACACCGGGTTCAAATGCACCACGACCTATCAAACTAACTGTTTAAAAAAATGGTTATGAATAGTAATAAACAAAATTTTAATTTTATATATATACCATATAATTTTAATATTCATAATTTGTTTTTCATATAAATAATATAAGTATAAATTCAATTTTTCATATAAAAGAAGTATTTTTTTCAAAAATGATGTTTTTTTCTCCTTTTATTGATGAAATATTTTTAAATCTAATATTCAACACTTTTATATATTCAATTTGATTAAATTAGATTCTTCTTTAGAAGTGGGAAATAAAAATTTATCTTGGATAAATTTTTGGTACTTTTCTGAAAAAATTCATATTATGATAAATAGTGAAAAACACTAAATTTTAATTAAAATCAAATTTTTTAATTGAAATAATTTATAGTGTCAAATTATACATTTGAGTGATTTTAAAGTATTATTATATTATATTTTTATCATTTAATATAATTTATGTCATTGGATGTAATTTCAAATTTAAATTGTACACAAACACAGGTCAATCTTTTGATAGTTTTTACTTCTCAAAAACCCACTTTTTGGTTTTGACAACAGGAATTAATTTTAAATTAATTTCAGCAACATATGTGTTTGGAATTATGAAAAATAGATTCCATATTTGGAATTATGAGGTAAATTTTTTTAAATAGATAACTTTTATTTTTAGGAATTATGAATAGTTACATCGGTATGTATTTTATTTACCATGGTTAATGGGTAAATCTGATAAATAAGAGTAAAAAATATTATTATAATTAATTTATATTTATCATAACACATTTCCTAACACTATTTTCTGATACATACCCAACAATGGTCATCCTTGGGTCGATTTTGGGACTCCATGGAACCACTTATTAATGATAATGACATTTTATATTAATTAATTTAAAGTAAAGACAAAAATAACATAAGCATGAATCTTTTAGTAAAACATTTTATATATTGGGTTGTATAATTGATATAATCTACTATAATTATTCGTGTGAAATATAAGAATATTTCCTACATCATGGTATTTTATTTGTATTTTTTTAGACATAAAATAATATATTTATTTATGACACAATAATGATGTCGTGTTTTCTTTATTAATGAATGAATCAAATAAATGATATTATAATTATTAAAATAAATATAATTTCAATTTTATGATGATATAAATGAATTTTATAGGTTAATATGACATTATAGGGGTGATTAAATGTATTTATTTCTAATTAATCATGTTTTTAAGATAGTCACAAAAACCAAATACTAAATAGTGTCAAAATTGACATAAATTAGATTTTAAAACAAATACTATATTATTAAATTATATAATAGTTATGAAAATATAAGGTTCTAATAAAGGACTTATATAATAATATATATGTCATTAATTAACCACTTTATGTTATCTTTTCATTTTATAGTATGTTTATTAAACATATAATATAAAAATACAAGTATACATGGTAAATGTTAAACTATTTAACCAAGAGTTAAATCTAAAATATATGGTTAATATGGTAGACTACACTTGTCTAAAACATATTTTTTGAGATTAATTTGACCCATAACCACCTAAGGATCGAAATAAATTTATATGGAGCCATTATAAACTGAATATGATTGTATAATAAAATAATATTTCAAGCTTTTCCTAAAGTGACCCTCATGTCTCTTATAAACGTGTACCTCCCCTTCTCTCAAAATCACAACTAAAAATCAATTTGTCTCTACCAAACCCTAATCAAATATCCTCCCAACTACCCTCACTTCAACATAGATGCATTACATTGATCAGAATCCCACCGAAAAATGCCTTTTGATCAAATCAAAAGGAAGCACCCAAAGAAGAGATAATAATTTTATCACCTCTTTCAATGTTCTTTTCTTCTTCCACTAAATATTTATTTTTTTTCCACAAAAAAATAATATAACCATTACCTTATACATAATTTGAGGTTATTATAAATATTTTACAACCATATTCATTATTCTACCCATCCTATGTATGAAAAAGTCATCGTACGTGCGTACGTACGACTTACCGTCTCCATGCCATGGTGTAGTTTGTTATTCAACACTTCATTATTTGGATGCATATAATAAAGAGTATAATTGATGTAAATAATAAATATAACATGTTAATTATTATTTATATATAATATATAATCCAATTATATATTATTTCACCATCAATAGAATGGTATTATCGCTCGTGCATACGTACGGATTACCGTCTCCACGAACATGATGAAATTCATTCCCCATCGTAACCATTCAAGAAAAATTTTAATTTTATGAATAAAATTAATTTTGAATAACTTAATATCATTTTGAATATGAATAAAATACATCATATCCATAAAAAACATGACTTACATAGAAAAACATGTACAGAAAAATGAATCTGTTAACACCTCAAACAATGATACTAATGAAATATTACTGACAAAGAAATATTAGAAGATCATATGTGATATCAAATTTATGTATGTGGTTCTTCTATAATTTAATAAAACTGATTTTACTATTATAAATAAGGTTAAAGTACCCTCTATCCAAGAAAAGTACATGGTAAGGTTTAATTCTACAATCACTTCATTATTCAAGGTTGTTTATATGTTAGTATCTACTAGGACCTCTTTATCATCCATATACATGTTTCTTAAAAATGTACATCAAAAAACGTTTACTATTTACTAGACTATGGGTTAAAGTAATTTATACCCTCTTTTTACTTTTTGTAAAATAATTTGAAATGAATCATTCTAACGCTTTCCAAAAAATGTACTTTATAACCTTATTGAAAAACTAATATAAGAATGTTTTTAACTTATATGAATGGTGAGTATATTTTCCACTGTTATAACACCTTCAAAGATTAACTTAAAAGATTATAAAACTCTTTTAAATAATTCTGTTAATTTTAAATGATTTCAAAATAAGAAGAGATATTTCCCTCAAATAGTTTTGATTTCATCTATGTCAACAACCTTCGATGGATTTTACACTCGTTTGAAGATGATTTATTATGATATAATCTTCCATATTGTATTGAAGGTTATATGATATTTTTTATTATGTATGTATTATTTTTATACCATTCATGGTTTATTGTTAATGTTTTATCATTTTGTATGCTAGTTTTAATACGAATGTTTGTGTTATGTTTCAACATTTTTATATGAGGAATGCATTGGACTTAGTATGTGATAGGTGGAGACCACTATAGCTACTCGATGGATCAGTAGGTCTCATGAGAAAAACCAGTGTCATGGAACAAGGCCCTGTCAAATTATTTATTTGTAGTATTGGTATGAGGCCTTGACTATGTGGTCAACATTTCTAACATTATTCATTCCATCATTATGAAATTAGCAATTGATATTACATGTAATTATTCAACTAGTAGAATATCCATTTGAATAAGTAAATGGAATTATTTTATTTATCGTTTCCATATTATTTTAATGTTTAAGTCTAAAAGTCTTGAGTTTTATTATTATAAATTGCCTTAAATTTTTATGATTATTTATGAAAGTTTCCACTCTATTATTATCCATAATAAGCATATGAGGTCACCCCTTTATATGTTTTATTTAATCCAGGATTTGAAGAAGTATATTATTATTAACCTGCAAGGATATGCCAAATGATATGAGTGCATTCAAAGGGGACACAATGTTGTTTTTTTATTTCATGATGTAATGTAAAACTTATGTATGCCTCTTGTACTTTTAAAGCTACTAAACTGATCAGGCTTTCAAAATTTGACCTCTTGTGATCATTCCAATTTTAGGTAATATTTCACCAACTATAAGAAACTAGAAACTTTATATTTGGTATTAGAAAAGTTTATTACAAACATTGGATGCTAGATTTAGAAAAACTCTGGTTAGAAAACATTACCATATGATAGACATTGATGATTAGTATAGAAGAACTTCCTAGAATTTTAGCAATGTATAGATTTAATGTATTTTAAAAGAAATATATCCCTATCTAGATATGAGTAGTTAGAGGAAGCTCTGGAATATATGTACCTATGAGTGAAAACTCTGACAAGTAGTTTTAGGCTTGACCTAGGGTATCCTGTTACACAACAACGGGCCTTGCTTCACTCTTGGTTATGACAATCCTAGGGTATATGCTTAGGATAATTTACATTTTCATTACAATACATTATGAAGGATTTATGAGTAAATACTTCCTCAAAGAATTTTTTTTGATTATGGATTATATCCAAAAATTGCTCAATTTATGTAAGTGTTTTACAAGTTTGGAATTATATATTGTGATTCATAAACTAATCTTGTGTATGACATTGTTTAGAAATGGTTCCTAGTGGAAGGAATGGAAATTGTATTAATGAAAATAATCCATGTAGTTATTTCCCTCCTACTCAATATAATTATAGTGGATCTGGTGATGAAACTAGTGCTGATCATCTTATCACCATACTGGGATAACTCACTCAGGTTATCAATAATAACCTTACCCGTATGAAGCACCCTGATCCACAACATGGAGGATCAATGTTAGACCGTTTTAGTAGGAAACAACCCCCAACATTCAATAAGACTAAAATCCATTTGTATTTGAGCTGTGGATAAGTTTCTTAGAGAAAATATTTTATGCTTTGGGGAGTAGTGAAAGGAAAAATGTTTTTATGGATGTTTTTTGCCTCACGAGAGATGTGGATCCACAGTGATCATTAATTCAAAACATGAAGGAGGATAAAGAAATATAAAATATGAAATGTAGTTATTATAAAGAGTTTTTCTTAGAAAAATTCTTTCCACGTGACCATCAAGTGGATATAGAAACACAATTTCTGAGTTTGAGGAAAAATGAAGATGAAAATGTTGCAATGTATGAGGATAACATTACAAGGTTAGAAAAGAATGCAGTAGAATATATATGTTACCCAAGGAGTAATATTGATCTTTTATTTTATGGATTAAAACCATTTCTCCATCAATAATTAGTCGCACGATCCTTCTTGATGTATGAAGATACAGTCTTTTATACTATCATGACAGAAAAGGAATTATCCGAGTCTTATGACATTAATGTAAAGAAAGAGAATAAGAGAATTTTGGAGAAAGAGACTTATAATGGAAAAAAGGGATATAATTATTTTCCCTTATGTGATAATTTTGAGAAGAAACACCATGGTACTTGCCTAAAATTAATGAGAGTTTGTTATAAATGTGGGAAAAAAGGTCACCAGGATCATGATTGCAATGAAGAGAAAGAGGTTGTCAATGTTGAATGCTGAAATTGTAGAGAAATGGGGCTTTATTCAAATGAATGTCCTAAACGCCAATGAAACATACCTCAGAAACGTCCATGGGAGAAAGTATAAGATTATGATTTTGCTATATTTGACGTGGAATAATTATTGTATTTGTGTTTTTTGATTCAAGAATTATATTCTGGTTATAAGAAGAATGTGATATATATATAGATTGTACTCGAGTACTATTTCATTAAAGATTCGAAATTATGTGGTACCAAGAAAAGTGACTTGATATCAAGTTATGATTTTTTGGAAAATACATGGTTGAAGGAAATATATACTTTAATATAGACCTGATATAGAAGTATTGATTTTGGAATAAGAGATGATGGATTGGGATAAACTATGTTGGATATTATTGACTACCTTAGAACTAATGAATGGTTTGTTTATTCCATCATTGTTTGAGATTACAACATTTTTGGATTTAAGGACTATATCCAGTATTCTATTTTATACAGAAGGAATAAATAAGTACATACCTATTCAAATATGGTTTTCTGGTAATTCATTTTATTACCAAATTTCAAGAGAATACACGATGAAGGTATTCAAATGTATATTATGCGACCTTCTTTATAAATTTTGGACTTTGAGTTAGGACATAAGTATTTTGGATAAGTATAATGGTTGGAATGGATTAAGTTTGACATTAGATACTAATTTTTAGGTTAAATAATTTCTTAATATTTTTTTTGATTGTTATAAAATGGATAACCCAGAGGTCGGGAAATAACTTTTTGTGTCCGTAAATTCTGCGAGACTTGAACCCGTAACTGAAGGGTGATAAGGGTGCATCACCTACAACTGGTCTATATGATGTCCTAGATTTTATAATTTAGTTTTCTTTAAAAGTCCTGACAGATGAATTATAAATTCATTTTTTTAACCTTATACTATTAGGATAAATAGAATATTTTTGTGTTCCATTATCTTTTGGAGTGAAAGATGAGTTTGTGGTAGAAATTAGTTAAAGGATGGAACTCTACTTGTCATGTTTTTTTTTCTTATTAAATGAAAAAAATTAATTATCAAAATTTAGGGAAAGGATATTAAAACAAAAAATGTGTTATCCTAATATCTTGTGTTTTTATAAACCAATAATATTTTAAGTCATCAAAGATTTATGGCTTGGGGCCCTCAATTTTTTATTTATTTTTCACTTGATTGTGATTGATGACATAAATAACTCCCTATAAATAATTATGTTTTTCATCCATGTATGTGTCTAAAATTTACAAAAAATTTCTCCAATTCTAAATAGTAATTTGGTGGTGAGTTTTTCATTTCTCTTTCCCCTCTAATTAAGACTAAATTTTATTAACCCTATTTCTAATGTGGGTTTCCACAAAGGTATTCTCTATTTTTTAAAATCTTCTATTTTATAAGATCAATTTAAAATTTGGAGGATGCAATTTATTGAAGTAGGGAAGAATATAACACCCCAATCTTTCACAGAATCTTTCTCGTTGAATAATACAATAGTGTGTGATGTATGCAACACCGCATTCAAGCGCACCACGACCTATCAAACTAGTCATTTGAAAAAAAGTTATGAATATTAATAAACACATTTTTAATTTTATATGTATCCCATATAATTTTAACATTTATCTTATTTTTCTCATAGACATAATATAAGTACAAATTCATTTTTTCAGATTAAAGAAGTATTTTTTTTTCAAAAATACAGTTTTTCCGTCTTTTAATGATGAAGCCTTATTAAATCCAATATTTGAAACTTTTATATATTAAAATTGATAAAATTAAATTTCTTCTTTATTACTGATACATAATAATTTAGTTTTGACAAATTTTTGGTTCTTTTCTGATAACTTTTATATTTTGATGAATAGTGAAAAACACTAAATTTTAATTAAAAACAACTTTTTTAATCAAAATAATTTATAGTGTTAAATTATAAATTTGATTGGTTTTACATTTTAATTACATTATATTTTTATCATGTAATTAAATTCATTTTATTAGATATAGTTTCAAATTTAAATTTTATATAAACACATGTCAATCTTTTGATAGTTGTTAATTCTTAAAAACCAGCTTTTTGGTTTTGACAACAAGAATTAATTTTAAATTAATTTCTGAAACTCCAATGTTTTGAATTTGGAAAAATGGATTCCATATTTTGAATTATGAGGTCCAAATTGTGTCAATATGTAACTATTATTATTTGAAATTATGAATAGTTACTTCAGTAAATATTTTATTTACCATGGTTGAAGGGTAAATCTGGTAAATAAGAGTAAAATATAACATTATAATATAATTAAAATTACCCTAACACATGTACTGACCCTAATGGATTATAAATCCCTTACCATGGGAATCCTTGGGAAAATTTTGGGACCTCATAAAGCAACTTGGGAGTGATAATGACATTTTGTATTAATTAATTTAAAGTAGAGACAAAAATAACATATTCATGTATCTTTAAGTAAAAAACATTTAAATGAGGTTATATAATTGATACATTCAACTATAATTATTCATCCGTATTCTAAAAATATTTCCTACATCAGGATATTTTTTTTTATTTTTTTTGACATAAAATATATTTATTTATTTATGACACAATAATGATGTGGTATTTTTCTTTATTAATAAAAGAATCAAATAAATGATAATATATATATTAAAATAAATATAATTTGAATGTTTTGATGTCATCTGGAAATTTTCTAGGTCAATATGACATGTTATTGCTGATTTAATGTATTTTTTGGAAGTATTCATGTTTTCATGACATTCACAAAAACCAAATACTAAATAGTGTCAAAATTGACATAAATGAGTTTTAAAAAAAATACAATATTATACAATTATATAGTAGTCCTAAAATTCTTACGATCATCCAATGGAATTATATAGTAATAGATATGTAATTAATTAACTAATTGAGGTATGATTGGTATTTTATAGTATTTTTATTAACCATATAATATAAAAATACAAGCAGACATGATAAATGTTAAACTATTTATACAAAAGTTAAATATAAAATATAAGGTTAATTTGTTAGCCTTAACTTTTCTAAAACATATTTTTTGAGATTAATTATACCAATATTCAACTAATTATAGAAATAAATTAATTTTGATCTATTATAAACCTAATATTATTGTAAAATAAAAAAATATTTTATGCTTTTCCTAAAGTGACCCTCACATCTCTTATAAAAGAGTACATCCCCTTCTCTCAAAATCACACCTCCAAAGACATTTATCTCAGAAAAACCATGTTGTTATATCCTCCCAACTATTCTAAATTTAACCTATATTCCTTACTCTAATATGAAGACAATCTAGTTAGCCATTTTGATCAAATCAAAATCAATCACCAGAAGAAGAGGTAATAATTTCATCACCTTTTTCAAAGTTATTTTATTCTTCCACATTATCTTTCCTTGTATTTTCCATACCAAAATAATGCAACAAGTACCTTATAAATACAATTATGTAATTATAAATATTTAACATCCATATTAATTATTTTATCAATCTTATTAATGACAAATTCATCATACATTCGTACGTACAACTACCATCTCCACGTCGTGGTGTATTTTTTTATTCAACACTTCATTACTTGGATTGGTATAATGATGAGTATAATTGATGTAAATAATAAATATAACATGTTAATTATTCTTTATATAGGATTTAACTTCCAATTTCATATTATTTCACCGTCAATAGAATGGTATTATCACTTGTGAGTACGTACGGATTACCGTCTCTACGAACGCGATGAGATTCATTCCCCATCTTAACCATTGAAGAATAATTTTATTTTATGAATAAAAATAATGTTTAGGAAGTTAATATAATTATTTATATGAATCAAATACATCATATCCATAACATACATGACTTACATATCAAAACATATAAATGAAAATGAATCAATTAACACCTAAAAAAATTATACTACTGAAATATTATTGACAAATAAATATTAGAAAATCATATGTGATATCATATTTATGAAATTTGTTCTTGTATAATTTAATAAAAATGGTTTAACAATTATAAAAGAGGTTAAATTACCCTCGATCAAGGAAAAGTAAAACGTAAGTGATAATTCTATAATCTGTTTATTTTCTAAGGTTGTTTATACGTGAGTATCTACTGGGACCTCTTTATCATCCACATCTGTGTTTCTTAAAAATGTATTTAAAAACATTTTTACTATTTACTAAACTATGGGTTAAAGTCATTTATACCCTCATTTTACATTTTATAAATTTTTTTGAAAGGAATCTTTCCACCACTTTCCAACAAGGTACTTTATGACCTTTTCAAAAAATTATGGTAAGAATGTTTTTAACTTATACGGTAGGGGTGACTATTTTATGCCATTATAACACCTTCGAAGATTACCTTACAATATTATAAGAATATTTTCAAAATAAATGTTTTCTTTTTTAACAAAATTAATTTTAAATTATTTCAAAATATAAATATATGTTTCTCTCAAATAGTTTTTATTTTATCTATGTCAACATCCATTAATGGTTTTTACACATGTTTGAAATAGATTTATTATGATACAATCTTCCATATTGTATTGAAGGTTTTATGATATGTTTTACTATGGATGTATTATTTTATATCATTCATGGTTTATGAATAAATTATTAACATTTATTATGTTATTTTTAATACGAATGTTTATTTTCTGTTTCAACCATTTCATATGAAGAATGCATTGGGCATAGTAAGTGATAGGTGGAGCCCACTATAGCTGCTCGATTCCTTAGTAGGTCTCATGAGACAAACTAGAGACATGGAACAAGTCCTTGAAAAAAATATTAATTTGTAGTATTGGCATGAGGCCTTGACTATGTGATCAGGATGTCGGAAATTATGCATTCCATCATTATGCAATTAGAAACTGATATTACATGTGATTATTCGACTTGTAGAATATCCATGTGAATAATTAAATGGAATTATTTGATTTATATTTTCTATATTATGCTTATGTTTAAGTCTAAAATACTTTTTTTAGTCTTATACATTTCCTTAAATGTTTTTTCATATTTATGAAAGTTTCCACTATATTGTTATCCTTACTGAGCATTTAAGGTCACCCCTTTCTATGTTTTATTTATACCAAGATGTGAAGAAGTATATTAGGGTTAACATTCAGGGATAGGCCAAAGGATATGAGTGTGTTAAAAGGGGACATAATGTTGTTGTTTTTTAATTTCACGATTTATTGTAAAACTTATGTATGTATATAGTACATCTAATCCTACTAAACTAATTGGTATTTATAGACTTTTTCTCTTGTGATCATGAAAATTTTATGTAATAATGCATCGACTCTGGGTAACTAGGGTCGGGGTGTTACAGAATTCATGTGGTAGAAACTATAATTCTTAAATCATGTAATCATAAAAAAGGTATTTTTATAAATCCTTTAAAGACATATTTCATAAAATAATGTGGAATTATCACTAAAATTAATATCAACAGTTTTCTTATATTGGTTGAATATAATAGATTAATTGTGAGATATTTTTCAAGAATTTCAAATCCAAAAATGAAGTTAACTCAAAAGTAGTTCTTGTTATTATGGACTAGTGAATGTAAACAAAAACATTAATGAGTTCAATATAAGGTTGATCACTACCCATGTACTAACATTTACCTAAAGTAGATAATGATTTATTATATATAGTGATGCATCATTAGGGGAATTATGATTTGTTATCTTATGAAATTATATATTGGTAGAGTATTCCTCATTTCAATTAAATATTCATGAGAAAAATTAAACTATGCATGATTTAAATATTTAAGTAGTTATATTTTCATTGGATATTTAGAGAAATTATATTTTGGGTGAAAAGTTTAGAAATTTATTCGAATCATAATAACATAATATATATATTAATATAAAAGGATATGAATGTCAGACAAAGGATACAGGGGGATTTGATCAAGGAAAATGAATTCCCCATACATTACCACCATGAAATTTCAAACAAAGTGGATGGTGTTCCGATTAGATAGGATCATGGTACCTTATCCTTGATGGGTATTTAAAGAGGCCTGATACTCATGGATTTTCAAAGCATAGGCCTTGAAATCATTATAGAATGGGTGAAATCCTATATTACCCAAATGAATGATCAAACTTGCATCCATGAAATGATCACGGAGGAAGAAAAGTACTATATAAAGATATAATATATAGTAGGGAATATTTTGGGGTTAAAATTTTATAGTTATGGAATTATATAATTTAAGAAACAAATATGTTTTCCATTAATACCATAATTAAAGAAATAGATGTTGGATGATGCATATAGTACGTATTTCACTATAAATCATGGAATCCAAACAATGTATAGAGATCTAATGAATCATTCTTGATTGGACAACACGAAGAGTTCGATTTAAAATTATGTATCTCAATTCATCTTATGCCATAAATTTAAGGTGGAATATAATAATTCTAAGGGGATAATGAAGCCATTAACCATGTCTATATAAAAGTGGGAGAATATAACCATTGATTACATAAACAATCTTCCTAATAACTCTAAATGACATAATTTCATTTGGGTTATAGTTAATGAACCCATGTGTTCAGAAAATTCAATATTTATTTTAGACGATTTATCACTTAATAATCATTACAAAACATACACAAACGAATTGGTCATGGTTTACAAGGTACAACTATCAAATATATTTAATTGAGATCTAATATTTACCTCAATGATCTTGATAAGTCTTATATAGGTATTAGATATAGAGTATAGATTTAATTCCTCTTATAATACTCATAATAATAGTTAATCTGAAAGGACCATTCCAATGTTGGAAGATATGATTGGACTGTGTTTAATTGATTTCTAAGGATATTGAAATAAACCCATTCACTTAGTGGAGTTACCAAATAAACATAGATTCCATTATACCATTCAAATGACAGTAAACGAGGTTCCACAAGAGAATATGTGTAGAAATCCAATATGAAAGAATGAGTCTTGAGAGAATAATCTGATGCAATTAGAGCTTTCTTAAGAAATGTTAGAGATTATATAAACCATTTTGTGACAAATTCAAATTTTACCAAAGTTGAAAAAAGATATTTGATGATAATATTCATTAGGATTTTGAGTTTAATGTCAAAGAAAATGTTTTAAGTAATTTATCTCTATGGAAGTGGGTTATTAGTTTTTTTACTAAAGGAAATATGATCCCTATACACATTCTCCCTTCGAAATCCTTGATTGTGTACGCATGTATCTTATCATCCTTTACTTTTTCTAATCATCTTACAAGTTCATGATGAGTTCTATGTATCACTTTTGAGGAATTACATACCAAATACATCACATATACTAAAATTATAAGGTATGAAATTGAAATATGATCTTTCTTATGAGGATAACCTAATAGAAATCGTAGATTGTAGAGATAAAGTTCTAGAAAATAGGACCACTCACTTGATAAAAGTTTTTTTGAGGAATCAAAAGTATGAGGATGCAACATCATAATTTTAATATGTAATGAGTTGAAAGTACAATCATTTGATTTTAATTAGTGTATTTAAATTTCAAGCGACGCATTATTTTTAGAGTGTAGAATCTAACACGCCATGATTTTATTGTGTATTTTTTAAATTTTAATAAATATTGGGTTCAATAACTTATTTCAAAAATAACAATAAACTAAAACAAACCATGATAAATTTTATTGAGGTTAAATATTATATGGAAGTATAATAAATAATAAATTAAGAGAATTAAATTTGAAACATCCTTAAGAAAATTATATTTTGAATAAAATCACATGTGAATAAAATTACCATCAACATAAAATATTTATCCTTATAATTTTATATAAAGATCATCACAAAAATTTCAAACTTTGGAAATAAAGTATATAATTATAAATATAATACACATATTGAGAGATAAGTAAATTAATTGGATGAATTATTTTATGAATGCATGTAATATTATATATAAGAATGAAATATGAACATTTTATATATGGTATTTATAAATATGAACACGAAATATATAGTCATTCGGTATACATGTGTCTAGTAGGATTATTTATGTTTTGTAATTATTAGTAACAAATTTAAAATAATATAATTCTTAATTCTAGGATTAAATAAAATGATAATATTTAATTAAAATATTTTATCATATTTTTATATGCTACATATTATTATTACTATTAAATAATGATATTATGTATTTATGAAATTAAAATAATGATTTTAATTCCAATTCATTGATAAAATTATATATTTATTGGATGAATAATTAAATTGAATAGGGTGTGGTTAAAATTATTTAAGGTTAAAAATGATTCTATTGAAAGAATTGTTTATTATTTATTGTGTTTTTTTATCTAAATAAATTAAAATAATAACTTTTAATATTGAATCTAATGTAATGTTTAAAATAATAATGAATATGGTGACACTTATTTAATTATTAATTGATATAAAATAATTTTAAAATACTTAATGTATTAAAGAGTTATTTTTTATATTTATTTTGTTTTCTTACAAAAGAAATTTATCAAATTTTGAAATTAAATTAGATAAAATGTAGTCCCAATTTGGGATTATCATGTCAAAATTGGGTAAGAGGTGTTTTCTAATATTTTTAGTAAAAAATAATTACTATATTTAATAATTAAACAAGGTAAAAAAGTGAAAACTAAAGTAGATAAAAATTTTATAATTAAAATTTTATTTATAAATTATATAACTCCATTTTTAGGTTTAAGATTCAAAACTACATTTTTTAGCAACATGTCACCACTTAATTTACCTATATCCTATGTGATTCCTTCTTTAGCCTTCACATACCTTATGTTTCCAAATAAATGTCACTCATTTTAACCTATAAAAGGATATCACCTCTACCAATTCAAAATAATTTTTTCCCTATGAAAATACCATGAATACTGGTCCATTTTCTATATCCAAAATCCTTATAATATTTTGGGTATCTTATTGTTCCAAAAATGGATAATTAATCATTCATTTTGAAGGATCCTGTGTCAAGGAGTAACATAATAAAGTTTGTTTCTAAGTAATTCTCTCAATTTTTTGATTAAATTATCATATCCACTATTTATAAACCTCATCCTCAACTATAGTGGGGTTATACTAACATTACTATTCTTTTTTATAAAATTATATCACTATTATATAACTCTAAACGCGTACACATCCACATGTATAACGTTTTCTTGTTTGGTTCAATTCAACCAACTACATGAACAATGTTATACCTACATCACCATTTTCAGCGTGAATATGTATAAATACATTAATATTGGTAATACGTGACATAAAAATTTAATATATGTCAAGAATATAGTTCTATAATTATGATAAAAATGATATTCATCATAAAGTAACTTGTTGCTGTTGATAAATTACCAGAAACATGCTCATTAACGATTCCTTTCTCACAAAAAATGCACATACATTGCATCAAATGATAGTGGGACTAAATAAAGCATTAAACAGGATGATTCTATTGCCTTGAACATGGTATCAGTGAATAATGATTGACATCACCACTATGGTATTTGTACAAGGTAATAAAAATAACTAACATCCAATGTTGGAAAAATATGTGTGTGATGAATGATTATAATTAAAGAATATAAAAGGTAATATATTTGAAAGATGATCTTAAATAATTAATATAATTATTTTTTATACATTTTCTTTAATTTATTTCGTGAAAGTTGGGAGTAAAGGTAGGGGATTTCTTTGTAAATCTCAATTTGAAATTATGCTAGTTTGTGATTAAACTTTCTTGACCCAACTCAAAATTACCCAATAAGATGGTGTGAGGTTGAGTGTGAGAGCCAATACCCACCTATAATAGGATAGTGTCTTGATATAGGTTCCAAGAAGGTATATAATAAAATTAAAGGCCTTATCTTGTAGTGCATGTATGCTGAACACAACAGCCTCTTTGAAAAATTGCATAGGAATAATAAAAAATTAAAACATATAGAGTGAAACCATGCATGAAAAATGATCTAGGGAACAAATTTGAGTAAAAAAATTAAGATAAATTGCAATGCTAATAATACATGTCTCACTAGAAATGAAGTCCCAACATGACAACAACAGGAATAAATGGAAACTAAGAGATCCTAGCTCATGATCTCCAAGTCTAACCTCCGTAAACGATCAACGCACCAAGGTATCACTATGACCCACTGATTTCATTGTTGATCTATCAGTCTTCGAAATAAGACATGACACACATGGGAAATTCCCATGCATGGATGAGTATATGCATACCCTATAGTACACTCTGAAAACTAGAAAGGGTGAATTATAAAGATAAAATAGTAGTCATCTAAACCTATCAAAGGAATGTCAATTATAAAGTAACATAACATCCAAAAAACCTTGATATGATCAATAAGAATCCAAAAAAATAGAGAAAGTGGATCTCTATATTTGATTTTGGGCTAAGAACAATGAGTCTGACTGTAACTCCAAAGGTCTAACTCTGATGTCCAACATCATGCCCAACCTCACAAGATTCTATGTTGAGGGGACACACACCTATAAAACACCTTCAACATATGAGGGGGTTCTTAATATAGTATTTTTTTTACATAACTATAAAATATATAGAGTGGAGGGATCATTCCTCTCTATTTAGTGTTCTGGGCGAGGGAGAACTATCTCTAGTCCAAGCATCTCTCATAAACTCGCAATATTATATGTGGAGGGGATTGAACACCATGTTCCACACCACATATGGGGGAGAAATAACCCTTGTAGAATACCTAATCCCTTTCATAGATCAAATATGGTGGAGTACGAGTTCATAGATAGATTACCGACACCCTATTGTAGTATACAGTACTACCAACTCCACCTAAGTAAAGAGTAAGTGGGACCCACACCATGGTTTGATAGAGGAGTACCAACCCCAAAATCTCATGTTTCTATATAGAAAAACCATATAGGGGACCCACACCTAGCCACTATGATTTATAGCCCATGTGGTAACAGTTTCCAAATGATGACTGACACTATAGTGTGGTAGGGGATACCACTTGGAAGATAGAGGAAATGATCCCTAGTTTGATAAAGGTTTCAACTCTATGTGTAGAGGACCTAAACCCTATTATGATAGGGTATTCCACTTAGTAGATAGAGGAACCACAGCTTGGTGTGATATTGGGATGTCACTCAGTCTTGGTAGATGGTATAGGGGACCCGCACCTTTGTTTGATTAGGGTTTTTAGTCTTGGCATCTCTATGATGATCTCACTTGATCACTATCATCATTAATCATCACCTGATGAAGCTTCACAATAATAAAAACACACATAGTATCTTAAAATCCACTATTAAGTGTTTCATCACACTCCATGTAGAGAAAAACAAAATATATTCTACTTATCTTCCAAAATACAATCCCAAAAGATGAAGATACTCAAGGTGGGAACTTATTTGAAAATTACACAATGTGTACCTAGGGTCACACATCATGTGAACTAGCCCGAACACCTACTTGTATCCTCACCTTCACAGGGAATGGATGTCCATGTAGTGCTACATGAAATATATTTATACGAAAGAGTGTTTCTCTTCCACCTGGGTACTGCTTATGTGCCCGTGGTTGTTCCCATGTACATTAGCCTACGCCAATGGAAATTTAGTTATGGTCGTGTACCTCAATTCATTCCTGTATGCATGGTTATGCATGGGTGACTAGCCATTCCTATTGATTTTTACACCTATTGTACACTCTTAGACCCTAGAAAAATAACACATCGTGTGTGGTGGGTCTATAAGACATGTTATCTTTATCTATACCTAAAAACCCTCATATTGTAGCTAGGTTCCCAAAAAATGTTTCCCTTGGACTACATATTGTGTAGTTAGGATTTTCATTGATTCTCAATTATCTTCACATGCTTCTCCTCTTCATCACCACTGTCGTTCGTGAGGATTCAAGCTAAGGGACTCAGTTCTAGGGATGTTCATGCCCTATTAATCATCGGTGACTGGATTCCTGCCACCAATACCTCACACAACCCTATCTATTGGTCTGTACCACTATCTATTACACTCTGTATCAGAAATCCATGGAGACTCCACCTATATCCTACAAATAATCTTTATATGTCCACAAATCACCATCCCACTAAACATTTTCATAACCACTACAATAAGGAAGCTCGATCATTCTCGAACCTGCTCCTCAAGGTCGAACAATGACCATGTGGGTTCAAAATGAATATCCTGAAGAATGGTGGGGATAAATGCACAATAATAAGGTAAAACCATCAATAAAAAACTATTTTGAACCATTGATAACATAAAAATGGTATCTAAGGGTGATATCATTTCATAAGGAATATAAATTGATTTAAAACAATATAATTTCTATTGGAATTTTGGTATATGTATAATCATATATAAAAAATAAATAAGATATGAATCCATGAACAATATTTTAATCAAAATGGAATAAAACAAAAATGATGATCCCTTCCATGATTTATCAATAATTGGAGAATAACATGTTCTTTAGTGATAAATAGGACCCACTACATTCACTACCTCTCAATAAACCTTAATTTTATCATCCTTTATTCTCTGATATCGACCCACTAATGAAGAACATCTCTCCTGCTATCAAATCCTCCTAGGGTTTTACGAATATATATAATGTTTATTGTAAAATAGAATTTATATAGGGAATTATGTTTTAAAAAAATAGAATAAACATTTTGTTTATTTATTTTATTTAAACAAACCTTTCACCTTTCACATACTCTACAACATATGACACCAATTGACCTTAGGGGGCAGCTTGGATAATCCCAGTATTATGGAATCAAGAATGGTCTTGGATTCCACATCTGAGTTTTTGTTTTGGAGTTGCATAATTATTTCCAAAAAATATATACCTATATTTAATATCACTCTTACTCATTTCCTTGACCTAAAAATATTCTTTGAAATATTTGAAATTCTTACATAGAAAAAAAAGTCTATAAACTCTCCCCACTTTAAAATATTTTCATCCAAAAAAAATATTCATTCTAGTGAGGATATTGAGTTTGAAAATAGGATTCCTGATTCCACAAGATCTACTAAGGTTTTCATGCTATCAACAAGAATGCACTGAATGGAATCACTCACACATAAAGGTTTTTCTTCTATTGGTTCCCAGACACCATTAGGGTCCAAGAACCCCTCAAAGAGGTAACTCCACCCTCACTTCCCATCTCACCCCTATCAACATTGTGAAATGAGTTGTTTTCAAATATCCATAGTACAAACCCATCGAACTACAAGAACTGAATGTAACTATGGTCACAGGGTCACACAGAACACCACCTATCTAACCCAATGTAAAAAAATGAAAATGGCCTACAAACCATGTATATATCCTATTATATTACCCAAAACTATGAAATCCACACCATGATTAGATATTGGGGAACATAATATATCCTCATAAAAATAAAAAGGATGAATTCATTGGTCCTCAAGGGATTTATGACAAATTTGAGTGACACTCATCTACCGTTAGATGAATTTCACCATTCACAACCATCACTACCACCAACTCCCAACCCACAAGCACTGTCTCCCACTACCTCTGAATATCACAATGGTGACCAGAAATGTCTCTCATATGTGTCCTCGTATGAGGATATATCACTGTTATAGTGGTTATTATTGTTATATGGAATCCCTAACAATGGTATATAATCATACAAGCTACGTCCTAGAATCAACCTGAAAATTCTATGTATTTTAACCAGAAGGAAAACAGTCCACCAGACCTGGCCATCTATCTAGGTTAAAATCATTTTCCTTTACTATGACCGAGTCCTGAAGGCCTCATTCATGATATAATTAATCATTTAATGAATAAATAATCATATCTGAATCAATAGTTGATGTAATTTCATGAAATTGGTCTACCTACTTTATGAACAACCATAAAAAACAATCCGCTAATATCTACCCTCAGATGGTTAGGATGTAGGATAACTCAGTGAGTTAGTATATGATCACTTAAACAATGTCATGAACTCTCAATGAACATGGAAAACTATGTTATGAATACAAAAAAGATACCATCTAATTTACACAACTGTCCAGGCACCACATCCTCCACTTATAGGTAGGTGATACCTCATGATCTAAACTTGGACAAAAACCTACAATATACTTAGAAAAAAATTGATTCCAATGGAGTTTGGACCACCACATCTCTCCTGGGTGTACTAATAAGGGAAATAAAGGTCCTCAACATCTTATATCACAACATGAATAGTGTTACTATCCATCCACAAACAAATATGGCGTGCTCCCAGCCTTCATAAAAATCCACCAAGATAATGTTTAGTGGATATTAGTTCAAATAATAAATCACTATCAATATCTCTATGATTAGCCTCCCTAACCCACAGTAAAATTAGAGGGATAAAAATAATTTATTTGTGGTATAGTACATTATCCTCCTCATCAAGGTCCAACTACTAAGAGTTGAACTTATATACCACATCACTCAACTACATTTGATGGAAAATGTTTTCGTGAGAATATGTTTCCTTGAACATTCCCTTGGGTGGTCCCCAATCTAGAACTACCTCAACCTTTGATGGATACATTTTCACTCCAATGATTGAGACGACACATGAAAATAAGTGTACCTTTAAAATATATAACTATCTATATGATATCTCCAAATAAAAATGGTACTCTTAGAGGATGTCCTGAACCATCCTATACTGTATCGTGTATTCCACCTCTGAAACCAAATACATGAGGGTGTAATAAAAAAATGTTACCATAAAATAATCCATTAAATGTTAAGTATCTAATTCATATGTCTCATGTACTCTACATAGGTGATTAATATGATGGAGAGTATCACCATAAACACAAAAAACCCATTAAGGCTATTAGAAAAAACACACAATACATCCTCTTCTCAAACCAGGATCTAGTTATAACCCCCACCCTCTAGAGGTCAAACATCAAGGACCACTTCATACCAAACCCCAGGTCAAAGATTTCGTCAATAATTGGAGTGAATACTCCCTCGTGTTACTTTTATAATTCAATCGACGTCAATCCACACCTAACCTCAAACTCTCCTCCACCTCTTAGATTATCAACATTGGGATTCCCAGGTGGGTACAGTAGGTCTAAAAATCTATAATTTACATACTCCACTAATGAAATCATTATCTCTTAAAACTACATGGGGTCATATGATATTATAGAAATGATATTGACCTATCCATTGTGAAATTCTATGATGACAAAAAGCTCTTGATGGGGTGGTAAACCCGAAACATCTTCCGGAAAAAACACCACCATACCCCTATCACATCATAGGAACTAAGATCTCATAACATTCACTACTCCATGGTTCATACTATCCAATGGATATGGAATTAGTTTTATCATTTTCTATACATGAGATTATCCTTCTCTTCCTAGGAATCATTGTCACCCAAAGGTAAACCCTATCCCAAAAAATTAGGTACACCAAAATCCAGGGTAGTAGAAGTAAACTAGGTATGGATAGTATGAAATCAATACATACATAGGAAAACATAATAGGGTATCCCTAACACTGTTGGAAAATATTATTGTGAGGCTCTCTCTCTCCTCCTCTAGAGTTGGTCCAAAATATCAGTAGAAGTTGTTGGTCGGAGTGGACACTCAAGAGGGGGGTGAATTGAGTTCCAATTAAAATTTCTTCTAAAAACAATTTCTATTAAAATCCCCCAATTTCAAAAACAGATTAAACTGTAGTGAATTTATACAGATTATAAAGGTTCAATTAGTTTCTCAAAGATTGATTAGTTCTTAGTTAACTTAATCTAATGATTAAATTAACTTTTGAAACTAACTTACTGATTTATAATAAATATAAACACTTGCAAGTTTATCTATCAATGTAGCTTTGAAGACAAATTATATTTCAAAGTAATAGCAGCAGAATATGAAATAGATATGTATTGTATGGATATAAACTTTAACTAAAGACACAAAGGAGTTAAACAAGAGGTTTAGTCTCAAGCTGAGACTTAGTCCTCTCAAAATCTTATATAAGGATGATCCACACCCTGAATCGGGGTTCAACAGTTTACAATTTTCCAGGTCCAAGACCTCTACCACTGTTATCCGTGGGAAACAAAACAACAGCAACCAGCTGTCCAGGTCACACACGACCTCTACCACTATCCACAGTGGGAAAAAGAATGAAAAGATAGTGAGTGAGGAATTAAAAATCCTCCAGTTAAGGTTCAGGAGACAGTGTGTGTGTAAAATACTACAGATAACACACACTGCTCGTAATGTAAAAAGTAAATCATAGAGATAAAGATTTAGAGATTAGAAATGGCTCTAGAGATCTTCGTGCAGCTCTTGACTCCTTTTGTTGATTAGAATTCCTTCTGAGTCTTCTTCTGGTTTTTTTCTGGAAAACAGAGTACCATCTGCTTCCTTGACTTCGAGGTTCAGCTTGCTTATCGGCTCAAAGAATGATGAGTTTTGTGTGGTTCTTCTTTAGCATAGATTGCTCGATGTATGCTCTATGTTCTGGAGGCCGGTAGTAGTAGTCTCTTGAGTGCATGTTCTCCAGTTGATCTTGGCACGTTTAGAGCTTGATCACAAGTGTGTTCTGTGTGCTTGATCTCTTGGAGTTTTCTTTTTTTTACGCACTCTTGATACATACACGATGTCCTCTTTATACCCTTTTTGTTTTTCGGACAAGAAGGAATGATTATACTTTTTGATCGTACTTGGTACGGTTTTTTGAAATGGAAACATAAATCATTTAATAACATTAAATGCATCAAAAGTAACAAATGTAACCATTAGTATAATAAAAAAAATAGTGTCGAGGATATAGGATTTGACTCCATAGTTCATTATAGGTAGCCGTTTGTTTGTAGACGTTTACGGTTGACTCGGTGTAGGGATCTTCCATCGGTAGCTCTTCAAACTCTTATCGATGGCTCTTATCGGTAGCTCTTATCGGTAGCTCTGTGTGCATCGGTAGCTCGGTGTGCATCGGTAGCTCTGTGTGCATCGGTAGCTCTGGATATCGGTAGCTCTGTGTGCATCGGTAGCTCTGGAAATTGGTAGCTCTGGCTATCGGTAGCTCTGGCTATCAGTAGCTCTGGCTATCGGTAGCTCTGGCTCTTATGCAAACCACATCTAATTGACTTAGAATTGTTTCAAAGCTAAACAGGGATAATCGAGATTAACATAAATCAGAGATTATTTAAACATTATTATTAACTTGATCACCGATTTGAAAGAATTAAAATGTAGATCATCAGTAATTGAGAGTAGCATAATATATGAACACATAATTGTGATTATCAAAACAGGTGAGGTCAAAAATCTCCCCCTTTTTGATAATCACAACTTATGATATGACCAAAAATAGTGAGAATATAGTATAAGAGAATATAACGTTTATATTCTAGTATCAGAGATAAGCGTTGAAAGAGTTGGTACCAAGGAAAGAAATGTAAGAATAGTAGAACATGCTCAAAATTTCTCCCCTTTGAAATTTCCCCCCCCCCCCCTCTCTATATTTTCTCCCCCTTTATAATTTTCTCCCCCTTTGTGATAATCAAAAAGTGGGAAAGCAGACAGAGAGAACATAGAAACAGAGATAGTTTAAATAAAAGAATTTGTATTAGACCAGACAAAACTTACATAAACAGAATAGAAAAGAAAAAAAATTCCTATCAAACAGCCTGGCCACTTCAGCAATCCGGATCTTCAACATGAGATTTTCCTTTTGGATTAGAAGAGGAGGTAGGAGGTGAGGATGTGAGTGAGGGCTTTGGAATCCCAGAAATGATCAGAGGAGGCTGAGCCACTGATACAGTGCCTGGCCTGTATTGGGAAGTTTGTTGAGTGATCATAGGTTTGAGGCTTCGGATGGCCTGAGCAGGAGTCATCTGGACTGGAGACTCAGCAGAGGCAGAGGCAGGCAAGGCAGGAGGGACAATAACTGGTCTTGCATCAACATGCAAAAAGGGCAGCAACAGATTTCTGAAATCCATAATGATTCCTCCTCCTCTTTCCATATCAGATATAAAATCATCTTTGTTCTCCATAAACTTTTCTAAGGCAGGAGTCTGCTCTCTTAGCTTTCTCACTTGTTCTCGGAAGGCTTGAGTTACAGGGGGTAATTTCATGTTTTCCAACATCAGCTTGAAATGATGGGTGAGTTGTTGCTTGGTAAAAATCCTTTGGAAATAATAATCCACGTTGTTCTTGATTTCCTCCTGAGAGGCAGAGGCCTCTTTCATAGTTTTGTGGACGATTTTCATTATTTCCCTTACTGAATCTCTTGTAGAGAGCACTACCCGGCTTAGATCTGATGAGTCCACAGAGCCACTAGTTGAAATAGAACCAAGCTCCTCCTTCATCATAGCTCGTAATTGATTCAAATAAAATGCAGGTTTTGAAGCTAGAGGACCAACCGAGAAGGATACAGTTTCTTTGAATCTTTTGATCAAGCCACTAATCAGAGTTTGTAGTTGAGAGTCCTGATTTTTTACATGATCCTTTATAGAAGATTTGAAATCTTCAAATACTAAAACCATTTTGCTTACAACACTTTTCACATAGGCTAAATCCTTATCATCTTGAGGCTTTGAGCTCATGTAAGAATCTAAAATAGTGACAGACTTCTTTAAGGCTTCAAGATCTGCTTCTATTCTAGAATATTGGGTCTGGAATTCTTTGACTACTTCTATTAGCTCACCCATAAAAGTTGACAGATTGAAACCAAGAGAAAGCTCAAGAGATTGTTCTAAAAACCTCATTTCTTCACGAAAACAGTGATTCATCTCAGTAACTGAGGCAGTGAATGATTCTTTCAGCTCATACTTCAGGGATTCAAGATCAGACTTTGTAACAAAATCAGTAGGAGCAACTGTAGTAGATACTTGTGTAGAAGCTAAGCTGACTACTGAATCATTCATGACTGATTTAATCGAGGAAACTAGAAAAGATTCCATTGTCGTTACTTCTTCTACAAAACTGACTTTGAGATTTTCTTTCTGCACATCTAAATCATGTACTCGGACCACATCATCAGGTAATAACTCAGAATTGATGTCATAGCTGATCTTTGGTCTGTTCAAGGATACTTCATTATCCGAATCAGGATAATCCAAACCACAGACTATAAATCCTGGGTCTTCTACCCAGTCTTCAATCTCAACAGCCACTGTAACATTTCTAAGATTAGAATGATGCTCCCCCTCAATGGGTGCATTCCTATGTACTACAACTGCATTCTCTGCTGGTCTTTCTTGATCAGAATCTTCCACGACAACTTCCATCTCAACAGCAGTAAGGAGATTTTCTAAAACAGGTACAGCTTCTTCTCTTTCTTTTTCTACTTCATCAGTAGGCACAACTAAGTTTTCAATCAATTGAATCAGACTCAACCTAGAAGAATCAGATGATTCAGATACATTCTCTTTTTCTCCTTCCTGCTGAGGAACTGGCTGGTCATCCTCATGAATAGATAACACTTCCTCTACTTTTCCTTTTCTTGAGTATAAAAACTCAGTAACAGGACTTGGGGGAATGTCTGGATCTCCTCCAATATCCATAGGAGTTTCTTCATCTTCTTCTTCTTCTTATGACTCATCACTGTACTCGGGTTCCTCTTCATCAGATCCTAAACCTGGATCTCTTTTATCCTTTGGCCTTTAAGGATAATCCACATGATTAAACTTATCATACACCTTCTGGTCATCACTGACCCATTCTCCTTTCCACGGGTTCCAATTGATTTTCATGTACTTACAAACTGTAGTACTGATACAGAAGTTATTCTTAACTAAAACTATCACATCCTGAGACTCAGCTATCCCTTTCACTTTTATTATCACAGAGATCATTTTGGAAAAGAATAAAGCATTAGTCTTTGATTTTTGCCTAATCATGTCTTCCATTTGATTCAACAGTAGTCTGCATAGATTAACTTTCACACCATGTCTTAACAAATGTAGAAGATAAATATCTTGATATCTCAGATTAGAAAAATCTCCTCTCCTCGGTATCAAAACATGTTGACCAAATTTGAAAAGCAGTCTGTTCTCTCCATCCAATTCAGTAGCAACCACTTGCCTCTGACTTCCATTACCCGTTAGCTATTTTAATGCGGTCTCATAGTAAAAGATGTTACTGGTAGGTGGAATTTCTCTTGAGAAATACCCGGATACACCTTCATGTGGGACTTTTAAACATTATTCCCAATCTACTGAAGAAAACGACATTTCATTTCCATTTAAAAAAGAACTTACCTGATTTTCATTTTCAGACTTCTCGAAGCTTACGAATTCGTAGAACTGTTTCACTAACTTTGGGTAGTAGGGACCATTGTTATTTGAAAAAAAATCAACCCATCTCTGATCTTCCAGAATTGCAAGCACCAACGACTTTCTTGGTAGCAACCAATCTACGCATAGCTCCTTTTAAATCACAATATCTCTATTCTGAAAATGAGGGTTTACTGGTCGCTTTCCCGACCTAGTTCTGACATTACTTCGACGAGCTTCTTGCTGCACTTTCTGCTTCTTTGTTTTAGGCACTACACTGTCATCTCTGCTGGCCGGAATCTTGGTTTTTGCCATCGCGGATTTAGTGTTCTCAGTCGAATAGGGAGCTAAGATTCAAAGGTGAAAGGTTTTGGGTTCGGTGGAGTGAGAAGCGGCTTAGGCTTAGTTTTATCATGTAGGAATCATAAATAAACGAATAAAGTAAAATAATCATAAAAATAAAACGATTCATATTCTTGGCGGCAGATAGAAGTTTTAAAATATAACATCGGTGAGAAGTTCACATCAGTGAGAATTTCACATCGGTGAGAATTTCACATCGGTGAGAATTTCACATCCGTGAGAATTTCACATCGGTGATAATTGATCATCGGTAAGAATTTCAACATCGGTGAGAATTGATCATGGGTGAGAATTTCAACATTGGTGAGAATTGATCATCGGTCAGAATTTCAACATCGGTGAGAATTGATCATCGGTAAGAATTTCAACATCGGTGAGAATTGATCATCGGTGAGAATTTCAACATCGGTGAGAATTGATCATCGGTGAGAATTTCAACATCGGTG
Organism: Viscum album; assembly: GCA_963277665.1. Taxonomy (NCBI): domain Eukaryota; kingdom Viridiplantae; phylum Streptophyta; class Magnoliopsida; order Santalales; family Viscaceae; genus Viscum; species Viscum album. The sequence goes on along the minus strand of OY728145.1, from coordinate 2,101,690,033 downwards.
AGAATTGATCATCGGTATGAATTTCAATATCGGTGAGAATTGATCATCGGTGAGAATTTCAACATCGGTGAGAATTGATCATCCCCAGCTCGTACCTAATGTAACTTAACCTATCAGAACTTAAAGGTTTAGTGAAAATATCAGCCAATTGATGTTCAGTGCTAATAAATTCAAGAGTAATATCACCTTTTTGATAATGATCTCTCAGAAAATGATGTCTTACATCTATGTGTTTGGTTCTAGAGTGAGATACAGGGTTCTTAGATATGTTTATTGCACTAGTGTTGTCACAGTTGATTGAAACATGTTTAAACTCAAATCCATAGTCCAATAAAGTGTGTTTTATCCACAGAATTTGTGCACAGAAACTACCAGCAGCTATATACTCTGCTTCGACAGTAGACAATGAAACTGAGTTATGTTTCTTACTACACCATGACACTAGGGATTTACCAAGTAAATGACATGTTCCAGATGTGCTCTTCCTTTATAACTTACATCCAGCAAAGTCAGCATCCTAATAGCTAATTAGGTCAAATGATTGTACTTTTGTATAAAACAGACCTAAATGTACAGTATGCTTAAGATATTTAAAAATCCTTTTAACAGCCAGTAAGTGTGATTCCATAGGATTATCTTGAAATCTAGCGCACATACATACACTGAACATAATTTCTGGTCGACTAGCAGTTAGATAAAGTAAGATCCCAATCATACCTCTGTAATTTGTTTGATCCACTGGTTTCCCAGCTTCATATGTATCCAACATATAGGTAGTACTCATAGGTGTATCATTTTCCTTAATGATATCCAATCCAAAACGTTTTAAAAGATCTTTTGTATATTTACTTTGATTTAAAATAATTCCATCTCTAGTTTGAAAAATTTGAAAACCAAGAAAATACTTAAGCTCTCCCATTAAGCTCATTTCAAATTCATTTTTCATACTTTTTGAAAAATCAGTACATAAAGAGTGTTTAGAAGATCCAAATATAATATCATCAACATAGATTTGTACAACTAAAACATCTTTAAAATTCATTTAATAAAAAGAGTTGGATCAGCGATCCCTTTAGTAAAACCTTTTAAAATAAGAAGATTGCTGAGTCTATCATACCAAGCTGTTGGAGCTTGTTTTAAACCATATAAAGCTTTAGAAAGTTTAAAAACTTGATTTGGAAAATGAGGGTTTGTAAATCTAGGTGGTTGTTCCACAAAAACATCTTCAATTATAAAACCATTTAGAAATGCACTTTTGACCTCCATTTGATATAACTTGAAATTCAAATGTGATGCATATGCATGTAAGATCCTAATAGCTTCCAGTCGAGCTACAGGTGAAAAAGTTTCTCCATAGTCTATACCCTCTTCTTGACTATATCCCTGTGCAACTAGTCTAGCATTGTTTCTAATTATGTTTCCTGATTCATCAACTTTATTTCTAAAAACCCATTTTGTGCCTATTGTCAAGGTGTCCTTGGGTCTATCAACTAATTCCCAGACTTTGTTTCTTTCAAATTGATTTAACTCTTCTTGCATGTCTATTACCCAGAATTCATCATTGATAGCATCATTGATATTTTTGGGTTCTAGTTGTGACAGAAAAGCTTGATGTTCAACCTTGTTCCTTAGAGAAGCTCTAGTTTGTGTTCCTCTATCACAATTACCAACAACAGCATCTAAAGGATTATTCTTTAGAATCTTAGTCGATTTGGTAAAGGTTGGACTAGAAACTTCAGGTTCATCTATAGGTTCGGGTTCAATAGAAGCAGATTCTTGAGATAGTCCAGAACTGGATGTTTTTATAACAGGTTCTTTAGATTTATCATTAAGGTCCAGAATAGACAAATCATCTTCAATATTCTCAAGAGAGGTTTTAGGCTCATGTGGATCAGTTTCATCGAATTTGATGTGAACAGATTCTTCCACACATTTGGTTCTCTTATTGAAAACTCTATAAGCTTTACTTGAAATAGAGTAACCCAGAAAAATTCCTTCATCACTTTTGGGAGAAAACTTTTCCAGATTATCTTTAGTATTAAGTATAAAGACTTTGAAACAAAAAACTCTGAATTAATTAACCTTAGGCTTTCTATTGTTCCACAACTCATAAGGGGTTTTCTTAAGAACAGGTCTGATCAAGACTCTATTGATAACATAACAAGATGTATTAACAGCTTTAGCCCAATATTAAATAGGCCGTTCATATTCATTGAGCATGGTTTTAGCTATTTCTTGAAGGGTTCGGTTTCTCCTTTATACTACACCATTTTGTTGGGGTGTCCTAGGGGAAGAAAAATTGTGACTATAGCAATTGTGTGAGCAGTAAGATTCAAACTCATGATTTTCAAACTCACGACCATGATCACTTCTTAGGGTTTTAATCTTAAGTCCACTAAGGTTCTCTATAGACTTGGAATATTTAATAAACTAAGGACAAGCTTCACTTTTGTGAGCTTGAAAGTACACCCAAGTATATCTAGAAAATTCATCTACAAGAACATAGACATAATGCTTCCCATTTAAACTAGAAACTCTTGATGGTCCAAACAAATCCATGTGAACCAACTCAAGTGGTTGAGTAGTTGAGACTTCTTTCTTTTATTTAAAAGAATCTTTGTGTTGTTTTCCCTTTTGACAGGGTTTACACACTTTGTCATTTGGGAATTATAACTTAGGTAAGTCTCTAACTAAGTTTTTCCTAGCCAGTTTTCTAAGTGAGTGAATGTTTTAGTGTCCTAATCTTCTGTGTCATAGCCAAGATTCATTATGAAAAGCATTCAAACAAGAAATATTTTGTTTGGATAAATAATTTTAATCAACATCATAAACATTTTCATTCCTTAGAGCAGAAAATCCTAAATAGTTTTTGGAGTTAAAAACATCACACAAGTCATTTTCAAACTTGACATTGAAACCATCGTCACATAATTGAGATATACTAAGCAAGTTATATTTAAGTCCATCAACGAATAAAACTTTAGAAATTAATACTGAGTCAGTGTTACCAATCTGGCCTAGGCCGATGATTTTTCCTTTAGATTTGTCACCAAAGGTGACATGACCTCCATCAACCTTTATTAAGCTCTTGAAGCAAGAATAATCTCCAGTCATGTGTCTTGAGCACCCACTCTCTAAGTACCATATCTTCTTGTGACATCTCTTCAAGCAGGTCTCCTATAAAACAGATTTAAACAGGAAATGACTTTGGTACCCAGATTTTCTTAGGTTCAGATAGGTTAGCAATCGGGGCCTTAGGTACCCAAATTTGTTTTATGGGTCCCATACAATTAACAGAAACAACAGATTTTGAAAGATAAACTTTATTTGGTCTATAACCATGTGAACAACCTGTTGAAGCATATGAATTTCCAATACTGGAACTAGCAGATTTTTTTCAGACTTAGGAACAAATGGGGTTCTAGTGAACTGTCTCTGTCCAGGTTGGTATCCCAAACCAGTAGCATATCTAGGTGCAACTTTCTTTCCTAGAATTTGAGTTAAAGAATCCTTTCCATTTGTGAATTTTTCTAAATCCTTTCTATGTTGCTCATTTTATAGTTTCAGTTCTGTATTTTCCTTTAGTAGTTGAGCATTCTTTTCCTTTTCTATATCAAGATCAGATTTATGCTTAACACTTAAAGCATACTGTTTATTTAAACCTTTGTATTTGTCTTTACGTTCATTACAGGTTTCTTCCAACATATCACAGTACTCAAATAGTTCAGATTTTGACATGTTTTCTTAATCAGAATCATCTCCAGAATAATATGAATTTAAAACAGGAGTGTCAGATATTACCCCAGAAGTATTTTTCATTAAACACATGTTGGCTCGATTCCTTTCAGAGTCCGAAGATTCTGCTTCACTAGTGCTGTCTTCTGAAGCACTCTAGGTAGCCTTCATGGCTTTCTTGTACTTCTTGTCTTTGTAATCATATTTCTTTTTGAATTTTAACTTTGGACAGTCTGCTTTGATATGTCCTTTTCGCTTGCATTCATAGCAGACAACTTCATCAGTCCTGTCAGCCTTCTTCCAATCCTTTTTCCATTTGCCTTGTTGATCATACTTTCCTTTGTAATTTGGTTTCCTAAAGAATTTCATTTTCCTATAAAACTATTTGATTCTCCTGGCTATTTGAGCCATCTCAGCATCACTGTCAGATTCTGAATTTTCACTCATTGAACTCTCAGTCTCCATTTGTAGTTTATCCTTTTCATAACTCTTAAAGGCAGTAGTTTTAAATGCTACAGATTTTATTTTGGGTTCCCCATCTTCTTCTTTATTTACTTTAAGCTCTTCTTCATACATCATCAGCTTACCAATTAACTCCTTGAAAGGCAGTGTTCCAATATCACAGGATTCTCTAATTGAAACGGATATACCTCTCCATCTATCTGGCAAACATCTCAGTATTCTCATAATTTGTTCTTTTCCCGGAAAAATATTTCCGAGTGAGCTCATTGTGTTCACTATCTCATTGAACCTGAGATACATGTCAGAAATAGGTTCATCAGGCTTCATTTTGAAATAATCATATTTAATAGTATAAGTGTTTAATCTCATTTCTTTAACATTAGTTGTTCCTTCGTGAGAAACAGCCAAGGTATCCCAAATTTCAAAAGCAGTTTTACATGCAGAAATTCTATTAAATTCTTCATCTCCTAGAGCACAGTACAGAGCATTCATAGCTTTACAATTATTATTGTAAGTGGTCTTTGTAGGTTCATCCCAAGTAGATCTATTAGTAGTGAGAACTTTATATTCAGATTTAATAGCAGTCCAAATATCAAAACTCATGCTTTCTTGATGAATTTTAATTTTAAGTTTCCAATGAGCATAGTTATTTCCATTAAAGAAAGGTGGCTGGTTAGTAGCAGCACCCTCAAGTCTCACTACTGGAAATCCAGCCTTTCCCAACGGTTTAGAACCGTTGGGAAAGGCTGCAGAACCATTGGTATAAGTTATACCAACGGTTCAGCAAACCGTGGGGAAGTAAGCCGTTGGGAAAGGCTTTTCCCAACGGTTTACACAGAACCGTTGGGATATCTGAGAAAAAATCAGCCTTTCCCAACGGTTTGGCCCGTTGGGAAATCAACCTAAAATTTTCTTTCCCACCGGTTTACAAACCGTTGGTAAAAACAACAATTATATGGGTATTCCCAACGGTTTTAAACTGTTGGGATAGGCAGTTTTTACCAACGGTTCCTTGAACCATTGGTAAAAACAGCTCAATAGAGCCTATACCATCGGTTTTCAAACCGTTGGCATAGTCTTTGCTGTGCAAATTGCACAGCAGCCTACAATTTGCACATCAGGTCTCGTTTTTGGGCATTCACCCTTAGTTTCAATTCAATTTTCAATCCAATTATGCCATCGTTTTCAATTCATTTTTCAATCTAATTATTGTACCTGTAACACATATAATTCATACATATAGAGAACAAACCAACACATACAAATAATGAAAACCAACCAACCAACACATATAATGCATCCTGAAAATATACTCATCCATAATTAAATTAGAATTCATAACATAATTATAAACATGCATAATTCATTTAGAATTAATTTTAAAATTTAGATGACAATAATATGTGGAATCCGGAATTCAATTCATAATTTGATTGGTTTTTCATATACCATATATTTTAAATAGAAATGATATCCATTTTAAACCAAATACATACATCTGGAATGATACCTGTCACACCGTGCCTCGGATTGAGGCGAGGTTAACTCGTACACGTCACAAATGAATCATTGATCGTTTTCCTAAAGTATCAACATATTCTGAAATCGTTTGGTCGGTTTTGCGTATGTCAGTTGTTGTTTTCACTTAAAATGAAGTGTTTTTTAAATAAAAGGGAGACACTTTGAATGGTGTCGGCCACACCGAGTCTCGTATTGAGGCGGGGTTAACTCGTACACATCACAAATGACCCATGTATTGTTGTTCTAAAATATAAACACAATCAGAATGCTTTTGGTTGGTTTTCCGTATGAATTTAAAATGTAGTCCATTTTAAAGAAAAGAGATACACTTAGAGTGGTCTCGGCCAAACCGTGACTCGGATTGAGGCGTGGTTGACTCATACACGTAACATATGACCCATGAATCGTTGTCCTAAATTTTCAACAGATTCCGAATGTGTTTGGTCAGTTTTTCATATGTCATTTGTTTATTTCACTTATAATCTTGTCCCTTTTAAACAAAAGAGACACAGTCAGAGTGGTACCGGCCACACCACGTCTCGGATTTAGACGGGGTTGACCCTTACACGTCTCAAATGACCCATGGATCATTTTCCTAACGTATCGACACAATCCGAATACGTTTGGTCGGTTTTCCATATGCCAGTTGATGTTTTTCACTTAAAATGACGTCCTTTTGAAACAAAAGACGGACACTATGAGTGGTGCCAACCACACCGCATCTCCAATTGAGGCGGGGTTGATTCGGTACACGTCACATATGACCCATGGATCGTTCTCCTAAAGTTTAAATGGAAACAAAATGTGTTTGTTCGGTTTTCCGTATTTACTTAAAATGTTGTCCATTTTAATCAAAAGAGTGACACTTAGACTAATCCTGACCACACCACGACTCAGATTCATCTCGGGTTGGCTCATACATGTCACATATGACCCATGTATCATTGTGATAAATTATCAAAAGATTACGAATGCGTTTGGTCGGTTTTGCGTATGTCAGTTGTTCTTTTCATTTATAATCATGTCCATTTTAAACAAAAGAGACAGAGTTAGAGAGGTGTCGGCCACACCGCGTCTCGGATTAAGACAGGGTTTTCTTGTACATGTCACATATGAATCATGGATCGTTGTGCTAAAGTATCGATAGAATCTGAATGCGTTTGGTCATTCTTCCGTATGTCAGTTGATGCCTTTCACTTAAAATGACGTCCTTTTGAAACAAAAGACGGACACTTTGAGTGGTTTCAGCCGCACCGCATGTCAGATTGAAGCGGGGATGATTCATACACGTCACATATGACCCATGGATCGTTCTCCTAATGTTTCAACGGAAACCGAATCCGTTTGGTCATTTTTCCGTATGTACATAAAATGGTGTCCATTTTAAACAAAAGAGAGTCACCTAGAATTATCCTAGCCACACCGCGACTCAGATTCATCCCGGGTTGGCTCGTACATGTCACATATAACCCATGGATTGTTGGGATAAATTATCAACAGATTCGGAATGCGTTTGGTCGGTTTTCCGTATGTCAGTTGATGCTTTTCACCTAAAATGACGTCCTTTTGAAACAAAAGACGGACACATTGAGTGGTTCCGGTCACACCACGTCTCCAGATTGAGCTGAAACCACCGTGCAACATTCTAATTATTATTCGTGACGTGTACGCGCAGACGGCACGTCAATCGGACGTGCAGTTTGCGCGGTACGACTCAATATTCGTGTTTTAAGTGATGCGCGCGCTTCGTAAACGCGTGTGAGTGGGGTCCAAACGGGCCCACCGAAGTTTGAATGGCCTGAAATCAGACAAAAAATATGGGAGAGTTATTTATGAAGTGGTCGAGCAGACGGCACGTCAATCGGACGTGCCGTGTGCCCGCGGTGACCGACAACGGAGTTCTGGTGTCAGAAATGGCCAAAACGGGCGTCCAACGGTCAAATTCATAGCGGACGACCTATGATTGAGCTGAAACCACCTTGCAACATTCTAATTATTATTCGTGACGTGTACGCGCAGTAGGCACATCAATCGGACGTGCGGTTTGCGCGGTACGGCTCAATATTCGTATTTTAAGTGATGCACGCACTTCGTAAACGCGCGTGAGGGGGGTCCAAACGTGCCGAACGAAGATAGAATGGCCTGAAATCAGACGACAAATACGGGTGAGTGATTTATGAAGTGTTCGAGCATACAGCACGTCAATCGGACGTGCCGTGTGCCCGCGGTGACCGACAACGCAGTCCTGGTGTCATAAACGGCCAAAACGGGCGTCCAACTGTCAAATTCTTAGCGGACGACCTCAGATTGAGCTGAAACCACCGTGCAACATTCTAACTATTATTCGTGACGTGTACGCGCAGACGGCACGTCAATCAGACGTGAGGTTTGCACGGTACGGCTCAATATTCGTATTTTAAGTGATGCACGCGCTTCGTAAACGCGCGTGAGGGGAGTCCAAGGGGGAGGGGGGTTGTCTAGGGTCCAAGAATAAGGGGGGTTGTCCAGGGAGTTCACAAACACACAACCAAAAAATGACAACAACATCCATAAAAACAGAAAATATATAAAAATAACTCAACTCCAATACTATACTACGAGTCTAGATAAAACCAACAACTAGAATAGATTAAACATCAAATCTCAAGTCAAAAATGTAACGGATCAATATGTCCCACATCAGCATCACCATCACCATCATCATCATCATCATCGCCCTCGTCATCGTCCTCCTCATCGTCCTCACCCTCCACAACGCCTTCCTCCTCGCCTTCGCCCTCCTCCTCGCCCTCCTCATCTCCCTCCTCTTCCGCATCAGACTGCTCGCCATCATCATCTTCAAGCTGGACATCGGCCTGACCACCACTGGAACTGCCACCTGGTGCACCATATATAGAATGTATCGACGACGTGTATTCATCAATCACTGGGCTAGCCTCTGCTGGAAGTGTTGGACGTAGAACTTTAATAAATTTCATAAATGCACTGTTTGCCCTAGCAGACTATTCTGCCGTCTCTGTGGCCCTTTTCTCAGCCTGTTCTGCCTGTTCCCTAACTTTCTGCAGCTCGGTGGCACTTCAACTCGTACTTGAGGCAGGCCAATACCTCGTTGGGGCTATCCTAGGTCGGCAGCGTACTCTGCCAGAATGATCCTCTCCCAACACCTGATGTAAGTGATCAGATGGCCCAAAATTGTCTGCTTCTTGGGCATCGAGGGCCTCTAAAGAATCTTGTTACAAATATAAATATATTATTAAGTTACGAAATAGATATTAAAATATAAAATCAACAGATTAATACTTACAATCTGCTGCTGAGTCGCTTCGTTGACAGCACTTCCATCCTTTTTTCGTCTACTCGGGCAAAACAGTTTTGCTCGAGGCACACGTCCTTCAATATTTTGTACTTTCCTCTACAATGACATTGAAAAAAAAAGTTATATAAAGACTTCAGCAAATAATTAAATAATTGAGGAAACAAAAGAAAATGTAAGTCGTAAAGAAAACTTATAAACAATTGTCATACCTGCTGCCTCTCATGATCCGGCATCGTCGTGCGTCCTAGTGTATGGAGTTATTTTTTTGCATCAATGTTTTTTTATTTTTTCCAGATGATTCCTAAATAAAATTCGATAATGCAAAGGATAATATTAATGCAAAACATGAAAGTTATTATTTAAATACCTTAAATGTAATTCATACCTTAAACTGGGTACTCGTCCAATGAGTAATCATCTGACGATACTGCTCTATAGGACAATCATCCACGACTGGTACCGCCTCTAACTCAGTACCAACTCTAGCACGCCAGCCAATATACAGCTCATGCTTGTAGGCTCTCCAAAGCTCGCCTAAATCCTTTAGACGTTCCAGTCGTGCACCCTCACCATCAGGAAAATTAAATTGAAGCTGAAATGAAAATATTAATTTATATAAATACAAAAAAAATTCATGGCATTAAATACAATAGATTTTTTTACCCATATCTCTTCCCAAGCTCTATCTTTGACCTCATGTGGCAAATGTCTCCACGACAGCGGGCTGACGGAAATGATGTCGGAGTATTTGGCAAGCGTCGCCATAAAAATCTGACATTGCTGCCCTGTTTTCTCAACCATCTGATTGTCTTCATTATATTCCACCATAACCTGTGTGTGACGGTTCCACACCGAACGCATGCGTGTACAGCCCTGCCCCCGCCTCCTGTCAGTAGATGTATCTGTCATGAAAGAAAAACAAATATTTTATCAAAACATGTTATAATGAAAATAAATATTGCTATAAAAATTTGTTAGGGTTTTATAAATATACCTGCGCTAGTCTGATCAATGAGTGGCGCCGGATCCACAGAACCTGATGGAACCCCCTCTGGTGGAACAGGAGTCGAAGACGATGGAATATAAAAGCTCGGAGAGACAGAAGTAGATGGAAAAGAAGATGGAACAACTGTATGACCTGATGCTGACTGGGGAGTGGGAATCATCATGGGATGTGAAAATTATGGGGCAGAAGATGCAGAAGGTAGCGAAAACATGGGAGGTCTAAATTTCCTGTGTGTCCCTAATGACACACCGGGATCAGAATGTGGGAAGGCTGAAATGTCAGTGGGAGGGGCAGGGTCTAGTCGGGCACGCGCAGCTCTACGTCCACCTCTGGTATGAACCCTCCTCGTACCACCGGCCTGAGTACTAGGACCAGTACTAGGCTCCTCGTCGAATAACATTCGACGTAATGGTGGATCCTACAAAAAAGTTTACCAAAAAAATTAATCACATGACATTATAAATTATGTAAATATGTATATATATATTTGAAATAAAGTACTCACTGTAGGCACTAATGGTGGAATACCCATCTCCTCCATCAGACGATTGTTCTCCGCCATTTTTTTTCTTCGTCTCTCTTCAATTGGCTTCATTTTTTGCATTGGAAAACACATATGTAATTAATTAAAAAAAGAAAATTAATGTGTAAACCAAAAAACTAAATATATGAGGGAATGAGGGGATTCATTGGTAATTTAGCTATCAATTGTTTTAGAAGAGCTTGAATGAATTTAATAAAACATACAACTTGTAATGTTCACCAAGATAGAAATATTGTTTGATTTGGTTTGAATACAGTTCAATTCCAAATTAGAAAATGCAATTCGAATAAAACAGCAACCAATAAACATTGAAAATTTACATAACGGTCAAGTCAGCTAAAACATATTTGTGATCAATACTAAATAAATATGAATATTACCAACCTTAACAACCCAACTCGAGGTAAACCAAAAGAATTGAGAACATGGATGAATGATTATATATATTTCCAACCACAACTTAATGTTCACAATCAACTATGACAATTGAGATATTGGAGTCATCAAAAGAAATAAATGGATTGGTTCCAATGGGAATAGGGACAGTGTCAATTCCATCATCCGCATCATCAAAAATATGTCTTGGAATTACTTCAACTATGACACCAAATTCAGGTTGAAGTTGATCTTTGACATAAAAAACATGTTTAGCCATTGATGCCAACACATATGGTTCTTCGGTTTCAAGAGTGTGGGTCATATTAATTACTCGAAATCCACAATCATCAATAAATGTGCCATGTCTCGTCATCGAATCAAACCAATGGCATTTCATCATTGTGACTCGTCCATGTGAGTAATAATCCAATATTATTATTTTCTCAACGACTACATAATAACCCACATTTTCAAGTCGCGGTCTACTATCTGATGCACTGGCATAACAATCTGTTGTGGCAGTTACCATAATACCATCATGTTGTGTTCTCATGTTTTTGGCTCGTTCAGTGACAATAAATCTGTACCCATTGATAACAAATGATTTACAGTCACGAACCACGGTATTAGGACCAAAATCCAAAGCTCTTATTTCCTCAGAGACAGATTCAGCAGACAAACTCAATACCTGCAATATAAATGACAGTTAAACTTAAGTAAATATTGAAATAATTAATTTAAACAGAAATATTTTTACCTTCAATTTTAACCAAGTAGAAAACTCTTTGCTATGCAAAGTATCTCTCCTTCTCAAAGATAAAGAACGATGCTTCCTATTTATCATTGTTTTATGTTCCCTGTAGATAAAAAATATGAATAGTTTAACAGATATATATGTAAGATATACATATTCAATTTTGTTACCTGATATAGTCATCGAACAAATCACAGTTGAACAAAACTGTGCGATGTGCCATCTCACTCTCTTCATGGCTTAATGTCTTCAATGTATATGATCCAGGAATTCCTCATGTTTGAGGAAGTGATGGAAAACTGGGTTCAATTTGCTCATATTGTTCTTCTTCATTTCTCATTGGTCTGTTTATTCTTGTAGTAAGATCAGACAAATACATTGAACAGAAATCCATACATTCTTGAGCTAAGTAACCGTTCACGATAGAACCTTCGGGATGATTCTTGTTTCGAACATAAGACTTTAATGTGAACATATTTCTTTCAGTTGGATACATCCAACGAAAAGAAAAATGTCCTCTGATAAGTATTTCAGTTGGAATATGGACAGTCAGATGCAGCATGCATGTGAAAAATGATGGGGGAAATATTTTCTCCAACTCACACAAAATTAATGGGGCATCTGTCAACATTTTTTGCAAGAAAGACTTGGACAACTTCTTAGCACAAAGATCTCTAAACAAATGGAACAACCGAATAACACCCACCCCTACATTATTGGACAAAAGATGACGGATTGCTATTGGAAGCAACTCATGCAGTAGAACGTGATAATCACGAGTCTTCAAAGATTTTAGCTTCACCTCTCTTCTGTTGACCCGTTTAGATATGTTGCTTGAATATCCATCAGGAACTGTAATAGTCTCTAATACTTCCAAATTTTTTTTTTTCAGTAGGCGTCATCACATAAGAAGCACATGGAAGTTGCTATTTATTTTCACTAATACGCACAGGATGCAATTCTGGCCTGATGCCCCAATCCACCAAGTCACGTCGAGATCGTAAATCATCTTTTGTCTTCCCCTTGACATTTAGAAGAACTGAAAGCAACATTTCACATATATTCTTTTCAATATGAATTACGTCTAAGCAATGACGTAGCAAATTGGTTGACCAATAAGGGAAATCAAAAAAGATACTCCTCTTCCTCCAATTGTAACAGGTTTCTGTGGAAACATTCTTTCTCTTTCCAGATATCATTTGACCCTTCCCGAAAGAAAAACTGAAATCTTTCAATTCATTAAGCACATCAGTTCCAGACATACGCTGAGGTGGATCATCGATCTCTATAGTATTATCAAATCTTCGACGATTCATTCTATATGGATGATCCTTTGGAAAAAATCATCGATGTCCCATAAAACTGAAACTACAACGATGTTTCAGTCTTCTAGATCGTGTATTCTTCATAAAAACTGGACATGACAGTTTTCCCTTCGTGCTCCATCCAGACATAATTGCATAAGCCGAAAAATCATTGATCGTCCACATAAGCGCAGCACACATCTGAAATATGTCTTTCGAACATGCATCGTATGTGCGCACACCCACATCCCAAAGAAGTTTCAACTCTTTTATTAAAGGTTGCATGTATACATCAATATCAATTCCGGGATCAGAAGGACCAGATATGAGTATACTCATGAAAGTGAAAGTTTTTTTCAAACACAACCATGGGGGAAGATAATAAATGTGTATAAAAACTGGCCATGTGCTGTGCGAAGTAGGCATCTGCCCAAACGGATTAAAACCGTCGCATGAAAGACCCAGCCTCACATTACGCACGTCTGCTGCAAAATCAGGATGTCGAGCATCAAATCTCTGCCATGCAAATCCATCTGCAGGATGAACCAACTCATCATTAGTCTTCTTTCTCTCGGTATCATGCCATCTCATTTTTATTGATATGTCATCAGACATAAAAAGATTCTGGAGTCTGGGGATCAATGGAAAGTTCCACATTACTTTCTGTGGAGCGCGGGACGGTGTTCCATCAGATTTTGACTTCCAGCGGGATGTGCCACATTTTATACATTCATTTCGTTCATTGGTTTCTTCCCAGAATAAACTGCAATCTTTCGGGCAAGCATGAATTTTGTTTCTGGAAAATCCAAGTTCTTCAACTAACTTCCATGCCATATAGTGGTTTGAGGGAATATCTGCATCATCTGGAAGTAAATCCTTCAAGAGGGTATGAATGTAATCGATTGCTGTATTAGAAATCCCATACATAGTTTTTCCATGAAACAATTGGATTAAAAATTCCAGCTTTTTCATTTTATCGCATTGTCGATATACTGGAGTCGTGGCAGCATCATTCAATTTTTTCACCCTATCAATATCATCATTTTCACTAGATGCATCAGTTGTCCTCATATCGATGTATTCTTGAGTCGAAATCCTTTCTTTTTGATGATGACGAATAAACGGAAACCGATCATCTAACAAATTCTCCATTCCGGTCCTTTCATTTCGATCATCACCAATTTTAGATTTCATTTTCTCCCCATTGTGATACCACACAAAGTAGTTTTCTTGAAAACCATTTTTGGTTATGTGGTAGCTAACTTCTTCACGACTCAACCAAGGTCTACCAACACAATTGGAACATGGGCAGTGTATGCGACCACTATCTGAAGCATTGTGAAATGCAAAATCTATAATGATCTCCAAATTGTTTTGAAAATACCTTGAGATATGATCATTTTCATACATCCAACTTCTGTCCATTCTTTAAAAAAATTCATGTAAGTCATTTTGTCATAAACAATTCAATAGGATTGAACTTTAATAGAAAATACATTTAAGTAAATGATAAAGGAAGAAAATAATCATGGTATCAAATAGACATGTGAAAAAAACATACTAATGTGTTATTGAAAAAATGTAAAACAAACAAGAACTTAATTTGTTATCACATCAGAGCATGCCTCATCCCATAACCATATTAGTAGGGTACCCTCGTGGACAGCCCCGCCCACCCCCGTGGACAACCCACCCACCCCCGTGGACACCCCCTACCCCCTAGACAGCCCAACCACCCCCGTGGACAGCCCACCCACCCCCCTCGACACCCCTTCTCTCTATGTACAACCCCCCACCCCCTTGGATAGCATGACCACAACCCTGGACACCCCTACCCCCTGTGGTCAGTGTTGTACCCCTCTCTCTTGTATTTTAATGATCACAATCACTCTCATCATGTTCTAATTTGTTTTCATGTTTTTTTGATGATAGGAAAAGGGTTGCAAAAGAGTTGGCCCAAGAAGATTGGAAAAGGACTCTCTGAGTCCACCGGCCAACTGGTGGATTTCTACCGGCCAGCCAGTGGTCTCTGGCAGAAGCAATGCTCTCTGCCAGGTTCCACCGGTCAGCCGGTACCTGACCACTAGCCAGCCGGTGGAACCAGACAGTAGGCCTTGCCCACTGCCAGGTGCCACCGGCCAGCCGGTGGAACCCAGACAGAAAGCTCTGCCTTCTGTCTGGAGCACTGGCCAGCCGGTGGCCAAGCACTGGTCAGCCGGTAAACCCAGTCAAACTAGCCCTTGGGCTTTGACCAGACTTTCTCACTTGACCCCCAACGGCTCCGAAAGCCCTCTAATGGTCATATTGAATTATTTGGGGATATTTCTCCTATAAATAGACGAGGATGGATGCCGGGAACAAACCCCTGATACATTGGAATGATATTTTGATCCCTTGAAGCTCTAACGACAAATATCTAAGGCTACTTGTGATCCATTTCCATCCTTGAAGCTTGGGCTTCCTCTACATCAACTACTCTCACACTCTTGGCGCTCAAGTCTTCATCTAGTTTGTTATAATTTATTTATTTCAATTGTTTAGTTCTTCATTGGGTTTGTATTAAAACAAACCATCCTTTTCTTCCTCACTTTCATTTTGGGTTTCTTGCTACAACCTATGGACAGCCCCCCACCCCCTTGGATAGCCCGCCCACCCCCCTAGACACCCCTACCCCCCGTGTCCATCCCACCCACCCCACCTGGACAGCCCGCCCACCCCTCCTTGACAGCCAGGCCACCCCCGTGGACAGCCCGTCCACCCTTGTGGACAACCCGCCAACCCCTGTACCCCCCTGGACACCCCATACCCCCTGGATAGCCCCGCCCACCCTCCCAAACAGCCCACACCCCCCTCCCCTGCAACCCCACCACCACCACCTAGACATACCACACCCCTGGACACCCCACACACCCCTCCCCCACCAGGACACCCCACCCAGACCCCCAGGACAGCCCACACCCCCTAGACAGCACCGCCCACCCTGTGGACAGCCTTTCCCACCCCTGTGGACACCCCCTACCCCAACAATCCATTATCCAAAACATATCAAATTGGTTTGAACACAATGCATAATTCCCACAATCCATTATCCAAAACATGTAAACGTCCCAACTCTTATTTACATGTTTTGAACACCCTCCTTCCAAACATAGAATACAAAAACATTAAAGAAGTCTTCACAAACACAAACAATATCCTATTTAGATATTAATTTCAATAATCAATTAAACCACCAACACCTGGAAAAAATCTATTCATTAAAACAACTACAACAATATGGTTGAGATCAAATTTTACCTATTCGTATGGGGTGTACCTCTTGGGATGGGGGGTGCTGGTGTTCGGATTCGCGAGAGCGAATAGATTAGGGCTCTGTCCGAATGGGGAGAGGAGATCTCGATCTGCAATTTGGGGGAAACCTTTGCCAACGGTTTATAAAAACCATTGGAAAAGGCACACATTTCCCAACGGTTCACTGGAACCATTGGGAAATGGTTGGGTTCAATGAGTTTTCCCAACGGTTCCACTGAACCGTTGGGAAATGTGTGATTTTAGCACCCTTCCCCAACGGTTCCAGTGAACTGTTGGGAAAGGGTCCACCGGAATTCTCTTTGCCAACGGTTTTCTTAAACCGTTGGAAAAGGCTCTCTATACCAACGGTTTAAGCAAACCGTTGGTATACTGCCGTTGGGAAAAGACTAAATTCCAGTAGTGTCTATTATCCATTATAAACAAAATTTAAAGTGATAAAAATTTAGAAATAACAGAAATTTTAAGAACTTTAAAATACAACTAAAATCACAGTTGAAAACATAGTATTTTAGAAGTTATTAATAAATCCTCTGATACCAAATGTTGGTCAGAGTGGACACTCAAGAGGGGGTGAATTGAGTTCCAATTAAAATTTCTGCTAAAAACTATTTCTATTAAAATCCCCCAATTTCAAAAATAGATTAAACTGTAGTGAATTTATACAGATTATAAAGGTTCAATTAGTTTCTCAAAGATTGAATAGTTCTCGGTTAACTTAATCTGATGATTAAATTAACTTTTGAAACTAACTTACTGATTAATAATAAATATAAACACTTACGAGTTTAACTATCAAAGTAGATTTGAAGACAAATTATATTACAAAGTAATAGTAGAAGAATATGAAATAGATATGTATTGTATGGATATAAACTTTAACAAAAGACACAAAGGAGTTAACCAAGAGGTTCAGTCTCAAGCCGAGACTTAGTCCTCTCAAAAGCTTATATAAAGAAGATCCACACCCTGAATCGGGGTTCAACAGTTTACAACTGTCCAGGTCCAAGACCTCTACCACTGTTATCCGTGGGAAACAAAACAACAGCAACCAGCTGTCCAGGTCACACACGACCTCTACCACTATCCATAGTGGGACAAAGAATGAAAATATAGTGAGTGAGGATTTACAAATCCTCCAGTTAAGGTTCAGGAGACAGTGTGTGTGTAAATTACAACAGATAACACACACTGCTCGTAATGTAAAAAGTAAATCACAGAGATAAATATTTAGAGATTAGAAATGGCTCTAGTGATCTTCGTGCAGCTCTTGACTCCTTTTGTTGATTATAATTCCTTCTGAGTCTTCTTCTGGTTTTTGTCTGGAAAACAGAGTACCATCTGCTTCCTTGACTACGAGGTTCAGCTTGCTTATCGGCTCAAAGAATGATGAGTTTTGTGTGGTTCTTCTTTAGCATAGATTGCTCGATGTATGCTCTATGTTCTGGAGGTCGGTAGTAGTAGTCTCGTGAGTGCAAGTTCTCCAGTTGATCTTGGCACGTTTAGAGCTTGATCGCAAGTGTGTTCTGTGTGCTTGATCTCTTGGTGTTTTCTTTTTTTTACGCACTCTTGATACATACACGGTGTCCTCTTTATACCATTTTTGTTTTTCTGACAAGAAGGAATGATTATAATTTTTGATCGTACTTGGTACAGTTTCCTGAAATGGCAACATAAATCATTTAAAAACATTAAATTCATCAAAAGTAACAAATGTAACCGTTAGTATAATAAACAAATAGTGTCGAGGATATAGTATTTGACTCCATAGTTCATTATAGGTAGTCGTTTTTTTGTAGACGTGTACGGTTGACTCAGTGTAGGGATCTTCCATCGGTAGCTCTTCAAACTCTTATCGGTGGCTCTTATCGGTAGCTCTTATCGGTAGCTCTGTGTGCATCGGTAGCTCAGTGTTCATCGGTAGCTCTGTGTGCATCGGTAGCTCTGGCTATCGGTAGCTCTGTGTGCATCGGTAGCTCTGTGTGCAGCGGTAGCTCTGTGTGCAGCGGTAGCTCTGGCTATCGATAGCTCTGTGTGCATCGGTAGCTCTGGCTATCGGTAGCTCTGGCTATCGGTAGCTCTGGCTATCGGTAGCTCTGGCTATCGGTAGCTCTGGCTCTTATGCAAACCACATCTAATTGACTTAGAATTGTTTCAAAGCTAAACAGGGATAATCGAGATTAACATAAAACAGAGATTATTTAAACATTATTATTATCTTGAACACTGATTTGAAAGAATTAAAATGTAGATCATCAGTAATTGAGAGTAGCATAATATATGAACACATAATTGGGATTATCAAAACAGGTGAGGTCAACAGAAGTGTATGACCTCTGATCCTCTGTCTAGGATCCTCCTAGAATAAGGGTCAATAAAAAAGGCTCCACTGGTATCATCAAGACACAAATTAGGGCTATGTAAATAGAAATGTGGCTCATGTATCTATACTAAAAATATATCCAAGGAAATAGAGATATGTTTCTTTCCTTGATACTTACTAGGGCCTTAAGGATAGAAGTCACTTGTATATGAAACTCATCCTTTCCCTTTCCATCAAGTTAACCAAAACTAGGGCCTACATAGACACCTCAATACCTAAACCTACCCTATATATTAAATTTATAATAAATCATCCTTCAAACCTTGAATTTATATACATAATATGGTTCTAATATACTTTCACAGTTCTGAATCACATCATTAGAGCATGTCTTAGTAGGGAATGCATCCTTCTTCCTTGCATGCCCAAATTCACATCTAACATTTCCAACATGGGGCTCTAGCAATGACAAGTGTATCCCGAGATAAGTATCACTATGAATACCATCATTGACGGGGGTCCTAAAAATGTAAGACAATTTCACAATAGTATCATTCTAGTCCTTTACCACCTGAGAAGGTGGTCTGACTCACCAGGAAAATAAGGTGGTCTTTTCCTTTAGAACCCTTGATGAAAAATCAATATAGGTTCATCATTCACTGGTACCACAAAGATCAACCATTTCACTAAAAATAATAAGGGATTCAAGAATAACCATCTGATCAATTAGGGTCCACACAAGACTAAAATAATTTACTACTGGCTCGAACCAATCCTTCGATGCTTATGATTCTAGATGACTATGAAAACTCAGTGGTTTACATCACGAGAACTCATGAAAATTGATAATCCTACAGACATAATTA
The DNA here is from genome assembly GCA_963277665.1 of Viscum album. Taxonomy (NCBI): domain Eukaryota; kingdom Viridiplantae; phylum Streptophyta; class Magnoliopsida; order Santalales; family Viscaceae; genus Viscum; species Viscum album. The sequence continues at coordinate 2,101,670,515 of OY728145.1, read as the reverse complement.
TCTGATATTAAGGGATTCATATGTTTTTCAACTTAAAATTTTTCTTCCACTGAATCCACTAGGGGTGGGCCCATCCACCGCTAAATAGGTGGTACCACTACCCGGTGCACACTTGGAGAATTCACCTCATGAAAATTTTCCCAGATCTGAGGCCTCATTTCTCAATTGGTCATCATCATGAAACTAAATTGAATCCCAGATAGTTATCATCACAGATACATATTGAATATTTTAAAGATATACCATGGTGAAGGAGAATATTTGATAATCTATGTCAAGAATGACAGTCAAAGGACCCGATCTTATTTAATGCATTAACCATTTTTTCCCTATAAATGATGTATTAGTATTTAGATTAAACAGGTAGTTATTCATGTCACGGTTTATAGATATTACATTCACCACTCCAATATTCGGTTACCATTACTAAAATCTATATTCAAGACACTCTGATATCATTTCTCTAAGTTCTCATCCAGTCCTCAACATGGGTTCATCTCTACATCAACCAATGGGAGAAAAACATTTGATACTACTCTATCATTACCTGACCCAATGGTTCCATCCTGGCTGATGGAAGGCCTAGTGTCAGAGCCCCAAGACAAACTCTAATAGGCTATGGGATGATGGAAAGCACTAATAAGTCATAATATTATGTGGGAGGCCTTAACATAAAGTACATATATACATGCACACAACCATCTCCCTGAAAAAGTATAGAGTAATAATAAAAGGTAGTAACATTTAGAGTACAACCATGAATGTGATAAAATCTAGGGAATGCATCATATTATAAACAATTAATCCTAAGTGTAAAGGGAGAAAAAAATACACCCAATTAGAAATGAAGTCTAATCCAAGCAATAAATGGAATAATGGAATGTTGAGAGATCATAGCTCCAAATCTGCATATTCAACCATCGTACATGGCCAATGCATATAGGTATAACTATTATCACTATACATATTTGAGGATATATTTTCCAGCATCATAATACAATATAAATATGGTAAAATAGAACTCATGGGTGATTATATACATACCAAATAGGACACCTTGAAAACCAAAAATGTGGCAATAGAAAGATATAACATTAATTAACTCAACCAAAGCAAGTAATGTCAATTAGAAAACTAGACTATAACCATAAACACCTAGATATTCTCAACAATTACACAAATAAGAGATAAATGTAATCTCTATATCCATAGACCGGATAAGAATGGTGAGTCTTCCTACTACCCCAAAAGTCCAACTCTTATGCACAAAATCACACACAACCTCACAAGAATCTATGTAGTGGGGGGCCATGATCGTCACTACCTTCAATAGTTGAAGGTGTTATTTCTTATGTTCTGGTCATATATAAAAAGTTAAGATATAGAATGAATGGAATGGCCCTATCCATTATTCATCCGAGCTATGAGATAATTATCTCTGGTACATGTATCTCTTGTAAAATCACATTAATATTTTTTGAGGGGCCCACAACTCACCATTGTTCTCTATATCTAAGGAATCCACAACCCCAGTAGAGGAACCACTTCCTACCATTGCTCAAGGAATGGGCAGTATTTCTATATAGATATAGTACTCATACCAAGTAGTAGTAAGATGGAGTAGAATCTCTACCTATGTAAATATTATAGGGCACTCAATCCTTACATTTATAGGGGAGTACCAATCCCAACATATCACGTGTCAATACAAGGAACTCGTGTAGAGGACATGCACCTCACCACTATTTTTCACAGCCTGAGTGGGAACAATCATTAATAAAATACCCACACCCTATTATGATTGGGGTGTTACTCAGTAAATATAAAACCCAAAACCTGGTGAAATAGGTTCTAACACTCATAAGATAGAGGACTCATGCCCTAGTATGATGGGGGGTTCCACTCGACAGGTTGATTACTTATAAACTATTAATATAGGGGTTCCACTAATTAGGTAATGGGAATGTACCTTGGTATGATAGTGGGGGTATACTGAAACTGGGTAGAGAGTACAGGGGACCTAAACACTGGTACGATAGGGAGGTTTCCAACCCCAATATTTCTTTGATCATTCCACCTAATCACTTTCATCATTAAGAATTTACTAGCTAAGAATCATTCCCTGAGGACCTATAATCATATCTCAAAATCCACTACAAAAGATACCATAGTACTCTATATGGAAAATTTTTCATGATAGGCTACTCATAGGCCAAATATAATTCAAAAAAAGAGATACACAAGGTGGAAAATCTCCAAAAAAAGTACATGGTGTGAACATGGGGGGCACATGACATGTGACCTCACCTAAACACCTGGTTTTGTCCATGACTTCGCATGTATTATCTAGCCATGTAGACCTAAATGGTGTTTAAGGGTACTACACAACATGTCTCTACTACTCGAGGACTTCATGTGTTCTCCTAGTCATGTATTACATTATCCATTTCCCAAGAACATTTATCTATACTCATGTTCCTCAAACCATATATGTGTACCTAGCCACACCCATGTGTCTATTCTTTCCCATGCTTGGGTACTCCTGGTGTGCATGTTGAGCAACCATCATAGGGTGATATAATTTGTTGTGGGCCCACATGGGGTGTGATCTTAATGATTTCTTGAAAACCCTATTCTTCTATCCATGGGACTATACAATGTGTGTTCTTGGACTACATAGAGTATAGTCTTGTTTTTCACCGAAACCCAAGAAACTCTGCGTGCTTCATTGAACTGCTTTCTTGTTCTCTTAAATCATAATTCATATAAGGGGTCTTGGATTTAGGGTTCCCCATGTCCAATGTATTGTTAGTGTCCATATTGATTCCACCTAAACCCTGCATGGATCCATATGTCACTCTGCGCCACTATCATCAACATTACTGGTTGAAAATCCATGGAGTAACCACCCTCATCCCATAAATCATCATTATGCATCCAAAAAATCACTATCTTGATCATCATTATCACAAGAACCATGTTTCTAGGGTTTTCTCTCACACAAAACCAGCATTGAAATGTAAAACAACTATGCCTTGGGACAACATTGAATAACACAAAGAATAGAGGGGTAGATGCACAATAAGAGGGTAAAACCATTATTATCTAGGTGCTATTGACCAATGTTCTCATAAAAGGGGTATCTAATTGTGATATTATGGAATAAAAATATAAATTTATTTAATATAATCAAATTTGTATTGGGTTTTTGTGATAGATGAAGATTCAAAAATCAAATAATAAAGAAGATAAGAATTTATACTCATTATTTTAATAAAAGGGGGGTTAAAATGGCATGACCTATGTCAATTTTAATTCATTCATTGATGACAAACTCATTCTCTTATGATTAAGATTAATTTATTTTTCAATGCCTCTTGATCTACCTCGATGAATTTATTGTGTGTTCTCTGATCTCAATCTTCCAACAAAGAACAATTCCCCTACTCTCAAATTCTCCGAGGTTTATGCAGATAACCCTATATATTTTCCATAATAGTGAATTTATACAGAAGGAATTTGTATATTTAATATTATATATATATATATATATTAATTAAACGCACCTGTAAATAGTCACCCCCTCGGAACGTCTATCATCGACCAACCTTGGATCACACCAATGGTAAAGAGCATGTTATAGAATCAACCATGGTCTCAAATTTATCATCCATGGATCTATTCTATATTTATTCCCTCTTTTAAAAAAATCTTCCATGTGATGTAATATTTTTTAAAACAAATCAATATCAATTCTAAGGTTCTCTGGGCCCTACAATATCATTCCAACTCAGCATATAGATCTAAATATATTCTTAGAATTATTCCAAATACATGCATTGAAAAAATAGAGTCTCTACTTGAACATCCATCAGGTGAAATTATATTTTATCCTCTTTGAATCATGTTTCGTCTAATCTCATCTAGTTATTCATGGGGTTAAATGTGTTCTTATCATTTTACCATTCTCTAGATCCTAATTCATCCAAAAATATTTTAGTCGGTGGGTCAACCTTACCTCTTATTTTTTATTTAGAATATTTTCCCTCATATATATGTTCTTTATTTATTTTATTGTTATCCTTATCTCAAATTATATTATTTATTAAGTTATATTTTTAATGAAATTTCATTATTTAACAAAATGAAACTTCTTTTAATATTTTCAATAAAATCATTCCTAATAACTTTTACCCTCTTTAAAAATTGTGAAAGGATTTTTTTAATATCTATACTAAGTATTTTTCCAACCATTATTATAAATTTTAATTAACAAATTTACTAATTGTTTTCAATATTTTATAAATAATATTATATTCCATTTATTTAACATAATAGTTTCTTTTAAAATAAAATGTTTCAAAATTTTAAGAGTGTTTACTATTCTATCTAAATGTAAAATTTAATTCTCTTATAAAACTGTTTTCATCAATATCAACATCCTTTAATGTTTCTTATGGTTAAATAGGAATATTCTCTAATGATATTATCCACCCTTTTTATCTACATGGATTATGGTAATGTCTTATAGAAGCTTTCTTGGACCCTATTTCATTCTCAATAGTTAATTAAAATATTATATAATTAAGAATGTTTTCATGTTAATGTGGTAAAAATATGAATACATTTTAATTAAGTGATTGTAGGCCTCTTAATTATACATCCCTCCAATACATTGGGTAAATAATTGTCAGAGGAGGTTACTTAGGATGGAGAGAAAAATCTAACCATTAAGGTAAACTCTCCACTAAGTGGCAGGTGGGCCCAAAATTATACAACCTTTAATTTATTAGGTAAATCCTTATATCTCATGAGATGTAATTTTAGAGATTGGGGAGAAAACACAATCCATTAAGGGACTCTATTCACAATTTAATTATGGTATTTATTGTGATAATTGATCAATAAAATGATTTTATATACTTATTCATGTGACAAATAATAGTGTTATGTTTTCATTTCTCGTGATTTTTGAATAATATTTACAAAAATTTATTACTCATGTCTTATATTATTCCCAAATAATTACATAATTACCAATTATTTATGATCTATTATATATTGGATAAGATTATCTTATGTCATTCACCATGATCATGTTCTCATTTAAAATTTTTTATACTAAGATCATTTATGATATTGAATTGTTTTCTCTCATGTTTATAGTTAATAACTATCTGATCTCACCCTTTATTAAGTTTGTATTTACCCATGTTATCTATATTATTATTATACATGATATATCTAAGAGAATATCATGTTTAAATTATTTTTGTGAGACATATTTAATAATTTTCAAATAATTATTTGATTATATATCAAGAATCCAATGAAAATAAACTTATAAGTATCTAATTGTGGTTAGTTGGGATATATAAAGAATATTCGGATAAAATAATGTAATATTCAGATATGTTGTGACATAGTCACCATATAATATATATAAAATTGACACTAAGTATAAAAACGAAATCCTCTAATAATCAACAATGATATCTTGAGGTATTTGTTATGTGAAATTTTTTCATTTTAATAGCTTTTTATAAGAGTGTAATGAGGTTTAGAAAGAAAGGAAATTTATTCCCTAGTTATATCAACCCTTTTTATATTCTCAATGCGTGAGAATTGTATCTTATCGATAAGGAATTTCATCAAACCTCTGAGAAGTTCCTAATTTTTTTTATGGATCAATTCCATTGGATTATATAGTAGACCAATCACAAGGCCAATGCTAGATGTTATAAAATTAGAGAACGATATCCCTTTAGAGGATTGCTATAACCCATTAATTGTGCTTTGGATTTAATGATGGTAACTCGAATTTTTAGTTTCTTTACATGAGGATACAATTATCTATAATGATTCTTAGTGGATTTTGAAGATGTATGTTCATGGCTTCCCATACATGGATACCATACATGTTGGTGGAGTATGATTTAAATTATCCCAATTAGAATCTTGAGAAATAATATGGTGAAATATTCCTATCATGGAAAGGATTAAAATATTTATATAAATACATATTATATTATGGATAAAATATCTTTCTATCATTTATGAGATAAATTTTATCTATTCTTGTTCATTGATGAGATGGTAGAAGTAACCACCATGGTGCACACTAGCGTGTTTTCTATATAATAATGATAATATGGTATATATAAGATTATGAATTATGTTACATTGAAAGGGATATTGATTGTTTTTTGAATGAAAATTACATCATACTACATTAGGGTGCATAAAACCATGAAGGGATGCTTCATGAGATTAATCTTTTGGTAAATAATAGTAAATATGGTTTCTAGAGGATATAAAATATTAAGCAGGATTGATAGAATATTTAATCAGGATCAAGATTTTATGCTATTCTGAAAGGGTATCTATATATGAATAAAGGGATCTAGAACTAGAAGATTATTCCCAACAAAATTGTGACCACTAAACTAGTTCTTCTCATAAAAAATAACTCACGAATAAAAAATAATTATTTTTTAATTTGAATTATGTTATTTATATAGAATTATTTACAATCATGTTAAAATAGAATTTATTTAATTGTGAAAAGATGGCTCCATAAACAGTGAACACCCCATGAGATACTAGTGTGGCTATGGGTTATCTTAATTGAAAAAATCACATTGTAACATGTTTTCGGACCACAATAATGTGTATTTCAAGAAGTATCATACATTAATCCTTGTGGATATCATGTTGGGGTGCTGATTTTGGTAGAATTTTGTAAGCTCATAAAAGAATCATAAATATGAGGAAACACTACAATTGGAGAATCATGCCATAATAAGTCTATGATTTGTGGAGTATTGTCAAGATCACAATAATATCATTTGGAAATTTAAAATAATAGTATATCCAATGTTTTTTGATTTGATGTTTGACTCAAGATCATGGTAGAATAAAAAAAATTCACATAATAAACTATTTATGTTGAAATTTATTTCACTTCAATAATGGTGGTCATGTTGTAATCAGTTAATTTTTATACTACATTGAAAACTTTAATTACTTACAATTTTTAAAAATATCAGGGTATTTTCTCAGAAAATTTTACTTTTCTCAATTGGTTGTTTTTTATGATTAATTAATGAGTTACTTCATGATGGATTTACCTAGAGAATATCAAGGGGAAATATAAGAGAACATCTTGAAGGTTTTCATAAAAAACACAAGAATTCATTGATGGAAGTCAAAGGTAATATTTTGGAAAGATTATATGTAAATAACAGATAAAATCTTATTGAATTTGGAAATGAATAATATTTGGTTGTTATTAATCATTTATTATGATTGATTTTTCACCATTATATTTTTAGATAAATTTGTAAAGAGAAAATACATATTCTAATTATATGGATCTATCTTAAACCTAATTGATTTGCTAAAATTTTAGGAATTCATGGATATTAATTAAAATGAAAAATATTAGATATTTTTTCGAATGGAACTAATGGTTTATAAAGGTGAGATAATGTTTCTATATTTAAGTTTCACATGTAATATTTGAGATCTAGTCTTGGTGAAGTATTTGAATTGATATTTATAGAGTTATTATTGGAAGGAAAGATGAATATTTGAGTGAGATACTTTTCCATATAATAGAGGCTATTTTATTAGAATTTCTACATAAATTTGGAGATAAATAATGGAATAGTTACATTTAAATATTATATACCTTTATTGTATAACATTAACAAAACCTTATTCTATATATTTGAAATCTCTGAGAGAAATAAATAGATAGAGAAATCATCTCACATAGCTTTTTAAATTTTTATGATCTTAAGAGAGAAGAAAATCCATTAAACGTCATTGAAATATATAGATTCATAGTATAAAGAGGATAAAGAGAACCATGGTGGTGTTTCGTTGATCACATATTGCCTATTACTGGAAGAAGACTTGGTGAAGGTGACGTTCCAATACAACACCTTGGTAATTGAAATATGAAAGATAGAGCTTGATATCAAGAAAAATTAATAAGGAAATGATCAAATGAATAATATTCAATGAGGGTGTTTATGTTGTTTTGATCATATGTGGAAGAAAAATGTATGTCTCACATGTTATGGATTATATCTCATTTATCCTTTGAGTATTAGAGGCATAGTGATGTGATGATGAACATGAAACCAAATATGGATCAGTGATGCAACGAGGCATGGTTTTGCATATAGATTATGGATATACCCACACATCTATAAAATAACCAAAGATTTCAAAAAGTACTGTGTATAGGAGAAGAATATGGATTCACCATTGTATTTATATTTTATATTTTCAAAATAATTTAAAGGTGGTGTTCCTTAACATGCTGCAACAATAGCTTAAAATTTGTATCCACAAAACTTGTGTGGTAGTAAATTTTAATGTCAGCATATTCTTTGTCTGTGCACCTCAGAGATAGCCCATTATGGTGAACCAAGTAAAATAACTATGTATATAACATGATTTACTTTCATGAATTTTTATTCATGAATCTATGATAATTCTATAAATAGTTTGAGAGTTTGAATGTGTTCCTTTAAATTATGTAACCAAATATAAAAAGGGTTGAACATGATCAAGGAAATGTTTTAATCAAGCGGAACCCTAATCCACCCCTCGATCATGGTTCTCATATTCAACATTATATAAACAAGGATAAACCTGTTGGAAACATTTATTATATATATTAATGTTCTAATTAATAAAACTATCTATATGATCAATGTTTTATGGGTAAATCATAAGTATAAAGAGGTGAAATTGGAACCTAACGATGTAATAAAAAAAATATACCCTATTATTTCTCATGACGGGATCAAATTAAAATATCAATTCTAAATTTATAAATTTTAAAATAATGTAACTACTTTATGTTTTCTTTATTATTAAATAAAACTAATTTATTTATATAGAACCATTATTTGAATCGAAATGAAAAAAACATAAAACATCAAGGTCTATTTTATTCTATGAATATTATATCTCAAATTTATTTATTAAACTTATCAAAATGAAATAATAATTGAAAAAAATATAACTAAATATTAGGACTAAAAGCTAAAAATCATATATTTTGTAATCCCCAACAAATATCAAACATGGTGGTTTCATTTTACAATGAAAGAAAATGATAGAAAATATGATAGAAATTTTGAGTAATAAATAATGTAAAGGGACTAAATAGTTTTATATAATTATTATAAGAAATAGGTAAGAATGAAAAATGGTTATGTAGTCATTATATAGTCATTAGTTAAACATATAGTCATTGGGTATATAAAATTAAGGGTTATATTATAGTTTCTATTAAGGAAAATTAATTTTTATATAAATTTTACTTATTAATATATTAAAACTATAATTTTTTTTAAATGTATAAATTAATAGTTAGCATATATATATAAATGTAAAAGTGAATAAATTCTTTTGCTGGTAAACAAATGTTGTTTTAAGGAAATAATTATTAAGGTATTATATAATATTATTTGAAATTTTTTTTTAATATTATTCATTATAAATGACTTTTATATTTCTAATCAAGATTTAAAAACATGGCAATATGATAAATATCATATTTTTATAAACAAAATTACTCAACTAAATACTGAAATATTTTAACAAATATCATAAATTAAGTTTAAATTGAAAAAAAATTATGAAAATCATTAAAAAAATTCATAACATATATTATGTTTATTGATTTATATAAAATAATAATTTTTACAATTTATTTAAATTATTATAAAAAATTACACTCCATAGTCATTAAGTCATGGGTATTTTCAAAAACATGTATACTAATAATATCTATCATGTTTCCTAAATTATCACTACAATTTTTACACAATTGTATCCCCTAAACACCTTATATTTATTTTTAAGTCCCATGTTACTGTAATTTTCAAATTCTATAAGTAATATGACCAAAACTTGAAGATTAGATTTCATTTCTTTGTAGATAAACACCCCTTCTAAATCAATTCCAAGGTTTTATTCAATAATTTTCTAAACTATTATTAAAAAATATTATAATGTAAAATTAATTTCATTGGTATTCTAAAAAAATATATTATAATTAAATGATTTATTATTTAAATTCATTCATTCCTATTAGTTACCCCATTTTTTCATTTTAACAATATTTATGAATAATACTACACTATAATCATCAAAACCATCTTGGTGGATTAAAGAGGATTATATATTGGATGTTTATGTAATTAATTATGAATTTTTTTTTATTTAAATGTATTTATAATTTTAGTGAATAATACCACAGTTTTCATACATATATATTACATTTTAATAGATAAATATTCAATAACTTTTATAAATATGTGCTTGAGGACCGTAAAATTTTAGGGTATTTGGAGACCTGAAAACAATATTCATATTTCATGAATGATACTAAACATATAAAAACTGATTTTTCCACATAGAATCATTCTTAAGTATACCCTTCATAAAACCATTCTTCATAATATGTAGAAATGAAATATAAGAAAGGGTGATTTCATATGCTCATTATAGGTACACATGGGAGATACCAATGATCAAATAAGAAAAAAGGAAAATTTGGGTATAAGAACCTGAGATTAAAATTTGAAAACCATAGCTGTCCTATAATTGGTTATAATATTGAGTCATTGAAAATTTCTTGGAAAATCATAAGAGTTGAATCATAAAGGGATCAAAGAATATAAGCCATAAGAGTATAAAATTGGTATATGACATAAGTTTTTGGAATAGAAATAAAGAATAGAAAATATTTTTCTTATTAAAATATCAATACCAATAATATAATAGTGGACCTGGTTTACTCCCCATTCCATCATATCCTTATTTAAGGTTCACACCCTAGACTATCATAGTATATAGAGTCATAAACTGAACTGGGTTCACTACCCATTACAGTCCTTATTATCTCATGACATATCCATATCAACCCAATGAATTTGAGGATTTTTATAATTATGATCTCAACCCTAAAATAATCATAATCTATTAATATTTGTACCAAAATATAATAAATAATTCATCATATATCCTAAACCATGGAAATAGAAAGGGTTTCATAATTATTTAAAAATTTCACCATAACATATCCCCTAGAAATTAAATGGATTTCATAAACATGTCATCATCATAATCATACAATACCCAGATAAATAATAAGTTTTGTATCATTGTATCATATCCCAAATAAATAATATATTACATCATATGATGTTATCTTAAATGAAAAATTCTTTTAAAAGACCACTTGGAATATTTCATGGGGAAAATACCATTTTCATTTCGAAATTAATTATTTAAAATATAAAAATTTCAAATATATTAGGGAAAACATTATATTTTAAAAAAACTATTCAAACCAATAAATTAATCATTAAATCATTTATTTTCCATGAATGATTTAAATTTTATTCATTCCATGTAAATTAAAACGCACTTAAAAATTTCTATACAAATTCGAAAGTAACTCAAACTCAAAAATCACAAGAAGATTCCATTTGACCCAATTTATAAAAAATCAATCATGGGTAAAAATTAATTTAAAAATCATATAATAATATTAAAAATATTTTGAAAACATTTTTAGAAATTAGGGATATGTAAGAAAACTATTTTCATATGAAGAGAGAAATAAATTCAGGATTCATTAAATATATTCTTTCAGTATAATCAGTTCTTGAGGACTCTAAAATAAATTTAAAAAGGAGTAATCACTATAAGTATCAATATTAGAAGACTATTCCTTTTATTCTTGAGATATAGTTTGTAAAATTTCATTAAAAAATTTAATCATAATCAATCTCGAAAAATAATGAGATTGTAACATAAATATCTTTTGACTTTCATAACTTTTGATTCATAAACCTCACGAAAGAAATAATATTAATTGAAACATTAAATTTCATGAATATAAATGGATTCATGATATATTATTTAAAATAAAAATTATATATACCACATGGAAGAAAATATTAATGAATATGGAATATTTCTCATGGAATAAAAAGTGATATGAGAACCCTTAACTCAAATTTGATTTACATAGAATGTTCTCTAATGTCATGTATAATAAATTAAAATTAAATATTATTCAATACCGTTATAATTTAAAATTTTATAATAGCATATATGATCCACTTATACCATTTTTACACCCATTTATTAGTAATTACTTATTGAAATAATCATTTTTAGGTGTTAACTATTTAGTTTTTCATTGAAGTTTCGATTCGAGGATTTTGGTCCTTATTATTTGATAAAGGTTCCAAAATATTAATAATATTAATAATAGTATAAATATAATATATATTCATAATATAAATATTAAAAATCATTCATAAATGGTATAGAGTGAAAAATTATTTACACATGAAGACAATAAGTCGTACGAATGCATGAACGATGTTTCACTTTCTGATAAATGGATTGAAATAAAGGTAAATAAAAATTCAATTTATAAATAAAAAATTGGTCATTTATATTATATATATTAATTAGATATATCCTTATTACTATCCATGTAAATTGTAAATGAAAATCGAATCACATCACTTTGTGGAGGTGGTAGTCCAAACGTACACAAGAGCGACATTATCATTTTCGAATGGATAGGAAAGTTATAAGGTAGATATGATATTATAATTTGGGAAGTGTAATTATTTCATAAATATTACATATAATATTTTAAATCATAATTAAAATAATCCATGAAATATGGTGATAGAAAATGAATTTCATCACTACATGAAGGAGGAAGACCACATGTACGCATGAGAAATGCATTCCCTTCGCACTTGACGGAAAAAGGGTGGAAATATATGGTTTCATAATAATAATAAAATTTCAGTATATTTTGGATATTGAATTAATTATTTAATATTAATTATATATATTTATAGAGGTAGAAGTAGAAATAATTTCAAAGGGATAGGGTAAGATGATTACCTCTCATTTGATTGACCACCTTTATATCCTTTATTAAGGACCATTTTAATGGTATTTTAAGAATAAAATTATATCTAATACATGGATAAGGAATTTGAAAAGATAATTTGGCCATTTTGGTATATTTATAAGTCCCAATGTAGTGTAATAAAGGGAAAGTATGGGTGTCCTTTTTTAAGTGGGGGAGAGGTCACACAAGGAATTTTTTAAAAAAATAAAAGATAAATAATGTCATACTCAAGAAAAATGGTTACAAACTTCCACATAATAAAATTTAGTATAATTTGAGGTATAAAAATGGCCCTAAAATAGTATTTATACATGTTTAATATTAAAAATTACCCTTATCTCTTGGTTTGACGCCCTAATAAACATGTTTTAATCATAACAATATTGATTTTTTTTACTATTTTTACTATTAATTTTCACATAATAATGAAATTGGTATCATTAAAAAGTTTATATTTTTACTAAAAATATGTAATAAATTTTATCAAATTAAATTCATAGAGGTTTACTAATTTAATTTCAAATTGAACCCAAAAAATGGAATAAAAATAATTTTTTAGAAGAAAAAAATGATTTCGCAATTATAAAAAGTTTTTATAAAAAAATAAAACATAAAATTATTTATAATGACATTTATTTCACTATTAATAACTTAAACTAACTATTTTTTCTTCTAAATTACATTATAACTATCTAAATTCTTTAAATTAAAAGATAGTTTTCAAGAAAAAAAAAATTTCCACTATTCATTTAAAAACAAATATTTTCAAAAAAAATTCAAAAAATTAGATCTAAGTTAATTTTGGAATATTTTGTTTGCAAATTAAAATCATTTTATAAAATAATTTTCTTAAAATTATAAAAAATTAATTACATTATTTTCTAAAAAAATAAATATTGTTTTGAGGAAAAATGTATTTTTGAAGCATATAAAAGTGTTGCTAAAACTTTAGTATATAAAAGTAAATATATTTTAAATATCTGAAACATTTATAAATGTATTTAAGTTTTTTCCCCTATTTATTAAACAAATTTAATGTCTAGGTTATGAAAATATACTATATTATTGTACATTTACACATGGGTTTGTGTGTATCACCAGCTATCGAAGAGATTAAATTTATTAGAATATAAATATATCATAAAATATCAGGGCGTTACATCCTACCTACCCTAACATTAATTTATACCATTAAATTATATCACTATGATACAAATAAATGAGTATATCTTCTTTTCATCAGATATTTAGGTTCCCAAGTGGCTTTTTTTATTTTTTGATTCCTCTGGGTAACTTTTACAATACGAGTAGTCTTATTTTATAGAACTTTATCACTATGATGAAATATTTATACTATATGTTTTCATTTGAAATATCATTATCAAATAGAAAAACCTCTATGTTTAGTACATTTGATGGATTAGATCTATACCTTCTCATGAGAGACATATGGAACACATTGTGTACTTGAAAGAGGTTTGATGGAAGTGTCGTGTGATACACTACCATACATACTTGATAAATACTCTCAATGATTCCAACATTCATAGGGATCATCTTTCCATTGTTTTTTCATTTCATAACCTTCATCAATGGAAACATTCACAGGAATACCTTCTCACCAAATTTGAATTTCATTTTTCACTAATGATTGTCAATATAACATTTATGTAACCTCTGAGCAGCCCTGATGTGCTGGTGAATAAATCTTACTTTCCCTTCAATTTACTCAGGTGGCCCAGGTCATAATTCATTATTTCTCAAACTTAAACCCAACACATTGGATTTCTACACTTCCATCTATGTAGGGCATTATAAGAAACTATCTAAATTTTAGTTTGAAGTATAATGTTGTAATAAAACAAGACTAGAAGGAGATGTTGATCCCAAACAACCTTAAAATCCAAAGAATAAGATATCAATATTTCCTCTATGGTTTGAATGATTCTATGGGACTAACCACCTATTTAAAGATGATAATATGTATTAAAAAACATCAAATCAAAATCTTACTGATGACTTCACCAAAATATTGGTGTAAACATCTTATCCCTATCAGATATAATATAATATGTTAATCTATGAAACCTTAAAACATATTTAATTTATATTTTATAATGATTATTAGGAGAGAAATATTCTCTAATAGTAATTATGTTTTCTAACTTCATAAGGTGATCATCTATAAACCCAACAGAAATATAGAATTTATAGGTTTTTGGGAGTCCAATGACACAATCCATGGTGATGTTTTTCAATTTCCATTCAAATAATTAAAATGGTTGTAAAATCCCCTTATAAGTTTGTATCTTATCCTTTACTTGCTGATATACCA
The DNA here is from genome assembly GCA_963277665.1 of Viscum album. Classification (NCBI taxonomy): domain Eukaryota; kingdom Viridiplantae; phylum Streptophyta; class Magnoliopsida; order Santalales; family Viscaceae; genus Viscum; species Viscum album. The sequence continues at coordinate 2,101,655,204 of OY728145.1, read as the reverse complement.
ATAACCAAGATACATACTCTATAATATCTATCTTCATAATGTACCATCATAAATACTCTTTCATACCACTATACATCTTCATACTTCCTGAATGAATATATAATCATGAACAATGTGCTTCCTTCAATAGTTAATTTTTCAGATATGGTACAGACAGGAAACGTAAAAGGGTCTTGAACGAAATCATTTCATCATCATCATGGTTGATCTCAGGATAATTTTTCAACTTCTTTTATATCTTTATATCTTTCTTTATAAGATCTTTAATATTAAAATGGATACATGGTTGAACACACATTTGATAAATATAATATTTCACCCCTTCCTATAATATTTCAAAATCCATATTTTTCAAATACATATATATTGGATCTTTTGTGATCTTCATTATAGATAATATTGTGCGATCAATTCAACTCTGAGAATCTTAAACCTTATTCACTTTCCCAAGGTGGTAATGAATTTAGGAAACATAATCATTAATTAAATATAACCTTATTCTCAAGTTCATATAAAAATATTTTGTGGGAATATATACATAAACATTTAGGATCACTATATATGTCACACATTTCTCAATAAAGATAGTGCCTCTATATCTTTAATGAAAAAATTGACATAGCTAATTCCAAATCATGGGTTGGGTAAATTTTCTCATTAACCTTCAAGAGTCATGGGGAACAATATATTAAAATATCATTATTTATGATGACACATACCATTACACTATTTTATTCATCACCATAAATCACAAACCCTTCTCCACTACAGGGCAGTGTAGACAGAGGTGCACTAACTAACCTGCTCTTTTGTTCCATGAAATGTTATTCACATTCTTCAGTATAGAAGAAAATTTCCCCCATTATATTTCACTTATTGATTGGTTTTTAAATACATCATAACTTATCCACAAATCAATTATAATATCCATCTAAACAAATATAACTAAGAATCATAGTCATAGTGGTTTCTTTGTTCTAGTAGTCAATAACTTCTATCATTTATGGGCCTGCCGATATACCCTTTCTTGATATTATATTAACAAAAAATAAAACAATATAGCCCAATTTCACACTTGGTAAATTTTTCAAATAACAACTCCATCATTATGGTCTTCATTAAATCCTTAACAAATCAGCATACTATTCCTTAATCATAGAAAATAAAGGAATTTCTTCTATAAATACTACAAAAAATAGATTAGGGTAATATCTAAAGAAAATATTATTTAAATAAATAAAGTGGGTTAATTAGTAATATAAAATAGCTTCAATATAAATTTATAGTGTCGATACCTCATAAAGAATGATGTCCTGGATATTTCTTCCCTTAGGAACCTCAACTGATAATATCCAAATCAATGACCAATCTTTGAAAAATATTGAGCACCTTATAGTTTATCAAAAAAAAATCAACATTGATAAAAGGATAAATATTCTTTATTATTATCTTATTATGTTTTTTTATATTCAATATAAAATATTATTGATCTACATTTCTTTTTAACGATAAGAATAGGTGAACCGCATAGTGAATCTCTTAAAAAAATGAGTCACTTATATAAATTTTAAAAGAGTTTCTTCCTTGATTCTCCAAACTCAATTGGGTAATCTCTAAATAAAGTCTTTTAAATATGTTTAACACTAGGTAAGAGTTATATTGTATATTAAATTTCATAATTTTTTGGAATAATATAATACTCCTTTTAAAAAACAACAAAAAATTCCAAAATAGTAGGAATATTTTATGTGTTAAGTTTCCCCTCAACCATCTGAGAAAAACACCTATTTTTAACATTAATAATGACCCATATAAAAGATGTAATTTCCATTTTGTTTAAATAATTATTATCACACCAATATACAATAAACAGTTGGTTTGGAATGTTAAATGTAACTTCTTTTTTTCAAAAACATATACGGGATTTATGTATATAAACCCATTCCATGACTAAAATAACATCAAATTTAAATAGAGGGAGAATAATATGATTTTCAGGAATCACATTCCAAAAAACATAAATTGGAATATAACTATAGACTTGAGATGAGGAAATCATACCATTAGGGGTTTTCAATGATAATTCATCTTATTGACACCAAGGTTATGAATTGAAATTCCTTAATACATCTCCAGATATGCGTGAATTTTGATAAATTTGATTCGATAGGGAAATTAAATATTTTAACATTATTATAACCACCTCAAATTTATCACACTATCTTTACTCCCTTAGTAAAACCAAAATGTATAGAATGACTATTAGGCATCTTTCATCAGAGTGATTAATCCAAGAGAATAATTCATAAAATATCTAAATCTTGACACCTTATTTTAAATATAGGAAAACATAGGCATACCCAAGGTCATAAATGTTTATATTCTATTATAATTCTTCATAATGGTTTGTAAATAAAATTTTAATTAACCTAATAATATCCCTCATAAATGTCAAATGAGGTGATAAATAAGTCCACACTCACTATGCACCAGAATGATTTTTGAGATATACTCGACCAACCCAATTTGGGTTTATTAATACTATATGGATATTTGATAAAACAACATCAACATATAATTTCTATATAGGGATTTATTTCTGGGATATCCATATAATCTTGTCCTTAACAAAACATTCAAATGTTATCCTATATGTAGAATTATCTCAAAAGTATTCAAAAATGTTATCTAATATTGATCTCCAAATATTGACTAAACCATCCTATGATACCAAAAATAGTAACCCATAATTATTATATATATATATATATATATCATCTTTATATATGAATATTCAATATATTTTATAAATATATACCTGAGGACCATAATGGTTCAATATATTTAGAGACTAAATACACAAGCATCTTATTTCATTAAATAACATCACCATCTCCCTAAATGTTCTACCTACATAGTACTATTATTATTAATACCCTAATTAAAACCTTTATTCCTAACTTATTTAAAGAAAACATAAATAATGGTGAGCTCATATTCTCATTAAGTGAAAAAGGAGATATCAAAGATCACTTAAATATAACATTGGAAAAAGAGTGTGAGAACATAACCTCAACATTTAAAAATAATACCCAATAAATAATATATTATAATATTGAGTCATGGAATAACTCTTCTCATTTTATAATACATAAATCCTAAACAAATCAAATAACATGATCCAGGAGAGCATAACATGGGCATAAGAGGTAAGTTTTTTGAATGCACATAAATTATAGAAAATAAAATTCAATTCTAACTACCAAGATACTAATATAATATTAGGTTCACTTACCATTACATTATATCCTAAGTCTTGTTTTACTCCCACAATTATCAATGTAGAGAGAGTCCCTCATTGATCAGGGTTCACTCCCCATTCCAGTAATTATTAACTCATGAGATATCTATCTTTACCAAAATAATTGGATAGGTGTATAATATTTGGACCACCTGTCACATAATCCTAATCCATTAATATGTATTCCAAAATATCATAAATCATTTATCATATATCATGACCTATGGAATGGAAATGGGTTTTATAAACATTTCATCATTTCATCATAACATATATTGTGGAAGATAAATGGGGTTTCTAAAAATATCATCATAATAATTATAAACCATCTTGAGAAACACTAAGAATGGAATAATTTGATCATATCCCCTATAAAGTATAAGTAACATCAAATTAAGTTATTTTTAATGAAACAAGACTTCAAAATATCACTTGGAATACTTATTAAGAAAAATACCATTTTCATTTTGAAAACCCATATTTAATATATAAAAATCCCCTAATATTAACGAAAATAACTTCTTCGAAATTAACATTTTGAACTATAATGGAATCTTCAAATCATTGACTGATCTTGATTGTTGAAATTATATTCATGTCATGTACATTAAAAAAAATTATTCCTTTCACATTTTCAATAAAAAGGTTAAAAGTAATTCATTCATAAAATTACATGAAGATTCCTTTTAAAAAATTAATAAAAGAGTAAATATTTAGTAAAAAGTTCTTAAATTCAATGTAAAAAATTTAAATTAATTTTTAATGTTTTACTAAGACATGGATATTAGAGAAAAAAATTAGACTAAGGAGAGAAATAAAGTCATTATTCCTAAAACATATTCTCTCCAACTCTTTTGTTCTTGTAAAGAGAAAAGATAATGGTATCATTTAATTACTATTAATAAATATAAGATGAGAAAATTCATGTGACTCATGATATATAGTTCATAACATTTAACTAGTGGTAACTTAATCATAAACATTCTTGATAAATAATGAGATTATAAAATAGTTCTTTTTACACTTTAGTAACTTTTGGATCATAATCACCATGAAATAAATAAATTGAAATGAAATAGTAAATACCAAGATTATAAATTAATTCAGGATATATCATAAAAAAGTGGTAGTATATACAACCCCTTGATAACAAATGTTGTGAATTTGGAATATGTCACATGGAAATAAAAGTGAGATGACAAACCCTTACCCGATGTTTGAATTTATTCAAAAGTTTTATAAATTCTTATATAATAATTTTAAATATCTTATAATTCTATACCATAATCATTAACATACTGATAATAGTATATATTATCCAATTTTAGCATTTAAACCACCATTCGTTAATAATTCCATGTTAAAAGTGTGATTTTTGGGATTTGTCATTTTTGTTTCTCATTGATGCTTTGGTTTAACAGTTTCTAAACTTGATCTTTTATATGGGTTTCACCATATTTGGAATATTAATAATGATATAAGTATCATATTTATTCATTACATGATTATTTAGAAACATCCATAAAAGGTATATATGGAAAGGTTATTTACATCATTTGTGGAAACCGTAATCCATATGTACTGATGAATGTTGTTTTCACTTTTCGATGGATTGAAATAAATAAAGATAAATAATAATTCTCATTTATAGAATAATTATAATATAATATTTATCATATATTTATCATATTAATCAAATATATCATATATATCATATATATATATATATTCATTAAATTTTTTTTATTACCACACGTGTAAAGTGGAAATGATAAATGAATCTCTCCCTTTCATGGAGATAGTAGTCCACACGTACGCATGGGTGAAATTATAGTTTGCCAAAATATGAGACGATAAGATATTAGGTATTATATTATATTAAAAAAGCATAATTATTTCATAAATATCTTATATAAACATTAAACCCGTCATAATAACCATTCAAAAAATATTATGGTGAAAATGAATAGTATTGGTATGTAGAGGTGGTAATCTACATATAGGCATGAGCAATACTTTTACTTACCATTTGATGGAAAAGAGGGTTAATAATTTTTGTTACATAATCATAATGACTATTAATTATATTTAGTGTACTTAGTTTATTATTTTATGTTCACTTGCGCATATTTATATGGGGTAGAAGAATAAATAATTTGATGGAGGTCGAGTAAGCTGATTACCTCTTCTTGGGTTGGCCTACATTAGATCGATTCATATGGACCCTTGAAATGGTATCTGAAAAATAAAATCACCTCTAACTAGTGTATAAATAACTTTAGAAGATAATTTGGTAGCTTTGTGTTAAGATATATGGCTCAAAGTTGTGTAAAGAAGTGAAAGGACGAGTTCCCTTTTATATGTGGGTGAGAGAAAACACTTGGAATATCATAAATTATTAAAATAGAGTAATTTTAAAATAAAGAAAAATGATTAAAAATGGATATCAATTAAATGTTTTGATGTCATATGGTTTAAATATGGCCAGAGAATAGTGTTTATAGTCATTTATTTGGATAAAATACCCTTATCTCTTGGTTTAGCCCCAGTTAAACTTTTCGACCTTAACCACAATGATTTTTTTTACCTTTTTACTATTTATTATGACCAAAAATAAAAGTCGAATCATTAAAAAAAATTGATACAATGATTCCATACATGTAACCTGTCTTATCAAAATAAATTCACAAGAGTAGTCGAATTTATATTAAAATTGAAGCTATAAAATACGATGAAAATAAGTTTCCCAAAAATGATGGTTTATTTTATAATTTTTTTATTCCAAACCCCAATATAAACAAAATTATAATGACCAAAATTTGATTATTAATAATATAAATGGTATTATTTTACTCTTAAAACCATTTAAAAATAATGAAATTTTGTTAATTCTTTGAACAATCATACATGTTTCAATAAAAGTCAATATTTTTCATTATTTATTAAATATTAAATATTTTCAAAAAACTATAAAAAAATTCACTATAATTTAATATTGACATTATACATTCAAAAATTATGCAAATTTCCTAAAATTATTTACCTAAAAGTTGAAAATTTTAATTTATTTATTTTATCATAAATAATGTAAACCATATTTTTAGGAAAAATTAAAATTTGAACCATATAAGGGCATTACTAAAAATTGAGTAGTTATTTATCAATATATTTTATTCATATAAAATAAATAAATAATTTTCATAATATATTAATTACTATTAAATATTCTTATTTAATAGTAATTTATGGATGTATACTCAGTTATGGTTCATTTATACTAGGACTTGTATGTGTCATAAGTTATTTAAGATAATAAATTTAACTACAAATAAATATATTGTAAAATAATATGGAGTTACATCTAATTCTAAAATGAAAATTAATTATTAAAATAACTCCTTGTTTTTTATAAATTCCTCATGAGTGAATATATCTAGGATTGATTCATTACAAATATTACTATCATTACCATGGGATGAACATGGAACATAATAACTCATTACACCATTATGAATCTTTTACATTTTATATTATGAATATAGAGAACTCATGAACAATTAATTATTTAAAATAATATAATATCAAGACCATAATGAAATAATTAGATTAATTAAACTTACATAACCAATATTAACTGAAAATAACTTATAAATACATAATATATCATTATAATAAACTAACAAAAGTATATAAGTTTCATAAATATATTATCGAAAAAATAATATAATTATTCAAATATTGAAAGTGTGTTCAGGTAAGTCAGAAAATATGATAATGATAATCCTTTTGAATTCCTTGTATTTGATCTATGTTTCCTCTCAATTTTTTATTTTTTAGGTTATTTTTTTTATAATTTTCAGATTTGTTATTTCAAGTTCCACTTATTTTTATTGAAAACTATATTCCCTTACACGCATATATATCTTTATGTTAACTACAAATTTTATAAGATACTTTCCCTTTTTGTTTCTTTTAAGGTTTTCACCTTCAAATTCTATCACTATGGTTTTTATGTTTATCTTACATTATATGTTTTATTTATAATTTATTCTAAATTTCTATGATTCCATTTTATTTTCTATTTAGGTTAAATTTTTAAATCTTTTTATTTTTTATGTTTAACCTAAAACATTACAAAATATATTAGAAAATATTATTTCCATCCCATACAATTTTTCACTTCCTATATAAGATTTAACATCATTTTATTATTCTCATTTCTATATCTCACCCATTAGGAAACTATTATAAAATTTAAATTCCATTGTTTGGATTTATACTATTTTTATCACCAAATATTCATCTTTTATAGGATATTATGAGGCATGGAACAATTTATTTATTTAACACTTTTTATTTTTGCATTTTAATTATATTTTTTCATATGATTGATGTATAATGAATTTTAGGATTTCATTTTCATTTTACAGACATATTTATGGACATAATACGTTATTATAGTTACTAATAAATCTATATATTAGTTAAATTAATTGGATCATGTTTATTTGTCATGAAATTTTTTGTACGAGCCTTTTCTTAGGCTTATGATGCTATGTGCCTACACATATTCCACATTCTTATGTCATACAACATTTCCATGTTAATATTCATCATTATATTTATATAATTCATTATAATTTCATTATGATACCAAATTATTATTACATTATATTATTTATATTCTTCCATAATACCTATTTTTCAAATTCTCATTATTTTGGGAATCATTAAATGAGTTTTGATACCTCTCTTTTTGATATATGTAATGTTTTTCACTTATTAGACTATCATCTTACTACATATATTTATTTCATATTGTCCTTAGAATTCCATTTTATGTGAAATTTATGATAAATATAAATTTTAAGAATTATTTTATATAATAAATTCATATAGTTTTGTTTAAATATATATAATATATAATCAAATATCTGAAAACCCTAAAACGTTTGGTTATGGGGGTTTTTTCCACATGATTTTTAATATTTATTTAAGATATAATGATTTAAATTATATGTCTAAAATGTATTTCTCAACATAATTTAATTAAATAAGGTACTTATACTTCCACTAAATCTATATTTTAGATTTAAAACATAAGCAGTTATAAAATTAAAACTTGATGAATTTGAGGATTGATTTTATAGATGGTAAAATAAATGTGGTAAAAAATTATTGATTTCTCTTTATACCCATTCGCCTAAAATAAAAAAAATGGTATAAAAATTCACATTCTAATAACATTATTAAATCGATCAAATAATTAGTAAAAGTTTATATTCTACACCACCATACTCTTTTTATGATATATGATTTTAAATTTTTAAAGGGGTTTGTTCTTAATAAATTAATAGATAAACTTTCACCACTATAAGTCACACTAGTTAAATCAATGTTACTCCTAGTATTACGTTGATACTAACTATATTTTAAAAAATAAATATATTTTTACTAAATAGATGGGAAATATCATGGTGCCCTATAGATATAAATATATTTTTAGAGAAGTTTTGTATTCTTTTTTTAAAGACTATTGAAACAGATATGAGTATTAAATTAATAAAGATACAACACATATATTTAAGAAAATATTTTTTTTAAAGAGATTGGTATAAATTAAACTACTAAATGGTGTGTAAATATATTTCATTGAGAAAATTTTAATTGATATAAACACTCAATTTTATATAAAACATTTCATGTAAAATTGATTTACCACATTGAGACAGTAATTTAAAATGTAAAAATCCACAAAAATATTCAAGATCAAAGTAACTAACATTGATGATACTATATAAATTTTATATAAAAGTTATTTTAATAAAAAGATCATTTTTAAAAGGTGTTGACTAATTACACTAATGCTATTCTAAAATATGATATTTATATATACATATATACTATTGATGAATTAAGTAAATTTAAAAAAAGGATGATCATTGAATTTTAATCTCTTTATCATTTTTCATTTACCTTACCTACCATCTCTATGACAACTAAAATATTAGTTACATCATCTATTAGACCTTTTATAATGTTTATTTCTTTTATACATACACAATCTGATATAAAGAAGTAAATTTTAGAAGAATCTAGTTCTATATATATACCTTATATAGATGATTATTTTTTCAAGTTTATTTTTTGTGTTTATTTTTATAATATTTATGTAATTTAAAATTTTCATTATGATTAATATAAAGACAGTTTTTAATTATATTCAAATTATTGTTTTCATTTAATTATTCAATATTTTTTTTGAAATTAAAAAAAATGTAATTAATTTTAAAAATCATGTTTTCTACTCAAAACATCATCATTTTTTATAATATATTATTATAATACTAATTAATATTATTATTACCTAAATATAATTTTAATTTTCAAAACGGTGGATAAATTTTGATAAATTTTATTTTTATTTTTCTATTTCCCAATACATGGATATAATTTTTGTTGATTATCCCTGATTAAAATAACTTGACTTTGGATCATAAATAATTGAGGTTTTGTTCCATTCCCATAAATTTTTTATTTTTATAATTTCAAAAAAAATTATAATGTGTATAATATGTTTATTTGAACATTGATTTTACAGTAAAAAATAACATTTTATGTGTTTATGTTATTAGTTCAATTTTAAAAAAATAGACATGATAGACCATTAAGAACATACAAGGTCATCATGAGAGACATTGAATATAGTTTTTGAGATTTATAGTCTAAATGTAATTCAACCAAGGTGAATATAAAGATAAATTTAATATTTTATTAAAATTGAGTCCACTGTATAGTAAAAAAGAAAGGTAATAATGAAGGTATTCATGAAATAGACCTCACGTAACCCTGAGTGTAATTTCAATACTTCACAATATATTTTGAAGTACTAAGGATAACAAATTGGATATCATGAGCATATATTTTTGTAATCATTCATATTCAATACTTTAAACAATATTATAAAAATACTATGATAAAAATAATGGAATAAACTTGTTTCTATGATGGAATAATCAAATTAACATGATGGAATAATCAAATTAACATGATGGAATAATCAATTTACCAAATACGTAGATTTTTCTTGTTCATAAAAAGAAACTATGTTACTATGGATTTTTTTAAAGGATTAGAAAAATACATCCAATAGACATTGGATCATAGTTAATTGTAATTAACTACTATGATTAAAGGATAATATTTTTTTACCTTCTATGTTAGTAATATATGAATTTAAATTATCATATTCAATTAATATGTTTCCAATAATAATTATATAAATATGGTAATTTATTTTACATGGAGACCACTTGTTAAAAAAATCATTTTCTAAAGTGAAAAATAATTCTATATGATTGTGATCTAAAGAAATATACTAAAGTAAGGTCAATTATTAATATTTGATTCCTGTAAATTGATCAAGTCAATGATACTTTTAACGGACCAACTACAATGATATTCATATCTTTCACTGCAAGATCAATAGATACTTAATTGTTCTCTTTTGACTATAAAAATTATTACTCAAAATATTTATCTTTTCATTATGTTTTTATATTTACAATAAAGAAATATGAATGAGGTAATTATTATTTTACTTAGTCATGATTATATTTTTTAACATGGTATAAGTTGTGGAATCGCTTATCATGTGTTAAACATTCTCATATGAATATAGTGTGCTTTGAAGAAATTTCTACCAAGTGGAGTGGAGTAAGGTTATCATTATACCTAAACCATGTGTTTGTTTCCATTTACTTTTACCATATTTACTTAATACCATCTAGATTATGTGATTTATTTTTATAAAATCTTTTATATTTTCAAATAAGGTTATCTTTTTGTCACTGGTGTTTTATAAATTTAATTTCTTTTAGTAAAATATTTATAAAATGATAAATGATATATATTAATAATTATATTTAACTAAGTATTGATTGATCCTTTATAAATATTTATAAAATCACAAAGCATTATATATTATTGTTTTTATAGATAATTTTGTTTTTACTAAAGGGATTTCAAAATTATTTAAGTTTTTAAATCCATCTATTTTAAATTTGTTGTATTCAATTCACCCCCCCTAATGAACTTTGGATGATAATATAATTAATCTATAATTTTATTTTTAATAAATATTTTTTTTATTTTTTTATTAAATGTTATTTTATAAATAAAATGAAAATTATTGATTGGATAATGGGTGAATAATAAATTCAGATACATTTTTTTTATAAATTTTAAATTTATCCAACATTTATATCTAATATTAGTAATTACTACATGTTTATGATAATTAATTTTATTACACTTTTTATATTTAATGAAATTTTTAAAATGTTATCTGAATATTATGTTTGATAAAATTTCGTTTCTTCACTTTATTCAATTATAAATTATTTTACAATCCAAAAAATAGAATTATATTAATGAAATAACCCACACCTAAAGATTTTAATGTATAAAGTCTATAATATCAGGTTGTATGATACATTGTTGACATTCTTGTTTTCAATACATTCCTTGGTTTTTAGTCTATTGAGTGTTTGGGAACTGATTTTTTGTCAAAATATAAGCTTTTTTTAATCCATAAATGAATGTTTATATTATTAATTTTGGTAATTTTATTACTTAATAGGCTAAAAATGAGGATATTTGTTGATAAAGAACTTTAATGTATAAGTTTAAGCACTATAATATGAATTGGATACTTTCGTAATGATTATGAATATTTAATATTATGGGTGTTTGACATGTCTATTAACCATACCCAACATATAGTGTAAATAAGGTTGTTAGTGAATAATTATCATTATTTACTCTCCCCAATATTGGAGCCTTATATTTATCTATAAGTTAGAGAATTTAATTAAATGTGGATATTGTTTCATATGCATGTTTAGTTGAATTTAATGAATATAGAATGTTTTATTCAAATTGTAACACCTAGATATGTGTCTTCCGAAAAACCACAGATACATTTATTCCACCAAACCTATGGAACACGTCATGATAAGCCAGAGGCTTCTGACTTAAGTTGAGATTTTATAACAAACATCAGGGATTCTATAATACCAATAAGCCGACATAAAATAATGAATAAATAAAGGAACTATTATAGTATAACTATAATAAATTATTACTAATCGGTAACCATCAATAATATATAAGAATTAACAACCTATAATAGAATAAACCCTTGTCGAGCATATATACATACATCAAAATGAACATTTACTATCTTGATAAAGTAAAAAATAAGACTAACATAAAATTGAAATATAAAATAACAATAATACCCTGAGTATCTCCTCAATTATTTCACCTAATACCATTAAACATATAAGTCCCTCACCTTAAACTTTACATAATCTTGAGTCATTTCAAGAATTCACTTTGATGATATTTTCAGGTTAAGAGTTTTAGAGAATTAGATCATAAATCATGCATTACATTCCATATTTAAACAAGGTGGTTATATCAAAGATAGTATTAATTTTTTTCCACCAAAGGAAACATATTTAAAACAAAACATAGATTATTTGTTAACACTTACTTGACACTATCATCACATCATGTACGTTTCCCTTGACCTGTGAAAAACATTTCCAAAAATTGGGATGAGAATAAAAAGTGCAGTAAGGGATATAAAAATATGAAAAGAAAACATTAGTCTGTGTATACATAAGAATCAATGAAATCATACTTTACTCATAAAAAAGCTCTTTAACATACCTCATGAAATCATAATATTTATGAATAACTCATATAAATCATAATACATAAAGGTAACTTGAGGCATTCATAACATTCTTATGTAGGGAGTAACCCTCATGATTACGTTTAGAATACCATCATAGTATATTCCCTAAATCTATTCGGAGAAACCTTAGAGTGTAACTCATTTGCATTACCCAATGCATTGGAGAGCTATCTCGGGCTCACCCTCCCTAAGTTTATCACGGAACCACCCGACTTCACGAACAAATCCCATGAACTATAACATAATCGTATCACATAAAACATGCATTGAAGAAACATAACATTTCCTCATTTCAATAAAAATATATCAATACAACACATTGATATAATCAAAACATTATCATAACAATTTTCAATACTAAAATAAAATAAAATTAAAAGATTCTATTTATTTTTCATTTTAAAAAGTTATAGCTTGTAGAGGAAGCTGAAACTCAAATAATGGTCACAGCGGTGGAGAAGTCTTTGTCGCCGCATACGTAAGACAAAAACATTCCTTTTGTTGTTTAGTAAAATGATTTATGTAAAAATATTACTTTTTAATGAAATTAAAATTCAATAGTTTTTATTATAATACTTATAAAAGATGTTCATATATAAATTGAAGTATGACTCAACGAAAGGAGATTGAGATGAAGTCTCTTACCTCAAGTCCGACTTGTTATAGTTCATTCTTTATATTCCTGAATAATTAACTTAGGTCAATTTATAATTGCCCAAGTACTTACTATAATGTTTATTATTCAACTCATATCATATATAATCCTATTATAATAATTAGTTAATTATGTGAGTTCATATCATACGTGTTGTCGATGTTCGGTACATGAGTCAAAAATGTACTTTTTTGAAACGCTTTTCCCATGTAGTTATAAGTAAATCATCTCCAGAATGGTATTAATTATTTAAATAACATATATATCCATTATATAGTCATTTTATACTATTGCATGACATTTGGAAAGAAAAAATTAAATGCACCGTTCTTGGAGAAGGTAGGTCGTATGTACGCATGAACGATGCTTTCATTTCTTTGTCATATTAAAGGAATTTAAACTAAATGAGACATATATATTATAATTCCAGAATTATATATATGTTATATATGAAACATAAGTTCATTAATTATATTCTTTATAAATTCCATGTTTGGCATGAATGAGTCACATAACTTGAGGGGGCGGTAGTCTACACTTCCTCAGATAAAATTATCACAATTCCACAACTAGAAAAGCATAACGATGTGATTTGAAAATAAATTTCAGAAGCATGTAGATAAAATAAATACCATATATATCATATATAAATAATGTTAAATCATAATGGTCACCATGAAAGGTGTTAAATGAATATTGAACAATCATTATTTTGTGAGGCAGTAATTCGCCACCCACAAAAATAGTATGTTCTTTAACCATTATATGGAGGTGTGTGTAAGTGTAGGTAGAATCCCTATCATAACAAAATACTAGTATATTAAGGATAATGGTGTTATTATGGGATCAAATAATATGAAGATATTGGTGAGTGAAGAAGGAAAATAAAAGGAAGAAACTCAAGAAAATACATTACCTCTAAATCGGGTAACTCTTTTTGATTTGTGCCAAAGGCTTCCTTGGAAAGACTTCTTCCCAAAGTGAGGCTTCTAGGAGTAAGAGAGGTATTTGGAGAGATAATATGAGACGAGTTTATACAATCCACTAGCTTTATAGGTGTGGTTAAGTGGGTAGAGGTGGGGGCCTTTTATAAGATTGAGGAGGGTCACTTTTGGAATGTCCTGAAATGTTACTTTATTATAAAATGATTTTAGGTTTTTAAAGGTCCCACAATGATATATTTGAGGATTAGGTGATAATATTTATAATAGACCCATCCAATAGTTTTTAGACAATTGTACGTCTTCTATTTTACCTTATCCTTTCATTTTATTTAAATAGTTCATTAATGAGCTAACCACTGCATCATCATGAAGTCATAAATAAATTTATTTATTTAATGTATAAAAATTATAAATAAATACCATGACGTTGGAAATATTTTTAGATTTAAAATTAATATTTATATTCTTAGAGATAATTTTTGTAAACAAAATTAAAATTGTTTTAATTAGGATATACAAACCTTTGTTATATTCCTCTTCTTTTTAAAAATAATGTCATAAATGTCACTTTTACACCCATGTAACTCCATGGGCCCTAAAGTTAGGTAAAAAGCATTCCATGGTTGTCCATGACTCAAAAAGATGATTTGGAAACATTTTGGGGTCATTTTATATTATTATGTTATTATATGGTTACCCTTGACTACTCAATTACTAATTAATCACGATAATTAAAGATAATTATCATCGTTAGTATTCATAATGTCAAAAAACAAAAGATTATTAATTACATAATTTGGACCTTATGATTACAAATATAGAATCCATTTTACCAAATCAAAAACACAAAAATTGAATTAATTAATTTAAAAATAATCCCTGTTGTCAAAACAAATAGCGGGTTTTTAAGAAACAATATCTATCAAAAAATTGACAATTGTTTATGTACAATTTAAAAGTGAAATTAATTATAATGACCACCATTGGATTAATTGGTAAAAATATATTCTAATTAAACTTTAAAGTAAATTATAAAGATAATATAACCATAAAATTAAATAAGATGAAAAAGCAGTTTTGATGTAAAATGCATTATTTTTCACTATTCATTAAAAAATGAACATTGTTAGAAAAATATCAAACATTTATCCCAAGTAAATTTCAATTTCCCAATTCTAAAGAATAAGTTTATTTTTGACATATAGATCTTATAGAATTGTCAAATGTTATATTTAAAATTTGTTTTCCATTAAAAGGCGGTAAAACAACCATTTAAAATATTAGAGAATTCTTGGATTAAGTATGGATTTATTCTCATTTTAAGCCTCTAAAACACTATCTAATTAATAATTATATATTGATATGAAAATATATTATTCTTTTAATTACTATGGATGTTACAACCTTCCCCCCTTTAGGAAATTTCATCCCCATAATTTATTTACTTATCGAATAACTGGGGGTATTTATCCCTATTTGCATTTTTAGATTCCCATGTTACGTCTTCAATCATGTCGTTTTTTCACAAAACCTTTAAATAATGAATAACTTTATTCCACAACACTTGATCCATGTGGTCAAGAATCTGGATCGTTGTTCCACATAAGATAGATTCTCTTCCAACTGAATTACCTCTGGACTCAATACATGATATGGATCTAGCATGTATTTCCTTAACATGGAAACATGAAAAAAAATTTGTACCAAAGATAAATTAGGAGGTAAAGACACTCAGTATGCAACGGATCCAACTCACTCAAGAATTTCATATGGTCTAATTTACATTCGACTCGGATTTCCTTTCTTACCAAATCACATCACCCTTTTCCATGGTGAAACTTTTAGGAAGACATGATCTCCTACCTCAAAAGAGAGATCCTTAATCCTATTGTCCGCATAAATTTTCTACATACTCTAATTTTTTATCATGTGTTTCATTATCAGCTGAACTTTTTCAGCCAACTCTTCTTCCAATTCTAGTCCCATCAACATCCTTTCACCAACTTCACCCCAAAAATCTGGAGTTCGACACTGCTTCACATATTATGCCTCAAATGGTGCTATCTGTATACAGGAATGAAAACTGTTATTATAAGAAAACTCAACCAATGAAAGATGTTGGTCCCAACTTTCTTGATAATCCATCGAACAAGAACATAGCATATCTTCCAAAGTCTAAATTTTTCATTCTGACTGCCCATATAATTGAGGATGAAAAGATGTACTAAAATTTAATTCAGTACCCAACGACTTTTAAAGGACTTTCCAAAAGTTAGAAGTGAACCTGGGATAATGATCAGATACAATAGAGTGGGGAACTCCACGTAAACTGACTATTTCATTATGATACAATCGAGAAAGTTGATCTAGGGAAAAGGTATCTCATATAGTAAGGAAATGATTAGATTTAGTCAAGAAATCTACAATAAAACAGATTGTATTATTATCTCGAGTTGTATTTGGTAATCCCACAACGATGTCCATAGATATATTCTCTCATTTCCACTCTCGCACTGGTAAAGGCTAAAGCATCAATTTTGGTAACTTTCTCTCTGCTTTAACCTATTGAAAATTCAAACACTTCACAGTAAAATCACTAATATCTCTTTTCAGTCCATCACGCCAGTAATACTCACGAAGATCTCTGTTCATCTTAGTACTGTCAGGATGAACTAAAAATAGAGAACTATGAGCTTCAAATAATAGCTCTCTCTTTAATTGTGAATCACAAGGCACACACAATCTCTTTCCAAATCTCAAAACACAATCATTATCAATGATGAATTTAGGTTACATTCCCTTCTAAACCATCTCTACCTTTTTCTTTAACTCACTTTTTGATTCTGTGCTTGCTTAACTCTGTCTGATAGAGAATATTTCAGAGATACCTGAAACAAAATAGAAGAATTTTTTACACCAACAACTTCAAAGCCAAAATTCATCAAATACTTAACCAAATGATCACGTTCCAAACATAACATGGTTAATGAAGCATTACTTTTTTGACTCAATGTATCTTCCACTTTGATTTCTTTTTCTTGGTGGTAGTGAATCGTTTAATCATAATCCTTGATTAATTCTATCCATCTCCTCTGTCTCGTGTTCAATTATTTTTGAGTAAATATATACTTTAAACTTTTGTGATCAGTATATATTTCACACTTTACACCATACAAATGATACCTCCATATTTTTTAAGTGAAAATAATAGCAGCTAATTCTAAATCATGTGTAGGGTAATTTATCTCATGAGTTTTCAACTGATGTGAAGCATACGCAATTACCTGATAATTCTACATTAGGACGCAACCATGTTCTTTCAATGAAGAATCATTGTAGATAACAAACTAACCACTCCAAGAAGGTACTTCCAATACTAGGGCATTTAGCAATCTTCTTTTCTATTCCTGAAAACAATCATCACATTCTTTTGTCTAGATTAACTTAACACCCTTCCGAGTTACCTTAGTCAAAGGGATAGAAAACCATGCAAAATCGTTAACAAACCTTCAGTAATATCCTGCCAAACCAAGAAAACTACGAATCTCGGTTATATTTTTGTGTCTTGGCCATTCCTCATCAACCTTTGTTTTTGAAGGATCACAAGTTATTCCATAGTTAGAAACAATGTGACCAAGGAATGAAATTTGTTGTAACCTAAACTCACACATGCAGAATTTCCCATGAAATTTCTTTTCATTTAAGGTTTTCAAAATGAACCTTAAATGAATTTCATGCTCCTATTTACTTTTAGAAAATACCAAAATATCATCATTGAAAACAACCACAAACTTATCCAAGAACTCATGGAAAATTCTATTCATTAGGACCATGAATACAACAGGTGCATTGGTCAACCCAAAAGGCATAAATAAAAATTCATAATGTCCATATCTTGTATGAAATGCAGTCTTTGGAATATCTTCTTCCGTTACGTTCAACTGATGATACCCTAATCTCAAGTCAATATTTAAAAAATACTGAGCTCTGTGGATCTGATCAAACAAATCATCGATATGTGGCAAAGGATATTTGTTCTTCACAGTGATGTTATTCAAGGCTCTATAATCAATGAAAAGCCTCATTTAACCATTTTTCATTTTAACAAATAAAATGGGAGCACCCCATGGTGATGTTCTAGGTTGAATGAAACCTTTCTCTAATAAATCTTGAAATTTCTCCTTCAGCTATAATGTTCAATTTGAGCCATTCGATAAGGGGGGTTTTAAATTGTCTTAGCATCAGGAACTATGTCAACAGTAAATTCAACATCCCGATCTGGTATTATTCTAGGAAACTCATCAAAAAAAACATATGGATACTCATATACCACTGAGACATCATTAATCTTAATGGTTACTTTATTTTCAACAATATGTGCAAGGTAACATTCATTTCCATCTTTTACAAGTTTTCAACCTCTTGATATGTTATCAGTAGTAAGGGTTTATTATGGTACACAAACAGAAAGTCTTTCTGAAAACAAACTTCTTTTTCGCAACAATCTATCTTAGCATGGTAAACATAGATCCAATCCATACCCAGGATAACATTAAAATATACTATAGGTAAAACAATAATTCTTGCAAGTAGATTCTTTTCATGGATAAGGATATATAGATTTATATAAATTCTTTTTTCCTCACCATTTCCCCCAGGTGTTTTTACCACAAGTTCAGGAGTAATTTATTGAGATGGAATTCCCAATTTACTGGATAATTTTTAGAGATGAAAGAATGTGCAGACCCTGAATCAAACAACACATTGTCATAATCTGAAAAAACAAAAAAAGTGCCCAATACCACTTCATTTGACGGCCCAATATCTACTGAAGTTGTTGCAAAGGATTTCACCACACCTTTCTGCTTGTAGTCTGACTGCTTTTCATCATTTGAGCTCTTTGTCGAACACTCGTTTGCATAATGACCCATCTTATTGCATTTGAAACATTTCACTAACTGTAAATCAAATTTGGTCGTACCATTACCCTGATCTTTTTTATTTCAATCACGAGCCTTATGTCCAATCTTACCACATCGAAAGAACATTCCATAATTCAAAAGATATTCCCCAGCATGATTTTTACCACATTTATCACAAACTGAAAACTTAGTTTTCTTACCATCAATCATTTTTGAAGGATTCTTACTTTTCTCCTGCCACTTCGGTCTCTTCTTCTGTTCGTTGTCATAGAACACTTGATCATCGGAAAACTCCATTTCCACCATCTCAGCACATCGAACAATATTTTCATAACATTTGAACACACTAGAATCTAATGTCCTTCTATATTTTGGCTTTAATCCTGAGTAAAAAATGATTTATTATACTATCAAGGTCTTGGATAAAGTTTGGGGCATACCTTGACAATCGAGTGAAATTTTTTTCATAAGCAGCCACTGACTCATCCTCTTGCCTCAATTCCAAGAATTTTTTTCCTATCCTATGGCGAACCGCCTTAGGAAAATATTTTTTAAGAAATATACTGTTGAATTCATCCAAGTCAAGGGAATCAATATCATCAGCATCCCAAATATTGTTAACCATCGACTACTATTGATATGCTTCACCCACCAAACAGAAAACAACAAGACTAACCTTATAATTGTCTGAACACCCCATGAAATTGAAAATCTTCTCCAGTGCATTAATCCACCCTTTAGCTATCATAGGGTCAAATGATCCTCTAAATGACGGGGAATGTTGCCTCATGAAATGTTCCACCACAAACATGTTTCTCTGAGGTTGATCCGGATGATCTCGTGCATGGATACCACCACTTTTTATTGCTTGAGTCGACTGCGCCATTACTGCTACAAACTGTTCAGTTCCAACTCCAACCGTCTCAGGATGCTGATTTTTAATGTCATTTCCTTCTGTATGCCTTCCTAGTACTACTTCCCTATTACCTCTACGGAAAACCATTCTGAACAAGTATGTATTTGATGAAGCAACATGGTAATCTTCAAATTCTATATCATTTAAATTTGACCATAATGTGTAAAAAAATATATTTGGATAGTTAATTAATAGAATTCTAACTCCTAAAGTTATTTAAACATCCCTTTGATACCAACTATAAGTCCCTCGCCTTAAACCATAATTAATATTGAGTTATTTCAAGAATTCAATTTGAAGATCTTTTCAGGTTTTGAGTTTTAGAGAAATAGATCATAACTCATGCATTACAATACATATTTAAACAAGGTGGTTACATCAAAGAAATTATTCATTTTTTCCACCAAAGGAAGCATATTTAAAACAAACCTTGGATTCTTTCTTAAAACTTCCTCAACACTATCATTAAATCATGTACCTTTCCCTTGACCTGTGAAAAACATTACAAAAACATGGGATGAGCATAAAAAGACCATTAATGGATATAAAAATATGGAAAGAAAACATTAGTCCATGTATACATAAGAATCAATGAAAAAATAATTTACTCATAAAACATAAGCACATTAACCTACCTCATGAAATTATAAGATTTATGAATAACTCATAGAAATCATAAGACATATGGGTAACTTGATGAATTCATACCATTATTACGTAAGGAGTAACCATCATGGTTACGTTTAGAATACCCATAACTTTTTATTCCATAAATATCATCGGAGAAACCATAGAGTTTAACTTCTTCACGTTACCCAATGCATTGGAGAGCTCTCTCGGGCTCAACTACACTTAGTTTATCACAGATCCACCAGAATTTATAAACAATTCCCAAGAACCATAACATGATTGTATCACATAAAACATGCATAAAAAAACATAACATTTCCACATTTCAATCACAAGATATCAATATAACACATTGATATAATCAAAACATTATCAAAACCATTTTAAATACGATTATAAAAGAAAAGTAATACTTGGTATTTATTTTTCATTTAAAAAAGTTATGGCTTGTAGAGGAAACCGAAACTCAAATAATGGTCATAGCGGCGGAGAAGTCGTTGTCGCCGCATACGTAAGACAAAAACATTCTTTCTAGCATTTAGTAAAATGATTCATGTGAAAAGATTAATTTTGAATGAAATAAAAATTCAAAAGGTTTTATTATACAACTAATAAAATAAGGTTGTATATAAATTGAAGTAAGCCTCAACAAAAGGAGATTGAGACGAAGTCCCTTACATCAAGTCCGAATTATTCTCGTTCGTTATTTATATTATTGAATAATAAATTTTGGTCAATTTATAATTTCTTAAGGACTTTCATTAAATATTATTATTCAATTCATATCACATATTATCATGTTATAATAATTAGTTAATTATGTTCGTTCATATCATATGTTTTGTCGATGTTTGGTACAAGAGTCAAAAATGAACTTGTTTGAAAAGATTTGGCCATGAAGTTATAAGTACATCATCTCCAGAATGGTATTAATGTTTTAAATAACATATATATCCAGTATATATTAATTTTATACTATTCCATAACATTTTGAGATAAAAAATGAAATGCACCATTCCTGGAGACGGTAGGTTGTACGTACGCATGAAAGTTACTTTCATTTCTTTGTCATATTAAAGGAATTAACACTAAATGAGACATATGTATATATATTATAATTCCAGTATAATATATATGTTATATAGGTTAGATAAGTTCATTAATTATATTCTTTACAAATTCCATGTTTGGAATGAATGAGTCACATTACATGAGGGGTGGTAGTCCACACTTCCTCAGAAGAAATTATCGCAGTTCCACAACATGAAAAGCATATCAATGTGATTTAAAAAAAATAAGAAGAATATATGAAAAATAAATACCATATATATCATATATAAATAAATTTACATCATAATTGAAACTAATAAAGGTGTTAAACAAGATTGATCAATCATCGTTTCGTGAGGCCGTAATTCGCCACACACAGAAACAAATTATTCTTTAACCATTAGACGGAGGTCTTTGTAAGTGTAGGTAGAATCATAATCATAACAATATCATAGTATGTTGAGGATACTGGTGTTATTATGGGGTCAAATAATAAGAAGATATTGGTGAGTGAATAAGGAAGATAAAAGGAAGAAACTCGAGGGAAAGTATTACATCTAAATCGGGTAACTCTTTTTGATTTGATCCAACAGCATCATTGGAAATAATAATGCCCAAAGTGAGGCTTCTAGGAGTAAAGGTGTGATGTGAAGAGATAATATGAGTAGCCTTTGGACGAGACAAGGACTTGAGAGGTGTTGGTATGGGGGTAGAGGTGGAGGCCTTTAATAAGATGGAGGAGGGTCACTTTTGGAAAGTCTTGAAATGTTACTTTCTAATAAAATGATTTTAAGATTTAAAGGTCCCACAAAGATATATATTGAGGATAAGGTGATAAGGGTTCTAAATCCACCCATAAAATAGGTATTCTAAAAGTGAAAGTCTTAGATTTTACCTTATCCTTTCATTTTATTTAAATCATTCATTAATGAGGTAATCATTGCATTATTATGGTGTCATAAATAAATTTATCTATTTAATGTCTAAAAATTATAAATAAAAAACCATGATGTAGGAAATATTTTTATATTTCCAATGAGTATTTATATTCTAAGATTTCATTTATGTAAACAATATTAAAATTGTTTTACTTAGGATATACAAACCTTTGTTATATTACTCTTCTTTTTAAAAATAATGTCATAAATGTCACTATTACACCCATGTGACTCAATGGGCCCTAAAGTTCAGTAAAAATATTCCAATCATCGGCCATGACTCAAAAAAAGGATTTGGACACATGTTGGGGTCATTTTATTTTATTATGATATTATTTTATTACCCTTAACTACCCGATTACTAATTAATCACGATAATTAAAGATAATTACCGTCGTTACTATTTATAATGTCCAAAAACAAAAGAGTCTTAATTACATAATTTGGACCATATGATTTCAAATATGGAATCCATTTTACCAAATTAAAAACACATAAATTTCAGTAATTATTTTAAAAATAATTCCCGTTGTCAAAACAAATATCATGTTTTTAAGAAACAGTATCTATCAAAAAATTGACAATTGTTTATATAAAATTTCCAAGTTAAATTAATTCTAATTACCACAATTGGATTAAATGGTAATAATATAATCTAATTACACTTTAAAAATAATTAAAAATATAATCTATCTATATAATTAAATTAGATGAAAAGGCAGTTTTGAAGTAAAATGCAGTATTTTTCACTATTCATTAAAAAATGAACATTGTCAGAAAAATACCAAAAATTTATCCAAAGTAAATTTAAATGTCTCCATTCTAAAGAATAAGTTTATTTTGAAGAATAGATCTTATAAAATTGTCAAAAGTTATATTTAAATATGGGTTTCCATCAAAATGCTGTAAAACAATCTTTTAAAAATATTAGAGTATTCTATGCTTAAGATTGGATTTATTCTCATTTTAAGCCTCTAAACACTATCTAATTCATAATTAGTTATAGATATAAAAATATAGTATTCTTTTAATTACATGGGATGTTAAATCATTCCCCCTTTATGAAATTGTGTCCCCGCAATTTATTTACTTATTGAATAATTAGGGGTATTTATCCCTCATTGAATTTTCAGATTCTCATGTTGCCTCTTCTATCATGTGGTTTTTCCACAAAACCCATACTTGTTGAATCACCTTATTCTGCAACACTTTCACCCTTTGGTCAATAATCTACACTGGTTGTTCCTCATAAGATATATATGCTTCCATCTCAACTACCTCTGGACTCGAAACATGAGATGGATCTGGCATGTACTTCATTAACATTGAAGCAGGAAAAACATTATGTACCTGAGATAAATTCGAAGTAAAAGCCACTCGATATGCAACTAATCCAAATCACTCCAGAATTTCAAATGTTCCAGTGAACCTTTGACTCGGCTTTCCTTTTTTATCAAAATGCATCACACTTTTCCTTGGTGAAACTTTGAGAAATATAAGATCACCTACCTCAAAAGAGAGATCCTTCCTCTTATTGTCCACATAACTTTTCTACCTGCTCTGAGCTATTCTTGTGTGTTTATTTGTCAGATGAACTTTTTATACCAACTCTTCTACCAATTCTGGTCTCATAAACTTCCTTTCACCTAATTAATTCCAAAAATATGGAGTTTGACACTACTTCCCATATAATACCTCAAATGGTTCCATCTGTATACTGGAATGAAAACTGTTTATATAAGAAAACTCAACCAATGAAAGATGTTAGTCCCAACTTCCCTGATAATCCACCGAACAAACACGTAGAATATCCTCCAAATTAAGAATTTTTCCTTCTGACTGCACATCTGATTGAGGATGAAAAGATGTACTAAAATTTAATTCAGTACCCAATGAAATATAAAGGCTTGTCCAAAATTTAGATGTGAACCTGTGATCACGATCCGATACAATGGAGAGGGGAACTCTGTGAAACCTAACTATCTCTTTAAGATATAATCGAGAAAGTTGATCTAGGGAAAAATTATCTCGTATAGCAAGTAAATGAGTATATTTATTCAAGCGATCAACAATAACCCAGATTGAATTATTACCTTGAGGTTTCTTCGGTAATCCCACAATGAATTATATAGATATATTCTCCCATTTTCAATCTGGAACTGGTAAAAACAGAAACATCCCTTTCGGTAACTTCTGCTCTACTTTAACCTGTTGACAAGTCAAACACTTCATAGTAAAATCAGCAAGATCTCTTTTCATTCCATCCCACCAGTCATACTCCCGTAGATCATTGTACATCGTAGTACTGCCTGGATGAACAGAAAATGGAGAACTATGAGCTTCACATAAAAACTCTATCTTCAATTCTGAATCACAAGGCACACACAATATCTTCCCAATTCTCAAAACACAATCATTATCAATGTTGAATTTAGGTAGCATACCGTTCTGAACTAGCTCTACCTTTTTTGTAACTCACTATCTTGATTCTGTGTTTGCTTAATTCTGTCTAATAGAGAAGATTTCACTGATACCTAAAACAAAACAGAATAATTTCCTACACCAACAACTTCCATGACAAAATTCATCAAATCCTTAACCAAAGGATCACTTTCCAAAAATAACATGGTTAATAAAGAAATACTTTTTCAACTTAAAGAATCTGGCACTTTTTTCTTTTCCTAGGTGGTAGTGAATCGTGCAATCATAATACTTGATTAATTATAGCTATCTCCTCTATCTCATGATCAATTATTTCAGAGTGAATATATACTTTAAACTATTGTGATCAGTATATATTTCACACTTTACAACATACAAATGATACCTCCAAATTTTTAAAGTGAAAACATCTACAGCTAATTCCAAATCATGTGTAGGGTAACTTATCTCATGTGTTTTCAACAGACATGAAGCATACACAATTACCTGATCATTCTGCATTAGGATGCAACCACGTCCTTTCAATGAAGAATCACTGTAGATAAAAAACTCACCATTCCTGGGAGGTAGTGACAATAATGGGGCATTCACCAATCCTTTTTTCAATTCCTAAAATCAATCATCACATTCTTTTTTCCAAATAAACTTATCATCCATCCGAGTTAGCTTAGTCAATGGGATGGACAACCGTGAAAAATTTTAAACAAACCTTCGGTAATAGCCTACCAAACCAAGAAAACTACGAATCTCGGTTACATTTGTGGGTCTTGGCCATTCTTAAAAAACCATTTTTTTGCAGGATCAACCATTATTCCATGTTTAGAAACAATGTGACCAAGGAAAGAAAATTTTAGCCACCAAAACTCACTATTGTGGATTTTCCCATACAATTTATTTTCATTTAAGGTTTGAAAAATAACCCTTAAATGACTTTCATGCTCCTCTTTACGTTTAGAAAACACCCAAATATCATCAATGAATACAACCAAAAACATATCCAATAACTAATGGAAAATTCTATTCATAAGTTCCTTGAATATAATAGGTGCATTGGTTAACCCAAAAGGCATAACTAAATATTCATAATGGCCATATCATGTACGAAACGTGGTCTTCAGAAAATCTTGTTCCATTACATTCAACTGATGGTACCCCGATCTGAAGTCAATATTTGAAAAATACTGACCTCCCTGGAGAGGATCAAACAAATCATCGATATGAGGCAAAGAATATTTTTTCTTAATAGTGATGTTATTCAAGGCTCTATAATCAATGACAAGTCTCATTGAACCATATTTATTTTTAAAAAATAAGACAGGAGCAACCCATGGTGATGTGATAGGTCAAATTAAAACCTTTCTCTAATAAATCTTGCAATTGATCCTTCAACTCTAAAATTTAAATTTGATCCATTCGATAAAGGGGTTTTGAAATTGGCTTATCATTAGGAACTAATTCAATAGTAAATTCAACTTCATGATCTGGAATTATTCAAGGCAACTCATCAGGAAAAGCATCAGGATTCTCATTTACCACTTGAACATCATTAATCTGAACAGTTCCTTTGTTTTCAACAATATGTGCATGTTAATATTCATTTCCATCTTTTACAAGTATCTCAACCTCTTGATATGTTATCAACAGTAAGGGTTCATTCTTGTACAAAAACTGAATGTCTTTCTGAAAAGAAACTTTTTTAGCTCTATAGTCAATCTAAGCATGGTAAATAGAGAGCCAATCCATACTAAGGATAAAATCAAACTCTACTAGTGGTAAAACAATAAGGTTTGCAAGTAGACGCCTTCCACAGATAAGGATATGAAGATTCTTTTAAATTATTTTTGCCTCAACATTTCCCCAAGGTGTTTTTACCACAAGTTCAGGAGTCATTTCTTGAGATGGAATTCCCAAATATCTAGGAAATTTTTCAGAGATGAAAGAATGTGTAGACCCCATATAGAACAACACATTGGCATAATCTGAAAAAATAAACAATGTACCTGATACCGCTTCATTTGATGTCCCAACATCTGTTGAAGTAGTTACATAGGATTTCACCACACCTTTTTTCTTGTAGTCTGATAGCTTTCCATCATTCGAGCTCTTTGTTGAACACTTGTTTTCATAATGACCCACCTCATTGCACTTGAAACATTTCACTAATTGTAAATAAAATTTTTTCTTACCATTACCCTGATATTTTCCAGTGCAATCACGAGCCTTATGTCCCAACTTACCACATGAGAATAACTTTCCATAATTCAAAAGACATTCCCCGGCATGATTTTTACCACATTTATCACAAACTAAAAACTTGGTTTTCTTACCATCAATCCTTTTTGAAGGATTCTTCCCTTTCTCCTTCCGCCTCTGTGTCTTCTTCTATTGGTTTTCAGAGAACACTTGATCATAAGAAAACTCCATTTCCACCTTATCAGCACATCGAAAAAGTTTTTCATAACTTTCTAACTCAGGAGAAGCTAATTCCCTTTGATACATTGGCTTTAATCCTAAGTAAAAACTATTGATTTTAGTATCAAGGTCTCAGATCAAATTTGGAGCATACCTTTCAAATCAAGTGAAAATTTCTTCATAATCAGCCACTGAGTCGTCCTCTTGACTCAATTCCAAGAATTTTTTTTCCAACCTAAGTCGAACATCCTTAAGAAAATATGTCTCAAGAAATATACCTTGGAATGCATGGCATTCAAGAGCATCAATATCATCAGCATCCCTGATATTTTTAACCATTGACCACCAATGA
This sequence comes from Viscum album, assembly GCA_963277665.1. Taxonomy (NCBI): domain Eukaryota; kingdom Viridiplantae; phylum Streptophyta; class Magnoliopsida; order Santalales; family Viscaceae; genus Viscum; species Viscum album. The sequence goes on along the minus strand of OY728145.1, from coordinate 2,101,626,876 downwards.
TATTCTTTAGCCTCCAAATGGTAAATAACAAGACTAACCTATTGATTGTCTGAACACCCCATGACATCAAAAATCTTATCCAGTGCTTTAATCAACACTTCAGCTAGCACATAGTCATATGATCCTCTGAATGATGGGGAATGTTGACTCATGAAATGTTCCACCACTAACATGATCATCTGCGGTTGACCTGGATGATCTTGTGCATGGATACCACCACCATTTATCGCATGAGTCAACTGTATCATTACTATAAATAACAGTTCATTTCCAATTCTGACCATCTCAGGATCCTGATTTGTAAGGTCATTTCCTTTTATATGCCTTCCTAGAACTTCTTCACTGTTTCCTCTATAGAAAACCATTCTGAAGAAACATGTCTTACATGAAGCAACATGGTAATATTCAAATGTTAAATCATTTCAATTTGACCATAATGTGTAAAAAATATTTTTGGATAATCATTTAATTGAATTCAAACTCCTATAGTAATCTAAACCTCACTTTGATACCAACTATAAGGCCCCCACCCTAATCCTTACTTAATCTTGAGTTATTTCAATAATTCACTATGAGGATCTTTACATATTTAGTGTTTTAGAGAAATTGATCATAAATCATACCTTATATTCCATTTTCTTTGACCAAGGAACAATTTAATAAATAAAACAGAAAGGGGGTTACAAAATTCTGAAAGACGGAATCTTATTACAATCCTTATCAAAAAAAGGGAGCAAATCACTAGGAAAATCATTAAACCATGTAATATCTTGATTAACCCCCTTGTTGGGAAGACTGTCAGAAACCATGTTCGCTTCATAGAAATCACGAGTAGAAATGTAGTTGTGATCCGTGAGCGAAGTAAGACATTTCATCAATCAAGAATGTATTCATTTTTTTCCACCAAAGTAATCATATTTAATACAATACATTGATTCTTTCTTAACACTTCCTCGACACTATCATCACATCATGTACCATTCCCTTAACTTGTGAAAAACATTTCAAAAACATGGTATGAGCATAAAAATCACAGTAAGGGATATAAAAATATGTAAATAAAACATTAGTCCATGTATACATAAGAATCAATGAAATCATACTTTACTCATAAAACATAAGCACTTTAACATACCTCATGAAATTATAAGATTTATGAATAAATAATAGAAATCATAAGACATAAAGGTAACTTGAGGCATTCATAACTTTCTTACATAGGGTGTAACACTCATGGTTATGTTTTAGAATACCCATCACTTTATATTCCATAAATATATTCGGAGAAACATTAGCATTTAAATCCTTCAAGTTACCCAATGCATTGGACAGCTCTCTCAGGATCAACCACCCTTAGTTTATCACGGAACCACCCGACTTTATAAACAATTCCCAAGAACCATAACATAATTGTATCACATAAAACATGCATAATGAAAACATAACATTTTCACATTTCAATAACAAGATATCAGTACAACACATTGATATAATCAAAACATTATCAAAACCATTTTCAATACCATTATAAAAGAAAAGTAAAACATGTTATTTATTTTTCATTTAAAAAAGTTATGGCTTGTAGAGGAAACCAAAACACAAATAATGGTCATGATGACGGAGAAATTGTTGTCGCTGCACACATAAGACAAAAAAATTCCTTTTTTCATTTAATAAAATGATTCGTGTTAAAATATTATGTTTTAATGAAATTAAAATTCAAAATGTTTTATTATACAACAAATAAAATAATGTTGTATATAAATTGAAGTATGCCTCAATGAATGGAGATTGAGACGAAGTCCCTTACCTCAAGTCCGAATTTTTCTCGTTTGTTATTTATATTCTTGAATAATAAACTTTGGTCAATTTATAATTTCTTAAGGACATACATTAAATTTTACTATTAAATTCATATAAAAAATTATCATATTATAATAATTAGTTAATTATGTGAGTTCATATCATACGTTTTGTTGATGTTCGGAACATGAGTAAAAAATGAACTTGTTTGGAATGATTTTCCCTTGTAGTTATAAGTACATCATCTCCAGAATGGTATTAATGATTTAAATATCATGTATATTCACTATATATTAATTTTATACTATTCCATAACATTTTTAGATAAAAACTGAAATGCACCGTTCCTGGAGATGGTAGGTCGTACGTATGCATGAACTTTACTTTCATTTCGTTGTCATATTAAAAAAATTAACACTAAATGAGACACACACATATATATATATATATATTATAATTCTAGTATAATATATTTGTTATATAGGTTACATAAGTTCATTAATCATATTATTTACAAATTCCATGTTTGGAATGAACGAGTAACATTACTTGAGAGGGTGGTAGTCCACACTTCCTCAGATGAAATTATCGTAGTTCCACAACATGAAAAGCATAAAAATGTCATTTAAAAATATAATTAGCATATATAAAAAATAAATACCATATATATCATATATAAATACAGTTACATCATAATGGAAACCAATAAAGGTGTCAAAAGAAGATTTAGCAATCATCATTTTGTGAGGTCGTAATTCGCCACCCACAGAAACAAAATGTTCTTTAACCATTACACAGAGGTGTGTGTAAGTGTAGGTATAATCCTTATCATAACAACATATTAGTATGTTGAGGATACAGGTGTTATTATGGTATCAAGTAATAAGAATATATTTGTGACTGAAGAAGGAAAATAAAAGGAATAAACTCAAGGGAAGACATTACATCTAAATCTGGTAACTCTTTTTGATTTGAGCCAAAGGATTCCTTGGAAAGACTTCTGCCCAAAGTGAGGCTTCTAGGAGTAAAGGAGTGATGTGGAGAGATAATATGAGTAGAGTTTGGACCAGACAAGGGCTTGAGAGGTGTGGGTATGGGGGTAGAGATGGGGGCCTTTTATAAGAGGGAGGAGGGTCACTTTTGGAATGTCTTGAAATGTTACCTTATTATAAAATGATTTTCAGATTTTAAAGGTCCCACATAGATATATATATTGAGGATACGGTGATGAGGGTTCTAAATCCACCCATACAATTGGTTTTTGAAAAGTGTAAGTCTTACATTTTACCTTACCCTTTCATTTTTTTAAATCGTTCATTAATGAGGTAATCACTGCATCATCATGGTGTCATAAATAAATTTATATATTTAATGTCTAAAAATTATAAATAAAATACCAGGATGTAGGTAATATTTTTATATTTCCAATGAGTATTTATAGTCTAATATTTCAATTATGTATACAATATTAAAATTTTTTTACTTAGGATATACAAACCTTTGTTATATTTCTCTTCTTTTTAAAAATAATGTCATAAATGTCACTATTACACTCATGTGAATCCATGGGCCCTCATGTTCGGTAAAAAGATTCCCATGGATGGACATGACTCAAAAAAAAGTATTTTGACACATGTTGGTGTTATTTTATATTATTATGATATTATTTTATTACCCTTAACTACCCAATTACTAATTAATCACAATAATTAAAGATAATTACCGTCGTTACTATTTATAATATGCAAAAACAAAAGAGTACTAATTAGATAATTTAGACCATATGATTTCAAATATGGAATCCATTTTACCAATTTAAAAACACATAAATTGTAGTAATTAATTTAAAAATAATTCCCATTTTCAAAACAAATAGCGTGTTTTTAAGAAACAATATCTATCAAAAAATTGACAATTGTTTATATCCAATTTCAAAGTTAAATTAATTCTAATTACCTAAATTGGATTAAATGGTAAAAATATATTCTAATTACAATTTAAAACTACTTAAAAAGATAATATAACTATATAATTAAATTATATGAAAAATCAGTTTTGAAGTAAAATGCCGTATTTTTCACTATTCATTAAAAATGAACATTGTGAGAAAAATACCAAAAATTTATCTAAAGTAAATTTCAATGTATCCATTCTAAAGAATAAGTTTATTTTGAATAATAGAGCTTATAAAATTTTTAAATGTTATATTTAAAAATGGGTTTCCATCAAAAGGTGGTAAAACAATCTTTTGAAAATATTAGAGTATTCTATGCCTAAGATTGGATTTATTCTCATTTTAAGCCTCTAAAAACTATCTAATTCATAATTACTTGTAGATATGAAAATATATTATTCTTTTAATTACTTGGTATGATACATGATTCCCCCCTTTAGGAAATTTTGTCCCTGTAATTTATTTACTTAATGAATTAGTGGGGGTATTTGTCCCTCATTGAATTTTCAGATTCTCATGTTGCCTCTTCTATGATGTGGTTTTTTCACAAAACCCTTACATGTTGAATCACCTTATTCCACAACACTTGAACCCTATGGTCAATAATCTGGACTGGTTGTTCCTCATAAGATATATTCTCTTCCATCTCAACTACCTCTGGACTTGAAACATGAGATGGATCTGGCATGTACTTCCATAACATTGAAACTTGAAAAACATTATGTACCTGAGATAAATTCAGAGTTAAAGCCACTCGGTATGCAACTGATCCAACTCTCTCCAGAATTTCATATGGTCCAATGAACCTTGGACTCAGCTTTCCTTTCTTACCAAATCACATCACACTTTTCCTTGGTGAATCTTTGAGGAATATAAGATCACATACCTGAAAAGAGAGATCATTCATCCTATTGTCCTCATAACTTTTCTTCCTACTGTAATATATTCTCATGTGTTTCTTTATCAGCTGAACTTTTTCTGCCAACTCTTCTACCAATTCTGGTCCCATCAACATCCTTTCACATACTTAATTCCAAAAAGCTGGAGTTCGACACCGCTTCCCATATAATGCCTCAAATGGTTTCATCTGTATACTGGAATGAAAAATGTTATTATAAGAAAACTCAACCAAAGAAAGATGTTGGTCCCAACTTCCCTGATAATCCATCGAACAAAGACGTAGCATATCCTCCAATGTTATAATTGTTCTTTCTGACTACACATCTGATTGAGGATTAAAATATGTACCAAAATTTTATTCAGTACCCAATGACATATGAAGGCCTTTCCAAAAGTTAGAAGTGAACCTGTGATCACGATCAGATACAACGGAGATGGGAAATTCGGGTAACCTGAATATCTCTTTAAGATACAACCGAGAAAGTTGATCTACGGAAAAATTATCTCGTATAGCAAGGAAATGAGCAGATTTATTCAAGCGATAAACAATAACCCATATTGGATTATTACCTGGAGGTTTCATCGGTAATCCCACAATGAATTCTATGGATATATTCTCCCATTTTCACTCTGGCACTGGTAAAGACTGAAGCATCCCTTTCGTTAACTACCGCTCTACTTTAACCTTTTGACAAGTCAAACATTTCATAGAAAAATCAGCAATATCTCTTTTCATTCCATCCCACCAGTAATACTCCCAAAGATCAGTGTACATCTTAGTACTGCCTGGATGAACTAAAAATGGAGAACTATGAGCTTCACATAACAACTCTCTCTTCAACTGTGAATCACAAGGCACACACAATCTCTTCCCAAATCTCAAAACACAATCATTATCAATGTTGAATTCGGGTAACATACCCTTCTGAACTAGCTCTACCTTTTTCTGCAACTCGCTGCCTTGCTTATGTGCTTGCTAATTCTGTCTGATAGAGAAGATTTCACTGATACCTAAAAAAACAGAATAATTTCCAGTACCAACAACTTCCTATCCAAAATTCATCAAATCCTTAACCAAAGGATCACTTTCCAAATGTAACATGGTTAATGAAGCATTACTTTTTCGACTCAAATAATCTACCACTTTGTTTGCTTTTCCTGGGAGGTAGTGAATCGTGCAATCATAATACTTTATTAATTCTAGCCATCTCCTCTATCTCATGTTCAATTATTTCTGAGTGAAAATATACTTTAAACTATTGTGATCAATATATATTTCACACTTTACAACATACAAATTATGCCTCCAAATTTTTTAACTGAAAACAACAGCAGCTAATTCCAAATCATGTGTAGGGTAATTTATCTCATGTGTTTTCAACTGACGTGAAGCATACACAATTACCGGATCATTCTGCATTAGGACGCAACCAAGTCCATTCAATGAAGAATCATTGTAGATAAAAAACTAACCATTCCTGGAAGGTAGTTCCAATACTTCGGCATTCACCAATCATTTTTTCAATTCCAGAAATCAATCATCACATTATTTTGTCCAAATAAATTTATCACCCTTCCGATTTAGCTTAGTCAATGGGCTGGACAACCATTCAAAATTTTAAACAAACCTTCGGTAATTGCCTGCCAAACTAGGAAAAATACAAATCTCGGTTACATTTGTGGGTCTTTTCCATTATTCAAAAACATTTGTTTTTGCAAGATCAACCGTTATTCCATCTTTAGAAACAATGTGACCAAGGAAAGAAATTTTTTTCAACCAAAACTCATTGTTTCTGAATTTCCCATATAATTTATTTTCTGTTAATGTTTGAAAAATAACCCTTAAATGACTTTCATTCTCCTCTTTACTTTTATAAAACACCAAAATATCATCAATCAAAACAACCAAAAACATATCCAATAACTCATAGAAAATTCTATTCATAAGGTCCTTGAATACAACAAGTACATTGGTTAACCCAAATGTCATAACTAAAAATTCATAATGGCCATATCTTGTACGAAACACGGTCTTCAAAATATCTTCTTCCTTAACCTTCAACTGATGTCACCCCGATCTCAAGTCAATATTTGAAAAATATTGACCTCCCTGGAGCGGATCAAACAAATCATCGATATGAGGCAAAGGATATTTGTTCTTAAAAGTGATGTTATTCAAGTCTCTTTAATCAATGCAAAGTCTCATTGAACCATATTTATTTTTAACAAATAAGATAGGAGAAACCCATGGTGATGTGATAGGTCGAATTAAAAACTTTTTCTAATAAATCTTGCAATTGATCCTTCAACTCTACAATTTCAATTTGAGCCATTCGATAAAGGGGTTTTGAAATTGGCTTATCATTTGGAACTAAGTCAAAAGTAAATTCAACTTCCTGATCTAGAATAATTCTAGGAAACTCATCAAGAAAAACATCAGGATATTCATTTACCATCGGCACATCATTAATCTGAACGGTTCCTTTGTTTTCAAAAATATGTGCAAGGTAATATTAATTTCCATCTTTTACAAGTATCTCAAACTCTTGATATGTTATCAATAATAAGGGTTCATTCTTGTACATAAACAAAAATTCTTTTTGAAAAGAAACTTCTTTAGCTCTATAATCAATCTAAGCATGGTAAACAGAGATCCAATCTATACTCAGGATAACATCAAACTCTACTAGAGGTAAAACAATAAGGTTTGTAAGTAGATTCTTTCCACATATAAGGATAGGAAGATTCTTATAAAAAAATTTTGCCTCAACATTTCCCCATGGTGTTTTCACCACAAGTTCTGCAGTCATTTCTTGTGATGGAATTCCCAAATTACTATGAAATTTTTCAGAGATGAAAGAATGTGTAGACCGCGAATCGAACAACACAGTGGCATAATTCGAAAAAAAAACATTGTACCCGATACCGCTGCATTTGATAGCCCAACATCTGTTGAAGTAGTTACAAATGATTTCACCACACCTTTTTTCTTGTAGTCTGACTGCTTTCCATCATTTGAGCTCTTTGTCGAACACTTGTTTTCATAATGACCCACCTCATTGCACTTGAAAATTTCCACTAATTGTATATAAATTTTTTTTTTACCATTACACTGATATTTTCCAGTGCAATCACGAGCCTTATGTCCCATCTTACCACATTGGAAGCACTTTCCAGAATTCAAATTACATTCCCCGGCATGCCTTTTACAACATTTATCAGAAACTGAAAACTGAGTTTTCAACCCATAAAACCTTTTTTAAGGATTCTTCCCTTTCTCCTTCCACCTCTGTATCTTCTTCAATTGGTTGTCAGAGGACACTTGATCATCGGAAAACTCCATTTCCACCTTCTCAGCACATCGAAAAATATTTTTATAACTTTTAACTCATGAGAAGATAATTCCCTTTGATATTTTGGAATTAATCCTAAGAAAAAACTATTTATTTTACTATTAAGGTCTCAGATAAAATTTGGAGCATACCTTTCCAATCATGTGAACTTTTCTTCATAAGCAGCCACTGAGTTGTCCTCTTACCTCAATTCGAAGAAATTTTTTTTCCATCCTAAGTCAAACATCCTTAGGAATATATGTCTCAAGAAATATACCTTTGAATTCATAGCAGTCAAGAGAATCAATCTCATCAGCATCCCTGATATTTTTAACCATTGACCACCAATGAAATACTTCAGCCTCCAAATGGTAAATAATAAGACTAACCTTTTGATTGTCTGAACACCCCATGACATCGAAAATATTCTCCAGTGCTTTAATTCACACTTCACCTAGCACAGGGTCATATGATCATCATAATGATGGGGGATGTTGCCTCATGAAATGTTCCACCACTGACATGTTCCTCTGCGGTTGATCTGGCTGATCTCGTGCATGGATACCACCACCATCTATCGCTGGAGTCAACTGCATCATTACTGAAACAAGCAATTCAGTTCCAATTCCAACCATCTCAGGATCCTGATTTGGAAGGTCATTTCCTTTTGTATGTCTTCCTTGCACTGCTTCCATGTTTCCTCTGCGGAAAACCATTCTGAAAAAACATGTCTTAGATGAAGCAACATGGTAATCATCAAATACTATATCATTTCAATTTGACCATAATGTGTAAAAAATATTTTTTGATAATCATTTAATATAATTCAAAATCCTAAATTTATCTAAACCGCACTTTGATACCAACTATAAGTCCCCCGCCCTAATCCTTACTTAGTCTTGAGTAATTTCAAGAATTCACTTTGATGATCTTTTCAAATTTAAAGTTTTAGATAATTTGATCATAAATCATGCATTACATTCCATTTTTGACCAAGGAACAATTTAATAAATAAAAAAGAATGGGAGTTACAAAATTCTGAAAGAGGGAATCTTATTAAAATCCTTATCATAAAAAGGGTGAAAATCACCAGGAAAATCATCCAACCAGGTAATATATTGATTAACCCCCGTGTTGGGATGACTGTCAGCATCCATGATCGCTTCACGGAAATAATGAGTGGAAATGTAGTTGAGATCCACGAGAGAAGCAAGACATTTCATCGATCGAGACAGTATTCATTTTTTCCACCAAAGGAATCATATTTAAAACAAAACATGGATTCTTTCTTAACACTTCCTAGACACTATCTTCACATAATGTAACTTTCCCTTAACCAGTGAAAAACATTTCAAAAACATGATATGAGCATAAAAAGATCAGTACGGTATATGAAAATATGGAAATAAAACATTAGTCCATGTATACATAAGAATCAATGAAATCATACTTTACTCATAAAACATAATCACGTTAACATACCTCATGAAATTAAAAGATTTATGAATAACTCATAGAAATCATAAGACATAAAGGTAACTTGAGGAATTCATAACATTCTTATGTAGGGAGTAACCCTCATGGTTACGTTTGGAATACCCATCACTTTATATTCCATAAATATCTTCGGAGAAACCATAGTGTTTAACTCCTTTGCATTACCCAATGCATTGCAGAGAACTCTCGGGCTCAACCACCCTTAGTTTATCACATAACCAACCGAATTTATAAAGAATTCCCAAGAACCATAACATAATTGTATCACATAAAACATGCATAAAGAAAACATAACATTTCCACATTTCAATCACAAGATATCAAAACAACACATTGATATAATCAAAACATTATCAAAACCATTTTCAATACCATTATAAAAGAAAATTAAAACATGGTATTTATTTTTCATTTAAAAAAGTTATGGCTTGTAGAGGAAACCAAAACTCCAATAATGGTCACGATGGTGGAGAAGTCGTTGTCACCGCATACGTAAGGCAAAAACATTCCTTTTGTCATTTAAAAAAATGATTCGTGTAGAATGATTAATTTTGAATGAAATTAAAATTTAAAAGGGTTTATTATACAACTAATAAAATACGTTTGTATATAAATTGATGTATTCCTCAATGAAAGGAAATTGAGACGAAGTCCCTTACCTCAAGTCCGAATTATTCTCATTTGTTATTTATATTCTTGAATAATAAACTTTGGTCAATTTATAATTTCTTAAGGACATCCTTTAATGTTTATTATTCAAATCATATCACATATTATCATGTTATAATAATTAGTTAATTATTTGAGTTCATATCATACGGTTTGTCGATGTTCGGTACATGAGTCAAAAATGAACTTGTTTGAAAAGATTTGCCCATGTAATTATAAGTACATCATCTCCAGAATGGTATTAATGATTTAAATAACATATATATCAATTATATATTAATTTAATACTATTACATAACATTTGGAGATAAAAAATTAAATGCACCATTCCTGGAGACAGTAGGCCATACGTACACATGAACGTTACTATCATTTCTTTGTCATATTAAAGGAATTAACACTAAATGAGACATATATATATATATATATATTATAATTCTAGTTTAATATATATGTTATATAGGTAACATAAGTTCATTAATTATATTCTTTACAAATTCCATGTTTGGAATGAACGGGTCACATTACTTGAGGTGGTGGTAGTCCACATTTCCCCAGAAGAAATTATCGCAGTTCCACAACATGAAAAGCATAACAATGTGATTTAAAAAAATAAGAAGCATATATAAAAAATTAATACCATATATATCATATATAAATATAGTTACATCATAATTGAAACCAATAAAGGTGTTAAAAAAAGATTGAACAATCATCGTTTCGTGAGGCCGTAATTCGCCACCCACATAAACAAATTGTTCATTAACCATTAGACGGAGGTGTGTGTAAGTGTAGGTAGAATACTTATAAAAAAAAATCACAGTATTTTAAGGATACTGGTGTTATTAAGGTATTAAATAATAATAATATATTGGTGAGTGAAGACGGAAAATAATAGGAAGAAACTTGAGGGAAGACATTACATCTAAATCGGGTAACTCTTTTTTATTTGAGCGAAAGGCATCCTTGGAAAGACTTATGCCCAAAGTGAGGCTTCGAGGAGTAAAGGAGTGATGTGGAGAGATAATAAGAGTAGATTTTGGAAAATCCATGGTCTTAAGAGGTATGATTATGGGGTAGAGGTGGGGGCCTTTTATAAGAGGGAGGAGGGTCACTTTTGGAAAGTCTTGAAATGTTACTTTATTATAAAATGATTTTCAGATTTTAAAGGTCCCACAAAAATATATATTGAGGATAAGGTGTTAAGGGTTATAAATCCACCCATACAATAGTTTTTAGACAAGTGTAAGTCTTTTATTTTACCTTATCCTTTCATTTTATTTAAATCGTTCATTAATGAGGTAATCACTGCATCATCATAGTGTCATTAATAAATTTATTTATTTAATGTCTAAAAATTATAAATAAAATACCAAAATGTAGGAAATATTTTTATATTTCCAATTAGTATTTATAGTATAAGATTTCATTTATGTAAACAATATTAAAATTGTTTTACTTAGTATATACAAACCTTTGTTATATTTCTCTTCTTTTTAAAAATAATGTCATAAATGTCACTATTACACCCATGTGACTCCAAGGGCCCTTATGGTCGGTAAAAAGATTACCATGGTCATATATGACTCAAAAAAGGATTTGGACACATGTTGGGGTCATTTTATATTATAATGATATTATTTTATTACCCTTAACTACCTAATTACTAATTAATCATGATAATTAATGATAATTACTGTCATTACTATTTATAATTTCCAAAAACAAAAGAGTCCTAATTACATAATTTGGACCATATGATTTAAAATATTGAATCCATTTTACCAAATTAAAAAAACATAAAATTCAGTAATTAATTTAAAAATAATTCCTGTTGTCAAAACAAATAGTGTGTTTTTAAGAAACAATATCTATCAAAAATTTGACAATTGTTTTTATCAAATTTCAAAGTTAAATTAATTCTAATTACCACAATTGGATTAAATGGTAAAAATATATTCTAATTGCACTTTAAAACTAATTAAAAATATAATCTAACAGTATAATTAAATTAGATGAAACAGCAGTTTTGAAGTAAAATGCAGTATTTTTCACTATTCATTAAAAATGAACATTATCAGAAAAATACCAAAAATGTATCCAAAGTAAATTTAACTGTCTAAATTCTAATGAATAATTTTATTTTGAAAAATAGAGATTATAAAATGGTCAAAAGTTATGTTTAAAAATGGTTTTCCATCAAACGGTGGAAAACAATCTTTTAAAAATATTACAGTATTCTGTGCTTAAGATTGGATTTATTCTCATTTTAATCCAGTAAAATACTATCTAATTCAAATTAGATATAGATATGAAAATATATTATTCTTTTAATTACTTGGTATGTTACATCATTCCACCTTTTGTAAATTGTTTCCCTACAATTTATTTACTTATTGAATAAGTGGGGGTATTTATCCCTCGTTGAATTTTCAGATTCTCATGTTGCCTCTTCAATCATGTGGTTTTTCCACAAAACCCTTACTTGTTGAATCACCATATTCCGCAACACTTTCTCCCTATGGTCAATATTCTGGACTGGTTGTTCCTCAAAAGATATATTCGCTTCCATCTCAACTACCTATGGACTCGAAACGTGAGATGGATCTGGGATGTACTTCCTTAACATTGAAACATGAAACCCATTATGTACCTGAGATAAATTCGTATTTAAAGCCACTCGGTATGCAACTGATCCTACTCTCTCCAGAATTTCATATAGTCCAATGAACATTGGACTCAGCTTTCCTTTCTTACCAAATCGAATCACACTTTTCCTTTGTGAAACATTGAGGAATATAAGATCACCTACCTCAAAAAAGATATCCTTCCTCCTATTGTCCGCATAACTTTTCTGCCTGCTCTAGGCTATTCTCGTGTGTTTCTTTATCAGCTGAACTTTTTCTACTCGTTCTAGTCCCATAAAATTCCTTTCACCTACTTAATTCCAAAAATATGGAGTTCGACACCGCTTCCCATATAATGCCTCAAATGGTGCCATCTGTATACTAGAATGAAAACTATCATTATAAGAAAACTCAACCAATGAATGATATTGGTCCCAACTTCACTGATAATCCATTGAACAAACACGTAGCATATCCTCCAAAGTTAGAATTTTTCTTTCTGACTTCACATCTGATTGAGGATGAAAAGATGTGCTAAAATTTAATTCAGTACCCAATGACATATGAAGGACTTTCCAAAAGATAGAAGTGAACATGTGATCACAATTAGATACAATGGAGAGGGGAACTCTATGTAACCTGACTATCTCTTTATGATACAATCGATAAAGTTGATCTAGGGAAAAATTATCTCATATAGAAAGGAAATGAGCAGATTTATTCAAGCAATCAACAATAACCCAGATTGCATTATTACCCAGAGGTTTCTTGGGTAATCCCACAATGAAGTCTATGGATATATTCTCCCATTTTCACTCTGGAACTGGTAAAGACTGAATCATCCCTTTTGGTAAATTCCTCTATGCTTTAACCTGTTGACAAGTCAAACACTTCATAGTAAAATCAGCAATATCTCTTTTCATTCCATCCCACCAGTAATACTCCCAAAGATCATTGTACATCTTAGTACTGCCTGGATGAACTGAAAATGGAGAACTATGAGCTTCACATAACAACTCTCTCTTCAACTGTGAATCACAATGCACACACAATATCTTCCCAAATCTCAAAAAAGAATCGTTATCAATGTTGAATTCAGGTAACATACCCTTCTGCACTAGATATACCTTCTTCTGCAACTCACTGGCTTGCTTCTGTGCTTTCTTAATTCTGTTTGATAGAGAAGATTTCACTGATACATAAAACAAAATAGAATAATTTCCAGCACCAACAACTTCCAAGACAAAATTCATCAAATCCTTAACCAAAGGATCACATTCCAAACATAACATGGTTAATGAAGCATTACTTTTTTGACTCAAATCATCTTCCACTTTGTTTGTTTTTCCTAGGTGGTATTGAATCGTGAAATCATAATACTTTATTAATTCTATCCATATCCTCTATCTCATGTTCAATTCTTTCTGAGTGAATATATACTTTAAACTATTGTGATCAGTATATTTTTCACACTTTACAACATACAAATGATGCCTCCAAATTTTTTAAGTGAAAACAACAACATCTAATTCCAAATCATGTGTAGGGTAATTTATCTCATGTGTTTTCAACTGACGTGAAGCATACACAATTACCTAATCATTGTGCATTAGGACGCAACCAAGTCCTTTCAATGAAGAATCACTGTAGATAAAAAAATCACCATTCCTGGAAGATAGTGCCAATACTAGGGCATTCACCAATATGTTTTTCAATTCCTAAAATCAATCATCACATTCTTTTGTCCAAATTAAACTTATCACCCTTCCAAGTTAGCTTAGTCAATGGGATGGAAAACCATGCAAAATTTTAAACAAACCTTCAGTAATAGCCTACAAAACCAAGAAAACTACGAATCTTAGTTACATTTGTGGTTCTTGGCCATTCCTCAAAAACCGTTGTTTTAGTAAGATCAACCGTTATTCCATCTATAGAAACAATGTGACCAAGGAAAGAAATTTTTTGCAACCAAAACTCACTATTGCGGAATTTCCCATAAAATTTATTTTCATTTAAGGTTTGAAAAATAACCCTTAAATAACTTTCATGCTCCTCTTTACTTTTAAAAAACATCAAAATATCATCAATGAAAACAACCAAAAACTTATCCAATAACTCATGGAAAATTCTATTCATAAGGTCCTTGAATACAAAAGGTGCATTGGTTAACCCAAAAGGCATAACTAATAATTCATAATGGCCATATCTTGTATGAAACACGGTCTTCAGAATATCTTCTTACATTACCTTCAACTGATGGTACCCCGATCTCAAGTCAATATTTGAAAAATAATGACCTCCCTAGAGAGGATCAAACAAATCATCGATATGAGGAAAATTATATTTGTTCTTAATAGTGATGTTATTAAAGGCTCTATAATCAATGCAATGTCTCATTGAACCATATTTATTTTAAAAAAATATGATAGGAGCAACCCATGGTGATGTGATAGGTCAAATTAAAACATTTCTCTAATAAATCTTCCAATTGATCCTTCAACTCTAAAAGTTCAATTTGATCCATTCAATAAACGGGGTTTGAAATTGGCTTATCATTTGGAACTAAGTCAATAGTAAATTCATCTTCCTGATCTGGAATTATTCTAGGAAACTCATCAAAAAAACATCAGGACACTCATTTACCACCGACACATCATTAATCTGAACGGTTCCTTTCTTTTCAAAAATATGTGCAAAGTAATATTCATTTCCATATTTTACAAGTATCCTAGCCTCCAGATATGTTATCAACAGTAAGGGTTCATTATTGTACAGAAACTGAAATCCTTTCTGAAAAGAAACTTCTTTAGCTCTACATTCAATCTAAGCGTTGTAAACAGAGAGCCAATCCATACTCAGGATAACATCAAACTCTAATAGAGGTAAAACAATAAGGTTTCCAAGTATATTCTTTCAATAGATAAGGATAGAAAGATTCTTATAAATTATTTTTTCCTCAACATTTCCCCAAGGTGTTTTTACCACAAGTTCATGAGTCATTTCGTGAGATAGAATTCCCAAATTACTAGGAACTTTTTCAAAGACGAAAGAATTTGTAGACCCTGAATCGAACAACAAATTGGAATAATCCGAAAAAACAATGTACCTGATACTGCTTCATTTTATGGCCCAACATCTGTTGAAGTAGTTGCAGAGGATTTTACCACCCCTTTTTTCATGTAGTCTGACTGCTTCCCATCATTTGAGCTCTTTGTCGAACACTTGTTTGCATAATGACCCACGTCATTGCACTTGAAACATTTCACTAATTGTAAATAAAAAAATTCTTACCATTACCCTGATATTTTATAGTGCAATCATGAGCCTTATGTCCCATCTTACTGTATCAGAAGCACTTTCCAGAATCCAAAATACATTCCCCGGCATGCTTTTTACCACATTTATCACAAACTAAAAATATAGTTTTCCTTACCATCAAGACTTATTGAAGGATTCTTCCCTTTCTCCTTCCACCTCTGTGTCTTCTTCTATTGGTTTTCAGAGAACACTTGATCATCGGAAAACTCTTTTTCCACCTTCTCAGCACATCGAAAAATATTTTCATAACTTTTTCACTCATGAGAAGCTAATTCCTTTCGCTATTTTGGCTTTAATCATAAGTAAAAACAATTGATTTTATTATCAAGGTCTCAAATAAAACTTGGAGCATACCTTTCCAATTGAGAGAACTTTTCTTCATAAGCAGCCACTGAGTCATCATCTTGCCTCAATTACAAGAATTGTTTTCCATCCTAAGTCGAACATCCTTAGGAAAATATGTATCAAGAAATATACCTTTTAATTCATAGCAGTCAAGAGCATCAATCTCATCAGCATCCCAGATATTTTTAACCATTGACCACCAATGATATTCTTCAGCCTCCAAATGGTAAATAACAGGACTAACCTTTCGATTGTCTGAACACCCCATGACATCGAAAATTTTATCCAGTGCTTTAATCCACACTTCAACTAGAACAGGGTCAAATGATCCTTTGAATGATGGTGGATTTTGCCTCATTAAAAGTTCCACCACTGACATGTTCCTCTGCAGTTGATCTGGCTAATCTCGTGCATGGATACCACCACCATTTATCGCTTGTGTCAAATGCATCATTACTGTAACAAACTGTTCAGTTCCAATTTTGACCATGTCAGGATCCTGATTTGGATGGTCATTTCCTTTTATATGCCTTCCTCGAACTGCTTCCATGTTTCCTCTACGGAAAACCATTCTGAAAAAACATGTATTACATGAAACAACATGGTAATCTTCAAATTCTATATCATTTCAATTTTTCCATAATGAGTATAAATTAGTTTTGGATAATAATTTAATAGAATTAAAACTCCTAAAGTTATTTAAACCTCACTTTGATACCAACTATAAGGCCCCTCCCTAAACCTTAGTTAATCCTGAGTTATTTCATGAATTCACTTTGAGGATCTTTTCATATTTAGAGTTTTAGAGAATTTGACCATAAATCATGCATTACATTCCTTTTTTTGACCAAGGAACAATTTAATAAAAAAAGAAAGGGAGTTACAAAATTCTGAAAGACGGAGTCCTATTAAAATCCTTATCATAAAAAGGGAGAAAATCACCAAGAAGATCATCCTAATAGGTAATATCTTGATTAACCCCATTGTTGGGAAGACTACCAGTAACCATGTTCTCTTCACGAAAATCTTGAGTGGAAATGTAGTTGATATCCATGAGCGAAGCAAGACATTTCATCTATCGAGACAGTATTCATTTTTTTCAACGAAAGCAAACATATTTAAAACAAAACATGGATTATTTCTTAACACTTCCTCGGCACTATCATCACATCTTTTACCATTCCCTTAACCTGTGAAAAAAATTTCAAAAACATGGTATGAGCATAAAAAGAACAGTAAGGGATATAAAAATATAGAAAGAAAACATTACTCCATGTATACATAAGAATCAATGAAATCATGCTTTACTCATAAAACATAAGCACATTAACATACCTCATGAAATCATAAGATTTATGAATAACTCATATAAATCCTAAGACATAAATTTAGCATGAGGCATTCATAACATTCTTACATAGGGATTAACCCTCATGGTCACATTTGGAATACCCATTACATTATATTCCCTAAATCTCTTCAGAGAAACCTTAGCGTTTAACTCCTTCCTGTTTCCCAATTCATTGGAGATCTATCTCGGGCTCACCCGCCTTAGTTTATCATGGAACCACCCAAATTCATAAACACTGCCCAAGAACCATAACATAATTGTATCACATAAAACATGCATAAAGGAAACGTAACATTTCCACATTTCAATCACAAGATATCAATACAACACATTGATATAATCAAAACATTATCAAAACCATTTTCAATACCAAAATAAAAGAAATGTAAAACATGGTATTTATTTTTCCTTTAGAAATGTCATGGCTTGTAGAGGAAACTGAAACTCAAATAATGGTCACTGCGGAGGAGAAGTCCTTGTCGCTTCATACGTAAGACAAAAACATTCCTATTTTCATTTAGTAAAGTGCTTCGTGAAAAAATATTACTTTTGAATGAAATTAAAATTCAAAATGGTATATTATACAACTAATAAAAGACGTTCGTATATAAATTGAAATATTCCTCAACGAAAGGAGATTGAGACGAAGTCCCTTACCTCAAGTTCTACTTGTTCTCGTTCGTTATTTATATTCCTGAATAATAAACATAGGTCAATTTATAATTTCTTAAGAAATTCCTTGAACGTTTGTTATTCAATTCATATCACATATTATCATGTTATAATAATTAGTTAATTATGAGAGTTCATATCATACGTTTTGTCGATGTTCAGTACATGAGTCAAAAATGAACTTGTTTGAAAAGATTTTCCCATTTAGTAATAATTACATCATCTACAGAAGGGTGTTAGTGATTTAAATAACATATATATCCAGTATATATTCATTTTATACTATTCAATAACATTTAGAGATAAAAAATTAAATGCACTGTTCCTGGAGACAGTAGGTCGTACGTACGCAGGAACACTACTTTAATTTCTTTTTCATATTAAAAAAATTTAAACTAAATGAGACATATATATATATATATTATAATTCCAGTATAATATATATGTTTTATAGTTAACATAAGTTCATTAATTATATTCTTTATAAATTCCATGTTTGGCATGAACGAGTCACATCACTTGAGGGGGCGGTAGTCCACACTTCCTCAGATTAAATTATCACAGTTCCACAACATGAAAAGCATAACGATGCGACTTAAAAATAAAATTCTGAAGAATATAGAAAAAATAAATACCATATATATCATATATAAATGTAGTGACATGATAATGTCCACCATGAAAGGTGTTAAAAAAATATTGAACAATCATCGTTTCTTGAGGCAGTAATTCGCCACCCACCGAAACAGTATATTCTTTACCCATTTGACGGAGGTGTGTGTAAATATAGGTAGAATAATTATCTTAAAAAATCATAGTATATTGATGAAATTGGTTTTATTATGGGATCAAATAATAATAAGATATTGGTGAGTGAATAAGGAAAATAAAAGGAAGAAACTCGAGAGAAGACATTACCTCTAAATCGGGTGACTCATTTTGATTTGAGCCAAAGACATCCTTGGAAAGACTTCTGCCCAAAGTGAGGCTTATATGAGTAATAGAGGCATGTGGAGAGATAACATGAGTAGTGTTATTATGAGCCATGGGCTTGAGAGGTGTTGGTAAGGGGGTATGGGTGGGGGCCTTTTATAAGAGGTAGGAGGGTCACTTTTGGAAAGTCTTGAAATGTTACCTTATTATAAAATGATTTTCGGATTTTAAAGGTCCCACAATGATATATTTTGAGGATAAGATGATAAGGGTTAAAAATACACCAATACAATATGTTTTAGACAAGTGTATGTCTTATATTTTAGATCATCCTTTCATTTTATAATAATCGTTCATTAATGAGGTCATCACGGCATCATCCTGGTGTCATAAATACATTTATTTATTTAATGTCTAAAAATTATAAATAAATTTCCATGATGTAAGAAATCGTTTTAGCTTTCCAATGACTACTTATAGTCTAAGAGATAATTTATGTAAACAAAATTTAAATTTTTTTACTTAGGATATTCAAACCTTTGGTATATTTCTCTTCGTTTTAAAAATAATGTCATAAATGTCACTATTACACCCATGTGACTCCATGGGCCCTCAAGTTTGGTAAAAAACTTCACATGGTTATCCATGACTCAAAAAATGTTTTTTAAAAATGTTGGGGTCATTTTATATTATTATGATATTATTTTATTACCCTTAACTACTCGATTACTAATTAATCACGATAATTAAAGATAATTACCATCGTTACTATTCATAATGTCCAAAAACAAAAGAGTCTTAATTACATAATTTTGAACTTATGATTCCAAATATGGAATCAATTTTACCAAATTGCAAACACATAAATTGAAGTAATTAGTTTAAAAATAATTCTCGTTGTCAAAACAAATAGCATGTTTTTATGAAACAATATCTATCAAAAGATTGACAATTGTTTATGTCTAATTTCAAAGTGAAATTAACTCTAATGACCACCATTGGATTAAATGGTAAAAATATATTATAATTAAACTTTAAAATAAATTAAAAAATAATCTACCCATATAATAAAGTTTTATGAAAAAGAAGTTTTGAAGTAAAATGCACTATCTTTCACTATTCCTTAAAAAATGAACATTGTCAGAAAAATACCATAAATTTATCCGAAGTAAATTTCAATGTCCCAATTATAAATAATATGTTTACTTTGACAAATAGATCTTATAAAATTTTCAAAAGCTAGATTTAAAAATGGTTTTCCATCAAAAGTTGGTAAAACAATCATTTAAAAATATTAGAGTTTTTTATGCTTAAGATTGGATTTATTATCTTTTTAAGACTCAAAAAAACAATCAAATTATTAATTATATATAGATATGAAAATATATTATTATTTTACATACTTGAGATGATACATCCTTCCAACCTTTACGAAATTTTGTCCCCACAATTTATTTACTTATCAAATAAGTGGGGGAATTTATCCCTCATTGCATTTTTAGATTTCATGTTGCCTATTTAATCATGTTGTTTTTTCACAATACATTTACATGATGAATCACCTTATTTCAAAATACTTTCTCCTTGTGATCATGAATCTGGATAGATTTTTCCTCATAAGATATATTCTCTTCCATCTGAACTTCATTTGGACACAAAACATGAAATGGATATTGCATGTACTTCCTTAAAATTGAAACATGAATAAAAAATATGAACCTGAGATAAATTCGGAGATAAAGCCAATCGGTATGCAACTAATCCAACTCTCTCCAGAATTTCATATGGTCTAATGATCCTTGGACTCAGCTTTCCTTTCTTACCAAATCGCATCAGACTTTTCCATGGTGAAACTTTGAGGAAGACATGATCTTCTACCTTAGAAGAGAGATCCTTCCTCCTGTTGTCCGCATAACTTTTCTGCCTTCTCTGATCTGTTATCATGTGTTTTTTATCAGCTGAATTTTTTCTGCCAACTCTTCTACCAATTCTAGCCCCATTAACTTCTTTTCATCTACTTCATCTCAAAATGTTGGAGTTAGACACCTCTAACCATATAATGACTCAAATGGTGCCATCTATATACTGGAATGAAAGTTGATATTATAAGAAAACTCACCCAATGAAAGATGATGGTCCCCACTTCCCTAATAATTCATCTAACAATCATGTAGCAAATCCTACAAATTCCGAATTGTTTGTTTTGACTACCGATCTAATTGAGGATGAAAAGCAGTACTAAAATTTTATTCAGTACCCAACGACTTATGAAGGCCTTTCCAAAAGTTATAAGTGAACCTGTGATCACAATCCGAAACAATGGAGAGGGAAACTCCATGTAACCTGAATATCTCTTTAAGATACAATCGAGAGAGTTGATCTAGGGAAAAAATATTTTGTATTGAATGAAAATGAGAAGATTTAGTCAAGCGATCAACAATAACCCTGATAGCATTATTACCTCGAGGTGTCTTCAGAAATCCCACAATGAATTCCATGGATATATTCTCCCATTTCCACTCTGGCACTAGTAAAGGATGAAGCATCCCTTTCGGTAACTGCTGCTCAACTTTAACCTGTTGACAAGTCAAACACCTCACAGAAAAATCAGCAATATCACTTTTCATTCCATCGCACTAGTAATTCTTCAGAATATCTCTATATATCTTAGTACTGCCTCGATGAACTGAAAATGGTGAACTATGAGATTTACATAACAACTCTCTCTTAAACTGTGAATCATAAGGCACACACAATTCTTCCAAAATCTCAAAACACAATCATTATCAATGTGGAATTCAGGTAGCATATCCCTCTAAAATAGATCTACCTTTTTCTGCAACTCACTATCTTGCTTCCATGCTTTATTAATTCTTTCTGATAGTGAATATTTCACTGATACCTGAAACAAAACAGAATAATTTCCTGCACCAATAAAATCCAAGCCAAAACTCATCAAATCCCTAACCAAAGGATCACCTTGAAAACGTAACACGGTTAATGAAGCATTGATTTTTTTGACTCAAATAATCTGCCACTTTGTTTTCTTTTCCTAGGTGGTAGTGAATCGTGCAGTCATAATCCTTGATTAATTATAGCCATCTCCTCTGTCTCATGTTCAATTCCTTCTGAGTGAATATATACTTTAAACTTTTGTGAAAAATATATATTTCACACTTTACACCATAAAAATTATGCCTCCATATTTTTAAAGTGAAAACAACAATAGCTAATTAAAATCCTGTGTAGGGTAATTTATCTCATGATTTTTCAACTTATGTGAAACATACGCAATTACCTGATCATTCTTCATTAAGATTTAACCATGTCCTTTCAATGAAGCATCACCATTCCTAGAAGGTAGTGCCAATACTGGGGAATTCACCGATCTTCGTTTCAATTCCTAAAAACAATCATCACATTCTTTTGTCCAGATAAACTTAACACCCTTCCGAGTTAACTTAGTCAATGGGCTGGAAAACCGTGCAAAATTTTTAAAAAACCTTCCGTAATAGTCTGCCAAACCAATAAAACTACGAATCTCAATTACATTTGGGGTTCTTGGACATTCTTCAACAACCTTTTTTTTTTGCAGGATCTACAGTTATTCCATATTTAGAAGCAATGTAACCAAGGAATGAAATTTGGTGCAACCAAAACTCACACATGCTGAATTTCCCATACAATTTCGTTTCTTTTATGGTTTTCAAAATAACTCTTAAATGAATTTCATGCTCCTATTTAATTTTACAAAACAACAAAATATAATCAATGAAAACAACCACAAACATATCCAAGAACTCATGGAAAATTCTATTCATAAGGTCCATGAATATAGCATGTGCATTGGTTAACCCAAAGGGCATAACTACAAATTCATAATGGCCATATCTTTTACAAAACTCGGTCTTCGGAAATATCTGATTCCATTACGTTCAACTGATAGTACACCGATTGAATTCAATCATTGAAAAATAATGAGCTCCCTAGAGCTGATCAACCAAATAATTGATATAAGGAAAAGGATATTTGTTCATAACAATGATATTATTCAGGGCTCTATAATCAATGAAAAGTCTCATTGAACCATCTTTATTTTTAACAAATAAGATAGGATCACCCCATAGATATGTGCTTGGTCGAATTAAACCTTTATCTAAAAAATATTGAAATTTCTCCTTCAACTCTAAAAGTTCAATTTGAGCCACTCGATAAGGGGGTTTTTAAATTTTCTTAGCATTAGTAACTAAGTAAACAATAAATTCAACTTCCCTATCTGGTATTATTCCAGGAATCTCATCAGGAAAAACATCAGGATACTCATTTACCACCGGCACGTCATTAATCTGAACAATTCCTTTATTTTCAACAATACCTGCAAGGTAACATTCATTTCCATCTTTTACAGGTTTCTCAGCCTATTGATATGTTATCAACAGTAAGGGTTCATTCTTGTACAAAAACTGAAATTATTTCTGAAAACAAACTTCTATATCTCTATAGTCAATCTTATCATGGTAAATAGAGAGCCAATCCATACCCAGGATAACATCAAACTCTACTAGAGGTAAAAAAATAATATTTTCAAGTAGATTCTTTCCACGGATAAGGATAGGAAGATTATTATAAATTATTTTTCATCAAAATATTCCCCAGGTGTTTTTACCACAAGTTCAGGAGTCATTTCTTGAGATGGAATTCCCAATTTACTAGAAAATTTTTCAGAGATGAAATAATGTGTAGACCCCGAATCAAACAACACACTCACATAATCTGAACAAACAAACAAAGTACCTGATACCACTTCATTTGATGGCCCAACATCTTCTGAAGTAGTTGCAAATGATTTCACGACACCTTTCTGCTTGTAGTCAGACTACTTTCCATCCTTCGAGCTCTTTGTCGAACACTCGTTTGTATACTGCCCCATCTCACTGCACTGGAAACATTTCACTAACATTAAATCATATTTGGTCTTCCCATTACCCTGATCTTTTTCAGTGCTATCCAGAGCCTTATGTCCCATATTACCACATCAGAAGAACTTTCCAGAATTCAAAATTCATTCCTCTCCATGATTTTTAACACATTTATCACAAACTGAAAACATAGTTTTCTTACCATCAAACATTTTTGAACGATTCTTGCATTTCTCATGCCACCTCAGTCTCTTCTTCTGTTGGTTTTCATAGAACACTTGATCATCGGAAAACTCCATTTCCACCTTCTCAGCACATCAAACAAGCTTTTCAAAACTTTTTAACTCAGGATAATCTAATGCCCTTAAATATTTTAGGTTTAATCCTTAGTAAAAACAATTTATTTTACTATCACGGTCTCAAGTAAAATTTGATGCATACCTTCCGAATCTATTGAACGTTTCTTCATAAGCAGACACTGAGTCGTCCTCTTGCCTCAATTCCAAGAACTGTTTTTCCATCCTAAGTCAAAAAGCCTTAGGAAAATATTACTCAAGAAACATACCTTTGAATTCATCCCAGTCAAGAGCATCAATCACATCAGCATCCTTGATATTTTTAACCATAGACCACCACTGATCTGCTTCAACCTCCATACGGTAAACAATAAGACTAACCTTTTGATTTTCTGAACACCCCATGACATCGAAATTCTTCTCCAGTGCATTAATCCACCCTTAATCTAGCATAGGGTCAGATGATCCTCTGAATGATGGAGGATGTTGCCTCATGAAATCTTCCACCACTAACATGTTCCTCTGTGGTTTATTTGGCTTATCTCATGCATGGATACCACCACCATTTAACGCTTGAGTCAACTGCTCCATTACTGCAACAAATAGTTCACTTCCAATTCCGACCATCTCAGGATGCAGATTTACAAGGTCATTTCCTTATGTATCTCTTCCTATAACTACTTCCCTGTTTCCTCTATGGAAAACCATTCTGATCAAACATGTCTTAGATAAAGAAACATGGTAATATTCAAATTCTATATAATTTCAATTTGACTATAATGTGTAAAAAATATTTTTGGATAATTATTTAATATAATTCTAACTCGTAATGTTATCTAAACCTCCCATTGATATAGACTATAAGGCCCCCTCCTTAAACCTTACTTAATATTGAGTTGTTTCAATAATTCACTTTGAGGACCTTTTTAGGTTTATAGTTTTAGAGAATTAGATCATAAATCATGCATTACATTCCATATTTAAACAAGGTGGTAACATCAAAGACAATATTCATTTTTTCCCACCAAAGGAAACATATTTAAAACAAAACATTGATTATTTATTATCACTTCCTCGACACTATCATCACATCATGTACCTTCCCCTTGACCTGTGAAAATCATTTCAAAAACTTGGGATGATCATAAAAAGCTCAGTAAGGGATATAAAAATACGGAAAGAAAACATTATTCATTGTATACATAAGAATCAATGAAATAATACTTTACTCATAAAACATAATCACATTAACATACCTAATGAAATCATTAGATTTATGAATAACTCATAGAAATCATAAGACATAATTGTATCTTGAGGAATTCATAACATTCTTACGTAGGGATTAACCCTCGTTGTTACGTTTGGAATACCCATCACAGTATATTCCTTAAATCTCTTCAGAGAAACCTTAGCGTTTAACTCATTCACATTACCCAATTCAATAGAAATCTATCTTGGGCTCACCCACCCTTATTTTATCATGTAACCACCCAACTTCATAAACAATTCCCAATAAACATAACATAATCGTATCACATAAAACATGCATAAAGGAAACATAATATTTCAACATTTCAATCACAAGATATCAATACAATACATTTATATAATCAAAACATTATCAAAACAATTTTCAATACCGAAATAAAAGAAAATTAATACATGGTATTTATTTTTAATTTTAAAAAGTTATTTCTTGTATACGATGCTGAAACTCAAATAATGGTCACGGTGGTGGAGAAGTCATTGTCGCCACATACGTAACACAAAAACATTCCTTTTGTCGTTTAGTAAAATGCTTCGTGTAAAAAGATTACTTTTTAATGAAATTAAAAGTAAAAAATGGTTTATTATACAACTGATAAAATAAGGTTTTATATAAATTGATGTATGCCTCAACGAATGGAGATTGAGACGAAGTCCCTTACCTCAAGTTCGACTTGTTCTCATTTGTTATTTATATTCCTGAATAATAATCTTAGGCCAATTTATATATTCTTAAGGGATTCCTTTAAATTTTATTATTCAATTCATTTCACATATTATCATGTTATTAAAATTAGTCAATTATGCGAGTTCATATCATACGTTTTGTCGATGTTCAGTACATGAGTCAAAAATGAACTTGTTTGAAAAGATTTTCCCATGTAGTTATAAGTTCATCATCTACCGAATGGTATTAATGATTTAAAAATCATATATATCCATTATATATTAATTTTATGTTATTCCATAACATTTGGAGAAAAAAAATGAAATGCACCATTCCTGGAGATGGTAGGTCTTATGTACTCATGAACGCTACTTTCATTTCTTTGTCATATTAAAGGAATTAAAACTAAATGAGACATATATATATATTATAATTCTATTATAATATATATGTTATATAGGTAACATAATTTCATTAATTATATTCTTTATAAATTCCATGTATGGCATGAACGAGTCACATCACATGAGGGGGCGGTAGTCAACACTTCCTCAAATGAAATTATCATAGTTCCACAACATGAAAAGCATAATGATGTGATTTAAAAATATAATTAAGAAGAATATAGAAAAAATAAATACCATATATATCATATATAAATATAGTGACATCATAATGGCCACCATGAAAGGTGTTGAAATAAGATTGAATAATCATCGTTTCTTGAGGCTGTAATTCGGCACACATAGATTCAGTATGTTCCTTATCCATTAGACGGAGGTGTGTGTAAGTGTAGGTAGAATACATATCATAACAACATCATAGTATATTGAGGATACTTTTATTATTATGGGATGAAATAATAAGATGATTGTGGTGAGTGAAGAAGGAAAATAAAAGGAAGAAACTCGAGAGAAGACATTACCTCTAAATCGGGTAACTCTTTTTGATTTGCGCCAAAAGCTTACTTGGAAAGTCTTCTGCTCAAAGTGAGGCTTCTAGGAGTAAGAGAGGTATGTGGAGATATAATATGATCAGATGTTGGATGAGCCAAGGGCTTGAGAGGAGTGGGTAATGGGGTAGATGTGGGGGACTTTTATATGAGAGATGATGGTCACTTTTGGAATGTCTTGAAATGTTACTTTATTATAAAATGATTTTCAGATTTTATACATTTAACAAAGATATAGTTTGAGGAAAAGTTGATAAGGTTTCGAAATAAACCCATAAAATTGCTTTTCGACATGTGTATGTCTTATATTTTACCTTATCCTATCATTATATTTAAATCGTTCATTAATGAGGTAATCACTCCATCATTAGGGTGTCATAAATATATTTATTTATTTAATGTCTAAAAATTATAAAAAAATACAATAATGTAGGAAATATTTTTAGCTTTACAATTAATATTTATAGTCTAATAGATAATTTATTTATGAAAAATAAAATTTTTTTTACTTAGGATATACAAATGTTTGTAATATTTCTCTTCTTTTTAAAAATAATGTCATAAATGTCACTATTACATCCATGTGACTCCACGGGAC
The DNA here is from genome assembly GCA_963277665.1 of Viscum album. Classification (NCBI taxonomy): domain Eukaryota; kingdom Viridiplantae; phylum Streptophyta; class Magnoliopsida; order Santalales; family Viscaceae; genus Viscum; species Viscum album. The sequence goes on along the minus strand of OY728145.1, from coordinate 2,101,598,774 downwards.
CTAAATTTCGGTGAAAGTCTTCCCATGGTAGGCCACGACTCAAAAAAGAGGATTTGGACACATGTTTGGGTCATTTTATATTATTATGATGTTATCTTATTACCCATAACTACCAGATTACTAATTAATCACGCTAATTAAAGATAATTACTCTCATTACTATTCATAATTTCCAAAATCAAAAAAGTATTAATTAAATTATTTGGAACATATGATTCCAAATATGGAATATATTTTACCAAATTCCAAACACAGAAATTGTAGTAATTAATATAAAAATAATTCTCGTTTTCAAAACAAATAGCGTGTTTTTAAAAAAAACAATATCTATCAAAAGATTGACAATTTTTTATATCCAATTTCAAAGAGAAATTGATTATAATGACCCCAATTGGATGAAATGTTAAAAATATATTCTATTTAAACTTTAAAATAAAGTAAAAATATTATCTAATGATATAATTAAATTAGATGAAAAAGCAGTTTTGTAGTAAAATGCAGTATTATTCACTATTCATTAAATAATGAACATTGTTAGAAAAATACAAAAAATTTATCGAAATAAAATTTCAATGTCCCAATTCTAAAGAATAAGTTTATTTTAACAAATATAGCTTATGAAATTGACATAAGGTATATTTAAAAATTGATTTCCATCAAAAGGCGGTAAAACAATCTTTTAAAAATATTAGAGTATTCTATGCTTAAGATTGGATTTATTCTCATTTTAAGCCTCTAAAACACTATGTAATTCATAATTATATATATTTATTAAAATATATTATTATTTTACTTAATTGGGATGTTACATCCTTCCCCCCTTTATAAAATTGTGTCCCCGCATTTGATTTACTTATCGAATAAGTGGGGGTATTTATCCCTCATTGCATTTTCAGATTCCCATGTTGCGTCTTCAATCCTGTGGTTTTGTCACAAAACCTTTACATGATGAATCACTTTATTCCACAACACTTTCTCCCTATGGTCAAGAATATAGACCGGTTTTTTCTCATAAGATAGATTCGCTTCAAGCTAAACTACTTCTGGACTCAAAACAAGAGATGGATCTGGCATGTACTTCCATAACATTGAAACATGAAAAAAATTATATACCTGAGATAATTTAAAGGGTAAAGCCACTCGGTATGAATCTGATCTAACTCTCTCCATAATTTCATATGGTCCAATGGACATTGGACTATGATTTCCTTTCTTACCAAATCGCATCACACTTTTCCATGGTGAAACTTTGGGGAAGACATGATCATCTACCTCAAAAAGGAGATCCTTCCTCCTGTTTTCCGCATAAAGTTTCTTCCTTCTCTTAGCTATTATCATGTGTTTATATATTCGATAAACTTATTCTGACAAATCTTCTACCAATTCAGGTCCCATCAACTTCCTTTCACCTACTTCATCCCAAAAAGATGGAGTTCGACACTGCTTCCCATATAATGCCTCAAATGGTTCCATCTGTAAACTGGAATGAAAACTGTTATTATAAGAGAACTCAACCAATGAAATATGTTGGTCCCAACTTCCCTGATAATCCATCAAACAAACACGTATCATATCCTCCAATGTACGAATTGTTTGTTCTGACTGCCCATCTGATTGAGGATGAAAAGATGTACTAAAACTTAATTTAGTACCCAACGACTTCTGAAGGCCTTTCCAAAAGTTAGAAGTGAACCTGAGATCATGATCATATACAATGGAGAGGGGTACTCTGTGTAACCTAAATATCTCTTTAAGATAAAATCGAGAAAATTGATATAGGGAAAACATATCTTGTATAGCAAGGAAATGAGCAGATTAAGCCAAGCGATCAACAATAACCCATATTGCATTATTACCAAGAGGTGTATTCGGTCATCCCACAATTAAGTACATGGATATATTCTCCCATTTCCACTCTAGCACTGGAAAAGGATGAAGCATCCCTTTCAGTAACTACTGCTTTTCTTTAACATGTTGACAAGTCAAACACTTCACAGTAAAATCAGCAATATCTCTTTTTATTCCATCCCACCAGTAATACTCCTGAAGATCTTTGTACATCTTAGTACTGCCTGGATGAACTAAAAATGGAAAACTATGAGCTTCACATAACAACTCTCTATTCAACTGTCAATCAAAAGGCACACACAATCTCTTCCAAAATCTCAAAACACAATCATTATCAATGTTAAATTTAGGTAAAATACCCTTCTGAACCAGCTCTACCTTTCTCTGAATTTCACTGTCTTGATTCTATGCTTGCTTAATTATGTTTGATAGAGAAGATTTCACTGACACCTGAAACAAAATAGAAAAATTTCCTGCACCAACAACTTCTAAGCCAAAATTCACCAAATCCTTGACCAAAATATCATGTTCCAAATGTAACATGGTTAATGAAGCATTACTTTTTCAAATCAAAGCATCTTCCACATTGTTTTCTTATCCTAGGTGGTAGTGAATCGTGCAATCATAATCCTTGATTAATTCTATCCATCAACTATGTCTCATGTTCAATTATTTATGAGTGAATGTATACTTTAAACATTTGTGATCAGCATATAATTCACACTTTACACCATAAAAATAATGCCACCAAAATTTTAAACTGAAAATAACATCAGCTAATTCCAAATCATGTGTAGGATAATTTATCTCATTAGTTTTCAACTGACGTGAAGCATATGCAATTATCTAATCATTCTGCATTAGGGCACAACCGAGTCCTTTCAATGAAGCATCCCTGTAGATAACAAACGCACCATTCCTGGAAGGTAGTTCCAATACTGAGGCATTCACCAATCTTCTTTTCTATTCCTGAAATCAAGCATCCCATTCTTTTGTCCAGATAAACATAACACCCTTCTGAGTTATCTTTGTCAATGGGCCTGACAACCATGCAAACTTTTTAACAAACCATCAGTAATTTCCTGCCAAACCAAGAAAACTATGAATCTCGGTTACATTTGTGGGTCTTGTCCATTCTTCAAAAACCTTTGTTTTTGCAGGATCAACAGTTATTCCATATTTAGAAACAATGTGACCAAGGAAATAAATTTGTTGCAACCAAAACTCACACTTTCTGGATTTCCCATAAAATTTATTTTCTTTTAAAGATTGAAAAATAACCCTTAAATGACTTTCATGCTCCTCTTTACCTTTAAAAGACACCAAAATATCATCAATGAAAACAACCCCAAACTTATCCAAGAACTCATGAACTATTCATAAGGTCCACGAATACATTAGGTGAATTGTTTAACCGAAAAGGCATAAATAGAAATTCATAATGGCTATATCTTGTACGAAATGTGGTCTTCAGAATATCTGATTCCTTTACATCAACTGATGGTACCCCGATCTCAATTCAATCTTTGAAAAATACTGAGCTCCTGGAGCTGATCAAACAAATAATCAATATGAGGCAAAGGATATTTTTTCTTAACAGTGATGTTATTCAAGGCTCTAAAATCAATAAAAAGTCTCATTAAACCATCTTTCTTTTTAACAAATAAGACATGATAAACCCATGGTGATGTGCTAGGTCAAATGAAAACTTTCTCTAATAAATATTTCAATTGCTCCTTCAACTCTAAAAGTTCAATTTGAGCCATTCAATAAGGGTGTTTTGAAATTGGCTTAGTATCAGGAACTAAGTCAATAGTAAATTCAACTTCTTGATCTGGTAATATTCTATGAAAATCATCAAGAAAAACATCAGGATACTCATTTACCACCGGAAAATCATTAATCTGAACGGTTCCTTTGTTTTCAACAATATGTTCAAGGTAACATTCATTTACAACTTTTACAAGTTTCTCAGCCTCTTGATATGTTATCAATAGTAGGGGTTCATTATTGTACACAAAATGAAAGTCTTTCTGAAAAGAAACTTATTTAGCTCTACAGTAAATATTAGCATGGTAAAAAGAGAGTGAATCCATACCCAGGATAACATCATACTCTACTAGAGGTAAAACAATATGGTTTACATGTAGATTCTTTCCACGGATAAGGATTTGAAGATTCTTATAAATTCTTTTTGCCTCAACATTTCCCCCAAGTGTTTTTACCACATGTTCCGGAGTCATTTCTTGAGATGGAATTCCCAATTTATTAGAAACGTTTTCAGAGATGAAAGAATGTGTAGACCCTGAACCAAGAAACACATTAGAATAATCTGAAAAAACAAAAAAAGCACATGATACCACTTCATTTGACAGCCCAACATCTGCTAAAGTAGTTGCAATGGATTTCACCACACCTTTCTTCTTGTAGTCTGACTTCTTTCGATCATTCGAGCTCTTTTTCGAACACTCGTTTGCATAATGACCCATCTCATTGCACTTGAAACATTTCACTAACTGTAAATCAAATTTGGTCTTACCATTACCCGGATCCTTTCTAGTGAAATCCCTAGCCTTATAACCCATCTTACCACATCAGAAGCACTTTCCAAAATTTAAAATACATTCCCCAGCATGCTTTTTAAAACATTTATCACAAACTGAAAACATAGTTTTCATACCATCAATCCTTTTTTAAGGAATCCATCCTTTCTCCTTCCACCTCTGTCTCTTATTTTGTTGGTTTTCATAGAACACTGAATCATGGGAAAACTCCATTTACACCATCTCAGCACATCAAACAAGATTTTCATAACTTTTTAACTCACGAGAAGCTAATTCCCTTAGATATTTTGGCTTAAATAGTGAGTAAAAATGATTGATTTTACAATCAAGGTCTCAGATAAAATTTGGGGCATACCTTGCCAATCGAGTGAACTTTTCATTATAAGCAGCCACTGAGTCGTCGCCTTGCCTCAATTCGAAGAATTGTTTTTCCATCTTAAGTAAAACAGCCTTAAGAAAATATTTCCCAAGAAAAATACCTTTGAATTCATCCCAGTCAAGAGCATCAATCTCGTCAGCATCCTAGATATTTTTAACCATCGACCACCACTGATCTGCTTGAGCCTCCAAATAGTAAACATCAAGACTACCCTTTTGATTGTCTAAACACTCCATGTCATCGAAAATATTCTCCAATTCTTTAATCCACCCTTCAGCTAGCACAAGGTCAGATGATCCTCTAAACGATGGGGGATGTTGCCCCATGAAATGTTCCACCACTGACTTGTTCCTCTGCGGTAGATCTGGCTGATCTCGTGCATGGATACCACCACCATTTATCGCTTGAGTCAACTGCGCCATTACTGCAACAAACTGTTCAGTTCCAATCCCGACCTTCTCATGATGCTGATTTGGAAGGTAATTTCCGTCTGTATGCCTTCCAAACAATTCTTCCCTATTTCCTATATGGAAAACCATTCATAACAAAAATGTCTTAGATTATGCAACATGGTAATCTTCAAATGCTATATCATTTCAATTTGACCATAATGTGTAAAAACAATTTTGGATAATCATTGAATAGAATTATAACTTCTAATGTTTTCTAAACCTCCCTTTGATACCAACTATATTGCACTCACCCTAAACCTTACTTAATATTGAGTTATTTCAAGAATTCACTTTGGGTATATTTTTAGGTTTAGAGTTTTAAGGAATTAGATAATAAATCATGCATTACATTTCATATTTAAACAAGGTGGTTACATCAAAGACAATATTCGTTTTTTCCACCAAAGGAAACATATTTAAAATAAAACATGGATTCTTTCTTAACAGTTCCTTGACATTATCATCACATCATGTACCTTTCCCTTGACCTGTGAAAAACATTTCAAAAACATAGGATGATCATAAAATGATCAGTAAGGGATATAAAAATACGGAAAGAGAACATTAGTCCATGTATACATAAGAATCAATGAAGTCATATTTTACTCATAAAACATATTCCCTTTAACATACCTCATGAAATCATAAGATTTATGAATAAATCATAGAAATCATAAGACATAAAGGTAACTTGAGGCATTCATAACATTCTTACGTAGGGTGTAACCCTCATGGTTATGTTTGGAATACCCATCACAGTATATTCCCTAAATCTCTTTGGAGAAATCTTAACATTTAACTCCTTCGCGTTACCCAATGCATTGGAGAGATATCACGGGCTCACCCACCCTTAGTTTATTACAAAACCACCCGACTTCAAAAATAGTGTCCACGAACCATAACATAATCGTATCACATAAAACATAAATAAAGGAAACATAAAATTTCCACATTTCAAACACAACATATCAATACAACACATTGATATAATCAAAAAGATTATCAAAACCATATTCAATACCAAAATAAAATAAAAGTAAAACATGGTACTTATTTTTCATTTAAAAAATGTTATGGCTTGTATAGAAATCCGAAACTCAAATAATGGTCACGGCGGTAGAGAAGTCGTTGTCACCACATACGTAAGTCAAAAAAAATCCTTTTGTCTTTTAGTAAAACTCGTCGTGTAAAAATATTACTTTTGAATGAAATTAAATGCCAAAGGGGTTTATTATACAAATAATAAAAGAAGTTCCTATATAAATTGAAGTATCCCTCAGTGAAAGGAGATTGAGACGAAGTCTCTTACCTCAAGTACGACTTGTTATCGTTCGTTCTTTATATTCCTGAATAATAAAATTAAGTAAATTTATAATTTCTTAAGGAATTCCATTAAAGTTTATTATTCAATTAATATCAAATATTATCATGTTATAATAATTAGTTAATTATGTGAGTTCATATTATACTTTTTGTCGATGTTTGGTACATGAGTCAAAAATGAACTTGTTTGAAAATATTTTCCCATGTAGTTATAATTAAATCATCTCCAGAATGGTATTAATGATTTAAATATCATATCTATTTAGTATATATTCATTTAATACTGTTACATAACAATTGGAGATAAAAAATAAAATACACCGTTCCTGGAGACGGTAGGTCGTACGTACGCATGAACGCTACTTTCATTTATTTGTCATTTTAATAGAATTAAAACTAAATGAGACATATATAGTATAATTCTAGTAAAATATATATGTTATATAGGTAAAATATATTAATTAATTATATTATTTATAAATTCCATGTTTGGCATGAACGAGTCACATCACTTGAGGGGGAGGTACTCCACACTTTCTCATATTAAATTATCACAGTTCCACAACATGAAAAGCATAACGATGTGATTTAAAAATAAAATTCAGAAGAATATAGAAAAAATAAATACCATATATATCATATATAAATACAATTACATCATAATGGACACCATGAAAGGTGTTAAAAGATGATTTCACAATCATTGTTTTGTGAGGCGGTAATTCGGAACCCACAGAAACAATATGTTCTTTAACCATTAGACGGAGGTGTGTGTAAGTGAAGGTAGAATACTTATAATAAAAACATCCTAATATATTGATGATACTTTTTTTATTATGGGATAAATTTGAAGAAGATAGTGGTGAGTGAATATGGAAAATAAAAGGAAGAAACTCCATAGAAGGCATTACCTCTAAATCGGGTAACTCCTTTTGATTTAAGCCAAAGGATTCTTTGGAATGACTTCTATCCAAATTGAGGCTTCAAGGAATAATAGATGGATTTGGATAGATAATATGAGCAGAGTTTGGATGATCCAAGGGCTTGAGAGGTTTTTGTAATGGGGTAGAGGTGGGGCCTTTTATAAGAGGGAGGAGGGTCACTTTTGGAAAGTCTTGAAACATTACATTATTATAAATTGATTTTTGGATTTTAAAGGTTCCGTAATGATATAGTTTGAGGATAATGTGATAATGGTTCGAACTTCACCCATAAAATAGGTTCTCAACTAGTTTATGTCTTATATTTTACCTTATCATTTCATTTTATTTAAACCCTTCATTAATTAGGTAATCACTGCATCATCATGGTGTCTTAAATAAATTTATTTATATAATGTATAAAAATTATAAAACAAATACCATGTTGTAGAAAATTATTTTATCTTTACAATTACTATTTATAGTATAGAATATCCTTTATGTAAATAAAATTAAAATTGTTTTACCTAGGATATACAAACCTTTGTTATATTTCTCTTCTTTTTAAAAATAATGTCATAAATGTCACAATTACACCCATGTGACTCCATAAGCCCTAAAGTCCGGTAAAAAAAATCCCATGGGCTTCCATGACTAAAAAACGATTTGGATACATGTTGGAGTCATTTTATATTATTATGATATTATTTTATTACCCTTAACTACCCGATTACTAACTAATCATGACAATTAAAGATAATTATCATCATTACTATTCATAATGTCCAAAAAAGAGCCTTAATTACTTAATTTGGACCTTATTATTACAAATATGGAATCAATTTTACTAAATTCCAAACATATAAATTGAAGTAACTATTTAAAAAATAATTCTCGTTGTCAAAACAAATAGCGTGTTTTTATGAAATAATATCTATTAAAAGATTGACAATTGTTTATTTCCAATTTCAAAGTTAAATTAATTATAATGACCACCATTGGATTAAATGGTAAAAATATATTCTAATTAAACTTTAAAAAAAATTAGAATGGTAATCTAACCATATAATTAATTATATGAAAAAGCAGTTTTGAAGTAAAATGTAGTATATTTCACTATTCATTAAAAAAGGAACATTGTCGGAAAAATACCAAAAAATTATCCAAAGTAAATTTCAATGTCCCAATTCTAAATAATAAGTTCATTTTGACAAATATAGATTATAAAATTGTCAAATTTTATATTTAAAAATGGTTTTCCATCAAAAGGCTGTAAAACAATCTTTTAGAAATATTAGAGTATTTGATGCTTAAGGTTGCATTTATTCTCATTTTAATCCTCTAAAACACTATCTAATCCATAAATAGATATATATATGAAAATATATTATTCTTTTAATTACTTAGAATGTTACAAAACTACTCCAACTTGATCTCTTAAACACATTTCTACATAAAAAGTAAACATAAAAAAATTCACATCAACTAAGGAATGCATATATAGTGTTCACGTAAATATTAATAGTGCACCAGAAAAGGGTCCCTTATATTTTCCATAATAACCAATGAATTTATGTACAAGAAAAAAATAATGTAGTAATGTAAAACACACATGGAATCATGTAATGTTGTTGTGTTCTAACCACGCCACCACAAAACCTGACCTCACATACTACACCCATTATCGTTGATCATGTTTTATGATCCCAAATCAATTATGTTGAATAATGTTTTATTTTTTTCCATAACTATAAGTAAATCCAATATTTGTGTAAGTTCAATAAGATGAGAAAATAAGAATATAGTACATTATAGTGGTGTTTCAAAATACACATTTTAGAAGATAATACATTAGAATATGAAACATAGTTAGATTTGATTTATTGTAATGTAATATATATACTAATGGTGTATATATGGTTAACCTAGATGATAGAAAAATTGGTTTTAGAATGTAATGAAGTGGATAAAACATTATATTATTTTCAAACATAGATGAGATAACTGTCAACTACATGTTCTTTGTGAATATTTCAGAAACTATTCATACATTTACAATGTGTTGAAAAAATTATGTTGGATGTTCATATACACTTGGATGATGTTGAAGGAGTTTTTATAGATGTAACACTGGAAGAAACTATCCATAAGTTACATATTTATCTTTTCTAGATGCTAAATTGGAGAGTATCTAGAAGACCCACTCATCAATGATACATTATTGGTAGAAATTATATCTAAATAAAACACTCAAAAAAGTTACAATATTGAAAGAAAAAGTTTTCTGGGGGATACATTCATAGAAATTACATGATGGACTTCTGTAAGATGAGTCCTGGATGTGATCTGTTAGTAATTCCAAAATTTACATGGTGGAGTGTAGATCGGGTTTACAGAAGCCAATGGGGTTCGTAGATAAAATACATTAGTGGTGTATGATATAATTAAAAAGGAATCAATATTAATTAGTAATTAAGATAATTGTTTTCATATTGAAGAAATTCTATGATGAAATACATAATTATTTTTGAAAAGGAATGTTTGAACCTTCCTATTATATGAAATATATCTGTTGTATATATATGATGTTAGTTTCAGAGATCACTAAAAAAATTGAAATCATATTTGATACATAATAATTTATACTTCATAGGTAGGAACCTATAGTTATAAAAAGTGTGATATTTATATAATATTGAATTTTGAGGACCCAATTATCTTAAATGTTTAGAAGAAAATTTAAACAATTCAATGATGACTTTTAATGGTAACAAACATTGAAATTATTCAATATGACATTCTAATTGAATATGAGTTTATTTCAATAAATTCAAATTCAACAGACTATGTGAAGTAATAAGTTGAGAATAAAAATCTCTCCTATGGAAAAAATTGGTGGAATATCCTTTATGGACTATGAATAAGGTTTTGAAATAGAATATGTTTGAGGAAATTGATAACTAAAAATGTTAAGTGAATTAGAAAAATAATACATGATATGTACGGAAAATAAAATATAAGGTTTAAATAATGGTTGTAAAGTACGATCCAAAAACATAATACCTAGGATAGTAGAATACCTAATTGGAAGTGAAAATTAAGGAGCCTTAAGTATATCAGAATTAGTTAATTTCATTTGCAACTATAATGACCCTGACATTATTAGTGACATTTTTTCTTTGATAAACGTGTGTTATATTATATATAATTATACACATAAAACACATATAAAAAACACTTTAATTATTTTATAGATATTCTTGCATTATAAAACAACTAAACCCCTGAAAATAAAAAACATTAAAATGGGAAAAATTTGGAAATAATAAAACTAGAGATGTAAAATTTAGATCATTTTAATCTTCTAGAATCATCACCCAAATGAAAAAAACTTTGTAAAATAAAATTATTATTAGAAAACCACCAAAAATCATAGAGAAGAAAAACTATAGAAACTTTGACGAATTATAGTGAAAGTTTAATGAATGAATGTATTGATATTTATAAGAGGTAATATGGTCATTGGAATAGTAATGTGACTATTAGGAATAGTAACCTAATTGTTTGAACTAGTAACCTGGATGTTAGAATTGTATTTTTTTCATGAAAATAATAAAATGTAACAGACATAAAAAATTTCACAAGAAATTGAAGAAAAAAATAAAAAAAATACAATTCTATAAAAAAATTCAATATTAAAAATATAATGAAATTGTAACCATATTTTTAAATAAACTGTATTTTAATGTGCATCCTAAAAATAATATTTGATACATAAAAAATTAAAAAAAATGTGTTTGGAAATTATGTTGATAAAATTAATTTCATTTTTCATATTATCATGTTGAAAAACTCCGAGGGTGTTTTTCTTGTAATTTTATGAAACACTTCAATTTTTAGGTGAATAGTAAAACTGTGATTGTTTCATAACAGGTGATTTTTAAATTGCATCATTCATTATGTAATAATAACTTATTCTGTTAAGTAATTTGAGGATATAACAAAATAAATATTTAATAATTTAAATAGTCTATTAAATTAAAATTTCAAACCTAAAAAATTATTTTACAAGTTCTAAAAGTCAGAAGTATCCCTTTAATTTTTTTTAATGTTTTTACCTTTCCTTTTAATTTAACTAATAAATTAAAATTATAAATTGATTCAAAGTCCTTGAGTATTTTTATTTTATTCAGATATATTTCATAATGTCAAAAATGTTATTATTGAATGGTTCACCCAAGATATTATAATTTATTCAATATTTTATCTATAAAATACCCTTATAATCAAGTATAAATATCCCCTCATTGCACCCTTGGAAAACCCACTCCTTCACTTATAAAAGATAATGATATAGAGAAATACCCTCTCCAAGTCCCCTTATCATCCTTATAAATTTTTTTAGAGTAAAAAACATCAATCGTTCTTTGATTCTAGTGACGTAGGAAAGAAATCAACGCTGATAAGAGGGTAAGTTTCCATCCACATTTCTTCTCTCATTTATCATTTATTCCACTTCATATTTATTCCTTTAAAACCCAAATATTAAAATATTAATTAAGAATAATCATTACACAATATTAATTATTTTATGTATATTAATTATTATATTTATGATGTATTTATATTTCAAACTTCACTTTTCCCCACATTTGACATAGTCCTATCGACAGACAGTCAACCGCCCATGAGGGCATTGCCAAATCTATAATTATCACAACCATTATAGATGATCATAATAATATTTTTACAATATATATGTATAAATATTAGTATTGATAAGCTTATGGAGTTAATCAAAAAAATGTATAAATTGAAATTAACTACGAACCTTTAATCAATGTAAGTGGTTATATTTTAAAGAAAACAAGGTATCAGAACATGTCACCTTTAACAAAGGGAATTATAGAATATAGTAACATATTTTTAATTGATAAATAGTGAAAAAATTAATATAATTAATTTAAATTTCCATGTTTTAATAAAACGTAGTTTATTGAGGATTCTGAAAAGCGATAAAAGAAAATGGGATTTAGGTTAAAGGGATTCTCAAACCCAACTCCCTTTTTTTAGTTATGACAACTTTCACATAATTTTAGGTATGTATATTCATTTAATATCCATAAATATTGTTTAAATTTTATTTCCCTTATCCTTATGGGTATATACACATTTCTACCCTGATAAAATTATTTACATTACAAAAAATATATATTTATTAAAAATACTTCAGTTTTTACAAAACAAATCTCTGACACCTCTTGAGTTATTTATTATTCAATGAAAAATTATCTTTTATTCTGAATTATGATCCTCATTATTCATTTTGGATCCCCAAATGATAATCCACGAATTATGATATGTAAAATATGTTATTAAACTGTTTCATTTCCATGGGTTTAATTCATGACAATGATTGTCATATGTTTTCTTTCAATACGAAATGCATGTTATTTTGGGTTTTTGAGGTATGAATTAGGTTTTTCTAATCAAGATACCATTTTCAATGTTCCCAAAAACTCCCAATTGTTCCCCCATCTATAGCTGGGAACATTCATGCTTTCCAAAGTCCAGTGATCATCTAGGTTTTTAGGCCAAGTGACTCTTGGGGACTCGCATTGGTCAACAAGATGGGAGTTCGAGCTCATTGGAACCTTTTGGGGGGATTTTTTCCCACTCCAGGACTCTATTATATATTAGATATATGTTATTGTATATAGACTGGTTACCCTAAAAAATGATCCATTGGTTTATTCTATAATTAAAAACGAAATGGAGTCTCATTGATGAACTGAGGCGATTGTGGTCTCATTATTGAATCCATCTATATGTATCCAAGGTTCTTCATCCATTTATTTAATGATGAATAACATCTTTATGTGTTGAACCTATATGAACTAATGCTTTGGAATGTGATACAACATAAGGTGGTAGTTAATATTCTGAGGAAGCCTTTATTAGTTGTCCTATGTATTATAGTTATTGCAGGAATAAAAAAAACATATAGTTCGTTAATCATGTGTAGTTTAGAATCATGATGAGAGGACATATGTAAAGGTAATGAGACACCAAATGATTAAGATAGGGTCTTTGGGATACATCCTACATATCATAGTTATATTAGGAATTAGAGTAACCATAGTTCAATCACACACTTGAGACTGGCCCCAAGGTATACACCCTTATATGATGGGTGTTCATACCATACCGCTCATCGAAGCTTACATACTTGGATCTACCTGGTTAGTTAAAATTTATGGTTCTTAATGAGGTGTTCATTCCATCTCCATAATCCCATGGGATCTATGCTCACTGTGAGAAACAATGATGAATCAATGATCATCCTCAAGGAATATGGACATGGTACTTATGTACTTTGACAATCATTGGGGAGTTTATAATAGAGGTTTTGACTTTAGAAGCCTTCTTTTATATCCTAGGTATAAAAGGAATTAGATTTCTCATAGTTTTCTTATCTCTTAACCTACTAATAGGATAAGGTGGATGGTCTCACTGAGAGACATTATGACCGTCCTTAGGGTCTCATGAATTCTAAGGGCTTATACCAAGACTTATTCTCTACTGATCGGGGAAATAATATATGACGTAATTAATTTGGGATTATGCACTGAGGCCTCACATTTAACCCAGGTGTGTATAGTGCAGATGAAATGATCAGTGAAACTTCCTAATCCCACGTTATATGTGATCTTTATAAGAAACAAGGGTTATAAAATGATCAATTTCATTAATAAGGATAAATGTTTTGATACTTGGATCACCCTAGATGATCAATATGAACATTGAACCTTGAATTAGTGTCCTAATTATCCTAAAAATGGAATTAATCAGAGTCAACATAGTTCCCTTTATATTAAGGCTTACACATTGAGGTTTTCCTATTTATCGAGTCTTATACTCTGGGGTTTCCTTTTTGATCGGGGCTTACACTTTGAGGCTTCCCTTTTGATTGATGATTACATGCTAATGTTTCCCTTTTGATTGGGGCATACACTTTGAGGTTTCCCTTTCATCTTCCTAGAGGGTGTCTCATTACCCAATTACCTTATCTTGGAATCCATCACATGATATGGTTGGATTTTCCAAGAAGACATCACATGACCTATCTTGGCAAATATGGGGACATCACTAGAGTTAGTGAAACACGGTTTGATGGATGCCATGTATATTGTCTAACATCCCTAAAGGTCATCACAAGACCTGATCATCATGTCTAGAGGGTGTCGCGGGTCTCATCTAGCTTTCCTAGAGGGTGTCGCGAGAGCTTGATTTACATGCCCAGGTGAAACCGCATGTCTGGAATGACATGAGTAGGCACCATTATATGATTCAAGTGATGCATTTGAAGAAAAATGCAGGGTTTCGGTTTCGAGTCCATGGGGTCTTTCATGAGACTATGGTGACATGTCTAGGTGGCATGACTTTTCCTTGACATTTCTCAAGGGATTCTTATTACCCAAATAGCATGTTGAAGGAGCGTCGTGAGATCTAGGTGATATTTACTAGTGATATCTTGTGTATTTGGGAGGTTCACGTGAAATGAGTGTTAGTCATCAAACATTTTTTGGTTTAATTGTTCCACCATTAGTCTTTGTTATGGAATTTATATTTAAAATTCCATATGTATGTTCAGTATTAGTTTATGTTGAGTCCTTATTGATCTGGGGGATATGTGGTACATTATTCAAACACCATGGAAATAGTCCTTTGCGTGATCTTTGAATGATCATGCAACGTAACTTATTAATGATTCATTATTACCTTGTCTGGTCGCTAGTATCTTACTTAATATAATACATGTCCATCACGAGATTACCACTCCAAGAAGATCATAAAGTTCAAGAGTCAAATCATGTAGAGCTAAAATGTCTAGAGTCTAAAATTTTTTCCTTTTTATGTTGGGGTGGGTAATTTATATGGATCACCACCCTAGTTGTTTGGCACATTGTGTGGAATATCAAGTGTGAGTCCATATTAGAGTCGGCGAGGGGCTATGGTGCCACAGAGCTTTGTAAGTCTCTACCATAGTCTATTCTGACTGTGTCACTAGATTTTTAGTTGGTACAAGTCCCTCTCATCAACGCCTTTATTATTTTATTATTTCCAATTAAGCAATAATTGTTTGATCATGATATCATGTCAAAGGTCTTTTCATATTTTCATATGGACATGGCTAAGGTCATTCGTGAGAGCTTGATTCCTTTCCTGTGATCTTTTGTAAATTATGGGTGGTTTTTATAGAGTTATTATGAGATCATGCTGCAGAATTTTTAAACATGCCACATGTCTTTAAGAAACCATAAGAGCTCTCCCTTCCTGCCTCATTTTCACCTTTGTTTTATTTTATAAATTTCGGGTATTACGTTTGATTTCATGAGTAATTTCAAGGATATTTACTTAATTTTTTATGATGCATCCGATGACCAATATAAGTCATATGAGGATGTGCGAGAATGTGGTGGACTAATATATCCATTTTTTCTTAGAGATCCGAAGATGAATTACAGATTGTTCTAAACATACGCAAGGATGTACACATGGAATGGTTGAAAAGATAAAGGGATTTCACAAAATGTGGTAGATAGGTCATCGCGATCTTCCAGTGGATTACGGATCACCTGGGGTGCATCACATGACATTCAGTGATCGAGAGTACCTCTTTCCTCCCCCATTTATCACCTTTTTTATTCTGCAAATGTTCAGGGGTCTCATGGGTTTACTGGGATATTATAAAAGAATCTATTCTTTTGATTGATGATATGGTTTATAAGATTTACAACCATTTGTGGTATCTCCATTTAGATATTATTCATCTCTATTTTTGGGGGAATTTCATAAGGTTTGTCAGGAACTTGCTTGTCACGACCCGACCCTACCGGTCTCGATCCGCGACTACCCCAAACTTGCATCCATAGGCCAGGGGCTGGCGACAAGTATTGAAGGCGTAACAATCTCAGGGAGGCCTTTGACAAAGTACATGTACACACACACACATCCCA
Source organism: Viscum album (assembly GCA_963277665.1). Lineage (NCBI taxonomy): Eukaryota > Viridiplantae > Streptophyta > Magnoliopsida > Santalales > Viscaceae > Viscum > Viscum album. The sequence goes on along the minus strand of OY728145.1, from coordinate 2,101,582,268 downwards.
GTCAATGCAGAAGTGCAGAGTAAAAAGGATTCCAATGTATGGACTACAATATCCCAAACAAAAAGCATGCATCGACCTCTAAAAACAGAACAAGTAAAGTGCTGAAAAGTGGACTGACAAGTAAACTTAAAAGAAAGGGGAAAAACACATACCCAACCAGAATGGTTCCATAAACCGGGAACAGGTAAACAAAAATAAAAAGCTAGACAGTCTCACACTTTAAATTCCTACTATGACCTCTGAACGCAGCCAGAGCTCATGTGTCCTCTATGATCCTCCATAGTCTCGATCGACATGTCTATCTTCTACAAGGGAACACCAAGTACAGGCAAAGCCCAAGCAGAGGTGAGTATAAAAATACACAGTAGGATGCCCCAAAATCTTGAGGGTTTAACAAAAGAGGTACATAAACTGTGCGAAGTAGACTGAAAAAAGAAAAATGTAAGAGTACAATAGGGAGAGTGCAGCTCATCCCAACAAAAGAAAGTAATTAGACTCTTCCAAACCAAGTGGATATAAACACAAAAAACATGTGGCATACCACATGCATATTCTCCACTCCAAGAAAGAGAGTAACTGAACCCATGGAGTGGGAACAAAAGTAGTGTGTATATATTATGCTCAACAAGAAACATGAATGAGTGTGTAAGGGGATCACTATCTCTAAGCTCAACCCAGGAAAATTCACCAATAGTTCTAAGGATGCACATCACTGATGCCCAAATATATCACACGTCAAAGTTGTCTCGTAGCTAAACCGTACAACCAGGGGTCCCACTCGGGTAATCACGGTGAAAATTCCCTAACTAGCCTCATTGAAAGGGATGAGTCAGAAAGAAGTCATCTGGTAACCCACTACCCATCCTAGCTAGAGGGTAAACCCTAAGAGGTCATCAAGTGACCCACTGCCCAACCCAACTAGAGGGTAAACCCTAAGAGGTTGTCGGGTGACCCACTACCCAGCCCAGCGGGAGGGTAAACACTAAGAGGTCAACGGGTAACCCACTGCCCAGCCCAGCTGGAGGGTAAACCCTAAGGTCAACAGGTAACCAACTACCTAGCCCTGTTGGAGGGTAAACCTGGATATACTGGTGGGTATCCCACTGTCGAACACCACTGTAGGGTAAACCCGGAACTGGTCTGATAACTCCGCACTGGTCGTTCCATCACTGGGGGTCACTAACATCACTATAGTGCGTTGGTTCGGAGTGCCTAAAAGGAGCCTCTGACCAATTCCCTCTCATGTTTTCACATTTAATGAGATATTGAATGAGGCTCTTCATGCCCAAATAGATTACACCATTGCAATCCTCACAGAAAAACACACGAGATAGACTATTTACTAGCTTGAAATAGAATATCGGTGAAAAAAGTTATTTAACCCTACTTGATGCCCTTATGGCGTCTCTTGGGGCCCACACCACGGTCTTGGAAGAGGTTGGGTGAACTGCCCCATCGTGATGATCGCAGAAAAACATGCCAAATCAACTATTCATTTGCCTCGAACAGACGTCTTATGAAAATGTCGCAAAACATTGCACGAAGCTTGAGTGACGACCTGTGGGTCCCATTCCTCAACTCTGGCTTCATTGCATGAAACCTCCCTAGACTACTTCTTCACATCTCCTGGGTCACAATGCCACTAACAGAACCTTAAAAGGACTCTGAATTTACTCGTGTCATCCGAAAGAAGAATACCGGTGAGACGCAAAGTAACACTTAATCGATGTGTCGTGCCACTCAGCCCCCGTCTCAGGAATTAAAAATTCATGTGTCTATATCAAATATTCTGTCTCGATGCGAGGATCGTGTCACCATAGATGACACACAATTCCGACACTTGGTATGCCAGTGAGGGGCATTTTAGCGCCAACAGACGGAGACGGGGTGGGCCAGACCTGTTCGGCCGGTCCACCCCTTTTAGACCGGCGGTCTACGACTCGGCCACCCAGACCACCCAGTCCACCACGGCCCATGGTTCTCCGCATAGGCTGCACAGCTTTATTGAGACTGGCATAAGCTGGTATGGCTTTCCCCCCACAGGACCCACGTTTTGCGGGTCTCAGTTCCCTCCCGGGGTCGCGTCGACCCCGTTCTCCCGTTGCACGCCGACAGGCAAAGCCGGCCAACCCGCGTGCCCGAGCCTGCCATGACGCTGCCTGGTGAGCCCACCGCACCACGGTCTGGACTTGCTGGTCCACCGTTCGGAGCCACCGGACTGCCCTGGAACCGCCGAAAAAACAAGGGTTTGGCCAAAAAATGTCTCGGGGCCACCCGGATGCCCCAAGACTCGGTTTTTCGATCCGAAAAGAACGTTGGAAAGATCAGATCGAACCTTACGTATATATGGCCTCTGATCGAAAAAAATAGTATTTCAACACTATAATTGGAGTTTTAAGATGTTGTGGAATTTTAAAAATGAAAACACACGACCCTACCTCACAGGGCGTATCCCATCGCTTCACAAACGATCTGTCGGAGCCACAACAGCCTTGGAGAGGTGGGGAGAGGATCTTGAAGATGGTGGATTTTTTTTGGGAGAGCTTATACTAGGGATAGTGTAATGGAAAATGAGGGGGTTGGATGTGTTAAAGTAGAGAAACAAAAAAATCAATTAAAAATTAATTAATTTTAAACACCCACCAGTAGACACGTACCCAAATTCTCGACGGGGCCGAGGTTAAGCTGCTCCTAGGGTAAAATCCACTATCTGAGAACAATGGTGGTCCATAATTTTTTATTTGATCCTATGTTCAGAAGTTATAAATTTTACGCCCAAGGGTGATTAATTATGAAAAATCCCCTAGTGGTGTTTTCCATAGAAGGGTGGTTCCCACAATAGTTACACCCCTGCTTGGGTAAAGGTCATGTTCAGGAAACAATGGGGCCATCGTGTTTCCCATCCAAGAAACCATTTAAGAGTTATTATTTTCATTTGGCCTATCTAGTATGAACAGACTTAAAATTTAATTCTGACCACACTGGGGCTCAGAATCAGATTCCTTCTGAACACCCTGCTCTGGAATAACATCAAGAAAATTCCAAAGTCTTACAGGCTCAAAACCCGGCTTCTTAAATCATTCCCTCCTATAAGTTTTTCATCCCCAAAAACCAAACTACAAAAACAACTCGGGATAATGAGCGTGCATCTGGCTCTCTCATTCCCAGGTGCTCTCTTGTACCCTCTTATGCTACCACAACACTCGAACCAAAGGAATGGTCTGTCCACGCAGAGTCCACGCCTTCCGGTCCACAATCACTATAGGGTGCTCCGAAAAGGTGGCTCCATCCTCAATGTCCATATCTACCCAGTCAATGATGTGCGTGGGTTCATGAACATATTTCCTCAGCTGTGACACGTTGAAGACGTCATGTACCCGCTCCAGCTGTGGGGGTAGCGGAAGATGGTAGGAAACCTCACCAACCCTGCATGAGATCTCAAAAGGCCCAATGAACCTCAGGGATAGCTTGCCTCCCCGGCCAAATCTCTGTGATCCATGCCGTGGGGAGACTCTCAAAAAGGCATGGTCCCCCTACTCGAACTCCAAGGGACTATGATGATGGTCTGCGTATGACTTTTGTCTCCTCTGAGCCATCCTCATCCACTCACAAATGACATGCACCTTCTCCATCGTCGCCTGCACTAACTATGGGACCACGATGGAGGTATACCGAACCTCCTTATATCACAACGGTGAGCTGAAGGGTCTCCCGTAGCGGGCCTCAAAAGTTATCATGTTGATTGTAGAGTGGTAACTATTGTTATACGAAAACTCCACCAAGGTCAGGTGAACTTCCCATCATACACCAATGTCTATCATGCACACCCTGAGCGTATCCTCCAACACCTGGATAGTGCACTCTGTCTGCTCGTCCATCTGGGGGTGAAAAGCTGTACTCATCCATTGCTGAGTCTCGAATGCCTCCTACATTCCTCGCCAAAATCGTGATGTAAACCGCACATCATGGTCGGAGATGATCATTGATGGTAATCTATGAAGGCGGATGATCTCTCGAACATACATCTACCCTAGAATCTTCACTGAGATCAGCTCCCTGATGGCAATGAAGTGCGCCGACTTCGTGAGTCGGTCCATTATCACCCAAATGGAATCATGAACCTTCACTGTGTATGGAATACCTGTGACAAAGTCCATAGATACACCGTTCCACTTCCACTCTGGGATATCAAGGGGTTGTAACAACCCTGCCAGATCATGATTCTCTTCCTTCACCTGCTGACAGGTAAGACACTGAGAAACAAACTCAGCTATGCTCCGATTCATGCCAGACCACCAAAAATACCACTGAAGGTCTCTGTACATCTTCACTATACCGGGATGTATATCCATGGGAGAAGTGTGGAATTCCAGCATCACCTCCTCCTGTATCTCCATTGTACTACAGCTCACCCTTAGAACAGGATCTTGTGATTCCCCCCATCGGAATACCCATCGGGTGCGTCGCCTTTGGATATTTGATCATGCAGTACCTCACTATCGAAATCTCCCTATTGGGACTCTCTCACACACTCATGGATTGAAGGAATCCACATCATCGACTACAGAAAAGTTGTACCCTCCTACGTCACCAAGGTCGGATGTAGGGAAGCCAGCTGCTCTGAATCTTCCCAGACTAGACGAGCTTGAGACTTCCTGTAAAGGGAATCTGCCACTAAGTTGCCCTTCCCTAGAGTGTATACTATCTTGAAATCATAGTCTTGTAGAAACTCCAGCTATCGCATCATCCTCAGATTCAGATCCCTCTGAGTAAATATGTACTTGAGGATCTGGTGGTCTGAGTAGACCACAAAATTCTCACCCAAAAGGTAGTGTCTTTATAAACACAAGGAGAAGACTAGTGTTTCCAGCTCCAAATCACAAGTTTTATAATTCTGCTCATGGGGAATCAACCGTCTCAACCGATTTGCAGTCACTGCCTGCTGCTACATCAGCTTGCACCCGAGCCCAACTCCTAAAGAGTCGCAGTATACCACGAACTCAATACCCTCCTTTGGGAGCCTCAACACTAGATCACTAGTCCGCCTCTGCCTCAACACCTTGATGGCCTTCTGGAATGGATCAGCCCAAGTGAATGGTCGTCCCTTCTGCTTCAATACAGTCAAAGGGGCAATAATCCTGGAGAAGTCTTCCATGAACCTCTTGTAGTACACTGCCAATACAAAGAAGCTCCGCACCTCAGACACATTCTTGTGTGGATCCCAAGAAAGAACCACCTCTATCTTCACAGGATATACAACTAAACCCTGTTCTAAAATGACATGCCCTAGAAAGTGAACCTCATGAATCCATAACTGACACTTCAAGAGCTTCCAATAGAGATGGTTCTCCCAGAGAAAGTCTAAGACCTTACTCAAATGCTCTGCATGCTCCTCCTCCATCACATAGTAGATGAGTATGTCGTCAATAAAGACAACCACAAACTGGTCTAAGTACGGCTGGAAGATCTGGTTCATCAAATCCCTGAAAACAGTGGGGGAATTCGTTATGCCAAAGGGCATCACCAGAAACTTGTAATGCCCATAATGACAATGGAAATCCAACTTCGGTATATCAGCATCACGAACCCACAACTGGTGGTAGTCGGATTGAAGATCAATCATGGAGAACTACTTCACACCTCTCAACTGGTCGAAGAGGTCATCAATCGTCGGGAAATGGTACTTGTTCTTTATTGTGGCCTAATTCAGGCGACGATAATCCACACAAAGTCGTAGGCTCACATCTGCCTTCTTCACAAACAAAACAAGATATGCCCAGTGGGACACATTGGGCCTGATTAATCCTTTCTCACAAAGGTCGTCCAACTAAATTCATAGCTCCTGAAGCTATGTGGGTTCCATTCTATAAGCCATGCATGATATCAGGGTAGTCCTCGGCTGCATGTCAATGCACAACTCCATATCTCACCTTCGAGGTAATTATGGGATATCCTCGAGAAATACGTCCATGTAGTCCTCTAAAATGGTTGGGATCCAGGTTCCTGTAGCGGCTGCTGCTCTGAGATCCATGCTCACCAACTGATGGGAAAAGGCAGTGGTCACCTGCTTAGAGTACCTATCTGCTCTGCCACGAGGTCTCATTCAACTAGAATGGTGAACCTCATCCCATCAAAGTACATGCCTCTGACTCATCTGCGACGACAGTCGATCTGGGCATGAACCATATAATGCCAATCCATGGCTAGGATGACGTCGTAATGTTCCATAGTGATGACCAATAGGTCCCATGTGAAATTACCTCTTCTGAATTACAGTTCGCACTATCCGCAAACAAGGATCACTAACGATTCACTTCCCGTAGGAACCTTGAGGCTAAGCACAGGTGTCAGCGCCTCTACTAGGAGCTCCAACTCCTATTCCAAAAGCAGTGATATAAAAACGTGGATTACACCTGTGTCTACTAGTACTAATACAAGCGTAGAGTAAACAGAAAGCGTACCTCGGACCATCTCATGTGTTGGAGGGTCAAGAACATGCATAGCCTGAAGCTACCCGTGGCCCCTACCACTAGCTCCTTGAGTCTGACATGGGCCACCCGATGGTGGCAGTGGAAGGACCTTGAAACGTCGTCCCCCACCTCCAGGTCCTGCCGCTCTACCTACACTACCTCCCTGAGGACCACCCTGTCCTCGCCTAGGATATCCCTAGAGACAGCGCTACATCTGCCGCTGTGGTGTGCCACTGCCTACCACAACTGCTCGATATGCCTGGTCGAGCAGTCCCGTGCTAGGTGACCCCATCCATCACAAGCATAGCACCGGCTCTCTCCAGACTGCCCCAGTTCTCTACGTCACCACTGCGGTATACGACCTTGTCCCTGAGTCTACTCACAGAAGGGCCTCCTCAACTGAGGTACTGCTCTCTATCGCCTACCTACTACCGAAGACTCTACTCTGAAGCATCCATTGTTAGGCCCTACCAGCCGGCGTCCCTTAGCTATGAAGCTCTCTTTCATGAGATCAATCTCTAGAACCCCAACATAAGTATGGATGCACAGGGGTACTACACTAGCATGGATTTACCTGCGAAGACCCTTCTCAATCATCCGTGCCTGGAAGTAACTATCACGGACCATATCCTGCGATTAGTGTGTCAGATTGGTAAACCGGGCTGAGTACTGGGTCATGGTTATCCCCCCTACTTCAGCTCCAGAATCCCCTAAATCCGAACAGATTGTAAACAAGCGGGGGAGTATTCCTCTTGGAAGTGCTGTGGGAAGATATCCCACGTCAGAGACAACTCGTCATGGGTATGCGTAAGTAACCCCCGCCAATGCTTGGTTGTCCTGAGGAAAAGGCTGGCAGCTAGGGCTACCATCTGGTCCACTAGAGTTCTTACCAACCTGAAAAGTCAGTCCACAGACTCTATCCAGTCTTCCGCTGCCTGGGGATTCGGGTCCCCGTGGAACTTCTGCGGCCGGTGACGCTAGAAGTCTCAGAGCACACTCTGCCTGCGCTCATCCTCGGCCTGTGCTATCGGTACAAACCACCGCTCTTCAGATGGAGGGGCTACTACTAAACCACTGGGTGGAAGGGGATCACGTGAGTGTCCCGGAACTAATGCCTTGTCTCTCTCCAGGTCATCGTCACGAATTGGAGAGGGTAACCTGGTTGGTTGCTGTCGTGGTGGCATCCTTAAAATTATCAAGGATTATCGTGACAAGATGAGAATACATATATATAACAGTAATCACAAAGGGTATATGACTCAACAAGGACAGTCAAAGACTCAATCCTACCAGATGCATGTTCCAAAGTTCACTGCGATAAGCATCTCATTGTGTTGAGTCAACAAGCGGGTTATCAGGGTCCTAGTGAATGGATACGTCGGCCGCCCGTACCATCAATGGACTCCCTGGCCTGAGAGACACTCTCGAGACAGATTGACACTATTTCCCTAAAGCCCAACCAATTCCTTTTTTTCTTTTTAGGGACATCCGAACAATGCCCCAAGGAACAAAACACCTATGATACCAATTTTCCATGACCCGAACCTACCAGTATCAAGACACGACTACCCCAATCCCACCTCTATATGACAGGGGCTAGCGACAAGCATCGAAGGCATAACAATATCAGGGAGGCCTTTTCCTAAGTAACTGTACTCACTCACAGTGCCCACTAAATGCAGAAGTTCAGAGTAAAAAAAAGAAATCAATGTTCGAACTACAATATCCCAACTAAAAATCATGAATCAACCTCTAAAAATAGAATAAGTAATGTTCTGAAAACAGGACTAAGAAGTAAACTGAACAGTAAAGGGAAAAACATGCGCCCAACCAGAAAGGTCCCATTACCCGGTAACAGGTAAAAGAAAGTAAATAGTTGGAGAGTCTCCCACCTGAATATCCTAATACAACCGCTGAACGCAGCCTGAACTCATGTGTCCTCTATGCTCCTCTGTAGTCTCGGTCGACCTGTCCATCGTCTGCAAGGGAACACCATGAACGGGCAAAGCCCATGCAGGGTTGAGTATAAAAATACTCAGTAGAATGCCTCGAAAGCTCAAGGGAGCAACAAAGGAGATACTAAAATGATGAGTAGTAGACCAAACAAAGAACAGTATAAGAGTACAATAGAGAAAGTGCAGCTGAACCCAACAAAAAAAGGAAGTAGACTCGTCCTAACCAATAGGAGCTAAACACCGAAAGCACGTGGCATACCTCTCACATCATCTCCCCTCCTAGAAGGAGAGTAACTGAACCCAAGGAGTGGGGAAAAAAGTAGGTTGTATATATATATGATAAACAAGAAACCCGATTGAGTGTGTAAGGGGATCTCTATCTCCAAAATTTTCTCATGAAAAGTCACCAAATGTTCTAAGGAAGTCTCTCAATGATGCCCAAATGTGCCGCATGTCAAAGCTGTCTAATCGCTAAACTGTACAACCTAGGGTCCTGCTCCGGTAATCACGGAGAAAAGTCACTAACTTGCCTCAGAGAAAGGGTTGAGTATGAAAGAAGTTTTTAGGTAACCCACTGCCCAACCCAGCTGGAGGGTAAAACTTAAGAGGTCATTGGGTGACCCACTGCCCAGCCCAGCTGGTGGGTAAACCTTAAGAGTTCATTGGGTGACCCACTGCCCAGCCCAGCTGGTGGGTAAACCCTAAGAGGTCATCGGGTGACCCACTTACCAGCCTAGCTGGAGGGTAAACCCTAAGGTCAATGAGTAACCCAATTCCCAACCCCACTAGAAGGTAAACCCTGATACGTTGGTGGGAAACACACTACCCCACCTCGCTGGAGGGTAAACTCAGAACTGGTCTGATAACTCCGCACTGCTCATGCCATCACTAGGGTCACTAACATCACTATCATTCATTGGTTCAGAGTGTGTCAAAGGAACCTCCAACCAATTCACTTTCATGTTTCCATATTTAATGAGATCTCAAATGAGGCTCTGCATGCCCAAACATATTACAATATTTCAATCCTCGTGAAAAAACACATGAGATAGACTATTTACTCGCTTGAAACGGACTCTCGACGAAAAAGTTATTTAACGTCACTTTATGCCCATACGGCGTCTCATAGGGCCCACACCTCGGTCCTAGAAAAGGTCTAGTGAACTGTTCCATCACGATTCTCTTGAAAAAACACGCCAAATTGACTATTTGTTCGCCCCGAACAGACGTCTGCTGAAAAAGTCACAAAAAGTTGCATGCAACTTGAGTGACGTCCCGTGGGGCCCATGACTCAACTTCAAATTCATTGCCTAAAACCAACCTAGATTACGTCATGATGATGCCAGGGTCACAACACCACTGATGATTCCTAAAACAGACTCTGTATGTGCTCGCTCCATCTAAAAGAAGAATTCTGGCAAGGCGCTAAGTAACACTTAACGGGCCTGTCGCACCACCGAGCCCCTGTATCCGGAATTAAAACTTACCAAGACCATCTCAAAACCTTTGTCTTGATACGAGTATCATTTATCCAGAGACAAAACGTGAAACCAACACTTGGATCACATGTGAGGGGTGTTTTAACGCCAACAGACGGAGACAGGGTCGGTCGGACCGGTTCGGTCAGTCCACCGCTTTTAGACCGGTGGTCTGTCGCTTGGCCGCCCGGACCGCCCGGTCCACCATGGACCATGGTTCATAGTGCGGGATGAGTGGCTTTACCCAGACCTTCATGAGTCGTTCTGGCTTTTCCCCCACGGGACTCACGTTTTGCGGGTTTTGGATCGCTCCTAGGGTCACGTCGACCCCTGTCTCCCACTGCACGCCGACAGACATAGTGGGCCGACCCGCGCGCCCGAGCCCACCACGCCTCCACTTGGGGTGCCCACCGAGCCACCTCCTAGGGAGTTTGCTACGCTGCTGCCAGGGGATCCCACCGTGCCACCACCTGGACTCGCTGGACCGCCGCACGGAGCTGCCGGACTGCCCTAGAACCACCGAAAAAACAAGGGTTTGGCTGGAAAAATTATCGAGGCCACCCTGGATGCCCCGAGACTCAGATTTTTTATCCGAAAAAAGAGATGGAAAGCTTGGATAAAAAGATAAAAATCTATGGCCTCTGATATACAAACAAATAGCATTTTGATGATATAATTTAAGTTCGAAGAAGTTGTGGAATTTTAAAAATGAAAACGCACGACCCTACCTCGCATGGCGTAGCCCGTCGCTTCACAAATGATACGTCAAAGCTGCAACCGCCTTGTAGAGTTTGGGAGAGGAGCATGAAGATTATGGATTCATTTTTTGGGAGAGATTGCTCCAGAGAGATTTTAAGGGGGAAGAAGGAGGGGGTGGATGAGTTTAAGTAGGGAAACAAAAAAAAATTAAAAATTAATTAATTTTAAACACCCACTACTAGTCCCATACCCTAATTCTCAACGGGGCCAAGGTTAATCTACTATCAAAGTAAAATCCAAGTTCTGAACGGAATGGTGGCCTCGTAATTTTAATTCGAGCCTACATTCAATAGTTATAAAGTTTACACCTGAGGCCTCTAAATTATGAAAAATCCCCCAGTGGCGTTTTCCATCGAAGGGTCACGCCCACAAAAGTTACACCCCTCCTAGGGTAAAAAGCACACTCCGAAATCAATAGTGCCCTTGGTTTTCTCATCCGAGCAACCGTTTAGGAGTTATTCTATTTATTTGGCGTCACTAGTGTGAACATACTTAAAATTCAATTCTGGACAAACCGGGGCACAGAATCTCACGTCGTCTAAACACCCTGCTCTAGAATAATATCAAGAAAAGTCCAAAGTCTTACAGGCTCAAAACCCGGGTTCTTAAATTGCCAATGACGAACCATTTGGCATGGGGGTGTTCATTTAGTTTTCACCATGCGACCATTGGTTTTATAGAGATCCTTCATAACAGAAAGAAGATTCACAGATGGGGGATGTTTGAGATATATCGTAGATTATGCGCTACACATGGAGTCCTATTGGGACCTTGAAATGTTCACATGATCGTGAGTCCCTTAGAAGCTCATTTGATCTACAAGTCTTGGTAACGTTATCCTTCACATTCTTTTTTGGGGAATTTAATACCAATGTTCATGTATTTCTTACTTTTTTATTTTGATGATGCTCATTTGGAGGGCATCAACAAATAACCACCATCTGGTGTGATGTCCGAGGGGACATGGTCTCACTTCAGAGGAAAACTAATGCTTGCCTAATTCTTTGATGGTTTCATGAGCCAAAGTCTTGGGTGACATTTGGCATACTAGGTGACGTTTTTTTATTCCTAAAAATGTGCATTATATAAGGGAGGTGTGGAGGAAAATTCATTCCATTAGTCACCCCTTTCTAGAGAACTCCTTCTTTTTGATCCATTACACACCTTCATCGTGAGACCATGCTGCGAGCCATGATTACGATCTTGCATCACGAGTCCATTTTTTTAGAGCACTCCAAAAATATTGTATCTTAATCAGATTATTTTCCAATCCAACCACAAAATATACTTCAGTAATTTCTCGGACTTCAGTTATTAGTGTTGTGGTTGTGTTGGGGACATCGTGAGATCCACTGGCCCAATCATTTGATCACTTGGGACTCAAGTGACCATGTTTTGGTCACATGGTTTCATTTCTCCAAGGGGTTCACGTAGTTCTTATGATGCTTTGTGGGGGTTACGTGCACTATGATCCCTTAGGATGTCAGGTGATCTATGAACACTTTAAGAGGTTTTCAAATGTTAAGTCATGCGATGTGCCTAATGCCACTGGTCCTTGGCACACTTTGAAAATATATATTTTATTCATCTAAAATTATCCACTTACTTTTTTCTTATGGCTTCTAGTTCTCATCAAGGTCCCTTAGTGGCAGCTAGTCAAAGGGACCTGATTGCAAAAAAATGTATTGATGGTCCCCGCTATCATGTGTATACTAATAATGAGAGTCTAAAGGAATTCCTCTCACTAGGGCATCACAACTACCCCTAGTCTCACAGAATCACTCTATAAGAGTTTGGATTGCTAAATTATGCTTCCATACCTCCCCCATACTTTAATATTCCATCATTTTGGGTGTCTGGTTGTCCCAAATGTTCTTATACAATAATTACCGAGGATGTTTGTCTAGTTATAGCTCAATCTCATGGTTTATCTTATCTTTTGGACAACTATCCTATAATTCTGGGAGTTCATATCTTGTACCAGCAACTTATTTCCAAAAAATATTTGAGTTTAATAACCTCTTCTCTAGACACTTTCAATGGGGGATGGTATGGAAAATTGGACCTTTCATCCTAGAGGCAACTTTTCTGATGAATGGTCAAGTCCATTTTGTGTGATGCAGAGATGGTTCGACTTTTTAGATGATATGTATAGGGTTCATCTTTACAAATTCATGTGAATCACTTAACTAATCATTTACCTCCAACTCGACCTTCTCCAGTAAATTATTAGTTTTTAGTGTCCTAGGTCTAACACATTCCATATTCATCATGTCGAAATGTGTATCAACTTAGGTTACATTCATCAACTAGGTGGTATTCTTACTCTTATAGAGATGAATTATGGATTCCTTCCTACTATGGATGTGTGGGATTATCCATTAAAGACCCTAGTTTCTGCAATCAAGATGCTTATTATCATGAAGGATAAATTAAATAGAGATCTAAATGTGTACTTGATCATTTTCTTCACAGGCTAGATAAAGTATTTTGCATTATAGGGGCTATACCAACTATAATTTGTCCCTATTGGTTCCCTTCCCAACAAGTCTATGATAGTGTTGGCTCACATCGGGACATTCTAAAATATGAGGAATACACCTCATGGGGACATCGAGTGAACCCACAGGTTTATTTGAACCATAGGTCGGATGTCTTTCTAACTATGTTCTAAAATGGATAGATTTTCTTAGATGGGGATGTGTTCTTGAGAATTCAAGTTATCACTTTGGTGATAGTGGTGAAACTTACAGAAGGGAGGCACATTAACCTCACAATACCAGTACTCACATTCCTCTGCCAAATGGTGGTCCAAATCTAATAAGGTAACACTCATTATAGGATTAGTGGCACTCCCTAATTCCTTTTTGGCTAGAAAAGGGAGGACTTCCATTATTATGAGTACTACATTACTTCTAGGATCCCAAATGACCCATCCTATCCTAGGTTTCTGAACATCTCTATGGATAAGACTATGTATTTAAGCCATACTGAGGTGAAAGATGAGCTGTTCCAACTTGATAGTTTTGAATTTTCTACTTTCGGAGCACTAGGTGGTCCGATTATTGATAATTGAAGTAGTTATCTTGTTGAAAGATCTTATGTGATATCCCTTCAGGATGGGGTTCTCGTAACCTAGGTGGATGAGCTGGTCATCGTTGAGTTGTACACACCATATCAGTTTTCTTGTTAGTTCGGTTGTGTTAAAAGAGTTTCTCCCACCCCTTTGGTTGTCATCGTTGGATAATGAAATCCTAGAGTAATTAATCAATTGTGGAAGATAATGTCATGAGAAGTAACTGGAGATGAGATCATACTTCCTCCTATTGATGATTATGCTTTTCTTACAATGTATTATGCCTAGGTTTGGGTTTCAACTTATCAAAATGGTGTTCTAGGACATCTGGTCCTTCATATTGATAGGACTTTTACGTCACCAACTCCGTAATCTATGGTATTGATGGAGTTGATTGAACACCCAGGAGAGGTTTCAAAGATGATACCTTGCTCCAATGATAGTCATTCTGAAATTGGATCAAATTATGTTGAGGAAATAAGTCATCTAGTACAAGCAATGGATGATGCAACTTCTGAGAGAAGAGCTTATGGGGCTTCCTCCTTCTTTTTCATTGGTTTGGCTAATTATCCCTCCATCCATCCTACCTACTCCATCAGTTTTAGGGGCTCAGCTGAGACCTAAGATGATTTGGAAATGGATTCATGACTTTATCACTAAAACCAACTTGGAGGTATTGCATGACCAAGGGGAACACCTTCATAAATTATTTCATGACATGGGGGTGGATGGTTTTGATTGCCAGCCATTATTTGAAATTATAAAGAAATGTTTGTTATTATGGTAAGATATTTCTGTGAGTGAATGCTTTCTCCATAACTTTGTGGATGTGTCTCCTCATTCCAAGAAGATGAGGGAGATGTCAAAGGAATTGGAATAAGGTTTTTATCTGAAATCTAAACTACAAACTTAGAATGACATGTGGACCATTTAAACCTGGATGTATAAGGATATCATTACTAATTTGATGTTTTTTCTTTTGAAATCTTCATCCTCATTGCCTAATTTTCAAAAGTAGGTTGAATACTTGACAGTCTTTGTTGATACTCTTTATGCAAGAGCGGAAGGGGAATAAGCAAGGATAGTGAAACTACAACATTTTATCGATGCTTATCATCATAGTCTTTCCAACCATATCAGTGATGATGATTGACTTTTTTCATTGTTTTACACTTGTAATGAATCCCATTTTGATTGCAGCTTTAGAGAGAATAAAAAATTTGGATATTCCACCCCACCTGATCAGAATACAAATGGACATTCTAGAATATTCTTTTTTCTATCCATCTTCTCTTTTTCTATGATATTCCTATCATCTCATTATATTGATATTATGTGAATTGCTTGCAATAACCATACTTTTCACAAAATCAACCAAATTTAAATGTCTTTATTTGGATATTTGATTCTTGGAATACTCACAAATTCAAACATAACATGGCATCCCTTACTGATGAATCGATTCCAGTTTAATGCTAAAATATATGTCTCAGAATGAGATTAGCCATTATTTTCCCAAGATGATAGTCTTGGTGATCATAGTTTAATATTTCTAAGTCTATATGGTGAGACTCAAATTCCCTTGATGATTGGATTGTCTATGTACATTAGTTTAAGGTCTTCTATCTTGGAACTAATATTTCATTAGTTTAAGGTCTTTTAGCTCAAACCTATTGTTTCATTTAGTTTATGTTATTTTTATCATGGAAATGATATCACTTTAGTTTATGTTATTTTAGCTTGGACCTAATATAAATTTTAGATTGGTGTCTTTTATCTTGGACCTTCTATCACTTTAGTATAATTTATTTTCGCCTGGACATGATATTTATTTAGTTTAATACCTTTTATCTAGAACATGTTGTTTCTTTTGATTATGGTCTTTTATCTCAGACCTTCTATCACATTATATTAAGGTCTTTTAGCTAGGACCTTTTATTACTTTAGTTTATATTATTTTATCTCGACCCTTCTATTGATGTATTTTAAGGTCTTTTAGTTCGATCATTCTATCTCTTTTGTTCAAGTCTTTTTAGGTTGGTCATTCTATATAATCAAGGGATATGGTGAAAATATTCTAGGAATGACCTAAAACACTATGAGGTGATAGGTCATCCTATAATGTTACTGAGTCACTCAAGGATCAGAATTACCTTTTTTGAAAATTGATGCATTTTTAAGACAACCACAGGTGTATATGCAAGATCCATAGGTAGGCATGCATAGTCAATAAAAGGTTCCTTGAAGTCAGGTATACTTTCTAAGGTCTATGATAGATTTATGTAGGTGAAATTGATTTTGGGAGAAATATTAGGGAACCTAGGTCATACTATAATGTTGGAGTGTCGGTGATGTAAATCATAACTCAAAAGTTTGATTCCATGAATATGAGATGGTGCAGACATGTCGGGTAAGTCCCACAACATTCTGAAATGTTAGGTTCTGTTATAGTGTTTCTAAGGTTCCCAATGATTGAATCTCCTTTATAGAAATGATAAGATGTCTTTAGTTAGAAGGTTAAGTCCCTTATGAATTTGTATCATGCCAAGAGAAAGATGATCTCCACTCCTCTTTAAGGGCCATGAATCGTTTTTGAATACTCAAACACCCAAATGATGAAGTTGGGTATAGTTTGAAGGATATCATGAAAGGGTTATGGAACTCTATGTTAATTTTATCTTAAATAATAAATCATGATACCTAAGTCTTGTATTTTTGATTCAATAGGTGTGGCTTATAAAATTATAGGTAATGAAGTTTCACTATACGTCCTTGAGAAAGGGTGTGCAACACTGTGATGTAATATCAAGGATATCGAATCTACTTGGATATTTTAGTGAAAGGATTGTAATTCAAAACCCAATGTGATCAAGTTAGGATAATGATATGGGGAATTGATTCAAGGAGTATTTCAAAAATAATTATGTGTTGAGTGCTTCCATGATGATGTCAGGGCTAACAAGGATTGGAATATCCTTTTTCGGAGTTATGTATTTGGTTAATGGACATAGGCGCATATACAGTATCTATGGGCATTTATGCATAGTCATGAAAAGGGATCTTGAATTTGGGTATCCTTTCTAAGGTCCATGGAAGGTTATGATGACCTGAGACACCCCAACTCATGAAGTGTGTTTTGGGGAAAGGGTAAAACCCAAGGAGGGGTTGAGTACCCTAAATTTTGTTCTTCTGCCAAACAAATATATTATTATATCGAGGATATGTGACAAATCATTAATCTTACTTTTTTCAGGACCAAAGGGTCCAGCGAGCATTTATTTTCTTTTAATAGGTCTATAATGTAGAATCTAGGAGATTTATACCTTATATGTTTCACCCTAATGTTTTTCAAGACTCTCATAATGCAGAGTTTATCAGGTGGAGACTTGACATTTGCTTACATCGCCCTTACAGGGTTTTCACCAGACAGGTTTTGGGTCTCTTTCAGTAGTAATTCAAGGTCTTGATATTTGTACCATTATAGGATAGAGTTTCACGGTCATATAGCTTTGACCAAATTACATGCAGTTTTTGGTCATGACACACATGGACCCAATATGGTAGATGTTACACAAGAGCCTAATTAGTATGCCTAGATTCAAGTGTACTCTAACATCCTTATGAGAAAGAGGTGAAGGTTTTGTAAATCATGGATCATGGTTATTAGGTCATGAGTGATGATATGGGATAGTCATATCAAGAGTAGTTCAAATACACCAAGGTATTGTGTTCTGCCGCAATGATGTTAGGTCTCACAATGATTGGAATGTCCTTTTTTTAGAGTGACACATTTGGTTAACAATCATATTCACATATGAAGGAGACATATACAAAAATTCATAGTCATGCAAAGGGTCCTTGAAATCAGATATCATTATCAAGGTCCATGGAAGATTGCGGGAATCTGAGACACTTGAAGCATGAAGTGCGGATTATGGATTGAGGTGATTTAAAAGTTGCTGGAAGAAACCCATACATTGGCTAACTGGGGTAAATCTCTTGTGGTTCATTAATAAGGAATGATGATGAATGATGGTTTTCTAAATTTTCCATCATGTAGTGGGGATGTTCTTGCCTTCGTATAGTTTAATATTGTGCGGTAGGAATGTACTTCCATGAATTTTAGTATCTTGTATTAAGGATGTAATTCCATGAAGTTTAACATCATGTGTTGAGGATGTACTTCCATGAAGTTTGGCATCATGCAGTAAGAATGTGGGAACTGACGTGAAGGTGTAGAAATTTTTTGGTTGGTCCCAAAAATGGAAACTTAAGTGTCACTACATATCTTATGAGGATGAGAATCAAACCACAAATAGTTCAAAATGGTGTCTCATATATAGTACTGGCCGATATGCACAGAGGGGATTTTTTTGTGATTAGGATAGGATTTGGTGATTTGGGTGTCACTACCTATACTGTGGGGGAATGAATCAAGTCACACATAGTTCGTAAATAGGAAACAGTCTGCACAGGTCTGACCCATTGGTTGAGGTGGGAGTTATTTCTATTTACCGTTGTAGCTAGTCCTAGGATTGTAGATCCATGTGTCACTATGTATCTTGTGATGAAATGAATCATGCTACATGTAGTTATTGTGGTATCATTCATTTTAACATCATGTAGTGAGGATGAAGGTGAACTGATGAAAGTAAATGGAATATTATAGTTTGGCCCAAAGATGAAACGTTGAGCATCACTATGTATCTCATGAGAATGATAATCAAAAAACATGTAGTTCTTGAATAATAATGTAGTTAAATTTCATTCGGCAAGGACATTAACCATGAAGTTTAACAACATGTATTATTGACTCATGGTATTCCTTTTATTATCTTTCATTCAGGATAATAATGAACATGTTGTGTACTTTTATTCCTTGCTTGTGACATTAATCCCATGCCACAATTCCTAAGATCACATGAGCTATGCATGGTGTCAGAAATGAGGAATGATACCTTGGTCCATTATATATTCAATCCGAAGATGTAGGGCTCTCATCAGCAGCAACACTCAAGTCACCCATACATGGGGGGAGGGGAATAAGGTGGCGGACCATTTGGATTCTATGTCAACCCCAGGTAAACTATTTCAATTTATTTCCCATGTTTCTCACCTAAAAACTAAGGGGGTTAACCTGATCTGGGGGGATGTGCTTAGTCATCATTATTTCCGCCCTCTGTAAGCCTTGGTGCTCCTTGTACGTTGTACATTGTCAGTTGTTTGTTTTTGTTTTGTGCCCTTTGGAATAAAAATGGTAATGTTGGATAGAAAAGGTTTCCCTATAATGCAGAGATAATTGAGAGTATAATAATGTAATTTGGTATCATTTAGTGGATAGATAAATATATAGGATCAATACATCCTTAAGTATATCTTTGAAAATGATAATAAAGACATACATAGTTCTATAATAACTGTATAGTTTAAATTCATGTAGGGAAGATGTAGGTGACTCGACATGAATAGAGATGGATATCATATATCTATGTAGTTTTATGTCATGCAGTAAGGATATTGGTAGTGCAGTTAACATCTTGAAGTAAGGATGGAAATTTTATTATAGTTTAACATTTTGTGCCAGGATGAAATATGTTGTTCAGTATAACATCTTGCTACCGGGAAAAACTTTTAAAGTCTAAAATCATGTAGCTGAGTTGAATTCCATACAATTTAAAATCATGTGGTTAGGAATAATTCCATTTATTTTAACGTCATTTTGTTAGGATGAATGATGGGACTTACACTAATGTGTACACACTTGTGCTGATAGTTATGAAAAGTATTTCTTGAGAAGTATTTCATTGGTTGGGGGTGTGACATGCTCCCCATATATTATGGAAAATGAGTAATCTCTATTATGTTATAACTTATGTAGGATATATGGTCACTCCCATTTGGGTTACATCTTTGGGTGATTCTTTCCTGGTATCATTCAGGTTCTGAGGACCAACACTAGTTCCCCATGGAGGAATGAGCGTAGGAGAACCCTTTTATTGAAGGCTCATTCAATCTGATTCTGGTGTAACTCAATGATGTTTAGTGTGCACAACATATTATCTTCAAGAAATTCAAATTAATCAAGTTTCTTTTTCTATTTAATATATCTAATAGTTTCCCACAAATGGTTACTTAGAGAAACGGAAGTCGGGCTTCCATGGGTAACACTGTTTTGGTCCTGTACACCAATGAGTAAATCATTTCTTGTGTAGCAGTACGTGTGGTAGTAAAGTAGGCTCATAAATAATAGATAATTTTGTATATAAAAGACTTATTATCCATGTTCATCATCTTCAATATTATATTTTATTATGTCTTATTAGAGGTATCTATCTATCCATTTGCTAATGCATGATAGAGAGAAAAGTGATTGGACACGATATTATACTCCTCGTACAATTTTTTCGACTCCATAGAATAGAAATAGGTGGTTTGTTCTATAAATATTGTGTGAGGGACCCTAAAAATAGTGATGATATATGACTTCATGAAGATTATTATGTTCTTCATCATGACTTTCTTGATGGGTTTCACCACAACCCATTTGAAAAATAAGTTCGTATCAGAAAAATGTACTTTAACGGCTTTATTGTGGCTGGGGGATATAGCCCCATGTCATCCATCCCCCAAATTCCAAATAGTAAAGAATATTTAGCTATATGTATAAATTATGGAGGATGATGGATGAATTTTTCATGGATTTGTTGTTGATGAAATATCTTGGTGAATTTCACATACAATGTATCATTGTTTTCTAGTAATATCCCAGCCTCCTAATATGGTGTTAGATCCTAGTCCCAGATTGATGGGAACCGTAAGAGACTTCATGGACTTCTTCCATGATGGAAAAATTCTTTCCTTCTTCTATGAAACTAAGAAGGATCTCGTCAAAGCGATGTTTATGGAGGGTTTTTTTTCTCATTTGGGCCAATATGCATCGTAATATTCTCTACACCGCACCAAATTTGTTCCATTCTGGCTCTATCCATTGGGAGAGTCCCATTTTTAAGATATTCATTTATGGGATCCATCCATCCATGGGTGATTATTAGTGCATCCTGATCTATGGAAGCATTGAGATTCTTGATCTATTTCATATCACATATGATAATTATTTATACCATTCTATGATATGTGATGCGGAAGATTATTTATTCATGATCTAGATCAGCCAAGATGGTGGCCACATTGGTCAATTCATCAGAGAGATCATATTGTGATCGGGGAACATAATGCAATGTGGTTTTGAAAGGAAAATCAACAATTAGTCCCCTAAAATAGCTTATGATAGGGGATAAATATTCATTTTTGATGGATTATTCTCCATTGGACTTCTTTATCACTAACTTAGAATCCTCTTTGATGTTCAGGTATGATATTTTAATTTTTAGGGCTTGTTCCAAGCCAGTGATGAGGACTTGGTATTCGACCTCATTATATTTGGAGCCTTCAAATAGTGAGATAGAGTATGGAAAACCACTTTGTCAAGAGATACAAATACAATACATAGGAAAACCCGATTGAGTGTTGGTTTTTTCATCCTTCTTATGATAGGACTTGTGAGGCACCATAAAAATATATCTCCCATGTCTAGGGAGTGTCATGGACATAGGATACCTCTTCATATAGAAGCTTAGTTCCTTCTGGTATATTCTCCATGGTACGATGTACTACAAGAAAATTAGTCAGGGCTTGTCCTTTCACTAACTTCTGACACAATCTAAATGTCATATTGCTAAAAAATGACCACCCATCAAGCCATGTTCCTAGTCATCATCAGAAAGCTCGGGAGTACTTGAGCATATCAATACAAGAGGCCAATTTGAGTTTTTTGTGCTGCAACTAATGCATATAATTTTTCACTATGAAGATGAGTGAAAGATAACTCTTCTCAACATCAGAATATCTAGTATCTATATTTAGCATAGTCCAACAGAAGTAATAAACACTATTCTCACTTTTTGCAAAATTCCTTTGTGAGAGGAGGGTTCCCAATGAGCATTCCATATTAGAAACATATAAAATAAGTGTCCTCAATTCCATTAGAGGAATCAAAACCAGTGGGTGAAGATGGTATTGCTTGAGACTTATGAAGGATTTTTGGAATTAATCATCCCATTGATAGGCAATTCCCTTTTTCATTAGCATAGTGAGGGTGAGATATTTACCAAATATGTTGGTAATGAATTTTAAAATGAAATAAAGGTTAAATTCAAGTCCCATAAATTATTTTATATTTAAAGGGGTAAATATTCTATGATATCACTAGTCTTTTATAGTTTTAAATTAATTCCATGGTGGCATACCAAAAATCCAGAAATTTCCATGACATTACCTTGAAATCACATTTCAATGGATTTGCCTTTAGACTGTGTTTTCATAGATTATCAAAAATTCCTTCTAGTTCTGTGAAGTTATCACACCATTGTCAATATTTATTCTCCATGTTATTAACATAACATTCAGCTATCGTTACCAAGAATGGATTAATGATATAGTCCATGGTGAACTAACATGTGGTTCCAATATTCTTCAAACCAAATGGATTTACCTAATAGAAATAGATCCCCTGAGGCACTCTGAAGACAATGGATTCTTCATCATTGTGGGCTATCCTTATCTGATTGTAATCTGAGTACCCATCCATGAAATAACGTGCTTAGAAACCAAAAGTTTCATTGATCAAGATTTTTTTGATGGGAAAAGGGAAACAATCCTTTAGGAAATCGTAATTAAGGTCTCTAAAATCAATAAAGAAACTAATCTTCCCATTCTTCTTCTTGATAAGGACGGTCTTGGAAAGCCTTAACGGGTATTTCACATCTCATAAAAAATTATATTGGATCCAATTTTCTACCACTACATCTATATTGGAAAAATTATAGAAGTACATCCTCATAGACACCTTCTTGAAGCCTTGATGCTCATTTGGTAGCCTGAGATGGTGTGTAGACACATCTGGGTTATGTATGGACATTTCTATGTAGTTACATGAGAATACATATCTGTGCTACTTCAAAAATGAGATATACATATCTTTCTCTTCGAGGGGAATGGTGGCACAAATTAGAGTAGGCTGCAGTTCTTCCTATATCCCCAAATTTATCTTCCTAGGTCTATCGATGGTGGGGGAGACCCTTTACTAGAATGCTGGAGGGGAATTCATAAGGTCATCCCCATATTCTTCCATTTCTAAATTTGTGGAAGCATTTTTAGATAGAGTTAAAAATTTGGGGGATCCACAATCATCATCAGGGGGATAGAGGTCATGAGAAGATACATTATCATCCATTATTGAAAGGGTCATTTTAAAGAGATATTGGAGCTAATAATCTTCGTTTTAGTCACTGAGGATATGAGGGGATTGGACCTCTTGTATTATATAATTGAACTCGACCAAGATTATGGGGAACACATAGTGGTTGTCAAGCATACTCATGGGATTCAAAGAGAAGGTCCTGAATCCATTGAGAGTGGAAACATGTATACCATTATCCATCATTGGTTGTTTTCATCCTTTTTTAGAGAAATTTTATTCTTTATATGTGGTACAACAAGTATCTAAGGGAGAATTATCACCATTTTGTATGTTTAATTTTCCATAAATGGGATATTTTAGACATTGGTGAAATGTTGAATGTATCTCTAGGTGGCTATAGAGCCAATACCTTCTGATCAAGATGTTATATATGGTGTCTTTCTGGAATACCATAAACTCAGCATCTAATGTAAGATACCAGAACTAGTATTTAAGCTTTATTTTCTCATGATTTCTTTCTCAAACTTATCATACCCTTAAATGGTTATCTTAGAAGGAGACAAGTCCCCTTCACTATATCCCAAATGTCGTAGGGTTTGAAATTGGAAAATATTGATCCCAGAACAATTTTCAATCAGAGCCCTTTGGATGTTGACATTATCGAGTCTTCCTGAGACATATAGAGGTATGATGTTTTCTTAAAGGGTATCATCCTAATCCTGATCACAAAATGAGATGTCAATGTGTCATTCTGATTCCATGGTCCCCACTTGATAGGACTCAGCTATAGAGACTCCAGCAACGAACAATTATGGGATCCGGAGGGCTTTAAAAAGTGCCTCTCAGATTTCTTTTGAAAGATGGAGGGCATCAAGGACTGGGATCTTTTCTAGGACTATATCTATCTATTTCATAACATCATATTTTTATTCCAAAGGTCGGTGCTTCTCGGTGTAATGTTTCTCATAGAAATGAAGATGAGGATCCAAGGAATTTGGTATGGATGAACCCGGTGCTTGTGAAGGTGTCATGGGGGCATCTACTACCATAAATTTATGTCATACTATCCTTACCCTTTTTCTTGGATGATTGGGATGGACTCCTATAATGAGGTCATGAAAAATAATTGGGTGTGGATAGCTTCTGGATGGTTCTTTAGATACTTCGCTCCCTTTGTTAAATTTTCTGGAGTGTTTTACCATGAGTCTCGAATGCATACACATTTTCCACTACGACATGTCCATAATATTAGGTCCAACCACATCTACAGTTTCCTTTTTTTCCTCGGTTCCTGTGCATATTGCCTTTGGTTCCATAGTTATGTGTAGTAAAATCCTACTCTGGGGAAAACTCATTATTAGAGAAGGGTTGCAAAAAAGTGTATCATGTTGACATAACCTAATATGAGTTCCTCATCCAATGAGGGTTCCATTTTGAAGGGTAGTTCTCGTGCCTCAGATGCGGCAGGTAAGAAATTAGCGAGAGTTAAGGCTCACAGTGGAGGAGAATATGATTCATCTTCTTCTATTTCTTCCTAACTTCTATTGTTTGTGCACACCTCTGGGAGGTATATCTAATGTATCTTTCTTTGGTGGTGGAACTATTGCAGGTCTATACATATTTTCTTTCACGGTGGCTTGGGCTCAATCAACTATCTTTTGAGTCATCCAGTTGTCAAATGTTTGTGCATGTTTAGCCAGGAGATCCTTCCAATCAACATATTCTTCTGATTAGATCATGGCTTGGAAATCCACATTCTCTAGGGAGTAATCTAGCACCACTTTTCCAGAATCTATAATGCCTTGAAGGGTGGATTTGAAGATGAAGCATCTCTGGATATTATTACCCAAGCTTCTGTGTAAAGGGTAGTAATTGGGATGGTCTATGAGGTTAAACTCATTGGGATTTCTAGGAGGCGGATGTGTGAGCATATTATTTTCCATCACTGCCAAAAATAACTGGGAACATGTTCATTACAGAAGAAGTATGTCTTATTCATCCATTATTCAAACCCGAACAACCTTGATTTCTCTATGTTTCTGGATAAGGGAGATTTTGTGGTGTTTTCTACTTGACAAAAGGTGCTGGTTGATTTGGGGCCTTCCTAGTTATATGGATGAGCACTGGTACTATCTTGAGAGTGACATTTTCATCTTCTATTCTGACTGGCCTTTTTTCCCTATGTTGCAAGGCATGCATTGAGTTTTGGATCAGGTCCACTAGATGGATTCTTATAAATGTTGGAGTGTTTTAGAATAATCTCAGAATCCAAATGGATATTTCATTGGAATTATAGTCATCCACAACTCATCATTATGAATTTTGGTATAGAGTTCCAATAGTTTCTTTGTAAAGGAGGGATACTGAGTGAGTGGGTCAAACCCTTCCACCTTGTTATAAAGTCATACACCCTCTCATTATCTTTTTATTTAAATTTTTTTGGTATATGATAATATTCCCCCTAAGTGTATAACTGAATTGATAAAGGAATTTATGACAAAAGTCTTCCCATCTTGACACAGATCCTACTAGTAGACTATTATACCAAAAAAAGGTTGTCCATATCAGTGTCTGTTCAAAATACCTCATAATTGTGGTGACATTTTGTTCTCAATGGAAAACCACCATACCATATCAAGATACTAAGTGTGTGATATGTTGTTTAGGGTCTATCACACCGTCAAATATAATGAAGTTAGGATTTATGATGTTGGGTTGACATAAAGTGTCATCCACCCAATTAGGATATAGATTCCTCTCAGGCTGCAGAGGTGTGTGTCTCCCTTCCATGGATTCCATTCAAGAATCCAGGGACTCAATGATACTAAAGGCCTCTAGGGGAACCATTTCTTGAGATATATCTATTCCATAGAGATCTAGTGGGGGTTGCCGAGGTGGCCCCACTTTTATCTCATACCTATTATCGGTTCGTCCCAATATTGAATGGTTATCCTGTTAAGGGATAGGTTTTTACTGCAACGTAGGGAAGTCATGATTATTTTAAAATTCTTTATTTATGTGGAATGGTTGTTTAGATCCAAATCCAACATTATACTCAGATAATTCTATTACTTTTAGATCATCTATGGGAGGGATAACATTCATCTTTGCCTGAAGATGGTACCCAGTGGGAATATTTCCTCTGAGTAACTCCTCATTGAGTTGTTGGAAAGTTTTTATTTTGATCTCATATTGAAAAAATAATTCTGCTAGAAAGGAAAATCATTTCTTCTAGGAGTTGATTTGGATGTGGTTGTACCCTTCCAATTTGTAATATTCTGTCATGGAGGTAGAAACTCATTATTTGGAGGTGCCTTGTTTTTTATTCATCTTTCATTCTTGGTCCATGCAACCTCATTTGGTGCATCCAAGTCACCTTCATCCCGAGGTATGTTTTTTGTGTTGTGGCCTTCTACACTTATGTCTTGATAAATATCATCCATGTTGATAGTGACGACATTTACAGAGGCATATCGAGAAATGGTGTTTGTGCCATTTATTTCAACACAATAGGATGATTCTTCACTATCTTCTTCAGGATCATTATTTGAACCCTAGTCCATGTTGGGACATTTTAGATTTTATCCCTAGTGGTTTTTGATTTTATTCACCATACGTTACTCCCATTTTGTTCTACGAATTGTGACTCAAAGGGATTTTCTGTTCATAGATGTCTAATGTGACCCAACTATAAGGAGTTTTTCTTATGATCGGATGAGTTGGTGGAATGATGACCGTTGATTGATTCCTCCAAGCCTGAAGATGATAGATTCCCTCTATGGTGGTGTCAATGATGAAAATGTCCCTAGACCTATGGGGTGGGGGTCATTTGGGGCCTCAATTGTAATGTAATTGTCCAGTTGTTAAGGGTACAATGACTCTAGTCTGGGACTTTATGTTTCTCGTGATGGAAATGAAGATATACATTCTCCATGACCAATGGCGTTGGGGTTATCTGGAATCACTATTGATGTTTCCAGGGTCCTCTTAGGGGAAAATGAACATGGTGATGAAGATTGAGATAAAATTCTCCCAGCTCGGTGGGATGGGGTTCACATGTGGCTGCTGAGGGTATATCATGAATCCTTTAAAGAATTGACAATTTTAGGGGTGGAGGAAATTGTAGATATTATTCTTTTCTAGGGGGGTCGAGTCTGCTCTTAGACGTCTATTATGGTAGATGCTACTATAGTCTGCATGATGTAGTGAAATAGTGCTCGTGTGGGAGCTAGTTGCAATGGAAGCCCATGGTTAGAACCATTCTCTATGGGAAGTTGTTTGGGTGATTGTAACATCAGTCTCTATTTTTGGAATGTCATTCTATTATCTTGAGGGGCCTAGTTTGAAATAATTTTTTCTATCATATCTCCCCTTTTTTGGTGTCTAGGAACCGTTGAAGTGGGGGTATTCTCATTTAGTGACCAACTAGCCTGAGAATTACCAGGTCCCATGATTTTTTTGGATGCTATAAAATTGCATGATACTATATCTGAGGGGGTCTGCTATTCTAGGGGAGAATAAATGTGTAATTCTCCATTATATCCCGATCCTATAATAAGTATTCACAACGTGGATTCGGAGACTAACTGTTGAAGAGTTGTGACGCAATGGCGGTAAGCGTGTTGCTGGTTTGCATTGTGATTTTTCATTTTTAGATCTCGATCCATGAAGATAGCAACCAGGACAAGATGATAATATATTATTTTAATTTTACCAAGGTAACACTCATTTATAGGATGTGGGATATGTTGAACCTTCAGTCTATAATGAGTATCTCATATATTCTTTTGTAGTTAAGGCATGAATTCTTTTTCTAGATCATGTGGGATCTCATAGTTAGCAATAGCGAGGGGCCAGTACATGATAGGGAGATTGTTTCCAGCTAACTCTCTCCATTTTTCAAAGTCTTCCTCCTCCTCATCAATCTTACATGCCTCCATCCGGTCAGACCATATAAGGTAGATTTGATGGTCTCCTACTAATAGGACTGGGGTCCTGCTAGATGTTGATGGGTAACCATATACAGTTGACCCTAA
Source organism: Viscum album (assembly GCA_963277665.1). NCBI lineage: Eukaryota > Viridiplantae > Streptophyta > Magnoliopsida > Santalales > Viscaceae > Viscum > Viscum album. The sequence continues at coordinate 2,101,554,235 of OY728145.1, read as the reverse complement.
TTATTCAATCACCTATCTATATAAAGGTTTATAAGTTTGGAAACCCACTATATATATAGGTTTTTGAGAAAGAGGATGATTTTCTTATCCATGGGAGATATCTTCATGTAGAGGTTTACTATAGTGGATGTCAGGAGTGGAGTCCCTGCATTCAATTTCCACACAACCCTGAGGAGGAATATCATTTTAATGAACGTTTTTTCATTCTACTTCAATAGAAGAGTAAACAGACCCCTGTGATGTTGAAAATATATATCCAATAACCTCAAGGATATAGAAATTGAGAATATTAGGTGTATAGTCCATGTTCTACATCATGGTTGAAATATGTTGACCTGAATTTTGGGATTGTGTAGGGGTACGATCCTATTGTATGATGGTTGATAAAACTTGTATATAATGTTTTGGTTTTTTAGTAGTTTTATCCTGCTACTAAGAAGCTTCAAAAATATATCGATGAGCTATCTAATTATTGACATGAATGTAATCTTGTCCCAAGGTATGTGTCATTTTCACTTATGATCCTCAATCAAGATGGGGATATGATCTCAGTCATGATCAATTATAATATGAAACTGGTCTTTCTTGGTAGAAATATGATAATGCCTTCAGTCATGTGAAACCATCACTTGCTGGGTGGGCATGCCTTGATGCTTGTGCAATTTTTGCTTGGTTATCCCTAGATAAAATGGAGATATGAGCCTAATAATGGTCCTTTGTAGTATGTCGCTAGACTTCTTCAATAGGAATATGATCATGTACCAAGGCATGTTCCTCTCTCACGTGGTGAGCCCGGACCAAAATGGGGATATGAGCCCAATCATGGTAATTTGGTAGATGCTTCTGAACTTATTCAATGGGAATGTTCCCTTATCCCATGGCATGTTACACTCTCACCTGGTGAGCCTCGGTTGAACAAGAGTATGATCTCAGTCTGATGCCTCACCCATTATCAGAATATAGCAATAATTCTCTCTGGTGGGAGCAAGAATGTGTGATTTCTCTGGTATAGCCCCTTGTTCATGATGATAAAAGTGTTGAGATGTCCTGGCAGTAAGGATATGATTATTTGTTTTTTCCTTCATCTACAATAGGTTCGGAATATTATACTGAATTTCTTTAGTTATTGCTAAAATATATTGGAATTTTTTCAATATCAGTGCAGGGATATAATCGTACACATTTTCTATCCCCATGATAATCTAAAATATGTATTCAATTAAACCGAGGATATGTTCCCACTTATTTCCTTCTTGTTCCACCAAAATATTCCAATGGTCTTTGTACATGAAGGAATTAGTATGAGACTCCCACTTTTCTAATGTAGGGATATTCCCATATAATTATTCCAAACAAGAAGGGATATGAGCCTTCTTGATGTTTCCTACCTATATATGAAAGAAGTCATTATGGGCAGGAGAGGAGGTATGATCCCTCTCTTGGATATCCAACACCTTCCTCCCCCGATGAGTCTTCCATGTAGCATGTTCATGGGTATGATAGGTGGATGTGTGTCATATGATACCCATAGCAGGTGACCAATGGGTACCAGTGGGATGGTGTTGGTGATAGTGGTTGACTGGTACCCTCCTAAGTGGAACCTTAACTGAAAGGGAGTAGTATTTTTCCTCTTGGTCCACCTTCATTAGATATGGAAGATTGCGATTATTGTTCTCTAAGGATAATCTCTTAAAGTTGTTGGTTATAGCGATGAGAGACACTGGTTTAGCTACAACCTTTCTTGGGTGATGCAGACTCACCGATCATCATTCAAGGAAAAATTCATGATCATTTTCCATGGTCGGGATTGTACCATGTCATTGGTACTTCTAGAACATTATATTTTCCTACTTCTATTGGAGTTGTTGAGTAGGTGAAATCATTTTTCAACCCGCGGGGTTTGCTGTTGCAAATGATTTTAAAAATAAAATAAAGGATGATAAAGTCATTGTATCAAATCTGGATGTTTTCAATATCTGTATTCATGAAGAAAATAAGTAATAGTTTTACCATATATTGCAATATCATAGGCATAATGGGCTCAATCAGATATGAATAGTTAACACAATTGTTTTGATCTTCCCTAATTCGATCATTCTGCTTGTTTGAACTTATCAAAACATGGATGAAATTATTTAATGAGAAACATAATTACATGGGATCATATATAATATCATTTCCATCATACTGATTTGTTTTTATAGGGTTTTCAAAACAATGTGACATGATTCATTATAACCTAGTTATGTGTTTTTATAGCGATTCACATCAGTTTTACTATATTGTTTTCAATATTAGGGAAAACTAAATGGACCGATGGATAATAACCAATCATTTTGTCATTGGAGAGATTCATTTTGGGTTCACCATTTTTGGTTTGCATATAGGGGAAGAAGAAATTAACAATGGAGAATAACCAAACATTTTGTAATTGGAGGGATTCATGTCGAGTTAACCATTTTTTTCTGTATTGGGGAAAACAAAATGGACTGATAGACAATAAAAAATAATTTAGTCATTATAGGGATTCTCGTCGAGTTTACCATTTCTATTTACATATTGAGGAAAATTAAATGGTCCTAAGGACAATAACCAATAATTTTTTCATTAGAGGGATTCACATCGGGTTCACCATTTTTGTTTTGTATAGGAAAAAACAAAATGGCTAGATAAACAATAGCCATTCATTTTATCATAATAGGGATTCACTTCAAGTTTTCCATTTTAGTTTCTCCACATTTTTAAGCCATGGAATACATTTATCTCAGTGGGAAACCATTTTCAAATTTCCTAGAAACTCCCAATGGCTCCCCCAAATGTAGTTAGGTACAATACTACTTTCCAAAGGCTGGAATTCATCTGGTTTTTTAGGCCCAATGAATCTTGGACACTTTTATTAGTCAAGAGGATGGGAGTTCGGGCTCATCACACCCTTTAAGGGGTAATTTTATCATACTTTGGGACTCTTTTATACATTCAAGATATGTTCTTGTATCTCTTCCTATACCAATATGGGACCAGTTACCCTGAAAAAATGATTCATTGGTTAATTATCTTGTTAAACGGATAAGGGGAGTCTCATTGATGAACTTAGGGGACTGTGGTCTAATTAGGTAATCCTTCTTTATGCATATATGATTCATCATCCATTTCCTTAATGGTGAATAACTGATTTTTGTGTTGAATATGTACGAAATAATGATTTGAATGTAATGCCATGTGAGGAGGTTATTAATATTTTGATGAGGGGATTGTGCTATTATGAGGCGTTCTACCCATCCTTGTTATTGAAGGAATCAAAAACCATGTAGTTTGTTAATCCTGTGTAGTTTACAATCATGAAGAGAGGACATATTTTAGGTACTGAAACACCAAATGTTTGAGCTCGGGTCTTAGAGAGACATCCTACGCATCCTGGTTATAGAAAAAATTAGGGCCATCATAGTATAATCCTAACCTTTGGACTGGCCCCAATTTATATTCCCTTTTATAAGGTGTGTTCATTCCATAGTTTTCATCATTACATAAATAATAGGATCTCCCGGGTTAGTGAAAACCCATGATTCCTAATGAGGTTGTTCATTACATCACCATAAGACAACTGGATCTATGCTCGGTGTGAGGAACAAGGGAAAATAGATGATTAGAGTCATGGCATATGGACACGGGACTTATGTACTTGAAAAATCCGTGGGGTGTTTGGTGTAGAGATCGGTACTTGAGAAGGAATCCTACATATCCATAGTATGACAGGAATTAGAGTTCTCATAGTTCACTTATCCTTAAACCTACTAATAGTCTAAGGTGGATGATCACACTCAAAGACATTATGATCATCCTTGAGCTCTCAATAATATCAGTGTATTATACCATGACATATTCCCAATTGATCAAGGAGATACTATATGATGTTTGTAATTAGATCTTATGCACTAAGGAATCCCTCATAACCCTAGGGAGTATAGTAAAGATGACATGATTAGTGGAACTCCCTAAGCCCGTGTGATCTTTGATCATTGTGAGAATCAAGGGTTAGAACGTGATCAATTTCATTACTCTATATAATGTCATGGATAGTGGAATCACCCTAAATGATAAATATGGATGTTAAACCTTAAATAGGTAGCCTACATATCCTAAATATGACATAAATTAGAGTCTTCGTGGTTCCCTTAATATTGGGGCTTACACACCGAGGCTTTTATATTGATCTGGACTTATACTCTAGGGTTTACCTTTTGATTGGGGCTTACACTCTAAGGTTTCTCTTTTTCTCGTGTCTTACACTCTGATGATTCCCTTTTAATTGGGGATTACACTCTAAGTTTTCCGTTTCTTATTTCATAGAGGGTATCACATGACCTAGTTGTCTTGTCCTAAAAGGCATTGCATGACCTGGTTAGCTTGTCCTAGAAGCCATCACATGACCTCTCCTGACATATATGGGGGTGTCTCAAGAGACAGTGTGAGATGGTTTGAAGGATGTCACATATATTGGCTAACAAACCTAGAGGTCATCGCGAGACATAACCATCATGTCTGGATGGCGTCACAGGTCCTATTTGGCTTGCCTAGAGGGTTTTACGAGAGATTTATCATCATACTCAGATGCAACCATGAGACTTGAATAACATGAGAATATGTTGTTATATGAGTCAGAGGATGCATCTAGAGGAATTTTTGAGGCTTATGAGTCAATTCTGTGGGGACTTCCGTGAGACTATGGGAACACTCCATGGGGTGGGCCACGTAAATTTTCCTTGATATCTTCAGAGGGACTCATATGACCCAAATGGCATTCTAAATGAGTATCATGAGATCTGAGTGACTTTTCCTGTTGCTTCTGCATGTCTTGGGTAGGTTCATTTGGGTTAATTAACATGTTTTTATTTATGTCTTCCACCTTTAGTATTTTTTTTGGGCCTTTATATTGTGAATGCCTTATGTTTGTTCAATATTATTTTATATTGAGTCTTGCGGGATCTATGAAATATTAGGTATGTTCTTATCATGCCTTTCCAGTAGACCTTCATGTGATGTATGACGGATTATGTGAAGTACATTATGTATAACACATTATTGCTTCAGTTTTTCATCGGTATAATACCTGATAAAAGACTTACTTGTAGTGTCATATGCCTCTCCGAGTAGTTTGCAGAGTTTATGAGTCAAATCATCGAGAGTTCAATTATCCAAAATTCAAAATTTATCCCTTTTTATGATATAGTTAGGAATTTATAGGCATTGTTACCCTGATTGTTCAAAGATTTGAGAAGCGTATCTAGAGCGAGTCCAGACTGGGGTCGGTGAAGGACTCTAGTGCCACAAGGATTTACGAGTCTCTCCTATATACTATTTTTAGTGTGCCACATAATATTTAGTGGTCACAAGTTCCTCTCATCAATGCCTCTATTATTAGATTATTTCCAATTAATGAATATTTGATTGATCATGCAGGCATGTCATAGGATTTTTCATATTTCCCTATGGACATTCTCAAGATCCTTCATGAGATATCTATGCCTTTCCTGGGATATTTCGTAAGGAAAGGGTTCTTTTTCCATGGGTCTCATGAGATGATGATGTATAATTTCTTAACACATCACATGTCTTTCAGTGACCATGAGATTTATTCCCTCCTCCCTTATTTTCCCCTTTGTTTTATTTTAAAAAGGTCAAGTTTTATTCAATTTTTCATGAGAAATATCAAGGATATTTAATAGATTTTTTTATGAATCCTTTCCTGACCAATATAAGTTATTTTAGGATGTCATAGCATGTGGTGGAAAAATGAATCTGTTTTTCTTTATATCACTGAATTGGATGCATGTCGTTTCCAAAACGTACTCATGGAATTCCATGTGTATAGGTTGATAAGGAAAAAGGATTTTATGAGATGATACAAACATGTCGACGAGGTCTTTTAGTGTCTTTCATATCTCCATGGGTGCATCACACATATTTCAGTAACCGTGAGTACTACTCACCTCCTCCCTTTAATCTCCTTTATTTTATTCTATAATGGTTTTGGGGTATCATGAGTTTACTTAGACATCATCAAGGAAATTTATAATTTTTAATGATGATTTTGTGAATGAGCTTTATGGACACTGGGGTTTTATACAATTTGATATTATTCCTCTTTATTTTTGGAGGAATTTCAGATGGTTTGATAGGAAATTTCTAATGAAAAACTATCTATGGCCTGGGGGTGCACATTCGGTTGTGACCATGCAGCCACTGGTTGTATAGAGAGCCTTCATAAGAGAAATAAGGCTCATTGAATGGGAACCTTGATATTTTTTTCAGGTTATGCGCTACGCATGGAGTCCTCATGTGACCTTGAAATGGTCACATGATCATGAGTCCCTTATAGCCACATGTGATCTACAAGTCTAGGTTACTTTATCCTTCCCTTTCTTATGTGGAGAAGGTAATACCCATGTTTATGTATTTATTCTTTTGTGATTTATTTGATACTCATTTGGAGGCCATCAACAATGATTATGTTAATTTTATGATGTTATAGGTGGTACCGAAATTTTATAGACCTCTAATTCATTTGGTAATGAGATATATCTCATGATATTTTATCTATTATGTGTTAACATGATATTTTCTTTGTTCACAATTGTAATTCAATAATTTATGTACATATGTTATGTTTGAACATGATGCTAACATTGTTCATAAATATGAATGGTATTTGACCACTATGTTATGATGTTTTATTATTATTCATATTCTACATTACATGCCACAATAAAATGTTTCCCTCATGGTTATGATTATTATTCTATTCATATGATATGATAATTTTGATTAAACTTACCCATTTACTATTCATTCATGTCACATATTCCTCCATTGATATTCCTTACTTTTCAAGGATTTTAGAGTATACCTTCCATTGATGCGTATCCTCAGGTTATTACTTTTCATAATGATAATTTCAGAGCTTTTAGGAGGATAAATAAGATATATTTTAATGGTTTTTATGTTTCCTAATATACAAGTGATGTATGAGCCTAATTTTACCAAGATATTAAACATTGTAATACTGGAGCATATAAATATTTTTATTCGTATCTTAAAAATGATTTAGTAGTCATGTAAGAAATATTTTTGTTGTTATTGTTGGTATCCGATCATGTTTTAGTTAATTTGGGAATATGGATTAGAAAACAATAGTGAAAACGATAAGGATAATTATAAGTACAGGTAAACAGCCTATGTTTTAGTAAAGTTTAATCGTGTGTAGTTTCTGATCAATGAAATACGTATTTATATAATAAAATTTTAATATGTTGAGATTTTATGAAACTTTTCTTTCCAATATATTTAACTTCTTCAATACCTTATGTTACACACAATCACGAGTTTAAGTGACACATGATATACTATTTATAATATTACTATTTAATGTTATCACCCAACTATTAAATTGGAGGTTATGATTAAGATTGAATAATTTATTATAGATATACAAAATCCCAAATCAATATAAATAACTGTTATGTAATCACTCAATTTTTAGTAAAGTCATTTTATTCCTTAAAAACATGTTTTCTGAAAAATATGTTTTTTTGTGAGAAAATGTTATAATTATTTTCTGAAACTTTTCAAAATTATATTTTGTAAAATTAATTAAAATTTTTATATCAACATATCAATGTTAACTTTGGGTGGAATTTTGGTATTTTTTTGAAGAAAATTGATTTTTTAATAAATAATGAAAAATAACGATTTTTATAAAACTATCATTTTATTTTCATATAATTTATCACCATGATTTAAATTTTATCAAAAAGTAAAAAAATATTATTTAAATATACATAATATAATTATAATCATTTGAATCATCGTTATACATTGTTTTGGAAAAAGATCTTTTTTTGGCTTAAAATGCATTTTTATAAATAAAATCATTGTGTTTTACATATTTATATTTAATGTAATTTATTCATTATATAAAAATTTAATCATGAAAAATTTATTCCATAATTGTAATTAGGAGGTTCAAATTTGGCAAGCAGTTTCCTTTTATTGTTGGTTAATATGGATTTTAACTCTGGAAAATTTTATTACCTCACTAAGGGGTAAATTTGATAAATCTAGTTTAATACTATGTGTAAAGGCCATAATTATTCAAATTAATTATTATTGGATGAATTAAATTCAAAATTTATAACCTTAGGCTAAAATTATATTTATTTAATTTTAGATAATTATTTTAATAAAATAATTATTGATAATCCTAACATGTGAAGGATGTATTAAAAAATATTAAAATATTTTTATTTATGTATATAACATAAATTTTAGAAATAGTGTTAAATTGATAAAAGTGATATTTTCTATAAATGATATTTTCTTAAATAATTTAAAAGACATAAAATTTTTAAAATAGATCAAATGGGATAATATTTGGATGAAAATATCATCCACCATGAACTTATAGACCATATTTATATATTTGGGTTGAGAGTGAATTTATTATAAACTTACCTTTTGAGAAATTTCAAAAGTTTTCCTTAGAACAATTATAAAAAGGTATATCCTCCCTCTCTTCTTCACACTATGTTGATCCTTCTAACTTGACCATACCCTACCAAATTCTCTCCTAGACCACCTATGATATATATGGATATATTTTTATTCTCAAAATACCAACCCTATATCCATTAATTGGATATATAAGTGAGTCATCATAAATAAGATGAGGTTAAAGAACATTCCAAGAAAGTTGGACCAATGGTTAGGGAATTTTATCTCTCTTTTATTTATGTGGAACACATGAATTATATTCTACTTTTTTATTTTGTGTTATGAATATAATTAATATTAATGTATTTTATGATTATTCTCACGAAAATTATGTTAAATACATATACATCTAAAGTAATTATTTTCCTGGGGATTTTGATTCAAAAGTTACCAAAGTTGTAATGGTTTGTTTTACAATATCATCAATATTATGGATTTTTTGTTTCTAAGTATCCACTGGGTATTATTCCTCTTCATTGTCCATGTTTTTCTAAAAATTATTTCAAAATGGTTTTTACTATTCTTTTATAATTGCTTAAAATCATTTTTCCCATGTTTCATATTTTCAAAAACAATTTGAAAGAAATTATTTTATTTCCAAAAAAATGTACTTTGTGAATTTTTAGACCAAAATATGGAAGTAATTATTTTTCAACTTATACAATGTGAGTGTATTTTCCCAACATCATGATGCCTCGATTATTTTAAAATTATTTTACAAATTTACCAAAAAAATCAAATATTTTTTCTCATTAATAAGTGTACTCTTTTAAAAATAAGAATTGATTTTAAAATGAAAATTTTACTTTCCCCATGAATTATTCAAAAGGACCTTTAAAAATAATTTTCCATCTAAGATGACATCCTTTGATGATTCATAAACATTACTAGATATATTACCCAAGGATTCCATCCGTATTATCTCTATTGATGGTTTATGTTTATGATGAAAATATCATTTTTTTTATAAAACCCATTATTTTTCCATGGGTTATGCTTTGATGGAATGTTTATGAAACACGTTTATTTTCATGGGTTACGATTTGATGAATTTTTTGAAATCATTTGGAACACATATATATGGTTTTCATTATGTGACAGTTGTAATTTTATAACCAAGGATGGTGGTTATGTTATAACAAATAACGGGTGGGACCTATATATCCCTCAAATGGATTAGGTAATGTATTATATAATAGGAGAAAGATATGCTAAACATGTTAATTTGACTGATATATTATGGTAAACAAGTTGATGTGTCAGATATGTAATGGTAAACATGTCGATTGAGTTGATCCACTATGGGAAATTTGTATTGATGCCTAATATGATGGTATTGGTAGTTAGCCTTAACAAATTAAATGGTTTCTATACTTATCATGGTTCCAAACACATTAATGACATGAAATTTTGTATTATGATTGATTTATGATTATCTGTAATTACTATAATTCATGTGTTTTAAAATGAAAAACTTTTATTTTATTACAAATGTATATGTACTTGGTCATATTGGGTATTAATATGGTAATTTATGGTTATGATATTATACCCTTATGATTATCTTATGATTTTATATGATTATAAATTGATATCACTCATTATTACCCTTATTGATAATATGACCCCACCAATTATTATGTTTCCATTCCCCAGGTTATGAAGAAATGTTTTATCAAATTTACTTTTATGAAGAGTACTAAATGGGTATATCATTATGGGAGTTATTTAATATCTTTCATGAAATAAGAAGATATTTTATATAGTATCAAAAGGCACTAAACTTATATGGTACTTTTAATTTTTTTATAATATATTAAATATACATCAATTAAGATGTGATATTTATGTACGAAAATAAAGGGTCATTATAGTTGTTATCAGAGTGTTTTTTAGTCAACCATTAGAGATTTAGATTAGGGAAATTTAGTGAAATACTTTCAGATAAGAATAATTATAGGATAACATACTAAAGCCTTTGTAAAAAAGTTATTCTTTTATTTTACAAGTAATTAAATACCTATCAATATACTATAAGTTGATGTATCTCTAGAATAGTTACATCTATGTGTAAGAACCCTAAAGAAGGTGAATTTATATAGCCTTGATCATCACATGGTATATAATAACTCAACCTGCTACATTGATGGATTGACACTACCTTGGGATACACTTTGGTATTACACATATTTTATATTAAAAATATTATGAAGGATCTATTTGGATGATAGTCATGAATGACCTAGATTAAAATTAAGGATTCATATATTAAAAAGAGGTTTTCATGATTTAGATATCCTATAAATTATTATTTGACTTCCCACTATAATTATGGTCTCTCACAATATGATTTTTGATTTTATATAATGGATGGAACCTTGAGGATTCATGTTAATGGAGAATGTGATATGAAATGGAATGATTTTCTTCTTGAGAAAACAAATTTAATGGGAGATAAATATAGAAACCTTGTTATTATTACTAATTAACAATCACATAATATGATCAATAAAATCAATATAGGTGAGTTTACTAACACGCCAAACAAGATGAAAAGTGATATTCATGATACCATAGAGGAAGGAAAATTTAATTTTAATCATGTCAATAATGTATGAAGAATCCTGGAAGATAATTCCTCAAAGGAACTAGAATATGTCTTGGGAGTAAAAAATAAATGCATAGACAATTTAATTGATTAAATCAATTTAATGGTTCAGTTAACAAAATGGATGGGAATAATCATTTCAATAATGTATCATCATTGGTTGAATGTTTTAAATGTGTAAATTATAAGCATTATAAGAATCTATGTGGTAGGGTAAATCTATAGAAAACAACCATAAAGGTTATATGAGTAATGGTATTTGCGTTGATGATGAATAGATTATGAATAACACATAACAGGAAAAAAGTGTTAAGGAATAAAATGATAATGTTTGGTTAATAGATTAAGAAGTGTAATGATTGAAATTATTATGTATTGGGATTTCAAAATTATGTTGAAAAAGTGTTTTATGAATTATATTATGGAATATAATAGTCATGAAACATCTATGTGTTTTTTCTAAGTTTTTTTATTTAATGTATTGAAATTATATTTTTAATCATATTGATATCCAGTAATATTCATTTTGTGGGAAGGTTATCTTTATATAAAAAAATTATTGATTGAATGATAACCCTTAATATGTTCATAATGTAGAGATAATAATGTTGATTTGGGATAATGAGTTGATCGAAATTGATGGAATTGTATTTTTAAACATGAAATTAATTAGTTATTTGATGACATTTTTTTTAAGTCATATTTTAAAATATTTATTGTATTTTGGATTTATGTTATATGTTCAATAGTCTGTGGTTTTATGAAAAAGGATAATGTTAATCTTTAGAAGCCTTTATTTTTCATTAAGGTTAGAGGATAATTTTGTTCACTATCATGTTTCAGAGAATATATTACTAAGGTATTCATAAACTAGGTATGTGACATTAATAGACACTTTTTGATATTAATATTATATGGATTTTGAAATCATAGTGATTTTATTTCTAAATTTGTGGGTCCTTAATTTTTCAAACATATTTTAGATGAGTTATATTATTAACTACTTATGGATTGGATTAGGATAATCCGTTGTCATTATTGTTGATGTTTTAAAAATTAATATATTTATTGATATTGGATAACTGATGTTAATCGTTTTGGTTTTGGTTAATATCTAAATATATGAGGATTATATTTTTATTATTTTTTGGAATATTTGATCTGTTATAAGTTGATCTTATTTCTTTAGGCATTAAAATTTCATCTTGATTATTCGTCATTCAGAGGAAAGGATGAGGTTGTAATTGAATTTTATAAAATGATAAAGGGAAACTTTTCAATTATATTTCCTTATGTTTTTAGTAGAGATGGTAAATTAATTCGTCTACTATCATAAATGGATCTTAATACCCAAATTGTTTTCCTATAACCTTCAATTATGATGAATTGATGTCCATTTCCACATCTGTGGTTTACAATTTTTTGATTGTTAACTTTCTCATGATCATAAAACTTTTCTCATAAATGACATATGGAAATTAATTTTACAATATGTTTACATATTCACATCCAACTAAATTTCTTCTATTTATGAACCAAGTATCTGTAATCCAAGATGACCTTCATACATCCCTTACTCTCTTTTCAAGAAGAAGTTTTATTAACCCATGTTACGATTTGGGTTTCCAAAAAGGAATATAAAAAATCTAAACCATATATAATCAATCATAAATTATGATGATTCAATTTATTAATGGGGGCTTGTAACATCTTAATATTTTATGAAAATTTCTTTTAAATATATTTAACCTCTTTGATAGCTTATGTTACACGTAATATCAATATTACAAAAACCGTAACATAAAATTTAAATTATTTTTATTTAATTTAATCTCATAGTTTTTACATTTGAGAGTATGAACATAATTAACTAATTTATAAATTATATACAAATTTCCTACTTATTATAAATTATTATTAAGAAACCACTCAATTTTTATAGAGGTTGTTTTATTCTTCAAAATGTATTATTTTTTATTTTTTTTAAATATCATAATTATTTTTTAGAAAATTTATGAAATATATTAAATAAAATTAACATCATTTTTGAAATAAAAATATCAGAATTATCATTAGTTAAAATTTGGTATTTTTCTAAAAAGATTTATTTTTCAGTAAAAAGTTAAAAAAATCGATTTATATAGAACTATCATTTTCTTTTCATATAAAGTGTCATTATGATTTTAATTTTATCTCAAAGTAACATAAGTATAATTTATTATATATAATATAATTAACATAATTTTAATATTCATTATACGTTATTTTGGTATAAGTACATTTTGGGGATTAAAACGCATTTTTCTAAAAACTATTTTTCCTTGAATTTTATAAATTTATATTAAAATTAATTTCTAAAAATTATAGAAATTGAATTTTAAAAATGGATTCTATATTAATAATTATGAGGGAAAAATATTTTAAATAGTATCCTTTTATTTTTTGGGAAAATGAATAGTAACTGTGGTGAAATTTATCACCTCGGTAAAGGGAAAATTGGGTAAATCTGGGTTAGAACTAAGTGATAAGGCCATAATTCTTCCTAATAATTATTTTTTGATAAATTAAATTCAAAAAATATCACCTTATTCAATAATTTTAGTTTTTAATGGAAAAATTTTAATTAAAATACATATATTTTATTTAAAGTAAAAGAATTAACAAATGTCACCCTCTTAGTTTTAAAAATAATTTTTGAGTCCACACAAGAGGAAAAATTAATTATTTACACATATTAATACTAATTTTGGTGACTAATGGAATTATATTTTTTATGGTAATTTATTTATATTTTTTAGCAAAATAAACATATTTTCTTAAATAATAACATTTTTGGGATGTACTACAATATTTGGTTCAAATATTTTTGTCTTGTGTTTAAATTCAAAGTAATGAATTGTTTCAAAATTTTATAAATAGATAATTTATGAAAATAATTTTTTATTAAATTATTCAAAATATTAAAAATATTAAAATGGGGAAAATGGGATAAGATATGGTTTACAATATCACCCCCATATGCATTTTTAGGCCTTCTGGAGGTATTTGGGTTGATATTAAATTTATTATAAATTATACTTTTCAGATATTTTGAATGATTCCCTCACCTAAATTATAAAATGTTACATCCACCCTAACTTATTTACACAATATTGAACCTTTTATATTTACCATCCCCCTACAAATTATCGTTTTAACTTCAATAAAAAACTCTAGAGGTGATTGTATTCTTAAAACACTAAGCTTAGATATATTCAGAAAAGATTTAATGGAATCATCTCAATCAATATTAGGTTAAAGACCATTCAAAGGATGTTGGTACTAAGGTAATGGAGTTTCAACTTAATTTTATTTCAATGAGATACATGAGTTATACACTACATGTTTCTTTTGTGTGGTGTATATACATCCCATGAAAGTATTTAACTATTATTATCAAGAAAATTATAGGATATATATATATACATCTAAATTTAATTATTTTATTTGGGTTAGTATTCAAAATATACCAAATTGGTAAGGGTTCATTTCATAATCTCAAAATTATGAGGTATTTTTTATGTTTAAGACTCTATTTGGGAATATGTCTCTATCTTGTCTATGTTTTATAAAAGTGTTTTCAAAATGGTATTTACTATTTTATAATAATTTTTTAAAATATTTTTTTTACCCATGTTTGACTTTTTTCAAAATATTTTGAAAGGGATATTTTTCGTTTATCTATCAAATGAGGTAATTTGGGACTTTTCCAACAAAAATCTGGAATAAATATTTTTTAACAAATAAATTATTTGTGGATTTTCGGGCCATCATGATGCCTTAATTCTTAAATGATTCCATTAAATTTTTACATTTTTACTTTCAATTAAAATAATTTCATTTATAGTTGAGTATTTTTTTAAAGTAAAAAAGTGAATTTGAAATAGAAATGTTATTGTGCTCAACAATTATCCCAAGTTATCACTCAAAATAATTTTCCATCTAAGATTACATACATTGATGATACTAAATAATTACTGGGGATATAATCCAAGTATAACATCCTTATTTTTTATATGGTTTATATTTAGGATAAAAAGATAAACTTCTTAGAAAACCCATTTTTTCACCAGTAATTCTATGATGAATGTTTATGAAACTCATTTCTTTTTATGGGTTTTAATTAAATGAATGTTTTATAATATAGTATCACACATTTGTTTTGTTTTCATTATGTTATGGTATTTATACTGTAACCAAGGAGTGTGGTTACTTTATAATAAAGGATAGTTGTTACGTTATAACAAATAATGGATGAGACCTATATCTACCTCCAATGCATTAGGTAATGTATTTAATCTCATAATATTTGTTTGCGAAAAAAGTCGAAGTGATTGATCTGTTATGGAAAAAATTCAACGTTCCAAATCTGTTTTGGGAAACAAGGTGATTCTCTTGATCCACTATGAGATATAGTTGTTGATGCTGGATCTGATGGTCTTGTTAGTTAGAGTTGATATATGAATTTTTTTTACTTGTGATGATGAAACACACATTTATGAAAGGAAATTATGTTTTTTGATTGAGTTATGATTATTTATCATTCCTATGATTCATGTATTTATAAATGATAATGTTTTAGTCTATTACTCATTTTTATGATCATTTTCAGATAGGGTATAAACTTTTTAAATTATGGTCATGGTCTTATAAACCTATTATTATATAATGCAATCAATTTATTATCGATTGATATCCCCTATGATTATTATTAATGATATTATAATATAAACCTTTATTATGCTTGCATTACCTAGGTCATGAATATTGATTTCATCTAGGGTAAGGCTATGAAAAATACTGAATGGGGGGTATCAATGGGAGATGTTGAAGATCCTTCATTAAATAAGAATATTGTGTATCTAGTATCTAAAGAATCTAAACATATACAGCCCTCAGGTGTGTGTTTCTTACAATGTATTAAATATTCATATATTAAGATTTAATATATATGTATGAAAATCATAACTCGTTATAAAAAGTGGACATGGCTATGAAACATATCTACATATGGGTAACAACCCGAAAAAGGTTGGATGGGGTATTAATTCTATCATTACTACGTGGTTGACAATGATGCATTTTTTCACACCTAGTTTGAAACTCATTTCTTGTATGCCTTGGTTAATAAAAAACTCTATATAAACCATTATGATGGATATATAGCTAAAGAAAGTATTCATTTTAAAGTTAAAAAATTAATAAAGTACATGATCCTAGAATCATAAGTTGAGAAAAATAATAAACATAGGGAACCCAAAGGACATGACTTCATTATTAATTTTCATATAAGAATAAATTATTTATTCATGATTTATTACTTATATTTTGTTCAAACATTTCATATTTTATAAAAATGGTGAGAACCAATAGAAATGAGACCAATACCCTTTATGAGTGATAATGTAGATTTTTTTGAATGATATTCCCAATGTGATGAGAGATCTAATTTAAAAATTCATTGTGATTCTTGCTCAACAATCTCGGGATATGAAAATTAACATGAACCATTTGGAATTCATTCCTACATCCAAGAAGTATAAACTATAAATTGAGTCTTTTATGAGGAAACAACCACTAATGTTTAGTGGATCTTTCAATCCAATTATCCCTAAAAGGTGGGTTAACTGAATGGAGATGATATTTTATGTGCTCCATTTTTATATGAAGGATAAATTCACCTTGGATCTATATTATTTAAATGGTGAGGTTGATTAATGGTGGGAGTTGATAAATAATATGAAGCTGAAAGATGAAATAAAATAAATGGGCTGAGAAGATTCTAAGAAGTTATTTCATAAAAATTATTTCTCTAAATCTATTCAAACAAATATATAGAGATAATTCCAAGAACATAAGAAACATGAGGGTGAATCTATCATGACAGGTGAGTAAAATATTTCAAGGATTTCAATATATGACTCATGTATTGTTTTCAAAAATGAAAAAATTGTTAGATTCTTTAGTTGTTTAAAACCATTCCCTCCAAAAGATATAGATACCAGAGACTATAGGGTTTAAAAATAAGTAGTTCAATGTTCTTTCAAAGTAGATATGGAGTTTGGATAATGATCCCAAGTAAATAGAGATAAGAATACAATAATGGAATTTATAGTTGGCATATCAAATCAAAAATGATGAAAGAGGATCCAACCACACACATTCCAAAAATGTGGGAATAGGAATAATGATAATTTCCTTATAAGGAAAAATAAATGCATCATGTTTAAGAGATAACAAAACTAAGAAAATGAATCTATAAGATATATAAAGAATTTTTTCAACATGGTTGAGGAAAGGAAGGAACCTTCCAATGCACCACCCATGGGGAAATGCTTCAACTGTAGAGATAAATTGAATTATGAAAGTCAGTGCACTAAACCATGGTTTGTTAGGGGGAATGAATGTTTAAAAACACTAGAAAAGAAGGATAAAAGGAAATAATTTTCCATTACTATCACTAATGTGGAAAACTAAAATGAATCTATAAAAGGTACACTAATTATTCAATTAATTATAGTAAAACCCTTATATATTGAATAAAACCCTAATATATTGAAGTATACATATCCGTAAAAACACTAACGGTGGGAACAATCCAACATAAGTGCCGGTATCTTAACCTATTAGCATATGTGGTAAGATTATTCAGATGAATCTTATAATCCTTCCATTGGAAGAATATGATGTTTTAATAGACATGGTTTGGAACTTGTTATATAGAGTTCACATAAAATGTCAAAAAAATGAAATCTATTTTTATATTTTAAACCATCTCATGACCATATACAAATGCATTGGAAGATCAGGAATCTCCTTTGGAAAATACATGATCGGTGTATATGTTGATACCTAGTAAAGAATCATACATTTCCCAAATAGTTGATCAAAATGAAAGTACCATCTATGTGGAAATTCCCATTTTAAGTGTATATACTAAATTATATATCAATTAGTTACCAAAATGTCAACTAAATTGTGAAGTAAAGTTCTAAATAGATATCATACCTAGATATACTCATATCTATAATCTCCCCTATAATATGTCATGTATCCTATAGTAGAATTTAAAGAATTAGTTACAGTATCATTTCAAAAAATGGTTAATACATCGTAGTTCATTTCCTTATAGTGCACTAGTTCTCTTTGTAAGGAAATAGGAAGGATCAATGTGGTTGTGTATTGATTATTGAGATCTCAATAAGATCACCAAAAAGAAAAATTATCCCCCCCAAGGATGGATGACTTGTTTGATCAACTATGAGGTGATATGTACTTCTTGAAGGTGGATCTTCTTTCTAGATATTATTAACTGAAGTTAAATAATGATTATATTTGTAAGAAATCCTTCCATACAAGTTATAATAATGATTAGTTCATAGTGATGCCATTATAACTTACTAATATCCCTATAATCTTCATGGATTTGATTAACTAAAATTATAGAGACTATATTAAAATATTTTTTATTGTCTATATTAATGATATTCTCATTCACTCCAAGTGGAAATTTTATTATAAATAGCATCTAATGATTGTGTTGGAGACACTATGTATGGAAAAATGTAAGCTATATTCAGAAAATGTTACTTTTGGATGCATTAATTCACATTCTAATGGATCATTCTCATAAGTGAGTGAATTTATGTTTACCCTACAAAGACAAAGGCCATTGAGGAATGACTCAAACCCTCATGTGTCCTAGAAATCCATAAATTTCATATTATAGATAGGTGTTAAAATTGTTTTATGGTAAATTTCTCTAGATTTTTTATCCTAATAACTATGTTAATAGATAAAAAGGAAAATACATCTAGAACAAAAAACATGAGAGAATCATTAAGGATCACAAGAAGGGGATAATTAATTTTCCTACACTATCACTACCATAAAGTGGAAAAGGTTTTTTATGTACAGTGATTCTTAAAAAAATTTATAGGGTTGTCTACTCATGTATAATGATAAATTGATAGCATTTGCCTCATGATAATTAAAAATATATGTGCGTAGAACTACTCAACACTTAATCTCGTGTTAGAAACTATGATCTTCACCTTGATGATTTAGAGACAATACCACTATAGTGAGAAGTATGGCATATATACAGATCAAAAAAGTCTAAAGTATATATTCACATAGAAAAAGATAAAATGCATCAATTAAGTTTCTTATTGGTGATCAAGGACTATGATTTAACTATTCACTACTATCCTAAAAAGGAAATCAAGGTAGCTAATTCACTTAGTAGAAAATAACCTACAACTATATCACTGATGTGGACTCAGAAATACCTTTTCATTAATAATATGAAAATTATGGATCTAGAAATCATATCATCAAGGAATAAATCCATTAGTTAACAAATTATTTTACAATCATTTGTCCAAGATAAGGTCAAGGAGGCATAAAGGCAAGATAAGGAGATTCAAAAAAATGTAAGCAGTAAAGCATGTGAAGATTCATGGATTCCCCATTAATAGAGATGGTGTAATTTTGATTAAAACTAGAATTTGGGTTCTTATATCACCTAAGATAAAGAAAGATATATTGTAAAATTCACATACATCATATTTCCTTATCCTTCCTAGAATTACATAGATGTATTGTGATTCATGAGAGAACATATGTTGGGACAACATGAAGAAGGATATCATTCAGTACTCCTCAAAGTTGATGGTATTTTAGTAAGTTAAATTAGCCTCACATAATGCTAAGGGGATGTTTAAACTATTTCTCATACCGAAATAGAAAATGGGAGAACATAACCATTGTATTTATCATTCATCTCCTAGATACATATAAGGGAAGTAATGTGATATAGGTTGTGTTGGATCAAATCACAAAGACTACAGACATCATATTTATTTAATAATATTTCCTGCTTGAAAATTTTTCTAATATATAGATAAATAAAGTGGTCAAGATGCATGGGGAACCACTTTTTATATTCTATGATCATGATTTAAGGTTCACTTCTAAATTCTGAAGAAGTCTTCAACAAGCTTTAAATACCAAATTGAATTTCAGTATGGCCCATCACCCCCAAATAAAAGGACTATTCATAATCTTGAGGAATCATTTAGAGTTTGTTCAATGGAATTTAATTGTGTATGGGATCATCATATCCCATTAGTTTAGTTATCATATAACAAAAGATTTCACTCACGTTTTCAGATGGCTCCAAATGAATCTCTATATGGGAAGTGATGTAGGACTCCTACATATTCATATGAAGTTGGTGGACAAAAGATACTTGGACCTGATCTTGTGTAAGAGATGATTGAAAAGGTTTAAGACATAAAAAACATATAAAATCTGATCAGAGTTATTAGAGGATCTATGTTGACAACCATTGAAGAGACATGGAGTTTGATGTGGGTGGAAATTTTTTACTTTGAATATAACCATGAAATAGAGTCAAGTGAAATAGAATGAAATGAAATATTATCCCTAGGTACATTGGCCCCTTTGATATCCTTGATCACATAGGAGTAGTGGGATATCTACTTGAATATTTAATAAACATTCCCTGAGTTCATGATGTGTTATATGTATCTCGCTTCAATAATTACATACATATTCCCTCGTATGAACTGAATTACGAGGTGGTATAAATTGAGAAAGGACCCTCTAATTAAGAGTAGTTAGGGATGATCTTAAGCCAGAGAGAAAACATTTTATGCAACAAGACTACTCACCATGTAAAATTGAAGTGGAAGAACCATAAATATGTAGAGGAAACATGAAAATTGGGGTATACAATTTGACATAAGTACACTCATCAATTTTCAACTGAGTATTTGGTTTGAAATTTCGGGGATGAAATTTCAAAAGGGTGGAAGAATGTAATGGGGAAAATAATTTTGAGACATTTTTATCTTGAAAAAATTTCTATTATATTATAGAGTATTATACACCTAAAAACAACACATTGAGAAACTAAAAAAATTTATTTATAGAGACAACTGCATTTTTCAAAAATTAAACCCAAGAAAATTACTAACATTACAAAGGGAAAAACAAAAAATAATAATAGTATAATGGAAAAAATAGTTATCCAATCTATTAGAATCATTTCCCCAATGAACAAAATTATTGAAAAAAATAATATTATTAAACCAATCATCATATTAGAAAAGAAAATTTTAATACCTTGGGAGGACATTTAGTGAATTTTAAACAAAGAAATGAATTTTTATTTATAATAACTAATATAACTCTTAGAAGAGTAATGCGACCATTATGAATAATAACTTGGCCTATGGGAATAATAACATTATTGTTGCGAATGGTAACCTACCCATTATAATAGTAATTTCACAAAATAATAATAATATTCAATATAAATAAAATTCAGCTTGAGTAAGTTAATAAAATATAAATATTAAAATTTTCTAAAATGAGTATAAATATCAAAAATTCAAGGAAACTATAATAACATTTTAAAATAAACTGCATTTTAGTTTATTTCAAAAAAAATATTTGTTTATTAAAAATTACAATTACCTATATTATAAAATTATTTTGATAAAATTAATTTCATTATTAGAATCAAAACTTCAATATAATTTATGGGTGATGTTTTGTAAATTTTATGAAATACTTAAATAATTATGTGAATATTAAAAATATTGTTTTTTCATAACTGATGTGATTTGAATTACATAATTCATCATGAAATTGTGACCTAATTAATTATATAATTTTTTTCTAGTAAATAAAATCATTAATAATTTAAATATTCAATGAAATTAAAATTCCAATTATAAAAATATTTTTTGATGTATATATATCTTAAGTGTCCCTTTAAATAAACATTTTTTCATATTTGTCCTCTCATTTTGATTAAAATAATAAATTTGAATTATTAGAAAATTAAAAGTAATGGAATAATGTTATTTTGTTAAAAATATATTTCATAATTTAAATAATTTTACTATTTAAATATTTTCCTTAGATATATCAAGTTATCCAATTTTTATCCTTAAAATACATCTCTACTCAAGTATAAATAACCCATCACCCCACCCATGGAAAGAAAACACCTACCTCACTTAAAAATCTAAATACCTAACTGAATCCCCTCTCAAAATCCCTTTATCATCCATAGGTATGTTATGGAGTAACAAAAAACCGTGTATTCAAGTATTCTAGTGTTCTAACCAAGATTCAACAACAAGAAGTGGGTAAGCTTTCTTCAACTTTTCTTCTTCTTTTCACATCTATTCTTCTTTTTCTATATTCCTTTCAACCCAAATCATATAATATTAATTGTGTAGTATGTTAAAATTTTATTAATTATTTTTACATACTTTAATCATTTTATTTATTATGTATTTGTATTTTAAACGTATCTTTCCTCCTCTTTTGACAATATCCCATCAACGGTTGGTTAACAGCTCACAAAGAAGTTTCCAACACTCTAATTTTCACAACCTATATTGATTATCTTAGTAAATTGTTTATAAAATATAAATTCAAAAATATAAGTATTTCTAATCATGTTGAGTTAATATTAGAAATTTATAAATAGAAATCAAGTAAGATCATTAAATTTAAGACTGATGAGATATTTTAGGGAAAATATTATATCCAAACTTTTCACTATTAAAAATGTAATTAAGGAATGGAATCCAATGATTATAATTGATCTTGAGTGAAAAAATGAACAGAATTAAATAATACTTACATTTTCAAGAACATCTATATTTTTTATATAGGAGAGAGAAAAATGTTGAAATAAAACTGGATTAATGGTTTAGGGATTCTCAAACTCAACTCCATCTCTTTTGGGTTATGAACAACTTCACATATTTTTTAGGGTGTATATTCCTATCGTATACTTAAAATTAAATATCATTATTCATCCCTTATCATTTTTGGGATATATATATATTTATAACATTAAAAAATTATTTCTAATCCAAATAAAAATATTTATAAAAAAGATATTAATTTTTTCAAAACACATCATTGACTCCTTTTGAGTTTGTTATTATTCAATGAAAAATTAATTTTTATTCCAAATTGTGATGTCCCTTATTAATTTTGGAACCCCAAAGGATATTCCATGAAGTATGATATATGAAATTAATTATGTAACCCATTCTATTTCATGGGTTTATTTCATGACTTTTATTGTTATATGTTATCTTTCCATATGGAATGCATGATTATATGAATTTTTGAGGTAATGGGTGGGAACTGAATTATATATCTATCTAGTGAATTGTGTCAGGTGCATTTTTTGAGCTAACAGATGGGCCCTAAATTATATATCTATTCCTTGTGGAATGCATGATTATAGTCATAGTTATAAGTGAACATAATGATAGTTGTGTTAATAATTATAATATTATGATGGATTCACATATATTATTCGTGAACATGATGCTAGATTTATTCAAAACTTTCTGTGGTATTAAAACACTATGTTATGATGTTTCATTATTATGTATATTACACATTTTATGACATTGTTAAATTTTTTACACCTGATTATGTCGATGATATCATTATGATATGATGATTTTTATTATGCTCAACCATGTACTATTGATTCATGCCTCTTATTCCTCATATGATATTACTTCCCTTACTAATCTTTTATCTCACTGCTTCCCTTGATATATATCTTTATGTGATTACATGTACAAAATGGAACATGAGATATTTTAAGAGGATAAATAAGAATGATTTAAATATGTTTTTTTGTTTTATTATGTACAAGTAATGAATGATAATAATTTTATCAAGATTTTAAACCGTTGTATTATGATTTGTATCATTATAATTATTATTTTCTTAAAAATGATGCAATAGTCAATTAAACAAATTGGAAACTCCATAGTTATGTTTATAACTCAATTTTTGGTAAACACAATTTTTTTTGAGTAAATAATTTTATGTTTTATGTTTCCAAATGCTGGACTATTTCAAGAGAGAAATTGATGTTTGATGGATTCAATAATGTGATAGAAGAACTACAGAAAATCCAAAATTTATGGGAGATAGAATTTAATTTTTAACTAGGAGGGGCATCATGTTTTTAAATCAGAAAAGTCTAAATAATAAGTTATTATAATGATTTAATGTTGAGGAATATAAAATAAGATAAATTTGAGCTTATCAAAAGCTAAGAATATATGGTGATTGAAATATAAAGAAGAATGGAAGTTGATTTTATTTTAAGTTATAGAGATCAACATCTAAACTGAATGAATAGTCAACAAATACCTCGGTTTGAACGTGTATTAGAGAAAATGATTTTATAGAAAAAATATTGGGATCCTAGTTACGGAATATTCATAGATTAAATGCTAAGGGGATTTTGAGTGATGCTAAAGAAGATGATGATTCAAAAGATAAAGTATCAAAATTTAATGTATCAAAAGACACAAAGTGATTTCACATAATAATTTATGGAAAGTAAAATACATGTAATAATGTTCATATAGATGTTAAATATATGAAATTATTGATTTTAATGTGATGATTTTTAATGAACTGACTTGGGCTACCACCAAACCTGGTACCTGACCTGATTCGTCACAAGTTCTGAATGGGAATTACCGATCTCCACAATCTAGAAACTAGTTACTTGGAATCTAAATAATCCCTTTTGAATGGATTTCACCAAAATAAGAGTTAAATATAAAAGAGTAAATTTACAAAAGATCCAAAATAAAAAAACATCCCAACAATTCATAATCAACTATTATGATCCATCATATTTTCATACATAAACAACATCCATAAACAGGAGGAAAAAATAATACTGGAATAACAAAAACGTAACTAACCAAAAATAAATCAAATATAAAACCAACTCAAGACATTATAGAAGAATGATCAATATAACCACAAGTTCATCACCACCACCCAACTCACCCTTGTCATCCAAGATGAATAAGGAACAAGTACCACTAAAAACCTAAAACATGAAATATAATGGTGTGAGCTAACATGTATAGTAAGTCAACACAAACAACCAAATATATGAAATATGTTCCATAAAGAAATTAAAAATTTCTAGTTTGAAAATAAACATAAAAATATGCTTTCTAATATACCCTGTAAAAAAATAAAAAACATCCATAACCATAATTCCAAAATATTCTTTTCATTTCCCAAAACTGAAAGCACATGATTTCAAAATCAAAACACTAGCCCAAATTATTCTAAAAACACACACCCATTTATATTTATTAAAAAATAACATTTTATTTAAATAATGATATTTTAGATTTAAAACATTGAACCAGAAAAATACAGATCTTAAAAAAAGAAATCATTTTGAAATGAACCTTAAATAACCCAAAAATATTCGTTATGTTTCAAAATAGATTATCCCATGTATTTGAAAATAAAAATTTTATAAAAGAAAAAAACTAACACAGTCATGTGGGTCTACAAATATATTATGGTTCCAGACATACCCTAAGGTAAATACCCAATATAAAAAATAATAACTTCCACAACAATGAAAGAATGTAAAATGATACAAAAAAACTAGATAAAACTCCCCCATCATAACTCATAGAGAAATTTATTGTGTTGTGGGATTTACCGAAGGATTCCTACTATTTGAATCACATAATCATATATGATTATACCACTATTGAACCAGATAACATTATGTGTTGATTTTCAAATAACTAGTAATCTAATTATACCTTACATGCATCATTGTGATGACCGACCCCACCTTTACCTTGTTCCTAGAATGACTGGTGGGAAACTAATTGTGTGTGAACCAACTAGAGGAACAATATATAACTTCCACATAATACCTTGTATCCCATTAACAATAATATAAGTGAGTCATAGAAACAAACAAGAAAAGTCTTACACAGAATTCATAACCAAAGCTACCCTCACCCCTAACACCCAAATGGTGAATGGCCCCATATATAAAAAATGAACCACTACCTACATAAGAGCATTCCTACTCAAGGGGATATAACAATACTCACTTTGTGATCAAGAAACAACACAAGGGGTAAAAATTAAAGGTAAAATCAAGGGGATCCAATAATATGCATCATTTTAAAAAAATATATAAAAAATAACTTTAACACCCAAAAATATCTCAGTTAACAATCCCTTTCACATTTCATAAAACAGATTTTTAAACACCATTTTGAAAATGTTGGAAAAAACATCAATTAAAACATTTCAAAGTCACCATCAATTAAAGGGTCTTTCTCTTTGAAATAAGAAACAAGGAAAAAGGACATCAATTTCCATCAAACCATTTTGAAAATTTTAATCAAGTAATTTTCACAAGGGGTAAATCTTACACACATTTAAAATCACAACTTGATATCTATTAAAAATCCATTTACAACCCACTTATATATAAACACCTCACATCAAATCCAAATTCTATTTTAAATTTTTTTTGTCCCCATTAAAAAAAGAAATTGGCCATATCCCAATGAACAACATGAAACCCATTTCAAAAATCCATGTGGGCATTTCAAAAAAGATTTTAAACTTAAATAGTTCCATATAAAACAATAAAAAATCGAATTCAAATGAAAAAACCATTTATTTCATGTTCAAAACACAATGAAATTGTTTTAAACCACATAAAATCAATCACATATAATCATACATTTATGAAAGTATAATTTAGAAATCTCAAAACATCATGAATTATAAAATGAAACAATTATAGAGAAACACCTACCTTAGGGGGAAAATTCAATATTAAATTATTCATAATGTGTTTTATTCAATGGAGACCACACACACATGGTTAGAAATATTGTATAAAATCCCTAAAAACAAAAATCACCATCATTAGATACCCTAAAACCATAAAATTTATAAATAGATAA
The DNA here is from genome assembly GCA_963277665.1 of Viscum album. NCBI lineage: Eukaryota > Viridiplantae > Streptophyta > Magnoliopsida > Santalales > Viscaceae > Viscum > Viscum album. The sequence goes on along the minus strand of OY728145.1, from coordinate 2,101,527,196 downwards.
CTAAGGTTCATAGGGAATGTCAAATCCAAGAGAAGAGTTGTAGTATGTGATAGAATGGTTAAGAGAGGAAGATCTCACCTCAAACCTCTTCCAGATAATCAAAGGAAGGGATATTATTCAAGTTAAAGGAGCTTGGAACTCCTCTAAGTGCTATAAATGGGCGGTTAACACATGAGTGGGAGATGAGTGGTGATAAACCATTAAAATATAAGAGGAAAAATTTAGAAATTACCAATTTTTAAACACCTGGATTGGACACACTGTTGGAAAAGTAGTTCTAGAAACCATGCACCAACTATTTAGGACCCACTTCTATAACACTGGGCCCCTACACATCTTGGCTGCACATTCTTCTAAACACTATGCCTAATATTCCCCAGCCACTCCCTAATTCAAATAGTCCACACAGTTTCTCCTGGGTTGCCGCACAATTTAGAAAAACCATCTGCCTTGCCACTATCATTTTCAAATCCTCGAATGAATTATGGGGTGTGCCTCAATGTTAAATAAACCATGTCGAATCCATGTTAAATGGATCTATAAATGTGAAAAGACCTCCCCCATGGGGACTGTACAACTATCATTAACCATGTGGGCTAATTTTAATCCTCACAAATAGCTCTAAAAGACACAAATCTTGATCCTAAAATCAACTAAAACCTGAAAAGTCCCAATATAGGAGAAAATAATACCAAATAAAATACATTATGACGAATTAGTTACCGTAAACTCTCCATTATTCCACTTTCTATCCCCAAATATTCCATGGTTGATGATAAAGGAAAAATAGATAGAGTATCGAAATAGGACCCAACCCAAAATAAGCACCATATAATGTTCAAACTCAACACCACAACCAAAATCCTCAAAATGTTCAAACCGATCAACCACAAAATTCCTCAAATTTCTATAAGAACAGGCATAATGAAAACCAAAAATAACAAGTCCAAAGAATCATAGGAGACCAAATATGGTCTAGCCAACATTTAAAGTTACTCTAAATTGGTCTCTATACTATTTAGAGTCCCTCTAAAATGGTGGAACAATGAAATAACTACTAATAAAGTCACCCACAAACAACAAACAACCCATAGAGAAACTAACCCTCTATATCAACAATATTCAAATCAAATGGGAGTAATAACAACCATAAGTGCCCTCAAAATTAAAACATTAGCTCTTAGCTTAGGTTGCAACACACGCGGATAACCAAGGGTCAAAAACCTCGGTCACCATTGCTTGGTACATCCTAAAAGACATAATCCAAAACACCATGTAATATACATAACAAAAAAAGGTGGACCAGAAATAGTATTTACCCCAAAAATTCACCCAAGGCCTTTCTCATGACCAAAAAATGAGAACCTCAAGTCCCAAAACAAGAATGGGTGAAACCTAAACTCTCATAAAAGGTTCACACAAAAAATGTGTCTCGACCAATGACACTCACAACCAACATACAAAAAACCCAATAGGGAGGGAGTGGGGAGAGCCATTCCAAGAAGAAACATGTCAAGAATAAAACATAAATGAATCCATACATCAAGAAATCAAAAAAGTGGGATCATCAACAAAATACCAAAAATCATAGCCAAATATCTTAAATCTAATATTACAACCACCAAAGGAATGGTCCCAAAACCCACACATCCAAAAGGATCAATCCCATGAACACTTCTAAAAACAAAAACAAAAATACTTATGAAGTTGGCCCAAATAGAAACAATAAAGGACAAATCAAGGAGTGTTCATGTAGTAGGGATTAGAGTACCCTAGAGAACCACACAAGAATAACATGGGGATATATTCTTCCCATGAAGAAGTATTATTTCTCCAAGTTATTTCTCATACAACTATAACTTCATAATCAACATGTTATCCTTATTTATACCTAGACTCTTCTACATACATGATGGATCTAAGGTATCACCTACTATAGGCTACATAGACTGGTCATCTTCCACTCAAACTGTCCCCTTAACAACCCAATGAAAACATGTTAGGCCAAATATAGGTATCAATGAACCAAAGTATGTTAAAATAACACCCTCAAAGAAATGGTCTTTATCAGGATCATTGAACATAAATATTGGAGATAAGATGACCAACCATGAAACATTAACAAAATTAAATCTCAAATATATACCATGAAATACCTCCGTAAGATGAGAAGGTACCACTGAGTCCCACGAAATTTGGCTAAAATGGAGGAACAAGATCATAATTGATCTCACTCATGATTGATCAGGTTTCATAATAGAATTAAGGATATACTAAATCTCTTAAAACAACCTCACAACTTTAATTAACCCTTTATCTTCCCAAAAAAAGGAAAATTCTTTTTAAGAAGTCAAAAATAGGGTCTGGTCATAGGAAAGGTTCTATATCCCCCAATCAAGTCAGATTTTTGGGTAGGAACTGGAACTATAAAAACCATTTCCATAATTCTGGGGAAAAATACCAAAAGGCATAAAAATCATCAATTCATTTCTCAAAAAATAAAAAAACTGATTATTTCATAATATAGAAACTAAACCAAAGAAACCAATCCTCAAACAAGGAATAAACATTCATAGAAAAAGAACATTTCTTTTGAAATCATCACTTTCACCATGGAATTTTGTAATCAACCCCCACCAAGGAATATTATGTAAAACCAATCCAACACAAAATTTTAAAATAAAACACCCTTGATGTTAAACAGACTTCCAATACATGTAACATCACCAAAAATTCCTTTCAAAATTCAATTATACTTTGAAAACTAAGAATCAATGGAATTCTCATAAAAAAAATTCTTTTTTTAAAAAACCATTTAAAAATATTTAAAAATAAAATATCATTTATGATCCTAAAACTCATTAAAAACCCATTTTCTAAATAAATTTAAGTTATGAAAATCCATGGATGAAATTTTGAAACAACACATTTTCCAAATTACAAAAGGGGAAAACCCATTTTTTAAAACATTTAATAAAAAAATGTAAAAATGAACTTCTAAAAAAATCAATCAATTTCCCAATCAAGGTTTTAATAAAAACCCACAAACAATTATCTATATAAACATCCAAACAAGGTTCACATGAACCCCATCCACAGAGAGTGTCAACAGACTCCCTAATGCACCTCTCGTAAGTGAAAATAAACTTTGGTAGATTACAGAATCAAGATTCCAAAAAATATAACTAGTGAAGAAATATTTTTTCATGATTTCCACATGTTTTGGGAACCCAGATTCTAACCATGAAATATAGTATACTAAGGAGGCAGAATCGACCACATGGTCACCACATGGTTTCCTAAGTCGTGTGATCTAACCAAACTACTCAGGTTCTCCCATATCAATACAAAATAAGGATGAAACTCCAAATATCACTCGTATAATCAAATTTTATTAAAATAAAAAATATCCTCAAAATATATTGATACAAAACAAACATATCAAATTCATGATTCAAAACCCAACCTCTCCTAGCATCTTGAGGCTCAGGATGAGCAAGAGATACCTAGAATACCCTCACCCTTACCTCTTAAGATCCAATATAATTAACCTCATTTCTACCATGAAATCCACAAATAAAAAGGGATTCACAAAATAAGTTCCTGTTTTTACCGAAGAAATCCAAACATGTGATATCATTCTCTAAATAACCAGCCTGGTATTCCACTGAATACATCACTCGAACTAATTCTCCACAAGGCTCGGAGGGTGTTACTGATCCCCTTTTGCAGGAAAATATTCCTTAGGCTTGTCATGAATTCCTTTCAAAAAAATTATCCCAAGTCAAAGATAAAAATAGAAGAATAAATAATTATAATATCCAAAATAAAAAGTACCAATAGTTCATAATCAACTTTTGTGATACAACATATTTTCCAAAATAAAAAAAACATAAATATAAGGACACAACAAGAGAGGCCGAACAAAAATAAATTAGCTGAAACTAGAAAAACAAAAAACCAACTCAATACATTACAAAAAAAACTCAATATGACCACCAATTTCTCACCACCACCCAACTTACCCCCTATCTCCCATTAAGGTCAATGGATGGGTACCACTTAAAACCTGGAACCATAAAAACAAAGGTGTGAAATAAAAATCCCATTAGGTCACCATAATATTTCGAATCTAAGAAATATGTTTCATAAAAAAATTCACAAATGGTAATTTGAAAATAAATTAAAAAATATTCTTTCCAATATACAATGTATAAACCAATCATTCCATAGTAATCTTTCAAAAATATTCTCTTTATTCTATAAAAATAAAATCACATTCTTTAAAAATCAAAAAACTATCATAAACCATTCCAAAACCACACACCCATTTATGGTTGTAAAAAAATCATTATCATTATATAATTGAAGAATTCACATTCAAATAATCAATTTTTTGATTTATTCTTTAAAATAAGAATCCATTTTTAAATTCACCTTAATTCACCCACACAAGATTCATTAGTTTTCAAAATAGGTTTTATTATATATTTTAAAGGATCTCTTTTAAGAAATGAAATAATCCAAAAATAATGTAGGTTGAACATAAAAATAGGCACCATGCATACCCCATGGCATATACCAAATATAAAAAATAATAGGTTCCACAATCATCAAAGTTGGGGAAATGATTAAAACAAGCACTTGATCAAATTCACCTCATTTGAAACTCACTGAGAAATCAAATGTGTCATGGGCTTCAACTAAGGATTCCAAACATGTGAATCACCTAAACGTGTATGAGTAAACAACTCATAAAATATCTACCAGTATGAACTAATTTTTAAACAACTAGTCAGAAAATTATCCGACATAAACATCATTGTCATGACCAACCCCCACTGAGCCCTTCATCCTTGCACAACTAGTGGTAAAATTGCAGTGGGTAAATCAAATAGAGGAAAAAGATAGACCTTCCAATTAGTACACAGTAACCCATAACCAATATATAATTTGAGACATAGAAATAAACAATTCAATTCTAACACTCAAGGTATAACCAAAGATACCCTCACCCCTAACACCAACATGTGAATATACTGATATATAAAAATTGAACCAAGGAATAAAAAAACATTCCCACTGAAGGGGATCTAACAAGATCATATACTTATGAAGATCCCACACAAGGGGTAACAAATAAAGTGTAAATCGGGGGTTCCTTTCATATAAACCATATTAAAACCAACAAGAAAACCTAACCTTTAAAACTAAATTATAAATCAGGATTCCAAGCCCATTCACATTTCATAAAAAAATTTCCAAAAATAATTTTAAATATTATGTTAAAAACCACATCATTTAAAACATTTTTAAGTAATCCTCAACCCAAGGGTATTGCTCTTTGAAATAAGAAATGAGTCCAATGTCAATCCATTTACATCAAACCATTTTGGAACAATCCATCAAGGAATTTTCATATGGGGTAAATCATGCACAGATTTCAAATAACCATTTTAAATATATAAAAACCACAATTTATAAATCATTTAGAGGTCAACACCTCACTTAAAAAAGAAATTTCATTTTTATGCATTATTTTCACCCATTTATAACCAAATACTAGTAAAAACCTAATGCACAACATGTAAACCCTTTAAAAAATCTAGGACAGAATTTTAAAAAATCTATAACCTTAAAATAGTCCATTTCAAACATGAAAACATCGAATTCACATGAAAAAACATTTATGAAAAGGTCAAAAGGCCATGAAATGGTTTCATTACATATCAATGTTATCCCATATATAAATAGATTAATGAAGATTGAATTTAGAAGGTACAATCACACTATAACATCCAAAATTAAATAACAACACAAAAACACTTACCTTAAAGGAATGAAATATGGGCCGAAACACTTAATAACATGTAAACTTAAATAATGAACACAACTATAGGGGTGGAAATAGTGTCTCAAAACCCTAGAAATCAGAAACCACATCCTTAGATCAGCTAGAAACTCGAAAATCATCCACGAGAGAAATAATTATTCATGTGTAAATCCAAATCCATGAGAAGAGAGGAAGAGAATTGAGGGGAACATATAGGATGAAATTGCTTCAAGACTCCTTTAAATCATCAAATGAAGGTAAATAATTCATTGTTTATGAGCTTAAATCTCCTCCAAGAGATCCCAAGGGTTGGTCAAAACTTGAGGGGGAGAATAAACGTAAAACCGCCTTAAAATTAAAGAGTGAAAATTTGAAATTCCCATTTTTTAAACACCACGATAGGTCACATAGTTTGGTTGTGTGGTTTTCCGAACTATATGCCAACCATGTAAAACCCACTACCTAGACACCAAGAACCCACATTTATTGGCCGTATGATTTTTCAAACTATGTGTCAACCATGTGATAGCCTCTACCTATGCCAAAGGGGGAACATAGTTTCTTTTGGGGTGCCACACAGTTTAAACAAACCATAAACCTCAACCATGACACTTCCAAAGCCCTGGACGACTTTTGGGGAGCTCTACCCAATTCAAAAAACAATAAAAATTTTGTGTTGAATGTCTCAATAAAATCGATAAGACCACCTGCATGGGAACCACACCATTAGAACTGTCTATATGGACTAACAATGGTCCTCTCAAATGGACTCTAAAAACTCAAATTTTCATCCCTCAACCAACTAAAACTCAAAACTATTGTAATATTGGGTTCCCCAGACCCAACTTGAATAGTATATTAGATTACCAAATTGTGTATATAGTTAGATATATGTGATGTATTCTTACCATTGTAATGTACATATTTTTGTGTCCACTATTTAATGGTACTGTCCATAGATTAATTGTAATATTAAAAGGTCATAGTATATCCCATTAGATAATGAGAAACTCAAGATTATATGTCAGTAATTTTAAACAAAGGGTATATGATCTATATAAATTATACTTACTCGACATAGTTTATTTTTGTCTATCTGGTGTTGGGGGATCCTAAGTATTATGACTTCTTCTCATAAAGTTAACACATTGTGATATCTAGCAGTGAGATAATGAATACAAACCATCCAATTGGAACCCCACATGTTTTGGGTGTCATTGGTTGTTCCTATCTACAGACATGTGTATTGATCAATTGAATTAAGATCATTATCAATGTGTTAGATTTTATTTTGTCCTTTGATACAAGGAAAAACCCATGAAAATAAAATCATGGAGACGTAGCTTGTATTGGTTGTGTCATTGGTGGTATGACATTAGTTGAATGATCGAGAAATGATTTGTCACTTTTAGGTTGAGGAAGTAATATATCTCATGAATTTATTTTTCATGATGGTAATACCATCGTAATTCCATGGACAAGGCAGTCGAGGGTAAATCATTCATGTTAGAACAAAAAATAATAAAGAAAGAAAATGGAAATGAAATAAACATGTGCCTTGCATTATGAGATATTTAAAGAGAAAGAGATTATATTACATAGTGTCTATTCTTTGGTTTGTTGTCGTTGCTATGACTTTCATTATCTCATTAAGGGACTTCATGAGTTACTAGATGCCACTATTGGTCTATGAATACTATTCACTACTATATAGATATGATCCTAGATGGTCACACACAATATTGTATTCAAGAATACACCCTATTTCGGTGAATAGGTAAATCAGACATTGGTTTCCCCACCACGAGGTCTAAGTGTTGTTCAAGTTGTCAATCACTATAAATAAGTAAATATATTATTATTCAAGTTAATAATAATTGTGTTGAATTTATTAATTAAATTATTTAAAAGTTAAGTAAATATGAGGAAAAATATTAATTGAATATATATTATTTTCATATTCTAGGTTTGTTTATTTTTAAGTATGAATTATGACTTGAGTTAATGGATCATGTTTTTAATGTAATATATTTTATATATATTAAATTTATGTGATAAAATAATAAATAATATTTCTGATGTAATTTAGTTCATCAATATTATTTATTTATTCCTTATTTAGTGGGTGTTTTATTTCGGGGGCAGGGAAACCTTTCCAGGTAATCTACTCACCCACTATATAAGAAGAATAGGAGAAGCTCTTTGAATTATATTGTTTTTTAAGGAATTAAATCCTCTCTCATCCCACTTTCTAGAGAGAGAAATACTCTCTATGAGTTTGTATATAAGAACGCCTTCAATGAATCAAACAAAATAGATCATGGTGATCGTTGTGATGTCGAGGGACTCGTTGGAACTTCACGCTAGCACCTGGATTGTGACGAATGAAGAGAATGTGGATTTCTGGAGCATGTGTGGATGATATATAGGGGTTTGGATTTGGATCCTTTGATCAATGATCATTGGCGATGAGTTGTAGTAATGTGTGATTTAGTTTCAAATAAGGTATGTGTTCAATTTTTATGCTCTATTTAATTTTCTCGAGATCCTCGAACTATACAAGGACTCTAATCATTGGACATGACATGTTTCATCACTTTGATGATGATTTAGTTAAAATACTCATCTCAATAGATTTTGTTGTAACACTGATACCTTCAATTGGTATAATATATGTCATATAAATTTTTTGAGACTATAAAAATAAATCTGCTTTAAATTTAAGTAGATGATTTAATTTTGGTCCCAATAGTTCTAAATGCGAGTCGATAATAGGTTTAATGGCCTAGTTATGACAATCTGAAAAAAAATTATTGATTGTTCTTATTTTTTTATATTAAAATTATGGGTGTAAAAATTATTTTCAACATTTGAGTTATATATGTTGTTTTTCCATGATCTAGTGACTAGAACAGAAAACCCGTCAATTTTTTTAACACTGATAACGCATTTTAATTATAATTATATTAATTATTTTTTTATTATGGTAATATTTATTATTATAATTAATTCCTATTCCAATAGACTTTTGAAAACTGACAAATGAACAAAAATAATAAATGGTTGTTGGCCGGTAGCCTTTTCAATCCAAAATTTAAAAAACATGGTGGAATAAGGCTTATGGGTCTTCCATCAAGAGGGACCCTCTCAGCTACTCCACATCGGAGGACCAACATGGCCACCTCACCAGGCTGACTAGCCACCTCCGACATGCCACTACGCAGTTCCTCCCTCATCTGTCCTACCCTAGGGTTACCCTCCTATCACCCCCAACTAGTGCCCCCCGACCTCTACCTCGCATGCCTCCTGCTAATGTATGCATCCATCCTACCAAGAACACCCGGTACCACTGTAGTGTTCCACTGGGGGCCACCATAGGCTGATTTTCCTCCAGATCTAGTACTTAAACTCCCAAGTAAGACCCCATGTGTCGCCACTATCCTAGCCACCAGTCGATCAAGCGGCCGCTGGGAGGACACTGTCGCCACCCGTTGTATCTGTTGGGGGTGATTTAAAATCTCAACATAATATTTATTTTTGGGGGTGATTTAAAATATCAATGGAATATTTATTATTGGGGGGTGATTTAAAATATAATTTTTTTTAATTGGCCGAAAAAATTGGATCTCATTTTGACTGTATTTAAACCATGTGGAAGGTTGAAAAAAAGGAGGCATATAAAATGCATGACAAACAATAAAGGAACCACGATTTTTTGAAGGTTCCAAAGACCATGAATATTGGAGTGGGGAGTTGAATGATACACAACGCTAAGGGCTCGAGTATTGGTTTGTGGTTCACGGCGTGGCTGCAAGTGGAGAGGGGGAACCTGAGATCATGGAGGTGGTTAAAATAAATCATGGAGTTGATATAAGATTGTTGCGCCAATTGAAGTGTGTGATTTGTGAGACTTGTAATTCTCATTTGACCAAAAAAATTATTGATTCTCGGGTGGAGTAGGCTTTCATCGAACCATGGTTATTTTTTGTGTTTTTATTTTATTTTACTGCATCTCAAAAACTCTGACCCAACATCTGGTATCAGAGGCAGGTTATCAGTTCTTTCTTGCTGAATAATTATGTGATATTCACATCCAAAGATTTATACCCATATTGATATGTTTAATTGGAAAAATTATTTCACGTTGTTGGAACAATGGGTAAATAATATTGTGACTGTGGAAGGGACAGTGAAAGAATTGAAGAACAAATCAGAGAAGACGGAGAAGACTAGCTCTGATGATTGGAACGATATGAGAGATTTTGAAATGAGCACCATTCAATTTTATTTGGAAGAGAATACACTAAAAGAGGTGATGAATCTAACAGATCCATAGGAGATATGGACGGAGTTGGAATCTAGGTATAAATCTGAATCTCTGAAAAATTGTTTATATTTGAAAAAATTATTGTATCGTCTTAGAATGTCAGAAAGCAGAGATTTGGGAAACCATTTGGATGAGTTCACCAGACTCTTGATGGAATTGTCTTCTGTGGAGATCAAAAGTGATGATAAAGGCAACGTGGTGCTCGTGGAAATGGAAGAAGATGAAAAGGATTTTCTCTTGTTAGGTTCTTTTCTAGATTCATATGAAAATCTCTTCACAACATTTTTATTTGAAAAAGACACTCTGAAAATGGATGATGTTATTTCATCATTGCTAATAAATGATACTTGGTGAAAGACCAACGATGATGGATCATCAGGTAATAGTGGGCTCTTTTTGTAGTGACAAGTGGACGTAACTATCAAAGAAGGTCAATAGAATGAAATAATGGTTCAGGGGCCAGGAGTGATCGAAGTCAATCAAGACCAAGAAGAGATTTTGTATGTTGGGAGTGTTATAAAAAATGTAACATGAGAATAAATTGTGAGAATTTCTATGATCAAATGAATAAAGAAGAAAAAGAAGATGAAATAGTAGAAGAATAAATTGAGGTGAATACCGTGACTCAAGATTATAGGTATGGTAGTTATTTATTTCTTATAACTATGGATAATGGGGATGATTAAGATTGGATTTTAGATTCTAGTTGCGCTTATCATATATGTGAAAAAAGGGAATGTTTTGACAGTTATGAGAAGTATGATGGTGATATCATGAAAATCACCAATAAATAAGAATGTTGAATTGTTGGAATTAGTACGGTGTGTGTTCGTATGTTTGATGGGTTTATCCTCACACATTATGATGGGAGGTATGTAGCTGATTTTAGAATGAACATAATTTCTTTGGGCATGTTGGATTCCAAATGTTTTAGGTTTTCTACTGGCGGTGGATTTATCAAAGTGATGCGAGGAGTAATGATTGTGATCAAAGGGAAGAAATATGGAAATATATAAAAGTTGATTCATACATGTCAATCTTTTTTGAGGCCCTAGAGTACCATTATAGGTGATGTTCAAAAGGATATGTCTACAAATGGATATTTGAAAAGGAATGTGATATTTTCTTCAGTTGTTCATGTCACGGTGGAGACACAACATTTTTTTTCATCATATTTTAGTATTTAAACCTGCGTTATGGGTGTGGTGGGTTATTCCAATATTGGGCATGGGATTAATGGTCAAAATAGATGATGATGGTGAACTATTCAGATTTTTAATCACTGTGCAGATTGTTGATTGTGATTTAAAAGCTCAACGAAATATTTATTGTTGGGGGTGATTTAAATTCTCAACGGAATATTTATTATTGGGGGTGATTTAAAATATGAATATTTATTTCAATTATCCTACCAAATAGGATCTCATTTTGATAGCATTTAAACCACACAGAAGGTTGAAAAAAAGGAGGCCTATAAAATGCATGACAGACATTACAGGAGGCACACTTTTTTGAAGGTTCCAAAGCCCTTGCATATTTGAGTGGGGCATTGATAGATACACAATTCCGAGGGCTCGAGTAGTGGTGTGCGTGCAAGGCATGGCTGCAATTTGAGATGGAGAACCTGAGATCACAATGGCGGTTAAAATAAAGCACAGACTGGAGAAGAGATTGTTGTGCCAATTGAAGTGTGTGATTCGTGAGACTTGTAATTTTTATTTGACGATAAAATTACTGATTCTCGAATAGAGTAGGCTTTCCCCAAACCACGGTAATTTTTGGTGTTTTTATTTTATTTTTCTACATCTTAAAAACTCCGACCCAATAGTATCCAGGTCTCACTGCATCCATCGCCGAGATGCCTTCCCCACTGGTGACCTCAAATGGTCATTTGTCTCCCAAGATCCATCCTTTGTCAACCCCACCCACCCACTATTAGAATCTAAACTGGACAGACCCTGGTCAGTTCCCCACTGTCAGTCTGCACCTCACTACAGGATCTATAGCCTCATCAGGTCTTCTAATCCAACACATATAATGTCACCTTGTCACCCTGTTTGTTCTCTCTTGTCCCTTTTCGGTAATTCCAAATCCAACTCCCATTGGACACCACGTGTTTAGACACTCAATCGTCTATTGTGGTGAGAGGTTACTCTTTGTCCATGTTATATTGACATAAATCACACCAAAAGTTGTCTCAGTGGGTCTTCCCATCCAAGAATGGATCTTGAAAGACCTTCATGACCGCTCTTCATGGCCTGAAATGGGTCTTTGTGGGTTCAACCTAACCCGAATAGGCCCTTCACCGAGTTTTAAAGGCTGAGTTAATTAAAATTAATATAATAATTAAATTAAATTAATTGCAACATTAATTTACTATTTTTAAAATTATAATTTTAATAACTATAGTAAATTAATTTAATTTTGGTATAAAATTTAATTATTTAATTAGTTTAATTTTTGGTATCAAAATTAATTTAATTAAAGGAAAGAATATAATTAAATTATTGGAATTTAACTAATTCATTTATTTTAATTTCAAATATCTCGTACTTAATTTATTTTAATTTAATTTTTATCATGTATTTATTTTACCATTGGCTGGTATTGAGAAACTGACCTGACATGTGTATGTCTAAATTTATTTATTTATTTATTTATTTTAACCGCATGGGATGTTTGTAAATGATTAATTAATTTAGATGGTTGGTGTATCGTCTCTTTGGAACACCATGGAAAAGATGGACCAAGTTGCAAACCATGCCCAACCATAGTATTAATTCAGATGAGAAGCATATATATTGGATGAAGGTGAGCTGCATCACGAGTCAACAACGACTTGGGTATGGTTCCCCAAGGCTATGGTTTATCCATTGAATTTAAGTGGATCATATATTATTAGATTATCAATACCAGTTAGGTAGTAGATTTCCCTTATGCATTTATTTTTATTTTATTAATTTAATAATATCATGAAAAATATGTAAAATAATAAATAATAAAATGCATAAATTAGTTGTGAATGTTTTTTATATTAATATTTAGTTGTGATCAAGACAACATGGTATGAACAAGATTTATATAAATGGATTAAATTTTTTTAGAGAAAAATAATTAAAACCCTCAAAGAAATATTATGTCATTAAACACCTTCCATCATTTGAATTTGAACAAAACCAGGTGTTCAAGGTGCTCATTCTTCCATAGCGGAGGGTGCCTCATACTACTGGTGAGTTTTTATTATAATGATGGCTTTAATTAACTAAAATTGTTTTAATGATTAGTCATATCTAATATTATATCACTTTATATGAAAGAATTTATAAAATGATTTTTATGATTTTAGAAGCTGGGTCATCACTCAACAGATCAAGGAGAAATGAGTTAATGCATTTGGCAACTCAGAAACCTACCTTGAATTCTCTAATTAGTTGTGTAGCCACAACATTTAGACTATGAGGATTATATTAGGGATACATTCTAGTATAATAGTCATGAAACATAGTATTCTAGTTCTTATATAGTGGGTTTTGAGAATTCAATAAAATAGTGGGAGACATTTAAGGATTTAATCAATCAATCAATAATTTCTAATTCAGTAATCAAGATAAAAGTACTAATATGAGAGAGTTTTATTTTTCCTGTTAATGGAAAGTAATAACAAAGGATAAACTATGATAATCATGGAAAAAATATAATGGCCAGATAGGAAATATTTTCTAAGTGTAGTATAGGTGTTTGGACATAATACTACGATATCAGAAAATCAAGGTTTTGGAGTCCCTATGTGTGTTACCTTAAGAAATGAGGGTGGGAAATATGATTACAGGAGACTCAAGTATGTATCATATAATGTTTATTTCATTACATTTCTATCAATATATAATGTTATTGGTGGTTGCAATATTGGTACTTGTATGATTACACATGTTGCCTCATCTCTGAGAGGATTGTCAGGAGAAAGTGAAGTGAAACATGTTTGAATGATATTCCACTGGTTTATGTGTAAACATGAATGGCAGACCAAGACCATTCATGATATCCCATTATCACATATTTTTCACCTAATTACTCCAGATTAATTTAAGATAAAAAAATAATATATAATGTATTAAATGTTTCATTACCCAGTGGGTAAGGATCACCATGTAAATAAAGAACTCTAAGAATGTTTAATCTTTAGTTCTTATAATGAATAAGTTCAATCGAAAAGTGAAAACCCAGTGAAAAGTGTAATGAAAATTGAACATTCACAATGTCCATTAATGAAATGGGGTTGGTTATTAAACATTATGTTATTTTCATCAAATATCATGAAACAAATTCTATTCAATTATAATCGCAACAAAATGAATTAATGATCAAGTTATCACTTCTTATTCAATGAATATTCATCAAGAATGTAACTTTTTTTTCATAATTCTTGGTTATTGAATAAAATATGATTCTTAAATATGTGCATCTAAATAGAGTAACTAAGTTAGTAATAAAAACATTACCCAAATTATGGTGTATTCTCCAAGCAGTTGAGAAAGGTTTTTTCCTAATTTAGCAGTGATAAACACAAATTTTTAAATTTCCATGTTAATGATTAAAGTTAAACTATTATTGAGTATAACCAAAATATTATATCAATTTCCACTATATATTTGGTGACATTATTCCAAGTTCTATAATTAATTTTATTTTACATATTTCAAGCTCAATTAGTATATTAGGGATACATTAATCATTGTCAATTCTTGATGAATATAAAATGTAGGAATTATTTACCATATTTTGAAAAGTTAATTCATTGTCAAGATAGAATGAAAATATATGTTAAGGAAATACCTAGTTTGGTATTTATAATTGAGATAGATAAACACCTTAGATATTAACCACGTGTATACTTATTTATATTTGACAAAGAAACCTATAGAAACAAAGGCAGGCCACAAAGAATTCGAAATTAGTTCAGTGATAGAGAATGAACAATTACAGGGCTAATATAGTGGTTAATATAATTCATAATATTCTTTTAAGAAAATAAGTAGTATGAAAATGAATTATTCTATATGCATGGTTAAAAGATATAAGATGTGTCGGGCTGGTATGCTAAAGAGTATCTTGACGAAGCATTTTTCTATTAATATAATGTAACATGGAGTAATTCCTAAGCAGACATTACCTTATCCACATCACAACATTGATGATAATAACGAGAATCAATAATAAGTCTTACATGTTAACATTGATCAATAAAATGTAGTGTGGATCAATTTATATATGCACATTTTATACATCAGGGTCATGATGTAACTATTATCAATTTTTCAACTTGCAGAAACATTCATTATATTTCAAGATGTGCTTTGAAAATAATGGAAATCCCATAAAAATATGCCTTTTATCATGACAAATGGATATCATATAAGTCATAATATTATTTAAATACATAATCTCATAATAATTTTTTTTAGTTGAGAAATAATTGTTAGGATATAAACAAAATTTCTTCAATAAAAAGGCAATGTTCTTATATGTAATTATCCAAATGGTTGATTAGGATATTACATAAATACCTAAGATAGAAAAACGGTATTAAAGTGATGGAATAAATTTCTATATAAGGGTACACATCTAAACTTCAGATAGTGGGAGCATGATTGACTAGGATTTAGTCAATGATACTAAAGACCCAAATAGTTAGCATTTAAATAACATCTAGATGTTCATGGGAAACAAGACTGTTCCATAGACACATACTATGTAGGAAGATGAAACCATAGTGATGGTTTTATATTCACCGTGGTCAGTGATACATTATTCATTGGGAATAATAACTCTTACAAAGTATGTAGTATATGGAATCAGTATAAAATTGACTAGGTTAATTAAAATTCAATAATTTATTCCCTATATCAAATTGAAAATGGGATTATAAATTGAATATTGTGGTGTTTATTCATGTGAGATGATAAAAGTATAGTATAAGAGAAGTACCAATAAGTATAGATTTGTAATAAAAAATTGTTATGCATAAATCCATTTAAATTTTACTTTTCATAGATAATATCCATGATTTGTTTATTGAGAATTGGTTTTCATGACCATCAATCATGGAAGGTGTCATTACAATGCAACCAAAAATGGATGGTCTCCTCACATAATGCAAGTAAAGGTTGAAATTTATTGAAATAATTTTTGGTATTGAAGTAAGCAATAACTTCATTTATTATTCATTTACGATGAAAATTTTCAATGTGTCCTCCATAGGTTAATGGGAACTCCTTTTTTTCTTAATGAAACATGTTCAGAGACATCTACAAAACAAATTTTGGTCTTAGAGTTAGTTAAGGCTAGAATAAAAGAAATTATATAGTGATTGAATTATTGTAGAAACCTATATTCTATGGAACATGATCTAAATAGGTAGAACTAATAGTTTCTCAGACCTAGTAAATCGTACATATAGTGACATAATATTGAAAAATACAAGTTGAAAAATTTCAAGAGATAAATTTTTTCCATTCTCTCATGGAATAAATATCTCTAAGAAGATATGATGAATCAGAGGAGGAGATTAATTTTTTTTGTTGAATCTCATCCACTTATGTTATGGATCTATCATGTGTTTCATAATATGTACAAGATTTGACATTGCAAAGATATACATTATAGTAAGAAAATATAAGTTATATATAAGAGAACTACAAGATAAGTAGTTAGAACTATCTGATTTTACCTTATAAAGTACAAAAATTATTTTTGGGGAAGTAGAGAATAAGGGATAGAAGTTTTTAGTGGATAAAAACAAGTCTTACTTAGATCAATTTGATCTTGTATAACAATTAGGCTAAGATGATAAGTGAGAAAAGCTCATATAAGCCATTGGTATCCATAACTACAAATAAAGAGCACAATTTATCTTCTAAGGAAGTTAATAAGTAGTTATTAAAAGAAACAATTTGTTCCGGTTCATGGAATCACACCTACCAAGTAATGTGTTGTCATATTGAAAATTATACTTCTAGTAATAGACAATATGTTACGTTATGATAGTGGGAAAAGGTAACTAATCAGTGATACCATTTTTTAAGAAGTTATTCTCATGGAGATGAGGTCGTATATAGAAGAATAGCCACACAACAAAAACAACGAAGACCTAGCCACTAAAGTCATTACTCTATAGAAACATAATCCATATCATATGAGAGCTAAAAAGGTTTGTTATTAGGTCTGATATAGTTCAAGTGGGAGTGTTTTAATTTTGGGTGACCTAGACCCAACATGAATAGTACTTTTGATTTCCATATCATATATATAGTCAGATATACATGATTTATTCTTACCATTATAGTGTAGATATTTCTTCATCCACTATTAAATGGTAATCTCTATAGATTAGTTACAATATCAAAATGATATATTTGATCCCATGCTATAAGGATAACCTCAAGATACTGTGACATTAATTTTAAAAAATGGTCATAGGGTCTAGATACATCATACTGACTTGACATAGTTTATGTTTTACTATCATGTGTTGGGGCTTATAAGCATTTATACTTCCCCTCATGATGTTCTCTCATAGTTATCTCTAGTAGTGATATCACAAGGATAAACCCACCAATAGAAACTACACATGGTTTTGGTGTCATTGGTTGTTCCCATATACAAACATGTGTATTGGTCTCTTGACTTGAGATCATTATCAATGTGTTCCATTTTATCATATAATTTGATGCAATTAAAAAATAATGATAGTGATATCATGGTTAAGTAGCTTGTGTTGGGTGAATCATTGGCGGTATGGATTTGTTGAATGATCAAGAAAGGTCTTTTTTCTTCCAGGTTGACGAAGTTATATATCTTAGACCTTGTTGATCATGATGGTAGTACCTTCATAGGTCCTTGTCCAAGGTAGTCAAGGGTAAATATTTCCTATTACTTCAAAAAATAATAATGTTTGAAAATTGAGATGGCACAATTGTGCATCTTTTATTATGAGATATTTAAAGACAAAGTTACTATATTACACAGTGTGTTTCATTGTTTGGTTATCATTAATATTACCCTCCTTATCACATTAGGGGCTTTGAGGGGCCTTTATGGGTTTTTTAGAATCTAATATTGGTATGTGAATATAATTCACTACTATCAAGATACGGTCCTAGAGGGTCATACACAATAGTGTATTCAATATTCCACCATATTCTAGTGAATTAGTAAATGAGACATGGTGGGACCTACTATGTGGTCTAAGTGTTTCCATAGTTATCGATCATTGATAAATAAATAAATTATTTATTATTCATGTTAAGAATTATTGGGTTGAATTTATTTATTAAAGTATTAAAATGTTAATTAAAAATAAGGAATAATATTAATCGAATGAACATTATTTTAATATTCCGGGTTCTTTTAATATTAAGTGTGAATTAAGAGACAAGTTAATGAATCTATTTTTCACATAATATTTTATATATATATATATATATATATATTATAGGTATGTGATGAAATAATAAATAACATTTACGATGCAGTTTAGTTCATTGGTATTATTTATTTATTTCTTATTTAGTGGGTGTTTCATTCCTAGGGTCAGGGAGACCTTTCCAGTTAATCTACACACCCACTATATAAGTAGTAGTGGATAATCTTTTAGCATGATATTCATTCTACATGAATGACAGATGATCTCCCATCCTTCTTTCTAGAGATAGAAATCCTCTCTCTGAGTGCTGATCCAAGAATGCCTTCAAAAGATCATTGGCAATGGATCATTATGATCATCGTGATGCCAAAGTACTCATTGGAACTCCATGATAGCAGTAAAATTATAATTAATGGAGATTATGTATGTTCATAGAGAATTTTGGATGATATAAATGGGTTAGTCTTTAGATTCTTCTAGAAATGATCACGGGTGAAGAGTTGCACTCGTGTATGCTTCGGGTTTGAACAAGTTCTATATTTATTTTATTTCTAATCTCTATCTAATTTATGCCAGATCATTTGACTATAATAGGGATCATATCTTCATAGAAAACACATTATTCCACTCTAACGATGAAACATTTTTAAAATACCTAGACCACTGGCTTACACTACGACCCTAGTACCTTCAAAAACTTGCCAAAAAAATAAAGTCACAAAAACTAAACAACATCATGACATTGGGGGTGTCACATTATTCTTGTGTATATTTATATAATACTTGAATATTATTGATTTAGATATTAATAGGATACATTGATGAATTAAATATATGATACAATTCAATTTATTGAATGTGGTTTAATATGATTGGAAAGGGTAAAATATATAGATATTGAATAATGGATTTGTTGATTCAAGGTTGGATATATAAATTTCAAGTTCATTTATTGATTATGCAGCTATTACTTAATACATTGAGAATGATTTAAAAAAGAGGGAGGGAATAACCAGTACATTCTGGAAAATCATAAGGGTTGAATAATTTAGGTGTTGGAACTCTAAGATCTCAGGATCAGTAAGAGGTTTCTATAATTTAGGAGATCATTACGAGTGAGGAAATCCAATATTATGGTGAATTTTGTATAATATTTGTATTTTTATGTTCTTTATGAATTAATTTCTCTAAAAATTGACTTTAATTAAGATATAGTATATGGATGATTCACATGAATTAATGTTCAATATTTTGTAATATTGGAAGACTAGTGTTATGGTGTAAGATATTATAGTTGATGTAGAGAAATAGAAGAGTTGGAGGAATATATTTATTATGTGTAATTTTATAGGACCTTTGAATATTTGAAGTAGGTAGTAAAAATATCACCCAACTATTGTAATATAGTGAAAATTCACCTGTTTAATATAGTGAAGTGTGAGTTTATAGTTTTAACTTCTCTTGGGCACACTATAATAACTTTCATATTATATCACTTCTGAGAATAGTGAAAATATAGGGATCAAGGTAATAATTAGATACAGAGAGGAGATGTTTTACCACATTATGAAAAAAAAATTTCAAATATTCCTTTCATTTTGATCATTTTCATTTTCTAAACTCCTTATTGGAGTAATAGTAGGGGGTTCATAATCATGATACATGAATCGTAATCAAGATAAAGGTTTAGATTAAAAAATGGGGTAAAAATATTAAGTTGTAATTGATTAGTAATTTTTTTTTAACACTGACCCCCCCCCCCCCTCATAGTGATACCACATAGTCAACTAGTCACCTAAATTAGTATCATATAGGAAGGTTTGGTCTAATTATATCTAAGAATTTTCTTAGTATTTTATTACTAATTTATATGAAGTTCCAATTTTTGAGGTTATGGAGATGCTTCTGTAAGGACCTGGTTTTTCATTACGGTATGGATCCTTTAATTGTTTCTCTCTAAATCTTTAATATAGACCTAATAAGGATGAAAATGAGTTATTAATGGTTCTGAGGGTGTCCGTGGATTTTTTTCGAGCCCGAAACCCATATTTTTGGAGAAAACAGACTCTGCACACAGTTTAGAGTAAACCGTGTGGATGGTGTTTTTGTGGAAAGTAGCACCTCGCATGGTTGGCACATGGCCGTGAAACCTAACCATACGAATTCCCCTTCTTCCCAGGTAACCATGCATGGATGGCGCACTCTTCGATCAAACCATGTGGAGGAAGACTTTTCAGGCAGAACCGTCCCGCACGGTTTGCACGCGTTTTGAAAAACCATGTGGACAAACTATGCACAGACTAAAGGAATGTGTAAAATGTACAAAACGCCTTTAATGAACTATTAAGCCAACCCCTTCCTCTCAAATCTCAGTTTATGTGGGATTGAACTATTTCTCTCTCAATTTGGGGTTTTTTGAAGATAAAATCATGGAATCAAGAGATCTTCTTCATTCGTCTTCCGACCGATCTTCTGTATATCACATTGGATGCACAATAGAAAGTACTCTAGTCCTCTAGTTTTTTTATTCTCTTTCACTCTCGACCTAGGTATCACCATGTTAGCATTTTCACTTTTTCTTATATCTACTCCAATCTAAAGAAATTCATGGTCTGATACCCGAGGAAAATGATTATACAACCCTAAGGTGGGTGGTCTATAACTCATCCCTAAAGTTTGTTGTTTTTTAATGTTCGTGGGGGGCCACTAGTTTCATTATAAACTGTTTCTTAAATTTACATGACACAATTATACTTTTTAGAATCATATGGTAATTCTCTTTCCAAATATGTGATTAGTTTTTTGTGGTTACACTCACAACTCAATCCACCTCATGTCGAAGGATATTCAATAATTGGGTTTTTAGTTTTTTTGATACATTTGAGCCACCGTTTAGGTGTGTCTTTTCTTGACCTTACTAAACTTGATTATTCCTATAATGAATGGTTAGTTGTTTAAATGTGAAATGTGGAATGGAAAGTATACATTATATAGAACTTGACCTTATTAAAAGAGATTGAATAAAATTTACATTTCCATAGCACCCCTTTCCATGTTGACAGAAGGTAGTGGAGTGAACATCAATAATTGAATATTCCTTAATGGTTTACTAAGACATAATTAAATGGTTGAAACGCTACATGGACTATCCACACTAATGGAAGACAATTCTTAGACCAATAAATAAATTGTTTCAACTATAATCAACTTATCCGCACTAATATAAGGAAATACATGAACCAAATTAATTACTACATGATTAGAATATCAAATAGGAACAGACTAACTTGAGCTCACCTTGGATTCTGAGAGGAGAATACCTTGGGTCTTGGGAACCCCATTCCCATTTAAGGATGTAGTTTTCATAGGGTGATACCCACCAAGATTTTGGTTCTTATCTATCCCTTGGATGCCCAATATACTACCATTGTATCCCTTTTTTATTTTAGGATACCTCAGATACACCCCTTGGATCCAACATTGACAAGTAGGTGCATTTGATACACTCCTTTGACACAATCTTTGCATAGCCCCGTTTTACCTTGGATACAATCAATGGACTTGGTAGGAACCTTATTATGGATTTCCTTGGATTATGCTCCTTGTATTACACTCTTACACCTTAGCTAGATTCAGATACTACTGCATTATCTTTCTATGAGTTTGTGTTCTTTTTACCATGGAACTCCCTCACTGGATATCATTTTCAGGTTGCCTTGTTACATCTTGGGACCTTCACTACTTATACTATCATGAGGTGATATTAGTGTTTGATATACCTCATGTGATATATTAACATTAAATTGTCATTAATTAATAAAATAAACCGGATACATGTTCAAACAATATCCAAGGGTTGAAGCTGGTACTTGGGTATTTAGTTATTTTGCACTGCTTTATTTATTTTATATTTTCATGCCTACATACTTCTATATTCCATTAAATGGGACGGATGTTATAGACACCATTGGTGGTGGCCCACTGAGATATATCTCACACCCTCTCTAGGTGCCATTTGGTACCTGAAGTCGATTATATGATTGTAGGTGCGGACAAAGGGAAGCGTACAACTTCTAATACTTGATTGTGTGCTGATAGGATTGATCTTGATACCAGATGACCAAGTTGGAACTCAGTATACTTGGAGTAGTCTTTATTTTCCTTTACTTTTTGGAACATGTTACACCTATTGTCTTGTATCCATGCTTTCTAGTTTTCTAGTGACATGGCATGACAGTATCATTGTTCAATTGATACGGTTATGCTTGTTCTCATTTACCTATTGTATCTATTTGCTTCGGTTATTTAATTATCTTTATTTGAATGTTTACTATTACATTACATTCCTTCTGTCATTTCACACTCTACTAATGAGTTCATAGTCTTCCCAAAGACACCCTAGGCCCTTGATTCTAGTCGCCAACCTCTAGAATTTGAGAAGATACAGCTGAGGCCATGTGGCCCAATGGTCACAGAGAACCTGTTATGTGGAATCTAGGTCCAGTTCATCACAAAGTGGTATCAAAGGTAGTTTCTTTTCTTGATTTACTATTTGGAGTCACTGGATTTGAGAATATGAAGGCTTTGTACTTGTTCATAAGTCATTCTTGGGTGTTGCGAACCCATGTTTAGGGTAAAAGCTATGTTGCCCAAAATGAAATTGTTGTTGTATTTTTCCTATTACATTTGATATTATTTCACCATTGGGTGACGCACGTGTTGTGTGGTGTTGTTTATTATTACATTGTTTGAGAATTTATTTCATCCATGGCCCGATGATATGAGGGAAAGGATCATTGTTACATGCATCATTATAGGCACCAAGAATTCATGTGTCATGCATATTTCCATGCCACATAGGTGAATTTCACTTCCATTCATTTCTTGATATTCCTATGATTGTTGAGGGATATTGTGATAGTTTGACTGACTGAAGATTTTCATTTTTTTTTAATTTTCTAAATACCCGGTTAATGGGTGAGCGGTATCCATGACACCATACCCAAATAACCCTTACACCAAACGTGGGATCTGAATTCGAAGATTCAAAACTGAAAATTCAAAAATCAAAACAACCATAGAACCCAAGGAGACCTCGAGCCGTGAGAACCCACAAGAGCCTATCACATTGCCCACCATCATCATGAATCTAGTACACCTCATCCCCTGCACCATGTCTCCATCAATATATTCACCATCTTCAGCAACACTTTGAGAAAGAGACACTACGGTCGTCGCCACCCTATCATCGCCGAAGCTGATAACCAGAGCTATTGAAAACATAAGGACCCCATCACCCTAAGCGGCCCTAGGCTCCCTTCGCAAGATCACCAGTAATGTAACATAGTTATATTGTACTTGTATTACCTTGGAAGTGATTGAGTGATTTAATGTCTCAAATCATGAAGTCTATGGGCTCTCATGGGTTGGGATGAGTAATTTACCAAGTAAAGCAATTATACTATAAATAAATGGATGTCATTTTTGGTGATAGGTGTATGGGAAATGATTCATCAAAAATATATATACATTATAAAGTAAATCATGAAATCAAAAATAAATTGGTTGAAAATTCTTTTCCTGCCTTGTCATGAGTATGAATGGTAAATGAGTGAACCTATAAATAAACTAAAAAATGATTGGAAACTTGTACTTGAGGACTTACCGATGCCTGAATATCTAAGCCAGTAGTTTGGGCAGTATGCCTTGGGTAGGGACATTTTCCTACGTTTAGTTTCAGCTAGTGATGTTATCATATGCTTCCATGATTGATCTAATGTTTGTTCTTAGAATTTGAATACCAATGATTCCATGTCATCCTCATGTCATTTGCTAGGAGGCTGGTGATGACCATGTTCCAGATATGGTGGGCCCATAGATTCCAGTCTTACTTCCTGGAGTTCCACATGAGGCAGTGTATGTTGTGCCTAATCTGGGCACTGATGCCCAAGTCTGTGATAGTTTTCTACATTTGATGTAGTCCATGAAAGGTGCTCCATAGGTTGAACCTATGATGGTTTATCTGAATCATGAGTTCAAGCAATATCCTCCTCCTACTTTTTTAGGGGATGGAAGTTATCAGGCTACTGAGTCTTAGCTAGAGGTTATGTTGTCTATCTTTGGCATTTATAAATTCCTTTAGAGAGGCGAGTCAATATTTCTACACACATGCTTCGGGATCTAAACAAGTGTTGGTGGGATGTGGTTACCCAGGCTGGTCATCATCATGGAATGTTATGGGTAGATTTCTAAACTTCCTTCTATAATAAATTCGGTCCTCAGGCAATGACGGCTGACAGATCCAGAGATTCCATGCATCTCGAGTAGGTTTCATTGTCAGTTATGGAATATTTATCATGTTTCAATGATTTACAGTTCTTTTCAACACTTCTAGTAAGTGGTGAGATTTCCTATGCTAAACATTTTGAGTATGGGATCTAGTACGCCATCCAAACTCAGTTGAATGTATTTTTCCTTCCTAACTTTTTTCCAATAGTTGATTAGGCCTTTATCACTGATCATAGCCTAAGGGATAGTTCATATACTAGATTTAAAGGATCAGTGCCACGTTAGGCCTGCAGTTCTTTGGGTTGCAGGAAATGTTCCCTCTAGGTTTTTCATCAGGGAAGTGGTATACATAGTATCGTGTTTGATAGCTTTGTGGTGTGTCGTCAATGTGGAAAACCAAGTAATAAGAATCCCCAATGTGATAGAGACATTATAGAGTGCTGAGCTTGCGGCAGTATGGGCCATCTTCAGCGTTTATGCACGACCTTTACAAAAGCATCGAGTGGAAAAGGGTTTTTCCGAGTTCCACCTTTAGGAGCGGGTTGTTTTACGTCTTTTCAGGCAAGAAGTTGGAATAGCACCAGATGGTCTAGCAAAGGATGAGGTTGTCACTGTGGTAGTATAATTCCTAATCACCAGTAGTACCAGCATAGCAATCATCTTCGTGGTAATCCATCTGTTGCACAGGGATTTGGATCAGGTCAGCTACATTCCTTACAGCTGATACCCAAGGATTAGGCTATAGGACCATCTACAGTATGAGGTACTATTCTAATAACCTCTACTATTGTTTGAACTTTGTTTTATACAGATGCTTCAAAAAATTTCATTTTATATTTATTGTTGAATGTCTCAAACTAGAGATATAGTATCACTATGGTGTAATAACCCTTGATATACCATTGGGAATACAGATGGAGGATATATTCCAGTATAGGTACTATCCCCTCGAGGTAGGCAGTTACCATTTCTTATGGAATCTATTTCTTCTCGAGATGATAGGCTTCGATTTCATTCATGGGATATACAGATTAGTCCACTATCATGCCTTTGTAGAATGCTATCACTATAGGGTTTCTTTTAAATCCACATATGGCATCAGTTATAATTTCAAATGTGAGTGGGATTTCTAGATTGGGGGAGATAGATCGAAACATCATGGGCTAGGTGAAGTGGATGATCATACTTCAAATATTTTCATGGAGAATCACAGTTTTCTTCAAATTGATTTCCCTCCAGTGGTTTATTATTTCAAGTAAGTATTTCCTGATGAATTTTCTGGATTGCCTCTTTAAAGAGAGGTAGAGTATTCAATTTATATTATTCTTGGAGTAGCTACAATATCCATTACTCCGTATAGTATAGAACCTACTAAGCTTTGGGATCTGAAGTGCTATATTGAGGACCTAGAGTCCAAAGGCTTTATATGGCCTAGTACATCCTCTAGGGGTTCACCCATGCTTTTATCTATGAAGCCAGATAGAAATATTCACTTATGAATGAATTATATAAGGTTGAACCAACATACGGTGAAGAACCATAATCCACTTCCTCGAGTAGATGATCTCTTTGACCAGCTCTAAGGAGAAAAGGTGTTCTCTATGATCGACCTGAGATCGAATTATTATCTAGTATACATACCTCATACATCTTTCAATAGTATGTATGGTCTGTATGAGTTTCTTGTTATGTTTTTTAGTCTTACGAATGTGCCTTATTTTTTCATGGATTTGATGAATAGGGTTTTCCACCCCTATCTGGACTCTTTTGTTGTGGTCTTTGTTGACGAAATCTTGGTGTATTCTTGTACTCATAATAAACATTCCAAACATCTTGAGATCATTCTGATTACACTAAGAGAGCAGAAGAATTTTTCCAAGAATTCTAAATGGGACTTTTAGATCAACAATATAAGGCTACAGCCTTAAACATTACACAATCTTGAGTGAAGTCAAGAATTCACATTTAAGATCTTTTCTGGTTTAGATTTTCAGAAATTTAGGCCATAACTATTACATTACATCTCAAATATTAAAAAGTAGACACTTCTACTAAGTATCCATTTTTTATAAAATAAAAAAACTCTTAAAATAAAACAAGAATTATTTTTTTGATATAAATATTCTTGAATTATTCCTTTCTCTTACCCTACCTTATACCCTGTGAAAAACATTTCAATAACTTGGGTGAGCATAAAAAACTCAGTAAGGGTTATAAAATAATGAAAGAAATCATTATTCCTTTAGTACATACAAAACATAGGCTCTTTAGAACACTTAATTAAATCATATGATTTATGAATAAGACATAGAAATAATAAATCTTAAAGGTAACTTGTGTAATCCATAACATACTTACATTGTAGATTTCACAGCTATGTATGGAGTTTCATTTTGAATACCCATCCTAATATATTCGCTAAATATCTTAGGAGAAACATTAATGTTTACCTCCATCATGTTACCCAATGCATTGGAGAGCTATCTCCGGATCACCCACCCAAGGTTTATCACGGAATCACCAGTATGCATAAATAATTCTCAAGAACCATAACATTATCATAACACATAAAACTATAATAAAGGAAAGATAACATTTAAACATCGAAATCATAATATAAAATTTCAATATATTGTCATAATAAATCCATTACCAAAACCATTTTCAATACTAAAATACCTAAAAAGAGTATATGGTATTTATTCTCAATTTAAAAACATTAAAACTTGTTATGGAATCCAAATATCAAATAATGCTCACGGTAGCAGAAAGGTCGTAGTCGCCACGTACGATAAAAAGAAACCATATTTTTTAAATTTAGTAAAATTATTTTAAAAATATTTTACATTTGAATAAAAGAAAAATTAAAATGTTTTAATTATAAAACATATAAAAGAAAAATGTGTATAAATCGAATTATTCCTCAATGTAAGGAGACTAAGACGATGTCACTTACCTCGTGTACAACATGACTCATTCGTTCCTTATACTTGTGAATACTAAACTAAAGTTAATTTATATTTGCTTTATAAAATTTTAAGGTTTATTATTCCTTTTATATCATTTATTACCATGTTATAAACATTGTATTATCATTTAAGTTAATAACCGTCATTTTGTATATATTTAGTACTTGAGTAAAAAATAATCTTCTTATAATTACAAGTTGTCTATGTTGTTAAAAGTCCATTATATCTAGAATGATATTAATTATTTATATATCATATATATCAATTATATATATATATATATATATGTATTTATAATAGTACATATCATTTGAAGATATGAAATGAAATGCACCATTCATGGAGATGGTAAGTTGTACGTACGCATGAACGCTACTTTCATTTCTATTTTGTATTTAATGGAATTAAAATTTCATGATACATAGGTATATTACAATTCCAGTATAATATCATATATTATTTAATTAAATCCATCATTTATACATTCCATATATTGCATGAATGTGTAATATCACTTTGAGGGGGCGGTAGTCCACACTTTCTCGAATTAAATTATCATATTTACCCATTATAGAAACCATAAAGGTATGATATAAATAAAAAATAAAGAAGCATAGAGAAATTATAAATATAATATATATCACATATAAATATAGTTTCATCATAATGGCCTCCACAAGAGGTGGTAAAAGATAATTGAACAATCATCATTTCGTATGGCAGTAGTTTATCATCCACAGAAACAGTATGTTTGTATCCATTATATGGAGGTGTGTGGAAGTGTAGTTCAAATCCTGCACAAAAATCATACTAGTATATTGATGATACTGGTGTTGTTATAAAATATTGGAATAAAGATAATTTAGGGGATTTTTAGAAGAAAAATAAAAAAAGAACTTGAGAGAAGCAGTTACCTTTAAATCGGGTAACTCCCTTTGGTTTGAACTAAAAGGAATTATTGAATTGTATTATTCCCAAATTAAGGATTATAGGTGAAATATAGGGATGTTGGGATCTTATTGGATCATATTTTGGATGATACAAGGGGAATTAGGGGTGTGTGTAATGTATTAGATGTGGTTTCCTTTTATAAGAGGGAGGAGGGGATATTTAGGAACATTTTGAAAGTATTATTTTATTATAAAATTATTTCCTATTTAAAAAGGTCCAAAACTAATTAAATTAGAAGATAAGATAAATATAATTCAAAATAAAATTGTCCCATAATAGTTGGACAAGTTTTGGATATTTTCTAATCCTTGTCGTTTATATTTAATCCTTTTTACTCTTACCATTTTATCAATCATTTAACACTTTGAGAATACAAATAGTTACCAAAACATGAAAAATATCCAATTAAAGAGTCAATAATATAATTTTAGAATTATGATAACTATTTGAAGGAATATTAGATTTTTTAAAATTTTATAATATTTAATAAAATATTTTATATTTTAAAATATGAATAATGTTAATTTTGACACTATTCCTATCATGACTTTTTAAAAATCCATATAAAACTTGATTGATTCAAAAAAACATAATTAACACAAATATAACATGTAACTATAAAATAGAAAATTTTTGGATGATATAAAAATAATCAAATTACATTTATTTTAACATTTATAATATCATTTATTTGAATCCTTTATTAATGAAGCAATCACAGTATCACTGTTGTGTCATAATTAAATTTATTAATTTAATGATAAAAAATTTTAAATAAAATACCATGATTTAGTAAATATTTATATATTTCAAATAATAATTGATATTCTAAAATATCACTTATATTACCCCATATAAAAATTATTTTACTAAATGATATATGTTTATGTTACATTTTCCTTAACTTTAAATTAATTTTTATAAAATGTAATTTTCCCTTACAAAGGGCTCCATGGGGTCCCAAAATCGACCCAATTATGAAAATGGTAATAAATGTATCATAAAATAGGGTTTTGACACAAGTTAGGCTAATTTAGTATTATTATAATATTATTTTTTACACTTATTTACCAGATTTACCCTTTAACCATGGTAAATAAAATATTTACTGAAGTTACTATTCAAAATGTCTAAAAATAAAAGCTACCTATATACACAACTTGGAAATACTAATTCCAAATATTGAATCCATTTTTTCAAATTCAAAACAAATAACTTGTATAAATTAATTTAAAATTAATTCCTGTTGTAAAAACCAAAAAACATGTTTTTGAGAAATTATAACAATCAAAAGACTGACTGTTGTTTATGTATAATTAAATAGTGAAATTAATTCCAATGACCAAAATTGTATTAAATGGTAAAACTATAATACAATTAATCATTAGAACCAATTAAATGAACAATATAACTATATAAATAAATTATATGAAATGACAATTTTTGACTAAAAATGCAGTATTTTCATTATTCATTGAAAAATGATTTTTGTTAGAAAAATACCCAAAATTTTCCCAAAGTAACTTTTTATGTCCCTATTCTAAAGAAGATGTTTATTTTGTCAAATTTAACAAATAAATGTGAAAAAAACTAGATTTAAAAGGGGTTCTCCATCAAAAGGTGGTAAAAAGACCTTTTAAAAATATTAGAGTTTTTCATGCTTAAAATCTGATTCATTCCCATTTTAAGCCTCTAAATCTTATTGGATAAATGAAAAAACATTTAAAAAATGTGTAATAATATTTTAGTTAGTTCTGTTCATTCCCACCAATACAACGACAAGGCATTAACTACCATTTAAAATAATATTATATTATTATTTTTTAGTATGACTAAGCCTTGTGTGCAACATGAGATTTCGGAGAAACCCGTTGTTACATGTCTGGTATTCTATAGAACAAAGAATCCCCTTAAAGTAAAATTAATATTTAATACAAAAATATTAATAAATATGAAATTGTCACTTTCTTTATTTACCTGTGAAGCTACATCTTTCCCCCCTTTTCTGAATTGCGTCCCCGAAATTCTATTAACTTTTCAAGTATGTGGGGTGTATTTATCCCTCATAGAATTTTCATATTCCCATGATTCCTATTAAAACATCTGGTTTTTTCCACAAAACCATTACCTGATTAATTACATTGTTCCACCACACTTTCTCTCTTCGATCCTATATTTGGACTGGTTGTTTCTTATAAAAAATATTCTCTTACAATTGAACTACCTCTAGACTCAAAACATGAGATGGATCCAGCAGATACATTCTGAACATTGAAACATGAAAAACATTATGTAACTGGGATAAACATGGAGGTAAATCCACTATGTAGGAAACTAATCGAACTTTCTCTTGGATTTCATAGGGTCTAATGAACCACAGACTCAACATTCTCTTCTTACCAAAATGCATCGCACATTTCCATGGAGATACTTTGAGAAAGACATGATCACCTACCACCAAAGAAAGATCATTCCTTCGGTTATCAGCATAACTTTTCTGCTACTATAAGTTTTCCTCAACTATTTCTATATCAACTGAACTTTATCTGCCATATCTTCTACTAATTATGGTCCCATCAACTTCCATTCACCTACTTCATCCCAAAAAGATGGAGTTTGACAACGATTTCCATATAATACCCCAAATGGATACATATATATACTGGAATGATAAATTTTATTATAAGAAAACTCAACCAAATAAATACGTTGGTCCCAACATCCCTAGTAATCCATTGAGAAAACATGTATCATATCATCCAATGTCTAAAATGTTCATTCTGACTTCCCATCAGATTGAGGATGAAAAGTAATACTAAAATTTAATTCAGTACGCAATGACTTCTGAAGGCCTTTCCAAAATTTAGAAGTTAACCTGGGATCATGATCAGATATAATAGAGATGGGAACTCTATAAAACTTGAATATCTCTTTAACATACAACCATGAAATTTTATCCAGAGATAGTGTATCTCGAATAGGAGGAAAATGGGATGATTTAGTCAATCAATCAACAATAAACCATATTGCATTATTACCTCTAGATGTCTTCAGTAATCCCACAATAAATTCCATGGATATATTTTTCCATTTCCACTCTGGAACAGGTAAAGGATGAACCATACCTTTTGGTAACTGTCTCTCACCTTTATCCTATTGAAAAATAAAAAACATCATAGTAAATTCAAAAATATATATTTTTATTACATCCCACCAGTAATACTCCTGAAGATCTCTATACATCATAGTGCATCTTGGATGAACTGAAAACAGAGAGCTATGAGCTTCACATAACAACTATTTCTTTAACTGTGAATCACAAGGAACACATAACCTCTTCCCAAATCTCAAAATAAAATTATTATCAATGTTAAATTTAGTAAACATACCCTTCTGAACCAACTACACTTTTTTCTACAACACATTGTCTTCCTTTTTCACTTTCTTAATTCTATCTGATAGAGATGATTTCACTGACACCTAAAACAAAAAAGATGAATTTTCTACACGAACTACTTCTATGAAAAAGTTCATGAAATCATTAATCAAAGGATATTGTTCCAAACATAACATGGTCAATGTAGCATTAATTTTTCTACTCAAGGCCTAGACAACTTTATTTTACATACCTGGTTGGTAATGAATCTTGCAATCACAATCTTTGATAAATTCTAGTCATCTCTTCTGTCTCATGTTCAATTATTTCTGAATGAATATATACTTAAAACTATTGTGGTCAGTATATATTTCAAATTTTACTCCATATATATGATTCCTCTATATTTTTTATGAAAAAACAACAGAAAAAAATTCCAAATCATGTGTAGAGTAATTTAACTCATGAGGTTTCAACTGACATGAAGCATAAGAAATTACCTAATAATTCTGCATAAGGATGCAACCAAGTCCTTTCAATGAAGCATCACTGTAAATAACAAATTCACCATCACTGGAAAGTAATGCCAAAACTAGAGGATTCTCCAATCTTCTTTTCAATTCCTCAAAACAATCATCACATTCTTTTGTCCAAATGAACTTAACACCTTTTCGAGTTAATTTATTTAGTGGGCTAGATAACCATGAAAAATTTTCAACAAACCTCCTGTAATAACTTGATAAATCAAGAAAACTATGGATCTTGGTTATATTTTTGGGTCTTGGCCATTCTTCTACAACTTTAGTTTTAGAAGGATCAACAATTAAACCATTTTTTGAAACAATGTAACCAAGGAATAAAATTTTTGGTAACCAAAACTCATAATTTTTGAATTTCCCATACTATTTATTTTCTATTAAGGTTTGAAAGGAAACCCTTAACTGACTTTATTATCCTTATTTACTTTTGGAATAAACCAAAATATCATCAATAAACAAAACAAAAAACTTATCCAAGAACTCACAGTAAATTTTATTCATAAGATCCATAAATATAGAAGGTTCACTAGTTAACCCAAAAGGCATAACTACAAATTCATAATGGCCATATCTAGTACAAAATGGGGTCTTAGGATTATATTCTTCTTTTAATTTAAAATGATGGTACCCAAAACTAAATTTAATATTCAAAAATTACTGAGCTCTCTGGATCTGAAAAAAAATCATCAATATGAGTCAAATGATACTTTTTCTTAATAGTGATATTATCCAACGCTCTGTAATCAATCAAAGTCTCATTGAACCATCTTTAATTTTTACAAAACAGGATAGGATCACCACATGGTGATGTTTTAGGTCGAATAAACATTTATCTAAGAACTCCTATAATTTATTCTTTAACTCTAAAAGTTTAATTTGATCTATTTGATAAGGGGTTTTGAAATTGGTTTAGCATCAGGAATTATGTAAATAGTAAATTCAACTTCCTGATTAGGTATTATACAAGGAAACTCATCAGGAAATACATCAAGAAACTCATTTACCACTGACACATCATTAATCTGAACAATTCCTTTGTTTTTAACAATATGGGAAAGGTAACATTCATTTTTTTTACTTTTACTAGTTTCTCAACTTCCTGATATGTTATCAAAAGTAAAGGTTCATTATTTTACAAAAACTAATATTCTTTCTGAAATGAATCATATTTAGCTCTTCAGTCAATCTTATCATGATAAACGGAAGGCCCGTCCATGCCCAAAATAGCATCAAACCCTACTGGAGGAAAAAAATAATGTTCGTAGATAGATTCTTTCCGTACACAAGGACAGCAAGGTTCTTGTAACTTTTTTTGTCTCAACATTTCCTCTCAGTGTTTTTACCATAACATCAGGATTCATACCTTGAGATAAAATTCCCAATTTACTAGAAATGTTTTCTGAAATGAATGAATCTATAGACCCCAAATCAAACAACACATTGGCATAATCTGATTAAAAAAATAGTGTACCTGATACTACTTCATTCGATTACCCAACATTTTAAGTAGTTGCAAATGATTTCACCACCCCTTTATGCTCGTAGTTCAGATGCTTTCCCTCAGTTTAGTTCTTCATTGGACACTAATTTTTATAACGACCCATTTCATTACACTTAAAAAAATTTACTGACTGTAAATCATCTTTCGTCTTACCATTACCCTAATCTTTTTCAGCACAATTATGAGCCTTATATCCCATTTTATCACATCATTAGAACTTACCACAATTAAAAAGGCATTCCCCAGTGTGATTTTTACCACACTTTTCAAAAACAGTTTTATTAAGTTTCATACCATCATACTTTTTTGAAGAGTTCTTCCCATTCTTCTCCCACCTCAACCACTTATTCTATCATTTTTCAAAGAACAATTTATCATCATAAAAATACATTTCCTCTATCTCTACACATGAAAAATGTTTTTCATGACTTTTTAACTCACAAGAAGCTAAAACACTTTTATAATTTGGATTTAATCCTGAGTGAAAACGATTTATTTTACTATTATGGTCTCATATGAAATTTGGAGGATACCTTGATGGTCGAGTGAATTTTTCATCATAATCATCCACTGAGTCATCCTCCTACCTCAATTCTAGGAATTATTTTCCATCCTAGGATGAATTGCCTTAGGAAAATATTTCTAATGAAACATACCTTTGAATTCATCCCAATCAAGAGCATCAATATCCTCACTATCCCTAATATGTTTCACCAACAACCGCCATTGATCGACTTCACATCAAAACAGTAAACAAAAAGACTAACCTTTTAATGTTCTAAAAACATCATGACATCAAAAGTCTTCTATAGTGCTTTAATATAACCTTTATCTAGAATAAGGTCAAGTGATCCTATAAATTATGTGGAATTTTGCCTCATGAAATTCTACACCACTGACATGTTTCTCTATGGTTGATTTGAATGATCTCATGCATGGATAACACCACCATTTATAGCCTGACTCAACTATTCCATCACTGCAACAAATTTTTCAGTTCCGATTATGACCATATCAGGATGCTGATTTGGAATTTTTTCTTCCTCTTGATATCATCCCATCATAGCTTCCCCGTTTCCTCTGTGAAAAAATATTCTGAACCCCAAAATATCATAGGTGAAGTAACATGGTAATCTGTAAAAGCTATATCATTTCAATATTACCATAAATTAATTTATGGATATTAATTTAACAATATTCTAACTCTTAAAGTTGAATAAACTAACCTTTGATACCAAATATAAGTCTCTATACTTAAACATTACATAATCTTGAGTTAAGTCAAGAATTCACATTGAAGATCTTTTCATGTTTAGAGTTTTAGATAATTAAGCCTTAACTATTACATTACAACTCAAATATTACAATGTAGACAATTCTAATCAATATCCATATTTTATAAAATA
Source organism: Viscum album (assembly GCA_963277665.1). Lineage (NCBI taxonomy): Eukaryota > Viridiplantae > Streptophyta > Magnoliopsida > Santalales > Viscaceae > Viscum > Viscum album. The sequence goes on along the minus strand of OY728145.1, from coordinate 2,101,491,584 downwards.
AATAAACTCTTAAAAGAAAGCAGGAATTATTTTCTTTATATAAATCTTGTTGAATTATTAATTTATCTTACCCGGCCTTATACACTGTCAAAAACATTTCAAAAACATGGGATGAGCATAAAAATCTCAGTAAGGGTTATAAAATAATGAAAGAAATCATTAGTCCATTAATACATACATAACAAAATCACTTTAACAATCCTCAAGAAATCATAATATTTAGAAATAACACATTGAAATCATAAATCATAAAGGTAACTTGTGGAAGCCACAACATACTTACGTTGTAGCTTTTACAACTATGTTGGTAATTACATTGGGAATACCCATCATAGTATATTACCTAAATATCATTGGAGAAAAATTAACGTTTACCTCCATCACATTACCCAATTCATTGGGGAGCTATCTCAGGCTCACCCATCCTAGTTTTATCACGGACCCACCCATATGTGTAAACAATGCCCACAAATCATAACATAATCATCACACAAAAAACAAGCATAAATGATAGATAATATTTCCACATTGGAATCACAATATAACATTTAAATATATTGAAATAATCAATCCATTACTAAAATAATTTTCAACACAAAAATATTTAAAAAGATTATATGGTATTTATTTCCTATTAAAACATTACATCTTGTTAAGGAATCCAAATATCAAATAATTCTCACGGAAGTGGAAAGGTCATCACCACCGTGTACATTAAAAAACATTATTTTTGTAATTTAGTAAAATGATTTTTAAAAAATGATTCCTTTTGAAAAAAAATTAAAAGTAAAAGGGGTTTATTATACATAGTATAAATGAATGTCGTGTATAAATCGAAGTATGCTTCAATGAAAGGAGATTGAGATGAAGTCTCTTACCTCGGGTCTGACTCGACGCGTTCGTTCTTTAATATCCTGAATAATAAACTAAAGATAATTTATACTTTCTTCAGAACCTTTTCCAAGTATTTTTTCTTTTTATATCACTTATTACTATGTTATAAAAAATACATAATCATTTATGTTAATAACGGTCGTTTTTTGATATTTGGTAATAAGTCAAAAATGAACTTCTTATAATTACATGTTTTCAATGTGGTAAAAGTTCCATTATATATAGAATTATATTCATGATTTAGTTATAATAAATATAATATATATCTAATATATATATATATGTATTTATAATAGTACAAAACATTTGGAGATAATAAATGAAATGCACTGTTCATGGAGACGGTAAGCCGTACCTACACATGAACAATACTTTCATTTCTATTTAATATTTAGTGGAATGAAAACATAATGATAAATAGGTATAAAAATACATCCTGTATAATATCATATATCATTTCATTAACTCCATCCTTTATACTTTCCATGTATGGAATGAATGGGTTATATCACTTTGAGGGGGTGGTAGTCTGCACTTCCTCAAATGAAATTATCATATTTACCTATTATGAAAACCAAAAAATAATGCTATAAATGAAACATACAAAAGAATATAGACAATATAAATATAAAATAAATCACATATAAAAACAGTTTGATCATAATGGCTACCATGAGAGGCGGTAAGAGATAATTGAACAATCATTATTTCGTGAGGAAGTATTTCACCATCCATAGATATAATTTGTTTGTATCCATTAGATGGTTCTGTGTGGAAGTGTAGTTAGAATATTTTTCCTAAAAAAAACATATTATATTGAATATATTGATTCTATTATAAAATAATGGAATAAAGACAGTTTACGGGGGTTAGAGAAGGAAAATAAAAGAAAAGAACTTGAGAGAAGACGTTACCTTTAAATCGGGTAATCCATTCGATTTGAAACAAAAGGATTTATAGAATTTCCTTCATCCCAAATAAAAGGATTCTAGGTGGAATATATGTATTTTAAGAGATTATTGGAGTAGTGGTTGGATGATCCAAGGGGCTTGAGAGGTTTTTGTAATGTTGTTGATATGTTGTCCTTTTATAAGGGGGAAGGGGCTCTTTAGGAATGTTTTGAAAGTATTATTTTATTATAAACTTTTGTTTGGGTTAAAAATGTCAAAAACTCATCAAATTTAATTATAATATGAATATAATTCGAACAAAAATCATCCAATAGGAATTTGATAGGTTTTGAATATTTTTTAATCCTTATCATTTTTATTTTACCATTTTTTACTCTTACCATTTTATCAAGCATTTAACACTTTGAGAATAACAATAGTTACCAAAACATTAAAAATACCCAATTAAAGAGTCAATAATAAAATTTTAGACTTATTATAACTATTTTGATGAATAGTAAATATTTTTGAATTCTATAATATTTAAAAAAATATTTTATATTTTTAAAATATGCATTATGTCAATTTTGACACTATTCATATCATGACTTTCTAAAAATTCATAACAACTTGATTGATTTTAAAAAACATAATTAATTCAAATATAACATGTAAATATCATCCATAAAATTCGTGGATGATATCAAAATAAAAAAATTAATTTTATTTTAACATTTATAATATCATTTATTTGAATCCTTTATTAACGAAGCAATCACTACATCACCATTGTGTCATAATTAAATAAATTTATATAATGTAATATATATATATATATAATATCATGAGGTGTGAAATATTTTTTTATTTATAAATAAAATTTATAGTCGAATATTTCACTTATATAACCCCATATACAAATTACTTTACTAAATGATATATGTTTTTTTTAATTTTCCTTAACGTTAAATTAATTTTCATAAAATGTAATTTTCAATTAAAAGTGGCTCCATGGGGTCCCAAAATTGACCCAAGAATTCCCATGTTCTGAAATGTATCATCCAATATGGTTAGAACATGTTCTAGGATAATTTAATAATATTATTATAATATTATTTGTTTACCCTTATTTACTAGATATACCCTTTAACCACAATAAAATAAATAATTACTAAAGTTACTATTCATAATGTCCAAAAAAGTCACTTTTTTACAAAATTTGGATCTCATGATTCCAAATATGAAATCTATTTTTCCAAATTCAAAGCACATAAGTTTTAGAAAATAATTTAAAATTAATTCCCAATTTCAAAACCAAAAAAATTGTTTTTAAGAAATAATAACTATCAAAAAATGACTTCTGTTTATGTCTAATTAAAAAGTGAAATTACTTCCAATGACAATTAAATGGTAAAAATATAATCCAATTACACTTTAAAACCAATTAAAGGGAAAATCTAACTATATAAATAAATCAGATGAAAAGGAAATTTTGACTTAAAATGCAGTATTTTTCGCTATTCATTAAAAAAGAACTTTATCAGAAAAATACCAAAAAGTTACCCAAAGTAAATTTTTATGTCCCTCTTCTAAAGAAGAAATTTATTTTTTCAAATGGAACATATAAAATTGACAAAAACTATATTTTAGTGGGGTTCTTCATCAAAAGGCATTAAGACGACCTTTTAAAAATATTAGAGTTTTTTATTCTTAAAATCAGATTCATTATCATTTTAAGCCATTAAATTTTATTGAAAAAATGTAAAAACATTTAAAAAACATGTATTATAATATTTTAGTTAGTTATTTTCATTCCCTCTAATACAATTTCTAGGCATTAAATACAATTAAAAATAATATTAAATTATTTTTTTTCAGTATGACTCGGCCTTGTGTGCAACATGTGATTTTAGAAAAAACCCATTATTGCATGTCGGGTACGCCATCATGAAAAGCATCCCCTTTAGAGTAAAATGACATATTCTATATTTAACTAGTATGTAACAGACAAGGTCCACTTCTTTGGTAATATTATCTTAGAATCAAGAGTATTTGTTGATCCTGAAAGGGTTAGTGTTTTAGTTTCCTGGGAGCATCACAAGAAAGTATTTTATATCAAAAGTTTCATGGGCCTGGATGGATATTACCGGAATTTCATATAAGGCTTCTAACATCTTTCTTCACCTCTTACTAGACATACAAAGAAGGGTGTTATGTTCCTGTGGTTAGAAGCATGTGAGAAAGCCTTTTAGGATCTGAAAGGGAAGCTTGTCTCGACACTGATTTTGATTCTTCCAAAACTTGTTAAGTGTTATATAGCCTTCTGTGGTGCATCAAAAATTGGTTAATGAGTAGTTTTGATGAAGCAAGATAGAGTCTTTTCCAATAGATCTTAGCAGTCGAGGCCTCACAAGTGTAATTACCTGATGCACGACCTTGAGCTATTAGCAGTTGTTGATGTCTTACATTACTGGAGACATTATCATTTGGTTGAGCGCTTTGTGGTGTATATGGACTAAAAGAGTATCAAATATCTCTTTTACCAGTTTATCTTGAACCTCAGATAGCTAATATGGGTTGAATATCTACAATCCTTTGATTTTGAGCTACCCTATACGCTTATAAAGGGCAATGTGGTCATTGATGCACAGAGTCAGAAAACACAACAGCAGGTCATACAAGAAGCCATTGATGAATAGAAGTTAATGGACCTCTTCTTTGAACTTCGTCTAGAGTTTCAGGATAGTCATGAGAATCCTTAACTCTCACACTTAACAGTTTCCTCTTCCCTCCTTGAAAAGGTGAGGAGTATGCGGTTTTTAGATCCTAAAGGTTTGGTTCATCATGACACTCTATCAAATGATAACCCACATCCAGATTATTTTGTGGACAGAGATGACATTCTGCATTTATGTGGATGTATCTGGGTTCATGTAGATATGATATAGGAGTTGATGAAAGATTCTCACGCTTCTCTGTGGGCAGTTCATCCAAGAATCTTGAAGATGTTTCATGAAATACAGCACCGGTATTGGTGGCATGGGATGAAATTTTAGATTGCAGATATTATTACTTAGTGTTCCACCTATCAATAGGTGAAGGTGGAGCACCAGAGACCTGTAGGCTTGTTACAACTACTTCCAGTCCCAGAATGGTAATGGGAATATGTTTTTATGTATTTCATAATCGACAAACATTGGTTGCAGAATGCTAGGGGAACTCGAGTGCTTATAAGAACAACTTTTCACCCTTAGACCAATGGAAAATCAGAACGAAAAATACATGTTTTAGAGGATATTCTCTGAGTATTCACCCTTGATTTCAATGCTTCTTGGGAGAAGCATATCCCTCATGTTATGTTCACTTATAATAACAGTTTTCAGGTGAAGATTCAAATGAATCCATTTGAGTCTGTATATTGTAGGCCATGTCGTTCACCCTAAAGCTGGATAAAGGTGGGTGAGGCAGCCCCACTAGGTCCTCTTCTTATTTAGGAGACTTCAGAATAGGTCCAACTAATCAGGAAGTGTATGAATACTACTCAGTCAAGATAGAAATATTATGACAAATGTCGTTGATGACCTCTTGAGTTTGCGGTTGGAGATAATGTTTTTTTATTCAGGTATTTCCCAGTCTTGGTCATAAATGGTTAAGAAAGCATGGAAATTTGTCACCTCATTATGTCAGGTCGTTCGAGATTATAGAGAGAGTCGGGATGGTAGTTTATTGAATTTTACTACCTCATAGGTATTGTATGATGAAAGAGGTCTTTAATGTCTCATAGCATCACCAATATCACGCTGACCTATCTCATACCTTTTATATCAAGGAAGTTGAGTTAGATGCTGATGCTACCTATGAGAAGTATCCAGTATGCATCATTTACTAAAGAATGAAGGTTCTATGAGGAAAGTTATTCCCTCTCATATGGATTTTATGGTATAAAGAATTAGTAAAAGATGAGACTTGGGATAGGGAAGACGATTTATGTGCTCAGTGTCCATAGTTGTTCTCAGATAGTGTTTCCTTACCTTTGAAAGGAGAACTCGAGGGGAGAGTTCTTCTAAGGGGGGAAGACTGTAAGAACCCAATTTTTCAATTAGGTATGGATCCTTTAAGTTTTTTGTCTAAATCTTTACTTTAGACCCTATAAGGATTCCAAATGAGTTAGTAAAGGTTCCAAGGGTGTTTTCGGATTGTTCGGAACCCAGAACCCATATTTTTGGAGAAAATAGACTTTGTGCATAGTTTAGAGTAAACCATTGAGATGGTGTTTTTTTTCAGACAGTGGAACCACGGACGGTTGGATCACAGACGTGCAGCCTAATCATGTGAATTCCCTTTTTTCATAATTAATCATGCATGGATGGTGCATGGTTTGATCAAACCGTGCAGAGGAAGACTTTTCGGGTAGAACCATCTCACACAATTTGTGCACGGTTTGAAAAACCATGAAGACAAACCATGCGCATACTAAAAACCTATGTAAAATGTCCAAAATTCCCTTAATGATCTATTAAGCCAAAAAATTCTCCTACAATCTGAGTTTATGTAGGATTGACCAATTTCACTCTTAATTTGTATTTTTTAAAAGATCAAATATTGGAATCAAGAGATCTTCTTCAACCAGTTTCTGATCGAGATTCTATTCGTCCCATTGGATGCGCAATTGTAAGTACTCAAGTTCTCATTGGTTGTTATTCTTCTCTTTAACTCTCAACCTAGATACCTCCATTTGATCATTCTTCAGCTTTTCTTAGATCTACTATAATCTGAGGAAAATCAAGGTTTGATTCTGGAGGAGAAGGATCATACAACCCTAAGGTGGGTGGTCTATAACTCATCCTTAAATTTCATTATTTTTGGAATCTTGGTGTGGGTCCAATAGTATTAAAATAGTTTTTAACATCGTCAATTTGACATTGATTTCTTATAAAATGATGTAAAATATATTTATGGAGACTTTTTGTTGTCAGGTTTTTCAAAAACCAATGCAAAAAACCAAAAAAAAAACAATTTGGTGTTTTTTGTACAAAAATAGGTGGCAAAAATAAAACCAAAATTTACAATATTTTAGATAATTCCATAATCTTCGATTTGACTGGTCTTGGAGAAAAAATGGTGTTAGAGATTAATATTTATGGTTTTGGGAAGTTGATCTTCTATAAGATAAGTCTTAATGAATTCCAACTTTCAAAGGCCATAAATTTTAATCTGTAACTCTATTTTACATCCACGACCAGTCAAATTGTAGCATAAGTAATTCACTAAAACATTGTAATTTTTTTAAATTTTGGTATCGGTTTTCATAACAACCAACAAAAATATTTTCTTTTATTTTTTTGTGTAGTTTTTAAAAAAAACAATGTGAAATATATTTTAAAAAATTTTAGCTTTAGTTTATTTAAAAACCGTTGCAAAAAATATTTTTTTTTTACTTTTTGGTGTCCGTTTCATAAAAAACTGATGTCAAAAATATTTTCTTCTAACTTTTTAGAATCGATTTATTTAAAAAATTACGCCAAAAATTATATATATTGTAATTTTGGTGTAATTTTTTTAAAAACCCGACACTAAAAGACCAATTCAAATCCATTTTTTCATCGGTTTCAAACAAAACTGACACCAAAGAGTATAGGCCAAAATGCGATATCAGAATTTCAATTTATTTTAAAACATGTGTTTATGTTTTTAAAATCCAGCCTACATTTTCACACAACTCAACCAAAAATATATTAATTTACTATATATTAATCCATTTTCTCCTTCATTCATCTTTTTCAACCTTTTCTATTCAATTAAGTTTTCCATACGACATCAATCATTAATTTGAACATGGTACCTATTACATTCATTTATTTTATTTATTATTATAATCCTTTATTTCTAAACAAATCAATTACCTTTATTATAATTGTAATTTATTCTTATTATCAAGTTTCAAATATAAAATATTCAGAAAAGATTTACCAACCATGGTGTAAATTTAATTATTGATCATCATTTTCATTATCGCATGAGTTTGACCCCAAATATAAGAGATATGATGATAAACAACATATCATTTCTATGGAAGCTCCTAAATCCATTAAAATATGTTTGAAGTATTATGTTTGTTTTATTTCATTTGGTTTATTTGATTTTAATTCATGTTTATCATGTTTTCTTTGAAACAAGTTGTATCAATAGGAATTTGGACATGGTCAACTTCTGATGACCGTAACATTTGATCTGTAACTCCATTTTGGCTCCAAAACCTATCAAATCAAATCTTATAAAGTTATCTAAAACATAGAAGAGAAAAATTACCTTTGGCCTCATTATTTTTAAAAACAAATGACAAAATATTTTCATTTATGGAGTTGGTTTTTTTCCAGAACTGATGCCAAAACTATTTTTTTAACATTTTGGCCTCATTTATTAAGGAAACCGACACAAAAATTGATACAAATGAGTTTTTTCAGAATCAGTTTTTGGGAAAAACTAAATCTAAAAAAATTTAATTCATTTTTTGGCATTGATTTACCAAAACTGACAAAAAAAGTCATATTTTCTACATTAGTGACTTCAACGGCGTTTAAAATATGACATAAAAAAACTGATGCTAAAGACAATTTTTCTACTAGTGGGCCCACCATTTTTGTTGGAGACCATTTCTTAAATTTACATGCCATGATTATACTTTTTAGAATTGTATGGTTATGATATTTACAAATATGTGATTAGTTGTTAGTAGTTACACCATCAAATCAATCTGTCTCATGTCAAAGGTTATGCCATAATGGGGATTTTAGGGTTTTTGACATGTTTCAGCCACTGTTTGGTTGTTCCTTTACTTGACCTTCCTAAATGTGAGACTTCCTATAATAAATGTTTTGTTTCTTAATGAGGATTTAATAATGGCATTTACCAATTATGCTCACCACTTGACCTGCCTAAGGCAAGTGCTTCAAAATATTATTAAATATGAAATGAGGAATGGTAAGTATACTATGTATATAACATGGCCTTATTAAAAGAGATTGAATAATGGTTTCATGTTTGTAGCACCACGTTCCATGTTTATGTAAGGTAGCATAGTGAACCTCAATAATTGAATATTCCTTAATGGATAACTAAGACTTAATTAAATGGTTGCAATGATACTTGGAAGATACACACTAATTAAAGACAAGGCTTGGACCAATAAATAAATGTTTTCAACTCTACTTGACCAATCCACACTAATGGAAGGCATGAATTGAACAAAATAAATTACTACATGATTAAAATATAAAATATGAATGGATTGACTCGAGATCACTCTTGATTCTGAGAGGAGAATACCTTGTGTCTCAGGAACCCCATTCTGATTCAAGGATGTGGTTTTATTAGGTTGATACCCACTTAGATTCTGGTTCTTTTCTATTGTTTGGATTCCTGGTATACTACTGTTTGATCCCTCTCATTATTCCAGGATACCTCAGATACACTCCTTGTATCCAGCATTGACAATTCGGTTCCTTGGATACACTCCTTGGACCCAGTCCTTACATAGCCCCATTTTACCTTGGATGCACTCCTTGGAATCGATAGGCACCTTATTATAGAATGACATGGATTACGCTCCTTGGATTACACTCTTACTCCTTATCTAGACTCAGATACTATTGAATTAGATTTCTGTGAGTTTATGTTGCCTTGGTTTTTTACCCTGTAACTCCCTCACTAGATATCATTTTCATGTTTCCTTGTTACATCTTGGGACCTTCACTACTGATAATATCACGATGTGATGTTAGTGTTGTCTATGCCTCACATAACCTATTAACATTAAATGGTAATTACTTAATAAAATGAACTAGCTACATTTTTAGACACCAGCCAAGGACTGAAGCAGGTACATAGGTATTTAATTATTTTTTACTACTTGCTTTATTTTATATATGTGTGCCTACATACCTCTATATTCCATTACATGGGCCAGATGTTATATACACCATTGGTGGTGGCCAAATGAGATTTATTTGACACCCTCTTTGGGAATTGTTTGGTACTTGAAGTATATTATATGACTATAGGTGTGGACAATGGGAAGTATACAACTTCCAACACCTGATTGTATGCTCATTGGATGGATCTTGATAGCGGATGACCAAGTTGGATTTCGGGATTCCTGGAGTAGTCTTTTTTTCCTTTACATTGTGGAACATGTTATTTCTATTGTCTTGTATCCATGCTTTCCAGTTTTCTAATGACATAAAATTATATTATCATTATTTAGATGATACAGTTATGGTTTTTCTCAATTACCTATTGCATTAGTTTCGTTCTACTGTTTTATTATATTTCATTCCTTGTTTCATTATACAGCTTTTTTTGTTTACTATTTCATTATTTTCATTCCATTGTACTTTGGTCTACTAATGAGGGCATAGTCTTCCCATGGACACACCCTAGGACCTCTCTTATAGTTTATAGCCTCTAGCATTTTTTAATATGTGCTTGAGGCCATGTGGCCCACTAGGCTCGGGGAACCCATTAAGTGTCATCCAGGTCTGGGTCTTCACAGATTCAGCTAATGGAAATTGAAGTTACTACTATTTGTACCACCATGTAAGAACACTAAAAGTTAGGAAGAATAATAAGGCTAAGAAGTTATGGATGTTAAATTCATTGAATCTATATGAGGAGTAAAAAACTCAATCTAAATATAATTTAAGTGGAAACTATTCATCCATTCAGTCCTTCGATTATAATCATATGGAAGAATATAGTCTGATCTATAAGGAGTTTGAGAAAATTGATATTATTAAATATTTTTAATACATATACTCTGAATTCAAGGGTTACATAATGATACTTTCTTTAGAAGTAATCATATATATTTATTAGAATTTATATAAGACTGACAAGATTAGAAAAATCAGCTAGAAAATGATGTGCATAAAGTGGAAAAGACTTTGACTAAGATGTTACACAAGTGTACCATTCTCACTAAATTAATTGAGGATAAGAAACCATATATATTTCTTTGTAACAAAAATTTATATCAAGGGAAATAAGTATTTCAAAATTTAATTAATGAGAAATGTGAGATTAAATAATTTAAAAATATAATATATATATACATTAGAAGCTAGGTCAGTTGTTAAGAACTCAAAATTGTAGGTTAAATCTAATATAATAAATTATATTGATAGTTCAATACTTATAGAAATTATTTTTCATGAAGAAAAGGTTTGTAAAAAGAAATTTATATGGTAATATATGTTGAAATCTCTTAAATATTTTAAAAACACTTTAAATATATAGTTCATTGAGTTGTAATTAAAATTATTAAACGTGATAGTTATTCAAGATAAACCTTAAAATGAATATAAGAGTATATTAAATACAATTAAAGTTCCTCATAAGAGTATTTCTTATGAAAATAATTTCTTTATTGGTATAAATAACCTGATGATTTTGATAGATACATATTTTGTATGTTCATGAAAAAAAGTTAACCCCAAGTTATAGAAATTTTGATTTCACAAATTACATTCCATTGAAATGTGTAGGATATAAATTAAGTTCTGAAAAAACATGGATGTATAAGACTAGTGAGAAATACACCACATCAATAATGGTGGAGAAGAAAATGGTAGAAATTGTTATTTCAGAAAAATTACTCAAGGTGTTAAAAATTGATATCAGAAATATACTTATACTAGCCAGACTAAATCAGAAAGGAGGAAAAGTCAAATTATAAGATATTTTTGGTTCTATAAGATGTTTGGAAACCAAGTCATTGAATTTTTCAATAACATTTCAATAACCATAAAATATAAGAGACATAAATTAAGATGTAGAAAAATGAAATTCATTTAAAATTGTCCTATGTTTAACCAATCGACATAAAATAATGTAATTATAGGTACTTATAACTTATTTTAGTATCTAAATAATAATTTTTTGAAATATGTAATTATAGAGTTTATTATGACTAGTTTTGGGTTATTCTTACCAATAATTATTCAGATGATACTAATGTAAGAATTAGGTTAAAGTTGAATAATGAAAAATAAAGATAGAAGGTAAGTCTTATATGGGGTGAAAAAAATTGAAGATATGAAATGTAAAAATCCCCAGAAGAAACTAATAGAATATTTCATACTAAATAAAGGATACTTATTTTTTAATATGAAAATCCACATCATGGATTGTTGAAATCAAGAAATTATTGTAATGTTTAATAGAAGCATGATAGAGTAACAAAGTGAATCAATCCAAGAAAGAAAAAAATAGATTTATTTGTTGTAATGTATCCCTAATAAAGAAGTAATATTTTATAACAGGTTGTTAAATAAGGGAATCATGAAGTAACTAAGAAAATATGTGGAAGATAAAATCAATTTGAAAATATTCCATAATGTTTCGTGATAGTGATACTAGTATTGGAGAATTTATTTAATATATGGAAGCAAACATCAGATGACATATGTACTATAAAGGTTTTTAATGAATAAATATTAAAAGAAGAAGAAATTTTATCTTTTTTTTAATTTTTATATGATTTTTTTCATGATGTGTTGGAGTCAACTAGTAATATTAAAGAAACAAAGAAAAAATAAGCATTCTTTCTATAAGTTTTTAAATAAGTAATTCTATACAAACTGAAGGGTAATGGTAAACCTAATAAATCCATGTTACCCAAGGAGATTAGTGATTATAAATTAATGGGTTAACATGTAAATAAAAGTGGAGGTTAATTGGAAATGGTTTCTAGATCCAAAATATTAATCAACCTTGTTCCTATGAATATATAGAAAAAGTGACAAAACATTATTCAATTATACATTCTGATCATTTTTATAGAGAAATTAATTGAAGGTAATGTAATTACAGGGTATACTTGAAGAGATTAATGTTGTGAAAATCTTAAAAAACAAAATACATCCATCAAAAAATTCTTTACATCAGTTTTTAGAGTGTCTCGACCTTGATAAACTTTGATTGGTATAAACCATGATTAAAAAGATGGATTGATTTAATCTTTTTAGGGGGAGTGAATTTATAACTATTGATTGTAGATAATTGATATGTTGGTGTTAAAAATCTAAACATCATACTACTAATGGATGATGATCTAGACATTAAAACTACCTATGTTACAATTTTGTATACACAATTACTAGATTATAAAAAAGTTGAAATTAAAATTCTAGAAAATAAATAAATCATCTATTAATGAGGTATAAATTCTATCCTATCAAATTATCATGAGAAAAAAAATTGAATCCAAAGGGGGGTAATTTATTATTTATGTGAATTGGATTTTACTACTTTTGGTTTTAATGTTTTTAATTAACTTATTGAGATGAATACCGGAAATAATCCAATTGAAAAAATTTGTTTGAACAACCACTAAAAGAAGATGTGTGAATGGGTATACGTTGTAAATAATTTATAGACAAATTTTATATCCAAGTTAGTCACAATTGTTTTCTACACCAATAATGGAACTCAAATAATTATATTTGATTAAATTATAGCTTGTTTCTTAAGAAAAGTGATAACCTAAATCACTAATGTAATTCAGGGTATAATTTTTATAATCACAATGTTAAAGGAAATAAGATTAAATGTCTTCAGTCAAGGTATTATTAGATGATAATATCCTTATCTAGATCTAGATTCCCTAAATATGGATATGATGAAATTTTTTAATTTATTATCAATATTAGGGAGAAGAATATTTACATAATAATTGAAATGGGTATTAGAAAAAAAATCCAATGTCTGTAGATAATGCTATGAAATGGATTATGATGTAGAGTGTGGTATTTGTTATCAATGACAGGTAAAATAAATATCTGATTAAGATAAATATGAACAAGAGTAACGAAATTATATGGTGTTTCCTAAGGGAACTCTAGAAGTTAACACTCTAGAATTTAATTCATCATCAGATGGATTATGAGTATATGTTAGTTCTACTAATTGAATATATACACTGAGGTTGTAGGGATGGTTTTCTAGAATTATATAAAAGATAGTTTCTATAAGTAATGAACTAGAGTAAACATTAAATGATTATAGATATATTCATAATGAAAATCGATGAAAATTTATAAATTTTTATGATTTAAATTTTGACTAGATGTTATTAATATTGGTTACATAATTAGACCTTATTTTTAAAAAGTGTTGTGAACTAAATTGGGAACTTAAGATACACATAGATGAGGTTGAAGGTGTTTGGTTGGATTTATCAACAGAATAAATTACCCAAAAGTTTCATTTGGGGATTCAGTAGATGATAAGATTGACTAAATCTAGTACATTCACCCATGAAAATAAACTTATAATTGAAACAATATCCATATTACACACTAATGAATGTTACACTATTAGAAGATATGTTTTTTTTGAAATATTAACTCTCTGATGTTACATGATGAACTTTGTAACATCTTGAACCGAGAGCCATTAAACAGGGGCTCAAACCTAGTTATCCACCTGACCTTAGGTGCACGTCCTCATATGTCATATTTTTTCAACAATATTATGGGGTTAAATATGGTATATGGGGATAATATACCATCTTTACAATAATGAAACAATAGTAGAAATAAAAATAAACAATAAACTATGAAATAACGATCAAAGACCAATAATAACTATGAATCCTATAAATAGATCCCAAAATTGGACAAGTTACGAAAAAGAAATAATGAAAACATTTCATAGCCTAGTAGTGACATATATCAAAGGAACCCCAAAATGAAAAAAACATAAAATCCCTATGTTAGGTCCAAACATCATGTCTGGTCCCCTCATCCATAATCTATCCCAAGTCATGGATCAACCATTTCTCATTGGATATTTTCCCTTTCCCTAACCTGCCACCATGAGGTATGATCTGGTACCAATGGAAGCCTATGTAGGGTATGAGTATAACTTATTAGGACACCACGAACGATGTATAAAAAATATCTAGTTTAATTACAGTTTATAAAGGACCACAAATGAATAATAAACTAGGTAGAAAATGTAAACTGGATTCACAATTTATCTGTTGTTAATTAACCGCAGTTCCCATTTGATTCCTACAAATATTAAAGAAAAAAACATTTTTTTGGCCCATTTAGGTCATTTAAACCATATATCTTCGAGTTCATGTATTTTAGACAAGGAGGATCAGTCTAGTAATCCAATTGGGGATACAGAACACCATGTCTGACAATCCTAATCAATTATTTGGAACTCCATATCCAACATCCTAATCCAATGAGCCTAGAGAACCATGTCCAACCACATCAATCATGATGTGGAAAGACATAACCAAATCCTCCAACCATCTCATTAATAACCTAATCCTAAGGTCGGACAATTGACCTCTTTAATAATTTAAATATTATGGTTTTAAATTTTCATTAATAAATATTTCTATGGTTCATTTCATTAATCACCTTCAACTTAATTTCATAACTAGTAATTTTTTCCATTTATTCATAAAAACAAACATTAGACACTCTGTATATCCATTTAACCGCGTGAAAGTTCATCTTGAACCCTTTAAATTTTATTCCCTTATTCCTATCATAATCCATTTAACTTTTCTTATGTTAAAATAATATCCCCTTATACCATGATGACATAGAAAAAACTTATAAGAATGGTTTAATCTCATAAACCCTCTAATTATTCATTTAAAAAATCATTTCCCTATTTTCAATGGATTTTTACACCCCATGGGTGGTCATAGGTCCTGTCTTGAAATCAACAATGGATCCAAAAAGGTTTTTAAGGGTCTCACACATCAATTTAAGGCCCAATTTAATTTTCTTAGTCAGGAAACAAATTCATAGCACACCAATGCAATGGCACGCCCACTAAAAATAACAAAATCCAGACTATAGAATAATTCAATTAAACCACCTACAATATTCTCATATAAAAGCACTAATCCAACCAAGGCCCTAAATTCATACTAAAGTAACTATGAACAGAAATAAAAATAACTCCATGGAATTAGGGATCATGAGCTTTAAAATAATAGAAACAATAATGCTACTAATACTCTATAAAATAGTAATAAATGGAGTTCTATTTTTCCAAGGGAAATATAATTGAGAAAAAAGTAACATAGACATCCTTGAATCATTGGGAAATAATCTTTGGAAAGATTAGGATAAAGGGTTTTTATCCTAGTATGATGGAGGAAAAATGAGAGTAAACATTAGGGGAATTGTATTTAATAATAGGATAGAAAATAGTAAAATAAAACATTTTAATGTGTCACATAGTTAGGACACACTATTTTTCAAAATATTTTCTAACTGTATAGACTCCTCAATACATGAGGAAACCATGTTGTATGGTTTTCATTGGCACATGTATAGTTTGAAAATCAATATCCAGAATCCACGAAAATGACTCTATTTGGCCTCACATTGTTTTAAATGCACCCCTTTCATGGAATACAAACCATACTTCCCCTTCACTATGCTAGTAGTCATGGAACATAATTAGTGTCAAACATGTTCCATACACTGTATGGCCATTTCCCCCTCTTTTTCATGTCCTAAACCTCCATGACACACCCTATACCTTACCTACTCCTGATGGAATTACATTAACCATTTAAAATTATATTAATGAAAATATATATATAAAATACCTCATAAATTGATTGGTATCTTACATGTTTTTTTAAGATTACTTGTGGGTAAGAGATATTATGAATCCAAAAGATACATGGTGTAATAGAGATTTGGCAACAGGAAGACAATGAGTCTTGTAAATAAAATAAATTATAGGTTAATGATGTAATTAAAAGGTAAATAATCATATGGGGTATGTAATTACCTTTCTTGAGTGTAATATATTCTATAATGGTTTACAGAATGTATTTGGGAAAGACTTGTATGCATTCCCCTATGATACCTACGATAAATTGAGTATACATAATATTTTGGTTGAGTATATATCTAAAAAAATTAAAGTCAAAAAAATTATACATTCTAATTACTACTTCTTATATAATAAAAATTAGTTTGAAAAAGTTAAAAATTTGAATAATAAATAATTTTGATGACCATAGTATCTAATTTTTTTATAAGACAAGTAATATTATTATATGATGATAATTCATGGAAAAAATGTCACTATTATTTAGAAGGATTTTTTGCTTGAAGATGATTTGAATTCAATATAGGTAAAGGAGATAGATGATTTTAAGGTGGGAGATAAGAAACAAAATATTTCCCATAAAATAAAATGAATGAAGTGCCTTTATGAATTCTAAATATATATTTTTTTGAAAGCAATATGTTTGAGGTAAGTAGGTACTAAAAAATTACATATAATTAAATGAATAATCCATAGTTTGTTTAGAATATAAAGCTAGAGGCTAAAGAAATTCTTGTTAAGGTTGATCTATTAGAATTATATACTATAATATATAATGAAATATCATAAGTATAAATTTAGAAGGTTAAATCTAAGCAATTAAATTTAAATCATTCTGTAGTATTTATAAATCTAATAGGTCTAGATACAAAAGTGTTAGTATAATTCATAGTTGGATCATCATATCTAGATTCTAATGTATTTTATGTGAATAAGTTAAGTCTGATGGATTCACTAACATAATGGAAGAACTCTGGATAGTCAAGAGTCATAGAAGATAGTATTTTAGGTGATCCTTAGAGGTTATTCCAGTTTTGAAATCACCAATGTTCTAAAGATCATAGATTTAAAAGAGTAAATAATAATGAAAAAAAATGTTCTAAAGTTGATCTAAAAAAAGTTGAGAAAATGAGGTGATTATAAGCTCAATATTATCAGAAACCGAGTTGATAAAAAACTTTAGCGACTAGCAACTGAATGAAAAAAGTGTTTTCTTAAGCTAGTTTTCAAACATTTGTTAGAGAAATGGAAGGTAATAACATGATATCATGATCCTAGTTAGAGTAATTTAAAACATGAAAAGGATAAGGTGGTCTGATTGATGTTAATTTAGATGAAAATATAACATACAAAGTATTATATGTTAATGTACAGCAAAATACACAGAAATTTAAAATAATAATTTATATAAATTCAAACTTATGTGAAGATGATGAGTTGGAAAACAAAGGTAATAATTCCATGCTGTTCAAGTCATAATTCTTGCTGATATTTGTTAAAGCCTATATGTTAGTCGATGATAATATTTATATGATACTAAAAAATTCAATCTATGATATAAAGAAATGTTATGAGGGTAGTTAAATAATATTTTTATTGGGCGAAGATACAAATCTTGAAGAACACATTAATCAAAGAAATATAAAATATATAAAGATATACATAATTAAAATATTATTCATATATTTATAAATATATTGAAGAGAAATTGGAAGGGTAGGAGTGGCCTACCAATACGTTTTATAATATAACTAGGGTTGAAGAATTAAGGAGTCAAAATTGTGAGTTCTAAAGATCAATAAGATGTTTCTGAATGTTTGGAAAATAGAATGTTTGAAAAAAATTATTTCTAACAAGAATACCACATAATATTTATATGTTAATGTTCTTTTTAAAGTGATATATCTAGAAATTAAGTTTCTATAAGATAGGGTAGAATGTTGATTTTCATTAATTTAGAGTAGATTTTTTAGTAGTAGTAAAAGACCTGTATTTATGATGAATAACTTATATTTGATATAAAGATATCCATCATCAAAAGGAATATCTTGTTTTGGATTTGTTTTAGAGAACAATTTATGAATGTTAGGAGGTAGTGTAAAGATCTCTTTAAATAGATTATATAGTGCATATTCAATTGTGAAATATGGTGAACTTATAGTTTATGATAATACCTTATATTTGGTGTAGGAAAATAACTACATCATTGTTACACTTATGTTAATAGGGAAAATCTATTGCTCAGATAATACACGTATGTAACATGGTGTAGGTTTCACAGATTGGGATAGAACCCTAAAAAAATCTTTATGTGTTGTTGTTACGTTTCCTTATCTACATTTTATGTGGGGTTAAGTGTTGAGGTCACGTAATCAAGAAACATACATCCTGATAGAGATAGAAATTTGAATAGTAGAAGGGGAAAAAAGTTTTGGACGTAATAAATTGATAAATTGAGTTTAAACTTATTCATCCCTCCCTCTTAGTGTGACTGAACAATCTTATGGGAACTTCAATTTCTATCTTTTTCATATCATATCAAATATATATATGGGAAAGGAATAACATATCCTCACCCATATATAGTAAATACTTAATAGAAATGGAAAACATGTACATATCCACTTATATAAGCCTCCTGGGATCCTCTCATATTATAGTGATCACCTCAAGAATCCACATTATATCATAAATGCATCCAAATAAGGCATAAAATTACCAGATCTATGTATAGGGACCAAATTTGAGAAGGTTGTATCATATCAATACCCATATATATGAGCCTTTTTGAATCATCCCACTCTACCATAATCATCCAAGGACTTAACAATATATCTAAAATGAATCTACTTATATCATAAAATAGAAAAACTCATGTATAAGAAACAATTATGAAAAATGTATAACCAAAACATCCAAACATATAGGAAACACATCATGGAAATTCAAAACATAGTCAAACCAATGTAGTCTAGAAACTAAGTATCCTCTCACTGTTCCATGATATCCCTATAGCTCTATAGGAACAAACACCTAGGTAGCGTAAATCAATACCCCATTTCCTCAGGGCTCCAAGACACTATTTTAAGAATACCATTATCAACATGCTCATGATAAAAAACTATTCACAGAATATATTACCCATATCCTAGCTCTCAGATAGAAACTAATATGTAATTAGAGCTCTACTATAGGATAACACCATAATTGACCTAGTTAGATATCCTATCATAAAACATCCCACTATACCTACCCAACCCAATCATAATCCATAAATAAAACCACAATATTGAAAGTTACTAGACCCCATATTTGTTGATTAGTTCATTAAATTATCCCAATGTTTATAAAAATATGAACCAAAAAGTAATATTGATATCATAATACCGTCCCTCTCATAAGGTCTCAAGGGACCTGACACAACATTGTCTCAAATTATAATACTAAGGGAATACACACAAAAGTGAGGGGGATTATCATAATACCCTTTTCAAAAACCAACAAATGAACTAGGTGTAAAAAATTTCACAATGTGTACCCCACCTTCATCTACCCTCAGGAAAGATAATTTCTAATACAGGACTGGGATCCAAAAAATTTCCACTAGAGTCCCTTACATAAAATGTATCAATTCATCTATTAAGATGTATTTAAATATAACATAACCAATAATCCCACTATTTATTTTCTCTTAGTGGCAATTGGAACACCAATGTTGAGTGGTTTCATCCTTGATCCACTCTAGGAAACCAAATTACAAGAACACTCTTAGACTAATATTCTAATCGTGGATCACTACTTCTATTTCCAATAATATTTCAATTTTTAATATAGTCTAATGATTTTGAATATCAGATAAGTTCACTTTCAAAATAATTACCAAGGTTTAATACTAACTGAAACCCATAAATAGGGACTTAACCACTTAGGATTCCCACATTCAAACCATCAAGGATGAACCAATGTCATTCCAAATCTATTATATAAGGTAAGAACCCTTCTAGTTTCATCAAAAAATAAACTAGTAAACATAAATTTTGTAAAAAATATTTTTTCAGAATCTATAAAATTCTCAACCCCAAAATATAATACCAAATCTATTCTAAGAAGGTTTTCCCCTATCTTAACTCATTATATAGAATTCATCCAATCCATAACAAAATTTAATAATTCAACAACCAGAATACATATGCACACAACACATATACATATATGAAATATATAGCTAAATATTTAATGGAACACCTACCTATATCTTATAAAAGTTATCACATCCAATATAATATCTTTATCTAAATTTTCTTTCCTAAAATCGAAAAATTAGGCTAATAGGCCCTAAAATGGGATTTATGCTTTAATAGTGATGAGATGAGGAAATATGTTTGTATTTAAAGCCAAAATTATGTTCCTATTATTTCCACTAGATGACGATTAAACCAGAAGATACATCAATCATGGAGTTATAGTAGTAGTAGTGAGATATTCAGCAGAAAATAGTTAATATGGATGATGATATCATCTGATGGGGTAATTTTCACTCTGTGAGTGAGATGATTTTAAGTGAAATTTATCCAATATGGTTTTATATCAAATGGTTGAGTATTATTCATTGTTCACTAGATAGAGTGGTCTAATAATGATATTTAGAACAAATATATAGTCATCAAGGATCATTGGTATAATTTTCTTGAATTTTAGAGGTCAGTGCAACTAGATTAATTTTTGGAACATACTATAAGTATGTGGGACCATCAGTATACATTTGATGACAAGATTTAATATTACGTGTAATTAGTGATCAAATTTATTGACATAGAAAAAGTGACTGTAATTCTTGAATCTTTCAAATGGAATGGAATATATTTGTCTTTCTCCTATGGATGTAAGAGAAAATGTATGAACCAAATAAACAAAAGATTTATTTATTTTTTCAATTAATTACTAGTAATATTGAATGTTTGTGTGGAGTGAGCTTTTTAGAATGTGAATGTTTTCATTTGGTGAGATTAATAGGATGTGTGGACTTCTATCTTCCATTATACGATATCAAGGGAGACGTATAGGTTATATATTATACTAGTTTTATTAACTGGTGGATATCATCTAGTAATCATATGGTGATGTAGATTCCCAATAAGTGGTATCAGAGTTTAGTTGAGTGATCTATTATCAACACACTCTAAGGAAAATTAGATACTGATCACTCCCTTATATTGATGTTAGTTATTTTTAGTGTGAGTACACTATCATTATAAGGTATATAGTTATATGAATTTAATTTCTAGATAAATTCATTAATCTAGATAGATTTTAGCTTCTGGATAATTCACAAGAATGATTATCTTATTCAAAATTACTTATATAATTTTTACCTATAGTTATTATAGGGAAGTATGGAAATGAGGAATGTGAATGATTGGATAGGAATGAATTGGGATTGATTAAGATATTATTATAATGTAAGGTAAAATTTAACATCCGAACATTGAATACAAAGGTTGATCTCATGATGTCTCCAGAAGACAGGTACGAGAATCCAACAACACTTAAAAATGATCATGATGTTGAGGTTATTTAGCTTAATGATATCTAAAGGTACACCTATGGAATATCATGTGAATTATTTTAACAGGATCTAATGGAATTTTGAATCAATGATGGTTAAGATCATGGATAATGTATGATATAATCTATTGTTGTCTTCACAGGTGAATTAATGGGATTTAATGGAAATAATAGTGAGTAATTCCCATAGAAACCCAAACTTTTTGTATCATAATTTCAATAAATTGATCCAAAAACAATAATATGGATATAGGTAATTTCACTCACCATTTGGATGTGTACTCATGTAAAATGGAAGAGTATAGTTACCCCCAACGAAGAAGATAGAAGAATCAATCGGTTGATGGGTCTTGATATAGAAGTTATAGTAAATTAGTTAGTCATGGTATTACATGTTATAATTCTGGGAAAATAATAAATCTATGAAATAATTTCAAAAAACACAGGTATGACTCTAGAAGTGCCTTATCTTAAGTATGATTATATTATTTAAGTACATATGGTTGTGATATAACTTCTTTCTTATTGTTGATATTATGATGGAGTCATGTTTGATTAACTCCAGAGTATCATTCCAATCAAGTGAAGAGAAAGGATAATGGTCCTCTATGTTCTTAGGAAGATTTGAAATGTATATTTAGTATCTTTTAAATCTATATATGTTATGGGGACAGGGGATATCAATATCAAGATAAATAATTGAATCTTTTTTAGGTTGAAAGAATTCAGGTACATCCCATGGATATAAAAGAATTTAATTTTTAAAGGTCATCTTGATGAGGAAGAATATGGGAATATATTGGTAAAAAGAGTTTAGAAGTTTTCTTGGGGATCCATAAAAGTTTTATATAGATTAAATGATGAAACCATATATCTAACTGGAAGATCATATAATATGGTAATTATCTGATAAATAACATTTTACAGTCTAGAGTTGTAGCATTTCCCACTCAGAAATATTTATGCGAAAAATATAACGGTTTTAATGGAAAAATGTAACATTGAAGATATATCACATTAATTTTTAAATCTATAATATTTTCATTCTTATGAATTATAAAATTTTTTCCTTATAATTGAACATATAGTGTATTAAAACCAATAAATTATAACTAGTTCACTCATATGTTTCTGGACCTTCCCAAGTCCAATATCATAATGCATAAATTTACATTGTAAATTTTTTTTATGACTCCACAAGGAAAGTATATTTTTAATTATTTCAGAATAATTTTGACGAATTTTAAGCATTCATACTATTGAAGGCCATGATGGAGAGAGAAACAGGTCAATAGTTAAAATTTATAAGATCTTATAATAGGGGAAAGTAAAATAATAAAAGAATTCCTGAAACTTATATTGTAATAATGGGATCATGCTAGAGAGAAATATGACCAATAAAACATATAATAATTGTTTTGAAATATGAATAAACCATGTGTTAACATAAAATTATTGAATTATATGAGTGCACTTAAGAAATTCCTAAATCAATTATGGTAGATGCAGTGAACACAAAAATGCACTTGGTTAACAAAAAGTTAATCTGATTCGACTAGACATGATATTTTGGAAAAACTATGTTTTGTAAGAAAAAATAATTTATTCACATCAATGACTTCTGGAGTCTTTTATACGTCTTTGTGGATTCTAATGATCAAGATAAACATGAGGAAAAATAAAAAGGCAAGTTTTCTTAGTGAATATGGAGATGTAAATTTTGGGTTTAGACTATGAGATTATGATTAGTGAAAAGTTTTTAGAATCCAATATAATATCTTAAATGAGAAGGTTCTATATAAGGAATATAATTTTTTGAAGAATACTTTGATGCACATGAATTACTTGAAAAGGTCCATGTTGATCTGAACGGTGACACCAAAATGGAATAATTTCAAATGGGATCAGATTGAAGTATAAGTAGCCTAAAAGGTTGAATTATGGAATAAGTGCCTAAATTCTCTATGACTATTTAATATTAAGGTAAAAATATAGAAGTTAGAGAATCAAATAATTGGCCCCCAAAATAGAGAGCACTAGAAAAGTTTCTAACATATAGAGTAGTGAATCAATTTCAATTTTGAAGCAATTATAGAGTTAGGTGACTAGTATAATTTTTTTGGTTATAAAAAACATTCTTCATCTAATAAATGTGGGAGAACCTGAAATCATAGAATAAGTTATCACACTTAGTAGCTCTTAAAAAAGTATTTAGTTATTCATTATAAAACTCATTCATTAAAATCAAATGGAATGTGGAAGCTGATTGACTTACCATAAGGGAAAATATTACATGAGAATATGTGGGTGCTCTATTTAAAGGAAGATAATGATGAAAGGAAGCGTTATAAGAAAATATGATGGTTAAATTATTTCAATATAATATGGGGGTTCATTTATTTGACATTTTATAATAGGTAATTAATCATGCTACTATCTGAATAGTTATGATCATGGTTGTAACTAATAATTTGTACCTTGAAAACATATATTAAAATAGTTGTTCTATCCTAGTGATTGAGAGGACTTGATTTAAATTTAGAAACCAATAGGTTCAAATAAAAATCAAGATGAAGTATTTGTGTAAGGAGATTATCTACTGCATAAACAAAGTTCCAAATAAGATGAATCATCGGTATTTTTTTTCATGGACAAAGAATTTTACACTTATTAGAATGTGGAAAATTATTTCTACCATAAGACATGTAATTATGGGATATTCATCATTTCTCACAAATATTTAGATGATATGTTTTTAATTGGTCCAAATATTAAAAGGATTCACAAAGGAATTATGATTTTTCTTGAATATTAGAGATGAAAGATCTCTAATGAGCTAAGAGGATAGTAGGAATAAATATTTAGAGGGATAGGGAATCCATAAATTTAATATTATATTAAAGGGACTATATTTGGATGATAGTAGAAATTTTTGGGATGAACAGATGCAATATAGTATACAATCCATAGGTTGAACACATCGGTGATTCTAAGGATACAATTCCTAAAATGGAATATCAGGTCATGTACATGGTGAATGTTACATTTTCATTTATAGTAGGAAGTATGAAGTATTCCATTAAATATATGAAACTAGAAATATCATTCATAGTGGGATTTTTGAACGAATTCATATTAATTCTAGGAATGGAACAATGAGAGGTTGTGAAATGGATCATCTAGTACATGAAGGTATAAGAATACAAAACCTTATGATTTGGAAGGAATGATCCATTGTAAAGTTATATCAATACCAAATTCATAACAAAATGAAATACCTGGGAGGGAACTACAGGGTTTTAATACACATATGGATTAAAATAAGTTAGTTAGATGTATTGGCTATAATATTTTTTTTACACTTTACACAATAGAAGATGAGTGTGTTACTGCAACAAATGTTGGGATGGAATTTATATGGTGCATTATATTTTTGGTGAAAATCAGAACATTCCATGAGAGTGGAGTGTTAGTATGTGATAAAAAAAATGTGATTCACTTGGTTTGGTTTCTCATGTTTCATGTAAGGACAAAAAATATTAAACTAAAATATCAATTTATAAGTAATTTTATGGATGAAAAGATACTCAACTTTTATAAGATATCCATGAAGAAAAATCAAAAATACTTTTTTAGAAATACATTAGTAAAAGAATATATATGGAGAAACTATTCCTCATTTGGACTGAAGTGATTTGAATAATGATTAAGAACACTATATGTTACTGATGTAGAAGTGAAAGAGTTGTTTTTTCCTTAGTATTAGGGATATGATGAGAGTCATTTGAAGTAATATTTGAATGAGATACTATTGGGATATGAATCTAAATTCAAGTTCAAATTATATCCATTGGTTGGAGATTTTACTTGATGAAAAAACAGTCATGGAGTTTGGATAGAAACATCATGATCTTTAGTGGATACAAAATTTCTTAGTTGATGATATCCTCAAATGAGGGTTTGGGCACTAGTTAGTGGGATAAATGATGTTCAAAATGTTATTCCTTGGGGGTTTTTTAGAAAAGCGGTGGGTATATATCATTTTTCACCTTCTAATGGGAATCACATCAAGTAACTAATGAAACCCTACTATGTATCTAATGTAATCTACTCTATATACAAAATAAATTACACCACATATCTAGACTTCACCTATAGATAATAAATTTTGTAAAAACCTCTACAATTACATAAAAATTTTCTTAGATATATCTTAATTCCTAAAAATAAAATTTTAGGCTTAATTATTAAATAATTTCTTACTTTAGGTTTTAAAATTTAAAAATTTATATCTAACACCACCAACCATAATGACACATGTTATTAAAATTTTATAATAACATGAATTTCCATCCCTAAGTAGAATCCTTATATATCTCTTGATTCTTAATGAAACCATAGGAATATTATGTTGCTTTTCACCTTTAATTCTTGACTAGATCTGGTCTTTATACTTCTATACCGAATTTATGAAATAGTATTTTCAAATAAAACCCCAAATTCAATTATATATAATTAACATCCATTATTTAATCAATATATACACAACAAATTTCATCTATCTATTTTTGATTACCCATGAGAAGAAATTTTTGGTTCACTAATACACTGAATTATCTATTAACCAAAAAAAGCTCACTTATTAAGATACTAAATTTCACATATATAGCTTGATTCCTCAACCTATAATCCCCATGAAAACATATTGTTTATACATAAAATGTACTATATATTCCATTCATGGTCATATTACAAAATCACTAGCACTCTAACCACTATAAATGAAATCATTGAAATATAATTTCATTGAAGCCAGATATGAATCATCCTATCTTGAAACGTGAATATGTATCAAAAGTCACCCACTTACCAAATACTCTCATTATTCCTAGTTTCACAAATATAAACAACCATCATAATTTAAGAAGGTATCTCTACTAAATTGATCAGTTGGATACTAACCACCATAGGGTTTTTTGAACCATCATCTAATTTATATACTCCCCCAATCACAAACATCGCATGATAATAAATATTAATGAGCCTATCCTAAAGCATATTGATAGGTATATCCGTAATAATGACCACCAGACCTTTAATAAGATATCACATACAATGTAGGGAAAACAATTAAAAAGGATTTAAACAAGGACTATAATATCATAGTAACATGACCGCAAAATGTGTACCTTAAAATGATGATACAAAAAATCAACAATTATACTATAATAACTCTACAAGTACCACATATTTAAACTAGAAATAAACTGACTGTGTTCTAGAAATAATTTATAGAATACATTCCACATCCTTCTAAATTGATAACATACCACTATACACTTCTTCTTTAGTTTCAGAGGTGCTGGAATATACTATTTACTATCTTTATAATTATTAATATAAACATCACTGTCCAAACACTATTACTTACCCAATGACACTAGACATAATATATCATACTGAGGAAAGGAAATATCTATATCAAGATCCAATTATTTCTTGGATACCTCTAAGTAGGTCTCTCATCAATAAGGAACCACACATACCCACAAGGAATACTTTACGCCATTATAAAAATAAGAAGTCATTAAAAAATTACTTCCCATAAATAAGGACGAATAGATTAAAATCTTCTCAAATACAAAGTAAAACTACACCACTAACTTATTAAACTTCTTCAATTCCTTTAAGTTCTAAAACATGACCTAATGTTTCAACTATAGGAAAAACCTATCATAGACTATGTAAATAAAACTCAATATATAACATCCCCTCATCATTACCATTATGACCAATTGAATTTCACTATTCATATGCCTCAAAAAATGAATTTAGAACCAAACAAATGTACCAAAATATTCTTTATAGTTAGAACCTATTAAAATAACAATTAAACATTTTATTACCATTTTTTAGAATAATGAAACCAAAATTCACTGTTTAAAGCAAGATAATATTTTTCTTGAATCATATGGATGTATTGGATAGATATACCTTCATAATTACTTGGTAATGGATTTTAATACATGAATTAAATTCATTGTGATGAAAATATCCACCCAAATACCAATATTAGGAATCCTCCCTATCATCTTTGGTGGATGATCCATTGATGAGTGTCATTATAAATCACAATGTATCAACACTATTTCCAATTACTTCGTATTGTAGAATAACATCCCATTATAACCATAAAATAGGAATAGAATTAAATGTATTCATTATCACCACATAAAATATTCCCCTTTATTCTTATATATAAAGTAATTTCATTTCCCAGGACACTATACGAGTAGGTTTTTACAAAAATGAACCAAGTTAACTATCCAAAGAACGTAGTATATACCAAAACCAACTAACATGCCACTCTAGGAATTAAGATCCATTTATCCCATCAACCCAATAATTCAAATAAAATCCTAAAGGGAAAAGTGCTAAAAATACCCAACTAACATCCTAGATCATACTATAGAAAGTGATATATAAATATCTTATATAAATATCACATGTTCTATTGGCCCAATCAATGGTCTCTAATCAACCAAAGAATCTTGAGTAGATACTAATCCATGACCCAATCATACATCTCATAACCTAATAATAATGTATATAATACCCAATACTATTATTGTAGGTCTATAATATACCATTAGAGTAGTACTTTCATAAAATAATATCAAATACATAAAACATACAAAACCATAGTATTAGTTTTAATTAATTAATGTTCCACCAATATGATATTTCAGAAAGTAATTAATTAATTATTATTGATGTTTTAATTCACAAAAACATCTTTGTAAAATATTTACCAAACCATTTATGACTCACAAATATTCATCCACATGACATACTTAAATAAACATATAAATTGTAAAAATAAAAAATAAAGAACAAAAATATTATACTATTATAAAATTGGCCTTCTACTATACAAGTGTTTGTGATGTAAATGATCATTGTATGTGTCATGTCCATACCAGTCCAAACTATATATATTATGTTTCCAAAAAGTAACATAATCAAAAAAACCTTCAATTCCATTTTATAATGTTATATAATGAATCCTCTCAAATATGAATGATTCAGTGAAGCCACATGACCTCAGTCATGGATCCCCAAACACCTGATGCAACTAACTATAATTGAGAGTCTCTAACCTATGATAAGAATATTATAAACTCGGTATCAAAACATAAAAAAATAAATAAATAATGGATCCATCACATAATATCATATTAATATCCAGGAATTATAGCTAAGAGTTAACCATAAATAGAATATAAACATTAACATGAAATAGAAAAACAATCCCATTTTGAGCATAAACACACATGTCAATATAATTTCAAATTGTGTCAATAAAATATAAAAGGAAAATAAGAAATAAAATAAAAAATATACACATCTTGAATACCCTGATTCTTTACTCATTCCTATCATCCAACACCATTATGTTACCTCAATCTGATCTCTTATACACCTTTCAACTTGAAAATCATACATATAAGACTGTGCATCCACCAAGTTGCACATATAGTATTTGATAATAATTCTTAATAGTTGACAACTAAGAATTATTTCTATATATTCCACAATATAAATTGTATGTATATAAAAAATCAATAACATACAACATGCAAGTAATTATGTTTGTTCATTGTGTGATGGCCAGGGTACTAAAATACATGTCCTTGCCTAATTTATCCATTACTCATATTCATGTTTGTGACAGTCATATTATGTTAGAAATGAATATGGGAAAGGAGTAACATTTCCAAACCCAAGTATAGGAAACACATGTAGGAAATACCTATCATTTCCAGACCCACATATATGAGCCTTTATAGATCTTATCAGTCAAAAATGATCTCCCCATGATTGTACGTCTTATCATAAACTCATTTGAGTAAGGCATAACATGGAAAAATGTGAAGATGATATATTCCTCTTTGAAGGGGATAACATAGATAATCATGTGTATACAAGCCTTTGGGTACACATTCAATTTATAATGATATCCCCAATACTTTTTATAATATTAGAAATATATCTGAGTAATGCATAATATAGTCAAACTTGTGTATTGAAAAAACATATGAGGAAGCAATATAATATCCAAACAAATTTATTTGAAACACATCAATGAAATTTCTAACATCTCCAAACACATGTTGTTGAGAAACTAAGGATTATCTCACATTACTGTGATATCCCCCAAACTATAGAGGAATAAGAACTTGGATTGGGTAACTCAACATCAGACTTCCCCCATGCTCCAAGACAATATATCATTAATAGTAACATAAATATGACCATGATAAAAAAATCATTTCCAATATATCCCATATCCATTCTATTAGTTATAAACCAATCTACACATAGTGCCCTACTTGAGGGAAACACAAAAAACAACCCAATTACATATCCCATTTTAAATCATGTCACTATACCAATCGAACCCAAACACACCTATGAACTAAAACCATAATCTTATTGGTACTAAATCCTATTGGACCTGAGGAATTATTTGACTCAACTAACTAGTAATATAAGGTTCAATAAAACATTTATACTCATATTTTGAGTCCATACCATTGATAAGGTCTCAAGTGACTCAACATAACCTTTTCTCACATTCCAGACATAAGGTTAAACAAGATGAAATGAATTGTATTCTCATAATCCAAACGTTTTATCACAAAAGTATGTACTAGTCAGGTAAAAAATCACAAGGAATACCCCACCTAGATCGACCCATATACATAAAACTTCCTTATTCTAGAAAACTCTCTTGATAATTTCCTCTGAAAAACATTACCTAACATTTTTTTATTCCTTTATTTGAAGTTATTAATATATAATAGATCATATGTTTTCACTTTTCCCTCTCATAGTTTAACTAGGCATGATAATTTGCATTGTTAATTCCATGAGAAACTCTATTAAACCCAATTAAATAAATAATTTAAACAAAATATTATAACCATCATTTTATAATCTCAATTTAAAAAATCAACCCTATTTTGAAGGAGTATCAACGCCAAAATTCCCTGACCATATCCATTCCCCAATAATTACCATTCTTAAAAACTAACTAAAACCCTACACAAGGGACTTGACAACCTGGTATTACCTCAATAAAACCACTAAAGATAAAAATAATTCATTTTATTTTGATTACATAACTTTTGAACCCTCCAAGGTATATCATAATAAACTACTAATTATTCCATTGGAGACATATCCATTAATCATCTCTTAAATGCCAAAAAAATATGTAGTAAACACACACTTCACATAAATTATTTTACCATAGCCTAACATGAAATTTACAGTTCATCCAATCCATATCTAGGGTTCCCAAACAAAATACCCAAGTATATGAGCACACAAGTAATATATTGTTTTGTAGTTTACTGAAATGTGTGTTATAGTTTTAAGAATCAATGCTTCTAGGCAGTTTCCATTGGATTTATTCATGGAACTGAAAACATCCAATAATTCTTTATCCAACGGGGACCTAATTTCCAAAGGCACGCATTCATTATGTTTTAACTTTATAATACTTAGGAACGTACATTGGTCGAGATGATGGGAGGTCAGACTCATCACACCCTTTAGGGGGGAAATTATTGAATACTCTGGGACTCTATTTATAAATTTATGATATTTTCATGAATCCTTATTAATTAACAAATTATAATATAAGTTTCCCTTGTAATTTTCAATCACTTAGTGACATTTGTAAAATTTAGAATCATTATTATGTATTCAAGGTACTTAATTAATAGAAATATCTATATGTATTTGAGGTTCTCCATCAATGGAGTCCTTTCATATACTATTTAAAGATTATTTTAATCATCATTATGATGATACTAGTTTTTAATCCACTCAGTAGGGCACTCTGGAATTTACTATCATCTAGGGAGATGAATACTTGTTTTTATCTTATGATCATGCATATAAAATGGGCTACCAACGTATCCTTGAGAAAGGAATCAGAACCCTCATACTTCAGTGCTTCTTAATAGGACACATCATACCTTTTAAGGTCATGTGATAAGGACCTATAGGTAAAGTTTAATGTGATGTAGTAAGGAAATCTAAGTGAAAGTTTCTTTGTAAAATTTTGGTATGGGACTTATGCCTAAGCAGCCCAAGGAACATGGAAATGATATGGGATTCCATGTAATATTAGTACCTGTTAGGAATATGGACCAAGGCGAATATGATTGATTTTGTAATGTTGGGTTTGAACCTCAAGGAGGTGGCCTATATATCCCATGTGGATGGTAATCAAATCCCATGTAGATCAATATATCTCATAGGAGAGTATAGTCCTTTGAGAGAAAATATTTTGGGATTAGTTGCTAAAAAATGATGCCTTGATGATTTTTTGGGTTTAATTTGTGGATTATTCCTAAGGAGGTTTCCCAAATTAAGGGAATTAGGTTTGGATTCATGAATAAGATATCCAATGAGATCGGTCCCTGAGAAGGCTTCCTATATATCCCAATTATGGTGGAAATCAAATTTCTAGTAGTTAATTCTAAAGAGTGTTTGTTAACATGTTGTAATCATCACGAATCCTTAAACCCACATGATTCATGCTAGGTGTGACAAACAAGAGGGTGTGAATGATTCAAAATGACATATACACTTTTCCTCATCTTCTGGTGGAGGAGGGAGAGCCTACAACGGCCAGGATGGACGAGGGAGAGACAACCTGGGAAGAGGGCGCAACAATGAGCCCTCCCTATATTCACATTACATTGGAAAAGGGGCCAATGAAAGGAATAAGGGTAAAGTTTAGGGGATTACACTTGGATGGCTTCCCTAAAATTGATCCTGGTAGGGGAGGTAGACTTCTCATTTTCTTATATGGAAAAGAAAGTGTGAACCATACCTTCCCTACAAAAAATTTGAGGTTTTGGCTCTTTGAGAAGGGAGAGGTCAGGACCCAAACCCTTATTATCAGAACTGTAAATATCCCATCAATGTTCCTGGGAGAAAGTTCGATGTGACTATGGATATAAAAACCCATATACACTCCATGAATCCTAACCCCATTGTGAAACAAATGTGGGAAAACTCTGACTATGGAAATACAAACCAAAATATGAGACATGCTGATGTTCCTTTCCAAAAAGCCTTTATAAGTCAGGAGATTTTAGAGGTGGTATTAATAGAATCCATTTCAAATACGGTGTCCAATGAAGAAGAAGCCTTTCCATGGATGGCTTTGAAGAGGGCATGATGGCTAGTAGAATAAAGAGAGTAAGTGAATCAAAGAGGGGTGCTCAAGTAGAGAAGGGCGCACAAGTATGAGCGCACAAGTAGGATTGGGAGACCTGATATTTACTTAACAAATGAACAAAATGTATGGTAATACTTGGATAAAACTTGTATCAATCCTGCAGGGGTTTTCACAGGCGATCCTAGAAGTGGGGTGCTCAAGTTTCTATAAAGTTAATAGGTGGTGTGCAACTATTTATGATTTAGAGAGGTTGGGCACTTTAGGTGAGAAAGTTTTATGATTTTCAAACACTAAAATGAATTCAGTCCAATGATCCTCCTTTATATCCTCTGCTCATGGTTTTGAAGAACTACCTTGATAATTTCGGAAGACTTGGGTGTAGTACTAGGGCGAACAGAGCAGTAATTGGGCTGCAGGTAAATTCATCAGTCCGAATGATGACCCTAATGGTCTATTTATAGGAAAATATAAGACCCTAGGTGAAAGTTTTTTTGGTGTACAAGTAAGTCATGTGATAGATTGGGGCACGCAAGTAGGGTACGCACCGATTCCCTTTTGGTCTGACTAAGGAGACCCAAAACTCATGCCTTTGAAAATATTTATTTTCATCATGTATTTTCTTTTTTTCTTTCTAAGGTATTTCCCTTTGTCAGTTTTTAGACTCTTTTATGGAACTGTGTGTCAAAAAAATAACCCCCTCAAAATTGGATCTGGAATGAAAATAGGATCTTATACCGAGGTAAAGTAATGAAGGAGAAAGACGAGAGTACTGGGGAGCGCATGTTTTCTATTCCTATAGAAACTAGTCACTCAATATGGTAGCGCGTAGGATTCTAGAATGTAGGGTGATGTCCCTCGCTTATATATAGTGGCTTCACTTCCACGAAAAGCCTCGTGACATCTGTAATTTTATCTCTTGGCATGCAAGTCTTCTTTCATTTAGACACTTCTATTTTTCGGTGCTTCTTCTGTACATTTTTTAGTTATGGTCTATAACTGGGGCTCTACACTTGCATGCCATTTTAATTATGCGCGTCAATTTTATAATTTCGCGCCTTAATGCCATTGACGATGTTTTTTCAACTATTTTGTCAAATATCAAAACTAAACTTACATACAAATATGGTTTTCTACCCTTTTGTAGTTTCAATGGATCTCAAATGAATTTTAACTACTAATAAACTAACTATTAAGAGGATTAATGACATGATGAATGTCGTTGGTCATGATTACTTCGACATTTGAGACATGAACCTTCCTTACTTAGCAAAATATTTGAAGAAGTTTCATTAAAACATTACATGAAGAACCTATCTTCCTTTGTATAGCTATGGACATTTTTAGGATGTTAATATTCTAGATCCAAATAACCATGTCCCACATTCTTGGATTCAAGATTATACCAACTTCTCATCAGCCAATGTTTCTATTAGGGCCTCATTTGTTAATGCTCGGATAGTAGAGAAATCTCATATTATGCATCATAGCATGTGTGCTCTAGATTTGAAGGGACACACACCTGAGCTGAAGACACAATGTTATTCATCCATATTTCAGGATCCTCATATGGATAAGTCTAATGGTTGGAAGAAATGTTGGTATTTCTGCCCAGGGGGAGGTGTAAAACCCGCATGGATGTGTGCATGCTGGGTTTGAAAGACCTATGAAAAATTTACAGATGACTTTAAAGGCATTGGGATTTATGAGGCTGTCTGGGTTGGGAAATCTTATTTTTTACATGAATGATGATTTCGTGATGAAATTATTAAGCTGATGGAGTCCAGAGACTAATTACTTCAATTTAACACATGGATAGGTAAGCATCAGTTGTAGGATGTTTACAAGATTATAGAAGCTCCAATCCTTGGAGACATGTATGGTGAGTTTATTCCTTCTAATCTGACATATAATGACTCAGAGAAGATGCAATATTTGGTTTGTGAGTTGATAAAAATATTTAACAAACTCAAGAACACGAAAACCATGAATTCTCTCACCAAGAGAGACATTCATCCAAAGGAATGGATGGAAATATTTTTGATAAAGAAGAAGTAAAATGGTCCCACTTACACCCGTCTGACTAGCTATCCAAGGGAAGAGAAGAGAGATACCCCTGAAACCTTTTGGACAACATTAGAGAAAGGAGAATTTGAAAAATGGGGATATTAAGTCAATACATAAAATTATTTTAATGAAACGTCTGATAGGTTTCTTGGACATATAAATTAGTGTGTATTTATTACCAATCTGAGACTCCAAATGAGGCATGAGGTCAGGAACCTTTGTTATTGCGGCCAAGATGGGTGAGAAAAGGATGGTAAGGTTTTCCACTCTTGTCTCTTCCAAGATTCATAGGAGCATTTTGCATATTTATAAAGGGAAGTATCCTTTTAGAATAGTGAGACCATTCTAGGTTTTATAGGAATGGATCCCTACTCACTTCAGAACTTATGCTATACAATGAAAAGTACAGGTTTTTGGAAGTTCTTTCTGACCATCTCTTCAGGATTTTTATGGTATCTAACCCTTTTCCTTGAATTCTTATGACATCAAGGATAGATTGAGCATGTATAATTAGGTCCATTTATTTACATATTGGAATCCACCTATGGGTTGATTCGTTGATGATGGGACGACCAGTTTAAAGTTGAGGGCATACATGCTAGCTTGCAGAGAGGGCGTGTTGTCTAGTAGAATTGATAGAGAAATCATATGTGAGGCCTATGATCCTTATAGTTTTGAATGTCAATTCAAATTTCTAGAAAAAAATATTCTATCCCCTCTTGTGAATGTCATATTTGAGCAACATCTGATGGTTTCCCGACAAATATGGTTGTTGAAATATGTGGAAAAGACATGGGAATTTTTTAATTTACCTGCTGCTGATGCAGTATGAATATTAACAATCTGGTATGCTGAAAACTGGGTCACATCTTACCCTGAATGTGTATTAAATCATGTTGTCCCTTTAGTGGGGGTGAAGAGAAGTAGCATGAGGGAGCACCATAGTTTGGAAAGTAACTCTTCATTATTAGGGTCCAACTCAGAAGTGTCAGAGGGTGAAAGTGATGATGCTCCAAAATCATCAAAGAAACCTTGTTCCAGATATAACCCCCTTTCAGAGATGAGAGAGTCACCCCATAAATCCCTACCAAAGCTTTATCAAGGCGATCTGGTCACCATCGTTCTGAAGAGTGGGGAGTTCAATTTTCTAATCCCCCATCCATGATGGTGGGATTTGGGAAGAAACATAAATCCAAGGCTGTAGGATCCACTTCACAACCCTCTAACATACACTCTAAATATATACGACCAGAGGCTATTCAAATATGGTGACGTTTATATTGTGATGTTGAAACCATGTGGAAGGATCTTCTTGATGGACTACATATTCTGTGAGTAGCTGATTATATGCTTCTTCTGACATTCTTTTTAAGGACAATCCCAATGAAGTAAGGACCTGTATTCGAGAGATAAAAATTATCATATATGCAACCGATGAATCAATTACCACAATGAATTGGGTGAAGTAAATGATATATCATGGTACTACTGAAGGGATTATTCCTTAATTAGATGAATAATTGAGTGACTTTGTGGATCCTAAGGATGTAAGATTCTTTTTTCTCATATTCTCTTCTACTTTGAAATTTGAATTCAAGTCAAAGAATTGTTACTATGGGGAAATGTAATCCTAACATGAATTTGGTTAAAGTAAAAACAACTGAAGTTCCATCACCATAGTGTAGACTTGGAGGAACTACTCTTGGAGCTAATGGATAACCCCGTGAATCGGGAGAAATATTTTCAGGCCAACAGGTAATGGATGATGAAATAGAAATGATATTTTAATCTCCAATACCTATCATTGGAGATGATTATGTAAGACCTACTACGAATGAGAATTATAAATAGAACCAAAGAAAGATATCCATGGTTAAGTGCCTTCTTAGTAGTGGTAAGACACCCTGATAATCATGAATTTTAGTCTTTATTAATAAAAAATTGTTTAAACTTATTAGAATTACATGGGCTTCTTCTATTTCTTCGTTGAAAGAATCTACAGATAAGATTTAAGGAACCATGGAGGGTGATATTGAATAGACACAAACTCTTGCAAATTTGGTGGTTCCTGAAGAGGCATTGAAGCTAAAGGCACCAACATCTGTTCCCAGCACTACTCTCCTTCTTGCTATCGGAGGATAAGAGGCTTTTGGTAAATCAACAATTATTTAACAGATGTAAAATGTAAAAACCATTAAAAAGCATACCCTTATAATTTAGGTTCTTCAAATGCATTGGAACATCCGAAAATGACTGATTCTAACCATACAACTGTTACTAAGGAAGATATTCAAGGTCAAGGGTCATCGAAGGAAGGTTGCGAAGAAAACACATCAAGTGCTCCCATGGGTGAAACTGACCTTGGATCTGGGATATTATTGGATGAAATGATGAAACTTGAAATGAATTTTGAAGAAGTATTAGAACATATTAATATACCAAAATATTTAAATGATTTGGGTGTTCCTTGTATAGAATCAACTGGATGTGAGTTTTCATTATTCATCATGTTAGTCTTCTTATGATTAACATTCTAACCATGGTTGGTTGAAATATGCAGTTCCAACTAAAGAAACTGCTACTGAAACAATACATGAAGTAATAATTGATATTAATATCAATCCCCTCATTGAGGAGACATAGGATCAGGTGAATATTGAGAAAGAAAATCTTCATAAGATTCATTCAAAAGATCCTAATCCAATTAAAGATAACACTCCCCACCCAGAAACATCAAACAGAAATTTTGAAAATGAGAATATTGGGAAGGAGTCTTCCCATGCTGCTAACCTACTATTAGGTAAGAGATACTGATTTTGTGATTGTACTCACATTTTTTATCCCTTGAATCTAATCATAACCCTAATTTTTTAATTATCCATATAGAGATTTAAACTTCAATGGAAAGGTCTAGAGGTGATGCCTGTGCATCATCTCAAATATAAACAAAAATTGAAGAAACCATTAATCAAGAAGGAGTGGAAAATGACACTTTTTTAACTGTATGAATCCCAAAACACATCCCTCCATACGATATTGATTCTGAATGAGACCTAGAACTGCAAAAGTATCTTCATCTTACATATCACAAAGTATGGCATAATATACAGAAGGCAATATCTGAGATGTCCTTTGAGGAACTTCCTTTAAAAAATTTATGAATCTTATCTCTTTTTATCATACTATGATTTGGAATTTTTGGAATAACACAAAATTCATACTACGGGGAAAGAGATTATTTGGAGGAGGGATCAAGAGAAAAATCTTTTGCAAGACTTGATAAAAGGTAAACTGTTAATAGATATAGAAGAATTCCAAGCAGCAATGTCCCGAGCTGAGGCTAATCATACTGCAATGTTGAGGGAACTGAAGCAGAAGATCAAAGAAAATACTGCTCAGTAGCTGCACCTTCAACAAGAATTAGATGTCATTATAGAGGAGCTTTACCATCTATATATCTCATTCAAAAAAGTCCAGAAGGATGGTGAAAAATCCATTGCATATGCTAGAGAAGCACTTTATCATGCTAAAGAGAGTCGGGATGGTCAAATAATTGAGCTTCAATGGGTAGCTAATGGAGAATAAGAGGTTGTTAACCAAATAAGGAGTTATGTAGAAAAACATTTGTGATTTTTGATAAGAGAGAGATTCCAATTTGTGAATGATCGTCTGTGAAAAGTTTTTTTATAAATAAAAATCATTTTCTCTTCATTCATCTATGTTTTATTCTCACTCACTATTTTTTTTACCTAAGCCATTGGGCCTTATAACTAGTTTTATTTTTTCTAGGGTTATACATAAAACCCCACAAACATTGAATATTTGACTTTTTATTTCTCAATATTTCCTAAATCATACAGAAATGTATGTTTAGTGAGTTGAGACTTGACTTTTGTTTAGAGTGCCCTTTGCAGGTTCTCAATCTAGCGAGTACCATGTCTCTTGTTTCTAAAAGTTTAGATTCAAGCATGTCGGACTATAAAGATATCGTATTTAAGGTCAAACATCTTTGACCATAAATTTTGAAATTAGATCCCAAATAAGACTCAGTGGAAAATAATTACTTTAATATTTTTTAAATATTTTCAAGTGGAATCTTTAGCCATGTTTTTTATGGTCACCAAATTTAAAACATGTATCAACATAAGGGGATTCTCCTCGAGGAATGAAGTTACCATTATTTAAAAAACATGTTTTGAGAGTTTTGTTATGTAGGGTCAACTAGGGAATAGGCTACATAGCTAAATAATTGCATCTTTTGGCTAGAAATCCAATTTTGTACGAAACTTATTAAAGTCCACTTAAGGGCGTGTGCTTCATGGTCAAGCAAAAGATATCTTATGAATTTATCAATTTTCTCTTGATAGATAGGGGAAAATAAGATTTGGGTGACTCAAGACCATAGTGGGTGGTTTTGCTAAGGAAAATAATTTTATGAATGAAAGGGTTGTTTTATACTGACATAATTCATGAATAGGAAAACCATTTCTACACCAACTTGGTGTATGATGAGTTGTCAAAATCCATCAGAAAGGGGAATTTCTAATATAAAACTATGCAGTTTTAAGTCATGCAGTGAGGACATTGTACTGTGTAGTTTTAATTCATGCAGTGGGGACATTCCACTGCACAGTTTTAAGTCATGCAGTGAGGACATTATACTATGCACTTTTAAGTCATGGAGTGAGGATATTATGTGGTTTTAATTTAATGTTTTTAGTTATGATAAAAGGTATGATACTCTCCTAATTTCTTGATTATTTTTTTGGAAACATACTACCATATTCCATTAAGGATGGGAAAATTGTAAACTGTAATTTGGGAATTTCTAAATCTGAATAATTATATAGAAAAATGGATAAATGCATTAGAATAAGTCTTTTCCAAGAACGATGTTACCATTATCTGAAAAACTCGTTAAGAGAGTTTAATTATGTAGGGCCAACTAGGGAATATTCTATATAGCCAAATATTGTAATATTTTTACTGATAGGTCCGTTATGTAGGAAAATTATGCAAGGCCACCTAGGGGCATGTGATTCATAGTCAGGGAAAAGAATTCTTAGAAGTTTGACATTCTTTTGCTAAAAGCTGAAGAATGTTTATGGAGATTTATATTTTCTAAAGCATAGAGTTTGGTTTATGGAGAAAAGTACCTGAATATGGAGAGGGTATTTGAAATCATTATTTCTAAAGAATCGATGGAATATGAATTCTAATAATAACTATCCCAAATGTAGAAGGTATGGTGTTTGTATTTTAAGGTCATATGACTATGAACAGAAATATAAACAATATATGTTATGTGTTCAAGTGGTCCAAGGTTATTTCATAATACTTTGAACACATGGAGATAGAAATGTGTAAACCATGTTCTTGAAGATTTTCAGATCTAGAGAAAGATAGTGGGATAAATATACATTAATGGATGTTTTAAAATACAAAGTCTTGTATATTGTCATCAAATTTTGAAGGGGACAAAGACACTATAACCAAGAATGAAATTACCATATATTGAAAAACCCATTATGGGGGTTGTATTATGTAGGGACAACTGGGGAATATGCTATATAACCAAATAATGGAAACTTTTGACTAACATTCCCAATATGAAGGCAACTTATGAAAGGCCACCTAAGCGAACATATTGCATAGTTAGGAAAAATATTTCTCAGGTATTAGAAATTCTATCACCAGAAACCGTAGGAAAGATTATGAAGATCTTGAAATATTGAAGATTATGTGTGTGAAATATAGAAGGGGTTTATGATCAATGCACATAAGAAATATGTGAATCAACATTTTCCATGAGATTGACATCCTTTACATTGATCTGACTCATATGTAAAATGGATACTTTATTTGCTTCATTTTGAATTGATATTTTTATGTACAGTTTAATGTTATGCAGCGAGGGCATTATGTTGTATTGTTTTAAGTCTTGGAGTAAGGACATTAATATACCCACAAGAAATTGAGAAAAAATATTTCTATAAATAATCCTTTTAACCAATTCCTAAGCCCACGTGAGCTATACTCGGTGTGAGAAACAAAGAGCAGTAAGGGATTCTTTTATAATACAAAGGTGACATAAATGAATAATAGGGGTGTTATATTTCCACGTAGTTTAACATCATGCGATAAAGAAGAAGATGAACCAATGTAAAAATAATGACTTTTTGTAGCTAGACTAAGGGATAAAACCCATGTGTCACTACGTGTCTTGCTGAGGGAAGGAATCAAGCCATATGTAAATCACTATAAATTCCCTCTATTAATTTTTATTCTTTACATATGGAATAAAATGGGGTGGGGGTTTATCATGGTTCGGCCGAAGATTAGAGATCTAGCCATCTCTACATATCTCATATAGATGAGAATCAATCTCTACATAGTTCTTTAAACATTCCTTCCCCACACTAATTGAGTTTGACATCGAAGACAGGGTTTTAACACATTTTAGAAGAATGAATAAATTTATGACATGAGATGGTATGAAAATAAATTCATGTATCTTAGAATAACACTCTTTATAGATCTAGTTCATATAAAAGAGAATAAAATAGGAAATAAAAATTTTGTGATTGTAGTTGGGCCCAAGATTAGAGATCTAGGAATCTATATGTATCTCAAGTAGATGAGAATCAAGCCACACATAGTTCTTGAAGCATGGTCCCTCTGCAGATCTAATTCAGACATAGGTAAGAGAGAGATACTAACGTGCCACTATGAAATATCAATGATGTCTATGATGCTTGCTTATGGAAGCTCCTAACATTAATTAGAGAAGACATTAGTCATGCAGTTTAATGTCGTGTGACGAGGGGAAATGTTGATACAAATTTTAACGTCATGCATCATGGACACTTATGGTTGTTATCTAGTTTAATTTCTTACAACTAGGACTTTTTACTGTGCATTGTTATGTCATGTTGTAAGGACATGGGAGTTGTGCATTTTTTAGTCTTGTAGTGAGGATGTTGTGTGCAACAACATAAAGTATTTATTCAAGAATC
Organism: Viscum album; assembly: GCA_963277665.1. Classification (NCBI taxonomy): domain Eukaryota; kingdom Viridiplantae; phylum Streptophyta; class Magnoliopsida; order Santalales; family Viscaceae; genus Viscum; species Viscum album. Next base: position 2,101,449,234 of record OY728145.1, on the reverse strand, counting down.
TTGCATTGGTTCGATTTGTAATAATTTCTCTATCCATTGATATTAAGGCATAATATCCATTTAAGTAGATCTTATGTATGGAATAAGGTCCTTCCCTCTTTTAATCAAGTATTTGAGGTTTCATTCCTAATATCATTGGAGTCTTAAGGACCAATAACAATTCTACTTAAAAAATGAATGGAGGTGAACTTTCTTGTTAAAATCCCATGCTATTCTGTTCTGATAGACTTCTAAATGATGCAAAGTATGTAATCTTTTCTCATATAATATTTATAGCTCATTAAATCATTTATGGTACCTCTCATCCATATAGACCAGATCACATATTGAAACTCTGAGTGAAGGCAATTTCATTTCAATTGAAAAACTACTTCTGTTCTGTATAGCAATGAATTAGGAGTTGCATGGGTGGTAGTATGAGTAGTAGTCTGATAAGCCCATAAAGCATGAAAAAGTTTATCAGGATAATATTTCTTATCTTTATCCACCATATTCTGAAGTATATTTGATAAGGTCTTATTGAAAGCCTCTATCTTTCCATTGGCCACCACATGATAGCAAGATGAATTGTTGGACTTGATATTATGATCCTGATATAACTTCTTTACCTCAATCGAACAAAAATTGGTTCCATTGTCTTTCAATATAGTATGAGGGACACCAAATCTTGCGATGATGTTAGTTTTGAAAAAACTAACAATACATTTGGCTCCAACTTCTTTGGGAGTTATTTCCTTAGCCTATTTGGAGAAGAAGTCAGTAGCAGTAAGGATATACATGAACTTCTTAGCTATAGCTGGAGGATAAGGTCATACTATATCCATCCCCCATGTGGAAAATGGCTAGGAGTATTTATCTGTATAATGAAATTATGGGGGTTGATGAATGAAGTTGTTATGCACTTGGAAAGGATGGCATTTCCTAGTGAAATATTTGCAATGATGTGTCATTGAAGGCCAAAAGTATCCAAGCCTTTAGATTTGATCAGAAGTCCAATACCCAAACTGGTGAGCACCACAAGCTCCTAAATGTACTTCTTTTATGATAGTTGTAGTTTCTTATCCATCACTACATCTAATGAGGATTCTATTAAATCCTCAGTTTTTGATGATTTTCTGGTGATCTGGACTATCATATAGAGTAAAATTGGCCTCTCATCATCTGATCGGTTCTTTTTCAACCCTATTTAGTGGAAGTACTCCATTTTTAAGATACTCCATGATGGGTGTTATCCATACCATGATATTGACCATATGGCTCAGAAATAGGGCTAATTTAATTAATTAACTCTATTCTAGTTTGAAAAAATGGTAAGACCACATGACGATGGGCTATGCGGATGACTTTCTCATCCTAATTTGGTTCTACCAAGACTGTAGCTGCATTATCCAGTGCACCAGCTTGAGAATTTTGTGACCGCGTGTCATAATACAATGTTGGATATGAGGGAAATTCATCCATTAACCCACTAAAGTAATCACACAAAGTGATTAAGTCTTCTTTTTGGATATAATTTTCCCCATTTATTTTTTTGAGTACCAATTTTGAATCACCTTTCACTTTCATGTGATTCACTTTTACTTGAAGTGCCAATTCCAAGCCTTTAATGAGAGCATGATACTCTGCCTCATTGTTGGTTTCTCCTTCCGATAAAAGGAAGGAATAATATAATACTTCCTTTTATGGGGAGATAAGGACAATTCCTAACCCAACTTTGTTAAGTTTAGGGTTTTCCATTCTCTTCCGTATTGGAATTATGGAGGCACCATCAAAGTACATCTCTCATGTTTGGGAATTATCCTGAATATAGAAGACCTCTCCATCAGGATGTTCAGTATTTAATGATGTATCTTTCACAGATGAATGTTTAGCAAGGAATTCAGCTAGATCTTGGCCTTTTATTGTATTTTGAGTCACAAAATGGATATCAAACTGTTGAAAAATAACTTCCCACCGTACCAGATGCCCTATAAGCATAGGATGACTGAGGATAAATTTCAGCGGGTTATTACAATATATCAATTGGACCTCGTGATTTTGTAGTCTTTGTATTAATTTCTGAACGACAAATATTAATGATAGAAATCTCTTTGCAATACTCGAATACCGAGTTTCTACATCAATCATCGTTCAACTGAGATAGTAAATACTATTTTCATTCCCAGCATCGTTCTTTTGGGCAAAGAAGGTACCCAATGATCACTCTAGAGCTGTCACATAGAGAATAGGTGGTCTTCCTTCAATATGTGGAATTAATACCGATCCACTCAAGAGATATTTCTTGAGGGTATCAAATGATTCTTGGAAGTCTTCAGTCCATTGATAGGTGACCCCCTTCTTTATTAATCTGGTGATGGAAAAACACTTGCCTTCCAAATTGGAAATAAAACATTGAATATAGGCCAAGTGTCCTTGGAGTAATCTTAATTATTTCTAATTTCTAGGAGGTGACATACCAAGGATTTATTTTGTTTTCTCAATAACAACTTTGATACCACGATGGTATACAACAAATCCAAGGAACTTTTCTGAGGTTACCCCGAAAGCACATTTCATGGGGTTCATCTTCAAACTGTGTTTCCAAAGTTTATTGAATGTGATCATCATATCATCCAAGTGATTGGAACTTTTTTTTTATTTGACCACAAAATCATGCACATAACATTCATCAAATTTCTCTAAGGGTTTTAAGATATGGAGCATGGCACGTTGGTATGTTGCACCTACATTCTTTAACCCAAAGGGCATTACCCGATAGAAAAACAAACCTTGAGGGGCTCTAAAGGCTATAGATTATTCATTATCTAGGGCCATACAGATTTTATTATACCCAAAGTAGCCATCCATGAAAGAAATATCTTCATATATAGTTGTTGCATCAATTACAATATCTGTAATTGGAACTGAAAATCATCTTTAAGACAATGCCGATTAAGATATTTAAAATCAATGAAAACTCTAATATGCCTATTCTTCTTTTTCACTGGGAATATTTTGGCAAGCCATTTGGGATATTTAAATTCCTTTACAAAGGTAGTATTTATAAGCTTATCAACATTAGCTTCAATTTTAGAGGCTTCAGTTGGGTGTTTCTTTCTTGCTGCCTTCTTGAATCCTCGATGTTCTTCTAGAAAACCCAACTGGTGATTGGCATATTGGAATTAAGACAGGGAATTTCTGTATAATTCCAAGAAAATATATCTCAATTTTTCTTTAGAAATAAATTATACACCACTTTCTCTTCAGAGGACATGGATGCACTAATTAGAGTGGGGTGTGGATCTTCCTCTGTACCAAGATTTATTTCTCTAAGCTCATCTACAGTGGTAGAGAAATATTTCTCAAATGATGGAGTAGAATCCCTGAGATCTTCCTCTTATTCTTATTTATGTGTTACCTCTTCTGTTTATACTTTCATAGTAGATGATGAGGCAAAAATTTCAAAGTTATGGGAGGAGTCAGTATTTGAACATCCTGAAGAAGAGGCCACCATATCTGACCCTACTGATGATGAAGGGTCTTTCTGTGGTAATAAAGAGGAGATGATGGATTGGGAATCAACCTCTTTGTCTTCCTATAGCATTCCTAAAACTTCTTATTCTCTTATTGACAAATTATAGGCTTGTAGTAGTTCGACAGATGATATGAAGACATCTCCATTTAGCCTTCCATCACTACTTGGCGAATCAACAATTTCTCCCATGTTGTCAGGCTCAGTTGCCACAATTAACATTATGGAAGTTATTAGATGAGTTCATGGATTTGTTTTTACCCTTTCAATTTTATTGAGGAGTATCACATAATTTGTACTCAAATGTATGAATGGTTTTGTTGGGATCTTTTCCAGTACATTCGGAGCATTCTAGTTATCTCCTTTGTCGTGAACCTCTTTCCTTTTGTGTGATAAAAATCTACCTCAATGTATTGATATTCACATGTTTTGAATAGAGAATTTTCATCATAAAATTCCCCAATTTGACCATAGAAAGAGTACATAAAACATTGCTGGTATGACGATGGTATGGCCGGAGAATGTTGAAGGTTGTGTCCGGATGAACAACCAGGAAATCTCAATAAGGCACAAGATATCCAAATCGTTTTCTGAGTGTAATCTCTCCAAGATTTTATTTCTCATTATTTTCTTATCCTTGCAACATTAAATTGTAAGGAGATAAGTAAGATTCAGTCAGGCCCAATTGAAGAAGTGTACAAACAGGAATTAGGTTGACTCCAGATCCATTATCAATAAAGGCTCGTCGGATGTCTATGTCAATAACCTTTCTAGATAAATACAGGGGTCTGATATTTCCATGTACAACATGATCTTCATCTTCATCTGTAAAATATATGACTTCATGACATTCTATTGGATCATTCTCTATAAGGTAAACCTCAATAGCAACAAATTTGGTTTCAAACTCTTGAGTACACGAGAAAGCCTCAATAAGTGCTTCTCAAAGATCTTTTCACAGATTCAAGGCATAAAATGTAAATAACTTGGTTGGTACATGGGCTAGTTGTATCGAAACATCATAATTTTGATCCAGAGGTTTGTGTCTCCCATCATGGAAATGTGGTTTTGTAGGTGTCTTGGATGTTGATGGTTCTGATGTAGATGTTAACTGTGTCAGAGAAGAAGTTGGAAATACTCCTAGATTTGGTAGATTAGACTGACTAGGTCGATCTACTTGCTGAGAGTGATATGGTGTCACTTCTAATCAGTCCTCCAAAATAATTATTTTAGAACCAAACCTGTCTTGCATGGAAGAAACTGCTTATTCTTGTTGAGAATGCTGAAGGGTTCTTCCATGAGTTTATGCTGCCTATATCATTCAAGCTAGGGTATAATTAAAATGGTGGTTTCTAGAATTCCCATGTCTTCCCCTATATCATCGACCTTAGCCTCTTCCTTTAGTTCCATAGTTGGGTATAAGGAACTCTGGATCATTATAATAAGAATCACCATTGGTATAATGATCTGTTAAGTGCATAATGTTGAACAAACCATAGATCAATTCTTCATCTGATGAAAATTTTTCCAGACTAGTTAGTTCTGGTTATGTCGTTTGGCAGGATGGTTCCTGTGATTTTGAAACAGATGGCATGAAATCTACCAAGGTCAAATACATCTTTGTCCTTGATACATGCTCTTATACTTCTTTCCACTCTTTATCCTTACGATCACTTTGCTTATTTGATCATTGACCATTTGATGAAAGTGTTTTTACTATAGAGGGAGTGGCGGAAGACACAATGTATTGTTTCGACTATGATCGTAAAATGTCATGAGTTTGGTTGATTGTTTTCCTAATTATCCAATCATCATATTTCTAGATATTTTTACTTTGAAATTCCTGCCATTTTCCTTCTTCCTCTGGATCAGTAGTAGTAACACATGCTACTTTAGCTGACTAAATTTGCAGTTTCAGTTGTCTAGAGTCTACCATTTTTTGCAGGAAGTCCTTGAAAAAAACACTCTTGAATGGGATGCCCTAACATCTAGTTAAAGGGACAATAATTCAGAATATTTTCATCTCCTTATTTATTTGGTTTCTTCGGCCTTGAAAACAGAACCAAATTATTTTCCAGAGATGAGATAAACCTACCGGGAACTTGTTCATTACGGAAAAAATAAACTCTGTTCATTAATTCTTCAAACTGTTTTTGCCTTTGATATCATTGGTCATCTTGATTAGGTTTTCATTACTTCTGATGCTCTGGAGGTGGATCCCTTCGATACAATGAAGGTTTTGAAGTGGAAGTAGGTATAGGAGCTTGCTTGAGTGTAACTGTAGAAGCCTTCTATTTACATGTTCTCCTTCCCAATGTTGATGGAATTACATGATTTTTAACGTTAATTTTTTTAATAGAATCTTATATCTGTTGAGAAAATTTAGTAAGGTCTTGAAACCGACCTGTGTATTTTACAGGGATTAGTGGTGTGCGTAACTCATCATGTAGATTTGCCACACAAATTGGTAGAATCTCTTCTTGAGGGAGTTCTGGACATAAATAATAAGTTAATCCATTCTATTGAGAAATGAAATATGAAGCTATTTCATTCTCCCTTTGTTTTCAATTAGTGAGATAAAAAACTATAATATTTTTTACTGTTGATCTAAATTGAAGAATGAATTTTATGGAGATCTTCCCATCTAGTAATTGATCGAGTTGGTAAACTTGTATACCAAAAAAAACATGTTCCTTGTAATGACTGCACAAAACACATAAGTTTTACTGCATCTTATTATTGAGGAGTTCTCATCAGGGGATCACAATGAGAAATGAAATGTGTTAATTATTGATCTGTAACTCCCTAACAATTAATGATTGGAAATGTGGTATTCACAATAGTTGGTGGTGGAGGAATATGGTCCACCCATTCTGGGTAAGCATTCTTTTTTGAATAAAATGGAACACATAGTTCCTACATGGAGTCCAATCAAGTTTTTAATTCCTCAATTATGTTCAGAATAATTTTAACTCAGACATTAGTTGGGTGCATTATCCGACAACCACTCAAATCACCTGTTTCAGAAGATCGCTATTCTATTTCAGACATTGGCATTATCTAACGACTGACATCTTCTAACTGGGGTCCTATTCAAGATTCTTATATTCTTGAGGTAAATTGAACACTACAACTTCTTTTATTTGGTCATGAATCAAATGAGAGCTAGTTGAGGCCTATTCTTCAGCATACATTTGATTACATAAAAACATGTTGATTTTGGTCGATCGTGGGTAATAAAATTACATGATACCACTTTTGGCAGACATTGCTGATTCTAGAGTGCAGTGAAATGCAATCCTCTATGTGCACCCCATCCTCATATATGAACACCATATGGGGTGTCCAAAATTAACTAGCGTAGCCTTTTTAGAGCATTAAGTCATGAACTCTGAAGAGTTCTCTATTGTTTTCCAACTTTAGGATGTTAGGAAACTGAGATAGATGCCAAGTAAATTTGGTTTTTCATCCCTTCTATTAACTTTACATGATTTAGATATTCATCATATGGTAATACATTGTTTTTCAAATGATGAAGATTCTTCCATATGTTGAGGTGGATATCATCAATACAATCTTCTGCCATCAATTCTGGAATGTTATACAGAGAATTTTCCCAAGTCCATAACATGACTGGTATTTCTCCTTTAGCCAATTGTTTTCTCATGTTTAACATTTCTTCATCATCTTCCACTAGAGGTTTTCCCACTTGTTCTGACCAAAGTGGTCACTCTGTATTGGAAGATGGATGACCAAAGGGAGGTTCGGAGAATGACCATTCCCATATGTTGTCTTCTGGTTGAGAAAGTGTTTCACCCATCAAATACAAGGCATCAAACATGATTGGACTTGTTTTTTAAAGTGCATAGAGATTGGAGGTATTTCTCATCAATATATTATCAATAATAAATTTATCTTGAAAATTCGAAATACTACTACGAAGAGGACTTTGGTAGAAAATTCCATCATGGGGAGGACCACCATGGTGGTTTACAGCAAGGGGTGAATTCTCTTGCTCCCTGGTCTTCTAGCCACACGAAGGGTTTTTGTGGATCTCATCCAAAGATAGGCTCTCTGGATTGACTAAATTTTCATGAAGAGATCCTTCATGATGAAGTGTTTAATGGGGAAATTCAGAATTACTACTACCACTCCCATAATTTGGTAATGAGATGATAGGATCTTGAACTGTAATAATAAATGTTTGAGGGATTCAAGAACTCCCGCATTATGACCAGCCAAATTACAATTTGACTCTTGATTTTCCAACCATGTTTGATGAAAATTATTAGTGGATGTTCTATTACACTTAGTTGGAGCCAATTGTGGGTAGTAGTGGTTATCATGGGCATGTTTATGTTCCTGCCTTGGAGCGGCCACCAAAACAGACTGATTACCTCCAATTGAAAAGGTTGTATGTTCCTGATCCTATTGTCTGTATGATATGATGGAGTATGCCCCATGACCCTCTTGTACTATAACAGAGGTGTGTATCTACTCCAGGATGGCATTCAAATGTGTCATTCCATGTGTGGGGATAGATTTATGTGCCTGTTCCCCTAGTACTACTGAAGTAGTTGTTATAATATCTTGGCATGCTACCAGATTATGGGCATGGATTTGCGTCTTCCCTTTCACTATTGATAAGATGTGTTTAGTGACTTCAGATGCCGGAATGGGAATATATTTCCACTCTGTATCGGGAGTAGGTGTATATTCCTACTCATGTCCTCTTTTTATTGTCAATTGGTATTGAAAGTACTCATTCACGGTGGCAGAGAGTTGGGTCTGCCCCAGATTTGTCGTCGGAGCTTTAAGATTGACTTCTCCTAGTGCAGCAAAATGAGAATTTTGGAAGGCTAGATGAACGCTGGTAGGTGTATGTTCTGGATGGATATTTCCAACTAAGTATGGTTGTTAGACTTCCTTCAATACTGGAAGACAAGACAGCTGGAAGAATTGGGGATGGTAAGTAGGTGTTTGTGCCTATTTACTTGTTTATACCACATTGAATTGGTGGGCTTCTTCAAATGCAACCATACAAGCCTACTGATAGGATGTTAACTTGTAACTAGGTGTATATTCCAATTCATAGTACTCCAAAGGATTTATCTTATGATATTGGAGGGTTGCTACCAGATGAGTCTGCCAGATATCAAAATTATGACGGATGAGTGTATGTGCCCCCTCATTGTTTTCCATCTAGTTATGTTGATGGACTTTTTCAGAGGGGGTAGTGGTAAGAACATGATCCTTATTAACTATACATTTTCCCCAAAAGTTCTTCATGTTTTCTTAGGTCTGAGAGACCTAGGATGAACATCCAATGGAAACAACCTCATCATGTTGGGGGTTCACTACCACGCAATACTGCTGGTGGAGATTATTGGTGGGAGTCCTCAGGAAGGATCCATGTATCCTTTAATTGAGGTCTTGAGTAACCTATTGATCTACCCGCCTATTATATGGGAGGGACTAGTTGTTTCATTCCAGGGATAAGGACCCGAAACGGTTGAAAATGGTGGTTGGAACCGTCTGCTTCTAGATCACTGGTCTTTGTTGGAGGGACAATCAAGGATTGTTATTGACCCAAAGGGCCTATTGGGTGTCCTCCAAAGTTGGAATTGTACCGTGATAAGGATACTCTTTTATCATCACATTGGATACCTAACATTGAAGATCTTGGGTGGGTGATGGAATCCTTCCCATGGATGAGGATCTATCTTGAGCAGTGGTCAGGAAGTACATCGATGTTTTCTTGAAGAAAGCCATTTTGTACTGAAGGGAGTTATAAGAACAAACTAAGAAACCACAACAAACTCAATTAAAGTAACATCTTTTAGAATGATACATGCATGACTGATTCCTTTTTTTGGCCTTCTTTAACAATTGATAGGGTCCTAACAGGTGGGTAACATTATTAACTTGGTTAAGGATTCACGCCGGGTTCACCATTTTTTATTCGTAGTCCCTTGAAACGTTTGATCTTGTTTTATGAATCATTGCTTCCAGACAGTTTCCATTGGATTTATTCCTGGAACCAGAAACTTCCAACAGTTCTTTCTCCAAATGGTACATTATTTCCAAAGGAAAAAATTCAATAAATTTAAACTTTACGATACTTATGAACGTACCTTGGTAGAGAGGATGGGATGTTGGACTCATGACACCCTTTTTGGGGGAAATTATTTTCTACTCTAAGACTCTCTTTTTAAATTTAAGATGTTTTCAAGAATCCTTAATAATTTACCAAGTATAACATAAGTTTCCCTGGGAATTTTCAATCGCTTTTTAACATGTGTAAAATTTATAATCACCAGTTTGTATTCAAGGTTCTTCATTAATAGAAAGATTTGTATGTATTCAAGGTTCTCCATCTATTTTAACCATTCATATACTATTTAAAGATTATTTTAATCATCTTTATAATAAACCTAGTTTTAATCCACTTAGTGGGGCACTCTGGAGATAAATGTCATCTAGGGAGATGAATTCCTGTTTTCATCTAGGGATCGTGCCCATAAAATTGGCTACATATGTATCATTTTGAAAGGATTCATAACCCTTGTAGTTCGGTGTCGCTTAATGGGACACATCATACCTTTTAATGTCATGTGATGAGGACCTAGCCGTATAGTATAATAACATTTATTAAGGACATCTAAGATAATGATGCATAGTAATGTTTTGTTATGAGACTTATTCCTAAGAAACCCAAGGAACTTGGAAAGGATATGGGATTCCATGTAATATTAGTCCCTGTTGGGAATATGGACCTAGAAGAACATGTTAGATTTTGAAATGTTGGGTTTAATCTTAAAGGAGGCTTCCTATATATCCCATGTGGATGGGAATCAAATCCCTCATAATTCGATAAATTTCATAGGAGAGTATAGTCCTTTGAAAGAAATGAGTTTGGGATTACTTACTAAAAAGGATTCCTTGACAGTTTTATGGTTTTAATTTGGGGATTATTCCTAAGGATAATGCACAGATAAAGGGAAATAGGGTTGGATTTAAAAAGAGGATATCTAGTGAGCTTGGGCCCCGATAAGGCTTCATACATATCCCGATTATGGTGGGAATTAGAGTTCTCATAGTTCATTCTAGTAACTATTTCTACACATGTTGTAATCATCACGAATCTATAAGACCACATGAGTCATGATCGATGTTGGAAATTAGAGGATGTGAAAGATTCAACAAAGACAAATACACTTTTCCTCCTCTACTGGTGGAGGAGGGTGAGCCTACAACAGCCAGGATAGACGAGGGCGAGACGACCCAGGAAGAGGGTGCGCCTACGAGCCCTCCCTCTATTCACTTCACATTGGACAAGGGTCCAATAAAAGGAAGAAGGGATGATGGTTAGGGGCTTACACTAGGATGGCTGCCCTAAAATTAATCCTGGTTGGGGAGGGAGACTTCTCCTTTTCTTGTATGGAAAACCAAGTGTGAACCTTAGCTTCCCTTCCAAATATTTGAGGTTTAGGCTCTTTGATAAGGGATAGGTCCGGACCCAAACCCTTATTATCATAACTAGAAACATAACAGTATTGTTCCTAGAAGATATGTCCATTTGAATGTGGATATGCAAACCAAAAGACACTCTATGAATCCTAAGCCCATTGTGAAACAAATGTGGGAAACCTCTGACTATGGAAATACAAACCCAAATAGAAGAAATGATGATCTACCTTTCCCAAAAAATTTTGACAAGTTATGAGATTTTGGTGGAGGCCTCAATAGAATCCCTTTCAAAAAAAGGAGCCAATGAAGAAGAATCCTTTCCATGGATGAATTTGAAGAATGATTGATGGCTAGTAGACTGAAGAGAGTAATTGATTCGAAGAGGGGTGCTCAAGTAGAGAAGGGTGTTCATGTATGGGAACACAAGTAGTATTGGGCGACTTGATATTCACTTAAGTGATGAACAACATAGATTGTATTACTTGGGTGAGACTTGGCTCAACCCTTCAGGGGTATTCACAGGTGATCCTAGAAGTGGGGCGCTCAGGTTCCTATAAAACGAATTGGTGGCACGCAAGTATTTAAGATTTAGGGAGGTTGGAAACTTTAGGCATGCATGTTTTGTGGTTTTAAAACTCTAAAAGGACTTAAGTTCAATGAACCTCTTTCAAATCCTCTTCTCAATGTGTTGAAGAACTACCTAGAAAATTTCAGAAGACTGGGGTGACCAGAGCAGCAATTGAGCTTATGGGAAATTCATTCATCCAAATGAAGACCCCAAGGGTCTATTTATAGGAAGATATAGGACCTTGGGCAAAAAGATTTTGGGTGCGAAAGTAGGTTTCATGACAGATTAGGGCACACAAGTAGGATCTGTGACGACACCCAATCGGTTTGACTAAGGCGACCCAAAACTCATCCCTTTGCAAATAATGATTTTCATCATGTATTTTCCCCTTTTCTTTCTAAGGTATTTTCCATTTTCATTTTTTAGAATATTTGAAGGAACAGAGTGTCAACATATACATACAGAAAATATATTGTTAAATATTAAAGGGACCATATACCTATAGATTATAGGATTTATATATTCAAATATTATGTCTTGATCCAACCTTATTCACATGAAATCTATAAATTACACAAATAATCCAGAAAATATGATTTTATTTTAAATATTACTGATAAGATGAAAATATAAAGAAGGATATTAGCTTATACATTAGTCATACAAAGAGGTAACTCTTTGTTGTGATAGTGCTTTGTTCAAGTGAGAGATGAAAAACTAGAAAGGATTGGAAGTGGAGAAAGAGATGAGAGAATGAGGGAACTAAGGGTATTGGGGGGTCTAGGTTGGTCAAATTGAAGGGTAAGGATGGGTTTTAATATTATTAATGAAAAAAATTGATTATATTTAAAAAAACAATAAATGTGGCCACCAGGTAACCAGTGGCCACCCAACGACTCTCCTACAGCTTGTAATGACTTTAAGCACCCCTTGTACCCCTTATGAGTGTATAATACAATGTGTTTCATATAATATAATATCATACCTCCCCTCAAGGTTTTAATCTAATACCTAAAAATCTACTGATATATTTAAACTTATATAAAAAATCTCTTAGAGATATCTTAATTCTTAGAAATCCAATATAATCACAATTTTCAAAACAACTCCACACCCAACTCTAAAAATTAAAAAATTTCTCTAATATGTAACAACAAGGGTATTTAAACTAATCATTAATATTTAGAACTATTCTTAAGAGGTGGAAATTATGTTAGAATATTAGTTCACCTTAATTAGTAATGGTTTCATGACTTCTTTTATCACATTGATTCATGAAGATAGATCATTGTATAATTGAATCATTGGATAAGATAATTGAAATAGAATATTTTATAGTTTTATCATATTATTAATATATCATATATTTGTATTTGAATACCTTTGGTCAAAATAATCTCTATCTTGTATCAGTCAAATGTAGTGATTCTTGATTTTTTAGTAAAAGTAAAATTTTTAGTACTCATCAATATAAATTGTACCAAGAATAGAACATTATAATTTGAATAAAGGGTGTTGTATAAGGTGAAACCATTTTTTTCTTGGTGGTGTATGATTTTGAAAGTACAATTTATGTTACTATTTTATTTCATGTATAATAAAAACAATATTCATTTCCTATTCATGATACTAAATTCATTTGGATGATAAATCCTCATCAACCAAGATTTCACATTGTGAAACCCCTTTATATGTTTTTAATTATAGGTAATATTATGGTAGTAGTTTATAAATGGAATATTCATTCCCTATTAATGTTTTTCATTTCTCTTTCCCATTTCTCCTTATTCATTTTCACCAGATTTCATGTCAAATTTTCAGAAGTTATTTTTAGGGTACGTAAATTGATTTGAAGGATCATATCAATGTTATATCAGCATGGTATGGTGTGAATAGTTAATAAGAGGATGAATTATGGAACTATATATTTTTTTTAGAAATTCATGTTTTTAATATTACCACATATATATTAATTTCACCGTTGAGTGATCCATGGATGTGTGATGTGAGTATGAAGTATTATTGAGAGAAATATTTTAAACTAGTTAATGATAATGATATTTCAATTCAATATCATTGGGGAAAATATTTTGAAATAATTTATTTCCTATTCATGATATTCAGATTAATTTGGATGAATAGTCTTCATCACCCAATAATTCACATCATGAAACCTCTATACACATTATTCATTACGAGAAAAACCAGGGTTGTAGGTCATGAACGGTTTTTCTGTATATTATACATATCATAAATTTCAGTTTTATGATTCTTATTCTTTATTTTCACCTCATTTCATATCAAATTATTAGATGGTATTTTTATGGGACCCAAATACACATAAAGGAAAATATCAACTCTAAATTTTCATAGTATATTAATGGTAAAATATTGAGCGATGAAATGGAACTCATGATTCTTTATATCATGAATATATTCTTTTTTTTAGAAACTATACATGAATATAATTATATAATTTAATGAACTATCACAGTTCATATATTTAATTTCATCATTCAGAATAAAAATATTATGAAACAAAATAGTTGGACCTAGAAAACTAATAACACTAGAACAAAATGGAATAGAAGATATTATAACACCCTCAAGACCAACCCATATCATGTTTGAAACCAAATATGGAAGGATTTGTTTATTATGATTCCTCATAATTCATTCTAGTACACTAAAATCCCTAAGTTTATGCATGTTTACTAACTTTATGAGGAAAACCCATAATAACTATAACCACCAATGGATCAGAAGAAACACCCAAAAATGATGTCTCTAATGTGGATAAATTATTTCATGGATATTTAGTCTTAGTACTAAATTTCTATGAAACATCAAAATAATAAATATAATTAACCCTCATATTCATTTAAAACCTTTAATCCATTTAGATAGAAAATGGCAACATCGTGCAATAAGAAGAATCTACACAAACTATCCTCATCTCATAATAGAGTATATTTCTACCCCAATAATAAGAATCTTGAATTTGGCCCTTCACCAGAGATATATCTCTCTAATTTCCATCCCCTTTACTAAACTGGATGAGGTTTCTCTTTTGATGACATATTGGTTTAAGGGATTCATCACCAAGAAGCAGTATGGCTATTAAAATCCTATTTTCTTATAATGGTTCCATATATGTACATGTTTTAAAAAAATGATATATTGATGTGATATCAAAGTATAAAATATTATTAAAAAATTATTTTGATCTAATTAATGATAATTAAATATCAATGTTAGATCAAGGTGAAACCATGTTATCATACCTAAAGTTAATAAATAATTTTGAGAAAAATATATTTTAAGAATATGAAGCACTAATTCATGCAAGGATATCTTTGAAGCCAAAAATTCATACCGCATTACTAACTCAATTAAAACAATGATATATATAATATTCTCTCAAATATAAATAATAAATTTAACTGATGAACAAATAATTTTATCATATTTATAATAATTTCACTTCTAAATTTTTACCCATACTAATGAATGATCCCATTGTTGGTACATTGTTTTTATTTAATAATAATGAGAATATAATAGGTAAATTTACATGGAACAAAGAGATATTAGATTAAAGATACTTAAATAATGTGAAATTGATTTAACTAAATTAAAATTTTACACCCTTTGTATGAATGGAAAAAATTATACTAATTCTTTTTTTTATTAAAATGAATGGAAGTATTTTTAAAATTAATAAAAATTAAAAAATTCTAAATAGTGTACCTAATTTAGGTTTATATTTAGAAAACCAATGAATTTCTTATTAAGGGTCATAGAACATGTGTTTTAAAATATATTAATGTATTATATGTTATTAAAAGGTAATAAAGATATTATTATTCCAATATTGTCACATTTTAATGTAATTTAGGTTAAAAAATCTAAGAGTATACATAAATACCTATATCAAACAATCTAATAAAATTCACATCATTTTATTATCTTTCTCAACGATACTATTTTTTTGATAATGAGGAGAAATGTTTTACGAAGTTTTTTATTCAAATAATGGATATATTTGAGACATAAATTCTTATAGATATTAATTTATTGTTGGGGTATCAAGTGATGCAATGTGTCGATCCTATATTTATATCACATCAAAAAAATCGGGAGTTCTTAAAGTGGTGTGTAATTGAGATCTAAGAGGAATTTTTATTCCCATAGTGGTTTTTATAAAATTTTTAAAGTGAAATGAAAGATATAATATTTTTTAAAATAAATATCAATGTTTAATTGGAATAATTTTTTTCAGTGATATAAAGACTTGATGTTGTACTCATTTTTAATTTTTGTGCATGATTTCAAAGTGGTATGAATGAATCAAACTCTATTATAGTGAAAATTATTCAAAGTTAGATGAACGATCATTTTTTTTGTGTACTTATATATTATATTAAAGGAAACTATGGTATATATGTTTATAATCTTGTATATTGTGATGAAAATGGGGATAATAAAAAATATAATGTGGGAGTATTGTTTTTATTGGGCAAGGAATGTGTTGTTTAGAATTGTAAGAAACTAAATAATTTTAATTACTGTTAAGGTAAAACATGTTATGAAAATACAATTTATAACTCAAATGGTGAAAATGGAAACAAAATTATTATACATGAATGTTTAGGGGAAGCTATCTTTTTTAATTAGATGTAAGGGTTTTATCAGTCCATCAAATAATCTTGTTAAACACTAAATATCTATGCACATTAATATAAAATATCACTTCAAAAAATATGATATGTAAAAATGTGTTTCAAATCTATTATTTATTTTTATGAAGGACTAAATAAAAACATTTATAAGAGAATTACTATAATGAACCAGTTATTATCATTTTCTTGAGAATAAAATGAATCATTACTTGGCCTTAAGCAACATCTCCAAGATTCCAAAGGCTGGTAAAAATTCCAAATGGTTTTAGATACATGTGGGGGTGATTTAACCTTTAATAAATAAAACCATTAGCTAACAAACCCTAACCAAACAACTCACTATATGATTCATGAATGAAATAGAGAAAACTCAACCACTTACTTTATATCAAAACCACAACAAACTGTACCATAACGGAAGACAAAGTAATTATCAAAGTAAACAATATAAAGACAACTAATCAACTTGAAGACAACAACAAGATTGAATTCTCTACCAAATCCATGTTCTGATCACAAAACAATCCAAGTATCATGAGGTGGTGCTAAATATGTTGGAAAATTTACCTTTTCCCATGTTCTAGAAGATAGAGTTTTCCAAAGCACAAAAGTTACAAAGCATGGGTGAGTATAAAATGCATTATATTTTCCCCCATTACTTCCCTACTAACTCTACTATGATATAAAGTTTATAAATATTTATATTAAATATTTTATATAAAAAATTTCCAAATATAGTATATAACTAAATATAAACATGTTCCAGAACCATTGATAACCACATGTACATAAATGATACATTAACCAATTTTCTTATCAGTATTAATTACATAAAAGTAACCAAACAGGGCTTTAATACCATCCCTAAAAACCCTTTTTACATTACCATCCCATGGTTCACAACACACCAACACATGCATACGTCATTTAAAAAGTTCTATACCCATGAGGGGTCTCTCTTCCAATCACCTTATGTCCCAATGGCATATATTCCCAAGATAGATTCACACACCTTGTACCAAGTGGTGCATGTCGCTAATTTAGGGGCACATCAACCATGAACTCACACCACCCAATATGTGCCAAACAATTCTGAATCACCAAGTCAAACCATTTCAATAAAACTATACTTTAATGGAAAACCAATGTACAACCAATTTCAATGAAACCATTTAATTTAAAAAAACATTACCATTAATTGAAAAAATCGGACAAATCCATTTTGTTCAACTATTTAAAAATTTCCATTTTAAAATATATAATTTAATACCATGAACAAAATCATTTTATTCAAAACACTCAACTATCCAGATTTCCACAATTTGCAAAAGCATCACAAAAGATGGTTTCAAAAAAATCATAAACAGACAATTCAAGATCAATTCATCATAATATAATAAATTTAAAATCATTGTAATCATTTTTAACAAGTAGATTTGATAGTGAATCCACCTACCTAGAAGGTTATGATGAAAAATGAAAATGGATGATGAAGGCTCAAGAAACTAGGTCGATTCTCTAAAAACCCACATTATATCTCTTCTCCTATAAATATTAATAAAAAATATCAACTTATTTGGAATACACACTCAATGGTCTACCCATAAAATTTATAGATATGAAAAAAAGAGAGAATAAGTAGATCTATGATAATGTGAAAAGATTGATAAAGAGCATCACTTATTGTAAGAATCAGGCTTCAAAATTACAAAGGAGGGCACCAAAGTGGATCCAAAATGATTGGTATTGGTTCTACTATATTCAATAGAGAGTAATCTAGAATTAGGGATGCATATTAGAAAATATTATAAAGTTATGTAAAAAAATGAGTGAGATACTATTTTTAAGGATCTAGATTTGACTCTGTGCATAATGTGACAACAATATTAGGCAAACTATTCACTAACCATGAGTTATCTACTACCTTATATATCACTCCACATAGTATCCCTAACCATGCGCACACCATGTCAAAGCTATTATCCATAATCTACAACTTATCATGGTTTCTACTAGAATTTCTGTATGGTATGCACAAACCATGTGTAGCTGGTCTACCACTCCTTTAGCCCCAAAAACTTATTGAACTTTCTCATAGATCACCCACCCTTCAGCCATACACTTTATAAACATAAAAAACACAAATTAATGGTTAGCTACCAGAAACTGGTGGTATTACATGTACTTTATAATTTTATTTTAATTATGGGAGTTCATTATTTACCACTTCAATGATCGATATTATATTTTCGTATTTTCCTATATTATATTAGGATTATTCATTCAAAATGGGAAACACATATAAATTAAAATATTATATGTTTTAATATTATTTATTATCATTTCAACATTATAAATATTGAAGAATCATATAAAATGATCAATAATGTATTTATAAATAGAAAATGTTTACTTTAATGGGGGGAAATTTATTTTTGTAATGTTTCCAATATTTCATTTTCACAAACCTATTTGGTCATTTTCTCATGGAAGTGCATGTCATAATTGAGAGTATGGGAGAAAAACACATCCCATAGAGGATCTTTTTTTTATACTCAAAGGCCCCCTTATAGATTTTAGAATATTCATGAAATACTTTTAGATAATAATACTCCTAACCCTTTTTATGAAATAAATTAATTGAAAAGGTCCATTAAAAAAATACTACACATTGTAATGTATAACATTTCATCCAAATTATTAGTTACATTCTTATTTAAATCCATTTTAGATGTCACACTAGAGTTAAATGGAATATAGGGAGATATAATGAGTTTTTATAGAGGCATTGGAACCATAATAGGGGATTCCTATGTATCCGTATGAAGGGAACAAACAACGACGTAGTTTGGTTCCATACAACGAGACACAATATATGTAGTATTATCATGTGATAAGAACCATGTTTGTTTCTTCTAAGATCAATCATCGATGACCATTACTATTCCTTTTATTTAGTTCCATCTAGGACCATTGTTTTGTTTTTTAAGGTCATACATCTAGGTAAATTGGTTTGAATTTTAAGTCCATTAAGTGAGGAATATTTTATTATTGTAGTTTATGTTTATACAAATAATACACTTGGCTTCATATAATTAATGAAAAGAAACATGGGTTACAAAAGTCTGAAGAAGGGAATTTTAAATTTATCTATATAAAGGGTAGGGAGAAACTCAAGAGATGGTATGGTAAGATACATATAAATGATTATCCCATTAATTATTTGTCCTAATAGATGAGACAAGAGAAGGTATGGTTCTTACATAAGAAGAACTCGAATAAGGTATAAAGGGATTTATATAAATTGTGTCCCATTGGAAATCATATAATATATTTTGGTAAATAGATAATGTAAAGGATAAAGACACCAATGGGTGATGGGAACTAGTGGGAGAAAATTTGGGCTTACATCAAATCGTAATACAGATTTATGAGGATTATTGATGGACTCTATATATAATATCATGGAGAGTTCCACCATGAAATATTCTTAGAATGTAAATAAATAAATAGAAAAAGTGTGTCATGGGGAATATTCTTGATCAGCTTCTCATTCAGAGTACTTGTACCAAGTGTTGGGAGTTCAAAATAGAGGGATAAATATGTGAATCTCACATAACATGATTTGGAAATATATAGAAAAGTACAAATGTGAATTGTATATCAAGTGATAATGTGTAGTTAGTAAATGGTCATATGATTGGGGTACATAACATGATTGAGGCTAATATGATTTTGAACCCATTCTTTTTCTTACTAATGTGTTTAGGTAAATGTTAGTGGATAGATAAAAATTGAAATGAAATACTCCATTGTATATTGTTCATGGGAAAGGGTGACAGTGATCTCTTGAAAGAGGAAACACCCCTCTAGAAAATGGGTATTCCAAAATGTGTGAGGGTTTAACTCCATTATATGGAAGTTAGAACTTGTGATTAAAAGTATCCCTCCATATTCAACAATTACATAGATGGTACTAATGGATTACAATCACTTTATACACAAATTATTGGTTCTATGTTTTGTAACATGGGTGTGGTGTGAGAAAGGAATTATTGGGTGTATCCATTATTGGAGACTCACACATGTGTATGTGGGGGAAAGGTCTATTTAGGTACCTTAAATGTAGATGTTTTAATTGGTTCCCAAAGAAAGTTGGTGCATTGGTCTCATATAGAGAATAATTATAGGTTCTTATTGTTTCATGATTATAACTTTTTTGTCCTTTATTTTTTGATGAGTTAATCACTTAAGGGAGATGGGATGTAAAAGATAGATCAAGGTACCAAAGAGGTGTGCAGAAGTTATTGTCAATCAAAGGTGGTTACAATATCTCCCTGGGTATAACATCCCCTGATTGGGGTTTCTATCACATGGACAAATCAGGTTAGATACATGACCAAAAGTTAAACTCCCCATACTATAGATGATTATAAATAGAAGTGGAGGTGTATTGAACATACTGCAGATACTATACACCCTAGTACAGAGTTGTAATATAGTGGAAATAAACAAATATCAGAGTAATAGAAATAGTGGAAGCAATACATCATATAACTAGAATATAAAGGATAAAAATAGTAAACCAAATAATAATGAACTCTATAATTTCAAGCAAAAATTAAACTAAATGGCATGTTGTAAGTCATATGTATAAAATATATGCTAATAATAATAAATAAAAAGAAGAAACTAAATACCCTCATCCTTATTCTTACATTGGTCCTATCTTCAAGTTCCAACACATCCAATAAGAAATAATTAAAAAAATCTCATTTATCCTTGTCCAAAACTACATAAAAGTAAGTTTCTTATGTACCAAATGGAATCTTGAATAATGTGTGAATAAATATTAGTAGGTTGACACCGCCTTGTCTAAAAAAATAAAGTTGATAGTCAATGCATGTAGTACAATGATAAATAGTATTATTTGTTAAGTAATTAATATAATAAAAAAATTATCCGTCATTTTCAACCATCCAGAATAACTTTGATCATGTAGTATTACTATGCCAACCATAACCCCAGCTCTATGTAATAATCATATAACAGGGAAAATCCCTCTGTATGATAATTTTATCATAACCGGGTTATACCCTAGGAGAATTACAACATAACTAGACCAATTACTCTATATAATCATTTCCTTATAATATGACCACACCCTCTATATAATCATTCTAGAATAATCTGGATGAGGCCTATAAGAATTACCACATAACTAGACCAAATCCTCAATATAATAATTTCATCATAATCAGAAGACACCCTATATAAAAGAATTTTATCATAACCAAGACAAACCCTCTGTTTAATCATTTTAGTGTAACCAGGACAAGTCCTCTATACAATAATTTTAGTGTAAGATACAACAAAGGTATATTTTTGGGGGTTCTATAGTAGATATTGTAGTATGTGCTATAGCAGAGACTATACAATATGCAGGTACTATAGCAGAATTGTACACTGTGTAGGTACTGTGGCAGAATTGTACATTGTGTGGTACTGTAGCATGCACTGTAGTAGTTACTGTAGTAGGCACAGTTCAGTACTGTAGTAGCTGGAACTATTCACCATGGGCCATCGGTTTGGGCTTGGAGTCCTTAAGGATTTTGGGCCAGCCATGCCTTTAGGTCAGTAGGGCTTTCAGGCCACCTTTAAAGCCTCCGGGCCACCTCAAGGCCTTCGGGCCACATGCAGTTTCCCCAGACATACTCTACAAAAAAGGAACAACCCTAGAAGAGGATTCAAAGTAGGTGCACTCACCAGAGTAGAGCCAAATGGATTGTCAAAATTAGAGGGTATTACTATGCTATCGGGACTAGCCTATGCTTGCCCGGAAATCCTAGCACGCCAAACATGCAAAGGTGTAGAGCTACTATCACGATGTAGATGCTAGGGAAGGGGCGATTCCTTGTAGAAAGTCTGGTTGAATTCCCTAAGACCTTCAGGTCATGTAATCTCCTAACCCTATAGGTCTCATAATCTCTGAGCCTATAGGGCTTGTAAGGCTTCCCTCTCATCCCTTGAAAGGGGGGTCATAAAAAATCAATAAAAAAGATGGCCTCCAGGGCATTCTGGTTCATTTATTCATCATGTTATGTCTTAAACCATTAAAATTCTAATTTAATATCATTCAAGGGTCATATCACCCTACATGAATCCATAATCTATGGATCATTACTAACTGAACCAAATGGATCCTATAAGTGTTCAAAAAAATTATTAATGTCACCCATTAATCCATTAGTTAATGCACATGTTTTTTTAGTGCAATCACATAATATTTAACATAGTTATAAAATAGAAATAGACCATAGGGATTTGTTCTTGACCACCTAAGTTTATCCAATGATCATGGAAACTCACTCAATTAGGAACACTAATTAATAATGACGGACAAAAAGGTCACAATGAAAACTATATATTAAATTCTAGACCAAGACATCCGAAAGGGAAAGAATTGGTAAAAAAATTGGAATCATCCTAATATTTGAAAGAAGGGGTTTAATGAAGGATGAAAATATGATCAATCACATAGTGTGGTTTTAAACAATTAGTCTCAAGATATTCACAATATGAACCACTTTTATGATGTTAATTTCTCTATTTATAAGATACAGTAAAAATGTATCACCTTAATATAAAATAACATGATCAACAATTTTATGACATGAACAAGTTTCATGGAATGTAAATGTTTTATTATATAAACTTGTTCATGGAATGTTCCTAGAAATAGGTTCACATAATGTATCATGTTCATGATAAGAAATATTCTAGTATTCGAATCCTGATGAAATTTATAGAGAAAACACCAAATCACCTCTGAAGCCTTCCAAAACCATGGAGAAACCTCAAAATCCTTTGACACATTTACACTTATACCACATTAATTCAAAAAAAACATGCATCCCTGGACATTAATCCATTTTTCCCAAAAATATATCTCTATCCGCAAAGATAGGGTTCAACCATTAAGTTTTAAAAAAAGAAATCCAAAATAAATGTGGTTAAACAAAAAATCAAGCGGGACATACCTAGAAAAATAAAATATCTTACAACGTCCACCGAATATAACAGATATTCCCTAAGCTAATCTAAGCATCACTATGTGGACCTAGAGAGAATTTTTGTCCATTGTTCCTTCATATCATGTTCTATCTCCAAGATATATTATTGAACATTCCCATGATTCCACATCACTTGAAGTCAATGCATGGTTTATCCCCATAGATACTTCTCACTACGGTCCATAATCCATGATGGATTCCCCTTAAAGGATGCATCAACACCAAAATCGATTTCATTAACATCCACCACTTGAGAAGGGTTAGGATGATATCTTTGAAGTTGTGACATGTGAAACACTCCTTTCATGGAACATTATCCCTATGGATGGGCCAATTAGAACAACACATGACCAACACTTTCCACTATCTCTAATCACTCAAAAAAACCCAATAACTAGTTCTCTCTATTGCATAATATGGTGTTTCCCCAACCTTTCGGAAACCAAATAGAAAACATGATGACTCCCCTCAAAATCCATAGATCATATCCTCTGGTTAAAATAATATTTCTACCTACTATACATGGTCACCAACTCCCTCCTGATCAACTGAACCTAATCATATGTATCCTACATGATACCATTTCAAAAAAAATTCATTAACACACCTACCTCCAACGAAAAAAGTGTTGAATGATGTGGTCTACCAAAAAACCCTCAAAACATTCCATCTAAATTGATGCATGGAAGAAGTTATTATATTAAAACTCCATGAAATCCCTAAGATTCTCCAGTAAACCACAAAAATATATGACATAGCCTCATAACATATCCTCCAAAATCAAAATCACCAATTCATACTGGCCATTGTTCTAAGGATGATGGGACACATGTAGAAGAACATATGATCTCATAGCCTTTTAATAACACTTCTTCAATTGAGGTGTGAAATGAGGATCTCTATCAGAAATGATATTCCTTAGAACACTATGAATTCAAAAAAAATCTTGCATGTTGTGAATACCAAAATCATCAACATTGAATGTTTCTTTAATTGGGATGATTTTGGATACCCTCAATAGTAAATCTATGATCACCCATACAACATCATTCATGTGAGGTGACTTGTGTAATCACATTATAATGTACTTATTTACATCATTACATTTCCATTATGGAATGGCCAGAGGCTACAATAGCCTAACTAGAATCTGATGCTCATCATTCACCTACTGATAGGCGAAACATCTCATCACAAATAAAACTTATTACTTCTTCATTCTTAACCACCAGTACTATTAATAGAGATCATGATATATATTTTTTAGACCTGGATGCACCACCCATCATGAAGCATGAAAATATCTTATATGATCTCCATGCAAGCCTATAAGAACCCATACTTGGACATGGAATAAAGGGAATTGTTTCTTCCAAGCTACTATTCTGGTAGTGGATCCCAACTATATAAGCTATAAATTAGATATATTCCCTCCAAATAAAATATGTAATTGGTCTTAATCTAGACCAAAGCATGGGTAAAATAGATGTTACCATCAAAGAAACTCATCTCTGGGACTTCTAAACAACAATATTCATTCATTTAAAGACTTCAATCATCATCCAATTGTCAATTGACTCTCACACTGTCCCTATCTTCAAATTCTATATCTTGTCATTAGAAATGAAATTTCATTTACCTAGTGTATAATCCAACTTGATGTGGAATGACTGCAGATACTTGAACCATCTCCTCTACCAAAGGTTCAAGTCCTATTGAGAAAAAATTTCTCTAAGGGTCTTATAGTCAATGTAAACAACAAACCTCTCACCAAAAAGATAGTGTTTTTAGAATCATATGGTGTGTACCACCATATCTAACTCTATAAAATGAAAAATATAATTCCTCTCCTGCATTCTCAACTATCTTGATCCATAAGAAACAACTTGGTCCTCCTGTATCATAACTTATCTAAGTCCTATGATGGATGCATCATATTACATAGTATATTACTTATCCATCACAAGTAAGGTGAGGATCAGTGCTAATGTCATCCTACCATTCAACTCAAGAAAAGTAACATCATAATAATGTTACCAAACAAACATTAATAATTTCTTAGTTACACTGTACATTAGTGATTTTAGATGGGATAAGTCTTCCATAAAATGTCGATAATAACCTGCTAAACTAAAAAAGCTCTAAATCTTGAAGGCATTATTCTATTTATCCATTGATTCCAGGGATGAAACCTTCTATAAATCCATTGAAACTATAGCCTATGATATTATATTACCCAAAAAGTTCACTTTATCAAACCAAAAAATATATTTGATTATCTTGCAATAAACTTGATGCTTTATCATTTCACTCAAGATGATGTAAATATGTTGGGGATGATCATTCACCGGTAGGGAGTACACTATGATGTAATTGATGAAAACTACCATGAAATAATCTAGTAAATAATGAAATATATGATTTATAATGGCCATAAATATTGATGGTGAGTTCATTAGACCACATAGCATCACCATGAACTCGTACATGCCATACATACACCTAAAAGTAGTTTTATGTATTTCTAATGGTCACACTATCAATTGATGACACAATTCTCTGAAGTGAATCTTATAGAAAATATAGGATCTTATTAGATTATTGAATAGATTTTATATTCATGTAGTAGGATACATTATCATGACTTTCATCTAGTTTAATCTATGATAGTCCACACACATGTTCCAAGTTCCCTTGTCCATCATGGGAAAAATCATGAGAGAACCCCACTGTAATGTAAAATGTCGTATGAAAACTTTTTCTTATATATATTCCAAAAAAAAAATTAAATTCTCAAAGCTCTATTGTTGTCCTCAATTTAGGTGGGATATAAACTGGCTCTACTCTTGGCACTAAATAGATTGTAAACTCAATCTACCACTTGGGTGGTAAGCCATTGAAATCATCACGAAATAAGTCTTAAAAATATTCTAACACTGGAAGAAAATAATCCATATATATTCCAAAATTATATAGATAAATACCTTATTTATAAGATATCATAAAATCAAATATGCACTAAATTAGTCCTTTACAAGTAGAATGATGATCTCACTCTCCCTGGTGATGATAGATTCCTCCTTCTAGATATAAAATGGAACTCTACTTATGTAACTATAG
This sequence comes from Viscum album, assembly GCA_963277665.1. Classification (NCBI taxonomy): domain Eukaryota; kingdom Viridiplantae; phylum Streptophyta; class Magnoliopsida; order Santalales; family Viscaceae; genus Viscum; species Viscum album. Next base: position 2,101,422,810 of record OY728145.1, on the reverse strand, counting down.
ATATGAGATAGGTATATAACTATCCAATCCATTCCAATAATAAAATTTAATCCTATCATTTCCAGTACAAATAGATCCCAAAATAAATGGTTACAACCAATTTCTAATGAACATGTTTGGAAACATTTGATATTCCCCGAATTCACTCCTAATGGTGTATCAATGGTTAAAACACCATATATTATTTCCACAACCCAGACCAAATTATTCACAATACTAGATAATATAAAGGAATGTGATCTTTCTATATCAATTAAAATTCAAGAATTTATAGATGATACAAAGAATTCTACCTCTAACTATATAAATCCATGTATCCAAACTAGTAAGAGTAGACTGCATAGCATGAAACTGATTTTCCACTCTACTATGGGATCTAATCAGATTCCCATTTGTTTCTCCCTCTATATAAAATTTTCACTCTTACACTAGGATACCAAATCCCTTTCCTCAACTTGAAATTCCAATGGATCTCTATCTACTAGTCTACTAAGGGGTAGCAAATTTCTTCTTATACTCATCCCTACCATGATCCCCTTCCACTACTCTATTGATGCTTGCCCCTAAAAACCAAAGTATGTTTACCAACCTTCTACAAGCATGGAAATCCAAATTAGGGTTTGGATAATGAGGATTCTTGTAAAAAAAACATTCCACACAAATATCACAATATTTGAACATGGTCCAAATATTTTTTTCCCACTTCCCTAGCTGATCTACCAACTATTTCCTTAGTGATAATTGTCATAGAGGTTCTTCTATTCACTAGAAGAAGAGATCTTGATTTTTCCTAATGAAACAACATGTATGTTTCTCTTCCCTCTCTTAGATTCCATTCCATGATTAGATCTAAATTTTTCACATCCCAAATTCTACTTAATAAAAAAAATTCACTTGTGATCTAATATCATAGAAAATCCCATCCTAGAAATTCCTTGACTTAGTTATCCCATCAACTGCTAAAGATAGATAAAAGTGCTAAATGTTAGTGAAACATATGGAATTGTCTATCACTGATAGGATATATTGTTTCAGGTTCATGAACATACAAAACATATATTCCCTTGCCATTTTAGTATAGAAGTGTCTCAGAGAATGTATCTCAATGTCCTTTGAGGATAACTCCTATTACTACCTAGATTTCCCAAGAATGTCTCAACAATTATTGGAAGGTCCATGGATCATGTATGAATCAAGATTCACCCTTTAATCCATGGTTGTCTCATGTTTCATGATTATTTTCTAGATTTTGTTGATCTAGAATATGGCTTCTAGGGGGCCTCCCTTCTTAGCGAATGTAGGCAGATTCTTTAACAAAAAATCTCTCATTAACTTAGAAATAAATGTTATAGTGTGAACAATATCCCTTTACATCGATTTAATGAATGTTAGGAAGATGTCATAAATTTGAACATCCATATAATCCTTAGAAGTTATAGGAAGCACTGGTTCATCTACGTTAGGATTGTGTTGATTATTCCTCTCCTAACACTCAATATTAAGATAACGAGCAGGAATTGCTTCTAAAATACAAATATACACCTTAGGTAACTAGATAAGAACAAGGTCAACCTCAATAGGTGACAATAAAATATAACCATTTTCACATGGTCTCTCTAAAAATTTCTTAACAAGAAAATTGTCATGCCATAATTGTTCTTTTTATTTATTTTTCAAGTATAAAAGGTTTCTCATTTCATTTGTTCATGTAGGAAAAAATATCACATACAATAAATATATAACTATCGTAAACAATTCATGTCAATATATATCCTTATGTTCCTATATTGAGTAATATATACTCATTTTTGGCTATACCAATCCATTGATATAAATATCAAGAAAAAATAATATCACTGAACATGTGAATCATACAAGTTGAAATAATATCAAATGAAACAATAAAAATATAAAGAGGAAACCCATCATAAGGTACTTGGATTTCCCCTCGTGTATTAGTAAGTTGATCTCATGAACAATCTCATTACAAATTCCCAACATATCCTAGTCTCTTTTCAACCTTTCTTAAATAATAATTTAATATAAAATAAAAAAATGATACATTGGTGCCACTTTATAACATACCCTGATCTGGATCTCTCTCATGTTGATAAATAAGGTTGGTTACTTGACCTCAAGTGTGGATCCCTATACTATGTAGGCTAAAAACTAGTAGTGTGGGTGTAGAGAACATAATGGGGAGACTATTCCAACTTATATATAGTTGAAATATTTTTTAAAAGAAAACAATATCATAGTGATGGAAATAGACAAAACAATTATTCATAAAACAGGGAGATAATGGATGAACCAAGTAAACCAAATAATAATAGACTATGTAATGTACGGATGAAATTTCACTAAATTTCATGTTGGAATTCTAACAAATAAAATACCAATCTGGCATAAATAACTAAAAATAAGATACCAAACAACCCAGTCTCAATTCCTAAGTTAGTGCCATATCCAAGATCCATCCCATTCACCAAGAAACAAACAACAACATGGTAATTTTACCTTATGAAAACATGTATCCATATAATATTCCCAAATATGATCCCACGATTTGGATCTCTCTACCATTTCCAACTTAGGATGGTTACTGGACCTTAAGCATGCCTCCCCATATGCTAGACACCACCTACTAGTAGTGTGGGTGTAGAGAGCATTGTGTGGAGACTATAAACCCTTTTATTGAGTTGTATTGTAGTGGAAATTTAAAAATATCAAAGTAACAGAAATAGTGAAAAAATAATATTATATAACTAGTTGAAAAATATTAACCATGTAAACTAAATAATAATGATCTAGGTAATTTCATGCTGAAATGTAACTAATATTTATGCTATAAATCATATAGATAAAATACTAGTTTGACAAAAATAACTAAAAATAAGACACTAAAGACCCTAGTCCAGATTCTTACATCAGTTCTGTCTCTAGGATCTAACCCATCTTGCATTAAACAATTAAGAAAATATATTTTGTTCTTATCTATACCAAAATCCATGTAAACTTCTTGGGTAACAAACAAAAAACTCGAATTGAGTGTGAGTAAGGCTTAGTAGGTCGACACCATCATGTATTAAAAAAACCAATATGATAATAAGTGCATACAGTAATGTGATAAATGAAAGTTTTAATTAAACAATTAATCCAATATAAAAATTAACCTAGTGAAGTAATATACCCAAATAACTCTGATCATGTAGCATTACCGTTCCAACAAAAACACCAATCCCATGGCATAATCACATAACTAGGAAAAATACCTTTGTATAAGCATTTCATAAAAATATGTTCAAGCCCTAAAATCATTAAAACATAATCTAAACAATTCCCCTGTATAATAATTTCATCTTAATCGAGCCACATCCTCAATATAATCATTTAATCATAAATATTATAGGGCCTATAACAATTATAGTATAATCAGTCTAAGTCCTCTATAAAATAATTTCATCATAACTCGGCCACATACTTTATATTAAGCATTTCATCACAATTAGGACAAACCTTCGATACAATCATTTCATTATAACCTAGCCAAGTCCTCTATATAATAATTTCATTGTAAGATAAAACATGGGTCATAATGTACATAAATAACACAGGATACATCATGATCCACAAATTTCAATTCATCAAATTACCTTTTTATCATTCAATTTCCTTTCATTAATCAAATAATGTCTTAAACCATTACCATCTCAGTTAATTAATGTTCAAGGTTAGGCACACCCTATGAGTATCCATAAGCTAGGCCTAAATAATAATGGTTCCAAAGGGGTCCCATTAGTGGTCTAAACACATTATTAATGTACCCCATTAAACTTTCAGTTAACATTTATTTTTTTTCTACGTAATCGCATAATCATTCACATGCTTAAAAAAATAAACATGTCACAGGGATTTTTTTATAGACCACCAAACTATATCCTACAATAATAGAAACTATCTTAACCAAAAATTCAAATGAAGAATGAATATGATAAATATCACAAGTAAAATTAATGATTAAAATCTAAACTGAGATGTCTGAGAGGGAAAGACTCATTCCCAAATCATCTATAGTAATCATATATTTCATGAGAATGTGTTTATCTAAATATGAAAATAAAATAAACACACAACATGGCTAAAGACCTCTAGTCCTAAGATATTAATGATGTGAACCACTTTTAATACAGGAATTCCTCGATTTGTAAGACACACTAAAAATATTTCACCTTAGATTAAAATGACCCCAATTTATCATTTTGGGATGTTAACCAGTTTCATGAAATGAAACTATTTCATGATATTGAGTATTTTAAGCTATGTTCTTTGAAATAGGTATAGATTATGTAACATTTTCATAATGTTAATGTGTCTAATATGTAGAAAAAGTCCTATATTTATATATAAATCCTAAACCACCTTTGAAACCATATGAAACTATGGAGAACCCTCATAATACTTTGACACATTTATACCAAGACTCCATTAATTAAATAAACATACATCCCTGTAATTTAGGTCATTTTTTATAGAAAAATATCTCCACTCACAAATAAAAGGTTTTGCTACCAAAGTTTAAAGAAGAAAAGACAACCCAAATAGAAGAGGCTTAACCAAAACAAAATTGGTTCGTACATATAAAAAGATGATATATTACATAGATATTTTTTAATGCATGTAATGATGGATCCAAATTCAATAACACCTCAATCATTGGGCTTCTAGTGTATTTATAAACATTTTTTGTCCCATGCTCTAATATGGGTATAGTGAAGATAAAATGGGCAATGTATACTAATTGGATTGTCTAGTATTAAGATTCAAAAGTGAGATAATAATATCACATATTTTCCACATTCACTAAGGTATAAGGTACATTAGAATTAGTTTTGTTTAGTGGTGTCATCATTTTTGCACACATGTGATCTTAGTGCCAACACATCACTCAATTGATTAGATAAGAAGTGTCTTAGAATTTGGGAAAATAACATCATTTGAAACACTTAACCTTGGTGGATATAAACTTTGGTTCCACTATTTGAGTGTATATGTTTGTATTGTCCCTTTTTCTGCTAAAATAAATATTTTGGATTTTAAAATGGATCACCACATTGATCATTAAATTCAGTCATTGAGTACTTTCTTATCACATATAAATTCTGCTCCCTATAACAGGATTCATGAAAAATGAAAAGGCACAAATTCTAAAAAAACTAAAATACTTTTATCACTTTAGTTACTTTAGTTAAAAACTAGGGGATATGAAATTTTTCTTCTACTCCAATATATATGTTGGTCATATCATTCAATACCCCACTTCCTTTTAGTTGATTTTATAGAGAGTGCTCAATTTCTAATAATGTGTTTCAACATATATAACAATATTTTAGTTATTTAAATTTCCTATGACATTGAGACCAAAAAATGTTTATTGATGTTGGATAGTTTAGAAAAGAAATTATAGCATGTGACCATTAAATTAGTATGGATAATTACCAAAGCATGTGTCAATGAGTGTATCATAATCGCAATATTTTTTAAAAATCTCAATATTTTTTATATTTTTATTCTTTCTCCAAAATACACTTATTTTATGCAATAAATGGTCATAATTTTATTTCTTCCTATTTCTCCATTACATTATGAATTATGGTATTATATGGTCAGTAATGTAAGTTCCAGTTCATGCTATCATTATACTCCAAAACATGAAATATTATTTTGTTTACTCAAAGAGGAACTCCAATAAAAATTGATCTTAAATATTTTAGATATATATATATATTATTCTATATTATGTCTTAATTCCACATTTCAAAAAATGATAAGATAACTAAAGGGTATCTTTTTTCATTGGTCATCCCTAGTTTAATGTCTTCTTAAATGGAAATATTTTCAATGAGAAGCATTCCCATAAATAATATCACCTAAAACATTAACCCAAAATAATTTCTTACGAAGATAAATATTTAGAACCTTTATTATTTAATCAATTCACTATATTAATCTCTTCGATCACATATTAAAAAAAATTGTCTTATCTTGTAGTGGGATATTCCTTCTAAGGGTAATTTTTTATATGAATTATAAAGACGATTTTGAATACCTCATTACTTCAATGAATTGTAGGAACACCTCAAGGATATATGTATATATGAGGATGTTTTGTCCTCTAAGTTTCCAATTTGCAACCACATTGATTTAGTATCATGTATCATTATCCACAAGTTCTATAACATAAAAAATATATTTTTAATTTATGTGAAAGTGTCCATTACTGTATATAATATACATTGTCTCTATCAAGTACCAATATTGGGGGATATGAATTATAAATCATTTATTACAATATATTGATAGAATTAAATGAATAAAACTCTAGAATAGGGAAATTTTCTTCTAGGGATGATGAAATTTTATTTAAATAAGGATTGTAAACATCATTGAGACACTTTCTTTATAGAGTTGATTAATCTATTTTTAGAGTTCCATGAGAATAATATTAATATTTTAAGGCCAAAAATTTTATCATCTCAACTCAAACATAAGAAATATAGATTATATTGGACTAAATTAATAAGAGGTCACTGTATTGATTGGGGATAATGAGTTTATCTATAGTTTTCGAGACACGGCTAATTGGTTAAAATTGGAAAAAATAAATTATAGGTTGATGGTTGTTTTCAATTACATATTCCCAAATAGATGATTATTCTTACAATTTTATCATGGTTGAATGGTTATCTAGTGGATGAAGTGTTGTTTTGGTAGTACCAGATTTTGAAACATTATATCAAGAACTAGTCCACATAATTTTAGGAAAATCCAACTCAGTTGTGTTAGCCCTTTTAATTTTTATGATCTTGTATAGATGTCTATATTGGAGTTACAAATTTATTAACCTCATCACTATTACTAATTTAGAATTATAAAAAAATTCACCAAATACTATTGGTGTTAACCCCATGAAAAAGTTCCTAATGCACTTGTTGTTGTCTTGAGTAATTACAAATGATTCAAACAGTCTCTATAAAACACCCTGAAAGAGTGACTAATGGACGATTTTCATGTTATTGTCTAGCATCATTCATATTTACTGACTCTTTGGGATGGATTAGTCAAATTTTATATTTATTGATTTATGGTGTTCATGACATACACTCTATTATAATTCAATAGGAAATTTAGATGCCTATAGAAATGAGTCTTGTATAAAATTAAATATATAAAATAGATAAGTATTCAATGATCATGTGCTCACTTTGGATATTGTAAGCACATTATGGTACCATGGTAGACATTTACTACACACCTGATAACATTTATACCATCATATTTCTATCATATGCACAAAATTTGATTAATTATTATCTAAAAGCATTATTAATGAAGCTAGTGTTTTATGTGTCCATTCCTCCTATCTTGAGTTTGTAATGAGTAGATCTAATTAAATATCAAAAACTATATGTAAGGAATTCAAAACCCCAGAAAACTAATCCATCGTAAAGAAAAATAATCTTTAAATAAATCATCCATTGATGGTTCATGACATGATAGAATACCATCAGAATTTAATTGATCAAACTTATTGAAATAAATAAGACCATTCTCAGGATTACTTAAGGGTAGAGTAGAGGGTAGGGATGACTATGGTGGAGGAAACAATATGCTAAGAGTGTTCTTGGAAGTAATAAAGGTTATATAATTGTTCACCCCTTTTGGATATTATTGGTGATGTTATATAACTAAATCCTTAAGAAATGTGGGATTTATTATGGATAATACATAATCTTAATGGACATTATAGTACCATCCATATTTGGTTAAGATTAAAAAACATTTGAGGGCCCTAAATGACACTAGAAACCCTCAAAACCCAACCAAGGTTAAAATATACATCTTAGAATTAGACACACTGATATGTTTAATTAGAAATAACAGGGAATTAAATTATAGATAATAAATACCACTTTAAGATGATGATGTAAATATTATTAGAGAAGAAAAAATTAAAGAAGATAAAGACTCTAATGAATCTGACACAATCAAAGGTTAAAGTGAATAATAAGATGAATTTTGAGAATCTCTCTTTAATAAGATATTATCCTTAAAACATACCATTAACATTCCCAAACATCAATTAATTTTTTTAATTTTTTCCTCTATAAAGGTTAGCACATTGGTCAATATGTGAACATTATATGGGGAATACTTTAGGCCACACATATTTTAGATACGTGATGTGGAACCATAATAATAAGTTTGATTTTCCTTAATTTAATTAAGAATGACCTTACAAGTTAATTGATACTATTTTTTCCATGATGTCTTTTTGACCTTAAGTTTTCATAATTTAGTGTGTGATCTATTAGAATTCCATTTTAATAATCAAACACTGATCCTAGAAGTATTTAGACATACCAGAAAAATGCACCATCTTACAGGGATATAGAGATATGTAAATGGTTTGAATCAGGTGAGACATCCATAAATTTCAATTAATATTCTTTTAATTCATTATTAAAAAGTATTTTTTGTATCACATGATCGAATTGTAATTAATAGAATAAAATATTTTTGAGGTAAATAAAGTGTTTTGATATCCAAAGCTCATGTTCTCTTTTTTAGGGGATCCCTCTATATAGAACTCATGTGTTTCTCTTGATCTTATAATATGGTCCTAATAATATTCATGATACAATCATAGAAATATTGGATGATGTGATTTACTAGATATGAATGTATGGAATGATGGATGGGGAAGCTATAAATTTTCAAGCCTTACTACTAAACATCATCTTCTAATTGCCTTAATCTATATAAAATTGATGGGATAATACTTATAATTTCTAATAGAAATATATTTTTCTGATGATAAAAACACTTTATGGATCTATCAAAATTAAATAATCACAAGGGAATGATGTGTGAACACTCTCGTCTGGTGAGGAAAGATAAAAGAACATTTATGACCTCACAGTGAATGAAAAAGGAAGGTCTACATCTCAATCAATCCAAATATTAGATAACAAATATCATCTCACTGATTAAGATAAATTGGTGAATATTATAAATGTCACTATATTTCTTCTTTATATAAAGAACATATAAAATAACATGTTTTGAAAATACACGATACAGTCACCTAGAACACTCACTATGTGGTTAAAATATTCCTAGACTATAAATGAGATTTATCTAGAGAGGCATGGAAAAGATGATGTTTATAATCTAGTGAAATGGAGATATTTATATCAAAACATACACACATTATCCATGAAGACTACCTTATAAGATATAGGTAGAAATATATTTCATTTCGGATTACTCTTATGGATCTAGGAACTAATAATTTTGACTATTAGGAAATACATGAAATAGATTGATAGATTTTGGTTATCCAATAACAAAGGGATAATCAAAAATATAAATTTTAAAGTGAATAATTTACAGGAAATCCTATAATATGCTTGGTGTAAGCCTCATAGTTATCAAACCAATGGGTAGAAGATGAATATAAACTCTAAGAATATATTTTTTATGAGGGAAAATTTGAACAAATATAATTGAAGTTGGAAGATGGTAAGAACAGTATTGTTGAGGAAACAACTAGGGGAAATATTTCATAGAGATTGGTAATATTAGGTTGTATATGTAGAAAAAATTTAGGCCTGTTAAGATTCAAATTTTACTTGACTATCATAATTCATGGGAGTTGATGATTATAACTGAGAATTAGATTAAAGGGATTAGTTGACAAAGTTTTTTATTTTTTAGGTGTCCATTATATTTTTGCACCCTAAATATTTTTAAAAAATATTTTTATTTCTAAATATCCCATTTTATTTTTCTATGTTTCAATAATTATCACCCAATAATTTTCAAGGTATTCAATAAAAAATCAAATAATTAAGGCTAGAATGATATATCATCCACAGAATTTATTTTGAAGCGATTCTTTAGGATTACATATATTAATCCACCTTGATCGCCTAGAATGTTTATAGGTAATAATATAAAATATATAAAAACCCCTCCTATGTATAAGGTATAAAGAAAATTTTCATAAATTATTATCAAAACTCTCCTTAGTGAAGGAAAGAAAATGGGTATATAATAATGATTTTCCTTTATAACTGTATACTAATTTGATTATTTTTTGGTCGTGTGCTCTCATATCATCATATTCAATCAAGGTTATCCTTTTTTATAATAATAAACATTAAATATTCCCATAGTTGTTTTCTCTTGGATGGGTATTGGTTGGTCGGGTGCACTTACACCATCATCATAAATAATGGTTGATTTTTTAGAGAAATAAGGGGTGATTATCTCTGGGGAATGTGAACTTTTACATTTTTAAGAAATCCATTTATGGATAATATTTTTCATAATTATAATCCAATGTTAAACGTTTCTTCCCCGAGGGGGTTTAGTGGCTCATGGTGATTAAAAAAATAAATTTTTATATTATCGAAGATTAGTTTTTCTCAAGAGATGTTTAGGAAACATAGGATACCTCAATTATGACCTTTTAGAGTAATTAGTATGGATTCATAAAGGATATTATAAAACACATATAATATCTATCTATATCCCTGGTCCTATAAATCATATCACAACTATTTCTTATGATAATATTTGACCATACTATCTTTATGTCTTGTTATTTCATGCGCTTTAATGTTTTCCAAAGCCTTGTAATTATTCCAACTCAGTTGGTGAAGAATTAACTTTTCATTCAGTAACAATTTAAAATATTGTTTCTTAAGAAGTGTAACACCTTGAGATTTAGTTTCTAAAAAGGAAAAATATGTTCAATATCATATATTACATGCAACACCGAGCCTAAATGAACCATGAAATATTATTATTCAAATATGACCTTTATAACATAGAAGTTAAAATTTAAGCTATGAATTGTGAATTTGGATCCATATAGGGACTTTGCATCACTTTTTTAAGATGTTTTCCATCTGGGACATGGAATGGGTTCTCCCCTTTTCCATGTTATAAAATGGGCTCTCTCTCTCTCACACACACAATTTTTTATGTTTTATAAAGGGGGTTGAACCTCAACCTCATCAAAATATTGTTTTTGGAAAATTTAGACATTATATTTGATGAAAATATTCTAATTTTTAAAATTTTCATATTAAAGTTATATTATGGTGAAATTTTTATATTTTACTAGAAATTTTTATTTTTCAATGAATAGTGAAAATATTGATGATTATTGAATTTTTTTTCTATTAACAGGTTTACAAATAAGTAATATATTGTGGATATGTTTTAAAATATAATTAATTTATTTTGATTAAATATAATCTAATTATTGTACTTTTAATTAATTTTATACTTGAAATTTGTATTAAAACATTTTTATACTTAAAATGATTTTTTTTCTAAAAAATCCGATTTTGTCAGGTTTTACACGTTTAATTATAAATTTAATTATACCAATTATATTAATTTAATGTTGAAAAATAAATTAGATATTTTGAATTTGGTTTCTCAAATTTAGTAAATAATCCCTCTTAATTTTTATTCATTTTGAATAGTTACTATAGAAAATAATTATCACCAATATAAGTGAAAAACAGGTCATTAAGATAAAAATAATATTATAAGGACTAAATATTTATCCTAAGACATGCATTTATCTTTTTAGATAAATGGATTTCATCTATTTACATATAATTCTTGAATATATGGGTGCTTGGTTCCATATTGATTTCATTTTCTCCTTTATAATAATTAAGTAATTGATAAATACAAAAAGTCACTTTCTTGATTATAATACCAATAATATTTTTTGAAAGGGATAAAAAAACATATTTATTATTATAAATATTAATTTTAAATATTAGTGATTTATTTACTTGATAATTTGTATATAATTTTTAGTGATAAAATAATTACCTTAAATTTGTGCACAACGCCGACACAACATTGATTAAATTAATAAAAATTTGATATTAAAAATATTAAAAGTAATAAAATTTTAAACATTTATTTTTTAAAAGGATTTTTATGATTAATATAACTTGTTAGTTATTTTTTAAGGATTATATTTAAATTCCATTCTTATGATGTTCTTTCAATGTCTGATTAAATGAATAGTTCTAAAAATGATATTAATGATATTTTATAATAAATAATATTTTATCAAATGATTTAAAAATCCCAAAAATATTATCTTTGGCATATTTATTATGATATTGATCAAAATCTCAACCATGGTGCATTTAGTTTCCAAATTAGATTTTATAGTAATTATCTTTACCCTTAAAGTTTAAAAACTCTATTATCACCATAATTTTTGAAAAGGGTTAATGCATGTTAAAACAAATAGATAAGGGTAAAACCCTAATCCAGACATGTCCAAGTTTTATTGGAAAAATTTATTTCAAAAAATACACAATATATTTTCAAATTATACCAGTTGAAATCAATTTTAATGATAAAATTATTTTATATTAATTTGTAACTTTAAGAAATTTCACAAGCTCCCCTATCATCACAAATAAATGGGAACCTCCTATAAAATTTTTTTCAGACTTAAAAATAATTTTTCCATCAAAAAACTATATTAATATATTACTTTTATCCCTAATCCTTACCTATAGTAATTTTTTTATTATAAAACCATCCTAGAAAGTCTTTAGGTACAAACCTAAATTGGTTGTCTGAAGAATAGGTATAGTCATTCACCATGAATTTCAAATTTATTTCTTCTTATATCTCTCTAAAATATTATCCAAATATGATGAAATAATAACATTATTATCTTAAATATATTTATATGTAATTAATATAATTTAATAAAATATATCCATCTCATATTTCATCAAATGGGAACAGAAACCATCGATTGTGTGTACGGAGGACTACTACCTCACAAACTGATGTAATTGATTTTCCATCACTTCCTCTAACATATGAACATCATGATCGATTTAATATATAAATATATATATGATATTTATCAAATATTTATACTTATATAATTATAATATAATGTATCCCTTCTTACCATTTTATAATAGAAAATAATAATGTTGCTTATGCGTACGTGTGGATTACCACCTCCATGAAATGATGTGATACATGTTTTGATTTATTTTGAAATAGATGGTAATAAGGGTAGATTTAATAAAAATATATATGATATAATAATGATTATATAGAGGTTAATTTCTCTTTGACTTTATTTTTTTCTATAAATACCCTGAATCTAGTAGCCCGGAATCAGTGGTTACTTTTTTACATTAGCATAAGATACAAGTGGTAACATCACAAAAGACCGGATAGTTTAGTAGTCTTGGTAACCATGATACAAACAAGAATATAATGTTACAATTTTAAACATAAAATGAAACATAGTATTTTCATTGTGAACACCGCTACCCCATTTAGCATGTATCTACATATAAATCATAATAAACTTCTTGGAATCCTGGGGAACATAAGCATAAGAAAGTAGTGATATTTTTTGTTCATAAAGGGTATGAATATAAAGAAATTTATAATGAATAAATAATGTATAATAAATATGTAATGGTAAATTATTTAAAAATATTTCCATTTAATCAAGAAATTTTTCATGAAACATAATGTGGTAGGGCTAAATGACGATGAAATAATTTTATATGATAGTCACATGAGCATGAAGCATATCCACATATATCATTAAAATTTAATAATAAAAAAATAAATAAATAATATTTAAAAATGATAATTCATAATTCTCTATATCATAAACTGAACATCAACTCCTCATTCAAATACATCTTACATAAATGGGTAAATCCTTAGCAAAATACACATGCTAGTTTATCTCATTAGACCCACTTATGTATTGAGGAGCTAGAGAGGAACCCTCCCTAAACATACTAAGTTCAATTAATTACTCATATAAAATGGGAAAAACATAATAAATTTAGAAATTCATAATAAAAAACTAGCATACAAAATGTTAATACATTTCCCAATAAATAAACATAATCATAAGTCATCCGGAGTAATATGAAGAATGGTATCAAAATAGTGAATCCTTAATCAAAATAATTGTAAACCATCTTGGGATGTAATAAGTATGGTATCATTACAACATATCCAAAATGGATCTTAATTAGAATTTTGTTTTAGTAATTAGTGAATAGAAATACCATAAAAATGTCATTAAAAATATTCTTGAGTAAAATACTTTTTTCACATTGAAAGTTAATTTTTTAAAGTAAAAAATATATATTTTTATATTCTTTTTTATTGAAAATAAACATGAAAAAATGTAATGAAATATTCAAATTAAATAGTGGTATTGACATCAGAAAATTTTGTTCATGTTGAGTATGTCAAAATAATAATTCCTACCACATTGTTGGTAAAATGATAAATAGTTCCTCGTACATAAAATTATAATAATATTCATTTTAGAAAATTTGATAAAAATTAAAAAAAATTTAAAAATTACTTTTAAAAATCATATCATAATAGTAAAAACATTTTTTATTTTTTTAGAATTCTTTGACATGAAAGAGAAATATTCCTGAGTGAGTCAAAAAACAATCTCGATTTTACTTAGAAATATTATTTTGGTATCTTGAGTACTTAAATAGTATAATTTGAAAGTAAAAACTTAAATTTATAGTAATAAATATATGAGATTAAAAATTATTGGTTTCAAGATATAAATACTAAATGTTTTCCCCAGTTCTTTCATAAACATAAAAAAACATAAATAATGATGATATTCTGAAATAAACCTCACCACATTGGTAACTTTTGAATAATAATCCCTATGAAATAAAGAAATGTATATGGGTATTTATATAGAATATATTCATGAGAATTATCAAAAAATACATTAATTTTAAGTATATACATCACATAAAGGAAACAAGTAGGGAATATGTAATGTGTCCCATAGAAATAAAAGAGAGACAAAAATTTGTTACATCAGGTCCAATTAATTCCGTAGGCATTAAAACCACTTATATAAAAAATATATATTTGTGATAAATATGTTAAAAAAAATTCTCATATATATCATACCATATATTATTTAATTATAACTTTCTATCACCCATTTATTATGATTTGAATTTTAAAATCATCGTTTCAGGTAATAACTGCTTCATTTATCAGGTATGTTTTGGATTGGTAGTTTTAGTTTTTATACTTTGATCATGGTTAAATCATCTCAAAAAAATTAATCATGATTTATGTATCATATATATTAAATATGTGCATATTTATATTCATCCATGAAATTTATATATAGAAAAATGAATTACCCAATTTATGGAGATGGTAGGCCATACATATGAATGAACGATGTTTCTATTTATTTGAAGGATAGAAAAAAAGATAAACATTCATTTAAAAATAAATAATTATTATTATATTATATTGATCATATATTTTCATAAAATCCATACTTATTAAAATCAATGTAAAAATAAAATGATAAACAAATAACATATTTTCATGGAGGTGGTTGACCACACAAATTCACAAGCGGTGTTTTCATTTTCCAACGAATCGAGAGGTAAAAAGGTAGATGTGATATTATAATTCCAAAAATATATTTTTTTCAAAAATATCATATATATATATATATATATTAAATACCTAATTATATCAATCCCTAAGATGTGGTGATGGAAAATAAATTACATCATTTTGTGAGGTGGTATTCCACTATACACATAATTGATTGTCTACTTTCCCATTTTATGGAATAGGATATTGATATTGGTTTGTAATTTGACATAAGAACATTTAATTACATGGGATATATAACATCCCAAGTAAATAAAGAATATAACATTTATATATTTATTAATATTTTTTAATTAAATATTAATTTTAATTTTAATGGGATGCTACCTTACACAAAACAATGGATTTCTCTGATATATTATGTAGTACACAATGCTGATTCGTACTGAAAAAATAATAATATAATATTATTATCTTAAGTGGTAGTTAATGTCTAGTCACTATACATGCTAGAATGAATAGAATAAACTATATTATGATTAAAAATTTTCATTAAATGTTTTTACATTTATCCAATAAAATTTATTGGCTTAAAATGAGAATGAATCGAATTTTAAGCATAAATACACTAATATTTTTAAAAGGTAGTTCTACTGCCTTTTGATGGTGAACCCTTTTTAAACCAAGTTTTTTTTCACTTTTATATGTTCTATTTGACAAAATAAACTTATTATTTAGAATCAAGACATCATAATTTACATTGGGTAAATGTTTGGTATTTTTCTGATAAACTCCATTTTTTTAATGAATAGTGAAAAATACTGCATTTTATGTCAAAACTGTCTTTTCATCTAATTTATATTTATGGTTAGATTATAATTTTAATTGGTTTTAAAGTTTTATTTGATTATTTTTTATCATTTAATACAATGTTTTTCATTGGGAGTGATTTTTCTTTTTAATTGGACATAAACACATGTCAACCTTTTGGTAGTTTGTTCTTCTAAAAAACACGCTTTTTGGTTTTGACAACGTGAATAAATTTTAAATTAACTTCTGAAAAATCTATGTTTTGAATTTGGATAAATCGATTCAATATTTGGAATTAGTATTTCTGAATTTTGTAAATAGGTACCTTTTATTTTTAGACATTATGAATAGTAACTTCAGAAAATATTTTATTTACCAAGGTTAAAGGGTAATTCTGGTAAATAAGGGTGAAAAATAATATTATAATAATATTAAACTACCCTAGCACAATTCTTAACCCTATTGGATGGGATATGTCCAACCATGGTCCTTGGGTCGAATTTAGGACCCCATGGAGCCACCTGTGTTTGAAAATGACATTTAATTACTTTTAATTTAAAGTAATGGAAAATATAACATAAACATATATCTTTTACTAAAGCAATTTTTATATGGTGTTATATAAGTGATCCCTTCGAATATAAATAGTAAATTGAAATATAAAGTGATTTCATACATCATTATATTTTATTTATAACTTTTATACATTACATAAATAAATTTAGGTTTTTCATAATGGTGATACAGTGATTACCATATTAATGAAAGATTTAAATAAATGAGATTATAAATATTAAAATAAATTTATTTTTAAACATTTTATGCCTTCAAAACTTCTAATGGATGATAGTTACATGTTATATTTATATTAATGAAGTTTTTTAAAATCAATCATGTTGTAATGAATTTTTAAAAATTCATGATATGAATAGTGTAAAAATTGACATAATTCATATTTTAAAATATAAAATATTTTATTAAATATTTTAAAATTCAAAAAAATATGAGATTCATCCAAATGGTTATAATTTGTATTAAATTTTATTAATGACTCCTTAATTGGATTTTTGTCATGTTTTGGTAACTTTTTTTATTCTCAAAGTGTTAAATTCTTAAATAAAATGGTAAGAGTAAAAAAGGGTTAAAAAAGATAAGGATTACAAAATATCCAAAACCTATACAATTGTTATTTTATGATTTTATTTCAACAAAAATTCATATTATATTTGAATTTAATGTGATTTTGACCTTTTGATAATGAAAATCAATTTATTATAAAATAATACTTTCATATCTTCCTAAAGAGCCCCTCCTCCCTCTTATAAATGGCCACCACCTCTAACCCATGATACACACCTCTCAATCCACCTAGATCATCCCAAATCAGATCCAAGAAGCTCTAAACATCCCCCTATTACTCCTATAATCTTTACCCTAGGAATAATTCAATTCAAGAAATCCTTTTGTCTCAAATCAAATAGAGTTAAACATTTTTAGAGGTAGAATCTTCTCTAAAATTCCTTTATATTATTCTACTTTTTCACTCCCTATTCTATCATTTTTATTTGATTACATAACAAAAATAGTATCCTCAATATACTAGGTTTTTTTTATGTGAAGTATTCAAAGTAAAATTACACGCATCTCTTATTAATGGATTTAGAATATACTATTTCGGTGGACGGTGAACTACTGCCTCACGAAACAATGATTGTTCGATTTTTCTATACCACCACTTACGGTGGAAATTATGATGGCATTGTATTTATATGTGATATATATTATATTTTTATTTTATCTACATTTGTTTATTTTTTATTTATATAATTCCTTTATGGTTTCCATAATGGGTAAATACGTTAATTTCATTTGAGGAAATGTGGACTACCGCCCCTCAAAGTGAAATGAATTGTGCATACCATACATGGAATGTATAAAGGATGGTGTTAATGAACTTTTGTAATGTATATGAAATATTGTATTATAATGGAATTATAATATACCTATGTATCATTTGGTTATCATTTCATTAAAAATGAAAAAAATGAAATTATTATTCATGTGTGCGTACGACTTACCATCTCCATTAATGGGGAATTTCATTTTCATATATCAAAATAATAAGGACTATTATAAATAAATATATACTTGATATATATGATATATATGGTATCTAAATAATTAATATCATTTTGGATATAATGGTCTTTTTTCTACATGGGCAATTTGTAATTATAAAAAGTTTATTTTGACTCAAGTACTGAACATCGACAAAAAGACCAATATGAACTTGAATAACTATATTATTGGTATAAAAAAGTAATAAGTGATATAAAAGGAATAATAAAATTGAAAAAGGTTCTAAAGAAATTATAATTAACTTATGTTTATTATTTTGGGAAATAAAAAATGAATAAGACAAGTCAAACACTAGGTAAGGGAACCTTTCACCCTCCTCTTTTGGTCAACGACTTCTTTTATGTTATATCTTTTAATTTCAATTATATTAAGTTGGAATATGTTCTTTTATATCCTTATTACTATATATTTTATGTCCAAGTGATGAGATACCATTTTCAATCTCATCAACTCATTTTCTAAAATTTTAAGTGACGCTGTTAGGCTACAAAATTTTCATAAGAGACTTCATCTCAATCTCATTTCATTGAGGAATATTTTGATTTATAAAAAAAATTCTTTTATACAGTGTATAAACCCATTTGAATTTTAATTTCATTCAAAGGGAATCCTTTTTCTATGTATCATTTTACTAAACTAGAAAGGGAATTTTCCTTTTAAACGTATGCAATGACAATGAACTTTTCACTACCATGAGAATTATTTGATATTTGGATTCCCTAACAATCTGTAATGTTTTTAAAAGGAAAATAAATACCATATACCCTTTTTATGTATTTTGGTAGTTAAAATGGTTTTGATAATGGATTAATTATGTCAATATCTTGAACTGAGATCTTGTGATTTCAATGTGGAAATGTTATATTTCCTTTATACGTGTTCATGTGTTATGATTATGTTATGGTTCTTGGAAATTGTTTATATATACGGGTGGTTTTATGATAAAATGAGGGAAAGTGAGCCTGAGATAGATTTACAATGCATTAGGTAACATGACATAGGTAACCATTAATGCTTATCCTAAGTAATTTAGGGAATATACTGTGATGGTTATTCGAAACGTAGCTCCCTATGTAGATGTGAAAGTTAAAATGTAAGTATGTTATAGGTACCACACATTACTTTTATGATTTATTATTTATACATTCTACTCAAAAATATTATGATTTTGTAACACCCCAAGCTTCCACGGTACATTTTTCTTTGAATAATACAGTAGCGTCTGTTGTACGCAACTTCGAGTTCTAACACACACCACAACCAATCAAACTAGCTGTTATGAATATTAATACCAACTTTTTGAAATTTTATAAAATTTATCCTTCAAAATGGACTTAATTTTTGGATTCGGAATATCAAAATTAGCTTAGGGTGAATTGTTGGTATTTTTCTGAAAACATTCAATTTTTGATGAATAGTGAATAAACATTGAGTTATAGTTTAAAAACAAATTTTTATTTAAATAATTATTTATTTTATATAAATTTAATTAAGGTCAAAATAGATACATAATACCTATATATGTTCAATGTAATTCGTTGGAGTTATTTTAGAATAATTTTTGATATATAAAAATTTTATTGAACTTTTCACCGTCTTTTACCAACCTCCTAAGATAATTTGGAAATTCACATAAAACTTAATTTTACAGCTTTTGTGAGTGGAATTTTGAAAATCTAAGAGACACGGCTAATATCAAGGAGTAAAACGTGGTTCAATAAGATAAAAATAATTTTTAGTGAATAGTAACTTTTTACTTTTATTTACCATGGTTAAAAGTAAATAAGGTAATTAAGGGTAAAAATGATATTAATATTACACTAAAACATGTCCTAATTCTATTGGACAAGTGTATCTCGACCAAAAAAAACTTTAGGAATAAAATATTATCATTTAGGTCCAGTTGGATTAGATTAGGACATTTATTATTATTTAATTCAAAGAAGAGTTAAAAGAGATAAAATTCAAGTTCAATAACTAAACCTTTTTTAATATAGGGTTATACATAAGATAAATTCGATTATAAATATTAATTATAAGGATAAAAATATTTTATACATAATGGTACTTTATTTATAATTTTTAGACATTAAATAATTTAATTTATTTATGACACAATGGTGATGCAGTAATTACCTAATTAATAAAATATTAAAATAATTGATATTATAAATATCAAAATAAATGTAATTTGAGACTTTTTATGAATTACACTAATTTTATAGGTTAATATGAAATATTATTATTGGTTATATATAGTTTGTTCGAAGTAATAATGATTTTATAAAATTATCAAAAACAAAATACCCAATAGTGACAAAATTGACATAAAAGAGGTTTTAAAAAAATATTATATTATTAATTTATATTCTATTTTTAAAAATCTACGGTTCAGAAAAAGGACTTAAATAATTATAATTTTATCATTAATGGACCAATTGGGGGTATCTTGGAGGTATATAGTAATTTTATTAACTATATAATATAAAAATACAAAGAGGCATGGTAAATGTCAAACTATTTAACGAAGAGTTAAATATAAATGATAAGATTAATATAGTGACCCAAACCTGTCTAAAATTAATTTTTTGAAAGGATTTATACCCATTCCCACCTTAGCTTTTAAATAATCCACTTTGGAGCCATTAGAAACCGAATATGAATTTATTATAAAATAATATTTCCAGCTTTTGGAAAGGTGCCCCTCACCCCTCTTATAAAAGGGAACTTCCCCTTATCTATAATTCACTCCTTCAAAGACTTTTGACTTGGGAAAACCCTTCCCAAATATTCTCTCAACTTACCTCACTTAAACCTAGAGGCCTTAGTTTGATCATAAAGCCAACCTAAGGAGCCCTTCTGAACAAATAAAAATGAATAACCTGAAGAAGAGGTAATGTTTTCACCACCCTCTTTCAAGTTCCTTCTTCTTCAAATTATTCTTTCTTTGTTATTTTCATTCTAAAATAATAACTCCATAATCTTATATATACATTGATGTTATTATAAATATGGTACAACCATATTCAGTATTCTATCCATCCTTTGAATGACATGTCACCATACATGCATACGTACGGCTTACCATCTCCACGTCGTGGTGTAATTTTTATTCAAAAAATTATTATTTGGATGGGTATTATAATGATGTGTAATTCATGTAAATATTAAATATAACATGATAATGATTCTATATATATGATATATCATCCAATTATATATTATTTTAATATCAAAAGAATGATATTGTCGCTCATGCGTATGTACGGATTACCGTCTCCATGAACGCAATGAGATTCATTACTCATCGTATCTATTCAAGAATAAATTTCATTTGATGATTAAAAATAATTTTTAGAGACATTATGTCATTCTGAATATGAATAATATTCATCCCATCCATAATAAATATGGCTCACATAACAAATAATATAAAGGAAAACGAATCCGTTAACACCCGAAACGATGATAATACTAAGATATTATTAACAAATCAATGTTAAGAGATCATATATGATATCATATTAATGTATATTATTCATGTATAATTTAATAAAAATTATTTCACAATTATAAAGGATGTTAACCCACCCTCAACCAAGGAAAAGTACAAGCTAAGATTTTATTTCACAATCTTTTCATTATCTGAGGTTGTTTATACGTAATTATCTACGGGGACCTTTTTATTATCCACATCCATGTTTCATAAAAATGTATTTCAAATCATTCTTACTATTTTATAGACTATGGTTTAAATTAATTTATAACCTTGTTGAATTTTTATAAGATGTTTATAAGGGAGTATTTCTGTCTTTTTCCAAACAAGGTCCTTTTTAACCTTTTCGACAGAATTAAGGTAAGAATGTTTTTTTAACTTATACGGCGGGTGCGGCTATTTTCACCCGTTATAAAATCCTATAAGCTTCAATTACAAGCTTATAATTATTTTTTCAAATTAAATGTTTCATTTAATAATTATGTGACTTTTAAATGATTTCAAAAAAAGAGATATTTCTCTCAAATAGTTTTGATTTCATCTATGTCAACATCTTTTGATGTATTTTAAGATTATTTGAAGTTGGTTTATTATGATACAAAACATAAATATTATATCGACGTTTTTTGTGATTTAATTGACTGTGGATGTGTTATTTTTATACCATTCATGTTTTATAGAGAAAGTATTGACATTTTTTATGTTAGTTTTAATACGAATGTTTATGTTACGTTTAAACCTGTTTATATGAGGAATGCATTGGACTTAAAAAGTGACGGGTGGAGCCTGCTATAGCTCCTCGATGCATCAGTAGGTCTCATGAGACAAACTAGTGTCTTGGCACAAGGCCTTGAAAAAATATTATTTGTAGTATTGGCACAAGGCCTTGACTATGTGGTTTTGATAGTTTGGCATTATGTATTCCATCATTAAGAATGTGGTTAATGATATTGCATGTGATTATTCTACTGGTAGAATATCCATGTGAATAAGTAAATGGAATTATTTCATTTTATTTTTTCCATATTATGCTGAATTTCATGTTTAAAAGGCTTTTGTTTTAGCTATACATTGCCTTAAATGTTTATGCTTATTTATGAAAGTTTCCACTATATTGTTATCCTTACTGAGAATTTGAGGTCACCCCTTTCTATATTTTATTTTTTCCAGGATGTGAAGAAGTATTTTATGAATGACTTGCAGGGATAGTATGTGGGGATATGAGTGTGTAATATGGTGACTATGTAGTTGTTGTTTCCATTTTAGGATGTAATGTAAACTTTATGAATGTATCTAGTGATTCAAAGTGTACTAAACTAATTAGTCTTTCAAGACTTTATCTTTTGTGATCATGCTAATATTATGTAATAATGCACTAACTCTGGGTAAATGGGGTCAGGGAATTACATATCTCATGAGGTATGTTAAATAGATTATGTTTTTTGAGTGAAAAGTATATTTTCATTGATTGTATGTATTAATGGACTACTATTTTCTTTCATTATTTTAGGACCCTTACTAAGATTTTTATGGTCATACCATTTTTTTTAAAAAACATCACATGGTATAATAAAGGGTAAGAGAACAAAATAATTCAATAATATTTATATCAAAAAAAGAATAATTATTTTATTTAATGATTTTTTTTCTTGTGAAAAAATGGTTAGAGTAAAAGTGTCTACTTTGAAATATTTTAGATGTAATGTAATAGTTATAGACTAATTCTCTAAAAATATAAACCAGAATATATCCTCAATGTCAATATCATGAATTAACTCAAGATTATTTAATGTTTAAGGTTGGGGCCTTATAGTTGGTATGAAAGGTCAGTTTAGATAACTTTAGAAGTTAGGATATAGTTAGTTAATATCCATAAATTAATTTATGGTAAGATTGAAATTATATATAATTTAAAGATTACCATGTTGATTTGAATAAGATATTTATGTTTTTAGAATGGTTTTCCCTAGAAGAAAAATGGTAGCTATAATGGTACAACATCAAGAAGAAAAATAACCTTCCAAATTAGCATCCTGAGATGGTCAGAATCAGAACTGAATAGTTTATTTCAGGGATGGAACAATTGACTAAGGCTATATATGGTGATGGTATCCATGCACGAGATCATCTAGATCAACCACAAAAGAATATATCAGTAGTGTAACATTTCATGAGGCAATATCCCCCATCATTAGAAGGTCCATCTGACCCTTTTCTAGCTGAATTATATATTAAAGAACATGAAAAGATTTTTGATGCCATCCGGTGTTCATAACATCAAAATGTTAGTCTTTCGTTTTATCATTTTTGAAGTTAAAGCCAATCAGTGGTGGTCAATGGTTAAAATATTAGGGATAGTGATGAGATTAGTGCTCTTGATTACGAATAATTCAAATGTATATTTCATGAGAAATATTTTCCTAAGGCGGTTCAACATAGGATAGAAAAAAATTCCATGAATTAAGGCAAGAGGATGAATAAGTGGATGCTTATGAAAAAACATTTACTCTACTGGAAAAGAATGCTCCAAATTTTATATGGGATATCGACATTAAAATAAATCATTTCTGCTTGTTATTAAAGTTAATGTATCAAAGGTCTTTAGGTTCTAATGAGTTAAAAATTTATGAAAACATACTCGATATGTGGAAAAGGTGGAAATGTAGTTTTCCGATGATCATTTGTTCATTGAAAACAATACAATTAAAGGTCGACGTGGAAGACGAAAGGGAAGAACTCTTCAAAAAATTCTGATGGTAAGAAACATAATTTTATATTTTGTGAAAATTTTGGTAAAAATCCCACTGGGAAATTATTTTGGAATTCTATTAAGTGCTTCTGATGTGGTAAAATGGGACATAAGGCTCATAATTGCACTGAAAATGATCTGGGTAATGGTAATAAAAAATATGATTTACAATCAATAAAATCTTTTAAGTGCCATGAAATGGGTCATTATGCAAATGAGTGACCAAAAAAGAACTCAAATCAAGAAAAACTTCCAGACTACAAGAAGAAAGGGGTGGTTAAAACCTTTGAAACTACTTCATCAAATATAGGGCCATAAAATGAAGTAGTATCAAGTACACTTTATGTTTATTAATATTATTCCAATGTGTTATTTGATTCAGGTTCAACACATTATTTCATTTCTAGGAAATTTTGTAGTAAATTGGTAATTCCATCTCAAGATATGAATCCTCAACTTCTGGTAAAAACATGTAGGATATTTCAAGATAAAAAGATATTATAAGAACCTTCATGTCCTTGTGTGCAGAAACAATCTACCTACAAGACTTATTTTTTTTCTCTAGTATAGTTTTATGTTTTTTGGGTATATATTTCCTTTATGTTTATCATTCGTAGATTGAATACAGAGCTAAACAGGATTCTTTTTAGAATGGTTTTTTGTTTGTGTACAAGAATTAACCCTTACTTTTGATAACATATCAAGAAGCTGAGAAACTAGTAAAATAAGGAATGGATTGTTACCTTTCACATATTGTTTAAAAAAGGAACTATTCAGATTAATGACATTCTAGTGGTAAATGAGTTTCTTGATGTTTTTTCTAATGAGTTACTCAGTATAATTCCTGAATGGGAAGTTGAATTTATAGTTGACTTTGTTCCTAATGCTAATCCAATTTCAAAACTACCTTGTCAAATGGCTCGAATTTAACTTTTATAGTTAAATAAGAAATTGGAAGAGTTATTAGATAATTGTTTCATTCAAACCTAGAACATCACCATGGGGTGATCCTATCTTGTTTATTAAAAAGAAAGATGGTTAAATGAGACATTTCAATGATTATAGATCCTAGAATAAAATAACTATTAAGAACAAGTATCCTTTGCCTCATATCGATGATTTTTTTGATTGGCTCCAGGGAGATCAGTATTTTTCAAAGATTGAATTGAGGTTGGGGGACCATCAGTTGAAAGTAAATGAAGTAGAAATTCCGAAGACCACATTTCTTACTAGATATGGCCATTATAAATTTTTATTAATGCCTTTTGGGTTATCCAATGAACCTGTTATATTCATGGATCTTATGAATAGAATTTTCTATGAGTTCTTGGATATGTTTTTGGTTGTATTTTTTTATGATATTTTGTTTTATTCTAAAATAAATAGGAGAATGAAAGTCATTTAAGGGTTTTCTAGAAAACATTACAAGAAAATAAACTATATAATAAATTAAGAAATTGCGAGTTTTGGTTGAAGAAAATTTCATTCCATGGTCACATTATTTCTAAAGATGGCAAAACTATTTATCCTACAAAAACAAAAGTTGTTGAAGAATGGCCAAGAACCAAAAATATAACCAAGATCTGTAGTTTTATTGATTTGGTAGGCTATTACTGAAGGTTTATTGAGAAAAAAATCACGATTATCTAGCCCACTAATTAATTCTCAAAAGGTTGTTCATTTCATTTAGACCAAAGAATGTGATGATTGTTTTCAGGAATTGAAAAGAATATTGTTGAATGCTCAAATTGTTTCATTGCCTTTTTGAGATGGTGAATTTTTTATCTACAGTGATGCTTAATTGAAAGGACATGGTTGTGTTCAAATGAAGAATGATTAGTTAATTGATTATGCTTCACGTTAGTTGAAACTTCCTGAGTTAAACTACCAAACACATGATTTGAAATTAACTGCTATTGTTTTTTCTTTCAAAATTTGAAGGTATAATTTATATAGAGTAAAGTTTTAAATATATAATTAT
This sequence comes from Viscum album, assembly GCA_963277665.1. Taxonomy (NCBI): domain Eukaryota; kingdom Viridiplantae; phylum Streptophyta; class Magnoliopsida; order Santalales; family Viscaceae; genus Viscum; species Viscum album. Next base: position 2,101,396,128 of record OY728145.1, on the reverse strand, counting down.
CACAAAAGTTTTAAGTAAATATTTAATTATAATGAATTGAACATTAGATAGAGGATATGGCTATAATTAATCAAGAATTATGATTGCACAATTCATTACATTCGAGGGAAAAAAATAAAGTGGTCTATGCTTTGAGTAGAAAAAGTAATTCTACGTTATCATTGTTATGTTTGAAAAAAGGTCCTTCGATTAAATATTTGATGAAATTTGGCATAGAATTTTTTGGGGCAGGAAATTCCTCTATTTTGTTTTATGTTTTAGTACAGTCAACCCCAGTAGGCATAATAAAGAAAGTTTATAAAGATGAAATTGAGTTGCAGAAAAAGGTATAATTGGTTCATAAGGGTATGTTACCTGAGTTTAACATTTATAGAGACTATGTTTTTAGGTTTGGATAGAGATTATGTGTGGCTTTTGATTCACAGTTGAAGAAATATTTGTTATGTGAAGCTTATAGTTATTCATTTTCATTTCATCAAGAATGTAATAAGATGTACCGAAATCTTAAGAGTATTACTGGTTGGATGGAATGAAAATATATATTACTGACATTAACTTGAGATATTTTATTTGTCAACAGGTCAAAGCGGAGCGGCGGTTACTGAAAGAGATGCCTCAGTCTTTTCCATTGCTATAGTGGAAATGGGAAAATGTGTCCATGGATTTCATCATGGGATTAACCAAGATTTGTTGTGGTAATAATGAAATCTGGGTTGTTGTTGATCAATTAACTAAATCTACACATTTTCTTTTAATTAGAGATACTCTATATCTAGATCAAATTTTTAATTGTATATTAAAGAGATAGTCAGGTTACATGGACTTCCTTTCTTCATTGTATCTGATCGTAATCCTAGGTTCACTTTGAACTTTTGGAAGGGTCTTCATAAGTCATTGGGTACTAAATTAAATTTTAGTATATCTTTTGACACACAATCAGATGGGTAGTCAGAATAAACAATTCAGATATTTGAATATATGGTACATGCTTGCTCAATGGATTACCAAGAAAGTTGGGACCAACATCTTTATTTGGTTGTTTTTTTAATAATAACAGTTTTCATTCCAGTATTCATATGGAACCATTTAAGTAATTATATGTAAAGAAGTTTCTAACTCCATCTTTTTGGGATGAAGTATGTGAATGAATGTTTATGCGACCCAAATTGGTAGAATAGATGGAAAAAAAGTTCAATTGATTCAAAAGCACATGAGAACAACTTAGAGCAGGCACAAAAGTTATGCAGATAACCAGAGGAAGGATCATTCTGTCGAGGTAGGTGATCATGACTTTATTAATGTTTCTCTATGGAAAAGTGTGATGTATTTTGGTAAAAAGGGAAAGATGAGTTCGAGGTTCATTGGAGCCTATGAAATCCTAGAGAAATTTGAATCAGTTTCCTACAAAGTGGATTTACCCCCATTTGTATCCCAGGTACATAGTGTTTTTCATGTTTGAATGTTGAAAAATTATATGCTATATCCATCTCATGTTTTGAGTCCAGAGGTAGTTCAGTTGGAAGAGAATATTTCTTATGAGGAACAAACCATTCAGATTCTTGACCAAAGAGAGCACGTGTTGTGCAATAAAATAATTAATCAGGTAAAGGTGTTATGGAAAAACCATATAGATGAAGAGGGAACATGGTAATATTAAAATCATATGATGGATAAATACATCCACTTATTTTATAAGTGAATGAAAATGCGAGGATACAATTTCCAAAAGGGGGTAAGGAAGTAACTTCCTAGGTAAATAAAGAATATGATATTTTCATATTTATTAATATTTGTGAATTAAATATTAATTTCAATTTAAATGGGATGCTATGTTCGATGGCATACCCGACGCACAAAAAATGGGTTTCTCCAAAATCTTATGTTGCACACAATGCTGATTCATACTGAAAAAATAATAATATAATATTATTGTTTTAAATGGTTGTTAACGACTAGATATTGTACTGGAGGGAGTGAACAAAACTAACTATATTAGTATTAAACATGTTTCTTAAATGTTTTTACATTTATCAAATAAAATTTAGAGGCTTAAACCTGGAATGAATCCAATTTTAAGCATAAATACTTTAATATTTTTTAAATGCAGTTTTACCACTTTTTGATGGAGATCCCTTTTTAAATCTAGTTTTTGTCTCTTTTATATGTTCTATTTGACATAATAAACATATTATTTAAAATAGGGACATCAAAATTTACTTTTGGTAAACTTTTGTTATTTTTCTGATAAAGTACATTTTTTATGAATAGTAAAAACTACTGCATTTTAAGTCAAAATAGAATTTTCATATAATTTATTTATATAGCTAGATTATCATTTTAATTAGTTTTATATTTTAAATAGATTATGTTTTTATCATTTAACCCAATTTTTTTCATTTGAAGTGATTTCACTTTTTAATTGGATATAAAAACTTGTTATTCTTTCAGTAGTTTTTACTTCTTAAAAAATGCTTTTTGGTTTTGACAATGGGAATTAATTTTAAATTAATTTCTGCAACTTTTGTGATACTAATTTAGAGAAATTGATTCCATATTTGGAATAATGATGTCCAAATTACGTAAATAGGTACATTTTATTTTTATACATTATGAATAGTAACGTTAGTATATATTTTATTTACCATGGTTAAATGGTAAATATGGTAAATAAGGGTAAAAATTTATATTATAATAATATTAAACTACACTAACATATGTTTTATCCCTATTTTATGAGATATTTATGACCATAGGAATCCTTGGGGTATATTTTAGGACCCCATGGGTCCACTTGTGTTTGAAAATAACATTTAATTACTTTTAATATAAAGTTAAGTAAAATTTAACATAAACTTATATCCTTTACTAAAAAAATTATATGTGGTTATATAAGTGATCTCTTAAAATATAAATATTAATTAAAAATATATAATGATTTACTACATCATGGTATTTTATTTATAATTTTTTGACATCAAATTAATATATTTATTTATGACACAATGGTGATGTAGTGATTACCTTTTTAATTAAATATTTTAGTAAATGAGATTATAAATATTAGAATAAATTTTTTTATACTTTTTAAGTCATCCACTAATTTTATGGATGATAGTTACATGTTATATTTTTATTAATGAAGTGTTTTTAAATAAATCAGGTTATTATGGATTTTTAAAAATTCATGATGTGAATAGTGTCCAAATTGACACAATTCATATTTAAAATTATATAATATTTTATTAAATATTATAAAATTACTAAAAATCTAATATTAATTAAATTTGTTATAATAAGACCAAAATTTTATTAATGACTCTTTAATTGGATATTTTTCATGTTTTGGTAACTATTTTGATTCTCAAAGTGTTAAATGCTTAGTAAAACGATAAGAGTAAAAAGGTTTAAATAAAAATGATAAGCATTAAAAAATATAAAAAACCTATCCAATTATTATTCGATGATTAAATACTATTCTATTTTTAAAAATCCCAGGTTCGGCCAAAAGACTTAAATAATGATAGTTGTATCATTAATGGACCACTTGGGGGTATCTTGGAGGTATATAGTAATTTTATTAACTATATAATATAAAAATACAAAGAGACATGGTAAATGTCAAACTATTTAATGAAGAGTTTAATATAAATGATAAGGTTAATATAGTGACCCAAACCTATCTAAAATTAATTGGATGAAAGGATTTAGACCCATCCCCACCTTAACCTTTACGTAATCCACTTTGGAGCCATTAGAAACCGAATATGAATTTATTATATAATAATATTTCTAGCTTTTCCAAAGGTGCCCCTCACCCCTCTTATAAAAGGGAACTTCCCCTTATCTCTAATTCACTCCATCAAAGCCTTTTGTCTTGGGAAAAGCCTACCCAAATATTCTATAAACTTACCTCACTTCAACCTAGAGGCCTTAGTTTGATCATAAAGCTAACCTAAGGATCCCTTCTGATCAAATAAAATGGAATAACCTGAAGAAGAGGTAATGTTTTCACCACCCTCTTTCAAGTTCCTTCTTCTTCAAATTATTCTTTCTTTTTTATTTTCATTCTAAAATAATAACTACAGTATCTTCTATATACTTTGATTTCATTATAAATATGGTACAACCATATTCAGTATTCTATCCATTTTTTGAATGACATGTCACCATACGTGCATACGTATGACTTACCATCTCCTTGTCGTGGTGTAATTGTTATTCAAAAAATTATTATTTGGATGGGTATGATAATGATATTTAATTCATGTAAATAATAACTATAACATGATAATGATTCTATATATATGATATACCATCCAATTATATATTATTTTAATATCAAAAGAATGATATTGTCGCTCATGCATATGTACAGATTACCGTCTCCACGAATGCGATGAGATTCATTACTCATCGTATCTATTCAAGACTAAATTTCATTTTATGATTAAAAATAATTTTTAGAGACATTATTTCATTCTGGATATGAATAATATTCATCCCATCCATAATAAATATGGCTCACATAACAAATAATATAAAGGAAAATGAATCCGTTAACACCCGAAACGATGATAATACTATGATATTATTAACAAATCAATGTTAAAAGATCATATATGATATCATATTAATGTATATTATTCATGTATAATTTAATAACAATTATTTCACAATTATAAAGGAGTTTAACCCACCCTCAACCAAGGAAAAGTACAATGTATGATTTTATTTCACAATCTTTTCATTATCTGAGGCTGTTTATACGTAATTATCTACGGGGACCTTTTTATTATCCACATCCATGTTTCATAAAAATGTATTTCAAATCATTATTACTATTTTATAGACTATGGGTTAAATTAATTTATAATCTTGTTGACTTTTTATAAGATGTTTATAAGGGAATATTTCTGTTGTTTTCCAAACAATATCCTTTTTAACCTTTTCGACAGAATTAAGGTAAGAATTTTTTTTTTACTTATACGGAGGATGCGGCTATTTTCACCCGTTATAAAATCTTATAATCTTCAATTACAAGCTTATAATAATTTTTTCAAATTAAATGTTTTATTTAATAATTATGTGACTTTTAAATGATTTCAAAAAATTAGATATTTCTCTCAAAAAGTTTTGATTTTATCTATGTCAACATCCTTTGATGTATTTTAAGATTATTTGAAGTTGGTTTATTATGATACAAAACATAAATATTATATCGAAGTTTTTGTGATCTCATTCATTGTTGATGTGTTATTTTTATACCATTCATGGTTTATAGAGAAAGTATTTACATTTTTTATGTTAGTTTTAATAAAAATGTTTATGTTACATTTAAACATGTCCATATTAAGAATTCATTGGACTTAATAAGTGACGGGTGGAGCCTTCTATAGCTCCTCGATGCATCAGTAGGTCTCATGAGACAAACTAGTGTCTTGGCTCAAGCCCTAGAAAAAATATTATTTTTAGTATTGGCACAAGTCCTTGACTATATGGTTATGATAGTCTGGCATTATGTATTCCATCATTATGAAAGTTGTTAATGATATTGCATGTGATTATTCTACTAGTAGAATATCTATGTGAATAAGTAAATGGAATTATTTCATTTTATTTTTTTCATATTATGCTGAATTTCATGTTTAAGAGGATTTTGTTTTAGTTATACATTGCCTTAAATGTTTATGCTTATTTACGAAAGTTTCCACTATATTGTTATCCTTACTGGGCATTTGAGCTCACCCCTTTCTATGTTTTATTTTTTCCAGGATGTGAAGAAGTATTTTATGAATGACATGCAGGGATATTATGTGGGGATATGAGTGTGTACTATGGAGACTATGTATTTGTTGTTTCCATTTTAGGATGTAATGTAAACTTTATGAATGTATCTAGTTATTCCAAGTCTACTAAACTAATAAGTCTTTCGAGACTTGATCTTTTGTGATCATGCTAATATTATGTAATAATGCACTGACATTGGGAAACTGGGGTCAGGAAATTACAGATCTCATGAGATATGTTAAATAGATTATGTTTTTTGATTGAAAAGTATCTTTTCATTTATTGTATGCATTAATGGACAACCATTTTCTTTCATTATTTTAGGACCCTTGCTACGATTTTTATTCTCATACCATTTTTTTGAAAAAAAAATCACATGGTATAATCAAGGGTAAGAGAAAAAAATAATTCAACAATATTTATATCAAAAAAAGAATTATTATTTTATTTAATGAGTTATTTTCTTATGAAAAAATGGTTAGAGTAAAAGTGTCTACTTTGAAATATTTGAGATGTAATGTAATAGTTATAGCCTAATTCTCTAAAAATATAAACCAGAAAAAATCCTCAATGTCAAAATCATGAATTAACTCAATATTATGTAATGTTTAAGGTTGGGGCCTTATAGTTGGTATCAATGGTCAGTTTAGATAACTTTATAAGTTAGGATATAGTTAAGTTAATATCCATAAATTAATTTATGGTAAGATTGAAATCATATAGAATTTAAAGATTACCATGTTGATTTGAATAAGATATTTATGTTTTTAGAATGATTTTCTCTAGAAGAAAAAAGGTATCTATAATGGTACAACATCAAGAAGAAAAATAACCTTCCAAATTACCATCCTAAGATGGTCAGAATCAGAACTGAATAGTTTATTTTAGGGATGGAACAATTGACTCAGGCTATATATGGTGATGGTATCCATGCAAGAGATCATCTAGAACAACCACAAAAGAATATATCAGTAGTGTAACATCTAAAGAGGCAATATCCCCCATCATTAAAAGGACCATCTGACCCTTTTCTTGCTGATGTATGGATTAAAGAACATTAAAAGATTTTTGATGCCATCGGGTGTTCATAACATCAAAATGTTTGTCTTTCATTTTACCATTTTGAAGTTAAAGCCAATCAGTGGTGGTCAATGGTTAAAAATATCAGGGATAGTGATGAGATTAGTGCTCTTGATTAGGAATAATTCAAAGGTATATTTCTTGAGAAATATTTTCCTAAGGAGGTTCAACTTAGGAGAGAAAAAAATTCCTTGAATTAAGGCAAGAGGATGAATCAGTGGATGCTTATGAAGAAAAATTTACTCGACTGGCAAAGAATGCTCCAAATTTTATATGGGATCTCGACATTAAAATAAATCATTTTTTACTAATGATTAAAGTCAATGTATCAAAGGTCTTTAGGTTCTCATGAGTTAAAAATTTATGAAAAACAAACTCGATCTGTGGAGAAGGTGGAAATGGAGTTTTTCGATGATTATTTGTTCTTTGAAAAACAATATAATTAAAGGTCGATGTGGCAGACTAAAGGGAAGAACTCTTCAAAAAATTCTGATGGTAAGAAACATAATTTTATAGTTTGTGAAAATTTTGGTAAAAAACCCACTGGGAAATTCTTTTGGAATTCTATTAAGTTCTTAAGATGTGGTAAAATGGGACATAAGGCTCATAATTTCACTGAAAACGATCTGGGTAATGGTAAGAAAAAATATGATTTACAATCAATAAAATGTTTTAAGTGCAATGAAATGGGTCATTATGCAAATGAGTGTCCAACAAAGAACTCAAATCAAGAAAAACTGCCAGACTACAAGAAGAAAGGGGTGGTTAAAACCTTTCCAACTACTTAATCAAATATAGGGCCATCAAATGAAGTAGTATCAAGTACACTTTATGTTTATTAAGATTATTCCAATGTGTTATTTGATTCAGGGTCTACACATTATTTCATTTCTAGGAAATTTTCTAGTAAATTGGTAATTCCATCTCAAGATATGAATCCTCACCTTCTGGTAAAAAAATGTAGGAAATTTCAAGACAAAAAAAATTATATGAACCTTCATGTCCTTGTGTGCAGAAAAAATCTACCTGCAATCCTTATTTTTTTCTCTAGTGTAGTTTGATGTTTTTTTGGGTATAGATTTCCTTTCTGTTTATCATTCTAATATTGAATACAGAGCTAAACATGATTCTTTTAAGAATTATTTTTTGTTTGTGTACAAGAATGAACCCTTAATTTTGATAACATATCAAGAAGTTGAGAAACTAGTAAAATATGGAAAGGAATGTTACCTTTCACATATTGTTTAAAAAAGGAACTATTCAGATTAATGACATTCTAGTGGTAAATGAGTTTCTTGATGTTTTTTATAATGTGTTACACAGTATAATACCTGAATGGGAAGTTGAATTTACAGTTGACTTTGTTCCTAATGCTAATCCAATTTCAAAACTACCGTGTCAAAAGGCTCGAATTTAACTTTTAGAGTTAAATAAGCAATTGAAAGAGTTTTTAGATAATGGTTTCATTCGACCTAGCACATCACCATGGGGTGATCCAATCTTGTTTGTTAAAAAGAAAGATGGTTAAATGAGACTTCTCAATGATTGTAGATCCTTGAATAAAATCACTGTTAAGAACAAGTATCCTTTGACTCATATCGATGATTTTTTTTATTGGCTCCAGGGAGATCAGTATTTTTCAAATATTGACTTGAGGTTGGGGGACCATCAGTTGAAAGTAAATGAAGTAGACATTCTTAAAACCACATTTCATACTATATATGGTCATTATTAATTTTTATTATGCCTTTTGGGTTATCAAATGCTCCTGCTGTATTCATGGATCTTATGAATAGAATTTTCTATCAGTTCTTGGATATATTTTTGATTGTATTTATTGATGATATTTTGTTTTATTCTAAATGTAAATAGGAGCATGAAAGTAATTTTAGTTTTGTCTTGAAAACATTACAAGAAAATAAACTATATAATAAATTAATAAATTGTGAGTTTTGGTTGAAGAAAATTTCATTCCATGGTCACATTATTTCTAAAGATGGCAAAACTATTTATCCTACAAAAACAAAAGTTGTTGAAGAATGGCCAAGAACCAAAAATATAACCGAGATCTGTAGTTTTATTGATTTGGTAGGCTATTACTAAAGGTTTCTTGAGAAAAACTAATCACAATTATCTAGCCCACTGATTAATACTCAAAAAGTTGTTCAATTCATTTAGAAAAAGGAATGTGATGATTGTTTTCAGGAATTGAAAAGAATATTAGTGAATGCTCAAATTTTGTCATTGCCTTATAAAGATGGTGAATTTTTTATCAACGGTGATGCTTAATTGAAAGGACATGGTTGTGTCCTAATGAAGAATGATTAGTTAATTGATTATGCTTCACGTCAGTTGAAACTTCTTGAGTTAAACAACCCAACACATGATTTGAAATTAACTGCTATTGTCTTTTCTTTAAAAATTTGAATGTATCATTTATATAGAGTAAAGTTTTAAATATATACTTATCACAAAAGTTTTAAGTATATATTTACTTATAATGAATTGAACATTATACAGAGGAGATGGCTATAATTAATCAAGGATTATGACTGCACAATTCATTACCTTTGAGGAAAAAAAATAAACTGGTCGATGCTTTGAATCGAAAAAGTAATTATACGTTATCATTGTTATGTTTGAAAAAAGATCCTTCGATTAACTATTTGATGAAATTTGGAATAGAATTTGTTGGGGCAGGAAATTCCTCTGTTTTGTTTTATGTTTTAGTACAATCATCCCTAGTAGACATAATAAAGAAAGTCTATAAAGATGAAAGTGAGTTGCAGAAAAAGGTATAATTGGTTCATAAGGGTATGTTACCTAAGTTTAACATTTATAGAGACTATGTTTTTAGGTTTGGATAGAGATTATGTGTATATTTTGATTCACATTTGAAGAAATATTTGTTATGTGCAGCTTATAGTTCTTCGTTTTCATTTCATCATGGATGTACTAAGATTTACCGAGATCTTCAAGAGTATTACTGGTTGGATGGAATGAAAATATATATTACTGACATTAACATGAGATATTTTATTTGTCAACAGGTCAAAGAAGAGTGGCGGTTACTGAAAGGGATGCTTCAGTCTTTTCCATTGCAATAGTGGAAATGGGAAAATGTGTCCATGGATTTCATCATGGGATTAACAAATATTTGTAGTGGTAATAATGAAATCTGGGTTGTTATTTATCAATTAACTAAATCTACAAATTTTATTTTAATTAGAGATACTATATATCTAGATCAAATTTTTCTATTGTATATTAAAGAGATAGTCAGGTTACATGGACTTCCTTTCTCCATTGTATCTGATCGTAATCCTAGTTTCACTTTGAACTTTTGGAATGGTCTTCATAATTCATTGGGTACTAAATTAAATTTTATTATATCTTTTCAAACACAATCAGATGGGTAGTCAGAATAAAAAATTTAGATATTTGAATATATGGTACATGCTTGCTCAATGGATTACCAAGAAAGTTGGGACCAACATCTTTATTTGGTGGTTTTTTTAATAATAACAGTTTTCATTCCAGTATTCAAATGGAACCATTTGAGGAATTATATAGAATGAAGGGTCTAACTCCATCTTTTTGGGATGAAGTATGTGAATGGAAGTTTAGGGGACCCAAATTGGTAGAATATATGGAAAAAAAGTTCAATTGATTAAGAAGAACATGAGAACAACTCAGAGTAGGCACAAAAGTTATGCAGATAACCAGAGGAAGGATCTTTCTTTCGAGGTATGTGATCATGACTTTCTTAATGTTTATCTATGGAAAAGTGTGATATATTTTAGTAAAAAGGGAACGATGAGTTCGAGGTACATTGGAGCCTATGAAATCCTAGAGAAATTTGAATCAGTTTCCTATAAAGTGGCTTTACCCCCATTTTTATCCTAGGTACAGAGTGTTTTTCATGTTTGAATTTTGAGAAATTATATGCTATATCCATCTCATGTTTTGATTCCAGAGGTAGTTCAGTTGGAAGAGAATATTTCTTATAAGGAACAAACCATTCAGATTCTTGACCAAAGAGAGCATGTGTTGTGGAATAAAATAATTAATCATGTAAAGGTTTTATAGAAAAACCATATGGTCGAAGAGGGAACATGGGAATATGAAAATCATAAGATGGATAAATACACCCACTTATTTTATAAGTGAATGAAAATGCGAGGATACAATTTCCAAAAGGGGGTAAGGATGTAACTTCCTAGGTAAATAAAGAATATGATATTTTCATATTTATTAATATTTGTGAATTAAATATTAATTTCAATTTAAATGGGATGCTATGTTCGATGGCGTACCCGACGCACAAAAAATGGGTTTCTCCAAAATCTTATGTTGCACACAATGCTGATTCATACTGAAAAAATAATAATATAATATTATTGTTTTAAATGGTAGTTAACAACTAGATATTGTACTGGAGGGAGTGAACAAAACTAACTATATTATGATTAAACATGTTTTTTAAATGTTTTTACATTTATCCAATAAAATTTAGAGGCTTAAACTGAGAATGAATCCAATTTTAAGCATAAATACTTTAATATTTTTAAAATGCAGTTTTACCACTTTTTTATGGAGATCCCTTTTTAAATCTAGTTTTTGTCACTTTTATATGTTCTATTTGACAAAATAAAAATATTATTTAAATGAGGGAAATCAAAATTTACTTTTGGTAAAATTTTGGTATTTTTCTGATAAAGTTCATTTTTTATGAATAGTAAAAACTATTGCATTTTAAGTCAAAACAGACTTTTCATATAATTTATTTATATACCTAGATTATCATTTTAATCATTTTTAAATTTTAATTAGATTATGTTTTTATAATTTAACCCAATTTTTTTCATTTGAAGCAATTTCACTTTTTAATTGGACATAAACACTTGTTATTCTTTCGGCAGTTTTTACTTCTTAAAAAATGCTTTTTGGTTTTGACAATGGAAATTAATTTTAAATTAATTTCTGCAAATTTTGTGATACTAATTTGGTGAAATTGATTCCATATTTGGAATAATGAGGTCCAAATTACGTAAATAGGTACATTTTAATTTTATACATTATGAATAGTAACATCAGTATATATTTTATTTAGCATGGTTAAATGGTAAATATGGTAAATAAGGGTAAAAGGTTATATTATAATAATATTAAACTACACTAACATATGTTTTATCCGTATTTTATGAGATATTTATGGACATAGGAATCCTTGGGGTAGATCTTAGGACCCCATGGGTCCACTTGTGTTTTAAAATAACATTTAATTACTTTTATTATAAAGTTAAGTAAAATATAACATAAACATATATCCTTTACTAAAAAATATTATATGGGGTTATATAAGTCATGTCTTCAAATATAAATATTAATTAGAAATATATAAGGATTTACTATATCATGGTATTTTATTTATAATTTTTTGACATCAAATTAATAAATTTATTTATGAAACAAAGGTGATGTAGTGATTACATTTTAAATTAAATATTTTAGTAAATGAGATTATAAATATTAAAATAAAAAAAAATTATACTTTTTAAGTCATCCACTAATTTTATGGATGATATTTACATGTTATATTTTTATTAATGAAGTTTTTTTAAATAAATAAAGTTGTTATGGATTTTTAAAAAGTCATGATGTGAATAGTGTCCAAATTGACACAATTCATATTTAAAAATATAAAATCTATTATTAAATATTATAAAATTACTAAAAATCTAATATTAATTAAAATTTTTATAATAAGACCCAAATTTTATTAATGACTATTTAATTGGATATTTTTCATGTTTTGGTAACTATTTTGATTCTCAAAGTGTTAAATGCTTAGTAAAATGATAAGAGTAAAAAGGTTTAAATAAAAATGATAAGGATTAAAAAATATAAAAAAACCTATCCAATTATTATTCGATGAATTTATTTCGACTTATATTCATCTTATATTTGAATTTAATGATTTTTGTACCTTTTGAAACCGAAAATACTTTTATAAAAAAATAATACTTTCAAAGTCTCTTAAAGAGTCCCTCCTCCCTCTTATAAAAGGCCACCACATCAAACCCATTACACACACCTCTCAAGCCCGATGGCTCAGCCAAACTCTACTCAAAGAACTCTAAAAAACCCAATATTCCTCTTAAAATATTTTTCCAAGGAATAAGTCAATTAACGAAATTTTTTGGCTCAAATCAAAGAGAGATACACTTTTTAAGAGGTAGCGTCTTCTCTAAAATTTCTTTCCATTATTCTATTTCTTCCCTCCCTATTCTATTATTTTTCATTGATTACATAACAAAAACATTATCCTAAATATACTAGGTTATTGTTATGATAGGGATTAAAACTAAAATTACACACACCTCCATCTAATGGATTTAGAATATAATGTTTCTATGGATGACGAACTACTGCCTCACGAAACGATGATTGTTCGATTTTTCTGTACCACCTCTCTTGGGGGATATTATGATGGATTTGTATTTATATGTGTTATATATTATATTTATATTTCCCCTATGTTTCTGTAATTTTTATTTACATCATACCACTATGGTTTTCAAAATTGGTAAATACGATAATTTCCTTGGCGGAAGTGCAGACTACCACCCCCTCAAAGTGATATGAATCGTTCATTCCATAAATTATATTTATAAAGGATGGTGTTAATGAAAGTATGTAACATATATAAAATATTATATTATACAATAATAGAAATATACCTATGTATCATTTGGTTTTAATTCCTTTAAAAATGAAAAAATGAAATAAAATTAGCATTCATGCGTACGTACGACATACCGTCTCCATGAACGGTGCATTTCCTTTTCATATATCCAAATGATATGGAATATTATAAATAAATATACAGTGGATATATATGATATATATGATATCTAAATAATTAATATCATTATTGAGATAATGTAATTTTAAATACATAGACAATTTGTAATTATAACAAGTTCATGTTGACTCAAGTACCGAACATCGACAAAAAGACTGATATAAACTTTAATAGTTACATGATTTTTATAGCAATTAATAAGTGATTTAAGAAGAATAATAATATTTAAAAATGTTCTAAATAAAGCTTAATTAACTTATTTTTATTGTTCATGGAGATAAAGAATTAACATGACTTGTCGAACACAAGGAAAGGGAACCTTTCACCCTACTCTTTTAGTCAAAGACTTATTTGATGTTATTTCTTTTAATTTACATACTATTATATTGGGATATGTTATTATATATCCTTATTACAGTAAATTTTAGGTCCATGTGATTAGATTCATTTTTCTCTCTAATCAAATCATTTTCTAAATTTTCAAGTGACGATGTTAGGCTACCAAATATTCGTAAGGGACCTCATCTCGATATTATTTCATTGAGGCATATTTTGATTTATACACAACATTATTTTATACAGTGTATAAACCCCTTTGAATTTATTTTCATTCAAATGGAATATTTTTTTCTATGTAGTGTTTTACAAAATGAAAAAGGGAATGTTTATTTTTAACATACGCACTGACAAAGACCTTTCTTCCACTGTGGGAATTATTTGATATTTGGCTTCCTTAACAAGCTGTAATGTTTTTAAAATGAAAATAAATTCCACATACCTGTTATAAGTATTTTGGTATTGAAAATGGTTTTGATAATGGATTTATTATGTCAATATCTTGAAATTATATCTTGTGATTGCAATGTGGAAATGTTATATTTCCTTTATACTTGTTCATGTGTTATGATTATGTTATGGTTCTTGGGAATTTTTTACGTATACGGGTGGTTCAATGACAAACCTAGGGTGGGTGATCCCAAGATATCTCTCCAATGAATTTTGTAATGTGACAGAGGTAAATGTTAATGTTTCTCCTTAGATATTTATTAAATATACCGTGATTGGTATTTCAAATGTAACTCTCTATGTAGTTGTGAAAGCTACCATGTAAGTATGTTACTGATGACACAATTTACCTTTATGATTTATGACTTTTATGTTTTATTCATAAATCTTAGGATTTCATGAGGTATGTTAAATATCTTATGTTTTCTGAGTGAAAATTATGATTTCATTGATTGTATGTATTGATGGAAAAATGTTTTCTTTCATTATTTTATGACCCTTACTGAGATTTTTATGCTCATCCCATGTTTTGAAATGTTTTTCAACGGGTATAAGGAAGGGTAAGAAAAAAGAATAATTCTAGAAATTTTATATCAAGAAAAGAGTTCTTGTTTTATTTAATGAGTTTTATTTTTTTTAAATGGTAATATTATAAGTGTCCACTTTGTAATATTTTATATGTAATATAATAGTTATGGCCTAATTGTCTAAAACTCTAAACCTGAAACGATAATCAATGTCTAATTCTTGACTTACCTCAAGATTATATAAATTTTAATCTAGGAACTTATAGGATAAACTTTTTTTTATTTTTTAATCAGAGTTTATATAGATTTTATAGATCTAAAGGAATAAATAAAACAAAGAAAGATGGTTAAGACTTATGCCTCTTCTTCCAAGAACCACTTTAGGTTTATATATAGATCTTTATTAGAATTCTTTTATGATAACTAAATAGACTCTATATTAGTTTTAAGTATGTAAGGAATAAATTGGATTATGAGTTTTTGGAGAAAAAATGCCTTTGAGGTGTGGAGATGAGATTATATGGGGTTTCATTTTATAAGTTGGGAAGAGGACATACTTGTAATTTTTTAAAATAATAAAATATAACCATGTTTTACACACATAAAGTATATCTAAAATAAACCGTTAAAAACATTAGATGATAAAAGGTATAAATGTTTCCTAAAAAATATAAATTATAGAATATTTTAGTTCAGTTTAACACTTATCTTTTTAGTTTATCTCCCAGTACACATGTTTTAACCTTAAGTGTAGTAAATACGTTTTTACTATTTTTACTATTCAATATAACAAAAAATTAATTTGGAATTATTAAATAATTATTATTATTCAGATTCAAAATATAAAATACATTTTACCAAATTCAATTCATATCTTTGGTTGAATTTAATTTAAAATTAAACTCACAAACGTGTTGAAAACATGAACTTTCAAAGGAAAGGATTTCTTAAAAATAAAAGTTTTTTTTATAATAATTCAATAAAAAATTAATTAAAATAACATAAATTAGATTACATATAAAATTATTTAACTATTTTTTCATTTTAAAACAATTTTAACTAAAATTTTAGCTTTGTAAATTCTTTAAATGAAAATCCACATTTCAATAAAAATCGGTATTTTTTCATTATTCTTTGAAAAAATAATATATAAAGTATATTATAAATATATAATTCTAAGATAATTATTACAAGAAGAATTCAAATATTAATTTTATTTTTCCAAATAAATTTTTTAAAATTTTCTAATTTTATTTTAAAATAAATGTGCAAAAACTTTACAAAACCACTTTTTAAACAAATAAAATTTCCAAGCATAAAACATGATTTATTCCTATCACATGCTTATTAAAAATATTATATGAATAATAAAAAATTTATTGAATGTATACTATATAATTTTAATTAAAACCATTCATCATTAGTGATTAATTTAATTCATTATGATAATAACACATAACTTGAAAAAAAATTGATTTTAGAAAAAAAACATTTCTTTTACATTAAAATGCTTTTTATTTTCTATTATAATAAATTGATAACCAATGAATTTATTTTATACTTGTGTGAACCATATAATTATCATAATTTATTTATTCTTATTAATACCCACCAAATATTACAGCTAGGTTATAATGATATTATATATTATGGTTCACTTAGAGATGGGATTGTGTGAAACAAAAACTGTCGAATAAACTAAATTTATTTAAAAAGAAATATACCATAAAATATTGGGGTGTTAAATTCTTTCCTCTATAAAAAAATTATATCCTAAAAAAATATATAATTTTCACTCATTAACAGATTGGAGTATTTATTTATCATTATTTCTTCAGGTTCTCACGTGGCATCTTTTATCATATGTTTTCTCCAATGTACCTTTAGTAGTCGAGTCACCTAATTCCTCAACACTTATTATCTAGTTTCCAAACTAAATATAGGATATTCATAGAAAGATATGTTATGTTTCAATTCTATTTCATCAATGGTGACCACATGCATTGGTTCTTGCTGTACTTCCATAAAAATGATATATGAAACACATCATGTACTTCAAAGAGACTTGGTTTCATTTCTAAACGGTAATCCACAGTGTAACGACCCCAAATCCAATAACCTAGAGGATGTCTCCTAATTTATTACATTTGATGATGACACAAAGAATCACATCCCATGTATCCTAATATTTTATTAGTCTCAGAAAACTAAATACATATATTAATCCTTATTGTATTTGAAAACTCAAATTACAATTTTTTTTTTGAGAATATCATTATTTACAGCAGAATATCCATGAATATCATTTTCTGTAAATTTCCAAGATTGTTGGGAAAGGAAAAAAATAATGATGACCTAAAATACTAAGTAAGGGTTACGTATAGTGGATGTTATCATGAATTAATAATCATAATGAATAGTTGAAATGAAAAGCTAAATAGATGATAACATGTGACATTAAATGAATCAATTGAGAATGAAATGCATCCAAATATAATATCATAGTGAAACTGACATGGATAAAGAAGATAATGAATATTCAATAAATCAAGGAAAATAATTGAAAACACATTCCATTTAATCAATAAAAAGAGAACTAAATGAATCCAAAGATAATATCATTGTGAAAATATCATATACAAAAAGATTTGGAATGATTAATATGGAAAGGTAAATAAATAAAAACAAATTGAGTTTAATCTAGAAACTAAGACTAAAATTATCCATAGATAATATAATTTCAAAAATATAATGGATTATAATAAATTCATTTTAAAATAAGGAAATGGTTAATCATTAGACATCATTATCTCTAACACATGATAGCTCTACATTAAAGACCTTTCACAAGACATTTTAAAATAGATGGGTAGGTATAAAACAAAAAACCATTTAACAAAGTCTTGTCAGCTAATTAGTGTCATAAGACTAACTATGCATTGAGGTACTATCCATATCCAAGAACCACAATTATCATAATGTCCAAATCATTTCTCATATATCAAATAATCAATATTATTCATTAACATTATTCATTCTCATCAAATATATTTATTGAGTAAAGGATACAGATTTATCCATATTAACCTAGTTAAATAGATAATTTCATTTTTCAAATAATGATTGTAGGAATGATATGTGTTTTATGTAATAATAAAATCCATGATAAATAATATGGATATTTAAGCTAAATTTAATGTCCAATGATCACAATAATGTGAATATTCCAATGGAAAGTTAATGACTTCAAAATTAAATCAAGAATGTGTGTGTCAATACATTACTTGTTCAAAATTATCATAATCCATCAATAGAAATATTAAGGATGGTATCAATAAAACATATCCCTTGTAATTACCCAAACTTTTATTAATGAAAATTTTTCTTCATCTAAATAAATGTCTTATTATATAAAATGGTTATATAAAACACATGAACTTCCTTGTTTTTTTGTTTTTTGTATTTTAAAATACCATTACGAATTGTTACCATTGCTAATATAGTCGTTGAACAATGATAACATGATTAGTATAAATATAGGACATTAAAAAATATAATTTACTCAAATAAAGGAAGCGATGAACTCATCTAGTATAATTACTCCATAAGAAGCCCATTTGTTAGATCTTGAAAAGGAGGTAGCATCGCTGGGCTTAGATCTTGACCAATCCCAAACCGGGCATCAAAATGTTATGCTTGAATGGAACCCCCTACGGGAGAAGTGAATGTTAATAAAGACTACCACCTGAGTAATGTTATCTGAGCCACCCCAAGAGTCGGTCACCATTTCACACCTTACCCTTAGGTCTATGTGGGTGTTTTAAAGGGTTATGTAAAAAGACACTAGAACATTGATTATATGCATTAGTTTTGTATAGAAAAGTGTCTATACATTAATTTTATTATTTGTAATTTATAAATGGTTTTTAAAGAACAAATAGTATTTTTAGTTAATATTCAATTAAGAAATCTATTTTTAGGAATTAAAATATTTTTTTGGATTAAATAATATTTTAATAAAATATTACTACTAAATTACTTTTTACTAAATATAAATGATCTTATATTTTTTTATGAATACAATTGAAATTTTTATTAAGGTTTGAAAATTGTTTTTGTCGAAACCCATAAATTTTCGATAGATGTATGTTTTTTTTAAAGTAAAAATTCATGTATTAATATAATTATTTAGATTAAATGAATATTATTGTTTTATTTAGGACATCAAAATTATCTAATGGTGAATGTTTCATAATTTTCTAAGACTGTCGAATATTTGGGTAAAAAAATTACATTTTAAATATATAATGTGTTTTATGAAATTATAATGACACAATAGAGATGTAATTTAATACTATAAAATATATATTAGTCCAATATATATGTTACCTTTAAAATAATGTGATTATATATTTGTTTGATTAATTTTATGATGCATTAGTGGACCATCCAAGACTTGTAAAATATTTTAATATTTTAAAATGATTTCCTTGAGAGTGTGACTCACCTTAACAAAATCAAGCCTAATATTTTAATATGTTCAGCCATTGGATTTATAAAATAATTTTTTCCACTCCCGTTTTTAAAAACCATAGGTAAAATGCATGGTATTGTTTGTGGTTTTTGTTAATTTAATATGTTGTGTCCAAAACCTAAATAATAAATAATTCCCTCTTCTTTCCTATATAAATCCACTCAATCTCCCATTCCTCTTCACTCAAAACATTTTGGGATAGACCAAACTCTTCCCTCCTCTGTCTATAATCTTTCCAAGGCACCCCATGCTCCCAATCAAGCCTCTCCTAAGCCTTTGGAATCACACTTCCAAGTAAGGGATCCTCACTTTCCTTCCGTCCTTATTTATGTCCGAGTTTCATTATTTTTTTATGACCATATATATTCAATTAAAAATGTTGGTGTATAATTTATCACCACCCATATACTTCTCTCCTTATGTTTTAATGATGATATTCCCCTTTTATCTCATTAATTCCTCCCATGTACACCCATTTCCATGCCGAAATTTCATAAGGGATTTCTCTCTCCTCATTTACATTCAATAAATTCCTGTATATTATGCATAAAAATTCCATTATATTTTTTTTATTCTAAATGACCCCATTACTATCAATTTTATTCATAAATGACGAGATTCCCCTTTCTATCTCATCAAACCATTTTACAACTTCTATTTTATGTCTTTAGGCTGCTGAAGTTACACCAAAATTCCCCATGCCAAAATCATCGTGTAAGTGAATACCATACCCATTTATCTATCAAGGGTATTCAAATTTATGAAAGTGTAATTTTTGATTATGGACTTACATTTATTTATTCCACATCTCTTATTCATGGAATTAATTATGACATTTAATAAATCCATTGTTGTATGATCTATGTGTCACACTTATGCATGAAATTAATTGATAAAGATGGATACTCCTTGATAGTGCTCCAATGCATTGGGAAAATATTAGTGTCATGATAATTAAAGTGAATTAAGGGTTTAATCAAGCTATTTCAAGTGGATCGAGGGTTCACCCATGCTCCATTTGAAATGATCCTTGGCTCATGCTAATATCATGTTAAATGTTGTTGATGCATTTCCATGTTATAATAATCATGATATGTCATGCCTTTATGTTTATGTTTGTCTTGTGCTCCATTAATATGCCTATTTCCTAACATGTACTATATTCTTCATGTTATCCCTTTTTTACGTACCTTCTGGGTTGTATAGCTCACCCTTTTATTATGCATGTCCTTAAATTATCTCATGCAATTCTACGTACGAAGCAATGTTGTGGTCATGTAAAATAATTTTTCAGTAAAGATATTGTGTTTTATGTTATAAGTTGTTATGTAATTTTCCTATTTTCCAATGACACTAGACCTATCATTCCTCATAGTTTTCTTAGGTTAAAGTTTATTTAATTAATCATATTTAAATTTGTAATAAAGAGCATGATTTTTAAAGTTGGTATCAAAGGATGGGTTTAGTTTTTTTTGGGATTTGGATTAGAAAACCCTAGTGAAATCCATAGGGATAAGACTAAGAATAATAAAAACATCCCTAAATTTTGTTGCGTATATATTTTGTGGTTTATCAAGAAAATACATCCCTATCTGGATACGAATAAGTAGTGGTGGATCTATCCCATATGTATCTAGGTGTAAAACCTGAAAACACCTCTTTAAGCTATACTCGAACGGGAACCAGTGCACAATAACAGGCCTTGATACAGTCTTGGTTACGACACTCCCAAGGGATATGCTTTGTTAAATTCATAAGCATAGTATTAACCATTAGTAAGGGAATAAAAAATTCACTTAATAATATTTGTTCGGAAGAGATCATGGATAACATAGATTTAAGCCTATACATTCATAAGTTAAGGAAAGAAATTAAATTTATAAAATATACCTTTTTTCATTGGATTTACATTTATGTGTTACTCTTAAACTTCCTTTTATTCTAGCTAATGACAGGTAACAAAGGGACTCAGGATAATAACTGATGCGAAGATCAATGTGATGACTATTCTAATGAGATGCCCAATCCAATGGGAGTTGGAATCACAATCTTTTTCAGGATACTATCTTAGTTAACTCATGTTTTTAATAGATTCATTGGTCAATAAAAATTTTTAACCCCCTAATAAAGAATAATCTGCAATCTAGAGCTTCAAGAGACAAAGGCCCCCTACTTTTAATAGATCATTTGGTCCCTCAATAATTGAACAACAGATCAACTACATTGAGAAGTTCATATCCATCATTCAATGTTTTGAGCAAGAGAAGGTACTTTTGGTTTCTTATCATATATAGGGTGAAGCTGATCAGTGGTAAACATTGATTAAATATATGAAGCTTGAAGAGCAGATCAAGTCATTGGAATTTAATGATTTCTGGAAAATGGTTTCTGTTAAATTTTTTCCATGCACCCTATGAAATAAGATGGAAAGATAATTCCTTGACCTCGGTAAAAAAGATAATGAATTCATCAGAGAGTATAAGTAAAACATCAAATGGATTGCACAATATGACTCAGAAATTTTTGTTACCTCTGAATGCAAGGTTGACAACTTCTTTGGTGGGATAAAACCTAGCCCAGATGAGCCCCAACGATCCGTGATTTAGATAGCTTTGAGGAAATTATCTGATGTTCCCTCAAAGTTGAAATGGAGATTAGGTAATCTCAGGGGTATCATGGGGTTAAGAAGCATAAGGTGTACATTAATTCTGTTGGTTCAATGGATAAATCCAACGGTGCTAAGATTTACAGCAGCCCACTTTCCAAAAATAATCACCATGTAAATTACCTGAAGGGGGAGAGGAATTTCATTAGGTGTGGAGGAGAAGGGAACTTGGACATTAATTTCCAACAAGAAAAACCTGCTGCTGAACTGGGGCACTTTTCAAACTAGTTCCCTAAGCCAATGGTTTTTTGAGGAAACTGTAAAACTCCAAGGTAGCAAGGGAGAGATTTTTCCATCACTACCACCGAAGTGAACCCTGATAATGAAGTGGAGACAGGTAATCTATTTATTATTTCAAGAAAGGAAAAAAAATATTCTAGTTCTATGAATTCTTTTATATCCTAAAAGTTTATTAGAACAATCCCAACACCACCAAAAATCATGGAAGTAGAGGTGTTAGTGAGAATGAAAAATGGGGAAATCATTACATCCCATGAATATAACTCCACCCCTAACATAATTTGTTGATTGAACTTCCTTAAAAACCTCATCATACTCCCTCTGGTAGGATTTGATGCAATTATTGGCATAGATTGGATTTACCTATATTGAGCTAACATAAATTGTTGTGAGAGGGAAATCACTCTACATATTGAGAATTGACCCCTGATTTAGTACAAGTGTAAGGAGGAGGATGAATCTTCTTTAGCACCATCATATCAAGAGTGTACATTACTGCCTTATGAGAATGAATATATCTCTCAAATTATTGATTCTAAGGAAGAATCCATCCTTGAAGACATGCCTATTGTGAGGGAATTCACTAAAGTGTTTCCAAAGGTACTACCTGGTCTTCCTCCTATAAGAGATATTGAATTATCGATTCAACTTATACCTGGGGTGTTTATAATAACCAAGACTCCATATAGAATGTATATTATGGAGCATCAGGAGTTAAATAAATAACTATAGGAGAATATGGATAAAGGGTTTCTATGCTCATGTGCTTCACCATAGGGTGCACCAGTCCTGTTCATCAAGAAGAATAATGGGTCAATGCACCTTTGCATTGGTTATCGTGAGCTCAAGAAAATCACAATAAAGAACCAGTATCCTTTATCCTGAATTGATTAATTTTTCAATCATCTTTGTGGAGCATAATACTTCTACAAGGTGGATCTATGGTCAGGATATTACCAAGTAAGGGTGAAGAAGGAGGATATCCCCAAGACTAGTTTTTGTACAAGGTATGGGCACTATGAAATCATAGTAATTCATTTTAGACTCACTATTTCTCTAAAAAATTTCATGGACATGATGAATAGAGTCTTTATAGATTACCTTGATAAATTTGTGGTTGTCTTTATTGAAAATATTCTAATATACTCCAAAACCAAGGAGGAGCATGAGGAGAATCTAATCAATGTACTAGAGACAATACAAAAATATAATCTCTATGAAAAGTTCAAAAAGTGTGAGTTGTAGTAGAAGGAGGTCTCATTATTGGGTCATATCATCATAAGAAATGGAATATATTTGGATCAATCTAAGACAGATACAATTGAGGGATGAATGAGGCCAGGTTCTGTTATGGATATCCATAGCTTCCTGGGGTCAACTGGATATTATCACTGATTTGTGAAAAATTTCTAACAATTGTCAAACTCTATTACCAAGATAACTTGTAAGGGAGTCAAGTTGGCTTGGATTAATGATTGATAAGAGAGATTCGAGGAGTTTAAAAGGTGCCTTGTCACTGTGCTCGTGTTCACACTACCGACAATTGGAGAACATTTCGTGGTATTCAATGATGATTTGAAGAAGGGTCTGGCATGTTTGTTGAGGAAAAATGAAAAAGTCATTGCCTATGCTCCAAGAAAATTGAAATTTCATGAGAGAAAACTATCCAACACTTGATCTGGTGTTGGCTGCAGTAATCTTTTCTTTAAAAATTTGGTTGTATTTCCTCTTTGGGGAGAAGATTTAAATATATATGGATCAGAAAAGCCTCAAGTTTATATTCACACGGAAAGAGTTGAATATGTTCCAATGAAGATGATTAGAGCTCATCAAATACTATGACTACTCAATTAACTAGCATTCAGGGAAAACGAACAAGGTGGAGGATGCTCTAAGAAAAAATGACCCAGTGATTCTATCATTTATGAGAGATGAAAAGGATCAAATCTTCTTAGATTTGATGAAGATGGACATGGGAATCATAAAGAAGAGAACATCATCAATCCCTTCACAAAAGATTGATCATGAATATCTTTTGGAAAGGTTAAAGTACTCTCAAAAGGATGATGTGTGAATTCAGAAGAAAGTAGAAACTATCATAGAATATAAATTGTTGGAGTTCAATATTAATGAAGTAGGAATTGTGATATTTCGATCAAGACTATGTGTTCTATCAAATCCGAAGTTAAAGAATGATCATTTGGATGATGAACATAGTTTGATTTTCTCCATTCATCCTGGAAACCCAAAGATGTATTGAGATATCCTTGAGCATTATTTTTTGGATAAAATGAAGAAAGAAATCACTAAGTATACATCAAAGTTCCTGGTATGTCATCAAGGGAAGGATGGGATGCATAAGTATAAGGGGATGATGAAACCATTACCCATAACAACATAGAAATGGGAGAACATCATCTTGGACTTTGTCACTAGAATTCCAAAGATATCCAAAGGAAAGAATTCTATCTAGGTTGTTTTGGATCATCTTAAACAGACTGCACACTTTATTGCAATTCAGGAGTATTTCTCATTGGATCAACTGGTATATATATACATCAAAGAAGTAGTAAGGCTACATAGAGTTCTACTATCTATTGTATCTGATCGAGATCCAAGATTCACCTCTATGTTCTGGAAGAGTATTTAACACAATCTAAATACTGATATGAACTTCAATATGTATTATCATCCTCAAATTGATGGACAATCTGAGTGGACTATCCAAACACTTGAGGACATGTTGAGAGCATGCTCAATGGACTTAAAAGGAGGATGTGATCAACATCTTCCTCCAGTTGAGTTCTCTTACAATAAAAATTTCCACTCAAGAATCCAAATTGATCCTTAGGAAGCCCTTTATGGGAATATGTTTAGAACACCGGAATATTGGGATTAAGTTTGGGAGAAAAAACTCTTAGGTACAATAATAGTTAAAGAAATGGCAGAGAAGGTTATGACCATCCAGTATTACATTTAAGCTACTCAGATTCAAGAAAATATATATTATGATAATCTTCGATGAGACCTAGATTTTGAGGTAAGAGGCATGGTATTCCTCTACATATCATCATGCAAGAGATTTATGAGATTTGGGAAGAAAGGAAAGTTTAGTCCAAGGAACATTAGCCCTTTTGAGATACTTGATCGCATTGGAGCGGTGGCTTATCGACTAGAATTTTCACTGAACCTATCTCAAGTGCATAATGTATTCCATGTATCACTCTTGGAGAAGTACATACCTGAACCATCCCATGTACTCAATCCAGAGGTGGTACCATGGGAGAATGAACTCTCCTATGAATAGAAGTCAGTGAAGATCCTAGATCATAGGGAAAAATTTCTATGAAATAATACAATGCCCCTCGTCAATGTGTTGTGGAAAAAACACAAGTTTGAAGAAGTGGCGTAGGAATCATAGGACGTGATGAAACATAGTTACACTATAAAGACCCAAAAACTCCATATATTTTTTTTAATTATTTGGGATTATTATGAGTCAGAAAAAATTGACGGCACTTGATTCTGAGGCCTGGTGTGCCCGAAATGAATTTCTGAAATTTTTTAACGTACATTCAGTAAACGCATAGATGAAATTTTTTATCTTTTGAACTAGTGTTTGGATTAAAAATATGAGGGCACCATTGAATCTATAGCATTGGGATTCAATTAATGGAAGCTTAACTTTGACCATAGTTGGTCGGGTGAAAAGTTAGTTTTTATAACTTTTTAAGGAAATAATAAAATAACATGGTAATTGTTATTTTATTTTATTTTTTCCTTACCACATGTTGACTGGAGGTGGTGGGGACCACTGAGGTGGTAAAATCATTAAATATGGGATATTAAATTCCCAGTTACTCTTTGGTTGTGTAACCACCACTCACGTAATTAATGTGTCACATTAATTACGTCAATTAATGTGGAAAATTAATTATGTCAATTAATGTGGCACATTAATTACATTAATTAATGAATCACATTTATTCATTGAGGAATTACACACCCTTTCCCCTTATATTTAAATGGGGCTTGAGGTATATTTTTTGACATGGCTTCTTCAAGAGAGGAACCTTTGGCGAAGTGACGTTACACCTTCCACCGATCGAGACAGAAGCTCGGGCGGCAATGAACTTGGAGCGGCAAATGCCGTTGGCTTTATCAAAGCATATATTCTCCTTCCTCCACCGTGATGATTCCAACAATTCTTGAGGTTGGGGATGTCTTTTAATTCAAGAAATTCCCACGACTCTTATTTTCATTTCTGAATTTGTGGGTTTTCATTACGGGGGATTTAAATGAGGTTTATCATTATTTTAATGTGATGTATAAATTACATCTATTTGTTATAATGATAACGTGGATGGAGTGGGCCAAATTAATAAGTCACGGACCCTCCTCATATTGATTTTTATTTTTTTTTCTTCATTGGCGGGTTGTTCCAACTTGACTAAACCTTGAAACCGTGAGATGTGTAATGACGGCAACATCCCAGGAGGACCGTTGGCATGTTTGGAAGGAAGAACGGACCACCAGAGCTCACCTGGTGGCCCGTGGAAGATTCATTAATGTGACACCAGCAACCAATGCCAATAGAAAAGGTAGCGTCCAGTGCTCATTGGCCGTGGAAGAGGGCGACATCGCTTGGCACCATGGCAGGCCCGAACAGGTGGCCGAAAACCGGTCGGCTGTGTTGGCGAGGTGGCACGCCATCATGCGCCGCGGTGAAAGAACCACAATAGGATGAGGACCTGCGCGCCATGGGCCCCGAATAGCACATGGTGCCACTAATTTAAGATCCAAATGACTATTCTTCAGCTGTTTGGTAAGCTAGAAGCCACCTGACTGGCAAGCCGTGCACGCACAACAGGCTGTGTCGCCTGACGGGTCGCACCCAGCCGGCGGGCCGGGCCTGCAGCTGCCAACCCAACCCGGCCGGCCCAGGCTAGTTCAGGCTGCTCCGGGTAGGACCTATACTAGGCAGGGTTGATCAGAACCTAGTTGGACCGGATCAGGCCGACCGGGTTGAACAGGACCCAGACCCCTCTCGGGCCCAAATACGCTTAAAGGACCATAGCCTGTGAATCAGACATCTGTTTGACGAACTACCAGTGGCGTTGGGATCCTTGGAGAGAGATGGTATTTTTTGAGATACTCCAAGAGAGTTTTTTGAAATTTGGAGTACGACTGGATTGGATTGACATCGAATCCAACTAGACCCTCAGCACTAAAATGCTAATAACTTACAGATCGTACGTCGGGTTGACACGTCGTCTCTTGTGTTGGAACCCTTATAATGTGAAAGATCATTGGGTTACATAATATTGGGACTTCATTAAAGTTTAAATATTAACAGTGGACTAGGGAGTGGTTCTACCAAAATCAAGCGTGCTATGAGCTGGAATCCAGTGGCTGATAGTGATGTGGAGGTTGGAGACAGATCCTACGGCGGTTAGTACTGAGCGATCTTGTGTGGATCAGCTCCAAGAGATCCTGTGTAGATTAGAATTATGTTTTCTGATGAGGACCGGCCCTAGAGAGGCCCATCATGGATCAACAACATATCGATCTTGTGTGGTTCAGATCCTGTGTGGGTCAACGCTCAGCAATCATGTGTGGGTTAGACCATACCGATCTTGTGTGGCTTAGATCCTGTGTGGGTCTTGCGGGGGTTAGTACCTATTGACTCTCGGCTAGTCAGATCCTATGTATATCATGCAGGGGTTAGTACCTATCGATCATGTTGGGTTCAGACTTCGTATGATCAGCATTAGTGCCTCTTGACCGATTAAGATGATCAAGATTTATGACTAGTCATCAGTACTTTTTTATTTTACTTATACCTAGTTTGAAATTAGTATTTCATTTTATGATGTTTGATTGAAATCATGCTTGTGGTTTTCCTTAGTGTAATTTTGAGATACCTTTAGGGGTGTTGGGGCCCCTATTGAGTATTTTTATCCTCACCCCTGCACGAGCTTCACCCGCACCTTCTTGTGTTTTATGCAGACGACGGGCAGCCTTGACTGAGACCCGAGGAGATAGGACCTGACGGTGGACGGTGGTGATGGTTGATGTGGAGGGCTGTGGAGATTATATGTACCTACCCCTTAGGTAGGATCTTCAAGAGATATTTTCTATTTTTTCTTTTGTAGTTATTTTTCTTTCAATTGGGCTTTTATTCTGGGCCCTTTACTTTCAGTACAAACTTTTACTACTACAGTTTTACTTCATGGTTGCATATTTTTGTGTTCTTGGACTGTGTGTTTGTATAGTTTTGAAAGGAAATGTCTTCCCATTTTAGGTATATGAATTTCTGGTGGTAGACACCAACCACTGGCCTATAGAAGGTGGCCTTGGTGTTGTCACAACATGGGCCCTGCAGGACAGGTTGTGATAAAGTGGTATCAGAGGAGTCGGTTCTACAGAAGAACTATGAATCTTATCTTTTGATATAGCAATATTGTTAAGTTTTTTGAGTGTGTTTTTCAGTTGGGGGATTCCAGTGTTGGTAAGGTGGCCAAAAAATCCATACACCAGGACCATGAATTCTGATTTCTGACTTGGTGCATGAAAATACTGATTGTGCATGTTTTGGAAATGTTTTACCTGAGATCTATTTTGATTCAACTTACCAGTTATAACCTATTAACCGTAGAACACCTGTATCTTTTTAGAATTCCACCATGTAGATAGCCATCCAAGATTCCTGAGAGAGTACACGATGATGGAACACCGAGTGACAAGGCTACAGTGCAGGGCCCTCTTACTGTGTTGGCGCCTTTGGGTGGTGTACCAGCAGCAGAACCACCCATTGGGAAGCAGATGCAACCATCCCCACCAGCAAACCATGCACAATGACTGATCACATTACACGGGTTCCATAGAAAAAGGCCTCTGAGGTTTCAAGGTGAGATAGATCCCTAGGCAGCTGAGGACTAGCTGGAGGTTGTAGCTAGAGTTTTTTTCTTGGTTGAGACACTAGAATAATAGATGGTTATCCTAGTTTCTAGCCTTTTACATGGAACAAAAGGGATATGGTGGAGCCTAACACTCTAGACACATGACGAGGTGACCCTCACCTAGATGGACTTTGAGAACCTATTCAGGGCGGAGTTCGTTTCAGTGACACTATGCTATGAGCGTATTCAAGAGCTCCTGTACTTATAGAAGGGAAACCTGATAGTAGCCCTGTACTTAGAGAGGTTATCTGAACTCTCACAATACTCCACCGACGTGGTACGAGACCCATTATTCAGGGCCTAGACCTTTTATCAGGGTATCTGATGGGAGATCAGAGCGTCGATGATATCACAGAATATCCTGACGTAGGATGGAATGCTCGAGCGAGCATTGTTAGTGGAGAGATTCATATTTGAGAAGGAACCGATGGTGAGAGCCACCACCAGATGAGAGGTAGTTGAGTCATCTATAGGAGGTAGTAGAAAGATGACATAGAGGTCCAAGCGGGCCAGACCCACTGGTGGACGAACATGGGATGTAGGTTCAGAGGTGTGGAGATATTGAGGCCGATAAGGTTAGCTGGGAGGCAGAATGTACTTCACGTGCAGTGTGAAGGACCACATGGATCGCGACTGACTGTCCTACCATACCGTAGATCACCAGATGATCTAGGGACTGCTAAGGTAGAGGTAGAGATTCGAGCAAGGAGGTCCGCAGGACGACGGACAAGGCAGAGGAGCAGGTCGTGCAACAGGCGGTGGGCGGCGATTTGAGGTTCTACCGCCACTACCACCAGGAGGTCCACCCCGACCACAGGGATCAAGAGGATAGGGGACTTCACAGCTTTAGGAAGCTGAGGCCTACAACCATGGTTCTCTAGAGATGATTATATGTATTATCTAGGTCTATTCCACCAAAGCTATAGTAGTTATAGACACATTTTTTCCGTCACTCTTTCATTTCCATGACACTCATTTGTAGCTCAGATATTCTGATGGAGTCATTGGC
The DNA here is from genome assembly GCA_963277665.1 of Viscum album. NCBI lineage: Eukaryota > Viridiplantae > Streptophyta > Magnoliopsida > Santalales > Viscaceae > Viscum > Viscum album. Next base: position 2,101,365,670 of record OY728145.1, on the reverse strand, counting down.
TAGATCCTAAGGATTAGAGAGTCCTACAAGAGAAGATTTGACGTTTACACACTGGTGTCAACAATATGAGCTTAATCTAGGAGGCGAGATCTTTTTTGGGATCTTCTAGTAGTGGGGTTGAGGCCATATGACGTAATCTTGGGTAAGGACTAGCTATCCACAGTCCATGATCAAATCGATTGTTTCAGGTGCAAAGTGCAGTGTGTCTATGAGGATAGGATTGGGTTTTCCTTCACTGGTGAGAAGGAACCCTTTGTATCACACAATGGGATTTCTCAGAGGAGGGTGTAGTCGGTCACTCACCAGTTGGCTAGCCTCACCCACGGAGCAGTTGGCATGAGGAGTCCGAGTTATCCTATAGTGGTGGATACATATGCTGATGTATTTCTGGATGATGTTCTAGGACTACCTCCATGCATAGTGGTAGACTTTTACATCAAACTATACCATAGGATGACACTGATATCTACACCAGCATAGCGGATGGCTCTCGTAGAGCTTCAGGAGTTACGGGTACAACAGGAGGGCTTGTAGGGAAAGGGGTTCATAAGGCCCAGTGTTTCTCTATGGGATCCCCGATCATTTTCTCCAAGAAGGAAAATGGGATCTTGGGGATTTGTTAGGACTATCAGCACCTAAACCAGGTAACTATGAAGAACATGTATCCACTTCCGAGGATCGATGATCTCTTCAACTAGCTGAAAGGAGCTCGATGGTTTCAAAGATAGACCTCAGATCCAGCTATCATCTGTTTAGAGTACGGAATGATGATGTACCGAAGATGGCCTTTAGGTGTCGATACGACCATTACGAGTTCTTGGTGATGCATTTAGGCATGACCAACACAGCGATAATGTTCATGGTTCTCATAAACAGGATATTTCAGCCATAACATGATCACTTTGTGGTGGTCTTCATTGAAAAAATCGTGATATACTCGGCATTAGAGGAGGAGCTCACCACAAACCTACATGTAGTTCTGGATACACTCCAAGAGAACCATCTTTATAGAAAGCTCTTAATGTGCTATTTCTGGATATATGAATTACACTTTCTAGGGAGCGTTATCTCGAAGGCTGGAGTTTCAGTAGAACCAGAAAAGATATAAGCAGTTCTTTCTTATGAGCCACCCAGGAGTGTGGCTGAGGTACGGAGTTTCCCAAGATTATCCTGGTACTACCGGAGAATTTTACCTGAATTATCTAGAGTATCATCACCCTTTTCATCCTTGAAGAAAAAGGGACATCCTTTCATATAGATGAAGAAGTGTCAGTAGAGTTTTCAGGAGCTGAGGCAGAGATTGACGAGTGCCCCCACCTTGAGGCTACCAGAAGAGGGAGTTGTGCATGTAGTCTAATGTGACACATCAGGGACTGGACTAAGTTGTTTCTTGATGTAGTAGTGAGTAATTATTGCCTATGACTCACGGTATTTGAGGAAACATGAGATAAATTACACTACCCATGACCTAGAGTTAGCAGTAGTGGTCTTTGCGCTGAAGATGTGCCATCACTATTTGATGGATGAACATTTTACAGTCTACATTGATCACAAGAGTCTCAAGCATAACTTCTCACCAAAAGACATAAACCTGAGATAGTGACGATGGCTAGAGTTCCTCTCAAACTATGAATTTGAGATAGTCTATACTCCTGGGAAGGGGAACGTAGTAGCTGACACACTCAGCAAGAGGTCTGGTCTACAACTACTGAGTGAGGTGACATAACAACTATCCACGTTTCAAATATCCTTTATGGATAATTATAGAGTAGAATACCTCATGTTTATGACTGTCACCCCCCCCCCCACTTCTTCAGTGATTTCGGGAGGCACGGCTTGGGGACATTGACTGCATGGCCCGATGTGCTCAAATATCCTCATGATGGTCTCATGAAAGATTTTATGAAGGTGGGGAGCACAAAGTTCTCTTTAGAGGATGCACTGTGGTACTATTGACACTACGAGAGGAGGTGTTGAAGGAGTTCCTCACATCCCCTTTAGTGGTACGTCCTGGAGTGGTGAAGATGTACTGTAACAACCCTGTTTTTTATTACACACTTAAACCTGATTTATTACATAAAATATTCAAACGATACAACATAGAAGATCAATAGGTCTAGTGTTTTTGGGTCTTAGTAACATTATATATCATCTTATAACATAAATCACACAACATGTTTAATGAAACACTCCTTTACATGACCACTACATTCCTTCGCACTTAGCATTGTATGGGATAACATGAGGACATGCATAAGAAAAGGGAGAGATATAAATCCTAGTAAGGTAAAAAATGTGGAATAACATGAGGAATAAAATACATTTTAGGCAATAGGAATATCAATGGAGCACAAGAGAAACATGAACATAAAGTCATGATAAAGCATGACAATCCTAACATGCAATTCTGGCAACAACACTTAACATGGAATTAGCAAGAGCCAAGGCTCATTGCACATGGAGCATGAGTTAACCATAATTGCACATGAAGCATGAGTAAAACCTCATTAAACTTGAATTATAATGTGTCAAAACCCATTTCATATGATGTATCATCATACTATACTTTACCCAATGCATTGGAGCGCTATCAGGGCGCACCCTTCTTAATCATTTCATTTCATGATTAAGTGTGCCACATGGATCATGGAATCAATCAACATCATAAGTCATTCCATGATTAAGTAATGTGGAATTAATAAATGAAAGTAAAATTCAATATGTATATGTGTATAAAGGTGAAAACCTTTTATATAGACATGGGTATGGTATTCACTATGTAGTGATCTTGGCTTGGAAAAACACGGTGCAATTTCGGTGGCATAACAGCGAGATATAAGGATTCATGAAAATGGTTGATTAGATAGAAAAGAGTGTATCATCATATATAAATGAAATGGAATGTAATGGGGTTCTTTAGATACATGTCCCAACAAAATTAATGGAATTTAGATTCATAATACAATATAATTACATGGATGTAAAAGAGGAGAGAGAGATCCCTCAAGGAATTTCAGCATGGTAATGGGTGTACATGGGAGGCTTGAATATAAGATAAATGATTCTCCCATAATCCAAAAATAAATATGATAGTATGGGGGAGGTTAGAAATCATACCCCAACATTTTTAATTTAAAAAAAGGGCATAACAACTTAAATAAAATTGGACAAAAATGAGAATGGAAGAAATCCCTTACATGGAAGTGTGATCCCAAAGGCTTGAGAGAGGCTTGAGAGAGGATTCGTAGAAGCTTGGGGAACCATGGGAGTATTATAGAGAAATGAGGTCAGGGGTTGGTATAACTCCAATGGATTTGAGTGAAGAGGAAGTGGGAGCTTGGGTGGGTTTATATAGGAAAAGAGAGGGAATTCTTTATTATATCAGTTTGGGACACCTCACATTAAACTAATCAAAACCACAACCAGCCCATGATTTTTGCCCATTCATTTTTCCAAATGGGAGTGGAAAATATTATTTTATAATGCAATTTCCGAAATTCTTTAAATATTAGGGTTGCTATTGTGGAGGTGAGTCACACTCTCAAGGAAAACAATTTAAAAAGACAAAATGTTTTATAAGCCTTGAAGGGTCCACTAAAGCTTTGTATAATAAATCAAACAAAACCCAAAATCAAATTATTTTAATGATAAAACATATTTTTTCCAAAAATAATGTTTATATTGTTTTATTACATCACTATTAGGTCATTATGATGTCATAAAACACATTATATATTTAAATGGTATTTATTTTTTACCAAAAAATTCAACTGTCTCAGAAAATAATGAAAACATCACCGCTGGATAATTTTGACATCCTGATTCCAAAAATAATATTCATTTTATCTAAATAATTTTATAAATATACTGATTTTTAATTTTAAAATAAAAACCGACATTTATCGAAAATTCATGGGTTTTGAAAAAAACAACTTCCAAACTTTAATAAAAATTACAATTGCATTCATAAAATTATATGATCATTTATATTAAATAAAAATTAATTTAATTATAATAATATTTTATTAAAATATTATTTAATTCCAAAATCCATTAATACATCATAATAGTTTTATTAGTTGCGTATTAACAAAAAATACTATTTTTTCATTAAAAACTATTTACAAAGTAACCATAATTAAATTAGTGCACATTATTTATACAAAAATAATGTACATAGTTATAGTTCTAGGATCTTGTTAAATAACCCCTTATAACACCCACATAAGACCGAATGGTAAGGTGTGCGATGGTGATAGACTCTTGGGGTGGCTCAGATAACATCGCTCAGGTACTAATCTCTATTAACTTCCACTTCTCCCATAGTTTGTTCTGGTCAAGCTTTTAGTGTTCAAGAATGCCTTGGGATTGGTCAAGTGTGAAGCCCAATGATTCCACCTCCATTCCATGCACTGATAAATGGGCTTTGTATGGGGAAAGTCAACTGGATGAGGCCATCACTTCCTTTGTCTGGGTAAAATGGATTTGTTAAATCCCTATATTTATACTAATCATGGGATCACTGTTCAACGGATATATTAGAAATGGTCACAATTCTTAATGGTATTTTAAAATCCAGAAACATTAAACCAATGAAGTTAAAATTTTATATAACCATAATAGACATTTAATTAGATCATGAGAAATTTCCATTAATGAATGTTTGGGATGTTACAATCTTCCCCCCTTAAGAAATTCCACCCTCAAAATTTCCTTTTCCCACTCTAAAAAAAGTGGGTAACTCTGCTTCATCACTTATTTTGATTCCTATGCCGCTTCTTCAATCTTTTTGTTTTGCTACAACACCTTGATGAAGGGCATTGTCTTATTTTGTAAAACTTTTTCTCTACGATATAAGATCTTCACTGGTTGATCCTCATAAGAAAGATCATCCTCTAGTTGTACTACCACTAAAGAGAGTACATTTGAAGGTTCTGGTATGTACTTCCTTAAGATGTATACATTAAATACATTATGTACATTGGCCATGATAGGTTGAAATGATGGTCGATAGGCCACAACCCCGACACGATCAATAATCCTGAAGGGTCATGTACCTAGGACTTCACATCCATTTAATTAAAAACCTCATGACCTTCTTCCATGGATATATGCATAGAAATACCCTATCTCCAACTTTAAACTCAAGGTCTCGTCAACGGTTATCTGCATAACCCTTCTGTCGACTCTGGGCTTCCTTGATTTTCTGGTGAATGGTTTTCACATTCTCCACCATTTCTTCGACCATTTCTATTCCAAGAATCTTATGTTCAAAGACTTCATCCAAACATGTCGATGTTATGCACCTCTTCCCATACCGGGCTTCATAAGGTATCATTCAGATGCTCGAGTGGAAACTGTTTTTGTAGGAGAATTCAACCAGGGGAAGATGTTAGTCCCACCCTCCTTTGAAGTCCATAGAACATGATCTTAACATATCCTCCATTGTTTGAATATTTTAATGAGATTATCCATAAATTTTAAGATCATAGGTCATACTAAAGTTCATTCCAGTTTCTAGAGCATGTTAAAGATTCTTCCAAAACATAGAGGTTAATCTTGGATCTCAATCAGATATAGTAGATAGTGGTACTCCATGTAGCCTTACCACTTCCCTGATATATATATGTGCCAGTTTACCCAAAGATAAATCTTCCAGAATTGCAATAAAGTGTGCAGACTTTCTAAGATGATCCATAACAACCCAAATTTCATTGTTGCCTTTGGATGTCTTCGGAAGTCTGGTGAAAAAGTCCATGGTGATGTTCTCCCATTTCAATGATAGTAAGGGCAATGGTTTCATCATCCCCTTAGACTTCTACCACTTTTCCTTCACTTGCTGACACACCAGGCTCTTTGATGTATACTCAACGATCTTTTTATTCATATTATCCCACCAATAATACTCTCGGTGATCTCTATACATCTTTGTGTTTCTCGGTTGAATAGATAAATTTTAACTATGTGCATCATCCAAAAGTTCCTTCTTCAGCTCTAGACTTGATAAAACAGATAGTATTTTCCCAAATCTCACATTTCCTTCTTCATTATCATTTAACTCCGAGGATTTCCCTTTTCTGATAGATTCCACTTTCTTCTAAAATCCCACATAATTCTTTTGATCATCCTTTAGCATTTCCAAAATACTTGGTTGTGTAATCATTTTTAAAAGGATTGATGATGTTCCATTCTTTATCATTCTAATGTCCATCATCATCAAGTTTAAGAAGATTGGACCCTTCTCAATTCTCATCAATGATAGAATCATCGGGTCCTTTCTACATAGAGCATCTGCCAACTTGTTCACTTTACCTGGGTGGTAATGGATTGAGTAGTCATAGTCATTGATTAGCTCTAAGAATCATCATTGGTTCATGTTCAACTCTTTCTGTGTGAATATATACTTGAGGATTTTGTGGTCCGTATATATTTTACACTTCTCCCCACAGAGATATTTCCGTCAAATTTTTAAAGTGAAGATCACCGCAACCAACTCGGAATCATGTGTTAGATAATTATGCTCATGAACTTTCAATTGCCTTGAAGCATAGGCAATGTCTTTTTCATTTTGCATCAACACACAACCTGGGCCCTTCTTTGAAGAATCACTGAATACCAAGAAAAGTTATACACTTGTGGGTAAAGTGAGCACGAGCGCAAGGATAAGCTTATTTTTTAACTTCTTGAAGATTTATTCACATTCCTCACTCCAAAAAAACTTTACTCCCTTCTGAGTTATCCTGGTAAGAGGGTTGGACAATTGTGAGAAATTTCACACAAATCGTCGATAATATCCAGCTAACCCCAAGAAGCTACAAATATCCGTTACCATTTTTTTCCTCAACCATACCTCAATTGCATCTGTTTTGGAGGTATCCATATTTATCCCATTTATTGTGATGATATGGACCAAGAATGAGACCTCCTTTAACCAGAACTCACACTTTCTGTACATTTCATAGATATTCTCCTTCTTCAAGGTCTATAGTATAGTTCTTATATACTCATCATGATCCTCCTTGGTTTTGGAGTATATCAGAATATCATATATAAAGACTACCACAAATTTGTCAAGGTAATCCCTAAAGGCTCTATTCATCAAGTCCATAAATATTTATGGATCATTAGTGATTCCAAAAGGCATTACTATGAATTCATAGTGCCTGTATCTTATACGAAAAGCAGTCATGGGGATATCTTCCTTCTTCACCTTTACTTGATAATATCCCGACTCCAAATCCACCTTGGAGAAGTATTGTGCTCCATGCATCTGATAGAACAAGTTATCTATTCATGGTAGATGATATTTGATCTTGATCATGATTTTTTAAGATCACGATAATTGATTCAAAGGCACATTGACCCATCTTTCTTCTTGATAAAGAGAACCGGTGCACCCCATGGTGAAGCACTTGGGCGTATAAACCTTTTTATCCCAACTCTCTTGTAGTTGTTTATTAAGCTCCTCAAGATCCACAACATACATTCTATATGGAGTTTTGGATATTTGAAATTTCTCAGGTAAAAGATCAATTGAGAATTGAACATCTCTTCTAGGAGGAATACCAGAAAATTCCTCGGGAAACACTTCAGTGAATTCCCTCAAAATTGGCATGTATTCAAGGATGTTTTCATACTTAGACTCAATCATCTAAGATAGATATGTGTGGTCATAGGGAAGTAATATCCACACTTGAGATGATGGAGCTAAATAAGATTCATCTTCCTCCTTTCACTTGTATAGAATCGGGGGTCGATTATCCACAGGGAGAGTGATTTCCCTATCATGGAAATTTATGTTGGATCTATATAAAGAAATCCAATCCATACTAATAATTTCATCAAATTTCACCACAGGGAGTAGGACAAGGTTTTCTAGGAAATTCCATCCACATATTATGATAGGGAATGAGTTATATTCATGGGATGCAATGATTTCCCCATTTTCCATACTCACCAAAATCATTACTTACATGATTTGTGGTGGTATTGGGATTGTTCTAATAAACTTTTGGGATATAAAAGAATGCATAGAACTTGAATAAAAAATTACTTTCACTATTCATGAATGAATAACAACCATACATGTCACCAATTCATTGACGGGGTTCACTTCGGCAGTAGTGATGGAAAAATATCTCCCTTGCTGCCTTTGAGGTTTTTGGTTGCCTCCAAAAAACCCTTGGATTGGGGAATGGATTTTCAAGATGTCGTCGTTCTTTGTAGTTGTAGAAATAAAAAATGCATTGAGGTTCGAACAGAGCATTCCTATCCTCTGTTCCAGCTGTAGGTTTTTCTTGTCGATAGTTAACAGTTATCTGCTCTTCTCTTCCACAACTAAATCATTTCTCGTCCCCTTTAGGAAAATTTTTGAGTTCTTCTTTTTGAACCTTTGGCAAGTGGGGTACTGTATTTTTTTAGCACTATTGGATTTATCCATCGGACCGCCAGAATTGAAGTCCACCGCACGCTTCTTATCCCCATGATACCCCTCAGATTCTCCGATATCCATTTCAACTGTGAGGGAAAATCTGACAGTTTCATCATAGCTGTCGAACTCATAGATTGTCAGTGCTTTCTGTAGGCTAGGTTTCAGGCCACCAAAGAAGCGTTCAACCTTGAATTTGGGGGTAACGACAAATACGGAGGCTTATCGTGCAAGTGTTTTGAAGTTTGATATATACGCTCCATCAGATTTGTCAAATTTTTTAATGAGGGAAGAGAAGTCCCTTTCCATCTTAAGTCAGAGGGTGCATGGAAAATATTTATCGAAAAAAATCTTCCAAAAATCCTTTCATTCCAAAGCATCAATCTCCTCCTTAGGCTTCGTATTTTTTATCAACTTCCACCATTGATCAGCTTCACCCTCCACATGATAAGAATCCAGGAGAACCTTCTCTTGTTCGGAACATTGAAGGATATAGAAGATCTTTTCAATGAAGTTGATCTATTGTTCCGCGATTGAGGGATCAGATAATCCATTAAAATTAGGAGGCCTTTGTCTCATGAAGCTCTCGATAGTGACTTGTTCATTCTTAGGGGGGTAGAAAGTTCCTCTTGACCCATGTTTCTATTCAAATCTTGAGTTAACTAAGAGAGAAGCATGACAATGTTCATGATTCCCACTCCCGTCAAATTGGGCAACTCATTAGCACAATCATCACATTGATCTTAACATCAGTTGTTAGCCCAAGTCATCCTATTACTAGCCATTGGATGGAATAAAAGGAAATTTAGGGGTAACACATAAAGGGTAATCCAAGGAAAAAATTGATGACTTATAAATAAATTTTATTTCCTTATCTTATGAATCAATAGGCTTCAATCTATGCTATTTATGGTCTAATTTCTAACATATATTCTTAGGGGAATTTTTTCATTCCCTTAATAAGGGTTCATACTAATCTTATGGATTTACCAAAGAATATCCCCCAAGAGTGTCGTATCCAAGAGTGCAGAAAGGCCCTTTATTGTGCACAAGTTCCAGTTCGAGTCCATCTCAAAGCGTTTTTTGGGTTTTACCCCTAGGATACATCTATGCTAGAGTCGCATCTACCAACTCGTATCTAGACAAGGATTTATTTTCTTCATAAACCACTTACTCAATACTCACCAATACATAGGGATGTTTTTATTATATTTATTCTTTTCTCTAAGTCTTCACTAGGATTTTCTAATCTTAATCCCAAAAATAACTAAACCTATCTGTTGATACCAAATATAACAACCCTTCTTTTTATTAAATAATTAAACCAGATTTATTACAAAAAATATGCACTTGATACAACATAGAAGATCGAGATGTATAGTGTCTTTGGGGATAAAGAACATTACATAACATCTTAGAACATAAAACACACAACATCTTTATTGAAAAATTCCTTGACATGACCACTAAATTCCCTTGTACTTAGCATGTCATGGGATAAATTGAGGACCACCTGCCCCTGGTGGAGTTTTCATACAACAATTATTATCAATCCTACATCGTCTTGACCCCATTTGAGGCTTTGTATGTGGGACCATGCAGATCACCTCTTTACAGGACAGACCTAGGGGAGTCAGCACTTATGGGTCCATAGTTGGTATAGACTACCATAAAGAAGATGCAGATCATCTAGGAGAAGATGAAGACTACACAGAGCTGACAAACATCTTATGCCAACAAGAGACAGAGACCCTTGGATTATGGGGATGGAGACCATGTCATCCTATGGGTTTCACCCCGATGAGTATTACAAAGGTTTGGTTGGGGTGGAAAGCTATCTCTGAGGTTCATCAGAACATTCTAGATCCTCAGTAGAGTACGTGTGGTGGCGTACCATCTAGATCTTCTCCCACAGATGCACTGGGTGCATAATGTATTCCTTGTGTTACAGATGAGGAGATACGCGCATGATCCATCACACATTGTCGGCTGAGGCGAGCAGGACATCGATGATGGGGAGAATTTTGCCGAGTTCCTGTTGGAGATAGAGGATCGACATGAGCCGGTCTTTCATGTGCGGTCGATCCCTCTGGTTCATGTTTTTTGGCAGTATGAGAACCTCCAGGAGAGAACATTGGAGTGGCAGCCTCTGATGTGTGCCCAATACCACCATTTTTCCCTAGTTTTGTTGTAGCTTTTGAGGAAAAAATCCCTAAGGTTTGGAGAATGTAAAGACCCAAAAATTCCATGTTTTTTTAATTTTTTGGGATTATTACATGTCTAAAAAAATTAACAGTGCTTGATTCTGAGCCCCAGTGTGCCCAGAATGAATTTCTGTTCTTTTTTTAAGGTACGTTCAGTAGAAGCACGTGCATCATTTTCTATCTTTTGAATTAGTGCTCAGATTAAAAATATGAGGGCACCATTGAATCCACAATGCCATGATTCACTTAAGTGAGGCTTAAATTTGACCATAGTTGGTTGGGTGAAAAGTTGGTTTTTAAAACATTTTAAGGAAATAATAAAATAACATCAGAATTACCATTTTATTTTATTTTTTTCCTACCACCTATTGAGTAGTGGTGGTAGGGCCCACAGAGGTGTTCATACCTTTAAATATGGTATATTAAATGCCCAATTACTCTTTTATTGTGTAAACACACCTCATGTAATTAATGTGGCACATTAATTTGGTAAATTAATGTGGCACATTAATTATGTCAATTAATTAATCTCATTAATTCCTCAATGTGTTACCCACCATTTTTTCCCTCTATTTAAATGGGGCTTGGGGTAGAGTTTTTGACATGACTTATTCAAGTGAGGAACCTCTGGTAAAGCGATGCGACACCTTCTATGGACGGAGACAAATGCTCGGGCAGCAACAAACCGAGAGTGACGAACACCGACAGATTCATCAAAGTAAGGATTCTCTTTCCACCACTACGATGACTCCAACAATTCTCAAGGTTGGGGTTCTATTTTAATTCAAGAAATTCCAACAAATCTTATCCTCATTCCTGAATTTGTAGGTGGTCTTGGTGGGGGATTTAAACGAGTTTTATCATTATGTTAATGCGATGTATAAATTACGCCCGCTTGTTATATTTCAAACATATAGGGAACGTGCCAAACAAACAAGGTTGGGACCCTCTGCCGCTTGATTTTCATTTTGTTCTTCAGAGGCGTGGTGTTCCAACATGAAGGAACCTTGAAACTGAGAGGTGCGCAATAACAGTGATATCTTGGGAGTACTGTAGGTGCATCCGGAAGGAGGAACGGGCCACCAGAGCTCAACCAGGGGCCCGTAAATGATTTTCCAGCGCGGTACAGAAACAGCGGCACCAAAAACTAGGGTCAGAAACGAAGGTAGCAGCCGGAGCTCACCAGCTGCGGAAGAGGGAGGCTCTGCTTGGCACCGTAGCAGACCAGAAGGGTCGGCTGACCGTATTGGCGAGGTGGTGTGCCTTCGCGTGACGCAGTGAATGAGCCATGACATAGAGGTCGTGGATGGAGTGGTACATATGTCCCGTTGGTCCCGCAGACCACATGGCAGTGCCATGTGGCACCGCTAATTGAAGAGCCAAACGGCTCTTCTTGAGCTGTTTGGTAAGATGATAGCCACCTGATTGGTGAGTCGCACCAGCGCACCGGGCCACGTCGCTCAACAGGTCACACCCAGCTGGCAGGCTAGGCCGGTCTGCAGCCCAGCAGGTCAAGCCCGCCGCGGCCCAGCCAAATCGGGTAGGCCTAGGCTAGTTTGGGCTGGGCCGGGTCAGATCTAGACTGGATCAGGTTGGAACAAACTGGGTTGGGTCGACTCGAACAATGTTTGTTTGGTCCATATCGGTTCGGGTAGGATTGGTCCAACCAGGTCGGACCGAACCCAGACCCCTCTCAAGCCCAAATACACTTAAATGACCATAACTTGTGAACCAAACATCCTTTTGACGAACCGTCAACAGCGCAAGGATATATGGGGAAAGATGGTCCTTTTGGGAAACTCCATGAGAGTTATTTAGAAATTTGGAGTATGTCTGGGTTGTATTGACTCCAAATCCAATCGAGCCCTCAACACACAAATGAAAATAACTTACCGGCCAGGCATCCGATTGATGTGCCGTCTATTGCATTGGAACCTTTATGATGCGACAGATCATCGGTTTACTTATTCATGGGAATTAGTTTCAGTTGAATTAAAACTGACGGCTTGAGGAGAAGATCTCCCAGAATCAAGCATGTTATGAACGAGAATCCAGTGGCTGACAGAGAGGCATAGGTTGGAGACAAATAATAAAAAGGTTAGTACAGAGCGATCCTGTGTGGATCAGCACCTAACGATCATGTGTGGATTAGCAGTACGCGACCCGATGAGGATCAGTCTTAGATCAGCCCATCGCGGATCAACGACATGCTGATCCTGTGTGGGCTAGATCCTGTTTAAGAACCCAGATCTTCATTTCAGGTATGTTTTCCTTTTTCTGGTGTTTTTGAGGGAAAAGAGGAGTTTCTAGAAATTTCCTAAGTACACGCCGTGTACTTTATGAGTACACGCCATGTACTCAGTTACCACGGGTAGTCGTCTGCTGACCATGTAGCGTCCATACACACGCCCGTGTGTGGTGACTTGGAGGCCGCCTAAAGTGGGTCTTGGTAAGGGAATGTACACACCATGAACATCAAAAGTACATACAGTATACATTCTTTCTTCAGTAAATTCACCAGGGTCGCATCTGACAGACATAACCTCCCTCTTCTAGGTCTAGTTTGTCTGAGAGCTCCTATATGACTGTTTTTCTTCTCTGAGCCCCTGAGCCTACGTCTTTTCTCCGAATCGACCGATGTTGGATGTGTTTGGATCACCTCGGTAAGCTCTTCCTTCTTCTTGAGCTTCGTTTCCAAATTCCTCCCCTTTCTCATGTTATCCTTAGTTGATCTTTTTAGTCATTTTTTAGATCTACGGTGTTCTTAGGAGAATCAAGGCTTGAGGTTCATGTATAGAAATCTCCCAACACCGAGGTAGGTGGTTTCTTCCTTTACATTAAAATTATTTGAGTTATATGTGCAAAATTGTCAATACCCATGAACGGGGTATTGCGTGTTTACTATTGTATCCCTATTATTTTTTCCTCTATGCTTGTATTCTTGAGTGGAGGTTGATTTCATATGGATAGGGTTAATTTCTATGATTTGGAGGTGATTTCCAATGCATGTTTTGGTTATGGCTATTTGGTTCTACTTAGTCTATTAGGCTGCCTTGTCTTTCCCAGGCCTAGTATTGTAGGATGGAGTGATATTATTTATCTGACATGATGATATGATGTAGACCGATATCCTAGAAATTCATGAGGTTTAATTTGTCCGATAAGAGTTGTTGTACTTACTAGACTTACACAAGCCCGTGAGAACCTAGTGTAGTAGACCATAGTGAGAATGGATGTAAGGGATTCTCCAGAGTGTCTGTTTTACTTACGATGCGAGACCATAGGGGGAATCGACATAATTTCTTCCTCAGAGTGTATGTAGTTCTTTGATGCGGGACACATAGAGAATGTGATGTAAGTGCTTCCCTAGAGCACCTTTAGTTACCGATACGAGACTATATAAGGAATTTACTGCAAGTGCTTCCTCAGAGAGTATATTCTTAAGCTGAACCAGAGGGGTTATACTGATTGTACTGCCCAAAGGGTTGCTTGTGTTTATAGGTAAGACTAGAGGGGATAGGTTGTGAGTAATTCCTAGTTGATTACCTTTTGAGTTTAGTGGCTTAATTGTGTGTCTAGGTAGGACTAGAGGGGAAAGGTTGTGAGCACTTCCTAGAGGGTTACCCATTTGTGATATCCTGCTGTGTTTAACTATTTCTTGATATATGAAACTGAATGCATTGAAATTGTAGATTGTTTACCATTGAGTAATTATTTTTTACTAATTTATTTAATTATTACCTGCCATATATTCATTGACTGTTAGACATAGATCTTGTGGTGGTTGGTTACTGGGATTTAGTCTCACACCCTGTTTGGGCCATCCTTTTGGGGCCACACAGATTATATTATTGCATGTATAGTTAAGGGAAAGTGCCCTTCCACTATAGGTACATGATTTACTATGGAGTTGCAGAGCATGGGACCAAGCTATGTCTTGTGATGCTGAGGAGTTGTTTACTTGTTTTCTTTTGTACTTTGGTTTATTACTATTTTATTCCAGCATTGTTATTTGTTTGGATGTTTTCCTAGACATATATATCATGCATCATTCATATATATATGTGTGTGCTCCAGTTTATTATTTCCAGTCTTCCACTGTTAACTATTTTATGGATTATTCCTACTTCTTCTATTATAATTTCTTTCTTCCATTGTGTTACTCTGCCAATGAAGGCATAATTTCCTCACTATCACACCCAGGGCCCTCACTACTAGTTGGCAGCCTCTTGCATTCAGAGAAATGCGCTTGAGAACATGTGACCAATTGGGTATGGGGTGCCTCTGAGTGGATTCCGAAACTAGGAGGTAACATCTTGTGTGGGTCAGCGATCAGCAATCCTGTGTGGGTAAGATCTTTTGTGGGTCCATGATCAGCAATCCTTTGTGTGTCAATTCATACCGATCATGTGTAGGTCAGATCCTATGTGGGTCTTGTAGGGGTTAGTACATATCAACTCTGAGTGGGTCTGATCTTATGGGGATCTTGTGGGGGTTAGTAACTATCGATCCTGAGTGCCTCTGGGGGCTTCCCAAACCAGGATGTTACAAAGTGGTATCAGAGGGATTCCTTTCTTCCTGACTTACTATTTGGATTCTATATTCAGGGATAGGATGCAATATATACTTGGTAATATGTTGTTCCCAGGATTAGCAAACTTTTGTATAGGGAAAAGCCCATATACCTCCTTTACTAATTTTTTTTTTGATTTTACAATTTTACAGTTGATTTGATTTTCACCGTTGGGTGACTCACATGTATTGTATTGTTATTGTTGGTGTAATTGAGGTTCTATTTCTATTGAAACCCAATGAGATGAGGGTTTTCCATCTCATTCATCATTTAGTCACTTGATGGAAATCACATGTCATGCATTCTTGTCATGCCCTATAGGGTGAATTAGTGATTACATGTTGTTGTGAAATATGTTGTGCTAGAGATGCATGTTTTTGTGATAGATGCCCTGATAGAATCCCTGCTACTTGATAGGGTATTGAATTTGTGTAAGTTATGTTTGAATGAAAGACAAATTTTGGTTCCCGAGGTGTTATGGGCCCTCATGGACTGGAACTTGGTGGATCATTACCTTTTTTACCTTGTTTATAACAAGTATTAGATGCCAAGATTTGATTCACAGGGAGTATGGTCCCTCATGGATCAGAATTTGTCACTTTGAGGTCTATTTTAGTGTTTTTATAGGCTTCAGAGTAGTTTTTGAGGCTTACTGTCTGTAAAAACCCATAATACACGCCGTGTAGTTTTGACTACACGCCATGTGTTATTATATTCTGGAAGAGAATTTTTTTATTAAGTACACACTATGTACTTTATGTACATGCTGTGTAGTCTCTAAATATGCCATAGGTCATGTGGGAAGAGACACGGGATTTGGAAATCTTTAGGGGAACACACCGTGTACTGGTTATGCACACCATGTTGTGTTGACCCTGTGTCCACCTGTGTCACTAATAACACGGAGGGATAATAACTTAATCTATACATTCCATGTCAGGATTGAACACACAATGTAGTATAAACTAGGTACCCGACTGTCTCACTAACAACACGGGTCAGTGTTATCCTTTCTCGTACACACTATGTCCACCTGGAACATGCCGTGTAGTGTGAGTAGTGTGTCCAACCTTGTCACTAACAACACGATTAAGTGAAGCTCATCTAGTGCACACCGTGTAGTCTTAGGTTTGGAGAACCATGTGGCTTAGCTGTGGAGAAGGACACGGGCAGGGTAATAGAATTCAAGTACACATCATTTGTTAGGTGAACATTTCGTGTGTTTGGGGTGTTACAAAACCAATTTTGGTATAAGTACATGCTCGTGTGAATGGCTGAAGGGAACACGCCATGTAGGGGCTATACGCATCGTGTATCATGTTTTGGAAAACATGAATGATTTCTTTCTCTTGTTCCCTTCTTAGGCTTTTAATTTTTAGTCCTTGGTAATCTTGATCTAATGTCTGCATTTGACCTTGGAGATTCATTCCGTCGAGATGTCCTCCAGTTGTACGCCAGTTGCAGGGTAGTGATTGGACACCAGATGTGGCTGCTCAGAGTCAACCTATAGATCCACCTATTGTTCCAGTCATGGCACCATCCATTATACCGGATGCAGCTGCTGATGCACAGTTCAAGGAAGACTTTATGAGGATGATGCAGAACTTTCAGGGAGCACCGCCTCCTTCCCCATTGACGGAAGAATTGACACAGGTCCTCCTACATTAACATCCTCCCACCTTCATAGGGTAATGAGGACCTCTGGTTGTAGAGTCATTGTTAGAATCCATGATTTCTATCTTCGAGCATCTAGAGACACCTCCATAGAGGAGAGTCAATCATACTACTTACATGCTTCAAGAGTCCGCTAAGAGATGGTGGGATGTGATCTCACAGGCTGGACGCCAGTAGGTTATGGTGTGGGATGATTTTCAGCATATCTTCTCCGACTACTTCTATATGGAGACTTTGAGAGCCGATCGATCCTGAGAGTTCATGAGTCTGGAGCAGGGCACTCTTTCTGTTATGGAGTATTCCTCTTGTTTCACTGATCTGAAGTTCTTCATGCCTATTTAGGGAGGTGATCAGTTGTTCCTGGCAAGTATGTTTGAGGATGGGATGAGGAACAACATCTGATCATAGGTTAACATCTTCAGGTTGACATTTATCACTCCCATCGTCAACTAGGTGCTAATCAGAGAGTTAAATCTAAGGGATTTTGGAGTTGCGAGCTAGGGTAGCTCGGCATATGGATTTAGTATTCCTCCTACTGATAGTAGGAAGCACCATAGGGATTCTTCGCGCGAAGATCTGAGGAGGCGAGAGATATCTTCTGGTATCCAGGTTGTGTGCTACCATAGCGGGAAGAGCGAGAATACGAGGCCACATTTCCCGAGAGTCCCAGTGGAGTGCTGATCTTTTAGAAATATGGGTCATCTTTAGTGTTTCTATCATATCTTTTTACAAGTAGCTGGTGACAAGGGTTTTCTATGACTTCATTTTCAGGAGAAGTACCACTAGTTTCTCATCAGTCTAGGAACTAGAGTTCTTATGGTTGTTCTGGCCGAGGTGGATGTCATGGCCATGGTAGTCAATTTCCAGTCTTTTAGTGATGATAGGGTGGATCCGCTCAGAGTGTCCTTGTAGGGTCTTTGGGCCACGGTACAGGTCATACATTTGTAGTGGAGCAAACCTAGCAGGAGCAGGATCCCAGACCTTCAACAGTTCGAGGTATGATCTTAGTATCCATAGTTTTATCTTCGTCTCTTTTTGATATAGGGGCTTCTCATAGCTTAATATCAATTTCCATTGTTGAGAGCCTTAGTCTCTGCATCCTTTCTTACACTGATATATTGATGTTAGACACTCTATTGGGGACTAGAATGACTTGTGTACATCAGTGTAAGGAGTTCCCTCTATAGGTTGGTGGGTGTCCCTTTTTATAGGACCTCTATATCTTAGAGATGACAAGATATGATTTCATTCATGGAATGTACTGGCTAGTTCCCTCCCATGTATTTGTCAACTATTATCACTACAGGGTGATTTTCACATCACCAGAGGGTGGATCCTTTATTTGTAAGGGTTAATGGGATATCCAGATGAGTAGAGAGGGACCCGAGCATCATGTGTTGGGAGGAGTTACAACCCAGATTACTAGTCTATATCTGGATGACTAGGGGACTTCACAGTTATACATTCCTCGAGTGGTGGATCATTTAGCTACGTCATTCCAGTGAACTTTTTAGGTTTTTCTCTAGAGTGAGAGGTGGAATTTTTTAATTGTGCTCGTGCCCAGAGTGGAACCAGTGTCCATTCCTCCTTATAGGATGCCTACACCAGAGTTGCAGGAGCTCAAGAAGTAGTTAGAGAAGTTGCAGGAAAAGGGTTTCATCTGACCCAGTACTTCTCCTTGGGATTCGCTTATCCTGTTTGCGAAGAAGGCGAATGGTACCCTCAGACATTGTATGGATTACCAAAATCTAAACCAGTTGATGGTCAAGAACCGATATCCCTTTCCAAGGATTGACGATCTCTTTGATCAACTTTAAGGAGCCTGGTTGTTCTCGAAGATTGACTTGAGATCTAGTTAACATCGTTTTCACGTTAGACCATCTGATATATCTCTCACATCCTTCCAGAGTAGGTATGGTCTATACGAGTATATGGTTATGCCATTCGGTCTCACGAACGCGCCTACAGTTTTCATGGCACTGATGAACCGAGTGTTCCATCCATACTTGGATTCCTTCAGGGTGGTTTTTGTGGAAGATATCTTCGTGTACTCTCACACTCGACATGACCATTCCAAACATCTTGAGATCATTCTGAGTACACTAAGAGGGAATCAGTTATATTCTAAGCTCTCAAAATTCCACTTTAGGATGGATCAGATTCACTTTTTGGGTCATTTTATCTCAGAGAGAAGAGTATTAGTAGACCTACAGAAAGTGATATCAGTATTTTATTGGGATAATATAAATAATCTCTTTGAGGTACGAATATTTCTTGGGCTGGCTAGATGCTAAAGACATTTTATATAGGGATTCTCACACCTAGAAACACCACTGACGGTTCTGACTAAGAAGGGTAAAAAGTTCTTATGGTCAGATTCTTGTGAGTCATCCTTTCAGGGAGTTGAAGGGGAGGTTTACATTAGCACCAATACTAGTATTTACAATGGGAGGCAAGAGTTATACTATATACTATGATGCTTTAGGTATTAGTATGGGAGTTGTGATTATGTTGGGAGAAGAAGTTGTTGTGTAAGGGTCTCATCAGTTGAGGACACATGAGAGGAATTTCCCAATGCAAGATCTCGAGTTGACGGTAGTTGTTTATGCTTTACAATATTGGAGACATTTTCTTCTAGGAGAGCATTTTATGGGGTTCACCGACCACAAAAGTCTCAAGTACATATTCACTCTTCATGATCTTAATTTGAGATAGCGAAGGTGGTTTGATTACCTTATGTTTATTGATATTGAGCTTGTTTAGACGCCTGGGAAGGGCAACATAGTGGCTGATGCACTGCGCATGAGGACTCAGATATAGGCAGTTCAGGAGGCTAGCAGTGAGTGGAATCGTATGGATCTATTCTTTGAGATTAATTTGGAGGTGTACGATATACAGGGGAAGAGGTTTATTTCTTCTGTAGTTGTTACCTCTTCTCTACTTGATCAAGTGCAAATGAGGAAGATATCAGATTCAGAAGGCATAGTTATACGGGAAAGTGTGTCAGGAGAGAACCCTATTCTTAGATGGACAGTAGGCGAGGATGGGATCTTAAATTTTCATGGGAGTGTATGGGTTTCTATAGACATACGTGAGGAGCTGATGTGGTACTTTCATTCCTCGGTTTGGGCAGTTCATCTTGGTGTCAACAATTTGTATCATGATCTTCACCAAAAGTATTGGTGGCCAGGTATAAAGAGATATGTTTCTAGTTTCGTGATGAGGTGCTCCACCTGTTAGTAGGTGAAGGCGGAGCATCAACAACCAACGGGGCTTTTGTAGCTGCTATCCATTCCCGAGTGGAAGTGGAATGATGTCGTGATGGACTTCATGAACAGTTTGCTAAGGTCATTTTGATAGAATGATTGGGTTTGGGTTTTCATTGACAGAATAAAGATGGTTTCCCACTTATTCTCGATAAAGAATACATTTAGTGTTGATGAGAATGGGTGGTTGTACATATTTGAGATTGTACGTCTACATGGAGTTCCACACTCCATTTTTTCATACAGAGATGCACATTTTAATTCTCAGATCTGGCAGGGGCTACATAAGGCATGGTTACATAGGTACTTTTGAGTACAACTTACCACTCCCAGACAGATGGCCAATCCGAGCGTACGATGCAGGTTCTTGTGGACATGATTCGAGCATGCATCCTGGATTTTGGAGGTTCTTGGGATAAGAACATACATCTTGTGGAATTTTCCTATAATAATAGTTTTCAGGAAACTATTCAGATGGCACCTTATGAGGCTTTTTATGAAAGGCCATACCGATCACCCTTATGTTGGATGGAGGTAGGAGAGGCAACTTTTTTGGGACCTCGTCTCGTCCAGGAGACCACGGAGAAGATATAGCTGATTTAGAAGAGGATGACTACTGCACAGTCTTGACAGAAGTTTTATACTGATCGACAAAGATGACATCAAGAATACGAGGTCAGGGATCAGGTTTTCATGTGTGTCACTCTGAGGTTGGGACACAGAAAGATCAGGAGAGAGGGTAAGATTTCACTAAGGTATGTCGGGCAATTTGAGGTGTTGGAGAGAGGTGGACCGGTTGCCTATCAGTTACAGTTATTTCAGAGGTACTGAGCTATGCATGATGTCTGCCACGTTTCTCTACTTAGACGTTACTTATCAGACCCATCTCATGTTTTCCAACCTGAGGAGTCTGAGTTGGAAGTGGATGCATCATTTGAGGAGTATCCTATCCGAATTGATGATCATAGTACAAAGGTTCTTCATGGCCAGTCTTTTCTTATGGTACAAGTGTGATGGTATCACGGGCGAGTATAGGATGCGACTTGGGAGAGGGAGGCCAATGTACGATCGTAGTGGCTGGGGATGTTTGGGGTTTCTTCTTCTAAACCACCTTACTTGGGAAATTTGGGGTTGAATTTCTTTAAGGGGGGAATATTGTAAGAACCTAGATCCTCTGTCCAGGTATGTTTTCCTTTTTTTGGTGTTTTTGAGGAAAAGGAGAAGTTTATAGAAATTCCATAAGTATAGGTCGTGTACATTATGAGTACATGTTGTGTAGCGGCCATACACACAACCTTGTGTGGTGACCTGGAGGCCACCTAAAGTGGGGCTCCGTAAGGCCAATTACACACTATGTACTTCAAAAGTAAACTCTCTGTATTTTTGTTCCCATTAAACACACCGGGGTCATGTCTGACAGACATAACCTCTTTCTTCTAGGTCTGGTTCGTCTGAGAGCTCTCATACGGCCACATTTCTTCTCCGAGCCCCCGATCCTCCATCGGTTCTCTAATTCTACTGTTGTCGATTGTGTTGGGATCGCCTCTGTAAGATCTTCCATCTACTTGGGATTCATTTCTTGATTCCTACTCTTTATTAAGTTATCCTTAGTTGATCGTTTTAGGCATTTTTATAGATCTATGGTGTTCATGGGTGATTGAAGACTTGAGGACCAGATATAGAAATATCCCAACACCAAGGTAGGTGGTTTGGGCCATTCCGTTAAAAGACTTTGAGTTATATGTGAAAAATTGCAAATACCCATGAATAGGGTATTGCATTTTTACTGTTTTAGCCCTATTGTTTTTCCTGATATACTTGTATGCTTGAGTAGAGGTTGATTTCCTATGGATAGGGTTAATTTCTAGGCTTTGGAGGTGTTTTACCATGCATGTTTTTGTTATGGTTTTTTGGTTCTTCTTAGACTGTTAGGATGCCTTGTTTTTTTTCCATACCTAGTATTATAGGATGGAGTGATATTGTTTATCTGACATAATGTAGACAACTATCCAAGTAGTTCTTGTGGTTTACATTGGCTGATACGCTTTGTGGTACTTGCTTGACTTACAGAGGGCTATGAAAACCTAGTGTAGTATACCATAGGGAGAATGGACGTAAGGGATTCTCCAGAGTGTCTGTTTTATATACGATGTGAGACCATTGAGGGAATTGATGTAAGTGTTTCCTCAGAGTTTCTGTAGTTCTTTGATGTGGGACACATAGAGAATGTGACGTAAGTGCTTCCCTAGAGCACCTTTAGTTACCGATACGAGACTATATAAGGAATTTATAGCGAGTACTTCCTCAGAGAGTCTATGCTTAAGCTGATCTAGAGGGGTTATACCGAGTGTACTTCCCAAAGGGTTTCTTGTGTTTCTAGTAAAGACCATAGGGGATAGGCTGTGAGTAATTTCCAGATGGTTACCTTTTGAGTTTAGCGGATTAATTGTGTTCATAGGTAGGACTAGTGGGGAAAGGCTGTGAGCACTTCCTAGAGGGTTACCCATTTGTGATTTCCTATTGTGTTTAACTATTTCTTGATATATGAAACTGAATGCATTGAAATTGTGGATTGTTTACTATTGAGTACTTAATTTTTTACTAATTTATGTACTTATTACCTGCCATATATTCATTGATTGTTAGACAAAGATCTTGTGGTGGTCGCCTACTGGGATTAGCCTCACACCCTGTTTGGGCCATCCTTTTGGGGCCACACAGATTATATTATTGCATGTATAGTTAAGGGCAAGTGCCCTTCTACTTTATGTACTTTATTTGTTGTGGAGTTGCAGAGAATGGGACCAAGATATGTCTTGTGATGCTGAGGAGTTTTTTACTTGTTTTCTTTTGTACTTTGGTTTAGTACTATTGTATTCCAGCATTTTGATTTGTTTGGATGTTTTCCTAGACATATATATCATGCATCATTCATATATATATGTGTGCTCCAGTTTATTATTTCCAGTCTTCCACTGTTTACTTTTTTATGGATTGTTCCTGCTTCTTCTATTACTATTTCTTTCTTCCATTGTGTTACTCTGCCAATGAAGGCATAGTTTCCTCACTATCACACCCAAGGCCCTCACTACTAGTCGGCAGCCTCTGGCGTTTAGGGAAATGAACTTGAGACCATGTGACCAACTGGGTATGGGGCGCCACTGAGTGGATTCTGAAACTGGGAGGTTACATCATGTGTGGTTCAGTGATCAGAAATCATATGTGGGTAAGATCCTATGTGGGTCCATGCTCAACAATCCTTTGTGTGTCAGTGCATACCGATCCTGTGTAGGTCAGATCCTATGTGGGTCTTGTGGGGGTTAGTACCTATCGACTCTGTGTGGGTTTGATCCTATGGGGATCTTGCGGGGGTTAGTAACTATCGATCCTGTGTGGGTCATACTCTGTATAGTCTGAAATAGTGCCTCTTGACAGAATAAGATGATATATCTTTAAAACTAATCTTAAGTACTTCTATGATTTACTTATACCTGGTTTGAGCCAAGTATTTCGTTTTGTGATTTGTGATTGAAATAATGCTTGGAGTTTTCATTAGTTGAATTATGATAGACCTTCAGGGGTCTCAGGGTCTCTACTGTGTATTATTATACTCACCCCCACAGGAGCATTTCCCACACCATGTAGTGTCTTGTGCAGATGATGGGAAGCCTTGACTGAGACTCGGGGAGCTAGGACTTGACGGTGGATGGCAGTGATAATTGATGTGCAGAGCTATGGAGACGATATATACCTACCCTTGAGGTATGATCCTTGGAAAATGATCTTAGGAGTTATTTTCTGTTTTTTCTTTTGTAGTTGTTTTTATTTCAATTGGGATGGTATTCCGGCCCCTTTATTTTAAGTACACACTTTCACTACAGTAGTTTTAATTCATGGTTTCGTCTTGTTGTGTTCTTGGACTCTATTTTTGTATAGGTTTAAAAGGCAATGCCTTCCTGTTTTAGAGATAAACCTTTCCAGTGCTAGTCGTGAACCCCTGGCCTATGGAAGGCGGGCTTGAGGTAGTCATGGAACAAGCACTGGGTGATGCATCCAGACTTACCCTCGTCTGTTTTAGTGTGGTAAAAGGAAATTGTGAAGGTAAAATTTTCATAAGGGTGGAAGATTGTATTGACCCAAACTTTTATTAATGAAAATTCTTCTTAATCTAATTAACAGTATTATTGTGTAAAATAGTTATATAAAACATATGATCTTCCTTGGTTTTAGGTTGTTTGATTTTAAAATACCATTAACAATTGTTACCACTGCTAATATATATGTTGGACAGTGATCGCATGATTAGTATAAATATAGTGCCTTAACAAATCCAATTTACTCAGACGAAGGAAGTGATGACCTCATCCAGTAGAATTGCTCCTATGAAGGCCATTTGTTAGAGCTCAGAAATGACATAGTGTCACTGGGATCCACTGTTGACCAAGCCCAAGCCCAACTTCAACAAGTTAATCTTGAACGAAACCACCTATGGGAGAAGTGAAAGTTAACAGAGATTACCACCCAAGAGATGTTATCCAAGCCACCTCAAGAGTCTATCACAATCACACACCATACCCTTAGGTCTTATAGGGGTGTTATAAGAAGTTATGTAACAAGACCCTAGCACTAGGATTATGTGCATTATTTTTCTATAAAATAAATAATATACATTCATTTTATTATTGTTACTTTGTAAATGGTTTTTCATGCACAAATTGTATTTATAGTTAATATTAAATTAAGAAATTTCTTTTGATGAATTCATGGATTTTTTTTGTATTTAAATAATATTTTAATAATATAGTGTCACTAAATTACATTTTTATTAAATATAAATTATTATATAATGTTTTTATGAATACAGTTGAATTTTTTATGAAGGTGTGAAAACCATTTTTATCAAAAACCATGAATTTTCGATAAATGTCAGTTTTTATTTGAAAAGTAAAAAATTAACATGTTTAGAAAATTATTTAGATAAAAACAATATTATTTTTCATTCAGGACGTTGAAATTATTTAACCATGAATTTTTCATAATTTTCTGAGGCAATCAATTTTTTTGGGAAAAACATAAATACTATTTATATATATAATGTGATTTATGACATCATAATCACCAAGTAGTGATGTAATAATATAATATAAAAGGTAAATTCAGACAATATATGTTTTACCATTAAAATAATGTGATTTTATATTTGTTTTATTAATTTTATAAGTCCTTAGTGGACCCTCCAAGACTTAAAAAATATTTTTACATTTTAAAATGATTTCTGTGAGATTGTGACTCACCTCCACATAAGTAAGTCTAGTATTTTAATAAGTATAGACATTGATATTATAAAATAATCTTTACCACTACCCTTTGGAAAAAACCATAGACAAAAACCATGGGATGGTTTGTGGTTTTTGTTTAGTTTCATATGTCGTGTCCAAAACCTAAATAATAAATAATTCCTTCTCCTTTCCTATATAAACCTACAAAATATCGCATTCCACTTCACTAACAACTTTTGGGGATTGAAAAACGTCTGCCCTACTCTTTATATAATCCTCCTAGGGTGCTCCAAACTTCCAATAATCCTCTCTCGAGCCTCTCCCTAGCCTTTGGGACCAGACTTCCACATAAGGGATCCTCACATTCATTCCTTGTTTATTTATGTCCAAGTTTCTTTATATTTTTATGATTTTTTATATTCAATTAATAATGTTTCTTTATGATTTATAACCTCCCTTATACATCCCTTCTTATGTTTTAATGATTAGAGACCACTTTTTCTCTCATCAATGCCTCCCATGTACACCTATTACTGTACTAAAATTATGTGAGGGATTTCTCTCTCCTCATTTACATTCAAGAAATTGTTGTATATTATGTATCTAAATTCCATTACATATGTTGGGATATTAATTTCCATGACCCTATTACTATCCATTTCATGTAAAAATTATTAAAGGCACATTTCTCTCACATCAACCCATTTTACAACTTCTATTTGATTTCATTAGGCTGCCGATGTTATACCAAAATTTCCCAAGCCAAAATCATCGTGTAATTGAATACCATACCCAATTTTCTATCAAGGGTTATAAACTTTATGAACATGTACTTTTTGATTGAGAAAAACATTTATTTATTAAAAATATCTTATTCTTGGAATAAATCATGATGTTTAATAAATCTATGTTGTATGATCTATCTGGTACACTTATGTATGAAATGAAATAATTAAGAAGGGTGCACCCTGATAGCGCTCCAATGCATTGGGTAAATATTAGTAGAATGATACATAAAATGAAATGAGGTTTTATTCATGGTAATTCAATCTAAATGAGGGTTTAATCATGCTACATGTGAAATGATCCTTGGATCATGCTAAAATCATGTTAAATGTTGTTGCCACATTTCCATGTTATGATAATCATGCTATATCATGTCTTTATGTTCATGTTTATCTTGTTCTCCATTGGCATTCCTATTACCTACCATGTACAATATTCTTCATGTTATGAATTTTTTAATCCCTTAATGGACTTTATATCTCACCATTTTCTTATAAATTTCCTCAGGTTATCCCATGAAATGCTATGTACGAAGGAATGTTGTGGTCATGTAAAAAAAGTTTTCAATAAAGATATTTTGTTGTATGTTCTATGTTATTATATAATGTTCCCAATTTACCAAGACACTAGACCACTTGATCCTAAGGGTTATCTTAACAGCATGTTTATGTAATAAATCAAGTTTAAGTGGGTAATAAAGAGCAGGGTTATTATATCCCTAGTGGAGTATAATTATATTAAAATTTTGTTTTTAGTGATGCATATAAATTCCAAAAAAAGATCTTCAAAAAAATTCTTGGGAAAAATATCATTTCCATTTTTAGCAAAAAACATTAAAAAATAAAATTTCACAATGGATTTTGAAAATAATTTTCATTGAAAATAAAATTTCAAATGTTTAAAATAATATTTAAAACAGTGAGTAGAAATGAAGGTGGGAAATTCTATTCATGTCGTATACATTACAACAAAGACTTCATTCAGTTTTTTGGTAAAATCCAAAGGATCCTTGTTTGGAAAAAGACATGAATATTCCTTTAAAAATAGTTAAAATTAAAAAATGGTTAAAATTTTCTTTAATAATTTTTTTTATATTGTTAAAAAAAATTGAAAACATTTTTTAGAAAACTAGGTTTTAGAAGAAAATAAATTTGGATCTAAGAGAGAAATGAAGTATGATTTTCTTAAAAATATTTTCCCAAAAACATTAATTACTATTGAGTTAGAAAATTTACTATAAATTAAAAAATTCATTAATAACTGTAGGATAAAAAATAAATGTGTTTATTATCCAATAATCAAAAAATTATTTTTATTAGAAATACAAGTATAAAAACCCCGATTACAATGAGGTTGTCAAATAAACCCTCACAAAGATCATAAAGTGGTAGTGATAATTAATCAATGAATCTATTATGTGTGTCAAATGTAAATCGACATAGAAAATTTTGAAATAAAACATAACATAATAAAAATTAACTGCACAAATAATCTTATAATATTAAAGTTAATGAAGAATAAATATAACCAAATGAAATGAAATTGATTTATAACATTGTTTACCTCTTGGTAATTTACAATAAAAATACCCTTATATTGAAAAATTTTAAAATTTAAATTTAAATAAAACAAATTATTAAGTGTTCATGATATTACAATAAAAGTGGTAGTATATATACCATATAAAATAAATTAGTTTCATAACATTACAATGTTCCTCAATGATTGGGAATTGAGACGAAGTCCCTTATATCACAATTACTTTTGGATTAAAATTCATTAAAATAATGAATAATTGTTTTAATAATGTTATTAATTTATCAAAGAATCAAATTAAAATTTAGAATATCCTATATGATCCTCTCATAACATCTTATCACCCGTTCATTATTTATCTTTCATTTTTTTCATTGTTTTAGGTGTTAATTGACTTATTTAATCATGCATGTTTTTCATAAACGTTCTGTTTATTGGGAATAAGATATAGAAACATCACATAGAAAATTATATTAATGTTATAAATATCATATTAACTCATTATATACATTTTATAATCATTATTTAATGTTTCACATGGAAATTGAATCGCATCACTTCGTTGGGATGGTCGGTTGAGAGATTATATCATTACCTTAATGAGTAAAAGGGTGAGAAAGTGGATAATAAATTAACTTTAAATAATAAAAAACACATCATATATATCACATATATTCATTAAATTTATCTGTATCACTTTACATGTAATGCGTAAGTGAGAAACGAATCACATCTCTTCGTGTGGCGCCCGTCGTACACATGGGAAAAGTTATCATAATTTAAATGGAATTGAAATTAAGAAATTATATTTGATATTATAATTACATAAATATAATAATATCATAAATTACATTTAAATTTACTAAATTCATTATTAAATCTATCCTTGAAAGGTGGTGATGGAAAATGAATTACATCAATTCATGAGGCAATAGTCCCCTGTACACATGATCGACAACTCCATTTTCTATTTTATGGAAGAGGATATAGATATAGGTAATTATAATATAATAATAACATATAATTATATGGTATATACTAGTTTTATTTTACTATAATTATTAAATATAATTTTGGGGAAGTGTAAGAACAAATAAAATAAAAACTGTTGTTTAAGAACAATACCTCTTCTTCGGAAGACCTCTTTAGGTTTACAAAAAAATCCTTCCTAGGATGTATTTTTTATCAAAAAAAGGGATGTAATATATATGGAGGGTATTAAAGATGTTATATTATCTGGTAATGGATGGCCCAAATGTATTTGGAAGTTTTAATATGGGAGGTGAGTGGGTATCCTTTTTTATGTGGGGGAGAAGACACAAATGGAATTTTTTGAAATGATTCAATTACACCCATGGTTTTATCTTTCCAAACGACTCAAAAAGGGAAATTATAAACCATTATAAAATATAACATTGAAATATGGCTATAAAATATATGTTACACAAGTTTTCATGTCATTTTTAGTTCTTATCTTACTAGTTTAACCACCTGGTATGTTAGTTTTTACCTTAACCATGATAATTAATTTTTATTCCTTTTACAATTCATAATGGTCAAAATTTAATTTCAGATAAATAGATAATATAAATCATTCTGATTACAAATATTGAATCTATTTGTTCAAATTAAATTCATATAATTGGTATAATCCAATTTAAAATTTTCACCGTAGACAAAACGAAAAAAATGAGTGTTTAAATAGAAAAATCTCATAAATATAAAAGGTTTTAGTACCAAATTTCAATATAAAATTGATTAAAATGTACCAAAATAGTTAAATATTAATATAATTGAACTAATTTTTCTATTAAAAAAATTTATAATGTAATTATACCATGTGAATTATTTAATTTAAAAGGTAGTTTTCAATAAAAACATTATTTTTCACTATTCATTGAAAAAAAGAAAAATAAAAAAGTCAAAATAATATAATTTTTAAGTTATTATTTAAAAAATTAATTCCATTTTATCAAATAAATATTCTATTTTTTTAAATGTAATTTTAAATTATGTGTTCAAAACGCGACTAAACCATCTTTTATAAAAAATAAAATAAAAATTCAGAAAATATTTATTTTTCTTTTAAATGATTCTTATTTCATGACTAAAAAATTGATAACCATATAATTTAGTTACTAATATTAAAACCCAATAATATAATGTCTTTATTAAAAAGTAATACTATATTATGGTTCATTGAGACTTGTGGTTTCATGTTCTGCAAGTTATTGAAGATATTAAATATAAGGAAATATATTTCATGGGTTGTTTATGTTTGGTTTTGTGTGTCACATATACTATAAAACCCAATTTTATTACTTTAAAAACTTGGTATGTTTAAAAAAAATCCAATTATTTCAAGGATTTAAAAAGTTAGGATGTACCTATAACTTTTTTTCCCTTTCTTATCAAACGTTATAACAACCTTCCATGGTGGTAATTTCATGAAAATTTCATCTCTAACTTCAAATTTAAAACATTTATTCTAGTTATCACTAGAGATATTGTGCTAGATTTTATCTAGTTTGAAATTAGTTTAAATAGTCTTTATATTTCTTGTTGTATCATCCAGATGTTCTAGGTCTATAAGTTTCCTCTCGCCAACTTCATCCCAACAAGATTGAGTACAAGTTATCTTTCCATATAATGCATCATATAGTGCCAATTGAATACTTGGATGAATGATATTGTCATAAGATAACTATATTAAAGGTAAATATTTATCTCAATTACCATTAAATTCAAGTCATAAGAACCCAAATATTTCTTCTAATGTAATAATAGTCCTTTTTAGTTCTTCATCAATTTGAGGGTGATAAGCGGTGATCAAGTGAATCTCATTATCAAGAGCCTTGTAAATACTTTTTCATAATTTTTGTGTAAATAATGGATCATAATTAGATAAAAATTAAATATTTGTGTCATAAATTATTAAAACATCATTAATATATATTTGTGCATGGTTCCCAATAGGTAAATCTTCTAATATAGTGTGGAAATGTACAGATTTTGTGTGGAGACAAAAAAAATAGCACATATTACATCACCATTTCTAGGATTATTTGTTTATCTTATGAGAAATTCCATAGTAATTCAATTCCATTTACAAATAGTAATAGGTAATGTTTTCAATACAACCCAAGAATCATGTCTCTCAAACTTTAGCTTTTATAAAACTAAAAATCATGACACATAATTTGAAATTTCCCACTTCATGTTATCCCAAAAATATGTTCCTTTAAATATATATGTAACTTATTGAGACCATGGTGTATACAAAAATTATATCTATGAGACTCATCAAAAAATTCACTATTTATATTAGTTAAATATGGAACACAAATTTAGTTTCCAAATTTTAGGGCACCATATTCACAAATGAAGACTTCCAATTTTCCACCGTTCACAACTTTAATTTTATTTTGAAAATTGTCATCATCAGGTTGATAAAATAATATTTTTTCCAACAATGACAGTTTGGAAAAAATTCAAAAAATGTGTGATGTCACCCCTTCCCTAATAATTCACATATCAATCATTACTAGATCTATAAACATTGGATCAATTTCAATTCTCAATTTAGTAAGAACTCTGTGATATTTCTTTCTCAATCTATCAAATACTTTATTTTCCTTCCCTCAGTGGTATTGTGATGAGAAATTATAGTCCTTGCACATCTCGATCTATCACCTTTGTGTCATGTTGATCTTTTTTTGGTGAAAATTTGTATTTAAAACTCTTATAACATGCACATATATATATATATCACACATTTCACCATAGAGATAATTTATCCATATTAGCTAGGAAAATATTATGGATACCAACTCAAGGTCGTGGGTTGGATATTTTCATTAATAATTAACTACATCATGAATAAGTAATAAATTTATCATTCTATATAAGGAAACAACGAAGTCCCTTCTTTGATTCATCACTATATCTTAAAAATCCATAATTTCTTAGTGGTAGAGTCAAAATAGAATCATTCACCAATATTTTCTTCAATTAATAAAAAATTTATTCACATTCATTTTCTCATATGAACTTTACCCTTTTAGAAGTAATATGGGTTAATGGGTTATCCAATAAAGAAAAATTTTGATCAAATAATTGATAGTAACCTACCAAATGAATAAAATTATATACCTTAGTTATGTTCATTGGTGTATTATATTCTTGGACTACCTTTTTCTTTATATGATCAATGATGATTCCATACATAGAGACAATATGGTCAAGAAATGAAACATTATTAGGACAAAATTCACAATTTTTAATTTCACATATATATATTTTCTTCTAAATTCCTCAAGAATGTTCCTCAAGTGATTCTCTTGGTCCTGATAGCTCTTAGAGTACACCAAGATATCATTAATAAATTCCATAATAGAATTATCATGATATTATTTGAATAATATATTCATTATATCCACGAAAAGAGAGGGTTTATTAGTCAATCGAAATGGAATTATTGTAAACTCTAAAAGTCCATACATTGTTTTAAATGTTTGGTTTGGAATATATTCCTTCTTTACTTAGAATTCATAATACCTTGAATAAAGTCCAATCTTTAGAAAAAAAACTATTTCTAAAAATTTGATCAAATAATATGAGAATTTTTGGTAATGGATTATTTTTCATTATCATAATTGCATTGATTTCCCTATAGTCAATTCAAAACCTCATAAGTTCATCCTTCTATTTAAAAATGAGAATAGGGTCTTTCCAATATGAAACACCAGGGCATATAGATCCCTTATCACATGAATCCTCTAGTTGTTTCTTTAACTCCACTGATTCTACGGTGATAATTATATCAGGAGTCTTTGGTATAATTCTTCACTCATGGATTATTTTAATGAAAAAATCAACCACACGATCTGGTTGAAAACCAAGTAATTCATTATAAAATACATCAATGTATGTCACGAACCAACCCACGTCAACCCTGAACCAGTTACCCAAGCCAATCTGCAGTATGGCTTGAGGGGAATTCCCAATCCCCATAGGCTGGAAACCAGTTCCAGGAATCAAAATTTATTTATTGGGAATGATTTTTCCCATGAACAAAAGATAAACAGATAAAAAAACGAACGATACAAATAAAAATTAGCAGTAGAAAGAAAATGAAACCGCACATACCCCCAATCGACCTTCCTCGACACCACCCAACCAAAGACTGACCTTGCTCCAATAATGACCAACTCGGCCAAGAGAACCTATGAAAAGGAAACATGCAACTGAAATGATAAAATAGGAATGATAATTAAAAATGCTTAGTAGGGTTGCCAATATAAACTATAGAATCCAACGTCTCCTTTCCCAAAACAATCTAGTGATGCACATTTGAAATACAAATATAAAATTCAGGTTTTTACATTTTAAAATAAAAAACATGTTTTTCCCATTTAAAAATCCAAAACCTGTGACATATCATTTCAAAAATCAATTTTTATTTTATAAAAAAAACCCAAAACAATGTACACAAAAGTTGGGATAAAGTAGACAGGTAAACATTGTATTCTAGAAATAAAATAGTATAACAGAAAGTGAACAAGCAATGAAAATAATCCAGTAACCATGGTTGATCCTAAACATCCCTAGAAGACCCCTGGACATACTCAGTTCAGAACCACCTTTCGGCATATGGAGAAGCTCTTAAGTCTATGACCAACTGGCCACCCTAAAACTGACCAATCTAGTGGCAAATCCCTCCTAGCCTAGGAACCAATCCTAGGGGTACCAACCCATCTAATCAGAATTGATCAGAAACCTTCACCTGATCATCTAAAAGACACCCATGAACCCATGGTGGTTATAATAATACTGTGTAAGTTAGAGGCCCTCACAACTGTGACTCATCTCACCGAAATTTTCTACCCCAAACATAGACACTCCATATAATAACCCATAAGGGACATCCCCCCTATAGAGGTTCCCAAAAAATATATATACATACACACATATTTTATATCATCAAAGGATCCAACTGGGCCTTTAGTCCAAATGAACATTAAATCTATTTGACACTATTTACAAAATATTACAGTGGTTAAATGGGCACACAGTAAATGGTCCACCATCTTTTCAAAGGATCATCAAAAGAATGACAATAAATCTGAAAGGTCCAAATGGACCTTTAACTTAACATGTCCAAAATTATTACCCAAAACATTACACAAACACTACTATTTCCTCTACAAAGACAAACGAGCATATTCTCAATGATTTTAGTTCAAACCACATTAGAAACCACCAAAATATCCCAACACCATTTAGAAAGAAAGAATCATTCTCAAAAAATTACCATTTCCTTTCAAACAAAACCCAGACCGAACCACTTTTAACTCATGATTCACATTTCAAACTCAATTTATTAAATCATTCACTCATTTAGTAAAAAATTTCAAAAGGACCAAAAAAGGGATTACATTGCGATCTCACCAAGTTCACATGAGAATTTAAATTTAAAATCAAATGCATACCCAAACACTTAATAAAAACTACTTTCGCACCTTTCAAAAACTATCTCACACCACTTGCACATCCAAAAGAACCATTTTCCAAAAAATTCTATTTTATTTAAAACAAAGCTCAACCATCCACATTATTTGGAAAACACAGAAATATCCCCATAAATCCATAAAACCCATTTTCAAATAATGTTTAACACAATTGAAATTTGAACATCCTCAAACCATCTGTGCCAGACCAAGTTCACCAACAAACAGGTATCGTCACAACATAATTAAATATAATGATTTGTAAAACACAAAATATTACCTCACAAGTGAAAAGATATTTTATACAATATTTTTCGTTCAAAAAAACATTAAAAGATTCATTAAAACAAGCATAATTCGAATTGAAATCTACATAATAAAATTTCTAAAACAAATATCGGCATTCATCAAACTCCTTTCACATTTGTGCATACAGGAATACATAAAAAAACTAAAATATTTATTTTAAAACTCCTGACAATTATAAAAGAAAAAAATCATAGCAAACCATTTAAGAAAAAAAATAAAGCTGCAATTCAGATAAAATAAATAATTTGAAGCATTAAAATGTCAAAGGAATGTATCAGAAAGAGACAAATCAGGATTCTCCTACCACAAATCAAGTGTGGATGGGTAAAAACCTCATCAGAAGGACGAACAATGCCCCGTAGACCAACCACACACACTAGATAATAAGAAAAACGTGCGAAACAAACTCGAGATGTTAAGGTTTAACTTAAATTAAGAAAAACCAATAAAATATCCCAACCAATGTGGAGGAGTGTACCCACTAGAGATGGAGACAACCATAGAGGTGAGTCCGACGCAACGGAAAGCAGGGAGTCTCCGGGTTCGGGTGCACCAATGGCCGGAGGGTCAAGAGTTGGTCAGAGCATGGAAGGGGTGAGAAGCGGGGGAGGGCTGCATTGTGGAGGCGCGAATTCAGTTTGCAACTACAGGTCGACGACCGAGGCTGGAGGTGGAGGGAGGTGTTCAAATGGAGTGGGAGAGAGAGGGTGGTGAGCGGTCCAGGGGTGAGAGATGAAGGTGGGGTCTGCTGGTGTGGTGAAGCTGGTGCAAGGAGGAGGTCTGGAGTGATGAGAGAGACTGGGAGCAGACCAGGGGCGATGTGAGGGCGGACGAATGGATGAGGGCGAGGCCGTGTGAGGAAAGGGCAAGGCGAGGGGTGACCTGGTTAGGGTAGGAGAGGCTAGACGGGGTGAGTGGAATTTCTAGGAGCATGAGAACGGTATAAGGGGGTGTGAGGCGAGGGGGCTGGGGTGGAGATGCATAGGTAAAACCAGGGTGGGGGTTGCGCCGAGGTAGAAGGGGGTGTGGAATAGACTAGGGTTTAGTTTTTTTCATTTTATCTTATAATAATAATATTAATATTAAAACCAAAGATTCTAATAATAGTAATAGTACCACCAAAAAAATATTATATTAAAAATACAACAACAAAAACAATAATAATAAAGATAATATAAATAAAAGTAATAATAATAAAAATAATAGTAGTAGTAAAAATAAAAAACATAATAACAATAATAAAAATTATAAAATAATAATAATAATAATACAATAATAATAAATATACCATTAATATAATAATAAAAAATTAAATATATTTTTTAATTATTTTTCTTAAAAAAAATAACAATAATAATTATAATAATATCATTAATAATATTAATATTCATGATAATAATTTGAATAATAATAAAAATAACAACATATTTTTATTATTATCATCGAAAATTCTCTTTAAATTTTAATCCATTTAGTTATCTTATTCAAAAAATTGAGTAACTGCGTGCTTGTTGTACAGCTTAGTAAACTATGTGCATGTTACACACTCAAACCCGACCACTTGGGCACCCGCAAAAGCACTTGGGGCGACCACACGATTACCGCTAACCACGCGGTGCCCGTGTAACGGTCTGAAACCCAGCAAAATCATTAAACGTCAAAATTTTTAAATCAGGACCCAACCCAAACCTTTTCATGATTACCCAAAGCCAATAAATATTAAAATAAAAATTAATTTAAAAAGAGTGGGTGTGACAATTTTCCACACCACAGGGACTTTATGACCCAATAAAGACCCCCAGTCGAACAATAGACAAACCAAGAGTCCATGTCCGATTGAAACTGAAAGAAACCATAACACAAGAGAATGAGAGAACATTAAAGGGTTCTTCCCACCACAAGACCTCAACTAGTGAAAAAATTCAACACCCAAACATATCATCCGAGGAATGGTGGATGATTTAGGAACTCATAACTAATCCAAACTAACTTCTATGGAATGAGTGAAAAAACACCTCTGCTGAAACATGGAACCCTCAACCAAGACCAAAAATCGCAAACACTAGAGAAAAACTTCCGAGAACAACTTAATAACACTATTAAATCCAATAATAACTACAAACACCGATTCTACCAAAGTTACTTAAACCTCCAAACGAACACAAATAAACCAAGATCAACCCATATAAGGGATGTAGATACTTTAAAGATAAATGCATGATCCAGATAACCACATCCACACAAACAGGACTGCTTGAATTATAGTAGAATGATTCCATCATAACCTCATGAAAAAACAATGAACTTACAACAATTTTAAAACTTTAAAAAAACAATGAAAAGAAATTAAATGTTATACAGCCAATATGGAACACAAAACCTAAACCAATGCTTCACACACCTGGAAACTCCTTACTGCATGTGAGCTTCACCCCAAGACCTATGGCTAGGGCTATGATGGATGAATATTCTCCTGCCTCACATTCAGACACTAGAATCCTACAATCACATCATCTTCTTCAGGTGATGCTTCTGAAAAAACTTCTCTAAATGACCTAGACAACTGCAAATATAAAACGTCTTCAAAGGGATGTTACATGACGACTTCACGTGCCCAAACCGTCCACACTGGTGGTACACCACTGAATGACCCAAAGAACTAGAATCCATAACCACTATAGAGAAATCTTTAATACTAGGCCCCTTTGGTACATCCTGGTCGCCAGATGAGGAACCTTCATGAGTAATTAGATACAGTGGATTGCCAAGCCCTTGTGCTCCATAGACCAATTCAGTTAAGAACACCTCATGCACCAGCATCTCAAAAAGATGGTCCCTAGAATGGAGGATTAACTCCTTTATCTCTAGATGAAGACCCCCGATGAAGATATAAGTCTTTATCAAATATTGTGATTCTACCTCCATAGAAAAGGACACAAGTTCATTGAAATGATCCCCATATGATTTCATTGTCCATTATCCTTATTGAATATGCATGAGATCTTCCCTTTTCTCCATCTTCACCTCTCCAAGTATAAACCATAGGACAAATACAGATTTAAAGACATCCCACGTGATACCAACCTTCATTTATGGCATGGAAAACATATCCCATTTGTCCAAAGTTTTACCTTCCAACAGACCCAAAGAGGCACCCACTTTAACAACTTGGGGAGTTCCCAATACCCTAAAAATGTGCTCGACCTCTTCAATCCACTCTCATACCTATAATGGACCCCGATCACCATGAAGGACAATCAATGTATGAGAAGGACCAAAAAAGGTCATTACATATCAGAAACCTTAGGGACCATTCTGGGCGTCATTTTCTGAACAACAAATAAAACAAAAATCCAAAACCAATATCAAGTAGAAGCAACATCAATGAAATTTCCTTCATCCAAAAACATCCAGTTCAAAAACCAAAAAAATATAAACACAACACAAAATCCCCATTTTAAAATACCCTTTTCAATTTAGATTTCAAAACCGCCTTCTTTAAAGGGCAGTTTTGAAATACCAAACCCACTTTTCAAACCAAATTAAATTACCAAAATCATTTCCCCCTTTTAAAATCACTTTAGAAAAACAAGGTCAAGAAATTAATTCCAAGTACACACCCCATTAATCCCATGAAACATTGCACATTTTTGCATTCGCTTTCATCCATACACATTAACACGCACATCCCATGCATCCCCCACATGTGAAAACGTTCATACAGAGTACCTTAGGTTTCACCCAAACCATTTCTCTAACAGTTACAAGAAAATAGAAGAATGTTTTTAGACTAAGAGCATTCGATTTTAAAACCCAATTCACAAATTTAAATGCATTTAAAAGAAATAATTCACTTTTCAAAACCCCTTTTTTATTTTCAAAAGCGCACTTACACCAAACAAAACCAAGACGACACTAAACTGTCATCAAACTACCTGAGTGAGGGACTAGTAGTCATGAATAACATGGAGACATGGGAGTGGGACATGCCCCATGTAAGCATAAAAAAACTACGAGGAATTTAAACTGTGTACTTGGACTCTACATGGTTCACTACTCCATGTGAAATCATGATGTAACATCGTCTTGCCTCTGTTTTCATCCCTCATTCTAAAACAATATAGAATGAAACAAGGACTCAATTCCTAGATGACCCCTGGCGACTCAAGGTTCAGAATGAGCGAGGGTTCATGATGCTCTTCCCATACCTACCTCGTGAGTCGAAAAATTACTAATTTTCATCTACCAGACACCCCAAATAATAAAAGTCGTCTCTGATACCATTTTTTCATGAACCAACCCAGGTCGACCCTGAACTGATTACTTATTCCGATCTGCGGCATGGCTCGAGGGGCTTTCCCAATCCCAACGGGCTAGAAAATTGTGCCAGGAATGAAAATTTAATCATTGGTAACAATTTGGCCCAAGAAAAAAATGATAAACAGATAAAAAAATTGATAATACAAATAAAAACTAGTAGTAGAAAGAAAATGAAACTGCACATACCTACACTTGACCTTCCAGGTCACCACCCAACCAAAGATTGACCTTGCTCGAATAATGAGAAACTCAGCCAAGAAAACCTGAGAAAAGAAAACCTGAAACTGAAATGATAAAATAGGTGTGAGAATTAAAAATGCTCAGTAGGGTTTTTAAGAAAATCCACAAAATCCTACATCTCCTTTCCCAAAAAAAATCCAGTGACAGAAGTTTGAAATAAAAAAATATAAGTAAGGTTTTCACATTTTAAAATAAGCAACATGTTTTTACCATTTAAAAATCCAACACACATGACGTACCATTTCAAAAATCATTTTTCATTTTAAAAATAAAACCCAAAACAAAGTATAAAAAAGTCGGGCTAATGTAAAAAAGGTAAACAATGTAAGCTAGAAATAAAATAGTATAACAGAAAGTGAACAAGCGATGAAAATAATCCAGTAACCATTAGTGATCCTAAATATCCTGAGAAGACCCCTATACGGACTCGGTTCAGAACCACCTACAAGTGTATGGTGAATCTCCTAAGTCTATAACTAACTAGCTGCCCGAAAACTGA
The DNA here is from genome assembly GCA_963277665.1 of Viscum album. Lineage (NCBI taxonomy): Eukaryota > Viridiplantae > Streptophyta > Magnoliopsida > Santalales > Viscaceae > Viscum > Viscum album. The sequence continues at coordinate 2,101,326,047 of OY728145.1, read as the reverse complement.
CCAATCTAGTGGCAAAGCTTTCTTGGACTAACGACCAATCTAGGTGGTACCAACCCCTCTAATCGGGGTTGATCAACAACCATTACTCGATTATCTACAAGATCCCCAAGAACCCATAGTGGTTATAAAAATATTGTGTATGTAAAAGTCCCTCGTACACATGACTCATCTCACCGCACTTGCCTACCCCAAACACAGAAACTCCATAAAATATTCCATAATGGATATCACCCCTATAGAGGTTCCCCAAAAAATATATATACATACATACATATGTCATATCATAAAAGGTTCCAACCACTCCGTCATTCCATAAGACCATTAAAACCATTTGACACCTTTTACAAAATATTAAAGTTGTTAAATGGGCACACAGTAAATAGAACACCATATTTTCAAAGGATCAACAAAAGTATTACACAAAATATTAAAGTTCCAAATGGACCATTAACTTCACATGTCCAAAAGTGTTACCCAAAACATCACACAAACACCAATTTTTCCTTTACAAATCCAAACGGGCATATGGTCAAATATTTCATTTCAGACCACTTTAGAAACAAAAAAACCAATGTAATTTAGAATTCAAGAATCATTTTCACAAAATTACCATTCCCTTTCAAACAAAACCCAAACGCACACCGAAACGATTTTCACTCATAATTCTCATTTCAAACATCATTTAATAAATCATTTAACTATTTATTAAACTATTACAAAATGACCAAACAAAGGCTTACCTCACGATCTCAAAAATTTCACATGAGAATTTCATTTTAAAATCAAATGCATACCCAAACTCTTAATAAAAACTACCTTTTCACCTTTCAAAAACTATCTTGCACCACCTGCAAAAACAAAAGAACCATTTTCCAAAAAATTCAATTTTCTTTAAAACTAAACTCAAACCTCCACATTATTTGGAAAACACAAAAACAATCCACTTAGATCCATAAAACACATTTTCAAGTCAGTTTTAACACAATTGAAATTTCAATATCTGCAAACCATGTGCGCTAGACCAATTTCACAAACAAGAAGATATTTTCACATCATAATTAAATATCACAGTTTGTAAAACCCTTGATTTCACCTCACAAGTGAAAAGACATTTTATCCAATATGTTGGATTCATAAACACATAAAAAGATAATTTGGAACAAGAAAAATCATAATTGAAATCCACATTAAAGAATTCATTAAAAAAATGGAAATTAATAAAACTCATTACGAATTTTTGTGGACAAGAAGACATAAAGAAATGTACTAAAAAATTTATTTTAACATATTCTAAAAATTCTAAAAGAAAATCATCATATCCAACCATTTAGGAGAAAAATAAAGTTGAAATTTTGATAAAATAAATAATTGGAAGAATGAAAATGTCAAAGGAAAGAATCAAAAAGGGACAAACTAGAATTCACCAACCACAGATCAAGTGCGGATGGAGAAAAACTTCGGCGGAAGGAGGAACAATGCCCCATGAACCATCCGCGCACACTAGACTATATGAAAAATGCATGAAACAAAACCGAGACGTTAGGGTTTAACTAAAACAAAAAAAACCCTAAAAAATTAATATGAAACCAACATGAAGGAGTGTAACCACTGAAGAGGGAGATAGTCAGAGAGGCGAGGCTGGCGCAATGGAAAGTTGGGAGTCACCATGTTTGGGTGCACCACTTGCTAAAGGGGTGAGAGCAGGATGGGGCGCTGAAGGGGCAAGAACTGGGGGAGGGGTGTACTATGGATGGGAAGGTTTAGTTTTTCTCTACAGGTTAATGGTCAGGGATGGTGGTGGAGGGCGGTGGTCGGCTTGAGTGGGGGAGATATGCTGGGGGAAGACCAGGGACGAGAGGCAGAGGTAGGCTCTGGTGGTGCGGTGAAGCTAGCATAAGGAAAAGGCTGGGTGTGGCGAGCGAGACCGGGAGAAGACCAGGTGTCGCATGAGGGCGAGGGGACTTGGAGGAAGGATGGACGGGTGAGGGCGAGGCCATGTGAGGCAAGGGTAAGGCCAGGGGTGACCTGGCCAGGGAAGGAGAGGCAAGACAGGGCAATATGTGAGGCTGGGAGTGTGAGGGCAGTGTGAGGGGGTGCAAGGCAGGGGCTGGGGTGGCGCTGCGCAGGGAAAACTAGGGTGGGGGTCATGCTGAAGTAGAAGGGTAGGGGGGGTGCGGGATAGACTAGGGTTTCATGTTTTTTTTCATTTTATCTTTTAATAATATTATTATTATTAAAACCAAAGATGATGATGATAATAATAATAATAATAATAATAATACCAACAAAAAGATTATAATAAAAATAACGACAATAAAAACAATAATAATAAAATTAATAACAACAAATGTAATAATAATAAAAATAATAATAAAAATAATAATAATAATAATAATAATAATAATAAAATAATAATAATACTATAATAATAATACCATTAATATAATAATAAAAATTTTAGTAATAAATTTTAATTATTTTTATTTAAAAACAATAACAAGAAAAATAATAATATCATTAATAATATTAATATTCTTAATAATAATAATAATAATAACAAAAACAACATATTATTATTATTATTATTATTATTATTATCAAACATTATTTTTAAAATTTAATCCATTTATTTATCTTATTCTGAAAACTGGGTAACCGTGTGCTCATCTCATGACTTAGTAAACCATGTGCATGTTGCACACCTAAACCCAAACCACCTTGGATCTCGCATAAGCACCTGAGGTGACCGCAAAGTTACCACTAACCATGCAGCGCCCATGCACCGGTCTAAAACCCACCAAAATCATTAAATGTCAAAAAAAATTAAACCGGGACCCAACCCAAACCTTGGGGGGAGATCCCGAATCCAAGAAATATAAAAATAAAAAATTAATTTAAAAAATCTAGGTGAGACAATATATTGATACATAATAGGTACATCCTAAATTTGAATATTACCTTTCTGATCTATAGATTGTGTCTGCTCTTGTTCCACAACAATCTCATTCAGAAGTGATACTCAGGGTACATCTAGACATGACTTGGATGATGAATTATCCCCTATAACTATAATAAATTCCATATCCTCATCACAAATTTTAATTTCCTTATCTTTTCTATAAATCATTAAACCATATTTTGAAATCCATTACATACCAAGTATTATATCAATATCAATCATAGTTATAATAATGATGTTATTAAATATTACTCATATATGTGTTATAATGGGAACTTATTCATATAGCATTTTTTCGGTGATCCATCCACTATGAGTATTGATCAAAAACTCCCTTCTCAGGGTTTTGGAAAAATATAAAATTTTATTAGAAAGCATAGATGATATAAAAGAGTTAAAATATTTCGAATAAAAAAAAGATTTATAAAAATATATGCATATGATTAAAGTACCCACAACTACATTATTCAAAAATTTAACATTAGCTATTGTAATCAGATAAGATTATAAATTCCCCCTTAGACTTTTGAGGGGAAAATTCCCATGATTCATGGGATATAATTTTCATATTTCCCTATCTTATTATAGTAGAATAATTAAAAATTGGAAATTACTTTCTTATCCTTGTAATCATGTGCCTAGTTTCCTTTCTCTCTACAATTTTATAAATCTCGCATCCCTAGAAAGCATGTTCCACGATGTTTCATTCCACATTTATTAGAAGTTGGAAATGATACGATTCACTTATTCCCATTTTTTATATTTCCTTTTAAACAGTACTCAACAAAACATTTTTTATCATTGTTTATATAAAATAAATGAGACTTGGATAATTATTTAACTATATTGATAGTACAAGATAATATATCCTAATATGATGATATATTTTGGGAAACTTCTTCCCTTTGAAGGATTGGCTTAATAACATCAAATAAATGGCTAATCATACTCTTTAGATTACATATGTAGTTGAAAATATGGATTTCTGGCCTTTTAAAATGGTATTCATACTTTTCAACATTTTTATCTCCCTTTTTTTCTTGGACTCAAGAATTACCTCTCCATTTCTGCTCAATGCTTGTGAGGAAAATATTTTCCAGTAAGAGTGAATTAAAATTATTCCATTCCATGATTTCTATTTCCTCTCTATATTTAGTGTTTTGAATCAATAAAACCCATTTACATGCATCTCCAAAGAGATGATAAATTTTCATAAGAACCTTCTCCCTTTTATTACTTCCCAAAGAGATAAATATCATCTCTAAGGAATTTATCCACTATTCATCCAAAAATGGATTCATATTTCCATTGAATGATAGAGGTTTATAAATCATGAAGTGGTATAACATTGTTACACTACATTGTGAATCTATTTGATGATCCATAGAACATATGACATCTTTAATAACGTGGGAAGCATCCCTTATATAGTTATAATTTGTTCATATCTAACTACTAATCTAGATCAAGCTTAGTTATCTTTCCCATGATGGAAATCCCTACATGGATCATGAGCATTAATTTGGTTCTCATTACTTCCTCTAGGAACCATTTCTATATAATGGAATAAACTATATTATATCATAACATTATGAAACAAAATGTATAATTCCAAAACTAGTGAAACACTTAATATAAATTGAAAAATTTATACACAGATAATCATTAACTTGGTATCCTTGGGAAGATTTTCAAATAATAAAAATATTATTAAATCTTTTATAATGTTTTGTAAAGAAAATATGAATTATCCCAAGCATATACCTTGAGTGCGTCAAACCAGGTATGTGGCAAGGACTATTTTTATTCACTATGTGATGATAGATTCAAAGCCTAATACACCCTTTTCAGAGTTATTATCCCTATATATAACTATGATGAAGTCAAATATAATTGTAGTATCCATATAGGGATATATTTCAAAGAAAATCAGATAATCTCTTCCTTAAAAAAACATTAGAGAGTTATCATGTACTTATAATTATCATCAAATTATGGAATATGGTTTTGTTTCTAATTGAGGTTTTCTAGAATCAAGTTATCAAGGATTTTACTAAAATTACATTGATACCAACTATAAAGAATTTATGTCTAATATACCAAAATTAGTGGTTAATTTAATAAATTGGTATAATATAAAAGTGGTTGTATACTAATGGACCAAGTACTATTGTATTCTTCATAACGTAGAAATATTCTTTTATATCACATTACCATTGAAAGAATAAAAAACAAAATAGTCTTTTCTTTGAGAATGCCATTATCTCTATTATCATATTCCTACAGATTAATCATAATACACTTCCTAACCTCATGGGAAAAGAAACAAAATAAAGGGGATAACTCAAATTCTTAGTAAGGGTATATGTAAATTAGAATACATCCTGAATAAATAAGTTATAATAAATATTTCAAAGAAAATTACTGAAAATGGATTCTATTTAATTAATAACCTGACCAGGAAGAATAATATGGGAGGACTAAAAGATGATCAAATAATGCCATATAAATAATCAAATGATCTTGAAACTTATCCATGAATATAAAAAAATAATAAAATAATAACATGGACATAAAAAAATCTCATAATGAGGTTATTCATAATTCCTAACATCATAAACATACATTCAATGCCTCAATCCATGAAACATTACATAAATGGGTAATGACCTGGTGAAATACCAATGCTAGTTTGTCTCATTAGACACACTGATGCATCGAGGGGATATAGTGGGTACTTCCCATCAAATACTAAGTCCAATGATTTTCTCATATGAAAGGGGTGAAATATAATCAATATAAACAACTATATTGAAAAACTAGCATAAAAAATGATAATATTTTCACCAATAAATAGACATAATCCTAAACAACCCAGAGTTATATGGTGAATGACATCAAAATAGTAAATCCAAAGTCAAAATAATCTTAAGCCATTAATAAAAATAATTATTATGGAATCATTATAACATATCATAAATGTATCATAATTAAAATAATTTTTTTTCTCTCCAGAATAGAAGTACCAAAAAAATTAAAATCAAAACATTTTATAGGAAAATTCCATTTTCACATTGAAAATCACTATTAAAATATAAAAATTTCACAAATATTAAGAAAATAAGATTAGTTTAAAATAATCATGAAAATTGTAAAATAAAAATCAATGAATTGATTCATCATTATGGTAGTGAATTCCATTCCTGTAATCTATTTTTAAATAGATATTCCTTCTGTAGTTTTGGTAAAAATTCAAAAAGAGACTTATTTAGAAACAAAATCAATATGACTTTTAAACAATTTTATAAAATGATAAAAATGAGTAAAAATGATGTAAAAACCCGGAATTTCCATGGAAATTGTTTTTCCTTAAATACATGGGAATTTTACGAGTTCGCATTTTCTGGCAGTGCTTGATTCTGAGGCCCGGTGTCTCCGAAATCAACTTCTAAAGTTTTTTTGGGTACGTTCAGTAAACGTATGAGTGGGATCTTATATCTTTTGGACCGGTGCTCAAAAATGAAATCATAGGGCACCATTGAACATGCAGCATCAGTTATTTCTTAGGGATACCTTTACCACAATTGCGTTCTGAAGAGTTTGGAAGATAGTTTTGGGGGTTATTAGTTAAATTGAATGAAAATAAGTATTAAATTTATTTTTTTTATGGTGGTTAAAACATCCAAGAGGAGGTTACTGGTGGGGGAAACCACACTGTAACCTCCCATGAGAGGTTATGGTTGTGGGTCCCACCCACACATAACCTCCCGTGAGAGGATTAAAAATGGTGGGACCACCTGAGTTGGTAAATCCCCCAATTCAAGTTTGAATGGTGGGGACCACCCGACTCATGAACTCCCTCTTTAGTGAGGGAGGTGGCAAGGGGTTTCCTCACGTTTATTATGCCTCCTTAATGTGAGGGCGTCCATTGGGATTCACCCAATTAAAAAGACAACCCACTCCATTAATTATGTGAGTAAAATCATTTAATTAAAATACCACAATTTAATTCTTTTGAATTCATGCAAACAAATAAAATAATAGGCGATCTATTATTTCATTTGGTTGGTGGAATCATGGGAGAGGAAGAGCTCTTGGAGGAATGAGTTTCCCTCAATGAATAATTCCCATGATATCTCCAACGAACATCATCTATGTCAAAGGAGAATATGCCTCTTGAGACGAACATCACCAATGACGACGTCCGCCCTACTGCAAATCCATCAACGATCACCGAACGACAAACGAGGTAGGGGGAATTTGAGTTATTTTATTATATGAGTATAAACCTCCATTTTTCATCTTTTTTTGAGCACTTTTTTTCCAAATGCTATCGATATGATGATGAGGGCTCGAACCGCATGAACACGGCATGACCCTCCCCTTTGCTTGTTCTTGTTTGATGACGACAGAGGTGGTCCACGCAGCGACGACGACGAAGACGTCAATCAAAGGTCGCGCTACCCATGGCCTCCGCGAACCACACCACCCTCGCGATGCCCTGGCATGCTACCCGTGCCCTGGCGCACTACCCCGGTGCGCTGCCTGCGCCGCCTGCCCGCATACCTCGCGTGCGGCCCGGCTCCGCCAGCTCCCCGCTGGTGCCCCGGCACGCTAATCGTGCCCTACCGGCGGCCTGCCTGGCGCCCCTGTGCCCTACCGATGGCCTGACGGGCTCCTGCTGGTGGTAGGCCCCGCAACCTCATGCCCTACCGGCGTCCTGCCGGGCGCCCCCGCCCCCTGTCGATAGTCTGCCCAGATTCTGCCGGTGGCCAGCTTGACGCCACCGTGCCCAGACGTCGGCCTACCCAGCACCCTGCCCTGTGCGCCCGCAGCCCCCTGCCATAGTCATCTCGGCGCCCTAGCGTCCTGCCCGTGCCCCAGCGTGCTTCCCCGGTGCACTGCCCGGTGCACCTGTGACCTGCACGGTGTCCAACCGGCATGCCCGTGCCCCGCACGGCGTGCCGCTGGCCTCCTGGTGGCCGACTTCCTGAGTCGCGCCCCTCACGGCACGGGTCGAACCGCCCTCGTAGTCCAATGGGTCGTGCCTAGTAGAACGGGCCTAACTTAGTTGGTCGAACCACCCCCGTAGTCCACTGGGCCGGGCCTAGTGGACCGGGCCTAACTTAGCAGGCCGAATCACCCTCAAATTCCGTTGGGCGGCCCCTAGCAGATCGGGCCTAACATAGAGGGTTGACCCGCAAAACGGGTTGGTTCAGACCCATCGGGTCTGTTCGGATTGACCCAGACAGGGTCAGCTCAAACTGGGTTGGGCCGAGTAGGTCCGACTGGGTCGGACCTGACCGGGGCCCACTTCCGACCCTTTGCTTACTTTGGCCATATCTTTGGCATCAGACGTCCGTTTGACGAACCGTCTGCAACGCTGGTAATATCGATGAGAGATGGTCCCTTTTAAAATACCCCACTAGAGTTCGGAGTACAGTTGAGATACGGTCGGGTTGGTTCGTACATGAATCTAACTGGGCCCCCGGTACTAAAAGGCTAATAACTGACTGACTGGGCATCCGAGTGACGCGCCATCTATTGCGTTGAGATCTCATTGACAAGACAAACCTTTGAGATACTACTACGTGAGACTTCAAGACAGTTGGATTTTTTCCCAGTAGCTCGGGGAGCGGATCCTTCCATTGACGAGAATATAGAGTGTGAAGACCTAGTAGCTGACAGACTTGACGACTGCTTGACCGATTCGACTAGCCCAGTGGGGAGTGCCTAATAGTTGGCAGCAGACCCATGGCAGAGGAGCGCCTGGTAGTTGGTGGCAGACCCACAGTACATGACATTTGGAGTACCTCTGTAGGATTTTAGGGGGAGCGCTTGGTAGTTGGCGCAGACCCACAACAGAAGAGAACCTGGTAGTTGGTAGCAGACCCTCGGTACTTTACAGGAGGAGTACGTCAGCAGTCCCAGGTTAGTGAGAATCACTTTGGTGTTACGACAGGACCACTTTCCTCGATAGAGGAGGAGTTCTCCAGTAGCTGTGGTTTCGATAATTAAATTCCTAGTTTGAGCTGAGTCAATGACTTTTGTGTTTCATCATGATTAAGATGGGTTACTAGATAACTTAGGTATATGTATGGGTATATACCAAAGTATGGGTTATCCGTTGAATCCTTACATTGTAACTTATCCTTTTTGGATATTATGAGACGTCGGGGGTCTCGGGGTCCCTACTGAGTATCGTTATAGTCACCTCTGCTTGGGTTATGCCCTCACCTTGTTGTGTTGGATGCAGACGACAGACAGCGCTGACAGAGGCTGAGAGCGCTAGGACTGGATGGTACCCAGAGGTGGACCTTTCAACGAGTACGTACACAGAGGAGTCTGATGGACGTGGAGTGTTGAGGTGGCAATATGTACCTACCCTTTAGGTAGGAACCCCAGAGGATGATCCTTGAGATGCTCTTTACTTTTCAGTCATTTGTCCCTTTTTCAGTTGTACTTGATTTCAGTTGTACTTGTACTTTACTGTTGGGCTTGTATTTCTGGACCCTTTTACTTTCCAGCACCTCTTCTGTATTCAGTATTGCTTAGTGTTTTGCTTCCAATTTTGTACTCTGATTGTGTGTGTTTACTTTTTATAAATGAAATGCATTTCCATATTAGAGAATTATGCCTTTAGTGCTAGTCGCCAGCCCCTAGCCTATTGAAGGATGGCTTGGGGTAGTCACGGCACGGGCCCCGAGGACGGGTTGTGAGAAATTGGTATCTGAGGTTTTGGTTCTACTGCACAACATAGGACTCTGAAATTTCTTTTCTGTAAAGAAATAGGGTTAAGGGTATTGAGTGTGGTTTTTAGTTCAGGGAGTCCATTGTTGATGCGGCGGCCGACATATCCGTACACCAGGACCTAGACTACTGATTTCCAACTTAGTGCATGAAAAAACTGATTTCGTGTGTGTTTCAAAAGTTTTTATTTTAGTCAACTTGACTAGGTCAGCTCACCAGGTATAATCGTTTGAATATGTCACATCTGTTTCTTTTAGGATGCCTCCCTACAGATAACTAGTTAGATCCCCGAGAGTTGTATGCACTAACAGCCTGCCGAGCGACGAGGCTTCGGTGCAGGGTCTCTTTTCAGTGGAGGCACTAGCGGTACCACCTCCCGTTGGGCCACTGATGCCACCAGCCCCAGCGGCAGATGACGCACGCCTCTTGAGCACGCTGCATGAGTTCCAGCACTAGAGGCCACCCAGGTTCCGGGGAAAGACGGACCCAATGGTAGCTGGGGATTGGATGGAGGTTATGGAGAGAGTCTTTTGGCTATAAGGGACACCAGTAGACTACATGGTGATCCTTGCTACCAGCCTTCTTCAGGAAGTAGTAGGCAGATGGTGGAGTCGGATGCACCAAGTCCAAGACGAGGCGACGCTACTCTGGGCACACTTCAAGAGCCTGTTCTAGGAAGAGTTTTCCCCAGCCACCCTTCATGTGGTGAGGATACTGGAGCTACTTCATCTACAGTAGTGCAACATTACAGTAGCGCAATACTCAGTTAGGTTCACTGACCTCATGAGTTACTCCATAAATATGGTATGATACCCATTCTTCAGGGCCCAGACCTTCGATCAGGGACTCAGGCGAGAGATCAAAGCCTCGATGATCTCCCTCAGCATCCCAACACAGGAGGGGGGTGTTAGAGAGAGCCCTCCTGGTAGAGAGTTTCCTTGCTAAGTAGTCACCAGTAGAGAAACCTACTAATAGTTGACACACACTGGATTCTTCTGTAGATGGCAGTAGACAGTTGTCGAAGAGGTCCAAGAGGACCATACCTATAGGTGGACTACCACACGACTCTAGATCGGTTGTGCGGGGAACCTAGAGTGGAGATAGAGCCAGACATTCTAGGAGCAGATAATGTTACTCATGCGACAATATTGGTCACATGGCTCGTGACTGTCCATCCCTCCATTCTAACGATCAGCAAACAGTTGAGGGAACACCCAGATAGAGGCAGAGGTTTGATCGAGGCGGTCCGAAGGGTGAAGGTGGACATGGTATAATCATTGGTCGAGCAGCTGACGGCAGTCGACATTACGAGGTGCTACCACCACGACCACCAGGTGGTCCACCCCAACCGTAGGGTGTGGGTGGACAGGGGAGATCTCAGCTTCAAGAAGCTGAGGCATATGACCATGGCACTCCGAAGATGATTCTAGGTACGATATGTGTCTATTCCACCTTAGCTATAGTTCTTATAGACACAGGTGCGAGTCATTATTTCATTTACACTACCCTCGTGCGAAGCTCGGAGATTCTGAGGGAGTCGTTAGCTCGATCCATACGGATAGAGACTTCTACGTGAGCAGACTCGACGATTACACACTGTTTTCAGCAGTTTGAGCTTAGTCTAGGTGGTGAGAGGTTCGGATGGTATCTCTTCATAGAGGAGTCAAGGCCTTACGACTTCATCTTGGGTTTGGACTAGTTATATACTAACCATGCTCAGATCGACTGTATTAGGCGCAAAGTGTGGTGTGTCTGCATGAATGGGACTATGTTCACCATCACCGGAGAGAAGGGAACCTTTGTAGCATAGGACAGACTTACTCGGAGGAGGGTGCAGCTGATCACTGACTAGTTGGATTTCCTTACCCTCAGAGCAGTTGATGTGGAGAGTCTGACTTATCATATAGTGGTGGACCGGTACGTGGATTTTTTCCCTGATGATGTTCTAGGACTACCTCCCCGCAGAGAGGTGTACTTCTACAGTGACCTATACCCTAGGACGACACTGATATCTAATCCAGCATATTGGATGGATCTCGCTGAGCTTCTCAAGATGAGGGTATGACTAGAGGACTTGTAGGTGAAGGGATTCATCCGGCCCATTGTTTCTCCCTGGGCAGCCCCGATTCTATTCTCCAAGAAGGCAGATGGGATCTTGAGGCTCTGTGTCGACTACCCTCACCTGAACCAGGTGACCATGAAGAACAAGTACCCACTTCCAAGGATTGAAGACCTATGTGATCATCTCAAGGGAGCACAGTGGTTCTCGAAGGTAGACCTCAAGTCAGGTTATCACCAGCTCATAGTTCGAGACGAGGATGTACAAAAGATAGCCTTCAGGTGTCAGTACATCCATTACGAGTTTCGAGTTATGCCCTTTGGAACAACCAACGCTATAGAAGTGTTCATGAGTCTCATGAACAATATCTTCCAGCCTTACCTCGACCACTTTGTTGTGGTATTCATTGATGATATACTAATCAACTCGACTACTGAGGAGAAGCATGCCTACCATTTTTAGTTAGTATTGGAAACACTTCGAGAGCATTAGCTTTATGGTAAGCTCTCAAAGTGATAGTTTCGGATTCTTGAGGTGCACTTCTTGGGACACATCATCTCAGAGGCTGGAGTTTTAGTAGATCCATCAAAGATTGAGGTGGTACTTTCTTAGAAGCCACCCAGGAATGTGATGGAGGTACAGAGTTTTCTGGGATTGGATGGATACTATCGGAGATTTGTTCCATACTTCTCTAGAGTTTCAGCACCACTATCAGCCTTGACAAATATGGGGAAACCCTTCGTGTGGTCGGAGAGATGTTAGAAGATCTTTTAGGAGATGAGGTAGAGGCTAACTAGTGCCCCCATCTTGAGGCTTCCAGAGGAAGGCGTAGGGTACGTAGTCTACTACGACACATCAGGGATCAGACTCGGGTGTGTCCTGATGTAGGAGCGAGCTGTGATCACGTATGTTTCTCGAAAGTTGAGACATAATGAGCAGAACTATGCTACCCATGACCTGTCGTTAGCAGTAGTGGTCTTCGCCTTGAAGATGTAGTGACACTATCTGATGGGCGAATGTTTTACCGTGTACTCTAATTATAAGAGTCTTAGGTATATATTCTCTCAGAAGGACCTGAACCTGAGACAACGACGTTGGCTTGAGTTCCTCTAGGACTATGACTTCAAGATAGTCTATACTACTAGGAAAGAGAATATTGTTGTGGATGCTCTTAGCAGAAGATCATGCATTCATCTGCTAGGATAGGTGATAGAGAAGCTAGCTGCCTTATAGATATCATTTGTGGATAAGGATGGAGCAACTTATCTTTAGTCTCTTACAGTCACTCCTCCACTTCTTCAGTGAGTCAGCGTGGCGCAGTGTGGAGACGCTGACTATGAGATGTGACCTGCTCATATATCTACAAGAAGGCACCTGATGGATTTTCTGAAGGTGGGGAGCACGTCATCCTCTTCAAGGGACGCACCATGGTACCAGTTTCACTTCAAGAGGAGGTGTTGTGGGAGTTCCACACTTCCCCTCTAGAGGTACATATAGGAGTTGCGAAGATGTATTAGGACCATCAACGACAGCATTGGTGGCCATGTATGAAGAAGGAAGTAGTGGAGCTTGTCTCACGATGCCTCATTTTTCAGCAAGTGAAGGTAGAGCACCATGTACCAGCAGGCTTAGTTCAGCATTTAGAGGTCCGAGAGTGGAAGTGGGATGGGATATCCATGAACTACGTGATGGGTCTTCCACACACATCCAAGAGTCACGACTTGATATGGGTGATCATTGACTAACTCACCAAGTTGGCCCACTTCCTACTGATCAGAGAGCAGGGATCATTTGAGATCTTGGGATGCCTCTATGTGTAGAAGATAGTGTGTTTACATGGAGTAACTTACTCAATTGTCTCTGACCAAGATGCACGGTTTACATCCCGGCTATGGAAGGGGTTGCAGGAGGCTTTCAGGGCACAGCTACGTCTGAGAACCGCCTTCCATCTTCAGACAGATGGTAAGACCAAGAGGATCATTCATACCCTCTAGGGAATTCTTCGTGCATGTGTCCATGACTTAGGTCGCAGCTGGGAGGATCAATTACCTTTGGTGGAGTTTTCCTACAACAACATCTATCACTCCACCATCAGTACGACACCTTTTGAGGTCTTGTATGGTCAGCCTTACAGATCGCCACTGTGCTGGACAGACCCAGGGGAGTTAGCACTAGTGGGACTAGAGATGGTGCGAGCTACCACCGAGAAGGTGCAGGTCATCCAAGAGTGGATGAAGACTGCACAGAGCAGACAAAAGTCATATGATGACAGGAGACGGAGACCTCTGGAGTTTGAGGATGGTGACCACGTCCTCCTATGGGTATCACCCCGATGAGTTCTATAGAGATTTGGTCGAGGTGGAAAATTTTCTCCGCGATTCATAGGACCTTTGTGGGTCCTCAGCAGAGTGGGAAAGGTGGCTTACCGCTTAGCTCTTCTACCTCAGTTGAACCGATTGCATGATGTCTTCCACGTATCTCAGATGAAGAGATATGTGCACGACCCATCCCACATCATCAACCACGGGGAGCTGGAAATTGATGACGAGGTGACTTTCATGGAGGTTCTGGTAGAGATTGAGGATCGACAGGAGCGGGTCCTACGTCGATGGTCGATACCTCTGGTGCGTGTTCGCTGGCAACACAAGAACCTCCAATATAGCACATGGGAGAGTGAGGATTAGATGTGTGCTTAGTACCCCCATTTATTCCCTTAGTTTGAGTTGTATCTTACGGGGACATAAATCCCTGAGGTGGGGAGATGTAAAGACCCAAAATTTCCATGGATTTTTTTTAAATACATGGGAATTTTACGCGTCCTCAATTTCTAACAGTGCTTGATTCTGAGGCCTAGTGTGTCCGGAATCAATTTCTGAAGTTTTGTTCAGGTATGTTCAGTAAGCATATGAGTGGGATTTTATATCATTTGAACCGGTGATCGGAATTGAAATATGAGGGAACCGTTAAACCCACTACATCAGTGATTTCTTAGTGATACCTTCACCATAGTTGCATTCTGATGATTTTGGAAGATATTTTTTGGGGTTATTAGTTAAATTGAATAAAAATAAGTGTTAACATAATTTTTTGTATGGTAGTTAAAACCTCCAAGAGGAGGTAAGTGGTGGGGGCCACCACACCATTGTTGGAACCATGGATATTCTATACATGAATTATAGTATGGTTTGTGTTTGTTGTCAATCCATAGTGGAAGTTTAGAATGTGTTCTAGAAAAGTGAGCATACATAACAAGCATATAACAATTTTCAAGGTGACACCATTTTCCAGTGTTTGCCAAATTTTTGGGTCTGAAAATCGACAAATAGAGAAAAAGTGGTTTTTGGAAAAGAGGCTTGTGGGTCGATTAATTGGAGGCTTGGAAACTTTTGTGTCTTTTGTTTTTTAAGATAAAAACATGAAAACATGGCAAAGGGAGAAGGGTGCCCAAGTTTGGGAGTTGGTCGCAGAAGTGATTTTTGGGGGTAGAGACTTGCATGCTGAAACTTGCATGCCAAGGGGAGACTTGCGTGCCATTTCATAGGGTATTCAAATGCCTATAAATAGAGGTCCACATCTCCTCATTCGGTATGAATTTCAGACCTAAAGAAATTTAGAGCTTCCACTGCGCAGGTGTAGTGGTCGCGCAAGTGGTGCTGGGTCTCGCAAGTAGAGGTTGCACGATAGTTGTTTGCTTTGAGTCCAAGATCATTTGGGTGATAAAGTAGGAGAGTCGCAAAAGTTTGGATCTGGGGAAGAAGGTGTCACGCAGGTGGTTTGGTGACACTTGCGCGCCAGAATCTAAAGAATCACGATAGTTCATAGTTGCGTGCCAAAATTGGTTTGGGTGTAAAAAGAGTTGAGTCACCCAAGATTGAAGTTGAAGAAGTGAGTGTCGCGTAAGTTGTTGAGGTGAACTTGCATCCCGGTTTGGACTTATGCACCGTGACTTGTGTGCCATCTTCAAATTTGTGTGCCGAGCTTGGAGAAGCGCACCATGTGTAGTTAAAGCACGACGGTGTTTCTAGGGCTGTGCGATAGCTGGTAATTTTCCTGATACCTTTAGGGTAAAGTGATATTAGTCAATGGGTGGAAGTCGGAATTCAATAAAACATCTAGATACAATAGAGGATGCATTCATTTTCAATGATGAAGAGACCTTCACAACTATAAACTGAGTGGTACTTCACTAAAGGAAGTGATCCAGGGGGAGTCAATGGAAGTGACCTAAGGGACGCAGTGAGCTATCCCTAAACTTTTATAAAGGAAATGAGCCTGGGATAGAGTGATTGTACCCAAAACTTTATATGCCACATCTAGTGAAGTATAGTGGAATTTGGTATGACTGAAAATCGGCCGGTGTATGCTCTTTGGACGTAGCTCTTAGTGGTGAACCAAGTAAAAAGTGTTGTGTCATCTCTATCCATGTGAATGTTTTATTTCTGATCATATTCATCATACAGGTTTAACAAGTTCCTACCAATGTGGGAACACGATACGATACATTAAAAGAAAAAGTTGTCACCATGATTCAGCCCTCCCCTCTCAGGGTGTCCTGAGGTCTTACAAGTGGTATCAGAGCGAGGTTGCCGGTGTTGAATCTGTCCTCTATCTTCATGGAGAATGCAATCAATGTTAGGGGTGTTCCCCTCTATGACAAAAGTAATTTTCAGATTTGGAATAATAGAATGAGATCTCATCTAAGATCCCTTGTAATGGATGTTATTTTTTCTACTATGAATGGTATACATGTTACTGATCTAATAGGGCTGGCTATGACTGATGCTGATAGGAAAAATCTTGATGCTGATGCTAAAGAACATAATGCTCTCACCACAGCCCTTTCTGGTCAGATTTATCTAAATGTGATGAGTTTCACCTTAGCAAAGTCCATGTGGGATAAACATGAAAATATTTATGAAGGATATAAAAAAGAGAATAAGGAGGTGAAACTATAAGTCCTACACAATAGGTTTGAAGATCTGACGATGCATCCTGATGAGAATACAGACTCCTTTTTCAACCAAATTACATAAGTGGTTGGAGAAATTTGGGGTCCAGGTGAAGAAATCAAATATTTTAACATTGTAAAGAAAATTTTAAGAAGACTTCCACCCCTGTACAATGCAAAGGCATCAGCCCTTGAGGAAAGAGACCTTTCCAAACATTTGTTGGATGATATGTTGAGCAGCCTAGTGGCATTTGAAATGAGTGTCAAACCAGAAGATACTACTACACGAGTAAGCAAGGAAATGGAATTCAAATCCATAGAGAAACTAAAAATTTCAAAATATAGTAGCAGTGAAGACGATGAGGAAAAATAAATTTTTTCTCTCATTTCCAAGAAGTTCCAGAAGGGAAAAGGGAAATTCAAAGTGAAGTAACCTCTAGCTTGCTTTCATTGTGCCAATGTCCAGGTGCATTGCTTCTCAGTGCCTAAGAAATATTGATGATGATGATACCGATGATGAAAAAATTGAGAAGCCTTAGAAAAGGGTTTTCAAGGAATGAGACTTCAAATCTAGAAAGAATGTTCTGAAGAAGACTTTTATCTATGAAGAGGAATAAGATGATAATGAATTCTGTGATGAAGAAGAACCAGAATTTAAGACTAGGAACCATGCTTCCATGATGGCCACTATTGAAAAATCAGAAGATACTAGTGGAGAGAATCTATTGAAAACTAGTGAAAATCCCTAGTTTCAACTTAAGGATGATGTTAGTAATCTTAAGATAAAATTTAAGAGTTGTAATAAATGGAAATTAATTGTAGAAGAATCAACTGAATATGTTGATCAACATGAAGCTGAAATTGAACAATTGGAAGAATTTTTGAATTTAAAATCTAGAATCATTGAAAGCAATGACGATGAAGTAGATCTTAAACTGAGAATTGGAGAGCATGGAAATGTCATTAATGAACTCACATCCAGACTAGAAGAAACATCCAAGACTGGTAAGGGTCTTGAGGAGGAAGTTGTTACTCTTAAGAGTAAACTTGAGACTAAATCAATTTTAAATGAATCAAGGCAGAAAATATAGTTTGGAATATTCTGAGATGTAGAATTACTAGAAAGAAGCAAGTGTGGTTCATATGGGGTTGGAAAAATCTTGAGTGATCAAAGACCCGCTTGCATATGAAAGTGTGGAATTGGCTATGAAGCTGAGACATCAACTACTGGAAGTGAAAAGAGCCAAAAGAAAGACAAGATGAAAGTTTTACATGTTGAAATATTTCCTGATGTGCTGAAAAAGAAACCCTAAATACAAAATAAAAAGAGAACTAAAAATTATCCTCAAACATTCAGAAATGGAAGGCAGTCCGACTATTCTCCCAAGGAAGAAGGTATGAGGAGATATTCAAGTGAGAATAAATTTCCTCTAATGAAGTTTCTGTTATGTGGATATTTGGCTCATACCATGTCATATTGAGATGAGGCAAGGAGCTACTTTAATGGAGAACATCTAGGATGTCAACAAAGGAGACTGACTTCATATCCTCCATCTTATAGAATAAATAGTTTCTATGGATATTGTTTTCGTTGTTCTATCATTAGTCATAAGGCTGTTAATTGTAGGTAGAGAAGGGACATGGAAACCTCATACCAGAGTTCAAGGCAAGTCAAATCTCATCAACAAGATAGTGTTTCTCTTACATATAGGTTTTCTCTTCTCGAATAAGACTTCAAATATGATGACCCAATGTACACAGATGAGATAATTGAAAGGCCATCAGTTCTTTATACTCAATCCAATGTCTCAGGGAATGAAAGGAAGAAAATTGAGAAATCCAACCGAGCAGAGGTGGCCCACAAAGCTACAAAGAGAAATAGTACCTGGATTCTGGACAGTAGTTGTTCATCTCATATGATAGGTGATGTTGGCCTGTTAACAGATATCAAAAAGAAGGTTGATGGTATAGTACGATTTGGTAATGATGGAGCTTTGAATGTCAAATGCAGTGTAAGTACTGAATTAGCTAGTGGAGAGATAAATAAGACTGAAGTCCTTTACATAGATGGCCTACATCATAATATACTTAGCATGAGTCAAATCTGTGACTCAGGACTTATAGTCACTTTTAATCAGAAAGGATACCCTATCAAGGGAAAGACAGTAAATTCACTTATGAAGGGATACAGAATAGCAGGAAACTTGTATCAGGTTTATAGTAATGAAAATGTTTGTTACATGACTGTTGAAGAAGAAAACAATTTGTGGCATAGGATACTAGGACACATCAATCAAAAAGACATGGATAAAATATGAAAACTGAGAATTGTCATGGACATTCCCGACCTGAAGCGTGAGCATGAAAATTCTTGTGATGCTTGTATTCGTGAAAAGCTGGTCAACAGTTCATATCAGCCAAAGATGAAAAGGGAATCTCATCATCTTGATCTAATTATTACAGATGTATGCGGGCTGATAAAGGTTTCCGAAACTTAGGGAGAAAGGTACTTTGTCCTTTTTATATATGATTACATTAGAATGGAATGTGTAATGGTCATTCATAGGAAACAATAAGTGCTTGACTACATGACAACATATCGGCGAATCGCCGAGAATGATACTGGATGAACAATCAAAGTGTTTTGATCTAAAAATGGATGGGAATACATGTCCATTGAATTTGAAAATTACCTGGAGAATCATGTGATACAACATGATGTACCTACTGTGAGAAATCTGCAACAAAATGGAGTTGTTGAATGTAGGAATCAATAGGTGAACAACATGGCACGAACTATACTTATTGAGATTCCTATTCCATGACATTACTGGAAAGTGGCTATTCAAGCTGCAGTGTATATTCAAAATCGAATAGGAATGTATATGGGTGAGACGAAGACACCATATGAATTGTGGCTTGGAAGGAATCCCTCTTTGAAATACTTTCGTGTTTTTAGAAGTAAATTATTCATCATAAACAAATAAGGAAATCAATGGAAGTATGGTGATAATGTAGATGAAGGAATTTTCCTTGGATACTCAATGAACAACAAAGCCTACAAGTGTTTCAACAAGCGATTAGGAAGGATTTTGCAAAGCAGTGATGTTAAGATAATTGAATAGAAACCCACAAATGCTTCAAGGACATCATATTCTGATGTGATAGAAAGTGAGGAAGAAAGTGAACATGGAGAAAATACAAATACAGAAATAGAGAAAGATGTAAAAAACACTCAACAATCACATCATGATGTTGACTCAAAAGAAGAATCTGAAGAAGAAATTGTGGCTAGGGAGAATACAACTAAATCACATTGGAGAAATCCTAGAGCTGAGATTGATCTATCTAACTTAATTGGGGACATGAGTACACCCACACAAATAAGGAGGATGAATAATAACAAGCAATATACATTTCTATCAGCTGTGGAGCCATCCTCATTTGAAGAAGCTGCAAAGGATGAATCATGGGTGAAAGATATGAACAAAGAGTTAGATCAAATTGACAAGAAATAGATATGGGATCTTGTACAGAGACCCAAAGGTCACAATGTGATTGGAAAAAAATGGATCTTCAAGAACAAGTTTGATGAGCATGGATGTTTTATTAGAAACATGTTGTGACTAGTATGTAAAGGATACTCCCAGATTGAAGGTGTTGATGTTGAAGAAACCTTTTCTCCAGTGGAAAGACTGGAGTAAATCAGGATTTTCCTTAACATGGCACTATAAATAGGATAAAAGTATATCAAATGGATGTCAAGACAACATTCATGAATGGTGTACTCAATGAAGAAGTCTACATCGAACAACCAGTGAGTTTTTTTCTTGGTACTGATGAAACAAAGGTCTGGAAACTGAAGAAAGCTCTATATGGTTTGAAGAAGGCACCATGAGCATGGTATTCCCGGCTGGACTCATATCTCAAGAAGCTGGAATTCATAAGAGGAGGAGTATACCACAATCTATATGTGAAGAATTCTCCAAAATATTAGTTCATGGTTCTAGTCTACATTGATGATATCATATTTGGTGGCAGCAAGCATAAATCAGTGGATGAATTTTACAATCACATGAAATCAAAATTTGAAATGTCTATGATTGGGGAGCTCACATATTTCTTGAGGGCTGCAGGTGGTTCAAAAGAAGTATTACACTTTCATTTATCAGGAAAAGTATGCAAGAGAGCTGTTGAAGAAGATTAATATGCAAGACTCCAAACCAATATCAACTCCGATTTAACTTGGAACCAAACTTGGAAAGCATGAGGATGGGGTATCTTTAGACCCCACTATGTATAGGAGGATAAATGGGAACCTACTTTACCTGACAGAAACATGGCCAGATATTGTATTTGCAACCTGTCTAGCGGCCCGCTTTCAGAGTAATCCAAAGGAGGAACATATGACAGTAGTAAAAAGAATCATGAGGTATATCCAAGGTTCTAACAATTATGGCTTATACTTTACTACAGGAAGGGACAGTGAATTATCAGCATTTTCTGATGCTGACTGGGCTGGAGATGTAGGTGATAGAATGTACACCACTGGTGGATAATTCTATATTGGGAATAAATGTGTTGGCTGGTTGAGAAAGATACAAGAAATTAATTCTCTTAGTACTGCTAAAGATGAGTATATCTCCACCACAAAGGTATGCACTCAACTACTATGGATGAAGCAATAACTAACAGATATTGGTGATGAGGCGAAGCAACCAATGGTAATTTAATGGGATAACAAGAGTTTAATTGATCTTACAAAGAATCCTATTTTGAATTCTCATATAGAACATATTGAAATTAGGTATCACTTTATCAAAGATAAAATTGCGCAAGGAGTGATTAAAATGGATCATGTGGGAACTAATGAGCAAGGGGCTGATATCTTGACCAAGCCACTGTCAGCGGCTGTGTTTGAGAATCATTGGTTTAACCTCGGTGTTCATCCACCTCCCAGTATATAAGGAGGTTACAAAATACCCCTCTCCCCTTTTATGTTAACTTCTTTTTATCTGTTTATGGTTATAATGCAGGTTTGTGGGGGAGATACCATCTAGGGGTGATTTTTGAACTGAACACTGTAACAATTAATGGTATTTGGTTTTATTGCCAATGGGGGAGAAAGGAATAAATTCAGGCATTTCATTGACATGTAATGCTTCTGTGACACGATGAGTATTCAGCATCGGTGATATGATGAGAAAGAATTAATTGGACATGTAATGCTTCTGTGACACTGTAAGAAAATTCAATTGGGCATCATTGAGAATTCCTAAACATAGGAACCCAATTCAAGCTTCATATCTTGTTTTCTACACCAAGAAGTTCTCACATAGACTTAGAGTGTTGGCTGAGGCAATTCTTGCATTTTTTTTTGTTTGCATGTGGATGGTGATCTATTGAAATTATTTGGTGATTGTCAATAAACCCAAAGGGGGAGATTGTTGGAACCATGGCTATTCTATGCATGAATTGGAGTATGGTTCATGTTTTTTTTCAATCCTTAGTGGATGTTCAGAATGTGTGCCAGCAATGTGATCATACAGAACATGTAGATAACAATGTTGAAGGTGGCACCGTTTTCCAGTGTTTTCCAAATTTTTGGGTCTGAAAATCAACAAATGGAGAAAAGTGGTTTTTTGGCAAAGAGACTTGTGTACCGATAACTTGTAGGCTTGGAAAGTTGAGAGCCTTTGTTTTTCAAGATCATAACATGAAAAATGGTAAAGATAGAAGGGCTCCCAAGTTTGGAAGTTTGTCATGCAAGTGATTTTCGAGGGCAGAGACTTGGGTGCTGAAAATTGCACGTCAAGGGGAGACTTTCATGCGGCCGCGCAGGGTATCCAAATGCATATAAATAGAAGTCCACCCCTCCTAATTCGGTACGAAGTTTAGACTTAGTGAAATTCAGAGCTCCCACCGCACAGGTGTAGTGGTTTCACAAGTGGTGGTGGGTCGCGCAGGTAGAGGTTGTGTGATAGTTTTTTGCTGCGAGTCAATGATCGTTTGGGCGAGAAAGGATGAGAGTCAAGCAATTTTGGAGCTGGTGAAGAAGGTGTCGTGTAGGTGGTGTGGTGAAACTTGCGTGCTTGAATTTCAAGAAGCGCAATAGTTCATAGTTTCACTCTAAAATCAGTTTGGGTGTAAAAGGAGTTGATTCGTGCGAGTTTCAAGTTGAAGAAGTGAGTGTCACGCAAGTGGTTGAGGTGAACATGCACGCCGGTTTGGACTTGCGCTCTGTGACTTGCACGCCTTCTTGAAACTTGTGCATCGGGATTGGAGAAGCACGCCAGGTGTAGTTGAAGCATGCCCGTCTTTCTGAGGCTACGGGAAAGCTAGTATTTTTCCCGATACCTTTGGGTTAATGTGAGATTAGTCTACGGGTGGAAGTCAGACTTCAAAAGAGCATCTATATAAAAAAGAGGATGCATTCTTTTGCAATGATGAAGAGCTCTTCACATCTATAAACTAAGTGGGACTTCACCAAAGGAAGAGAGCCATGGGATTCAATGGAAGTGACCCAAGGGACGCAGTGATCTATCCCTAAACTTTTGTAAAGGCAGTGAGCCGGGGACAGAGTGATTGTGCCAATACATTTGTATTCCAAATCAAGTGATGTTTAGTGGAATTTGGTTCGACTGACAACCTGTTGTCGTATGCTCCATGGATGTAGCCCTTAGTGGTGAACCAAGTAAAATGTGTTGTGTCATCTCTCTCCATGTTTATGTTTTCTTTATGATCATATTCATCATACAGGTTTAAAAAGTTCCTACAAATGTGGGAATAAGATCCATCACATTAAAAGAAAAAGCTGTCACCCTGATTCACCCCTCCCCTCTCAGGGTGTCCTGGGGTCCTACAACCACAACCTCCCATGAGAGGTTATGATGGTGGGGCTCACCCACACATAACCTCCTGTGGGAGGATTAAAAATGGTGGGACACCCCTGAGTTGGTAAAACCCACAATTCAAGTTTGAATGGTGGGGACCACCCGACTCATGAACTCCCTCTTTAATGAGGGAGGTGTCAAGGGGTTTCTTCACATTTATTATGCCTTCTTAATTTGAGGGAGTCCATTGGGATTCTCCCAATTAATAATTCAACGCACCCCATTAATTAAGTGAGTAAAATAATTTAATTAAAATACCACAATTTAAATTCTTTTGAATCCATGCCAACAAATAAAATAATAGGCGATCTATTATTTCATTTGGTTGGTGGAAACTTGGGAGAGGAAGATCTATTGGAGGAACGAGTTTCCATCAACGAAGAACGCCCATGACATCTCTAACAAAATTCATTCCCATCAAAGGAGAAAATTACGCATGTGAAGAATTTCACCAATGATGACGTTCTCCCTACCGTGAATCCTTCAACGATCACATAACGACAAATGAGGTAGGGGAATTTGAGTTATTTTTATATATGACTATAAACATTAGTTCTTCGTCGTTTTTTGATTTCTTTGTTGCCAAATGATATCGCCATGATGAGGAGGGATCAGACCACATGAATACGGCACAACCTTCCCCTTTGCTGGTTCTTGTTTGATGACGATGGAGGTGGTACACGCGGTGACGATGAAGAAGATGGTGAACCAAGGTCGTGCTACCCGTGGCCTCTGCGAACTTGGGTACCCCCACGGCGCCCCGGCGTGCTACCCGTGCCCTAGCGCGCTACCCCGACACGCTGGCTACACCGCCTTCCAGCGTGACCAATGTGCCGCCTGGCTCCGCCGGCACCCCGGCGGCCTGCCCGTTGCCCCCACGCCCTACTGGCGGCCTGCCCAGCCCCTGACGGCCGCCAGCCTGGCAGCCCTGCGCCTCGCTAGCGGCCATCCCAGCGCCCCCGCGTCTTGACAGCAGCCTGCCCCGCCCCTGCCAGCGACCTTCCCAGTGCCTCTACCCCCTTCTGAAAGCCTGCCTGGCCCCTGCCGGTGGCCAGCCCGGCACCCCCACACCCTGCCGGTGGCCTCCCCGGTGCCCAGGCGGCCTACCCGGCACCCCAACGCCCTTCTCGTTGCCCCAACATGCTGCCCGCACCCCGTCACGCTGCCCCGGTGTGCTGCCCGGTGCACCCTTGGCCTGCCCGGTGTCCATCCGGCCTGCTCGTGCCCCACACGACCTCCTGCTGGCCTCCCAGTGGCTGACCATCTGAGCCGAGAAGCTCACGTGCATGGGCTGAACTGCCCTTATAGTCCACACGGCTGGGCCCAGCCGACCGGACCTAACGTAGGGGGCTGAACCGACCTCTTAGTCCACTGGGCCGGGGCCAGAGGACTGGGCCAAACTTAGCAGGACGAACCACCCTTGTAGTCTGCTTGGCCGAGCCCAAAGGATCAGGCCGAAGTTAGTGGGGTGACCCACCCAACGGGCTGGGTCAGACCCAACGGGTCTGTCTGGTTTGACCCATACCGGGTCAGCTTAGACTGGGTTGGGCCGAGTCGGTTCGACTGGGTTAGACTGGACCTGGGCCCACTACCGACCCTTTGCTTACTCTGTACATATCTTTAGCCCCAGACGTCCGTTTGACGAACCGTCAGTGACGTTGGTAATCTCGATGAGAGATGGTCCCTTTGAGAATACCCCACTGGAGTTCATGGTATAGTAGAGATACAGTTGGGTTTGTTCATACATGAATCCAACTGGGCCCCTAGGACTAAAAGGCTAATAACTAACAGACCGGACGTTTGAGTGATGCACCGTCTGTTGCATTGAGATCCCATAGACAAGACAAAACTTTGAGATACTACTAAATGATACTTTGCGATAGTTGGAGTTTTTTCTAGTAGCTCGGGGAGCCGATCCTTCTAGTGACGAGCAGAAAGAGTGTGATGACCTAGTATCTGACAGACCTGATGACTGCTTGACCAATTAGACTAGCCTAGTGGGGAGTTCCTTGTAGTTGGTGGCAGACCCAGGGCGGAGGAGCGCCTAGTATTTGGCGGCAGACCCACAGTACTCAGTAGGAGGAGTACCTCTGCAGGCTATTATGGGGAGCGCCTGGTAGTTGGTGGTAGACCCATAGTGGAAGTGCGCCTGGTAGATGGAAGAAGACCCGTGATATTTGACAGGAGGAGTACCTCAACAGTCCATGGTTAGTGGGAAGTGCTTTGGTGTCGCGGCAGGCCCATTGTTCCTGATAGAGGAGGAGTTCTCCAACAATAGTGGTTTCAATAATGAAACTCATAGTTTGAGTTGAGTCAATGACTTTTGTGTTTCATTATTGAAACCACTATTATTGGAGAACTCCTCCTCTATTGAGAACAGTGGGCCTGTCGCGACACCAAATCACTTCCCACTAACCATGGACTGTTGAGGTTTGTGTTTCCTCAGGATTGATATGGGTTACTAGATAACATAGGTATATGTATGGGCATATACCTATGTATTGGTTATCCATTGAATCCTTACTTTGTGGTTTATCCTTGTTGGATATTGTGAGACCTTGAGGGTCTTGGGGTCCCTACTGAGTATTGTTATATTAACCACTACACCGGCAATGACCACACCTTGTTGTGTTGGATGCAGATGAGAGATAGCGCTAACGGAGGCTGAGAGTGCCAGGACTGGACGGTACCCAGAGGTGGACCTCTTGATGAGTCGGTACATAGAGGATTCTGACGGACGTGGAGTGCTGAGGTGGCCATCTGTACCTACCCTTCATATAGGAACCTCGAAGGATGATCCAGGATTTTCTCTTTACTTTTCAGTCGTCTGTCCCATTTTCAATTGTACTTGCTTTCAGTTGTACTTGTACTTTACTGTTGGGCTTGTATTTCTATCCCCTTTTACTTTCCAACACCTCTTCTATATTAAATATTGCTTAGTATTTTTCTTCCAGTTGTGTAATCTGATTGTGTGTGTTTACTTTTTATAAAGGCAATTCCTTCCTAGATTAGGGAATTACGCCTTTGGTGCTAGTTGCTAGCCCCTAGCCTATAGAAGGTAGGCTTGGGGTAGTCACGGCATGGGCCACGAGGACGGGTCATGAAAAATGACTTATAACAATCATAATATAATTGTAAACACTTTTTTGAAAATATTTTTATAATGCACGGGCATGGAAGTGAAAGATTCCTATCCGAGTTGAAAAAATGTGGTTTTTCAATAAAAACATTATTTTAGAATCTTGAGTTCTCAAAGATAGTAATTTTAAAGGAAAAATTATTATTCATAAAAATCACAAAATTGGATGAAATTAAATTGATTTAAGATATAAATATTTAATTATTTCCCCAATGGTGACATAAACATAAATAATTTTGAATAGTGATGAGAATGGGAAATAAAACCTTACCTCTGTGGTAAATTTTGTATCATAATACATATGAAGAAAATAACATGATATAGATATTTATATACCATAATTTTCATGATAAAAATCGTAAAATAAATTCATGGGATGTGTATACACCACAAAAAAGAAATAAGTTATAAATATGGCCTGAGTTCCATAGAAATAAATGTGAGATAAAAATCTCTTACCTCAGGTCTGATTTCCATCTTACATGTTCAAAAATCCTGTATAATAAATATTGTTTTAATATAAATCTATTATAGAACAATAATCACATATATCATACCATATATTATTTACTTATTACTTTTTATCACCATTTTATAAACAATTATTTTTCAAAATCATTATTCTAGGTAATAACTACTTCGTTGTTCATGTATGTTTTGGTTCAGTAGTTTCAGTAATTATACATTGATAATGATTCCATAATATCTAGAATATTAATAATTATTTAAATATCATATATATTAATTATATAAATATTTATATTCATCCATAAAATGTTTATATAGAAAAATGACTTACATCATTCATGGAGATGGTTGGTTGTACGTACGCATGAACATTGTTTTCCCATTTTTCAATGAATGAAAAATGATTAATAATAATAAAACTCTATAGAGTGATTATTATATCATTTTAGTAAAATAATTTCATAAAATAAATCCATATTACCATACATGTCAAACTAAAACTAAAAAAAATCACATCACCTTTTGGTGGTGATTGTCTTCACATACGCACGAGTGACATTGCGTTTTCCAATGTATTGGAAGGTAAAAGGTATTTTTTGATATTATAATTATATAATTATAATGGTGTCATAAATATAATTTATAAACATTAAATTCTTCTTATATATATGAAATATATGTGTTGATCGAAAACAGATTACATCGGTTCATGATGCAGTAGTCTGCCTCACACATGATCAACGATTTTATTTCTCATTTCATGAGTGATGAGATGTATATAGGATATAAAAATAACATAATTAAATATAAATATATGGGATATTATATTTTTATCATTTTATAATATTTTATGTATATTTAATGGAGGTATATGATGAAATTAAATGAATGCATCTGATTAAGAACTATACCTCTTCTTCAGAGGTCCTCTTTAGGTTTACACCTAAAGCCTTACTAGAATAGTTTTATAATAAAAAATACTCTATATCATGGGTAGGAATGAAAGAAATTTATTTGGTTATGTATTTTAAAAACCAAGAGACCTTTTATGTGTTTAGAGGAGAGGATAGGGTGCATCATTTTATAACCGGTAGAGATGACATAATTTGAATTTTTGAAAAGAATAAAACACAGCCATGTTTTACAAATGTAAAATAGAACCAAAATAGACCATTCCTCAACCTTAGATTATATAAGGTATAAGTATGTCCATAAAATATAACTTATACAAGTTTTATGTCATTTTTAAACTTATTATATAGTTTAACCCCCTTATAAACTATTTTGACCATAACCATTATAATTAATTTTTTATTGTTTTTTCTATTAATTATTATTGAAAATTAAGTTGGCCTTATTAAATAATATTAATTAAAATTATAAATATATATTCCATTTTACCAATTTCATTTCACAGAAGTTAAATAATTATATTTAAAATTAAACCCCCAAACATGTCAAAAGAATAATTTTCCAGCGGAAACATTTTCTTCTATAAATGAAGTTTTTATATAAAATATAAATATAAAATTGATTTAAATAATATAAATAAGATAAATTAAAATATAATTGAACTATTTTTTATTTTAAAAAAATATTAAAATAAAAGGAATCATTGAAAATTCATTAAATGAAAAGAAATTTTTCAATAGAAATCAGTATTTTTTAAGTATTCGTCAAAAAAAATATTTTTGAAAATTTATAAAGATTTAACTACAAGATAGTAATAAAATTATTATTTTAAAAATAAATTTTATTTTATTAAATAAATTTTATAAAATTTTAAAATTATAATATTAAATTACATGTGGAAAAAGAGATAAAACAACTTTTTAGATAAATACAATTTTTATTAAAAAAACTACATTTATTTTTATGCCATTCTTAGTAAAAATATTAGATGAATGATAAAATTTTCATTGAATATATAATATATAATTTTCATTAAAATCATTCACAAACAATAAATAATTTAATTCATTAAGATAGAAACACATTGGGAACATAAAAAAATTCAGAAATAACCCATTTCTTTTACTTTCAAATGATTTATATTTTAATTTATAATCAATTTATAGTTAATGAAATTTATTTTATATATTTTTAAACCATATATCTAAATAATTTAGTTAGTCTTATTCATATGAAATAATTTAACATTTTGGTTATAAAAATATACTATATTATGGTTCACTTAGACATGGGTTTGTGTGTATTACAAGCAATCAAAGAGATTTAATTTATTTAAAAATAAATATAAACTAAAATATTTTAGTGTTACATGTTCCATCTATTGAAAAATGAAAATAGTGTTCATGCATATGTATGACCTACCATCTCAATGAATAGTGAAATTCATTTTTCTTTCTAAAAAAATATAGATATCTATAAATATGTATATAATTAATATATGTGATTCGTATATAATGATTAAAATTATATAAGTGATGGAACCATGATTAATGTGAAAGGACCAAATCCATTGAACCAAAACTTATAGAAAAAATGAAACAGTTATCACCCAAAATAGAGATTTTATTAAATAATTATTAATAAAAATGTGATAAAAGATTATAATTAAATCATATATGGTATTATATATATGGTTTTTCTTATTTAATTGATATATATTAAATATATATATACTATAAAGTAGGTTCGAACACCTATAAAGGAAGTTGGACCTTAGGTAAGGATTTTTCATCTCAAATTGTCTTCTTTGAAACATATGTTATATTATAAACCTAACTTATTTAATGAAGCGTATTTACATCCCATTTGAACTATAATATCATGAATCCAATTAATTTTATTATATTTGATGTTTAATTTGAATTTATTCTTTTATGGGGCTTATGACTCTAAAGTTACTAAATCGGTAAGTTGTTTATCTAACAATCTCATATCTATCGGGATTGTTACGTATCATGTTTCCAATTATAAAATTTCACCATAGTCCTCTAAATAATCTCATTAAATACCCAATAGTATATTTATTTTTAATGAATAAATAATTTTATTTTAGTTTACATTCTATAATTACTCAATATACTGAAATAATGTTCTTAATGAAAATTAAATTTATTTATCTCTTTGGTTGAAAATCCTCTCTCTTATATGTTCATGTTCTATAAAAATGTTTTCAAAAAAAATTTAACTATAATTTAATTTTTTTTAACTAAAATTTTACCCATTTTTGAAATTTCACAAAATGGTTTAAAAGTAATATTCGTTTTTTTCAAACAAGTTACTTTTGAAATTTTACTAAATATGTGAAAAGAATATTTGTTTTATCATATACTCCATCAAAAGAATTTCCCACCATTATGACCGCTCAATTCATTGAATATTACATTAAAATTTTATAAGGATATTTTCAAATAAAAATGCATTATTTAATATTGGGTATATTTCCATATTTTAAATTATTGATTTTAGAGTTAAAAAATGATATTTTACTCTTGAAATATTCCCTATTATATTTTAAAATAATTTTCCATATAAGATGGAATCCTTTAAAGTTTACTCATATTTACTAGGGATATTATCCAATGATTATATCTATATTATTTATCTAAACGGTTTATTATTATGATGAAAATATTTTATAAAACCCATTTTCTTTACAAATGTTATGTTATGATAATATTATGGATGTTTTGTGATCTTGTGGAATACATATGTATGTTTTTCATTATGTGAGTGGTGGTATAAGAATTATTTATCCCTAAAAACATTGGACAATGATGTATATCTTATATGATAAATAATATTGGGATGGGGAGTGAACTTAGTTTATTATGGGATAATATCTACTATGATAGTTTTGGAAGTGAACCTCATCTACTATGATAGTTTGGGGAGTGAAGTTAATCTTCATTGATAGTCTTTAAAGTAAGTCATGAATACTAATGAAATGATTTTCTATGCTTATTTATATTTCAAAAACTTATTTATTATTCTAATTTTATGATCTTATGGTTCATGTTCCTTGATTACTTTAGGATTAAATTATTATAAATTACCAAGATTTATTTCATGACTCAAGATTACGGTCTAGGATATACAGGGTATGGTTTTCAAATGATATGCTCAAGTTATTACACCCCTATGTTCATGAAATGTTTAATTGAACACTCGTATCTCCCATGTTTACCCTCAATGAAAATTTACTCTTACCATTTTGTATGTTTATTTTACCCGTGTTATGAATAAATGTTTTAAGGATTTTGTGTCTAATAAGGGTTATAGTTTTGGATAATTTTGTAGGATATGGGGTAGATATTTTAATAACCAATTTTTTCGGTATCCGGGTTTTCAAAGACACTAATCCTTTAAAGTTATCAGGTGTGTATTTTTAATCTATATTTAATATTAATCTAATAAGATATAATCACTATATAAGAAAATTACATGTCGATATAGTTGGAATTAGAGGATAGGTTTAGTCAACCATTGGAAATTTGGATTAGCGAAATTTTTTGAAACCCCTGGGGATAAGTGTTTGTGTAGGATAAAAGTCTAAAATTTTGTTAAATAAGAGATTATGTGGTTCTCATAGAAATAAATATCATTATGGATACTACAAGTGGATTTGGTTTTGGTATAGATACATCTATGGTTTTAACCTTGAAAATAGTTGGTCTAGTATATTTTGACCATAATTCTTGTGCACAATGAGTATTCCCTTACTATACACCTAGTTTAACACTATCGTGAGATATTACTGGGTCAATTTTAATTATATTTTTGAATTATCATGATGGATTTTAATAGATAATGATCATGAAAGACATAGCTAAAACCTAATTTATTTTATATTGAAAAGAAGGTTTCATGATTTGGTCATCCTATAAATGGTTTTTCATAATAATGATTATTGTTGATCACATCATTCTTTTTGGTTTTATTCAGTGGATGGAACCAATATTAATCATTTTAACACTAAATATGATAGACAATGCGGTAATTATAAGTAACAAAATTGTATTATGAATGAATTGAAAGTTATTGTGATTATTTTTAATTAGATATCATGATATATTATTAACGAACCATTTCTCAACTAACTCTTGGACTCACCAAATAAGAGAAGTATGTATTCCTCTAAGAGCTTAAATGATGGGGACCATATAGGACAACCAGATTAATTTTCTTCATGTCATAAATGTGGAGAGAGATTCACATGGGAATGTCTTAAAGTAATATTAAAAAAATTATGTGTGAAAAACAAGGGCATAGTGAAACTAATTTCCAAGGAAAAGTGAGGAGTTCAATAGAGGGAAATAAATTTTATCCTAGATATATATTTATATTTTTTTTAACTATGGGAATCTAAGGTATTATCTAGGACAATGACCAATTTTGAAGGTTAACTTATAAGATAAGGAAGGAAACATGGTATACTAATCATTGAATTAAAGGTGTAACAGTATTTATTTATTTAGATTCAAGAATTATGTTTTAGAAGTATTTTTATCAATGGAATTTTTTTTATAATAATAATTAAAAATATATGGATTTTTTTATTTTTTGGAAGCATATATGACTTTATATAATTTTAAAATGAGATTTATAGATTCCCTCCTGTGTTTATAAGTATAAGATATATCTTAAGTTCAAATTCATATACTCACCTTTTAAGGTTTTATGTGATTGGATTTTAATGTTATTGATGACATTTTTGGTGATGTTTTATTGGGATATAAAATATGTAATATTTAGGTTTAACATTGATTATTATTTGAGGAAGAAGTATCTTTTCATAAGATTAAAAGTGTTGATAAACTTCAAGGTTTATATGATATTTCATGATTAAGGGTTTCTAAGGATGTTCAATATATTATTGGATAATTTATAAGAATTATATTAATATATTTCTATTAAAGAAAAAATATTGTCACATCTGGTAAAGTTGTAGGGCTTGAACCCACAACTCAAGGGAGAAAATGGTGCAATACCTACAACTGGACTATTTGATATATTGGTTAGTATGAATTTTCTTTAATGATGTGACTGATAAAGATTAAGATGATTTTGGTAATAAATTTTTCAGAAAAGAGATAACCATGGGATTAAAAACTGATTTGGTGAATATTTGAATAATTTTATTTTTGAAGAAGTTCTCTATTTTGAGAACCTTATATGATTATGTTAAATATAACATTATTGGATTTTATTTAAGGAATAAATGTTGAGTAATATTTTTGAATCATATATTATTTTAATTTGGATTTATGATTAATTATGTTATTCATTTTAATGATTATCATATCTTTTATATCATATGGTTTTGACATATATTTTTTGTATAAGTCATTAAGAGTGATTAATGTTATTTAAAGATAAATGTTAAATTTATCTTGTAAGAATATGTGATTAAATCAATATAATTTTTGTGTTATAATATTATTATGTAATATTTTAAATAACTTTAATGTTATTTACTTATCGAATGATCAATGTTGAACTTTGGGTGTTTTTATTGAGGCTTTGGTGGTTAATGTTATATTTCTTCATAAGATGGTTTATTCCTTAGAGAATTAACTTGTGTAAAAATTTTGGTTTTTTTAATGTATAAATATATATGAAATTTATTTTACCTTTTTTGGATTATTTTATCAATTATAAGTTTATTTTTGTGCTTCTTCCATGAAACAATCTTCTTTAATACTCATTATTTGGAGAAAAATATAATATTGTGGTGGAAATTGTTTAAAGAATGAAAATATACTTATCAAGTTAGTATTTTTCCTTATGTTATTATTATAGTTGGTAAAGGAATTACTAATCCTTAGTAAATGGATCTTAAAAACAAAAAATATCATCCTATTACCTTCATTTTTTATGAATCGATGTTCTTTTTCACACCTCATCAGTTTGTGGTTTTTTGGTCCCCAAATTTCTCTTCCTCGTTAATTTTTGTGTGATAAATTATCTCCATCACTCTACATAATTATTTGGTCACAAATTATTTTATCCCTGTGTATATTTTCATTTTCCACTAATTTTATCCCATCTGAAAACTTGATTTTGTGATGACCTTCATATTACATTTTCCCCCTTTTTGGAGAATGTTTTATTAACCCTTATATTGATATAAGATTTCAAAAATGTATTTTAAAATTTCAACCCCGTGTTTTCAAAGAACGAGTTAAAATTGAGTGGAAGAAATTTATTAAAGGGGAAATAATTTCACACAACTATATTTAAATAGAAGAAAATTAATTTTGATAATGTAAACGATACGCAACACTGAGCATAAATGAGGAGTGAAATATTATTATTTAAATATGACCATTATAACATTTCCGCTAAATTGGTTGGTATAAATATGATTAACTACTTAATGATATATATATATATCCAAATCAATATAAATGTTTTGATAATTTATTAGTAAATAATCACCCAAATTTTTGTACTCTTTTAATTCATCAAAAATATGTTTTCTTCCAAAGTTGATTTTATTGCTTTTCATGAGTTAATATTATAATTAATTTATGAAATTTTTAGATATTTTATTTGAAAAAATGATATTATTATTTTAATCAGTATATAAAAAATATCTTATGGTTAAATTTCGAGATTTTTATAAAAAGGTTTATATTTCAATGAATGGTAAAAAAATAATATTTTTTATTGAAAACATTATATTCATTTAATGTGTTTTCAAATCCATATTAAATTTTTTAATATTTAAAAAATTATATTAGTTTCTTTTGATTAAATAAATCAAATTATACTCTTGTTAATTAATTTTTTTCATTAAATTGAATAAAAAATTTCTACCTCAAATGTTATTTTTTTGAAAAATCACTTTTCATTGCATTTTACAGGTTTAATTTTAAATTACTTTATAAAATATATTTGAATTTAATATTGAATATTTAATTGAATATTTTTACTCAGGGGTTCAAATTTGGTAAATAGTCCCATTTTTAGTCATTATTAATAGAAACTATAGAAACTAATATTCACTAGGATAAGGGTAAATTTGGTAATTAATGTAAAAATAATTTGACAAGGAGTACATATTTATTCTAATATTTTAATTTATCCTATTGAATGATTTTATTTCATCTATTTCCATCCATGACTGCAATATATGGCCACTTGATTTCATATTTCTTTGATTTTATCCTAAATAATAATTAAGTAAAAGATAATGGAAAACATGTAAATTTCATGCTTTTAATATCTATAAAATTTATCAACAAGGATAAAAGAAAATATGTTTGGTTACATATATGAATTCTAAATATAAGTTATTTTCTTATCATGTTGATTTATTTTTAATTTCTATCAATGAATTAATTACCGTAAATGTTTACGCAATGACAACACATCATTTATTTAATTAATAGAAAAATAAAATAAATGATTTAAATAAAATTAAATTAATATAATTTAAAAGAATTATTATATTTGAATAATTTTTTAGAAATAAAGTAACCTATCAGTGATTTTTTAAATTAATACATTTGAATTATATTATTTTGATGTTTTTTTCCATGTCAAATTAAATGAATAGTTCCAAAAATGAAATTAGGGATATTTTATAAAAAATAATATTTTATTAGATGATTTAAAAATCCTAAAAAACATATCCTTGGTGATTTGATTGGGATATGGATGTAAATATAACACATTGTCTATTTATGGACCATTATTCCTTTTTTACTGACTATCTTGACCCCTAAAAATTAAAAAATATTTTATCGAGATAATTGCCAAAAAGGATTAACACATGTTAAAAGAAAGAGAGAAGGGTAAAAACCTAATATAGAATTGTACCAATTTTATTATATGATTAAATATGTACCCATACTCAACCTATATTCTAATTATATCAGTTTGAAACCATTTTAACAAAAAAAAATTATATTCATTTAAAAATTTAAGAAATCCCAAGAGTGCCTCCCCCTCACTTATAAAAGGGAACCTCCTATCCTCATTTATTCACACATAAAAATAAATTTGGATCATAAAAGACATTCCTAAATACCTTACTTGAATTCATAATCATTAAATATAGTCCATGTTTTTTAATAAATCTATCTAATGAAGGATTTAGTTATAAACATAAAGAGGATGTTCGAAGAAGAGGTACAACTCTTAACTTTGTGGTTTCATTTTACTTCTTCTTTTACATCATTCCAATATTACAAAAAAATAATGAAATTGAAAAACCATGATATTACATTAACTTATAATTTATTATATTAATTTAATTACTTATATCTATCAAATTTTCCATAAAATGGTAAATTAAAATTCCAACCGTGTGTACGACGAACTACCGCCTCATGAACAGATGTAATTCATTTTTCCTCACTACAAATCAAAATTATACCTAATTATGGATTTATATATATATTTATATATGATATTTATTAAATAATTATACTGTTTAATTATAATATCAGATATACGTTCTAACTTTTTTCATCTTGGAAAATGATAACATCTTTCGTGTGTACATGCAGACCACCACCACCACAAAGCGATGTGATTTTTTTTCATTATAATGAAATGGATGGTAATAAGGGTATATTTAATGAATATATATGATATATATATATATATATATGATATATATATATATATATGATATAATAATTATTCCAAAAATTTTAATTACTATTTATCTCTCTTTTTGTTCGTCTATTAAAAAATGAAAACAGTGTTCATGTGTTCATATGACCTACCATCTCAATGAATGGTGTAATTTAGTTTTCTACCTATAAATTTTATGGATGAATAAAAATATGTATATCATGAAGATAAATTATATTTATATAATTATTAACATTATTTATATTATGAAACCATGATCAAAGTACATGGACCAAAACTATCGATCTAAAACGTACATGAAAAATGAAACAGTTATCACTCAGAATAATGATTTTAATAAAGAATTGCACATAAAAAAGTAATAAAAGGTTATATTTAAATGATATATGGTATTATATATATTATTATGGTTCTTTAATATATTTATAATAAATCTATATTTATTATACATGAGGTTTAAACACATACAATGTATGTTGGACCTGAGGTAAGGGTTTATCATCTCCAATTGTATATTTGAGACATATATTGTGTTATGAACCTATATTATTTTACGAGGTATATATAAAACCCAGCCAAAATTTTATATCATCAATCAAATTATTTTCATGATATTCAAAGTTTCTTTTTATGTTATTATTTCATGGGTTTTATGATTCAAAATTTACTAAAGTGGTAATGGTTTTATGTTACAATCTCATTGTTTATCCGGATTGTTTATGATAATATTTAAATTGATAAAATTTCATATTATACCCCTCAATAATATCATAATTTATCATATACTATATTAAAATATATATATATTGCATTATTTAAATTTTTTTTTCTCTATTTAATAACTCATGAGACAAAAATAACATTTTTAATGAAAATCAACTTTATTCATCTGTTTGGTCTAAAATCATTTCTCTTCCAGGTCCATGTGTTTGAAAGAAATTCAGAAATTTTTTTTAATATTCTCCAATTATTTTTTAAATTAATTTTTATCGATGTTTAAATTTTAAAAATAAACTTATAAAATGAATATTCTTTTCATTTTATAAATGAGGTATATTTCACTTTTTACTGAAAATTTTAAAGGGATATTTATTTTAACATATACGGTATGAATATAATTTACCCCCATCATATATGTTCAATTATTAGAATCTTCATTTAAAATTTTCAAAGGTTATTTTAAATTAATTTTTTAAATATTTCAAAATTATAATATATTAAACAAGTGATTTTCAAGTAAAAATATTTATCAAGAAATGGTCCGAATGATCTTTTAAACAATTTTTCCATCTAAGATGGAATCCATTGAAATTTCCTAATATTTAATAGTTATATAATATAATTATATCATCCTTATTATTTCTATGGGTGATTTTTTATTATGATCAAAACATATTTATAAACCCCATTTTCATTCCACGGGTTTTGTTTTGATGATATGATTAATGTCTTCTGATATTTCGAAACGCATATGTATGGTTTTTGTTATCTAATGAGGGGAACTAATATTATATATCCCTCCAATAAAATATATAAATATTGATATCTCTTTATAATAGAATGACTATAATGGTGAGTGAACCCAGTTTATTAAGGGGCATTGTCCCCTATATTTGTTATAACAGTGAACCTGAACTAATACGATGGTTTGGAGGGTAAACCCAATACTCTATGATACTTGAAAAAGTTATCCTTGAGTACTAATGAAATTATTTTATATATATATATGTAATCCACAAACATATGTCTTATGATAATGTTATACTATCATAGATCATGTTCTCTGATTATATTAAGACTTATGTCTTAAGAACTACCAATATTTATGACATGATTCATGATTATGATCCTTGATATTGAGGATATGGTTTTGAAATTATAAGTTCTTTTTCTCATACCCATATTCTCATGTTATATTTAAATAATAATTGATATCTCCCTTGTTCACCCTTACTAAGCATACGATCTCACCCATTCTTATGTTTCCTTTCAGCATGTTATGATGAATGTTTTTATGAATGGCATGTCTATGAAGGGTTAATGTTATAGATAACTAAGAAGGATATCATATATACCTTTTATGAACCAATTGTTTGTGTATCTAACTCTCTGATGACACTAAACCTTTATGGTTATCAGGCATTTATTTTTAAAGCATACTAAGTATTCATATAATACAATTTAATATTTATGTACGAAAATTATAGGTCACTATAAAAATTTTTGTATATGTTTTTTTTTAAATTAAGGTTTATAATTTTGGACTGAATTTTGTTTTGAGTATATTTTTGTATAGATTTGTCAAAAAGGGTGTTGAAATTTTAAGGTTATATATCATTAACCAAAAGGGTAATGGAATTTTTCAGGTGGTACAACTTAAAAAAACATTTATTATGCAGTGTAATGATATATAACCCTTCCTGAATAGATCTTAAAGTTTTGGTGTAAGAAACATTGGTTTTTCTATAGGTACAAAGTTCTTGATTTTTTAAGTTGTGCATCATTGGCCAATAAAAACACTAGTTTTTGTGGTGAGAACTAACCCGATGTTATTAGAAAATCAGACACCAATGTGAGTAACCTATAAAGGATGGATGTTCACATGTAATTTAGGTCTATGATTCATGGATAAAAATCTGTTTTATGTTTACGGTCATAAATCATTAACTAAATTACATCTCTTAGTTTTAAAACATAGTTTTCAAACCAAAGTGATGATAAGTCCACTCACCCAACATCATGAATGTTAATTTGATATAAATGAGGAAGAAAAAAGTAGTGCAAGTGGAAAATATTTTAATAGTTCATAAAATGGACAAGACCACCCTAATAAGGTTTTAAGAAATGTTTTAATTACTAGAAGAGGGAAACATTGAATTCATGTCTAGTTTATCTTAGCGTCATAGAAGCTAAATAATGTCATGGGTTATAAGTATTTTGATTCCTTAGACGCAAGGATACTAGATTGTGTAAATAATATTATTAAATAATGGATTGGGTATAGTGGGATGATAATAGATAGGCTATATTATCAATAGGTAACATTCAAATGGAAGGTCTATTATCATATCATGAGAAAAATATCATAAGGATTACCAAAAACAATGTTTTAATAAAGGGTTTCAATATATTGTTCCAAAATTGTATGGGCTTAGAAAATATTTTATTCATTGTAGATATATTACCCTAGAAAGGTAAAGGAGGGTTGTATGTGTGGTTCATGTTCCATCACCATGTTAATTGGTGGTCCTTTTAGATCATAACTTTTCATTACTAATAGTCATTAGAGGTTTATAGTAATTAAAATATTCAATATTGGAATCCTAGTAAATGGAAGATATATATTCAATGTTTTTTTAGAATTCTCTAGAATTAAGTTAATCAAATGGGATGAAAACATGGTGCTAGAGAGGATGAGAATGTTTGTAAAATATTACATCTAGGCCCAATATAGAAAATTCTTCAATCACTACATATCCTAGTGTAATAGGAATCATGCCACAAATTGTTCCTGAAATGTTGTATCTATAATAATCTGAGTCATGCACATAACAAAATAGGCTTTCATGATGGCATCCTAATCTGACGATAATAGGATTGAAATAGAACATTAATTAGTAAGATCTGTGGTACTAGGGTGAAATGATGAATGAAAGGGTATACTAATTTCAGGATAATCCATAGATAATGGATTTGAGCATCACTACATTTCTTGGGGTAATAGGAATCAAGGAACATGGAGTTCTGGAATATAAGGGTATATCATCCTAACATATGGTTATTGGAGGAGACCCTGATGTAAATTGAGAAACTATTCACTAGGGTCTTCTATGCATATTGTTCTCTCACATAATGAAATTTTCATAATCCATGGTCATACATATTGGACCAATGTAGACAGTTTGAGGTCATGTAGGATAGAATATGTTTTATAAATTTTAAGGTCTCTATATCAAGTACCACATACCTTATAGTTTTGAGGTCATGTGGTAATGTCCTTACCCAATACCATTTGAGGTTATGTGATAAAGAGATTATCCCATGTAGTTTAACTCATTTTGATAAAGACCATAAATCATTTATTTTATTATGTTATAATGATGACTATAATTGAATGTGAATTTATGTAAATTATTTATATAGGAACCCTGCTTTGGTAAGAAGCCAGATAAACTCACCAACCATTATGATCAAGTAACATGCTGCATTAAAGTGGACCATATGTACATTGTAAGTCCCTACCCATTTCTATTCCAGTTTTTTATGTTTACAATACAAAATATTTCACTTTTTCCAATGGGGGTATATCTGTTGGTAAAAGTACATTTTCTATTGGTAAAACATTTTACCAACATATATGTCCCTGTCACTAAACATTTAGTAAAAATATATCACTAAATGTTTTGTTCCAGATAAAATTGTTCTGTTATAATTATAATAATACAAAAATATAATATATATGTTCATTAAAGTGTTTTTCAATAGGTTCTAATGATACATATTTCTATTGGTAATAATATTACCAACATATAATATATATTTATAAATTACATTTGATTGCTAGTAAAATTTCATATGATATTTATTAGTTAATTTTTCATAAATAAAACATCTGCTATAATTATTAAATCGAAGGATATTTTAACACATGTTCAATCTTAGAAAAAATAATAATTATATTAATATTTAAATTTAATAAAAAAGGATTCATTACACCCCACCCATACAACATCGACCATGTATGCGCAATAATAGCTTGTCCATGCCAGCGAACCCACTCTCTCACTAGCGACCAACGAGTACCACCAGTGACCCATACAGGTCATGAAGGTGCAAAATAATCACACCCATGCTAGAGAAAAATCCATGCTATTGAGTAAACTCCATCACTAGTGTATCCATAGCTCCATTACCATCCCGTCCATGCAAGCGCACACCAGCGACCCATCCATGATAGAATCCTTGTAAATAGGTATAGAACAGAAGCACTTAAAAGGAAAAACCTTTATCCATCTGTTAATTATTAATAAAATAGTTAAAAGTATGAATAAAACATTGGAGATTATAACAAAAATAACTAAAACATCCCCTTTTAAATATACATGTGTTGAGTAATGGCCAAAGTTACCTCAATCAAAATATATTTAAGACCACAAAATATGGTAGTTGAATTGATAAAAATCCAAGGAATCACTTGCTAGACTGCTAACATGAGAAGTAACATTTTTTAATTATAATATTACTCCCGGAACTTATA
The DNA here is from genome assembly GCA_963277665.1 of Viscum album. Taxonomy (NCBI): domain Eukaryota; kingdom Viridiplantae; phylum Streptophyta; class Magnoliopsida; order Santalales; family Viscaceae; genus Viscum; species Viscum album. Next base: position 2,101,283,995 of record OY728145.1, on the reverse strand, counting down.
AAAAACATAACATGTGAATACATTTGTTTTCCATAGTTAATGTTAACTCTTTCTCTTCATTTCAATAGGGTAAAAATATTTTTCCACATCCTACTTTAAATGAATAAGAAAACATGATTTTAACTTGTGATGATGTTGTTTTATATAGTTCATTTTAACAACCAATACCTAAAATCACAATGTATAAAAAATATGACCTCATGGAGAAAAACCAAAATCCAAATTCAAACATGTTGGAAAAAATCAAATTCAATAAATATAGGTCCTATAAAAGTGAATTAAATAAAAAAAGTATTGAAATGATTGAAAATAAAAAAAAATATTCAAAATAAAGGAATAAAGGGTGGTCAATTTGATCCTTAGTAATAAAGTATTGAAATTCCAGCTCCATATCATATATCTTCCGGTAAATCCTAAAAAAATCTCATGTGTGTACCCTCTCATTCAATAAATTGGGATCCAAAAAATCATAACGAGCTCAATCAATAGAACAACATCAGATTTTATAACATGCAAATTCAAGAAAAATAAATAGACTAAGGAATATCTCTCTTTATTTACCTTAATTAATTTTTACCTGTCAATCCATCTTTGTAAGAGCCCTGTGGAGACCATTCATTGGATACTTCTTTTCAATAAATGGATTCACCATTATAGAGAACCACCTTTTTCCATAAAAATAGGTATAGATGAACTTATATTGTCTTTCGAAAAAAATAGCACATGAAAAATAAGGAAATAATCATTCATATATAACCTTTTATTTATAAAAATTATAGATTTGGCATTTGGTTTGAATAATAACTTCTAAAAGTATTCATTATATCAGATTCTTATATTCAGTGTACTAAACAATATCTATAACATGCCTTCCAGCAATCATCTCCAAGAACATGAAATGAAATTTTCACCATATTATTTGGTAGGTAGCTACCCAACCCATGCATACTCAGGAGAAAAATATCCATAGGTATGCATCACTGTTGTAGAAACAGGGGTCTTACCCATGTTGGACCAATATTTAAAAGACAAAAGTCAAAGAAATTTGGTTTGAATTCCTCATCTAGAAATATATTCAATTCTTTGAAACCATGATACATTAGTTATAACTAAATCAGTTCTAGTAAAAATGGGAGATGAGTACAACAAAACATGGGTGATTTAAGAATTATAAACTGGGCTTGAACACACAGCCTGTACAGGACATGATGTACATGGATGTTCAGAATTGTATAGAATTGTACAGGCCATGTGTTCAAGAAATGAGTACCTGAACACATGGCCTCTACTGAATTGAACACATGGCCATGAGTAATATGGCATAAGTGTGTAAGGACCCTATGATATTCCATGATGTATAGTTCTATACAGGATGTAGATTAGTGACAAGCCATTATAGTTCTGTACAGGCCACGACTTAGTGACAAGCCATGATAGTTCTGCACATGTTGTACATGGATTATACAAAATATTCATAGTGACAAGCCATGATAGTTATGAACATGGATTACATGGCTTAGTGGAAATCCATAATAGTTCTATACATGATTTACATGGCTTGTATAGAATTGTCTTGTATTGAATTGGCTTGGAGATAAGCCATGGTAGGCCATGTATTAGTGACAAGCCATGATAGGAAACTACCCATCCCATGCATGGTTAAAATTCATGATAGTTCTATATAGGCCATGGCTTAGTGACAAGACATGTATAGTTCTGTACAATCCATGATGAATAGTTCTTTACAGGCCATGGTTTAGTGAAAAGCCATGTGATCTAGCCATGAGTAATGTGACATGATTTACGTAGATTGTGTAGAATTGGGGGTTCATACATATGTAAAACATTCAATATCCACCAATTCAACCATATAATAAAAAAATTTATGTTCATTTATAATGACACATGTACCTAGAATGTTCCCTACAAGGGAGTTTGGTCAATCTTTATTTCAGAAAAAGTACCCATTTATCATCATGGGTCCCCTTCTATTGTTCAAAATCAAAGTCTAACTGTAGTGTATGACTTTCAGGTGTAAAAATTTGTGTTCATTTCAATTTGACCAGTGTATTAGCGATAACTAGATTAAATTCACCCATTGGTAACTACATTTTAGAAGGGGTTCATCACTTTTATGATTACTGAGGTATTGATTTAATAAATTAAATATGTAACGTTCAATAGAGCCATTCACACAATATTCAAAGCTATAAATTGGGAAACAGTGATATAAATTTCAATTTTTTTCCTCCAATGAGTTCTTCACAAACTAATTCATTTATTGTTTATACAAAATTAAAATTTTCCCCCGTATCATCAGTATTTTCAGTGTAGTGGAAGGAAATGATTGTAGAAATAAAGATTAGCTACCAAATGCAATGGAAAGCACAATGGATGGGGAAGGAATAACATCGCCGAACTGAATGGGTGGATCGTGAAGGGAAACAGACCAGGTAATGAGTGGCGCTACATCGAATAAGTGGTGACATAATGAGGGGTGATGAATTGATGGGTGGTGAATGGTGACCTAAAGAATCAGAGGACACCAGTCGAACCCGACGAACTGGAATGTGATTTCTTTGATAGAAAACTTTTGGGTGCATGGTCGAGGGAGTATGGCTTTGTAATATATATTTTATGTCAAGAAAGAACATTTTATCATCACACAAACAAGACAATCAACACATATTTTTTATTTAAACAAATGATATCAAAATAATAAAGCATCAACAATAGAAAAATTAATATAAATAGTGACAACAAAAAGAATTATAAGCGATCATATTAAAAAAATATCCAGTGAAAAAAACTAAAAATAACAAAATGTGATATGAAAATAACAAGAATGTTATCTAACATGTGACCAATATTTATTGGTAATGATAATAATTTCAATTAATATTCACACAGAACTCATAATTCTATAATCTAATAACACTACAGTATATTTCATAATCTTGTAAAGATGATCTCAATTTATAATGACATAACTTTTCAATTGAAAATGATACCTAATTTAAACCATTTAATGAAATTAAAAATGGTAGGAATTAATGATATATTGAAAAAGGTAGTTCTGAAGAGAATTTTAGAATTTTAGGAATATAACTTGGAATATATTATCTCTTGAAAGTTGGTTTGAGTTAAAATTAAACACACATGTTGGTGTTAATATATTTTTAGATGATGTTTCTTTTGATGAGTTTGTGGATGTATTTTCCAAGTTCAGGATAGTAATGGACCTTGAAACAAAAAATTCCACAAGTTAAGATCTATGTTGAAAATACAAGCGGAAGAAAAAAGGTAAATACACTTGTTATGTATTTAAAGGAAACTTTAGTTGCATTGGCTATTTAGATAATTTATGGAACACCTCATTTCATTTTTTTCAGTAGACCCATGTTAGTGTACCAATTGATATTTGAGAAAAAATGGTGAGAATTCACAATAAAATAGGTGGACAAGAGAAAGAAAAAGAAGCCTATATGAACAAAAGAATTGGATGGGATGGTTGTGATGATTCCTATCTGTAAATTCCTGCTACTGTTAACCATCGCTATATATTTACTACTACTAGAATGAGATCTTAGGTGAATATGCATTAATAATTAATGAAAATTAGAATAAATGATAAATAATGAACATCATAAATAAGTATTAATTGGGATAGGTAAGTGCTCTATGTAGTTTTAAATTCATCATACACATTAGAACATGATGGTTGAAAAAACACCACAACTGCATAAAAAACATGATGATAATAAAATGATTAAATATCTAATTAGTTTTAAGGGGTTCACTAACTTTTTCATTTATATTTATTAGAAGTGGTAAGTAGTTATTATTTATTAGCAGTTATTAGAAGTGGTAGTTATTATAACTTATTAGTAGTGGTTAATACTTATGTACAATTTTTTGCATAAGTGGTTATTAGGAATGGTAAGTGCTTAAAGAAATTTTAATAAGTGGTTTAATATAGGTCCTTTAACCCATTTAATACATTTTAAATTCATCATGTACATTAGAATACATGAGTTGGGTTATGATAGTAGCTGAGAAGTATAAATTATTTTTTTCATTTAGATTACAAATAGCTTCTAAAAATACTGTCAGAGAGAATAACTTACCCAAAATCATCGGATCAATAATTAATTAGTGATATTTAGTAGACCTTTATGTAAATTAAATTCATGTGAAATTCACCTCTCAATTAATGTAATATAAATAGTGGTTATGTTAAGAGTCTAAACCATTATATTCAAGGATCATTTCATCTATTTTTAAATAATTTACTCTGTTGGATCAGAAAACCATTTACATATATATGAAATGCTCAACCACTTAAACATAAACCACATTTTTAAGTAAAAAAGGGAAAAATAGGATCATACTTCAAAAATTATGGGGTTTACATTAGAATAGGGAATCAAACAATAAAAAATCATTACACAAGAAAAAACCCAACAAACAATTATACAGTTATGGATATCAAAATTACAGCATTAGTAAAAATATGATTACTATAAGATGAAATATTAGCGACTAAAATATACATAGATGAAATTTTTTATCCAAGAATGGGGATGTATCACTATAATAGAGGAGACTATAGTCATGTACCTTATATTGCATTAGCTGCATGAACTGGATGATGTCTAGGAGGTGACAACAGTTTTGGCGAGTGGAATTGAGGCTTTACCGCAGCTATAATCAAAACTATATGCTATGAATGAGCCTTGAAAATTGTGGAAAGCATAATATATGAGGAATTATTCCTAAGGAGGATGAAAAGGGATCAGTCATAGAGGATGATGGGGGAAGGTGATAGAAAGAACTCACCTTTCGATGGGGGATAAAAATTGAAAACGTTACTGGAGATATCATTATGAATGGATTATCTATAATGATTGAATTTGGGATTTGAGATTAAATATCATAGTGAAGAGAGGGATAATTTTGGGGATTTGAGATTAAATCCCAGGGAATGAAGGTTAGGCCGGTCAGGATGCAAAAAATCAAACATATATTTAAATATATGAAATATTGTAAGGATTTAAAATATATTTTTATAAATGTTATATAAATGTTTACTAAATACAAAACATTGAAATTAAAAACATCGTTGATATTTATATAAATTTAAAATTAAAATCAATCAGTGATATATTTTTAATAATACCCCATTCGGTGGAAAGAATTAAAATATCTATAAAAACCTGGTTTGTCTTAGTTTTTTATTGATAAAATTTTTTTGTTATTAAATGGATTATCATAATAATATTTTATTAATGGAAAAATATAGGTTATTAATATTTATTATTAATAACATATTAATTTGTTAGTATTTTTTTATTGGTATGATAAATAAATATATTTAATTGTTATTAAAATACTTTTTGGTGTTAAATAGTCAATATCAACATATATAACCATTTGAAAAAAAATAAGTGTTAGTGATTCAAATTAATATTACTAAAACACAATATCTATTTGAACTGATCAATGTTACCAAAAGATATTTTATCCTTCAATAAAATTATGTTGGAATAAGTCATTGTTTTATAGTTTTACCTATAATAATCATTTGGTTATTTAGATGTAATTCCAAATATACTTGATCAAGTGATCATACATTAACTCGATTGTCAATGATCAATCCATTATGTTTTAAGAGATCTCAAGGTTTTGGAGAGATTGTAACCTTTTTTTATAATGACTATAAAAATCATAAAGTTATATTTGTAACTATTCATCTTTATTCAATTGGATATATATGGTTTTCCAGAGTGAGGGTAATTGAACATAAATCGGTTTGATAGCTTCCATACCCTATACTAGAGAATATGGATTCTTTCATGTAAGGGTATGTATGGTGATGAAATAAGCTCAAAATTAATTTTAGATTTTGTGTATACATGCATTTTTATCCTTTTAAACCATATTTTGTTTGATACATGATATGGTTTTGTTGAATACCTAAATCAATCGATTAGAATCCATGTGATAACTGTATGAATAGTCGAAATAAATGTTTTATTTTCATATTATATATTTAACTCTTTATTATAGAAGTTTGGTTAATTTTCCATGAGGATAACATGAGGAACAAAAAATTTAGTAATAATGTTATATATTATGAATCCAATTAGGGACTTCGTCCAATCAACCTTTAAAGACATTGATTTTTCCCAGTACTAGAATAAATCAGTGGATATTTAAATGAATTTTCACTATCATTCCATAACTAGAGGATATGCTCAAATGAAATCAAATACCCATATATAAAATGGATGGGATTATTACATTTCATGAAACAAATTAGGGGGTTCATTTATGGAATTTGATTAAATTTTTAATGAATGAAAATTCTTTGTGAATCCTACACAGTCTCATGCCATTTAAGTACAAAAGTATATGAGTTTCTCGACCAAAAGAGTGAGTTAATCTCCCATTTTATGAGCACCACATGTACCTACGTATACTTATTCCAATGCCTTGAGTGATTATCCTCCTTTAATTCATTTAGTCAAGACCCACATCAAAAAACTTATATATACTATTTTCATATAGTTTAATTTATCAATAAGGACAGTGTTCACTTCTCTTTTTTCAATACTCTCTACTTAGTATCTATCCAGTGGAAGATCCATGTAATAAATATATTAATTTATTAGGAATATTCAATTATTTTCTTTATAATTTTAAGGTTGGAGAATAATTTTCCTAGAATAGATCAGAATCAATTTTATATTCTTCCTCAATTTATTCCTTAATAAAATGGAACACTAAACATTATGTGTCATATGGATAATATCACTTTGATTTGTGTCCTTGAGGAAAGTGGAAAAGTTATCCAATTCATCTAAGGAGAATATTTATAACCATATATGTAATAGGTCGTAACTCTTTATGTTATTAATTTTATTAATTTTTATGTTGGAGGTTCTAGTAGAATCCTAGAGGATTAAAGACGGAGTTTTATTTGAAATTCTAGTTGGAGGTGCACTGAAGTGTAACCTGATGTGCTATAGAAAAATGATCTGACTAGAGAAATGGGTTTTTTTATAGTCTGTTGTGCTTCAATATAGGGATTTGGGATGTGTCCTAGATTTTTTATTATAGAATATAGTAAGATTCATGATATTTTAGTGTCTCGCTATCTCAAAGTTTAACTATAGTTATTATGTGATAGTTTTTGATTCTATCATGATGTTTGGTGTATTATTCTTATATAGAGAGTCCTTGGATTAATATTATTTGAAGACTCCTAAATAAATGCTAAATAACGTTAAATGCACAGTGAATAGAGGTTTTCTAAAATAGTGTGTATTTAGGTGTCCCTGATTAATCATAAGTAAGGTATATTTTGGTGTGATTTTTCTCACTACACCATGAATTCATGTGTGGTCAATTTTCCTAGTCCTGAACATTTATGGTATATTAAACCATGTTTCCATTATTTTCATCATTTTTAGTTTGAGGTGAATTTTTTTTGAGTTAATAAGGTTGAGGATCATTTTATAGTCCTTGAAATCAAGTTCCCTGGCATGGTTAACTTGGTCACACCATGAACTTTTTTATTTATATAGGTTTTAAGGTGGTTTGTACTTGGGATTTTGGGGACATCACTCTGTTATTTTTGTATCATACCATTACTATGGTGTGATCATACAATTCCCACCCTGAAACTATTTTTTATAAAATAATTATCAATTTGGGTTCTTTATCATATTCTATTTTTTTATCCCAGGTTCCTTCAAACCCTTTGTGTCTAGTAGTGCTTATTTTAATATCCTTATCCATACTTTGATTTTCTATCTATCACATTCAAGAGATAAACTCATTGTGATCCATGATTATTTCCTCTCATATTCTTTTCATTCTCTCCTTATTCTATCTTCTAGTCTGGACTATGGTAGTGGGGATTTTTTAGTTTTATTAATGTTTGGTAATGTGGTTGATGAGTGTAACACCATGAAATTTTATGATATATTTATCTATAAATAAATTTTATTTCTTTGATATATTTCTTCATACGATAGATTTTGTTTAAACTAATCATGATATACTATTGAAACATTATTATTGAATGTGATAGTTTTTTCATAGATGATGTATTAGAGGGTATGTCTAAGACTAAATATATAATTAAAAACTATTGTTTGCACATTTATAAAATTAATTCATTTGTTATGAATTGTTAAGAAATTGAAACAAAATCAATTGAAGGTAAAAAGATATGTGTTTCAAAAAATATCCTTTTTAATGAAATTTGATTTTTAATTAATAAATTAAATTAATATAAATTTATTAATGGCTATAATTAAATATGTAGATAATATATTAAATAAAAATCTTTAAAATTCATCCAGTGGTATTTACTATTAAAGGAATAATATTAAATTCAATTTTATACTTAAAGATTAATTTCTCTAAAAATGGTTTTCATTTCATTTTTGTACCCTTAAGTTAAATGAATTTATTCCACTTATATAAATTAAATATAATAAAATATATTCATTATTTGTAATTCTTATGTCTTGATTTTGTAACAATTTCTTTGTTATTTTTTTCATTATTAAGAGTAACTAAAGTAAATATTCATTTCAATGGAAAATGTTAAATTGGTTAATGAGGGGTTAAACTAAAGTGATAAGGGTTCAATTAACCTAAACTATTGTCTAAATACAACTTTATAAGAGTATTTAGATCATCCTTTATCTAATAATAAAATTTGGGCTATTTTAGTGGGACTTTCACTAGAATATGACTTTATTATATTTTAATATTTTAAGTATTTACAAGAGTGTCTCCCTACTCACTTATAAAATAGAAACTCATCTCCTCCCGTCTCCACACCACTTCATGTAACATCATGAAATTATAAACATTGTAAAAATATTGTTCTGTTAAAAAAATTATTTTACAAGATACACAAGATTTAAATGAACAGAAAACATTATAAGAACATTACTATTAAATCTATAATAAACACTAAAATGAAAAACCATTAAAATATATAACCTTTTAAAGATAAATAATTAATATTAGTCAATACTTAAAAAAATTATTTAATAAAATCCATTTTATTTATATTATATATTCTCATTTAATAAGTAAATTTTAAAATTCAGAAATTTGATATTTATAAAATGAAATAAATTCCTCACATCAAAATTTAGTGATTATGAATTTTTTTTTGAAAAGGTTTATTTTTATTTGAAAATTATGGTTTTTGTGAAAAATAAAATTTTTATTATTTTATTATTATATAAGAATATAAAATAATATTAAAAATATAAAACCATAAAAAAAAATTTAATGATTAAATTTATGAATTTAAATTTATTCTATGAACTTATGAATCTTTTGTCTAATATTTTTATAACTAAACTAAAATGTTACTTTAATAAAAAAACATTTTTTATCATCTATTATATTTTAGATCATTTATGGTAAAATTCAGTTTTGGACTGATTTGAATTCTACCAACAATTATTTTCATTATAATAATCATTTTTTAATAGAAATTAGTATATATGATAATAATATCTTGTATATAAATTTTAAAACATAACAACATGATTTTCCTAAAAAACTATTTTTACATGTTATGTAATTTAAAATTAAAATTAAAATTTCAAAACCTTAAAAATATTATTGGGTAAAATTATTTATAAATTTTAAATTTTAAGGTTCTAATTTAGAAAAGCACCAAATCATAATTTTTCTCATGGTTATTAATTACTGAGGTTAAAAGTTATTTACCATGGAAAAAGTAAATTAGGGTCAATGTTAAAAAGTTAAAATAAACTAGATTAAAACTATCTATTTTTTATGTAAAATTAATTTATATTGATAATATACACCCCCACAGACTTCCCCCCCCATTTTTTCAATTTTGGAGTCATTGAACTTTAAATATTAACATTACATTACAAAACTTTTAACGGTTACTTCCAAAAATACCCTTCTCATCACATATAATAGGTTAACCTGCCAACCATTTCAATAATATTATATACTTGGAATATAATATTAAATATATTCCTAATTATTCCTCCTATAAACTTCTCCCACATCCATAGGATTCTTGTCACTTTTAGTTTTCTTATGGCCTTTATATCCAATGATTTTTCCAAGAGAAAACAAAATCTTCTAGCTTTGGTATTACTTTTACATACCATTTTATTTTACTCTACACCTCAATAATTAATATCTTACCCTACTAATATAAATCAATTTCTTTATTATACTAAAATTTAATTACATTAATTATTCAATAATTATGCATTCCTTTCCCACAACAGATAATGCATACATGAAGACTACACCCTCTACAAAGTAATGTTGTTCATTTTTCATCATCTCCTCTCAAGGATAGTATAATTGATTGATTTGATTAATGAAATTATTCTATATGTCATAAATAGAAAACTAAAATTATAATTTTTCTTTTACAAATATTCCTTACATTCATTGAGAAATTCGATTGTTAATTGATCGTACGGCAGACTACAATCTCCACAAATAACGAACTTCATTTTTCCTCACCTCCCATAATTGATGGTATGTTGAATGAATTTAATGATGATATATTATTTTTATTACATTTTTATGATTTTTATTATTAAAATTATCATTATCTAACTACATCCACGTAATCATTGAATCATTATAACACGTTACCATTTGTGTTGATTTGACTATCTATGTAAACGATGATTTAATGATTATGTGATAAATCATTATGGGATTCCATATTATGTAAATATAATTTAATAATGATATATTTAATAAGTTTTAATTATTTATTAATGGTTTTTAAATTTTTAATATATTTATTAATATATCACCTTTTGATCATTAAATTTATAAAAAACTATTTAATCATGATTTTCATTTTCACTAGTCTTATTCATGTATTCCACCAAAATAAAATGTGACTTAATTAATAATTAAAAATTTGGTTATTATATATTCTGTGATATGATAGATATGATCTTAAACACACTTATTTATAGTCAATCCCATCTTTATGATGGTTTTGAAACAAAAAATTTAATGTTATAACTTCTAATAATGAAAGAAACGTCAGTAGGTTAATATATTTTTAACACATGGTTATAAAATAAATATAAAAATCTATATTATGATTAAATTCAAATTTTTAGATAATATTTTACGAACTTTTTTTATTTATATATAATGTTAGAACATATTTTAGTAATCAGGAATACATGGTAAGGTTTTTTCATCTAAAATTTATTTCTTTGAGACATGTTTTGTCTTAACCACCTAATATCATTTAGGTGGTGTGTATACTCCACAGTTGAGATTCATATCATTAAATACACTTTTATTCATTGAAATTTAATTTGTTTATATATATATATATCTCTTTAAATTAGTTTTTATTTAAATACTTCTCATGTTGTAAGGTTTCTTATCTCAAATTTTAATTCCTTGAGACATGTTTATATTATACACCTTGTTTTATTTTTCATGGTGAAAACACAACACTATTATCATTTTGAATCCTAATTCCATTATATATTATTATGTTCTCTTTTATCATTCTTAGGATAATTTCTATTTTGATTCAAATATTCCTGGTTGATCTTTCTCTCACCAAAAAGTATAATGTTATCAAGAATAATACTCTATCTCTTAATTTAACTTTTTTTCAAGACCATAATTTCTATTTGACTAATTTTTTTCTCTATTTTTGGGAAATTTAAAATAGACTATTTTCTCTAATTCTAATCATTCCCTTTTCACCATTTAAAATGGAAAATATAATACTCTTTTTAATATGTCGGTTTTCAAGGATATGTATTTTAAAATATTTTCCAACCCAAATTTCTTTTGAGTATTGTTATGAATTTTATGTAATCGTTTATTGATGATTCCTTTTCAAAGGTAATATTATTTCATTTTTTTAAAAAAACATTTTTTTATAAAAAAATTAAAAGATTCCCATAACTTTTTTATTTTATTATTTTATTAAAATTGATCACTTTAAACGTTTTTCATGGGAATAAATCTTTCCACCACATTTGGAATATTATGTTTAACTTCCTCCCAATTTTTTAATGGTTTCTAAAAGTAAAATTATTTTTCTCTTGGTATAAAAATATATATTTTAAAATGATTTCAGAAGACCAATTATTTACATATCTCTAAAATGATTTTTCTAAAACTCCTTAAATATATTTTTCATCTATGTGGTTTTCCTTTGATATATATTATTCTCAGTCAAGGATATTTTTCAAATGTAATTGTCTTACTTCTTAATCTATATATCGTATATAATATACTCCCATTTTGAAGATATGATCCACCACTACTTTTTTCTTTCCTGATCATACATTTTCTATTTGTAATTGTGATTGATTTTATAATTCATTTCTTCTTTGAATACGATATTTTTTATTCTTTCATCTAAAGATTGTTTACATAGATTATATAAATAGATTTATTGACGAAATTATTGACCAAACCTTATAACTTTTATATATATAGTGTAAATACTAAATAATCTATTTTCTTGATTGAATGGTATTTACCTTTAAAGTTACTAAACATCTTTGGATTCCAATTTATTTTCTATGGGTATTTCATGCTATGGTTATTTATAAAAATATAAATATTTTCTTTATATAATTCAATTATAAAGTTATATTAAACTAATTTTTTTATATGGTTTCTTTATGATATGGTGATGAATTATTATTTTAGAAGACATGTACGAATGATTATGGGTGTGGTCCTATATCTACATCCAATTAAATGGTTTAAAGACTATATCTTATGAGATAGGTAATCATGATTATATTTTATTTTCTCATAAGCATGGGAACTAATTGTGTAGATCATGAAAGAAATATTTCCTATAGTAATTTTTATGCTATATTTTTATGGTAACTTGATGTTATGATCTCATGGATCATGTTTATTGGGTTATTTTTCCATTCTATTTTCATTCATGACATATTACTTATGTCATGATTTGTTACCTATTATGTATTGGGTATAACATTTTTATGTATCCAGATGGTACCCATAAACTCATCTTATGATCATTAATGATATTTTATTTTTATCAACTATCTTTATCCTTACTGGAAATATGAGATCACCCATTTCTTATGATTATTTTTCCATAGGTTATGTAGGATATTTCTATAAGGGTATCATGTATGAATAATTTTTTGGAGATGTTAAATACTAAACAGTTGTTTATATAGTGGGAATAATTTCGATGAATTGAAAAATACATGATTTTTTAGTTAATGCTTTTCCCAATTCCTTATAAATATAAAACTAAATGGTCTTATGAATGTATTGAAATTAAACATTTATTATATGTCATGTAATTTAGAGGGTCACATCTTCAAGATACTATAGTTGGTATCATAACTAGGTATATATAACCTTAGAGATTAGAATGTTATTGGTTGATGAGAATTCAATATTTATAAATATAATTAAGGGTTGATAAGTAAATGTCGATTATAATTTCCAGGGTGTAGATAACCCTTTTTGTTGGTTGAGGAAATATTCTAGGAATTAGGGTTTGAAGAATTTTGAGAAAACCCTAATAATAAGAATAATTACTGGAAAACATCATGAAATATCAGTAATGTGAATATTATATGTTTTACCTATAAATTAAATCCACATATAGATACAATAAGAAGATGTAGGCTCTAAAATAAATGTACCTAGGGATAATAACACTAAAAAATGTTGTATTGGGTATTAAGTCAATCATCAAATAGTGGATTAAAAGAGGCTTAATTACATATTCTATTTGACCCTCCAGGGGATATTCTTCAGTGAGTTACATTTTATTTATTATCCATTATAAAGGATTTATTTTCTAATTAGTTTAAGGTATTATATTAATAAGTATTATAGAACCTATATTATATAAATTTGGATTGATATAAGTGAATATATGTTTTAAATAAAGGTGTAATTATAGATAGCATATTATGATTGATTTTTTACATTTATATGATCTTATACTCTGATTTTATTGATAACCATTTTGTATGTAGTATTTGGTTGAGATACAATCTTGAAAATAAATATGTTAAAGGTATGTATCTAAGAATTATCTATTTCAAACAACCTCGTAAGTGGGAATACATAAATAGTAGAGAATCTCTATATGTTACTATTAGGATAGAGAATGTGAGTTTCATATTCATACCATAAAAAGTTAGGTTTGTATCTTAATAGAGATTAATTCATCATAATCCAAGATATTTTCACTAGTGAGTGATAAATATTAATTATATTCTAGTATATTCTAAAAATTATAAAAATTATATGAAGAATCTAAGTATTTTTTTCAATAGTTGTAATTTAAAGTTTTTTAAACATATATTAAATGTTATTGTTGACCATGAAAAGTTATTTTATGTCAATGTTATATTTTGTGGATAACTATTAGAGAAAAAATGATTGTGGTATGGATAACTATGTAGTTTAATATATTATTTATTTTAAAACAATAACGGGTTTATTGATTTTGAGATATGTCGAAGGAAAATAACCACCCATTATTTATTATTTATATAATGTATTTAATTATGATTTATTATTTTTTTTAAAAAATATGATTAATTTTAGGTCACATTATCATTATTTAAATTCATCCCCTTATTTGTTGAATCATTATAACACTTTTCTATTTTGGATGATTTAACTACTTATGTAAATAATGTTATAATTATTATGTTATAAATGATTATGGGATGTAATGTAATGGTATATCATGTAATACTAATATATTTAACATTTTTTTATTGATTTTTGAATTTTTTGCTCAATATTTTATTTATTTATAATTATATCACCTTCATTAAACATGTTGAAAACAAGTTCATATGGATTTACTTTTTCACCAGACATATTCATGTACTCAACCAATAGAAAATGGGACTTAACTAATAAATAAATAAATTATTGTTATATAATGAATTATTTGGGAATGTTGAACTTGAATCCACTTAGTTAAAATCAATCTCGTCTTCATGATTGTTTCTTACAAAACAAACAACAAAAAGTTCAAACACCTAATGATAAAAATAAATTATAACCTATAAATATATTTGTAATATATTTTTTTAAAATAAAAAAATGGTAGTATATTTGTATTAGGTTTCAAATATATCTTTTATGATTTTTGTCTTTATTATACGTTAGGTTATAGCATTTTCTATTAAGAGGGAATGAATGGTAGGTGTTTTTCGTCACAAATTCATATCTTTGAGATATGTTTTGTATTATAAACCTAATTTCATGCAAGTGGTGTATATACTTCCTAATTGAGATTTATATCAAGATATACCCATTAGTCATGGTAATTATCATTTTATTTAAGTCTCTCTCTATCTTTCAAGTGTTTTGAGTTAAATTCTCCTCATATTGTTTGGGGTTATTTGTCTCAGATTTTGAGGCAGGTTTATGTTATCCACAATGTTTTTTTAATCTAAAAATAAAACCAATTCATAATTTTCTATCATGATTCCCTTATATTTAGTGATTTGACCTTTTATATTTTTGGGGATAATGTCTCTTTAGATTAAAATATTCCAACATGATTCTTCTCTCTCCTAAAATTACAAATTTGTCAAGAACGAACCTACATCTATTAATTGGAACTTTATTCCATGTCTATATTTTCCTTTTGAAAAATTTGTTAATATATTTTTACAAATATAATATGAACTATGTTTTATGATTATTATAATAATTTTAAAAACTTTTTGAAAATAAAATATAATACTCTTTTTATTATGTGGGTTATTAAACAATGGTATTCCAAATTATCTTCCACCGCAAATTTCATTTAATAATATTTAATATTTTTTATGGAATCAATTATTGATGTTTTTTTCAAAGGTATATGTTTTAAAAAAGTATTAACTTCATCTTTTTGAAATTAAATTTTAAAATACACCCATACCATCATCATTTTAATTTTTTTTGAAAATGATCTATTTAATCATTTTCTATGGAAAAACATCTTTCTACATCCTTTCCATTTTATTTGAATCTTTCTCTCTATAATTTCATGGTTTTAAAAAGAAATATTATTTTTCTCGTATATTTTCAAAATAACTCTTTTAAAATTATTTTTAATGATTAAGGATATTTCTTATTTATAATTTGATTTTTCCAAAACTTTTCAAAATTATTTTTAAACTGGTTCATTATCCTTCAACATATCTTATGAATGAAAAATGATATTTTTTAAATGGAACCATACACCTTTTTATTAGGATAGATTTTTTAATTTACTCCACCTTTTTATAAATTACCCATAAATACATGTGTCTTTATTAATAATATTTGTTGTATATCCATAATTATTCTTCTGAGAACATTATACTATGAATAATTGATTTCTTTTTACTTTAATTGAAGTTAGTTCACATAAATGTCACACATCAATTGTTTGGGGAAATTATACACTTAATAATATATCTTTTATCTATAATTTTTAAATAAAATATGCACTATTATCTTTATAGAATTATATTTACCTAGAATGTTACAAAATATATTTGGATACCCATTTATTTCCCGTGGGTATATCAGGTTATGATTAATGATGGGAATATAAATGTTTTCCTTACATGATTTTATTTAAAAGGGATATGAAAACCATGTTATTTTCATGGTTTCAAAATGATATGGTGATGATTTTTTGTTCCTGAACATATATATGTGAATGGTGTTATGTGTGGTCATATATGACCGTTCAATGGGATAGTTTAAGTTTTATATCTCATTTTATTGGTAATATCGTGTACATTTTAGTGTCTTGTAATCATGTACACTGATGGTGGGACTCATCAAACTAATGTTCCTTATACTAATATTTGTTCCATATTTATAGGTCATCCTAATTTTATACTCTCATGAGTTAGGTTTATTTTCTAATGTTTCTTCACTCTTTTTATTCTTTACATTTTCCTTATGTCATGATTTTTTTTTGGGTATAAATTTATTATGGGTAATGATTGTAACCATATGATCATCATATGTTCACTTATGGTATTTTATTTTTTACTACCTATTTTTACCCTTACTAAGAATCCTACGTCACCACTTTATTAGGACTTTTTCCCCAGCTGGAGTAATATATATCTAGGAGGGTATCTTTTGTGAAGTATTTGTTATACATATTGAAGACTATGATGTTTTTTAAATATTGGAAAAATTTCTATTTGTTATATATGTCATGTTTTTTAGTTAATTATTCTTCTTAATTCTCTAAAACTCCCAACCTAAAATGTTTTGGGAGTGTGTTGAAATGAAATATTTTCTTTATATCCTATAATTTGTCAACAGGAAACCATAATTTATCCATTAATATTCACCAAGTGCTACACAAATACACTCTAAAATTTCTTATCCATGACCTTGAGGTTTTGGTTCTCACAAAATACCCATCAAATAATCCTTAAGATACATTTCAATGGAGGATACCCGAAAAATAGGTATATGTTCTTACCGATCATTTTCATGCTTATTTCTTATTAAAACCATACCAAAATTTCTGTAACCATATTAAAATTATGGAATAGGTATATTTTATATACTTAGATTTTATTATTCTAATAATAGATTTATTTTTTATATCCTTCCTATTTGTTATAAAATGATAATGTTACTTGTGCCTACCTGTGGACTACAAACTCCATGAAGTGATGTGATTTGTTTTTTTATTTTACTCTTTTTTGTGGATTCACTTAAAGATATATTTAATGAATATATATAATATTTATTATATAAAAATTATTTTATAAAGTGGAATTATTATTTTAACTTATTTTTTTATATCCATTGAAAATTGAAATTTTCACTCACGCATATAAACAAACTATCATCTCCACAAAGTGATGTAATTCATTTTTCCTCACTTATTTTTATTAATTGTTAATAAAGTGTATATAATTAATAAATATGATAATTTTAAAATTATTAATATTATGGAGATTATGAAACAATGAAAAATCTAAAAGGAACAAAATCAACAACTGGAAGTTACATAGGAAACAAACTAGTTTTCACAAGAACATTCATTTTAATGAAGATTTTTTTAATAAAGAGATAATTGGAAAATAGAAAAGAATAATACATAGTATATTTTTTATTAATGGGGTGTTATAATATATTGATAATTAATATATACTTATTTTATTGTATTGTGTAATATGAATTATGTAAGATGTGTATTGAGGTAATAGATTATGTTATAATTTCATTTCTTCTAATGATTTTCAATACCAAATTTTTATTGAGGGGAATTATATGGTCTTTATCCTTTAAAACCCATATATTTTTTCCATTATTTATTCCAATAATTTTAAAATAATATTACCATTATAATTTTTCTTTTATTTAAAATTATTTAAAAAAATGTTTTTGAGAGAAATTTACTTTATTTTCTATTTGGTTGATATTTTTTTCCATTAATATGTTCTTTAAATTTTTTTCATGAATGTTATTTTATATGATCCAATGATTAGTTAAATTAATCTTTAGTCATATTTTAATTTTTTTCTAAGTTCTAAAAAGTAATTATTTAAAACCAACTAGTTATTTATGAATTTTTATAAAAAGTGTGACAATAATCTTTTTTTAACATTTATTGCATGAATGAATTTTCCCTCCATCATGAAAATTATTTTATTTGAAGATTCATTTAAATGTTTTTGTTTTTCTTTTAAAATAAATCCTTTTTTAAAATATCTTGAATTTTTTTTTGAAAGATAATAAAAATGTTATTTCAACTATTATCAAAGAAATATTTAAATTAAATTTTAAAGGCATTTTTTATTTATATTAGAATCTTTTAATGATTATTATTCGTCACTTTGGATATTATCCTATGATACCATAAGCTTTATTTCTATAGATTTAAAATGATGATGTTGATTTTAGGATGATTCTCTGAAACTCATTTCATTTTCATGGGTTAATTAATTTGTGATGAAATATTTATGAAACCAATTTCTTTTCCACTAGTTTTGCTACACTAAAATGATATAATGATTATAAAAAATATTTCTTTTACACATATTATGATATTATTAATTTTTTAATGTTTTATGATATTGGGGCATACAAATGCATGTTTTTCATTATATGATGGGTAATATCATTATTATATATCCCTCTAGTGCATTTTGTTATGTATGATATCTCATGAGATAATATAAACTGAAATGGGGAGTGAAAATAGTTCATTAAGGGAATTTATCTACTATGATTTTCTTTGGAGTGAACCTTAACATAGAAAATGATAGAATATGGAGTGAACCAAATTCAATATTGGACCTTTTCCACTATTATAATATTGTAAGTGAACCACAGCTCAAGAAATATTTTTCTATGCTTATGTATAAACCAAAAATTATAACATACACTTAATATATGTTATAATATATCATGAATGATTTTTTATGATTTTTTAGTCTTATGAATTAAGTCTTTTATCAAGAAAAAGACTTATTACATGATTCATCATTACAACCCATATCTTAATATACATTATTTGATGATTTAATATATAAATATGACCATAATACAATACCAGAATATTGATAGGCCCATAAACATTGGTAAATTAGATTCATAACACAATAAACTGAAATATAGAAATAATGAAATTATTTTAAAATCCATAAATTCTTTTAAAATCCATTAATCTTATAATATTTCATGGGATAGCATGGGGATGTTCATAAAAAAGGGTTGAGATATAAAGACTAGTAGTGGAATAATAAAATCCTAACATGATGAAAGAAATATGTGAGTTATGAGGCATATTAAGGAGACATAAAATGGATGGGGATCATAAACAGGAACAATGAATCAGGATATAGGATGATAATATAAAGGCAACATAGGAAGGTAAAAGAAACATACAACATGAAATCATAGGCATAAGTCAGGTGAACTACTGAAAAATCATCAATTAATGTGCTTATGATAACCGATTATTTACTATATATTTCATATAATGATATAAAAACATTAATAAATTCAATGGAATGATATATAAATTTGGACCCACCTATCCCATTCGTATCATGCACGTGCATTTTTGTTCCACATAGATCATAAAAAATAAAGATTTATTTAATATATTTTAATCCCATGATTATGGTTTGTGGGTAACAATAATTAGATTCCAAAATCAATGAATGATAGGTAAATATAGTTAAATACCCTTGAGTGGAAATGGGGATTGGTATACACAACACAAATGTTCAGCATGGAAAATCATCGGATAATTTCAATAGCATAACAACTATATATAATGATTTATATATGGTCTCAATGAGAGTAAAATTTTGTTTCACATTAATTAGGAATCATAATGATAGTAGGAAAATGTGTAATAAATAGTAAAACATGAAAAATTAGAAATGAAAATGTATAACTCATAGAAAGTTCTTGAATAAAGAGGAGGATGAGAGATTCCCCTTACTTGATAGGTCACATCTAAAAGCTTGGGAGGATCTTATTAAGATATTTGGAACACCTTGGTAGGAATTTAAATAGGTATAGGGATAGTAAATTAGTGATAAATGGGTTTTTAGATAAGATTAGTGGGAATTTTGGGTGGGAAGTTTCATAAAAAAGGGGGGAATTTTTTATTAATCTCTAAACATAGGTTTTGGAGTCTATATGAAAAAATAAACAAAACTAAAAAAGATAAAATGGTTTTTACCATGGTTTATTCATAATAGTAGTGTTTTTAAATATTTTATAAGCACAAGGACTAAAAATATTAAAATAATACTATTTTTTATGTGGATGTTAGTCATGCTCATAAAGAATTGATTTTAAGACCATAAATTTTAATATTGGTTTTAGAGGATTATTTGAAGGATTATAAAATCAATAAAATATCCCCAAAACACATTATTTTAATGGGGAAACATTATTTTATAGTGTATTTTTCTTATAGTATTTGTTATATCAAATTTATTCCTTTGTTATTTGATAATATATACCATATATTTTTACCGTATTTAATTTTTATCCAAAAAATCTACTGTCTCATAAAATTATGAAAAAATCATCATTAGATAATTTCAACATGATGATTGAAAAAATAATATTTATTTTATAAAAATAATTCTATAAATATCATAGTTCTAAATTTCAAATAATAATACTTATTTACTAGAAAATACATTTTTTACAAAAATAACAATATTGTGGACCTTAAAAATATTACATTGGGTTTCTGTAAATTATATTATTGTTTGGTATAAAAATAAATATCATTAATGATAAAATTACATGAAATTAATGTTTATTTCAAAAATAATAATTTTTTCACGAAGTGTGTTAAAATAATATATTTTCCCAAAAATATAATTTCGTTTTCTTCATATCAAAATATAATATTCGTTAACTCATATTTAATTGTATTTATAAGGTAATAATGAAAAGCTATAAACATAATAATTATTTTTTACAAAGAAAAATAAATAATTCATACTACCAATGTCTAGATATATAACCCCTTATTACACTACCATATGCATATATGGTAAGTTGTGTGATGGTGGTAATTTGTTACGGTGGTTCATAAAACCTAGTTTGTGTTGTGATTTTGATAAGCTTGATCTTATAAGATAAATGGTTTTTATCATACTTTTGTTATTTAATCTAAACATGGGCATGGTCAAGGGAACATGCTCATGATTCCATCTCCACTATAAGCTCTAATAAATGGGATTTATAATGTATGATCTTATTGGTCAAGTTTATCACTTCTTATATCTATAGAAGATGGACTATATCACAACCCTTAATATATTACTAATATTTATAGTCAACTTACAAAGGAAATAATATCAATGATTATGATGGTTAACGGTATTTTAAATGTGATAGGATATATTTTATAATGGTCCAATAATAACCAAAGTAGTGAATATTTTTCTTTAACTATATTACTTGATAAGGAATTTATTCATTTCAAAAGGGAATTTCATTTATAAAAGTTCGTTTCATTACATTCTCACCTCTTCAAAAATTACACCATTGAAATTTCATTTTTATACACTAAAATAGATTAGGGTACTTCATCACCTATTTCTATTCTCATGTGACTCCTAAAACATGTGGTTCCCCCACAACAATTTGACCAGGTGAGTTGTCGTGTCTCATAGAACCTTGTATCTATAATCTAATATCTTCAGTGGTTACTACTCATATGAAATATCATTATTCAATTGTTCCACCTCTTTATTCGGAACATGTGAGTGGTCTGGTTTTTAGTTAATCAAGAGGGATATATGAAACACATCATGTAAATTGGATATGTTAGGAGGGAATCTTAAAGGATAGGTCATGAACCTGATAAAATAAAGGATATAAAATGTACAAATGTTTATTGGAAAAATATTTACTTTCTTCCCAAACCTCATGAATTTATTCCACATCAATATACGAAGGAACAACTTATAATGAACCTAAAACTCAAGGTATCATCGATGATTGTATTTCAATATTTGAAGTCAAATTTATTTATATTTCATAAAACATGGACTGTTTTGAACCTTCCCTTCCATCAAGTAGATTATATCAAGTCCCATAAGCTTCCTATCTCTAGCTTAATCCTAGCATGTTGGAGTCTGGCACTAATTCCTACACAAATCCTTGTTATGTGTCATTTAAATTCTTGAATGAGAACTTTTTTATATGATAACTCCACTAAGTGAAGGTAATGATTCCAAAATCCTTTTAAATCCATAATAAGGTATCTTATCATATCTTCTAGAGTATGGATGGTTATCTAAAACAAACCATCCATTTTAAGGTGACAAGAATCACTAAAACCCATCTCTATCCAACAGTTATTAAAGGATTCTACAAATTATTTGGGTAAACATCATATATTGATTAAATATAGTAAATAGTGAGATACCATAAAGTCTTACCACTTCCCTTATAAATATCTTGGAAATTGTTTCAAGATATAAATCTTCCTTGGCAGAAATAAAATGTGCTAACTTTTTAAGGTGATCTACTGACACCTAAATGGAATTATTGAATTTAGATTTCATGGGGATTCCTATGAAGAAATCAAAGGTTATTGTATCTCATTTTTATACTTTCATGTGAAATGGTTTCATCAAGCACTTATACTTGTACCATTAAACCTTGATGTATTGGTATACCAGGAATCAAGATTAAAATTCTAAAATCAATCTCCACATGTTATCATAATTTTTTTTGGATTCATATATCTTTATATATTTTTTTATAGATTCATAGAGAAGTATGATCAATGCATAGCATCCATATGTAACCTATATAGATCTAGTTGATGATGGGACACATGTCTGGGATCCAGTCCTTGTAACTCCAACTTTATCAAATTCAAAATCTATAATATTCACTACATTTATCTATAACTAATAATAATCTTTTTTGACTCCATGATTATATTAATAACTAATGTTTTATCAATTATTTGAAGAAGGTTGGATGAAAATCCTTTTTTTACTCCCATTTTATTCCTTTGCATGTCCAAGATGATTAGATCCCTATCAGTCCTCATCATGGATAGGGTTGCGGGATCCTTTTTACTCATCCCATCAAAAACATTTTCTTCTTTACAATATAGTAATGTATCAAACAATCATTATCCTTGATAAACACTAACCTCCTTCTTTGGATCATATCGATATTATTTTGTGTGAACATATACTTGATCCCTTAATGATCTGAATATATGTCACACTTATCCCCTCATAGATAAGGTTTCCAAATATTTAAGGAAAATATAACTGAATCCCACTCTAGATCATGCATTGGGTTGATAATATCATGGATCTTTAATTAAAATTATGCATAGGCTATAATTCCCCAAAAATATAAAGTCATGACATTCTATCTGATAGAGTATATGACACACAACACCAGGCATGTAAGAGAATATTATATCCCAAGAATTTATAATATATTTAATATTTTAAATAAATTAAATATAATTGATATTATTAAATTAATATGATATTGAGTTCGGATGAAACATTCATAACAACGAGTTTCTTCAATGTCTTACATTATATGCACGACCGTTATTTACTGAATAAAAATATATTATTAAAATATTGCTATTTAATATAATAATACTTAACATATTTTTTAGATTAAAAGTTATTAAAATTATTAACTAACTTATTAAAATATATGTTTTAAAAAAATATAAATTTAATTAATAGGTTACCAATTATTTATAAATGATAATAAAATAAAATTGAATATAATGGAAATATTATTATTTTTATACACATAATTTTTTTTTCTTACTATGTTATATTAATTAAAATTAGTGAATGATATTAATGAAATATATATAATATATTAAATATTTTTTTTATATTCATCCAATATATTTTATAACTATAAGATAATAACAAACCCAATATTACACATAAAAACATATATTTTGATGAAGCACTTTTACCAACATTTATTAGAGAACCAATTTTAAATCCAATTTTTTGAAATTTTATAAATATTATATTTCAAAATAAACCTAATATTTTAAATTATAACATAAAAATTAGTTTAGGGTTATTTTTTGGTATTTTTCTCAGAAGTTTTGTTTTTTGATGAATAGTAAAAAATACTAAATTTTAACTCAAAAATGCTTTTCATATAATTTATTTATAAGGATAAATTATATTTATGATTAATTTTAATGATTAATAAGGTATTATTTTTCAAATTAATCCAATTTAGTTCATTGAAATAAATTTCACATTGAATTTGAAGATATAAACATAGAAACTTTTGAACGTTTTTACTTTAAAAACATACATTGTCATCGTGTCTACAAGATTAAATTTAAATTAATTTGTGCCACTTATATGATTATATTTTTGAAAAATGGATTAAATATTTGTAATATCCATAATTTATAATGTCTAATAAGTTTAATTTAGTTTTTTTATCAAAATTATTATTGAAATTAGTTAAAATTAATTACAATGATTAACACGAAATTAAGCTTAACAAGGGACTAAACCTTAATCATAAGGCCTAATATGGCCTATAAAATTTTCAGAAATAATTTTTTTGGAAATATTTAGACCATATCCAACATTTTATCTTCTTTAGACCATTAGTGATATAATTTCAATAAAAATGTTGGTGGGGGTCCTTTTTCCCAAAATATTACAAGAGTGTCACTCCTCATCCACTATAAAAGGACTCCTTTCCTCCCACTTCCTCACACCTCGCAAGACACTTAGGTTTAGAAAATATCTTCCCAATTCAATCCATATAATCCCTAACAATCTTATTGAAGCATACATTTTGGTATAAATCAATCCAAGGAATCACTTTGGTGAAAACCAAGAGGAGATACCTGATTAAGAGGTAACATATTTCCTTATGCTCTCTAGTTTTATTTCCTTTTTTCACTCCTTAAATTATTCTTCTTAATTTATTATATAAAAGAACCAGTATCCTAAATATACTATTATTTTTATATATTAATTTTTTTACTTATACTTAAACCAACTTATATCTAATGGGTAACGAACATGTTGTTTACATTAACGGAAAACTACCACCTCATGAAACGATGAATGTTCATTTTTTCTTTACCACCTCACATGGTATACATTATGATGTAAACTAGGTTAATATATGATATTTATGATATTTAATTTTTAATTATTCTTATATTTTTTTTACAACACATAACCTTATA
Source organism: Viscum album (assembly GCA_963277665.1). Lineage (NCBI taxonomy): Eukaryota > Viridiplantae > Streptophyta > Magnoliopsida > Santalales > Viscaceae > Viscum > Viscum album. Next base: position 2,101,258,215 of record OY728145.1, on the reverse strand, counting down.
CATTTACTTTTTTGTAAAAATGATAACAACTTTGTGGAAGTGTGCAATGTCGCCCCCTTGTAGCGATGTGATTCATTCCCACTATACACAGAAAATAGAAAAGATAGTTTAAATTAAACATATTTGATATAAAAATATATATATTATCTGAATTAAATAATTACATTTCTATAAATATCATATACATATATATATATATATATATATAATATTTTTTCTTCACACTTTTAAAAATAGATAACATCATTCATGGATGTGTGGAATACTGCCGTCCTTGACATGAAGTTATTCATTTTACAATAATTTTACATATAACTATAAATGATTCAATAACATGTTATTTATGATACAATTATCATTTTGGAAATATATAATGTCAAATTCCTTCTTTCCATAATGATCATTGAAAAATGGATATGTTACTCAAGTGTACGTACGACCTACCATCTATATGATTGTAATGTTTGTTCATTTTCATAACCATATTTAATATTTTGTTTTAAAAGTATAATTTGTGTATGAATATAATAATTATGTAATTATTATTCTTTTTTATATGATATATAATGAACCCTTTGACCATAGATTACATACCAAATGTTTTTTTCAAATGTAAATAGAATTTGGTCAAAACACTCAACATCACTTAATTTTTTAATTAGATGTATATGACATGATAATAAGTGAAAAAATTGTTATTATAAACATAAAAAAAGTTTTAAAGAAAGTAAATAATTACCATAAGTTTGTTATTCAGGAATATAAATACACACAAGGCAAGACATACTCAATTTAAGGGATTTTCATCTCACTTTTTACATTTTTGAGATAAATGTAATGTACACCACTTAATTATTTTGTGTGATGTATGTACTATCCATTTTAATATTTTATACCATGACATAATTTATCTTAATGGTATTTTATTTTTAATTGTAATTATTTCCTCTAAAAAAAATTTAATTGAAAGTTACAAAGTGGAAAAGAATTTAATAATCCAATTTCATTTCATTGGGTTATATTACTTCCTCGTTATAATTAACATTCTATGATTATTTATATCATCACATTTTAATATTATTTTATATCCAATTTTTTATGGGGATTTACATTTTAAACATGTAATCTATTCATTGGTTGATTTTCACATCAATGTTATTGTATTTTGTAGGTTTACATCACAAACTCATTTTGTTTGGGATTGTTTACACTTTTATTTCAATCAGAAAAAATTATTTCATCATTTTATAATAAAAGCTTTAATTTTATTATCTTGTAATTATTCATGACACTTTTTAAGTAATAGTAACATTTTTCCACACTTTGGAATGCAAAATGTTTTAGAAAATGTTTTTAAGAGAACCTAACCTCATGATTATCTTTAGTCGAAGAACCTTTTTTCAACTAAAAAGCCTGTTTTATTAAAATGATATTAAAAATACATTTTTAAACATTTCAAAATGATTTAGTAAAATAATTTTTACCCTTTTTTATTTTATGTATGTATTTAATGGAATCTTCTTATCACTTTCTGAATGATAAATTTTCTAGCCTTTTTACCATGAAAACATTAATATTCTTTTTACCTTATATGATATGTAAAATAAACCCACCATCATGTCATAGAAGCTCACTTTTCATCTTTAAAGTTAAATTTTAAAATGTTTCATTTTAGGATTATTAGTTTTGTGTCTTTTAATTCATATTTATGGTATTTTATACCAATTAAAATTCCATTGAAAATTATTTCTTATTATACACCAATTCACTTTTTTTTGAGTATATATCACCCTTTAACATGTTAAATCATTAATCTATTAACTCTCATGATATTCTAAGTTTAATTTTATGTTATTACTTCATAAGAAATTCTGACTTAAATGTTCTAAAGTGGTATTTTCATTCAACAACATTAACAAACCTTGTTCTTAGTTATCCTCCACTAAGGAATTATTAGTAAGCCTATATTATTTATTCCATATAGATATTTGATAAGGAATAATATTTATTTTCATTAATTAATATGAGGAATTATTTGTAATGGTAATGATGTGTGGGTCCCGACTATTATATATCCCTTGATACACTTATAGGTTCTCATGAGACAAACTAGTATCAAAAATAAAATGGGTGTATGTTAATAAATTTAAACCATCGAATGAATGGTATAGATGGTGTATGTTTTTATGGTCATTAGAAATGACTCCCAATAATTAATCATTTAACTCATTTAGTTTAATTTATTATTCATCGATGATATTTTTGATCGATATATCTATGGATATATTTTATTTCAGTTTATTAATTAAATAGAATGTGTTTCAGTTTCTTACTTTTCTATATTGATTTTTTTGAATCTAGTTATTTGAATGGTAAGTGTTTCTAGTTATTAATTTTCCATGTTTTATATGCACTTACTTATCATTTTTTTGATTACATGGTATTAATGTTCAGTTATTTACTATGCCATAGTTATTACTCTCATTGAATTGTTATTTCTTCCACTATATTTTTCCTTATAATGAATTTGAACTCACCCTTATTATGATTCTTTCCCCAGGAATCCACGAAACATATTTTTAAACATATGAATGGATTTTATAGATGGTTTAGAGGTATCCTCAAATTTGTTTATTTAATGAGAAAAAATTATGTTCTAATTAGTGTGTTCATCTTCAATATAAGATTCATTTATATATCTGGTTACTAGTACTACTAAATTCTTCAGTCATTTGTAATTTGATACCTTGTAATCATAACAATATAATAGTAACAGACACCAACTCTGGGAAATTTTGGGGTTGGGTCTCTATAGTTGGATTTAAAGGAAGTTTAGAAACAACCTTAGAAACTAGATTTTGAAAACTTGTATTAGGGAGAACAACTCTGTGATAGACATTGAGGATAAGAATACATGAACAATATATAAATTTGGTAAGGCTGAGATTATGAGGTTATTCCTAGAAATACATTTGTGTCTTGATACTATAAGCAGATGTGGTTCTGGAATAGATGTGCTGAGGAGTAACAAATCCAACAAGGTGTCCCAGGACTAACTTAGGGTATCCTAGTATACAATAATGGTATTTACTAATCACTTAGTTTGACACTCGTGGGGGATATGCTTAGGATAATTAACATTTTATTTATAAAAAATTATGAAGGATTTTGAAAATGAATAACCTATGATAAAACTTAGACAAAGGAAAGACCTATTTGAAATAACCCAAAATATTTTTTATGTATTATGGTTGTATTAAAAACCATAGTTAAAAGGCTATTTAGTGATTAATCTTATTTCAAGGATGTATATAATATTTAATTTATAATTTATAGAAATATGGTTTTATAAAATTAAAAACTATATTTTGGGTGAAAACCCATCAATTAGGGAAAGGATGTGGGGCTTGAACCCATGATTTAAGAACAATAATTGTTTTTTTCATTCCACTGGCATACACGATGTCTTGTTTAATTTGTAATTTTGTAAAGAATTTGATGAATAAAAATTAATAGTGAACCATTAGTGTTATGTTTTAGGTTTAGAGATTAATATATTAAGCATATTGACTTAGGATAATAGTTAGATACAAATAGTTAGACATGTCACACTTTTATGGGCTTTATGATTCGTTAAATGATTTATTCTTTATGGATCAAAGTTATTTTTTGGATACCCATTTATTGAGGTAAGATATGAATTAGAATTCAATATAAGAAGAACCTAAAATATGAAATTGTTATTATGAAATTTAAATGTATCATTAAATTATATTTCTTTGTACTCTTAGGCTATAAAATAATTAATCAACATTTGGAAAATGATCATAAAAATTATTTTTTCTTAATACATTAATTTTTCGTTGAATTTATGGTCCTAGGATTGAGGCCCTCAACATTCCATTGATCATTCACTTGTTTTTTATTTATGACCTCCATCAAAACCCATAAATATTTAATGTTTTCCTCCAATTAAATATCTCTACTTTCCTCAAATGTTCTCCTACTTATAGAACCAGTTATATATTAGTGTATGAGACCTTTATTCTACATATTCTCTCTTTTATAGTGGAATTATTATGAACCCTTCTCATTGTGCGTGATTTGAAAATAGGAAATATCAAAAAATATATCACAAAAATTCAATTTAACTTTCAAGGATGAAATTTATTTATGGTGGGGAAAATGTAACGCCCTACAAATCGAAATTAGGAACATTATATTTGATAGCGTCTATGACATGCAACAACAAGCATATAAGGGAATATGGTATCCCAATAATTTATATTATATTTACTATTTCAAAGAAATTCAATATAATTTATAGGTTTATATGGAAATGATGATGAGTTAGCGTGCGACATATATAATAATGAGTTTCTTCAGTGGCTTGAATTACAAACAAGACCAAGATTTTCCAAACAATAATATATTATTATAATATTATTATTTAATATAATAATACTTAACCAAGAAATTAAATTTGAAGTTATGAATATTAATAACAAACATATGAAAATATATTATTTACAAAAATATAAAATGAATAAATAGGTTACCAATTAATTAAAAATGAAAATATAATCTAATTAAATATAAAGGAAATAATATTATTTTTGTGCCCCCAAAAGTGTTTTTTCGTAATAAATGAAATTAATTAAAATTGGTGAATTATATCAATTAAATATATATTTAATATTTAAAATAAAATATTTCTGATATTCATCCAAAATATTTGATATGTATAAGATAATAACAAACTCAATACAACACCTAAAATGTATATTTTTATTAAGGAACTTTTTTCACCTTTTATTGGAGAACCAATTTTAAAAATAATTTTTGGAAATTTTATTGATCTTATATTTAAAAATAAACTTAATATTTAAAATTGGAAAACAAAAATTAGGTTATGGTGAATATTTGGTATTTTTCTGTGATGCTTTATTTTTTGATGAACATGAAAAATACTTAATTTTAACTCAAATTACTTTTTCATGTATTTTATTTATAAGGATAAATTAATTTTTTTACTAATTTTAATGATTAATTGGATCATATTTTTATTAATTAATCCAATGTAGTTTTATTTAATAAATTTCACGGTGAAATAGTATATAAAAACTTAGCAATATTTTGAATATTTTTACATTAAAATCCCACATTGTAATCCCGTCTACAAGATTAAATTTAAAATAATTTCTTCCACTTCTGTGAATGGAATATGGAAAAATGGAATCAATATTTGGAATCAAAATAATATTTAATGTATAATAAGGTCAACTTAATATTTGTTTGAAAATATTATTGAAATTAAATTTAATTAATTACAACGATTAAGGTTAAATTAAGTTTAACAAGGGACTAAACCCTAAACATAGGGCCTGATCTGGCCTACAATCTTTTCAAAACACCATTGGATGAATACATTTAGACTATATAATTTTTTTATTTAATTTTATCCATTTTGATTCACTTTAAATAAAAAATGGTCGTGGAGTTTCTTTTTCCCAAAATATTACAAGTGTGTCACTCCTCGACTATAAAAGGCCTCCTTCTTACCTCTTACTCACACCTATAAATCCACTTAGGTTGGGACAATACATAACCAATTCATTCCCAAAAATTTATACCGTAATATTTCAATCATAACTTTTGTAATAATTCTATCCAATGAATCCCTTTGGTGGAAACCGAAATGAGTTACCTGATTAAAATGCACCATCTTTCCTTATGCTCTTTAGTTTTATTTCCATTATCAACTCCTTCAATTATCCATATTATATGATGATATAATAAAACCAGTATCATGGATATAATAGGATATTTATATATTAAGTGTTCTACATGCACTTACACACATACCCATTTAATGGGTCACATACATACAATCTATGTGTATGATGAACTACCACCACATGAAACAATGATGGTTTATTTTTCCTTTACTGCACCTCATGGTTGACATTATGATGAAAACAATATTTATATATTATATTTATGATATTTATTATCTATTTAATATTATTTAATTATTTTCTAACATGTACTCTTATATTTCCATTTTTTTGGAAAAACTATAACATCGTTTGTGTAAGTGTGGACTTCCGCCACCTCAAAACAATGTGATTTGTTCACACTATACATGGAATGTATAAGGTATGGTATTAATTTAAAATATTTAACATAAAAATATTTATTATTATTCCTGAAATAATTACCTTTTTGGAAATATTATATATTATATATATATATATTATTTTCTTTATTACCCTTGCACACACTTGAAAAGTGATAACATCGTTCATGGATGTTTGGAATACCGCATCCTCAACACGATGTGATTCATTTTATTAGAATTATAAATATATCTATATATTATTATATAAAATGGTATTTATTATATAATTATCATTATGGAAGTATATAATTTTACATTCAATCTTTTCATAACGATCATTGAAAAAATTGGAACGTTACATATGCTTGCGTACAACCTACCATCTCCATGACTATAATGCTGGTTAATTTTCATTAACATATTTAATTATTGGATTTAAAATTACAATTATGGTGTAAATATGAAAATTATTTCATTATTATTATTATTCAAGAGACGTTATATAATGACCCCTTTGAGTATAGTTGACTTACCAAAGTTTTTTTGATACAAATCTAATTTAGTCAAAACACTCATAGTAAACTTAATTGTGTAAGTAGTTGTATACGACATGGTAATAAGTGAAATACGTGTAACTATAGACAAACAAATTTATAAATAATGTAAATAATTAACATATTTTTGTTATTCAAGTATATAAATACACATGAGACAAGTCAAACTCAAGGTAACAGATTTTTATCTCACTTTTACATCTGTGAGATAACATTCTTGTTCACAACTTACATATTTTGTGTGATGTATCTACCTCTCATTTTAATATTTAATACCATGAATTAATTTATATTCATGTTATTTGTATTTTAAATTTGAATTATTTTTTCTATGAGTATTTTAATTAAATTTTACCAATAGAAAAAAATTATAATCCAATTTCATTTCATTAGGTTATATTACTTCTTCATTGTTGTTAAATTCTAGGATTACGTATGCCATCATTTTTTTAATATATATTGTTTTATTTACACTTTTTTTGTGTGGATTTGTATTTTTCAGACATAATCAATTCACTTATTTATTTTCACATTAATGTTATTATATTTTTGAGGGTTTACTTCACAATGTCATTTGGTTTGGGATTGTTTACACTTCAATTTTCATCAAATAATATTATTTGATAATTTTATAATAATCCTTTTCATTTTATTATCATATGGTTAGTCATGACCATTTTTAATTAATTGTACAATTTTTTCAATATTTGGTACTCAAAGTGTTTTAAAAAATATTTTTAAGAAAACCTGACATAACATCTATCTTTAGTCATGGAACTTGTTTTCTTCTAAAGACAATGTTTTTTTAAAATATTTTTAAAAAATATTTTTAACCTTTTCAACATAATTTAGTAAATAAATTTTTACCATTTTTGTCTTTTTCAATTTATTTAAAGGAATCATCTTGTCACTTTCTAATTGAGAAATTTTCTAACATTTCTTCCATGAAAAAAGAAAAATTATTTTTACCTCATATGGTATGTATGGATTTACCCACAATCATTTCATAGAAGATTAGTTTTATTATTTAAAATTTCACTTTTTAAATGTTTCATTTTATGACTATTATTTTTGGGTTTTTCTATTCATATGTAATAGATTTCATCTCAATTTACATTCCATTTAGACTTGTTTTTTTGTTATGCACCAATTAAAGTTTATTTGGTGTATATAACACTCTTTAACATGTTATATCATGAATCCCCACACTCTCACCGTATTATAAGTTTAATTTTATGTTATTTATTTATAGGAAATTATTATTTAAATGTTTCAAAGTGTAATGGGATATTTTTTTATTGTTTAATGATAATTTTCTTCAAGAATATTTTAATGAATCTTAAGTGGTATTTCCATTCATCATAATTAATAACCATTATTTCCATTTATCCTCTACTCATTAATTTTTGATACATATATAATTTTTATTCAATATGAATATTTTATAAGGGATATATTTTGTTTTAATAAATTGATATGATGAATTCTTTGGAATGGTATTGACAGGTTGGGCCCATACATTATATAGCCCCTCGATGCATCGATGATATCTCATGAGACAAACTAGTTTCACAAATTAAATATGTTTCAATTTGTTGTTTTAAATTTCCTAATAAAATTTCTTGATAGTATATGTTTTCAGGTACTTTATACACGAAGTCCAACAATTAATAATTTAACTCATTTAGTTATATTTATTATTCATCTATGATATTTTTCATCAATATATTTATGGATACATTTAATTTTATTCCATTGATTAAATGTAATGTGTTTTACTTTCCTTACATTCCATGTATATATTTCTTTATCTAGTTATTTTAATGGAATCTATTTCCTGTTATTACCTTTCCATATGTTTTATTCACTACCTTCTCAGTTTTTTGATTACATGGCCTGTGTGTTCAGTTATTTTCCATGACATAATTATTAATCTCGTTGATTCATTATTTATTATACAATATTTTTACCTTACTGAACATTTAAGATCAGCCTTATTATGTTTCTTTCCATGGAAATCCAAGAATAATACTATGAATTATATGTATAAATTTACAAAAATTAATTAGATTTATCCTCTATGCTATTTATTTAAGGAAAACAATATATTGTAATTAGTGTATTCATTTTTAATACAAGAATCATTTATGTATATGGTTACCAAGACAACTAAACTATTTGGTCCTTTGGGATTTTATTCCTTGTAATCATTAAAATTTAATAGTAGCATACACCAGCTCTAGGCTATCTAGGGTTAGATCACTACATAGGATGTTACATTTTCATCTTACCTGAGTACAAAACCCATTACCATTTTGGAAGTGTCATCATAGATCACCAGTCCTTACCCATAGGTTCATAACGTGAGAACATGTTTGGTGATTAACCTATTTAATTTAATATTTAATGTTCTCCTTCCATTCATTATTCTAGAGAATAACCACTCACTTCTTAGTTAGAATGGTTAGTGGGATTGAAAGTCATGAAAAGTTTCTCAAAAATCGATGCTAGTACTAAGATAATATAAGGAAATTATGGATCTCCATCACAGATGTTGTTTTGGGTCATCCCTTGATTTCCTATGTTTTTAAAGGATATAAAAATATCCTTTTATTGGTGATAACATTCCCTGATAATGTTGCAAACTCATTATAAAACCCACATTTATTATACTTCACATATAAATATTTCTTTTTTTAAGCTCTTCAGTATGGTATTCAAATGCTCTATATGTTCGTCTATTTTGTAGTAGATAATAATATCATAAATAAATAATACTATTAATTCCTCTACATAATACTTAAGTACATTATTTATTAAATACCTAAAGATATTTGGAATAATAGTGAGTCCAAATTGAATCATTACAAACTCACAGTCTTTATTATTTGTATGAAAAGAAACCTTCAAGATATCTTACATCTACACCTTTACTTGATAATATCTCAAGAATCGATCTACCTTAAAATAGTATTGGGATCCTTGTAGAGAATGAAATAATTAGTTAATCTATGGAAGAGGAAAGATATTCTATTTTGTGATCTTATTGATCTTATTATAATCAAGGAAGAGTCACATTGACCCATCCTTGATTGTGATAAGAAGGACCAATGCACCCCGATGGTAAAGAACATAGGTATAAAAACCTATTATTCTGATTCACATGTAGTTTCTTCATCAAATCCTCGTGATTAATGGTGGATATTCTATATGGAGTCTTGGATATTAGAAAAGATATGGGTATGAACTCAATTGATATCTCAAACTCACAACATAGAGGAAACTAGGAAATTATTCATAAAACACATCATTATATTCCATTAAAATGGGAATCTCATCAATGATGATATTAACTTTAGTCTAAATCATTATATAAAGATACAAACTACTATAAGGGACTAAAATCAATGATTTAGGTGATTTTTCCAAAAGAGATTTGTAACATCCCCAATCTGGGTACCACTAAATCAGTGCCCTGAGTTGGGTCGTCACATGACCTGAAGTGTGCCTCCATGTATACTAGAGGTTTCCGATTATAAGCGATGGTCAAATAGGTCACATGGGGAGACGATACCCTCTTTACTAGAGTAAAACATAGCAAAACAAAAAATCAATAGTGGAAACACTTTGAAACAACCAATAACAAGAATATTCAAACATTTCCCAAATGGGATAAAAGCCACATTAAATAATAAATATGTCATGCCATGATACTATGCCAACTGAAAAAACCAAAAAATAAGTAGTGGAATCAAAAAAATTGTCCCGGATCTATGTCTCGTACCTCATATGTGCACATACTGAACTCAAATATCTTCTCAAGCATAAGTCCCTTGCCTCTTTCTTGACTTGCAACCATGATATCTACTTGGGTATCCAATGGTGTCCTGATCATAGTGTGATTACAACTCAGTATTCCACCACCAATGTTGTCTAAAAAATATCCATCCATGCTAGAAAGTGCATAAAAGTGATAAATAATATAAATTAAACGAATGAACTTCAATGTTATCTTACATATTATGTTCCTTTAAGTTTTCCTACCCTTAAATCCAGGTTCACTACTTAAGCATGTCATGGTTTATTTTACCATTTATCATGTGTTCAATGGATTAGTCATGATCAATGATCTTAATGTGTATGGGAATAAATATAATCCTATCTCACTAGGTATCACATCACAATAACCACATTATCCTAACCTCAAAGCCTCATTTTAGGTGGAATGCAACCGTTTGGTGAATAAAACCTTGTCTCCTTCCCTAACCCGTGAATTTAGAGGGTGGAGCTTAGATACTCATTGAAAATCAATCAATGGGTATAGAAACTCATGTATATACCCCAATCTACCAAGCCATGTACACATGCTTATTTATCATCATCCACAAATAACCAAATTACAACCATTCATACCAAATATCAATAAAAAATCACAACAATATCAATAAATGGGAATTTAACATTATGCCAAAATCCATTAACACACTCATCATTTATAACACATAACCATTTAACCCAAATTCCCATTTTCCATGAATATCTCACTAAGAATATTCAAGTATAAAAATAATTCCCTATCATATTCCCATTAATCTCATTAAAACTATTCACATGACAACCAAACAATACATTATCCTTTAACCACATTAGGAACAACTAACCACAATCCTTCCAAACTCGTTACATAAACCAATTAACACATTATCAAAGTATCTACGTCATCATGGGTCAATTTCACACCATATATTTCCATTATCCCATTAACAAGGGTCGGTGCACCCCATGGGTGGCCCTAAAAATATTCAAGACATCCTCCATGCATCCCATGTGGACCATGATGGGTTAATTTGGTTGTTTATACACTAAAAATACCACATAATACCAATGAAACAAAGAACACATCAATATGAGAACAAAAACAAAACCTTATATGCTCAAATATAAATATAAACTATGAGATATAAAACCCTTTTGGAGAACACACTCCTACATGAGGCCTTAGATCTTGATCTAAAACCCCTTTGAATCATCACCCTAAATATCACAGAAATAAGGTTTTAGATAATTGTATAGAGATGAGGAAGAAATGGAAACCCTAAACCCAAAAGAGAAAAAATGAAGAGATTAGACTAACCTAGATCTTCAATCCAAAACTAATGGCACTCCAGATGGCCTAATATTGAAGGGTAATCACCATAGGGATCTCTTGGGAGCATTGGTTTTGTTCTTATGGTTTCAAGTAGGAGGGGAAGGAAAATACCATGTGGCACATAAAATATCGTAATGACATTTTTGTAAATTTATCAATGTTACTGGACTGCACGGTTTACCCGCACAGGTTTCCAAACATTATGAAACCCGTGTAGATTCTACTGTCTAACCCCCCCCCCCCCACCCTCACAATTACATGGTATTTCCACCCAGTTTTCACTAACTTTGTGAAAACCATGAAACAGGACCAAAAAATCATTTTCCCTCCTCTTTCATGCCCTGAACCCTCAGAACTCCCCCAAGCCTCCACGTGAACATGGGAGACACTTATATAATCAAAATAAGGGAGTTAAACTAAAACATAAAAAAAATACCCTTATTAAGTAATACATGATCTTACAACCTACCCACATTAAGAAGACTTTTCCTTAAGCCACTCTTCTCGAGCATCATTGAGCTTCTGAATAAAAGAGACTAGGACACTGGACCTACCTAACTGATTCTCTCTCCGAAGTTTCTTTCTAAACATTTTAATGCTTCCATAGTACATTAAAAAAAGGTACAACCTTCCCCGAAAAACATTCTCACTGTGATCCACAATACAAACCAAATACTCCTTAAAGGACATGTCAAGCTCAAGCTCAACTTCATCAACATTTAAGACGTGAGATTGATCATTATGATTCTTCTGATGTTGTAAAGCATGAAAATCATCATGAAAGCAATTTTATCGTTGTGGAAGATATATTAAGCAATCTACCTATCTGGTTCTCTCCTCAATCTCGAATGGCCCCACATACCTTAGTTCCAACATGCCTTGTTTCCTGATTCAACGGTGACCCAACCTTGGAGACACCTAAATAAACACACTATCACCAACACTAAACTCGAGGGGTCAATGACCTAGATCTTCATATGAATTATATCCACTCTAGTCTATTGTTAGGCACTCTTGAACCAAATGAACATTATCTGATGTCTCATGCACGAGACTAAGTCCTAACAGCTCATATTCCCCATCCTCTAGCCAACACAAAATAGATCTAAACGGTCTCCCATTAAGTTCCTTAAAAGGATCCATCTAAATTGTAGCATAAAAACTGTTGTTGAAAGAAGACACAGTGATTTACTAGTGCCTTTCCCATGAACCACCAAAATTCCAAAACACATGATCTCATCATGTCATCTAGTACCTAGATTGTACGTTCAAACTGCCCATCGGTCTATGTTGACAAGCCGTACTCAAAAACACCTGGGTACCAAGCGCCATCTATAATACCTTCTAGAAGTGCGAGTTGAAACATGGATCATGATTTGAGATTATGGTTCTCGGCACACCATGAAACTTTACTATCTATCGAACATATAAGTCACCCAGTAGGTCCATTGTAAAAGTCTCCTAGAATGGAAAGAAATGAGATTATTTTTTTCAGTCCACATCTATCTATATTGCATCATTCTTCTGAGGCATCATTGGAAGACCAACCATGAATTCCATCATTACATTATTCCAATTCCACTTCAGAATATGAAATGACTTCCACAACCCACCTAGACGCTGATGTTCATCCTTTACCTGTTGACAGTCTAGGCATCATTCCACAAAACCCACAACTTCTTTCTTAATTCTAGACAACCAATACATGCTATGAAGGTCTCAATACATCTTATTCAAGAAAGGATGAACTTACCACATTTATGTGTGAAACTCACAGATTAAATCCTCCTATACACCTATCGACACGACAACGTGTCCATGATCATAAGAAAATAATGTACCAGTAATATGGTGTCTGATTATGAGGCTCAATGTGCCTGAAACAATTCACCAAAAAATGATAAGTTTTTAATATCATACATGCATGAATTTTCTTAAAAAGGGAAATAAATTTTAAGAGGTTTCCCATATAAATAACAGAGGGCACTTTTGAGCTCAGAATGGCGGATTTACCCTAGGTGTGACCTGGCCTTGGTCAGTACTGGTCATCTGTAAAACAATTCACCAAGGACATAACCATAAATAAAAAAATAAAATATATTTATTTTATTTAAAACTACTAATAACTCATAAATGGAAAATCGTGTTGGAAATCTGAGACTATCATTAGGTTTGTAGGGGGTTTTTCTTTAGGTGAGGCCTAACATCAACTGGAATGAGTTGGATTTGAAAGATATTTTTTGAAATTAAATTGCCTTAAAATAATTTAGTAAAAACTATTTTTGACATGGAATTGGTTTTCATTTAATATGTCATGTTGTTAGTAATTTAGGGTTACAACATAAACCTAGAAATCCTATGATCCAAGGAGACAAAGATCTCTTCAATGAACACTGAGGGATTGGGAAATCAATAATGAATAGCCTCATATTTGAATGATCTTGACCACAATAAAGACGTAGAAACTGTTCATTGTCAGTGATGAGATCAAATCGAGGTTGTTGTTTTGGTTTTGATTATTATTTTCCCCATTCATAAAAATCAATGAAAAATGTTGATAAAGAAATGAAAAAGTTGACCTGTAGATTTCTCATTCTTGTAGAATGGGCATAATTGAGGGGTTTTGTTCTTAGGGTTGACTTGATTAAGGATTTGTTATGCTTTCGTGATCATTATTACTAAATGGATAGAGGCTGCAATGAACAATGGATGAGTTTTGATCCATAGGTTTTTTCTTTTTATTTTATTCCCCAGTGTTCTTCAAATTCTTTGTATTGTTTTCATTCTTTTTGGTTTAGGAATGGATGATTGTTTCCCCTCTGTTTCTTGTTGTAATGATCCGAAATCGAGGATACAATGTTGGGACGACCTACCAGAGGTGAGAAGACGATGGTGATGGATTAATTGAATAAAGTCAAGAGATATATTTTTTCAATCGGGATGAAACATGACATTGATCTGGGCCTAGGGTGAGGAAGAACATGACCTGAGGATCACAAACGTGCCTCTGTTTTGAAAAATGGAGCACTGGAGGAGAACCTGTGTCCTACAGAAGGGGACATTGATTCACGCTACTAGAAATGGATGACACTTGAAATTAATGTCATCCACAATTGGAGGAGATCAAAGTGGTGGGGATATGGGGTAGGCAGACGCGGTGGTCGTTTGCAATGAGGACTACAACATTGCATTGACCAGGGGGCACGTGATCCAGTGGGCCGCCTGTGAAATTAAGGTCATCCCACACATGTGAACCATATAAGTGGGGCCAGGTCACTCTAGTAGCCTAGAAGGTCTGGTCCAGCAATCTAGCAGCCCAACAGTTCAACAACCTAGGCCCAGTGGCCCAGCAGGCCGGGTCGAACTGGGTTGGGTCATCCAGGAGGTCGGGTCAGACCCTTTTTCAGTAAGACAGCCATAAATTTCAAACAATGTGTCTATTTGATGAGTCTTCTATGGATTTAGAACCCTTATGATGGGGTAGTACTTTTGAGATAGATTGGTGGTTTTTTGGTTTGACCAGAAGAGGTTGGTAGCATCCTCTTTTTCTGTCCCTATAAGGGTTCAATGTAAGATCTTGTTCCCATCATAGAGGATGAAAATAGAGGTTGAGATCATACCCAAGGTATTTTATGATGACAGATCAATATATAATGTCTCTCCGATCACAGATAATGAACCATGTTTTAATGTGTGATTTCTCATCCCCACTTCGGCAGTTGACTCAATAGATTAGATCATGTATCATATCGAGATTCATGGTCAGTCATCCCTTCTCTTTTTGTTACCTCATGTAGGGTTCATGGAGCTGGTGTGACAAATATTTACATGGTAACTTATCCACTATCATGGGTTATGTTTACAGTATGTCTAGAAGTCATCCCAGTTAGCCATAGGCATAGTGGAACCCCTATATATGTATCGATAGTAGATTATTTCCATTCTATGTGACTAGACATGATGAGTGTGATTCAGGAAGTTTTCAGTGGTTGATGTTTACCTGTAATGTATTGAGACTTTGTTTCTTAGTTAGAATGAATGTATCATGGAAACTACATAACTTATTGGAACCATTAGTCTTAGTGGTTACTTTTAGTAGATTTGTTCTACGTGCTTCTATCAGATATCTTGAGGACTGAGTTCTTCGAGATGAGCGTGCTATAAAAAACCATATGGCTAGCAGTGGATGAGACCTTTGTGGTTTGGAATCTTTTATGAGTATACCTGTATGTTCTTGTTATATGTGATATAGATATATACTTGTGTTGAGGTGACTATATCTTCTTATATATTTTTCCTCTGTGGTATTTTAATTCTTATTTTTGGGGGTTTCCTACTAATTATTATTTTACTCACCCTTGCATGGTATTTTCCCACACATGTTACATATTTTGAAGATGATTAATGATTTTAAGGAGTTCTAGGTTGACCAAAAAAGGTTAGTTATTAGAGAGACCAGAAATTTAAGGTGTTCTCCTACGACTTCATAAAGTTTTCTCTATACCTACCCTTCATGTAGGGATTTCTACGGATGAGTCTCTAGAAAAGTAAATTCACTTTTATATACTCTTTCTTTTGATGGTCTTGTATTCTGGCCTTGTTTACATTCCAATTTTCTATTATCATACTCTGTAGTTGATACCTTAGTGTATGCATACATTGTTTACTTATTTTTTTTTATATTTTAGAATTTTGGTCTTGGATATGTGTGCCTATGTAAAGTGATTAGTAAAATGCCTACCATTTGTGGGATATTCTTACTCGATGCTAGTCTCCATCCCATAGAATTTGGAGGTGATCTTGGGGTAGGCATATCGTGGTCCCCACTGGGATGGGTCATGACCTTTATAAATATTCACTGAGGTAGGTTATCCAAGACATATCGTTCTTTAATCCTATGTAAATATTGTTTGAGAAAGTTTTTCTTTACTATGTAAAATATATGGATTAACATAATCAAGATAATAACTTGACTAAAGAATTAGAAATCTAAAAAGGTGGGATTCACATGTGATTACAGAGTCATTTTTAATTTTTTTGTTTACATTCTATTCATATTAATTTTTCTATAGAGATATTTCCTAGTGCTCTTGACATGTTTTAATTTCCTTTTATAAAATTGTAATCATGTAAATATGGTAATGGACTGGTATCATGAAAATATATAATCCCGATGATGTTTTTTATTCTTTAAGAGTTTAACAATTATATATGAATGATAAATGAGGAGTTTTCTAGTGTGAATTTATTTTATGTTTTCCTTATTTTCATATATATATTAATTAATTATAATTATAATTAAAGTGGTATTGGTTGGTTTTGGTGAATAGTTACAAAGATGAGATATGGATGTTGTTATGGTAGTGTATTATGTATTTTTGTGTGATTTTTATTGTGGTGGTTTGGATAGTTGATGTGTAAAGTGGATGGTTATAGTGTCTATTTGATTGGAATGGATGATGATTATGTTGGATATGGGCATGGTTGTTTTGGGGTTATGTTACTGTTACCTGGTGGCATCAAATGTGTTTGGAGTAAATGAAATCATTAATTAGTAGTAGATTGGAATTGATAAATGATAGGTTGTCCTGATGAAGTAAAAAATTATTATGATAGTAAATAGTATAGTCAAGAAAAAATATAAATAAATAATAATAAATGGCTTGAAGCGAAAAGTGGTTTAATGAATGGTTTGACATTAAATATAGAAAAATGAATGAAACAGGGCTGGTAATGGTAATTCTATAAATTATACTTATGATTTAAATGGGAAGTTGTAAATATTTTTATAGATTTATTATATGAATAGATGGATATGGTAGTTTCATAGTGATTAAAATGACTATTAGTGAGTGGAAGTGATGATATGGGGTCCGTTGTGGATGATAATGGTGTTATTTTATAATAAAAAATGAAGTCGTGATTTACGTGGTTATATATTCAATATATTTTTTGATTATTTATTTCACACTACCATATGAGTTGATTAATCATTATTTATTCCAATATAGTTTTGGGTTTTGAGTATCTTCTCCAAAATCCAAGTTATACAGGGAACATATGACAAAATATTCCCTCTTTCCCACTCTTTCTTCTAAACAAAGTAAGGCTATGATATCCAATGTATTAGATGTATATATAAATATATGTAAATATATATGTTAAATAATGTGTTTACGTTATAGTATATATATATATATGTTATCTGAAATTGTTCTATAGTGTTTATGAGGATGAATAGTGGGGGTCATTCTTGATAGAAGGGGGACACGAGGTTGTTGTCATTCAGGTTCAATATTCATTACTATGATGATGATATTATTTATGGTATTGATTTGGATGTTCAATATAGTATTTGGTTGTTATATTTCATTTTGGTGTGATAAAACTATGTGGTTACATAAAGAGGGTTAGAGCACAATGACGTAATTCATTGGGGAATTAGAGCGACTAGATTAATACAAAAGTGGTTATGAGGTACCTTCTAGAAATATATTATTTTGAAAATATGTTACTATACTTAGATCTGATATTGGGTGAGTGAGCCTTGGTGAGGTTGGTTGGTAGTTGATCTGACATATGTATGTGTCGTTTCTACTATTTATTCTTTGATGAATTAGTATACTTTTTCCATATTTTCATGATATTATTTTTTGTAGAGTCATATTGAGTATACTTTTATTCTCAACCATCTATAAATATATATATATATCTATTTAATAGTTTTAATAGAGGGATTTTGTGATTGTTTTGAACTATACTTTCACGAGGATGTCATGATTGGTGTTGTGGTCAATGTCCTGGGATTTGAATTTTTCTATTTTATTTAGGAGACCTTGTTTATGTGAGATATTTACATGAGTTGGGACTTTATTTTATTTTAACTTATATGTATTTTATTTTTTTTTCCTTATATTCTGAGGATTATGAGGGAAACTCTACCCATTTTTGTGTGATTATAACCTTTATGTTATTCTTAAACCCATGACCTATTAGAGGTGGAATTCAGGAGTCACTCTCTTATTCAATGAAATCCCATGAGGGATTCCTGGTGGAGGTGGGTCATTATAGAGTGGTATTATATTTATATATTCATGTTAGGATAGATATTAGAGTAATGAACATGTGTGTCTACAAGGGTTTAGTAAGGAAACAATAGAAATTGGTCTTTGTATGTGAAGAAGATGGGGGGACCTACTAAGAAATTTTTGTTTAGGGACCCATTTGACCTAATGAAAGGACCTTAAGATTACTGAACATACTATGTAAGATTATTTTTATTGTTTTTTTGAGACTGAGGAAAGGTATATGTATCATGTTGTTATCACTTATGTTTAAATTGGGGTGATTTCGGGGGGAAGGTAAAATGAATTGAATAAAATTATCTGATGTAAGATTCCATTTTTTGGGGGATTAATATATTTTTATCTTATGTAATTATTTTTATTTTAATCATTCACATGTCATCTCGTTTTTAGATATATAGAGGGGTGGAACTGTTGACTGTAAGAGTTTTGACCCAACTGAAGAGGATGAGTCTTGAAGGATGATACTCTATGAGTTTCAATGTCAGAGAATAGTGAGGTTTTAGGTGAGGGTCTATAACTAGGAGACAATATTCAAGTTATAATATTTATATATCTCTTTATGTTTTATATATTCTAGAAAGGAGTGTTGGATCCCATTATCTTCTAGCCAATTGAGAGGATATGAGTATAAGATGAGATTTTTTATTTCTTAGGGATCATGAGGAGTTGGAAGATTCAAAGGGATGTTTCTAAAAGAAGTTATGTAAAAAGTATCTTTCATAAGTTATCAAGGATTATAGGTGTTAGGATTTTTCTTCTTATCAATATGGGATCTTGAGGGCATGTGATCTCAGAACTCGATTCAAGGGCCTTAACAATTATGCCCCTGATTTTTCTGAGATGATGAGGTTAGAGAAAGGTATTTTTGAGGAGACATTGCATCTCACTAGTAAATATCATGTTACCCATTTACAATACCTATATTTTTTGAGATTTTATCTATGTAATAGTTTATTTATAGGATGTATGCGTGATCTATTCCATCTCAATGTGGTAGTTATCTGAAATTCCTCAGAAGAGTAACAGAAAGAGGATCTCAAATTTCAAGGACATTCAGGATTTAAATGAAAGGGAGTTGGTCTCAATAATATTAACCATTTCTATACATATCCTATAGTTCTAATACCTCTACCATGAGATCTATACTAGTGTGATTTTTTTGTATGGATCATGAAACTCATCAATTATAGTGATTGGACATTCTCAATGGTTAGTGTGGGGAAAGTGGTCAATTTCTAGTGAATCTTCAGTCATAGATGTCTCTAAGACATCTTTATTGGTAGGTCCACTAGAAAAATGTTCAAAATTGGGTAGATATAGTAGGTAGAGGAAACCCTATGTTGTTCCCTCCCCCTAAGTACATAAGGTTGATTGTAATCATAAAGGTTATATTTAGCAAGACTAGTGAATTATAGGAGTAGAGTTTGGCTAGTTTCATTAAATGGAGTTAACAGTGCCAGGAAATTCATATATAATTTGAGGTACCATATTATTAAATTATAATTTCACTAATATTGATTGTGTATCTTAATAATATTTATTTAACTCACATTAGGTCACACCTTTGTACTTGGGGTGGAGTGGTTTCTAGTTCCCCTAGTGTTTACTATGCCAGTGGGAGGTCTATCTAGTTTGACCAATTTTCATTGGAGTTATGAGATGATGATGGGTAAAAATAAGTTATTTAAGGATTTATTCATATTTCAAATGAAACCATACAATTATATAGTTGAAATAAATGGGTTTTACTCTCTATGTGCTATAATTGATAGCTTCAATATGAGAGTTTGTTTCATTAAGGTGGAATGATAATGTGTGGTTTTCATTGGTTAATCAGACTATTAGATGGGATGATGGAGTTTTAATATGTTATCTTCTCAATTTATTATGTTTAATATATACTCAGCAGTGGTTCATGCAGTGGTATTTCATATATTTGTTTAGGATTACCTGAATATTTTTTGGTGGAGGTTGTGACACTACCCTTAGACATGATATCGAGTTTGACATAGAATTATAGATTTGTGTGTCTTTGATGTTTATGGCTCATTATTATATAGAACCTTCTAAGTTATGGTACTTGATAATTAAAATTGATGATTTATTTCAAAGGAGTTCTATCTATAATATTGTGCCACCAGGGGGTACACTAATGTTATTTTTCAGGGAGGAAAATGGTACACTGAGGTTGTATATAGACTATCAGTTTTTGAGCCAGGTTGTGGTCAAGAACCATTACACTCTCGTGAGTATGTATGATTTGTTTGATTAGATGAAGGGATTTGGTTGTTTTTTGAATATCTATCTATGGCCTAGATATCATCATATGTGGGTAGAGGAAGGTATCTTGAAGACTAATTTCATGTTTTATTATGGGAACTTCATGTTTTTTGTTATATCATTATGTCTCTAAAATTCCCTATTTTAATGAGGATCATTAAATCTATATTATGTGTGTTTCAATATAAGTTTTTGGGATTGTTAATAGATGAAATTAGTGTATACATGATGTTAATGTAGGATGATTCCAAGAACCTAAGGACCATTTTAGAACTCCTTTCATATCATCATATTTATAGAAAACAATCCATGTGTAAAATTTTTAGGTGTGAGGCTCATTTTCTCACTCATGCGGTCTCTCAGTAGGGAGTGTAATTTGATCCTTCAAATAATAATTCATTTTTTACTTTGAAAAACCTAATAATTCCATATAGGTTCATAGTTTCCATATTATTTTCAACTATTATCATAGGTTTGTGTTTAATTTGTTTTGGATTGTGTCCCTTTTTAAATCCATAGATAGGAATGATAATGAATTCATATAAACTAACCAGTGTCAGGTGATTTTAAATATCATATGTAGAAGTTTAACTCTGCTCATATCCTATGGTTTCTAGAGTATGGAGTTATTTTCATGGTTTATATGATTATTATCATCTATACTTTCAGTTTTTATTGATTCATTAGAAGTAATTAATATCATATAAGTCTAGAAAATTACATCCACATAAGCTTGATTATTTTACCCATGATCTCATGTTTGTAGGGGTGGTTTTTTCTCTATATATGTAATGTTATTACGTTATCATTGAATGATATGTGTTATTAATATACCATAAAACATTGAGGCATGAATTCTATCAATGGTATTTGAAACTACGTCAATAAATGTGGAAGGATTTATTGTGGGACTATTACTTTGAGATCTATTATAACCTTGGGAATGAAAATGTAGTTGTCGATTCACTATGTTAGATGTAATAAGAATATATTTTTTTGGATTTTGGAGATGCATGGAGGGTGATAAAATAGTATATAACATTACATCTTGCAGTGGATGATGATGGTCAAGGTTTCTTATATAATATTAAAGTGAAATTTTCCTTTTTATTGAAGGGGGAGAAGTCAAATTGGTGAGACATGAAGGTAGAGGTATTTCAATATATGTCTTTATGGTTATTATTCTAAGGTATGGTTAGAGGATATTAAACATCAACTGTTACTTTAAGGGAATTTTTTCATCTCATCGGTGATATGAAATGTGATTCATGATGAGTTCAATAGATTATCTATGGTAGTGGGTCTGGATATATCATAGATATTTCATGCCTTGAGTGGTTACTGTTGGTGTTCATGGATGTATTGGTCAATGGTGATGTTTCTTTCTTGGTGTTTAGTCTACCAGTTGGTGAATATATTGAATCATGTTCCTAAAATATTGTTATATCCATTGGATATCCCTGAGTAGAAGTGAGAGGATATTTCAATGTATTTCATCATTGATTTTCTCTATGCTCAGGGAAGATGTGAAGTTATTTTAGTGACCATTTATTGGTTGATGATGTTAACTCATTTTTGTTGTGATGAAAGAGTATATTATGGTAGATTCTTTGGAAATGAGGTATATAGATGAGATATTGAAGAATAATGGGGTTCTGAGAAGAACTATTTCATATCAAAATCCTCATTTTACCTCGAAAGTATAAATAGTTCTTTGGCATAATATTTCTCTCATTTATGCCTTAGAATCACATTGAATCCTCAAATAGATTATTCAACAAAGTTAACTATTTATAAATTTTATGGAATGGTACATTCACATGTTTTGAGTTTTGGTGTATCATGGTTAAATCACCTTTATTATAAAATGTTTACTTATAATAATAGCTACAACACTTCCATTAGCATGGATCTGTTCAAGGTTTTCTACGGTTGACCTTGTACAACTCTATTATGATAGTCTAAGATTGATTATTAAGTATTCTTTGGGCCAAATGTAGCATAGGTCATAACTGAGAATGTGTAGATGACTCATGAACACATGAAGATAGTAAAAACCCACCAGAAGATTTATAAAGATAAGATAATTAGACCTATAAATTTAAAGGTCATTGATCATGTGTTATTGAAAGTTTCTCCACACTATGGGTAGTATAGGTGAGTAAATGGGATAAAATTTCCTTCTTATTTAATAATCCCTTCAAATTAGTCATATATTGAGAGTGAGGTGTTGTGTCAGTTATCCATTATTCCATGGATGTATTAGATCCATGATCTTTCACTGTATCTCAGCTTCATCTGTATCATCGTGATAACTCCCATGTTATTGATTGGGTTGAGTAAGGTTTGGAGGATAATGTCATCTTCCTGGAGAGATTTATGGAGATTTTAGATCATGAAGAGATGGTATTTTATGTTAATTTTGTTCTATTTGTTTATTTATTTTGGATACATAGTTGATTGTATGATTGTATGTGAAAACATGAGTCACATATGAATGCTTAGTATCCCTGTTAATTTTGAACCTTTTTTTAATTTGATGTTGTGATGATTGATGTTTCCATAAATTTATATAGTTTATTTGATATCGTGTTGTGTTGTGATAAAGTAACTAGATAACTTTATTTTCATAGGTTTCTTCTAGAGATTTATGAGTTTCAGAGATGATGTTTTCATCTAGTATTGGTTTTTATTCTCATCTTAGAAATTCATTATATAGGTATCTAATGAAAAATCCAATATCTTATCAGGTAGTTAAATTTCATTCATTGTGTGTTAGGGTTTTTATATAAGTATATAGGAAGGAATATAGATTTGGAGCCAAATTTTCAACAAGAGGGATACACTACAGTGTAACCATATGTGTTGCATCATGATTAGTTGGTCAATGTATAGGGTTTCTTTTTTAGTCTGGTGTGTAATTCTGTGAGGATTTAGAATAAAAAATTGTCTTTTTAGTATGGAGGAGGATCTCTTAAATTTTTTTATTACACTTTATTGAAGGGTAAGTTAGGTTGTGGCATGATATGTCTCAATTAGGGCTTTCGGGCCACCAGTTTGGGCCTACGGGTCTCTAGGGCCTTCGGGATATCAAAGACCTTCGGGCTTTTGAAGACCATGAAGTTTCCCAGTTCACACAGATCATGCCCTAGAAGAGGATCAGAGCACCAGTAGTAGTCACCAGAAGCAGAGCTTACCGGATTGGAAGAATGAGAGGGTATAGCAACCGCCATCGGGACCAGGCACCGTGCAGCTTTGTACAGGGTAATGCTAGCCGATCAGCAATGCAGGTGGGGAGCTAAAGGAGATTAATGATGTAAAAAGATGGGGAGTGGAATTTCTAGTGGGCTGGGTATATGGGTCATGTTTCGGGCATGGTATGCCTCTGGGCATTCGGGTCATGTATTACGGGTCATGTTGGGCCTTGTGCCTTGGGCCTACGGGTCATGTATGGGTTCCCCTTCAACCCTTAAAAGGGGGATTATTTAAAATAAAATAAAAAAAGAAGGCCTTCAATCCATTCAGAGGATTTATGAATCTCACTATGTCCCTATTTAATCATTCATGAGGTTTGTTATGGTGTGAGTGTTATTATTTCATCATATAGTCTTGGGTGGTTATTTTTTTTTGTTCTTCCCATTTGGGGTTTATTGTGTCATGGATCCATTATTTTAATTGTGAGTTTTTTTATGGTTCATCTAGTTTGTGGTAAGAATTATTATGATCACACTATAGTCCTGATAAATTTCATGTAGCGACATGGACACTTGGTTCACTTTATAAACTTAAATATTATCATCGGTTTTAAATTGGTTTTACCTCTAGGATTTTAGGGATATCATGTTTTAAATTATGGATCGAACAAAATTGTGACATGATCATTCCATTTATACAGTGACTATTTTTTCCAAAAATAACTATATATTGAGGTGCCATCTCAAATTTGATCCTATTATAACAACTTACCTTGAACCTTATGTCACTAGTGGTGTATATTTAGAGATTTTTAACCATAATTTGATTGGTTTTATACCACATCTTTAGGATATCTACTCTTTATGATCCATGGTGATTTTATCACCTCTTATTTTTATTATCTCCTCACTATAATTTTTTAGGAGGCTATGGAAGTATATTTTCATCACTTTTGGTGATTTTGGTTCATGTGGTTAATGGGATATTATTGTGTATTTGTTATATGGTTTTCCCTTCTATATTTGTAATAGTGTGATAATATAATTCTTCCCAATCATACATATAGGTTATTGATTTTTTAGGTTAGGGATTCAAGACTACTCTTTCTTTAATTCGGTGTCAACATGGATTAACAATGTTTTGTGGTTAATGGGTAAATAGTATGGATTAACCTACTCAATAAAATAAACAAACTAAAGAGTTTGATAAAAAAAAGTATAAAACAATTCTATTGTCATGAGGAAATAGACATGGTACTATTTTCTATTTTTATGCATTTTTTATAGTCAAGTGTAGAAAAATATCATGAATACTTGTAGGTTATAGTCATCGTCAAATGAAACCAAGGAAATAGTCAATAATTGTTTCCCGCAAACATTGAGGGATACTATTTTTTACACTCTATTGGTGTGTGATGAACTTTAAATCCACAGTCATAAATGATTATGGCTATGGGTATTTAAAAATACCTTATATTTAGGATTATTTATGACCATGGAAATAATCATCGGTCTTGAACCTTGTAGCCAGGGTCGTGAATGGATGTGGCTATCGATATTAAAAAATACCCTATAGCCACAATAATTTATGTACATGGCCATAATCCTTGTTCTATGACCCTATATTCATGGTCATAGATGAACATGTCTAGGTCATAATAAAATAAACAATATCCATAACTAAATAAGACTTTAGTTATATGACTTGAACAAATAGCATGTAGCCAAAACTCATTGTGATCATGGAAATATATTTCAACCATGGTATCAAAAATATAATTTCATTAATAATAATAATTAAATGTGTTATAAAATCATATATATATATAATAATTTATTTTTTGTGTATATATATGTGTAAAAGTGATATAAAAGAGTTTTAGGGTAGCTTGGTTTGTAAAGGGGCGATAAAGGTTCGAAAACAGGTGGATTAATATTTTCTAAAATAGCAATGTATCCATAGTTCATTGGTCTTGGATATAGATCTCTAACATAGACATGATATAGTCAGGATCCCCTTCCCCATGGATATAGTTCCTTTATGGAATTTTGGACTAACTATATCCATGGGAACGGATTTTGGAAATATCTTATAGTGATATGTGGTGATCCTGGAAGAAACATATAACCAAGGGTGGTTCCCATGGATTTACATCTAGTTCCTTTAGTATGAGCCTACTCCTGTGGGAGATGATCATGGAAATAGGTTTTCTACCCATGGATATAGCTAGTGGGATATATCTTTTCTAATTTGATCCATTAGCACTATTCTTATGTCTATAGTCTATTTTTTAACTTGTAGGAAAATGGTTTATTCCCATGTTATTTCTAGATCATAGGTTATTGCTGTCTTTATTGCCTATTTATATCATGTTTTATAATATTGATATGTTGTTTCTTTTTATTGGTATACTTGAATCAATTTTTATATAATTTTAATCACCTAAAGATATTAAGAAACCTATAGCATGGGAATATATAAATTTTTTAATGTTTATTATTCTTGAATCATTTCATGAATATGGAATAATGATTACCAAGAGGTGGTTAAGTGCGAGTAACTGTTATATTTTTGTTATTTTTACAGTATGTGGGAAAATTATTATTTTGATTAAAGGGATTTTGGATTGTTTTTATGTATTTTTGAGAAGGTGATATTTGCATGTTGTTATGGTAGTGGATTATGAGTTTTTATGTAAGTGTTATGGTGATGGAATGGATGGTTGATGTAGAAATTGGATATTTTTTTTGGAAGATGGAATGGGTTGAATGGGGGTTATTTCAGTTTTGGTATAGGTTGTTGTGGGTTTGTATTATAGTTTCTCTCAAGCATGGAATGTGGTTGGAATAAATTAAATAATTAATGGGCAATGGTCTTGAATTGACAAATGATGGGATGTTAAATGACTAAGGATAATAGATACAATGATTACGACTAATAAATACTAAATCCTAGAACAAATGTGAATAATGAAAAATGAATATATTGAATAAAAAAGTGTCTTAATAAATGTTTTCACATTAAATATTATTTAATTGGGTTTGGTAGTGGGAGTTCTATAAATTATAATAACGATCGAAATGTAAAGTTAATAAAAAATTTATAGTTGTCTTGTGTGAATAGAGAGAGATGGTGTGGTATAGAAATTACAATGGAATTTAGTGGGTGGTAGAAATGATGTAATGGTCATTGTGGGTGATAATAGTGTTCATTTAGTATCGTACCTTAGGTTGGACTTTATGTGGTTATTTGTACATTTTATTTTATTTTTATTTCATATGAACCATAATCTATGTCAAGAAATCTTTACTAACTCCAATATGGTTCTAGGTTATGGGTATCTTCTCTGATATCTAGGTTATGAAGGGAATGGATGTCGACCAATCCCTCATCCACTCTCTCACTTTTAGATGTATATTTCTTATGATTTCCTAAGGTTTTGGTCTATATGAACAACTATAATAGCTTGTGTTTATAGTAAATATATTCTTTTGGACATGGTTTTGTGGTGGGGATGTGGATGCATGGTGGGGGTTATTCATGGTAGGAAGAGGGAAAAGGTTAATGTACTTCATGTTCATGATACCCTAATGTGATAAGGATATGATATGTAGTTGTCATCTGGCTATGATATGTTATATGTGGTTGTGTTGGGATGATAAAATATGGTTACATAGAGGTGATACGATCACCATGGTGTATATATTTGAGGCATGAGAGTTACTAGTTCAGTGAGTAATAATTTTTGGGTTACATTATTGATATATATTCTTTTTATAATTTTTTACTAGAATTGGATGAGATATTGGGTGATTGAAAATTGGTGAGGTTATGAGATAGTCTACATGTAATAGGAGCATTTTTATTTTTTATTCACAAAGGAATTCGTATACTTATTCTTTGGTCGCATGAGACGTTTCTGATAGGACCATACTGATGATTCTTCTATTATCACCATTATATATATATGTATGTATGTATATGTTCTATAGGTTTCCTAGAGAGAGTTAGTGGTCAAGATGGACTGTACTAGCTTGAGGAGGTTGTGATCAAAATTACTTTCACTGCCATAGGAGTTTCATTTTGGTATTTTATTTTGTATATTTTGTATGTGTTACATTTACATTTAATGTGGATTGGGTTTATTTTATATCCTAACTTTTGGATAAGTTTTTTATCTTATGTTCCTGTAATTATTAAGTTAATTCTTTTATTTTCTCTCTGTTTATACCCTTGGTGCGAGTTGTTAGTCTGTTGTTAATGGAGGCGAGATTCAATGGTCACTCTATTCATTACTACTGGCCCAAGATAGGTTCTTATAAGGGTAGGTTCATGAAAAATTATACATTTAATCACTGGTTATAATGTAAATAACACCATAAACTCATAATTCTGATTGATCAAGCACTTAATCTTATGCTTTTCAATGGTTTAATTTCTATTAATATTTTTAATAACCATCTCTGAATCACCATTAATGTTGAGATAGGTAACCATGATTTATATATAATTTTAAAAATATCTAATTAAATATTAGTACTCTACCTTGATTATGTAATATACATAAAATAAGAGTAACTAATGTAACTGGCTTAGGTCTGCGTGCGGCTCGGACGGTCTGTGCGGACGTTGCGAAGTGGATCTGGATCTAGTTATTTCTGGAGCAGCCAGGATTCACCTTTGGTGTGATTTTGGTTATGGGATATGACAAATTTGATTGGGACGGAGGGGGCATGTAATGGTTTCTAGATATTTTGTGATGATTTTGCGGGTTTTAAGGTTTGGTGATGTTCTTATTTGGTTCGGTTAGCTATTATTTTTGTTATCTGCTGGTTTTTCTTGTTCAATTGTGATGGATTTGGGGCTATGCTATTCATGTGGTGTTGGTTCCGAGCTATGGGAAATTTTGGTGCTGGTTTGAATGGTTTGATATTATAGTTGAGTTTTCCGATGTTTTGATGTTGTTTAAATCTGTTGGAATGGAGATGCATCTCGATTTAACCACATGGATTGGGCCTCAAAGGTGGTTCCAGAGTGAGTTGGTCATCATTGTAGTGCTTGAAGGATTTGGATATTTGAGTGGGTATGGCTCCATCCATCAGATCAGGCATGTGCTTTGACACAGGACACTTGCTTACCGTTCACCCATGCAACGATGGAGAGCTTTACTATGATTTTATGATTGGATGGGTGCTCCATGTTGTCTGTTTGGTTTGTCTCTCTTGAACATCGGGTGTGATTTGTTTTAAGTTAATGATGTCTATTTTTTTCTCCCTCTTCTTCCCTTAAAAGGGTGATTTCTTATAATAAAATAAATTAAGGACTTAGGTCCATTGGATGGACATATATAATATTTAAATAAATGAAAGTTACAAAATGTCACTCTTTTTTTACATCCTTTATATACCTACATAGGGAAAAAAGTAAGTTATGAATGAATATAATTGTTATTTTTGATATTAATAAATTTATTTTCATGATATAAATTTATTATTTATTTTTATTAATTATATAATGACCAGAATTGTTTATGAAGAATAGATGCAATATTTCTCAATTTAATAATTTTTTTTTATAATTTTTTTTGGAAATATTTAAAGTGGTAGAATATGAATGATTTAATAAGAATCATTAATTTAATAGATCTATAGATAAAATTATATAGGTTTTAAAGAGTTATATTAGAATTAACCTTTTTTATGATGTATTTACTATTAAATTAAATGAATAGTGTAAAAAATTATAGTAATGTTATTTTATAAAAATAATATTTAATTAAATTATTTAAAAATTATAAAAAGATTTAGATAAGATAAATTGGTTATGATATGGTATAAAAGATTATAAACAGACCATTTATGGTATAATTTTCATCTTATAACTATAAATTCAAACCCTTTAATAATGAAAAAGGTACTACAATAGTTAAAGTTAATATTGGTTTAGTGACATTTAATGAAACTAAAAAGGCTTAAAATTACTCGAAAACAGTTTTAAATTATATTGGTTGATGGGTTTAAAAACCTATTCAACCATATATTCAAATAAATGTTCATTTTGTGTTATTTTTGTTTATAATGAATTCATTCTAATCTATTCTTTTTAGAAATTCAAAAAGTCATGCTCACCTAAATTATAAAAGGGAACCCTCTCCCTCACTTATTCACACCATATTTATCCTTTTATCATGATCAAAATCTACCAATATCCCTTTTGAACATCACTATACATATTTTATAGGTTATTTTCTTACCAAAATCTCAACCCTAGAACTCTTTAGCAGAGATCTAAAGGAGTCGTTTCAAAAAAGGGCTAATCACCATACCCGATAACATGATTTTATACTATTCTTTACAGCCTTTAAATATATGTTATATGTCATGAAATAATATCTTAAGTATAATAAATATTTAAAACATTTATTCTTATTGTTAAATAATCATTATATACCCTCTTTCCCATCAAACGAGAAGTGAAAGTATCACTTGTGCGTACGTACGACTTATCATCTCTGCATAGAGATACCAATTATTTTTCATCGCCATATTTTATAGATGGGTATTATGATGGTTTTCAAGTTTATGTATGATATTAGGGACATAATTTTACATTTTTAATAATAATATCATTTGTACCTTTTACCATCAAATCCATTGATAAATGATAACGTCTCTTGTGTGTATGTGTGGACTACCACCACCCTGAAGTGAAGGGATTCATTTTCAATTTATATTTTACATTCATGGTAATGAGAATGAATTTTATGAATATATATGATATAATAATTATCTAATAAATTTTAATTAATATTTACCATTATTTCATTCAATTTATTGAAAAATAAAAACAATGTTCATGTGTATATTTGACATATCGTCTCTATGAACAGTGTGATTCATTTTTCTATCTATAAATTTTAGGGGTGAATATAAATATATGTATATATAATGAATATATATATGATATTTATATCATTATAACTATTTTGGATATATTGTATCCAAGATAAATATACGATTACTAGATCTACTAAACTAATATACTCATGGTAAATGAAATAGTTAACACCTAGAAATAACAATTTTAATAAGACATTATTGACAAAAGGGGTGCTGAAATATTATAAAATAATCATATATGATATTATAAGTTTGAAAAATAATATGTTATAGAATTATTATAAATATAAATTTATTATAAATTAGGTTAGAGTTTTTTCTAAGGAGAACTCATGATAATGTTTTATTTCATAATATCATCCATATTCAGGATTGTTTACATTTAAGTATCCACTAAGAAATATTTCTCTTTAATGTCCATATTTTTGTTAATTTATTTTTTTACTATTATCCAATTATTTTTAAAGGTATTTCTACCCATTTTTTACTTTTCATGTTATTTTAAAGTAATCCTCTTATCATTTTCTAAATGAGGTACTTTTTAACCTTCTAAAAAAATATGAAAGGGATGTGTTTTTTAATTTTATGGAATGAATGGGTTTTTCCTAAATAATGAATAATATTTTAATTTAAGATAATTTACATGTTTATATGGTTCTTTAAAAATTAAAAATTTTCCTTTATAGGTGCCCATCATTTTTAGAAAATAAATGATTTCAAAAGAGAAAAGGTTATTTTCTCAAAAGAATATTCCAAGTGATCTTTAAAAATAATTTTCTATGTAAGATTAAATCCATTGATGTGACCTAATATTTACTAAGGATACAATCCATGTATTCCATTCTTATTCTTTCTCTAATGTTTTATATTTTTTATGAATATATTTTTATGAAACCAATTTATTTTCCATTAGTTATGAAATCATAAAATGTTTATGAAGCCTATTTATTTTCATGGATTCTGATATTATTAATGCTTTATATTCTTTTGGAACACATATTTAGGATTTTCATTATGTTACTAGTGGGACCTATATCTCCATCTAATTAAATTGGTAAATTTTTATTTCTCCCGAGATAAATATGACAATAATGGAGAGTAAACCCAATTAATTATAGATTTTATCCACAATGATAGCCTTGGGAGTGAACCTTGACTACTATAATGGTTTGGGGAGTGATCAAATTACAATATGATATACTTGGAAATGATACTTTAATATGAAGTAAATTATTTTCTATGATTATGTGTATGATATAATTCCATGTCTTATGCCTATCTTATGATCTCATGGTTCAGGTTTTTTATTCCTTTATGATTCATGTCTTGTGAACTACCTAGTATTTGGTTCTATCTTATTATTATTATCTTTGAAATGATTTTTTTTTTCAAATGTTATTATCATTTTGTTATACCATTATACTCATGTTATTCTTAGGTGATCATTGATATCTCCCTTGTTTACCCTTACCGAGCATCTAAGCTCACTGTGGTTTCCTTTCGTAATGTTACAAATAAAGGAACTATGTATTATATATCTAATAAGGGTTCTAGTTATAAAGAAATAAGTGAAATATTATGTAGATATTTTATGTACCAATTTATTTTTCATGTTTCGAAGGATGCTAAACCAAAATGATTCTATCAGGGAAAAAAATTTCTATAGTGAATATTCATCTATTAAGATTTTATATCAATGAATGAATACTATGGGAAATTATTGTTGATTTAAAGAATGATAATGTCAGCCTTTGGAAATTGTTATAAGAAAACATTATTAAAAATTCTAGGGGTATGGCTAACTTTATGATAAAATCCTAATGTTCTGGAAATGATCATGAATGACCTAGGGTGCCATATAATAAGGTGTATTGATTAAGACATCCTATAAATTATTTGTAATGTTTATATAGTTTCTCACCATGATTATTTTTTATCACATAATTCTATATTCTTTTAGTCAATGAATATATCCTAAAGGAACCATGTTAATGCAGAATGAATTGGAAAATTCAATGGTTTTCTTCATGAAAAACTGAATATTATAGGATATGGTATGAAAATTATTTTTGTTATACTCCCACAACTTTCTAAATATATGAATCAAACTGATATTAAAATGGAGAAAATGATGGAACACCATTTTGTTATGTCATTCTTGAGGTAATGAACACCTTTTTTTAGGGTTATTTTGATGCTCTCATTGTTGAGAAAATGATCAGTACCACTGAAATGATATTTTCTTTTTTCTATGTTTTAAAACATGATAAAGTTTTTTTGGTTGTTTATCATTTATAATTTAATATATACCTATGGTGGAATCTTTTCAATAACATAGAAAAACAATATTAAATTGAATCTATGGGGTGTTATAGATTTAAAAGCTTGTTTTTCAATAATTACATTCTTTGTACTAATTAATGGCCTAATGGGATGCTCTAAATGGATTGTCTACACACAGTCCAAAATAAATTGTTGGACAAATACTTGGATAGAAAAACCACATTAATAAATCATGGTTTTCCATCAAAACAGACAACATCTCTCTATTTCTGAATTTATTTCTAGTATCCCTAAGCATGATATAATCATCCCCTTCAAATCTCCCATGATATGTATAGGTATGACTTTGTAGAAATAGATAATGTTATATATAATCCAAAAAATAATTGTAACATCGTTTCTAGATAATTATACAAATAAATTGTGAAGCTTTCTTCAACACCCCTGGATGGATTCTATAAATCAGGGTCTCATTCATCCCTCCCACAAGAGCACTACTCTTATAGAAAATTTAGAGACATTGGTTGCCCAACCATTTTTTCAAATCCAATGGGTTGGGATTTAGTTTTCCTAAACCTACCACCAATGTAGAGGGGATTTTTAAATCATTAAACATTTATTTATTTTTTACATTTATCTCCAAGATATAAGTGTAAATAAAGGGACTATTTGGTTTTAGCATATGCATGGGAACTATGTGGAGGGCATACATTTCTTTTTAACCACTATTGTACATAGTGACCAAGTGTACAAACCTTTGTTGGGAATCGTTGTATCTATCATCATTTAAACCTAGACAACTATAAATGTGGTTATTTTTAAGAATTAGGGCCCCTATATTCATGAGGGTTCATGGTTATTAATTGGGATATCTTCACTTCCTCCCACATTTAGATGGGGTTTTTGAAAAATTTACTCTCTAAACATGGTATTTTATGGAAGATTAGTGTGCATGGTAGGTAAAGAAGAACAATTTTCTTAAAATATATCAACTGGATTCCCCTATCAGTCCATGGATCAAGGAAAAAATTGACAGTGTAGATTACTACATGTGAGGTACATCAGGGTGTGGCATTGTCATCTTCTCATACCATGGCTTCAACAAAGGGTTATTATCACCTTTTATGGGAAACCAAACTTCTTATAAAAATGATATATGGGTATTTATCCGATCCATTAATCACAGTATTCATCAAGAATAAAATTATATATTGATTTAATCTCATTAAAATCTAGTGATTAATGCTCTAAAGGATGAAAGTAGGAAGGTTTCATGGAGAGTACTACCTCAATGGATTAAATTTTTTAATGCCACCAACAACCTCAACCTCTTGGTTTAAAATGAATATAAAATGACACCCATATTTCTGATAATTTTTCGAAGAAGGAAACCATGGAGATGATATAATTTTGGTCCTTTTAGATCCCAGATTAACTTTCATCCTTTATTGATGCAATAATGTGGGGTGTGATCCAATCCTAATATTGTAAAACCCTCTTAAATGAATTATCATTTGTATTTTAGTTTTCACAATAAATTCTTAGACCAAATTAATTCATCTCCTGATCCTTTTTTATATTTAAGAGATTTATAAAACTAAATTTTTATTTATCATTAAAATTTTAAAGCCCAAAAAAAATTCTTATTTACTTTTTTTACCCCATTATCCCAAAGGATAATTTTTTTTCATCATATCATTATTGATTATCTTCTTTTTTCATTCTCAGGTTTTGTTTTTTTTATATCCTAAAAAAAGTTGTCTTTCTATGTTTAAACATATTCAACCTATGTAAATTTTTTCTTAAAATGTAAATTATGATTTTTTAGTCATCAAATTGCTTTTAGAAAAATCTAAATCTCCATCCTCATGCACTATTTTTAGGTATTTTTATATTATTTAATAGTATTCAAATTGTAAACCTATAATATATCATATGAAGAATCACTCCTATCTATTTCTTATACCATAGGAATTTATGAGATGCTTCTATATGTGTATCATAAACATCATTGCATTCCTCTTTATCTTAAACACCTTCTTCAATAGATAAAAATTTCTTATTGAAAAACTTTATAGTGATTTTCTTCTTCCCTTTCAATTGTGATTGAATTATCTATTATGATTTTCCTTTTCAGTCAAAACATTATCAATTACCGCATCTTTATATTCATTTTTTATCTTCTTGGGATGGTCAGTATATAAATGGACAAATATTAAATATTAAAATTATTTAAAAGGTAATTTCACTTAGCAATTACCACCTCTTCCTCTGGAGACTTTTCTTAATACTAGATAAATTGAATCAAGATAATAATTCATATTTTGCTCTATATTTTAAAAAAAATGTTCATATTCAATTATCAACTCGTTGAGATATTTAAATTAAAGATTATTCTACTCCTTTTATTTTTTTATGAGTAAATATTCTAATAATTTTATAATTAATGAGAGTGTTATGAAATTCATAAATAATTAATTAATAAATATCTTTATCTTTGAATTTAAATATCTTAGCATTAAATTTCTCATGAAGTATTATAATAAGCTTCATTACAATTTAAGGATCATCTATTTCTTCTCCAAAACCACTAATAAAACTTATAATAATAATTAATCTATTGGGAAAATCATCAAAAGATCCATCTTTCTACATTCCTATATCTTCAAACTATTTTATAAAAATTTATATTTTTTATTCCTTCACCTTCTTATTCCCATCATAGATGTTATAATATTTTTCTCAGATTTTATTGTTAGTTTTTTAATATAAGGAAATTATGTAATTATTTATTTGTTAAAGAATATATTAGTGTATTCTTTTCTTTTATATTATTTTCCATGTTCTTCTTTTCAGTTTTAGACCGTATAGAAATATCGGTTGGCACTATGAGACCTTGAATAGTAGAATCAACAATATATTATCCTATTAATAATAAATAATGGAACATTATCTACTTACATAAAGGAAAAACATTACCTTTAAAAGATGGAAATAATTTCTGATTAAATAATTTTGTAGTGTTACATAATATATCAATAAGAAATTTTCAAGGGTGAAATGATTTTTCTAAAAATTGAAGACGATTGCATGGGTTATGGAAATCGCTAAGAGGGGGTAAATTAGTTATTAAATTATTATTTAAAAAATTATGTGCTCATTTTTCTATTATCAGTAATATCATCAAACTAACCAATGAAGTAAAAACACATTCTTGTTGAAAAACAAAAAACATATCTCTAAATATAGATAAACAATAGAGATTACGAGCTTCAATAGATTCAGTAGAGGATGGTGTTCTTATTCTTCCTATAAAATTATTTTGGGAATGTTCTTATCACTCATGATATTTCCACAAACTGATATAGTAGTTCTTGATTATATAAAATTTATCTCTCTTTTCTTCTAATATATTCACTAAAACCTCATGAAAATAATCTCTGTAATTCCTGACACTTCAATTATTCTAAATTATCAACCTATAGGAATAGAATTATAACGTCCACATGATATAAATAGTTTCATGGTATTATATTATTATGTATCATGAATTAAAATAATTTTAAGTTTATGAAGACATTTAAGGAGCTAAAACAATCAGGTATCTTCATGTTGTGGACCAACATTCTTCAAAACATTTTCCTTCAAAACTTCTTGAATTATGAATGACAACATCAAGATATTTCGAGCTTGGAAGTCACAGATTACCTATAATTGATATAATTTATTCATATTCTTATGAAAGTATCCTCCCCATCATATTCATAGACACTTCACAATTTATTGATCCTTATAAATATAGATCATCCTTAAACATACTAAGATAATGATTATAGAAACACGAGAATATGTTTATAGTGATCATTATAGTGTTCTAAAATCATGAATATGCATATTATCCTTACAATGATGATATGGATTCATATAAATATGTGAATCGTGATTATGAATTCATAGAAACATTCTTCATTTGAAACAAATTTACTCATACATAGTACATAATAATATGCACTCCATATTATACTTTGAATCATGGAATCATAAAATGAAACTTGGACTAGAACATTCAAACGTTTTGATTCTTGTTTCATAAAAAAAATATTCATCATGTTAAGATTTAATATCTTTATAATATTTTAATTCTAGAAATATTGATACCTAGGTGAGGATAAATGATACCCTTATTTTAATCTTCTTATATCAATAATTATAGCATGGGTTTTCTTATGTTGTTAACTCTGTGAAAAATCCACTTATATGGAAAATCTTATGATGGATCTCTCAATGTGGTTATACATACATAAATTTCTCTTTTGTGGTTTCTCAACTATGCATACCCATATGTGAATCCATCTATATCGATCATTTCAATTGTAAATCCTCTTACATGGTGATTCATTTGTGAATCTATTTATGTGGGTTATACTGTTGCTGATACCTTTGTACAGATTTGTACATCAATATTTTTTAAGATTACTTATATAAAAAAAATTAGAACTACATAAACTCATCTTAAAAAATACAAATCATCATAGAGAAGTGATGAATCGTATTTCATGATATATAAGGTGGATATTGGAATTTTTGCATGAAACTGATTGTCACAGTCACCAACTCTCACCAACTCTCACACACCAAACATAAAAAACATTGCATGAAATTAATGGTCATAATCACCAATACCCACATGCACACCAATAGGAAGGTATCACATTACAAGTATAAAAAAATACAACATAATTATCATTTTGGTTCAATAGTAACATGTATAACTATATAATGATATCAGTATATTCCTTATATAAAAATCAATTTTTTTTATATTAGTGGGAAATTGTATGCCAATATAGTACCTGGGTATGTTAACAATGCATGGTGTTATCAAAATATAATAATTGAATAAGGATGATATATTGTGTTGAAGAAAGTGATATATGATATCTTTATATATGATATAAGGGGAAATTCTATAAGATATCATGGTACCATGGACTATAATATGGGTTTGGCCTATATTATATACAATTTTATATGATAACATTATCAAAGATATGGTGTGAAAAACTTTAAAAAAATCACCCAGACATGCTTTTTAGACAGTAAATTGTTTTTGGAAGATAGTATCATTGTCTAATTTTTTTATATCTCATCATAAATATATGAATAAACCATGTAGTTATTTTTATTTACTTTTTAAGTTTTCATAATGTTAATTTTTTATTTTATAAACTTTTTTTTATTTTATGTTTTTAAAATTACTTATTATAAAATTTGTTTCATGAAAGTTATAAGATTCAAGCTAGTCATACAATAATATTTAATTTAGTTCAACTTATAATAATGAATTTTTTAATTATAATTCCAAAGTTAATATTTATTATAAATATTGGTACATATTTGTAGTTAAAATCATTTTAAAATTGAAATTCACACATTTTAATTGGCTACAAGTTACACTATATGTTCTATTGGGTAATATTTTTTTTGATTTTAATTCATTTTATAAAGGTGTTTCATGTATCATTTTAAGGTGATAAATTTCAACATATTTTGGAAATTATAATAAAATTTTTATTGTAGTTATGTAACAAAAAATAGTAATTTTATAATAGTTATACATTAATATATCTAAAAAATGTTAATTTGGTTTAATAAAATAGATATATATGCTAAATATTTATAAGCATGTCTATATATAGGGAATTTATGAAATACATTTGAAAAATAGTGACATCTATGAAACCCTTAAAATATGTAAGTGTTACTTACATCCAATTTAATCACCCTTCAAGACATTAATCATTAGATAATGGTAACAATAAAAGTTTATAGGACATGATTTATCTTTTATAAGGAATATAGGATATGATTATCCCTAAAATTTATGTAATTATATCCAACATTGATTTTTTTTCACTTAGATGGTTAAAAATAAATGTTATGCACCCTTATGAATAGAATTGTGATAAATTTTTAAGTAAATCTAGGAATTTTTTTTACTTAGTTATTCAATATTTATATAGGATATAACTGACATGATTATAAACCAAAATAGATATATTTTTATATAAACACTAAATTGGACTCAAAAATAAAAAAATGTGTATTTTTATACACTAATAGATATTATTTAAGGGGTCATCTTTTCAGTAGGAGTATCTATTATATAACTATATTAAACATGTTACACATTAATAAATTCTTCTTATTACTGTTTTAATTAGTTTCTTATAATAATACTTCTAATATTTCCCTAAGATATATATTAGAATAAGAAAAACCTAATTATTATAATTTTTTGGATTGGTATAAAAATTATATTACTATAATCAAATAGGGATATATATATATATATATATATATTAAATATTCCTCTACTAAAAAAGGTATCAAGATAATGAATTTAAAGATTATTATAGTAATCATAAGAAAACAAGTTATTTCATGTTTCTATACTATTGCTTGTATCTATGGATATAAAATCTAAAAACAACATGGGAATACAGTGGCTTTCCAAAATATTTGAAATCTGAAAATTATTTATCGATTGAAAGTAAAACTTGAGAATTATGATGCCTTAAAAATTTTATATATGTGTAAGTATATAGAGGTAACTTCAATTTATACTCATCTTCTCAATATGATTGGGTATGTTAATGATTTCAAAATATTAGATTCCCCTATAAGTTTATATTTGGTTATGGATTTCATATTTCAGTCATTTCTTAAGAGGTTATGTCATTTCATTATAATCTATAACATGGATAGGTTTATAAATTATTTACCCAATCTACTCAATATATTAAGGGTTTCAAAGAAATACAAGGGAGATTATAGATTAGGTTCCATTATAATGGGGCAGCAGAATAAGGATAGAAACATGATCCAAAATAGAAGAATAAAATTGTTAGAGTTCCTAATATAGTTTCTACTTCTTTAACATTTAATTATGGTAACATAAAAGGATAATATTTTAATTTTGGTAAGATTAGATGAAAAATTAGAAAACATACATCAGTAATATCTATAATAATTATGAAATAACATTGGGAGTATACATTATATATTTATATTATAGAAATCAGTTTCTCTTAAATTTGGATACAAGAGTATGTGATACCAACTATGAATTACACTTTTTTTTCTTATGTATGAGGAATCCTAAGTGAAAATTGTGGATGAATAAGTTGGATGAATTTTAATAACTATTTCATAAATGTAGTAATAACAATTATAATGGAAATAAAATGTATAATATATAATATATGTGATAAATTTCTATAGTGTTTATGGGTTTTATAATTAATTATGTGTTATGATAAAACATATTAGTCTTTTTTATGAGGAAATAAAGTTTGAATAATTTTTAATAAACAAAAGGTTCTATTATTAATTCAATATGACATTTTTTGTTTCAAACACATGGTGTACATGATAAATGGTTTACATGATGCATATAGTGGAAAGATTAAATTTCTTAACCTAAAAGTCAATATGTAATAGGATAAATAATATGGTTATGGTCCAAAAAACTATTATAATATTATTTAAGTAATAATTTTTTCAACGAATAAAAATTTGAAAGTTTTAATGATTGTGAAATTATTTAATATTTTAAATCACAGTTTCCTATTAAAACTTTTTATAAATTAATTCTCTATAATTAATAATCATATAATTAATTAAATTTAAAATAATTTAAATCCTATATAAGATATGGATTAAAAATATTTATATCTTATTTTGTAAAAGTTTTGGGATAATGAAATTTATATATGGAATTTAGTTTCATTAATATTTTATAAAATATTGTAAAATATTATTTTATAGACATCCTAAAAGAAACAGTCGATTATTTATTTTTAAATACAAAATAATTTATATTATCTCAAAAAAATACTTGATAAGTGATATATTATCTAAAGGGGTAAAAAGAAGAATAATTTAACGTAGAAGTGTTAAAATTTTAAAAAACGTTTATTTTTGGAATGGAAGAACATTATTTTAAAAATATTATGGAATATATATATACTAATTATACCATCACCAACCCTTATTTCCTGAACAACTCTAGATCTGGTGAGGCACTAACCTTAAGTGAACCTCCCCATATATCAAAGGCTATTGACTAGCGGTTTTGGGAAGTGGTAGTATGGAGACTATAACCTCCATTTAAATAATCACAATAAACTAAATAATTAGAATACATAATTAGTCAACACAATGTAAAATCAAATGTATTTTTGGTAATATAAAACATACTATACAATATGAATATTTACAATATCACACAATCCATATAAAAATAAACTAAGTCTCTCATAGGCTAATCATATAATAATATTTCTAAAAGTAAAAAAATCAATATTGAATCGAGGATCCACCTAGGCCTACCCAAAATATCCATCAACATCCTTCTAGTTCACTAACTACCCCACCAAAAAGCTATACTTTGGTAGTAGGTCCCTTTCCCTTTCTTATTGCAACACCCCATTATTTTAGTATATATTTCCATATAAATAAATCCAATATGATCAATATCATGTGATACATGAAACACCAAACTAAATATAATAATTCCTTATTACAATATAAAATGAAATAAATTACAAGATAGTAAAATAAATCCTATTTATACAAACAATTTATTTTTGTAAAAAAAATTTCTCATTAATATAGGAAAATACCATTGATTTAAATGAAACCAGTTTTAGGAGTTATGTATTTTTCTAAATTTATTAATTTTTAAGAATGTTATCAATAAAATATGTCTATCAAATTAAATAAATTATTAGTAAAATAAATTAGTAACATCCAAGAAATAATTACATTACTACATGGAGTACTTATTAAATTATTCATATCTAAATAAAAATGTTTTGTTTAAAGAAATTATTTTTTATATATGTTATATTTTCATATTTGAGTCATGGATTTTAAAGATATAAATTTTATATTTTTATTAATTAAAATTAAAAATCATTTAATGATATTTATTTGGTAAATAAAATGTAAAAATTCAATTTTATTCTTAAAAATAATTTTCCTAAAAAATGTTTTGATTACATTATAAATACATAAATTTAAATTAATTTTATCAATTTGACAAATTGAATGTTGTAAAATAATTTTAATCCTTGGAATCAGAATTTCCAAAAAAAACTTAATAAGGTTAATTTCATTTTTAGACAAAAAATTATGTCAATGAGGTAAAAGTTTGTCACCATCGTAAAGATTAAAAATGAAAAATGGTTAAATTAAGGCATAAGGTCATAAACTATCAAACAAAATGATATATAAATGTGAGTATAATGTATTTCTCAACATAACCTTATCTTATCCTTAGTAATTGGAAAATATTTATGCACTTTCGTTCAATATGACATTATTTTTATATCAATAAATGAATATATAAAAAAATACCCCCTCTTCTCATTCGTAAAAGGATCCCTCCTAAAGTAACCTAAACACAAAAAAAAACCTTTTAAATTATCTTTATAAACATTTTAATCCTATAATTTACAAAAACATATAAATATTTTGAACCCACAGTTTAAAGGAGTCCCAAACCCCACATTTCGTAGAGGCCCTCTAAAAAGAGATTCGTGTCTTCAATTTAATTGTTATCATTTCCTAAATAATTATTCTATATAATATTCATATAAATACTCATATTTATATTTTATCACCATAATAACCTTTATTTTGTATATATATGATTCATAAAATATGATATTATTTCTATAAAATAACATTTTATTTATCATTCGGTTGTTATAATATATTCTTATTTTGGTCACTTTCACCACCTATACGAACGATGTTATAGCATTTAAATCATGAAGTAAAAAATTAAAACATCAACATTGGTAACATAAATTAATATTTAGTAATTAAATATCTTTTTATATTTCTATAATTGTGATATATATATTTATATTCATTAATAGAGTTAATTCAATTTTTTGAATAAAAGTCCATAAAAAATGGATTTTGAAATATTTCTTGTAAATTATTTTCATGACCTCTATAAAATGACCATGAAACTCCAAAACAATATAAATCAAGTTTAATAAGTATTTATGAAAATTTTGGGGGTGATAAACCCATGAATATGGAATAAAGACTACAATTTAAAAACTAAATCATGTGTGAAAAAAAAATACTAATATTAATTTTAACTGTAACAAATTATTATATGGGTAATAATGACAAATAAATAAATGGTATAAAGTAAAAATTGTGAATACGGTTTTTATGTATCTAAATAATAAACCTAAACTTGTTAAATTTGTAGCATGATTTTTTTCAACCAAGTGGATGTCTGAGGTGAGAGTTTTGTCATCTTGATTCCCCTTTATTGAGATATTCTTCAAATTCAACACATGTTTTATTTTTTTGTTGTATATAATACCAATTATTTTTTATAAATACGTTTATTCAATTAAATTTATTTATAAATCTATATAAATTTCACAATTTTAAGGTATTTTTTCAAAAGTTTCCAAGTCATCAGGGTTACTTTCCCAATCTCACTTTAAATTTTAAATTATTTATGTCTAAATTCCAATTTAAAAAAATGATATATTATTTCCATCTAAAAACAATATATTTTCTTATAGTTTGGATATTGTTTTTGGTTTACATTTATTCTTAACGCTGCACTTTACAATGGTACACAATTTGGTCAAAATAATGTTTGTATGTGGAACTGATATCATCCTTTATTTTTAGTTAAGAATATTTCTCCTCTATGTCCTTATGATTTATATTAAATTTAACTTTATTTAAATTTATTTTAAGGTATATTATTAAATATTTCTTATACCATTCACTTTCTAATAATTTTAATTTTTTTTAAAAAGTTAGATAGAAATATTTTTTAAATTATTTCTGTATAAATATTTTTATCAATTTTATAACTATTTTTATTAATGAATATTTATTTTTTGTATTCATGGTTCTAAAAAGTAATTTATATTCTCATTTCATTGTCAATATTTCACTATGAAATAAAAAATATAAAAAATGAAATTACATCTAATTTTCCAAAACAAATCTATAAAGTTAATGTTTCTTATGCTTTATTGGGGATATTATATAATAATACTATCCAACTTATGTATCTATATCGTTTGTAATCATTTTATTGGATTTTCATCAAGAAAATAATTTTTTCTATGTGTAAATTTAGCAATAATTTATTTATAAATGTTTTCATGTTTTTTCAGCGCACTTATGTATGGTTTATTTTTAGGTGATGGTTGGGTCTGTTATAGCTATACAATTCATTGGGTAAATCA
This sequence comes from Viscum album, assembly GCA_963277665.1. Classification (NCBI taxonomy): domain Eukaryota; kingdom Viridiplantae; phylum Streptophyta; class Magnoliopsida; order Santalales; family Viscaceae; genus Viscum; species Viscum album. The sequence continues at coordinate 2,101,213,343 of OY728145.1, read as the reverse complement.
TAATATATCATGAGATGACTTGTAAGGGAATAGGGAATGAACCCAATCTACTAAGGGACTCTATAAATAATGTGATTATGGTCTTGTTAGTGATCCTTGATAATGGATTTTATTTTACATGACTATGTTTACTACAAAATATTATAAGAAATTATTATTCATATGTTATTTTTTCATGGATCGTTATTACTGACATATGTCCCCACAACCCTATTCACATGTTATATGTTATTTTTAATCCTCATACCATTAATCATGGTTTATGATCTATATTGTATTGATTGAAAGTCTACTATATCATTTTCAAGAACATTCATCATGTTCTAAAACTTATATGTTCATCTTATGCTCACTTATTGTTTTAATTAATATCTTTTATGTTATAAAACCCTCGACTTTTTAGGAAAATTTACACTTAAATTTCATCCTAATATAATTTATTTTTATGGTTAATGTGTGATTGATGTGTTTATGAGGTTTTTGAGAGGCTCTAGGAGTGTCTTAGGGGTCGGAGGGTTAAAAATATGAAAAATAAAAATTATGTCCTATGGTACACTATTAGTGCATGGTTATTATTAACTGTGAAACCCATCTATAAAAAAGGTGAATGTTATTGAATGGTTCTCTTGACTATGTGAATTTTCAAAAAACAATGTAAATCATGAAAAAAAATATAGGGACATTTTACACAATAAACATATTGTTTAATAAACTATATAGTCGAACCATACAGATTGTAGTTCCTAAAGACAATGGGAACTTCATAGCTAGTACATGGCTTAAATAAGAATGTAGGATAAGAATGTTGTGTGTGGATATTAAGATATAATGATTCACATTATTTTGAAAATTGTGTGACCAAACCATATGGTAGAACCAGAAATATAAAATTTATAAAATTTCATATTTCCCCCCCCCCCCCCCAATGATTTTACAACACCATAACCACAATTTTTCTCCCACTCATCTACTAGTATCCCCTCCAGAATGCACCCCACTTCCTCTCTTACAATCTTTGGTGATTTATCCATCAAAAATTCATGGAATAAAGTATTGTAAATTCATGTATAATGATAGATGTGATTTTCTACCTCCATTAAATTCATTTCTCTATTTAGTTTTATCCCAAGCTATCTCATGCCATTTATACCCTATTAAAAATATTTTTTCCAATTTTAAAATTATCTCTATTTGAGAAAAAATTAATGATCAATATTAAATGTGTGGGATTATGTGAGTATAAGTTATTTGATCCCTAATTTATCTTTATAATAAACCAAATCAGGTTAACCTGGCATGTAACCCATACTACACTTCCAAAAGGCTTGAGGTCTATTTCCGATCACCCTAGGATGGAAAATAATTCCAAGGTTTCACAAGTGATCACATAAGAATGATTTAACCATCAATAATCTAAATATAAATAGTGAATTATTACATAGAAAATGAAAAAAGGGCTCCATTTTTTGGATAAAAATTTCCAGTAAATCAGTAAAAAGGAAAAATAAATAACATCTAAACATGGGAAAAAGATAAATAATATCCAAATATTTTTTAAGAATTTTTAATATAAAAACCCATTTTATTAAAATATTTTATAAAACTAAACAATGAAACAATACTAAACCATAAATATAAAATTGGGGAGGCTCATACAAAAACATGACCTCATACTTTTATTATGAACTACAGATCAAAACTACATTATCTCCATGTAAATCATAGGTCACAATTATTTCTTAACATCACCTACTCCCCCCAAGGTATGTGGTAGAAAAAACCTAAATACAAGATTGAAAAACCTATATAAGGAATTAAATCTACATACCCTCCAATGTGATTATATTGGGTGTGAGCCAAAGGGTAGTAGGATACCAATATGATTCCATTCCATTCATTTTGTAAAAGAAACTAAGAATTATAGTTTGAATGTAAGAAATAGTGAAGTTAGTTTTACATTCCATTAAATAATTTAGAAAAAAATAATCAACACCTTGTTACCATTTTTAAAACAGATCATTTAAAAAAACATTCCGCAATAATTCCTTGAAAAGTTATTTTAATTTCAAAATCCCCCTTTCCTTTTTTCATAAAAACATTTCTTTTGAAAAAAAACTGGTTGCATGGGATTTAAATTAACATAAAAATGGTTATAATAGATTCCAACACATTGAAAACCACAATCCATTTATTTCTTGTAAAACATTACAAACGCTACCCAAAATATGTGTAAAGAGGAAAGGGTAAAACATAATAGAATGTAATTATATGAAAGAATGTAAATAATGATAATAATAAAATGGATCAAACTAACCAAGATCAAGGATAAACCACAAATAAGTTAAAGGAACCAAAGTAAGATCAATCACATAAATAAGAAACTTTCATGAAAAGAAAGAAATAAAAAATTCATAAAATTTGATATATAATAGGAGGAAACACGATCGTGACTAATGGGACAATACCTGACTGGAATAAGTAGAACGAACTATTATTGGGTTAATATCCATGCCACTAATAGCCTAAAACACTTTCATCTAGCCTCATTGGAGGCACATCCCCAAGACAAGATAAAATATTCAACTAGGGGACACTATACATTATGTAACTCTCAATTATTAATAAAAATATTTTTTTATCCACTATATAGTAGCCTTGGGATTATCATGGAATAGGTAAAGTAGCTAGTCCACTACCAGGAAAATTTCAATTACATTGAAATCACATAGATGAAAGGTAATATAACACAATAATAATATGAATCACTATTATAAAATAGGAATTTAAAAGGGATAAAAATAGCCTTTATCAGTGTTAAAGAAGCACTGAAAACAAGATCTAGGTTAAAAGCCCAAGTATTTTATGAATTCTTCTATCAGAATAGATAGAGGAACCCTTTATCGGTGATTATAAAAGATATAATTAATGATTTTTTTATCATAAATTTTAATAGATATGATAAAGGGGAATATTGCATTGTGTTGTTACAGTACACTGCCCCACCTGTGTAGCTTTCTATAACAGCAAAACACTACACTAAAAACACCACAAAATCAAAAAAAAAATTAAAGAATGAATATGTAATTTAAATGAAGAGAAAAAAATATAGGCTTGTTTACTCAGTTTTGGAGATAGGATGCGTGTTTTAAAATAAAATGATACTTATATATTGAAAAACACACATGGGGTCATACCAGTCACACTATGCATCATATTGAGGTGTTCTAGATTCTTAAATGCACAAAATGACTTATAGATCATTTTCCTAATGTATCATTACAATTCTAATGTGTTTTACCTATTTTGAGTACACCGCTTATCTTTTTTATGAAAATACCATTTTAAACTGGAGACACATAACATGACTCATATCAGTCATATAATGTGTGGGTTTGATGTGATACCAATTCCTATAGATAAAAAATTAATTATGAAACATTGTCTAAAATTATAAATACAATTTGAGTGTTCAGTTTTGAGTGAGTGACACTTTTTGAACTGAAATGTAGATTTTAAACTGATAATAGACACATTTATTCATAACAAATAAATATTGTATTATATTGAGGTGTGGATGATTCCTCTATGTCAAAAATTACTTATAGAGCATTTTCCTAAAGTATTAAAACAATCTGAATGTGTTTTCTTGGTTTTTGAGTAGGTGACTTTTCCTTTTTTCTAAAATTGATGTCAATTTTAAATAAAAAGATGAACTTTTATTCATATCAGTCACAATGTGTGTCTGATTGAGGTGAGGATAATAATTACACATCCCAAAGGAATTATGTATATTTTTGATAAAGTATCAAAATAATCTGAATGTGTTTACTCGGTTTTGAGTAGGTTACATATCTTTTTTACTAATATGTCATTTTAATCTAGAATCACACGCTTTGACTCATAAAAATCTCATAATGTATTATTTTGATGTCAGACTTATTCATACATCTACAAAAAATGAATTATGTATAAATTTACTAAATTATCATGAAAAACCAAGCATGTTTCCTCAGTTTTTGGTGAATGAAATTTTTTGAACTAAACTGTCTATTTTATACTCATAATCGACACATTGTGTCTTATCGGGAACACCATACACCAGATTGAGGTGAGGATGATTTCTACATATCAAAAATGTCGTATGGATTATTTAACTAAAGTATCAAAACAATATGAAATTTTTTACTCAGTCTTTAGTGGGTCATTTTTCATTTTTATTAAAATTGATGTCATTTTTAAATAAAAAGATGATCATTGAGTCATACCGATCACCCCATGCATTGGATTGAGTTACAGATAATTCATATATCTCTAAAATAACTTGTCGATAATTTTACTAAAGTATCGAAAAAATTACAATATGTTTTCTCATCTTTGAGTACGTCACTTATTTTGCTTACTAAAATGTAATTTTAAATTGAAACACACACTTTGACCTATACCGATCACATAGTATATCTGTTTGATGTGAGAAAATTCTGAAAAGTCACAAAATAATTTTTAATCAATTTCTTAAATTATCAAAGAAATATGAGTTTGTTTTCCTTATTTTTAGTGAGTGATAGTTTTTGAACTAAATTATCGATTTTAAACTGATAACACACACAAGGAGTCATACCAGGGACACTATACATAGGATCATGGTGTGTCTGAATCCTTCTCATAAAAAATTACGTATGGATAATTTAAATAATTCCTAATAACAATATGAATATTTTTACACTTTTTTAAGTAGGTTAATTGTTATATTTATTAAAATTATTGTCATTTCTAAATAAAAAGACACACTTAGAGTCACACCGGTCACACCGTGCATCAGATTGAGGTACGATGGATTCCTACACATCTCAAATGACTTATGGATAATTTTACTAATGTTTTAAAACATTTATAATCTATTTTAGGGGTTTTTAATACATCCCATTGTTTTTTTACTAAAATTTCATCTTAAACTGGAAACACACACTTTTACCTATATTAATAACATCGTGTATCATTTTGATGTGAGATAGATTCCTACACATTACAAAGGACTTATGAATCAATTTCAAAAATTACCAAGACAATCCAAGTTTGTTTTATTAGTTTTCATTGAGTAAATTATTTTGAACTAAAATATCAATATTAAATTGATAACAAATGCATTGAGTCATAGCTATCACATCATGCATCAAATTGAGGTACAACTGATTCCTACGTGTCTCAAATAGATTATATATAATTTACCTAAGTATGTAAAATTAAATTCCTCCATCTACTTTTTTTCAATTTTATAAAAACCTATCATTTTTTAATAAAATAAATCCTATTAAATAACAATTTTTATCGAGAAAAATAAAAAAAATCCTCAACCAATTATTTCATTATAGTTTTATTCAGATCCATCTGTATAATTAAAAGGATAAGAATAAAATTAATTCAAAATTAACTATACATCCACATAAAATAAAATAAATTAATTTTAGTAACATACACTCATCATCTGAAATTACACTATATCAACATAAGGCCCTGAGGCTATGCAACACTGTAGTTGGTATTCTGATTCTTCCATCTCCACCCTCTCAATTCCTTTCCCTCCCTTTACTCTATCATTTCTTTGGTTGTTTGGTGATTTGATCTAGAAGGATTTTGTGAAAATAGAGGTGTTAAGTTAATAAATAGTTTCAATGGTTTAATTCTCACAAATGGGAGACATTAAACCTTCTAGGAAACATAATGAAGTGCAATTTTCATCCTCATTAACTCATCTCATAAACAGTTATCATTGCATTTTTTACACACATTCTCCATCTCTTGTGGACCTAAAACTATGTTCCTTAAAATACTCTAAGAATTAGTCATAAATGGGATGACTAATGTTCAGATTAAAATAAGCAACATAAAAGAGATGGGGAATGATTCTTAAGGAAAAAATGAAATAATAATTTTCCAGGATATGAAACTAATGTAGATGACTATTATACTTCATTGTGTTCTCTAAAAGGTTCAATGCATCCCATTTTTCATATTTACACCATTGACACTAGTTATTAACTGGACACTTTCATTTCCCAAAACTCTTTTCAGAGAAAATCTATGCACAACCGGAGAAATGATAGAGTGATTTATGGTAAATAAATGGAGAGGGTGGAGATATAAGAATTAGAATACGCAATGACAGTGCTACGCAACCTCGAGTTCTTGGGTTGATACAGTGTAATTTCAGAAAGCGAGGGTATGTTTAAGAAATTAATTTAATTTATTTGATGTGAAGGAAGAGATAATGATGAATTACATTCATTTTACCCTTGAAATAATTCACAATAATTTGAATAAAACTTTAATAAAATAAATTTTTAATGTTTTTTCCTTATAAAACATGATTTTTTAACAGGTTATATTTTATTAAAAAAAATATAGTGATTTATACGATTGAAAAAAGGACGATGGAGGTTTATACTTTGTTCACACTTACCTAGATATGTAATAAACTTGAATGGGGTTCTTGCCTTCCACCATCAAAAACTATAAAATGGAGGTCACTCCTCATTCGATACATAGATAAATAATGTGAATATACCTAAAAATTATATATATATATATATATATATATATATATATTATATATATATATATATATATATTTATGTCTGTGTATTATATTAGTAAATTTATTTGAATGTAATTATATATATGTTTATAATTTATCATATTTAAATTTATTTCAATATAAAATATATTATTTCATATATATAAATAATAGTACATTTTCTAATTATACTAAAATGATAATAATAATAATAAAAATATAAATTATATTAGTTATAAAATTACTATTATTTTGGGTAATTTTTTATAAAATATAATTATTTAAATTTTTAAAATTATATTTATTTCAAAAAAATGTATGTATAGTTACCTAATTTTATTATTTTGATAGTAACCTGAGTTTAAAATATATTATTAGTTTTTTAAGTATAAATTATATCGCTATTAATTTAATGTATATATTGACCTAAAATTTCTATATATTCTAAAAATGATGAAGACATAAAAATAACTTCTAATATATAAAATTTGATAACATCCATTCTATTTTTTAGAAAAATGATGTATCAACCTAAGGATTCTAAGGAAACCATATAATATGCATTGACCCATGCTTGAGATTATAGGGAGGCCCATAAAGAATCTGTAATAAGGCAAAAATACACATCAACAAGTTATATCACAAAAAATGATAAAAACACACCAACCCATGAAATGTCTATCCCATACACATCTAAATCAATTTTATCATTCATTTACAATTTTTATATCCAAAACCTGCACTATTTATATAGTGGAATAAATATTTTTTTAACTGGTTTATCTATGGAATAGATGTGATTCTATAAGACTGAAAAATAGAAAAAAAAATTAATCTGTCTAACCAAGATGGGTTATAGATGAAGAAAGTGATGAAAATTGATTCAAAAAAAATATTTAAAAAACCCAAATGGGATATCCAAAATAGTATTCAACCAAATGACAGATCATAAAAAAATAAAAATAGTATACAATAACTAGATCACTAATATATAAAAAAATAGGTACCTATAATGGAATATTTGAAACCCTCAGTTTCAGATCTCAAAGCGATAAATAAAGAATGAAAATTGGAACCTACAAAGTAAAACACCAGCCTACCTCACTAGGTTGAATAAAATATAAGATCCTCATATCCAGGTCATGATATTTTCTTTAGAAACCCTAATTGATGCCAGATGCTAAATTTCATATGATATTTGAGCAACTAGTGGCAGTGGGTTTGTGTGATTCGAGTGGGTTAGTGTGATTCAAGCTTTAATTCACTGAGGAGATGCGCCCCCTTGAGACTCGCATTGAAGAGACATTAATTTTAACGAGTTTGTAGAAATTTCCAAATGAATCTTCTCCAACGTCCCTTCACCAAAACAATGCTTTAATCCCTTGTTATTATCTCTAGAAACTAAAACCTTCTATTTTTCATAGTTCTTGGTCCTTCGCCTATAGGCAAGTGTAAAATGGCTGAATTTATTACAGGAACCGTAGAAATTCCCTCATAATTCAAACTTTACAACCTACTTTCATAAAAATTATTCCCCCACTATAATCCAAATATAATCTGTATGCACTCTCGAGGTATCAAATTCTATAAAAATGAGAAGATAAATACAGTGAGAAACTTACTGGGTTCTACTATCAAAACATAAATATCTACCAATGAGATTTTCTAGAAAGTGAAAAATTTCTGTATTTTGAAAAGGTAAAGGGAGATTAGAGAAAATAACCCAAATTTCTATATTTGGAATGTCATGCTTCATATGTAAGTCATATGACCGCCTAAAGAGATAGAACTAGAATATGTTTCTACTGTAGGGGGCACTAGACCAAGACCTGACCAAATCATCATCTGTAGAAAACTAAATCATGATGTTCCTTTTCTTGAGAACACCTACCATTGATCGATCTTTCAACCCCCATGACTTGAAGATTAACCTATCAAAGGTGTCCACCGAAGGAAGAAGTTGCTTAAAATGCACATTCAAGGTGAGATTAAGAAGTGTCGAAGTCGTATTGTACTCTGAGGTCAAGATCGAAAGGTTTTGAACACCATTTAATAATTCTCAGACCTTAGGGTGAAGCGATTGATAGAAAGGTGGTAGAAAATTGTGGATGGAGAAATAGTAGAATGAACGATAACTTCCCTTGAAGGATTCTCTCTGTGATTTTAAAAAAGCACTGATAAAGTGTCCTTTTATCAGCGCTTATTATTTAATCACTGATAAAAGGCATATTTATCAGCACTTTTTTAGTGCTCATAAATGTATGTCTTTATCAACACTAGAAAAGTGCTGATAAAATCTATATTTATTAGCACTAAAATTTTAACACAGATAATTATTACTTTTATAAGTGTTTTTTAGTGCTGATAAATCCTCATCTTTATCAGTGCTAGAAAATGCTTTGATAATGATTTTGTTTATCAGCACTTATTACATAAGTGCTGATAAATGATTTATAATTATAATTATAAATAAAAATATTGTAAATGTATATATATACTTAATATAAATATAAATATAGTAATATAGTAATATATTCATTTTTTAAATATATTTACTATAATTTTATAATTATTTAAATATATAATTATTTATTTATAATTTTATAAATACTTTTATAAAAAAAATTATATCAATATATATATTTATATAATTTGATATATATTTAATTAATATATATAAATATAAATATAGTATATATATTCATTATTTAAGTAAATTTATTATAAATTTAGTAATTATTTGCTTATAATTATTCAAATATATATAATTTTTTATTTATAATAATATAAATACTTTTAAAAAATTATCTATTTATTTGTAATTATAAATATATAATTTTTTAAATATAGTACATAATATATATATATATATAATGACATTAATTTTAAGTGCATGCATTTTAAAATTGAGGGAAATTGAATAAATTGAAAATAAGTACACTTTAATAATATTGAAAAAATTGAAAAAAATTTGTGTGTACATAATATACAAAAATGCATTAATTATGTATAAGTTAAATAAATATAACCCAGATTTTATCTTTATTAAATTGAAATATCTAACGACATTCAATTATATATCCATTACTCTATGTAATTAGTCTGTATTTTTAAGTCAAATTAATTTATAATTATAAACCATTATTCACTAAATACAACATATAAATATTTTTTAATATATAAATCATATTTATATACATTAATATATATCTAAATATATAATGTATATTATTTATTAACATTACCATTAATCAACTAATTAATAAAATGTTTAATATTTTTATCAATTTACCTATTTTAAATTTTAATTTGTTTAATTTTTATTTTACATATCTATATATTTAATACATATTATTTATTATTATTTATAATTTATATATATCATAATAAATTTATTCATTTTTATAAATAATTATTTAATTAATAAAATTTGTAATATTTTTTTAATAAAATCATTTTTTATTTATTTAATTGTTTTACTTTATTTATTCAGACCTTTATCAGCACTAAAAAAGAACTGATAAAGGACCCATTTATGAGTGTTAGAAATATAATGATGATAAAGGGCATGCATTATCTATGCTAAAAATAAATCTTTGATAAAGGTTAGCCTTTTCAATTCTAAAAATAAAGTGTTGATAAAGGATAGCCTTTATTAGTGCTAAAAATAAAGCGTTGATAAATGGTACCTTTATCAGGGATAAAAATGGGCTTATAAAGTGTTAAATTTATCAGCACTTTTTTAGCACTAACAATGATTCCATATATTAGTGCTTTTTCTGGTGTGGATAAATACCATTACTGTTAAAAACTAGTTTTGTAGTAGTGTGTCCCACCTCCAACACACCCCCTTTAAATAATGACACCCCTTCCCAAAAACCTAAACATGAATCAAATTTTTTTTACCATCAACAAATGTAAACATACATCAATAATGTGTAAAAATGGAGCTCAATAAGGGTATAACCATAAAAACAACTTCCATAAATAAGCTGCCAACTAGGCATTTACTCAATACTTAGTAATTAAATGTTTTGAGAAACAATTTTTTAAATCCCTTGGACACCAATAATAAAACCAAGGTAAATCAAAATCCACACCATACACAATCACAAACATCTCAAAGAAGTCACCAAACAGTTTTATAGGTTAATCAAACCCCTTTATACATAAAAAATAATTAAAACACCAAACACCGCACTTAATAATTCATTTTTGGTTCAATACACCATTAATAAATGATTTATCTTAAATAAAACCACAATTGACATTTTATTGAATACTTAAAATGCATAAAAAAATTTAAAATCAAATTGAATATGAACTATGAAATTTACCCATTTTTCTAATGGAAAACCAGAAAAAACATGGATAAACCATAAAAATATCATATATATATATATATATCAGATATTTCTTCATTATAGTTTAAAATAATCCTAAAATTATCATGAAATCAATGAACTCTCAAATAAATGGAAACTAAATGAAAACACCTACCTCAACCTATGTAACCCTGTTTATATTGATGAATTCCATCATATTGGGCCTCAAGAGATGGCTAACAGCACCTAGAAACTAAAAACCCCAATTTTGAACAACCTGAGATTTTTTCTTTGGAAAACATGGACACTATGTTTTGAGCGGATGAGAAAAGTTTGAAGAAACCCTAAAAAATAATTAAGGAGAAGTTCTTACCAATCAATCTGGGTGAAGAATCATTGACAAATGACCCTAAATCATCCATGGAAGGGATTGAACAAGGAATCGAGGATCTTGGGAGGTACCTAGGTTAAATATATTGAATGGGTGAAGATATTGAGAGAAGAACAAATTAAAAAGAAGGTTATAAGAAAAAGTACCCAAAATTAGGCAAGTTTCATGGTTCACTCACAAAATTTACCAAACTTTATTATGTCCACTATGAATAATAATAGAGTTTTTATGATTTCTATTTCATAGTTTCCCAAACAGTGTGCCTAATCATGTGTCCCTAGAATGTTCCCCAAACTTCAAAAATTCCACCCCAATACACCCCAAACTCAAGGTAGAATTTTACCATACAAACATAAAAAAGAAAGGGGTGTATCATGGTGTGGAAATTAACCTCCCCATACCACTTTATACCCCCATAAGTCAACAATAATATAGAATTATTTTGAATACCAAGACCACTACAACCTTAAACATTCCCTATTTATCACACAACCTCCTAAATCTTAAACCAATATAATGGAAATGTGTTTCCCACTACTGGGAATAACCATTCTAAAAATTTGTAAGGCTTTCCAACCACCCAAGAAATAAGGATCCTAAAATCATATTACTCACAAATAAATAAATGGAATCCAAAAAATGGAGATTTTAGGATGGAAACACCTTATATCCACTGTAAGAATAGTAACTCTAATATAAGCACATATCATTAATTATGATTACTTCAGCCTCTCGAGTTATACCAATTGATAAAACATAACCACCACCTCCACATAATCTAAGGTCACAAGAACTAAAATACAAAGTTCATCTTATCCTAAAATATCCTTGAAAATAAAACCCAAAACAATGAATAAAATAGATAGATATGTACTAAAGGTCTCCCCAATATTTTTAATTTATCTAAAGTGGTGAATTAATAAATATAAACATGAAAAATAAGTATCATCACTCTTTAAACATGTTTCCACTAACTATGACAGGATTGGATAAAATTCCTCTAACAATAAGAGACCAAAATTCAATCTATTCAGAAAACTATAAGAGATAAAAATCACTAATACATTACGTTCATTGAAAATTTTATAAACACTCAAAGAATATACCTAAATATTGAATGGAATTATTATACCCTTAAGTAATGAAACTTAATAAAGGGTTACTCTAGAAACAATCATGGAAAATCCACTCATGGGGATCTTCAAAGAGAAATCCTAACCTGGTATCTCTCACAGTCTAACCGGAATACAAAATATTATCCATGATTTCCCATCCCACACCCAATTAATTACCATTTTATCAATCAATCACTCCTCAAGACATGGTCCACACCATGCACTAACGACCACAGGAATCATAAATCAATAAGGAAGGATTATCTCAATGAAATTTCCACTAAACCAAAAACAATTTCATCAATTATAAGAAAAGATATAGGGTACAAAAATATATAGAACATGGTCCAAAAAAATAAAAATAGAAAAATAGAACACCCCTATAACAACAAGTTAGATTTTAAATCTCTAGTAGAAGAAACTCTATAAACTACTACTGAATCAAATATAGTTTTGAGAATTTTAAATTTTGATGCTAATTCATCTTAAAAAACATCTAAAGGTGACCAATAAGGCCACATAGATGATAATTTCTTAGAGGTATTGGGTAAGAGGTCTTAGCATGCCTATAATTTTCAAATTGATAACATAGAACTATCTTTATCTTTATAAAGGTAGGGATAGAATGTTGATAAGTTATCTTCCCATAATCATCACCATATTTCATCAACTTATCACTAGATATTTAAACCTCAATGACACCATATATGGTCAAAAATCATATTCCATATTCTTCCTTATCAACAATTCCTCAACAATTAAGGCATTATACATCACTTCTATATTGGTAGTCGAGAAATATGGAAACATGACTGAACTATGATATGCATGAAATACACTTACAAATAATCAATCCTTATTTAAGTCATCACTATCCAAATATGGGGAGAAATTTACTTGCCTAGTGAAACATCCAATATATTCCTTCATTCGTTGATCACCCTTGTAAACATACAAGAACTCAAACACCTTATCATCTCTCACTTATTCAAGATAAAAAAAACTAAACGGACGAGGCCTTTAAGTGTCCCCAAGATAAAATCTCAAACATTTAGGTGTGAAGAGTGTCATTCCACCACTCTAAACCCAACCCTTCAAAAAATGAATGGTTCACCTCAACATAGAGGTTTTAGGATTTTTTAGTTAATAGAAGATCTATTTTACCATGGATAGCCATTTCATTGCCTCACTGGATCTTTGATAACAACAAAACACTAGTGAATATAGGTTCATAAACTCCCATTCATGACTCATGAGCTGAGAAGAACATGGACCTGCCACTCCATCAAGATTTTTTCCATAGTTATAGACTTGAAATATAACACATCGATCACTAAAAGGACTTCCTGATAAATTCACTTCATTAATTTTTTATTCATTTTTCTGGATCAAAATCTAAAACATCACCAAATAAAAAAATTATTCAAACCACCCACAAAACCCAATATGAGGGATATAAATTAAAAAATCAAAAAAATTAGTATACAAAACATCCCTTACAATTCATTTTCAAAAAAAAACTTAATGGGACTTCGTTCCACTTTAAAACACAACATGAGTACATCCAAAACCTTTTTAACTATTGATAACACCACTAAAACAAATCGTTTAACTATTGTAAAAATTCCACCATACATGAAATACCCAGTTTTATAATGATAAAAATAGAATTTTTTCCTTGAAAACCAGTACAACAAAAAATAATTTCATCCATTTAAATCAATTATGCCAATGTTCCCAAATAACCCTAATGTAAACTCAAAACACACATAATATGGTTTCAAAACAAGAAAAGAATAAAAGAATAAATCATTTCATTTCATTTTGAGAAAAAAACCTTCAAAATAGATAAAAAATCACTTCAATATTCAGAAACAAGCCTCCCTAATCCAAAATAAGGGAAAAAACACAAAACATTATTCATTGTATATGGTTTGGGCATATAATTTTTCATATTATGTGCCTTCTATATGTGTTCCAATGGAATGTGTGAAGAATGATTTTACATAGCCTATTCCTATTTTGGCAGATCATGTTCCCATATCGTGTGCCCCTTAAATTCCTTCTAATTTCAACTTGAAAAAATTAATATTATCAAAAAAGATCTTGTGATATTCCTATAACTCAAATTATCTACAAAAATTATAAAAATATATCAAAAATAAAAAACATAAAACCCCAAATTCAGAATAAAACTTCTAACCAAACATGGAAACTCACAGTTTAACCTGAAGAAGATCTAGTCAGACACTTCTATGTACCCACCACTGGAGTTCATAAATTTATCCCTTATTTTTACCATCAACCTCTACATAAAAATAGTTCATTGATATCATCTTTTAAGTAACTATCTTGGTTGAACCTAACACATCACTTGGGAAACTATTCCACAAGGCCCTAATCACAGTCTTGATCACCCTAAGATAGAAAACAGAGATAGGGTTTCACAAGTGATCATGTGGGAATGATTTAACTTTTAAGAATCCAAATATAAATAATGGATTCCATTCCCATTAATTAAGAAGAAACAAAACTTAATCAAACCCCAACCATGTAATAATGATAAATGATAACCAAATATGTTTCCAAATGTTTTTCTTATTCCAAAATCATTTTATACAAAAAAATTACAAAACTAAACAAGGAATCAAAACATAAATGTAAACCAATGTTTGGGGTGTCCAATACACAAACATGACCACAAAATAATCCAATAATATTTTGAGACAAACCACACCATCATTATATGAATCATAATTCACATAAAATAACATAACATGCTTCCCCAAAGGTGATTTGTATTAGAACAAACCAAATCCAAGACCTATTAATCATAAAAGAGACATGAAGATTACATACTCACCAATTTGAGTATAAAGGGTGTGTGGAAAAATAAATTATGGTACTATTATGATAATATTTCTTTACTTTCAAAAAAACAATGAATTTTAGTTTTAATGTAAGAGATAGAAAATTATGTTTTTATTTCCATTACATAAGATTAAATTAAATATAAAACAACTCATTACCTTTCTTATGATGAACCATTTTAAAAAACATTCCACAAAGATTTCTTCAAAATGTATTTTCTATTCAAAACCATCCTTTACTTTATTCTCTAAATTAAATATTTTGAAGAAAAAATCAATTACATAGTTTGAAATCATCTTCAATATCATTACAATAAAATCCAACTTTTTTAAAAACACTACCCATATTTTATCCATCAAAAACATTACACACTCTCCTAAAATATAAGAAAAGGGTTAAGGGAAAACCATAATAGAATGTAAATCCATGGAAATGTCGTAAATAATGAAAATAATAAAATGAATTAAACTAGCCAACATCACTGTAAATCATAAATAAGGTCAAGGCATATAAGTAATATCAATCCAAGAAAAAAGAATCTTGTATGATAAGTAATAAATATATAAGGTGTAAAATATGATACATATCATGAGTAAATACCATAAGAACTAATTGGAAATAATAAATATTTATAAATGGAGAAAATAGATCGAAGGTTAATAGTCACACAACTCCTCACTCGAATCACTCTCAAATATAATCATTACTGACACAACCCAAAGCTAGGTTATAATATTTAACTTGGGGATAATAGGCAGTGTATAACATTAAAATAGTAATAAAAACATCTCTTGAACCCCAAATTAGTTTCATGTAGTTCCTCTTCGAATAGATAAAGGTGGTGGTCCACATTAAAACAAATTTCAATTATATGAACATCACATATCCAAAAGGAGATATAAAATAATACTCATATGTTTCTTATCTTACAACACCTCTTTAATAAATAATCTTCATTATCAAATACTTAAACATGAATCAAAATTCATTTAACCATAAAAATTTGCACATCTTCAAACACAATGGGTAACAATGGGGTTCAATAAGGGTTTAACCATCAAATAATAAAATATTTCTTTAATAATGTTACATCCTTGATTCAGTCAACAAAACGTAAGACTATGTATGGAAATATAGTTTTAAACATGCCTAGAGAACCAGAAAAAACAAGTTAAATTAAAATTCACACCAAACATAATAAAAAATAATATAATACAATCACTAAAAATTTATTATAGAAAACACACCCCTTTAAAAATGTAATTTTTTTAAAAAACCCCCACTTAATAAATAATTATTTGTTCAAAACACCTTTAATAAAACATTTATATTGGAGAAATCCACAAATTTCAATTTATCAAACACTAAAAATGTATAAAATACCGTTTAAAATTAATATATAATTGAACAATGAAATTCACACATTTTTTCTAACGTAAAACAAAAAAACATGAAAAAAACATAATCAAATTAAAATATAGATATTACATATTTCATCATTCTAGTTCAAAATCACATTAAAAACATCAATCATTCATGAGACTCTCAAATAAAAAAATTAAATGGAATCACCTACCCAATTGGTGTAACCATGCCTCCTTTGACGAACACCATAATATTAAGTGACAATAAATAGAGAATAACCCCTGGAAGCCAATACTCATAATTTGGAATAAACCTAGACATAAAAATTGACCAACATAACCCATAAGGTTATAGAGGATGGGAGAAATTTAAAAAACCAAGAAAATAAATAAATATAATCCTTTGCCTATCAATTCAAGTGGATAATCAATAAGAAAATTCCTGAAATCTACCTTAAAAGGTACTATAAGAGGAAGAGAGGACCTTGGGAGGCACCTTGGCTAAAGGATTTGAATGGGGAATGATATACAAAGAGGTCCCAATAAACAAATAAGATAAAAGGAAACAAATACCCAAATCTAGATACACACTTGGTTCACATTCATTTTTTACCAAACCGTATGATAATTATGTGATATCTACTATCGAGAACTATAGAGGATTCATGGGTTATACTACATGGTTTCTCAAACTTTGCACTTAACCATGTTTCTCTAGAAGAGTCCTACTTCTACCCTGATATACCCCAAACTCAAGGGATAATTCAACCTTATAAACATAAATAATAAAGTTAAATTTTGAGGTGTCATAATCCCTCAAGTATTAATTCATTATTAAGTGTGTGTGTGTGTGTGTGTGTTTTATGGACATGAATACTAACTGTGAATTCGAATTATTTTTTAATTATTATTTTTAATTAATTAAATTTATGTGCAATAATGTGCGCTTGAGATGTTAATTTCCATTAAAAATAATTCTACTTAAGAGTTTATGTTGGAAATGAATTTGGATCCAGAATGGAATAACCCAAGTGATAAAACCAAGAATGTATTGTCTTAAAATTATTTTCGAGATTTTGAGAATATAATCATGGTAAAAGTAAAGAGAATTAAATAATTTTCAAAGGTTAAATATATTTATAAGAAAGGTTTAAACAATGATATGTGTTTTGGTAAAATATGTGTATAGATCTGGTGTTCACCTTCTAATATTTTGACATATTTCATTATATATTTCCAAAGCTAGGTGCCGAGACAACTTTCAATTCTGAGTCTTGGTGTTCCCAGATGTTATTTTATAAAAACATTAAATATATTTTATACTATGATAATGAAGGAAATGTGATAAATATTAAATGGTTGATCAGATCAAAAATATTAGGCTATGATTGTGTCAAGAATATGGCATTTAACCTTATCAGGATATAAATTTTGTCGGCATGAAACTTCTATGGAAAAACACACCTAGGGAAAAATTGTAAATAAAATAACTGAACTTAATTATTCTACACCTAATGTTATATGAAATAACTATCAAATAAGGACTCAGATTGGAAATACAAGACCATTTTTGAGTTTAAAATGTGGTGAATTATCTAAGCGTGGCGTAAAATAAATGGGCTCTGGTGATTCGGATTCCGCACCAAGTGGGACTACTATAAATATATACGTAAGGCTTTAGGATTTTATTTAGCCACAAATTATCTCTCTCTCTCTCTCTCTAACCCCACTAAGCCTTCTCTCCTTCGTTATTCTTTGGATCAAGGAGGAACCTCCTCCGAAACCTTGGCAGATTAGAGCGGGAGCACAACAGACACATCGTCAATGATGAATGATCGATTCAAGTTAGTATTTATTCTAATCTTGAGTTATGGTTCTACTTTTAATTTGAATATCTATTCATTTCCTTCTAGTTTGTCTTTTTTACCGTAAATAATCGATGGAAACATCGACACAACCATCATTATATGTTTAAAAATTTGTTCTTCTTCTATTCTTCATGGATATTCGTTGACCACTTTTGGGCGCATCAATCCACCGACGGAATGAATGGTGGAGGGTACCATTGTGAAGCTCTTGATGTAAGGATCAAAAATCAGTTCACGGATGCAAAATCAAACAAGAGGAGGAATCCCATTGGTATGTGGAACGAACCATCACAGTGCTACTGGTACAATGATACTACAATGAGGTGGGCCATATGGCTTGGCCAGTCAACTGCGTTGACTGCAATAGTTGTGACCGTCCACTGGGCTAGTGGTAGTAGTAGTCTAGGTCCACTTAGAGTGGGCCGAGCTGGGCTAACTGGATGAGGTCCAAAACTAGCTGGTCGGGCTTAGTAGATCGGGTCAGACCCAGGAAAAATCCCAGGTCAACCTGGGGCGACTGTAGGGTCAACAGTCCATAGTTAACCATGGTTGTCGAACACCATGGTATCTCGAGATACTGCAGAATGGTTGACCATGGATAGTACAAACAATGGAATTTGACTACCACAGTCAGTGGATAGACCGTGAGTCGGTCCACTATCCATGTGACCCTCTTCTGAAACTTCCAACACATGTATCTTTTAAATTGGATGTATATTTGACGTGCCGTATGTGATCACATGAACCTCTATTCGAGATGGATCTTTTGACATAAATCAGAGAATTTTATGTTTAGGGTCGTGATGTTGGATCCACTTTGATCCATTCAGTCTTATTGTAGTGAAAAGAATTCTTTTCAAAAGTTATTCATTTTGGGGAAATAAATAGACTAACCTATGAGCTTTTTAGCTTAGGATATGATGGTGACCTCGGTTTTGGAATACCTATTATGATGAAAGGTGTTTTGAGCTTTATTTTTGTTCAAGGGTGTTTGAAGACAGCATCGAGCTTGCTATGTTTTCAATGAAATCTGAGTGGAACCCTCTAGTCAGGTTGGGTATGGGTCCTTGATGACGTTAGAGTGGAATACTCTAACCGGAAATGGCATGTGACCTCTACCTTTTCATAGTGGAACCCTCCATCTTGGCTAATCATATATCATCTTCCTTTTCAGAGTCAAACCCTCTATCTGGGTTAGTCATGGGTCCTAAACCTTTTTCATGTTGAACCCTCTAGTTGGGATGGGTATGGGTCCTCAATGACACTATAGTAGAACCATCTAGTCAGGCTGAGAATGGGTCCTCAATCTTGAGGCATTACCTGTTGACTATACATATTAGTGACAAACATGTTTTGATGTAACATTGGACTCATAAGTAAGATAGGTTTATTCCCCATCGAGATGTGTCCTTGTTATGAAACCTAAAACTATGTAGGTGAGACAGACCCACCTAAAACGGATAGTATCGAGGTGTGGTGTTTTATCCTCTTTGACATTCAGTTTATGGAAGACATGAGGGATGTTGGTAACTGATGATGGTTACTTCTAGAACTACTGGTGACTCTTCTTCTGAGGATGACCAGTGAGATTGAAATCACCTTACTCTCTCTCATTGGTTTTCTATTACAGAGCACACACACACATATATATATCCTATTTCAAACCTACATCTTGGGTTTTGGTTACTCTTTTTCCACGTGAGGTGAAGACATGCAGTGTATTCCATGTTATTTCTTTTTATAGATTCTCGTGGTTGGATGAGTCTACTCTCCTAATATAGGTAGAGATGACTTGATTAAGAGTTCATCTTATAAATGTTTCAATATTTTTATGTTTGGATGATCTTACATCACTTCCTTGTTGTATTTAGATGTACTCTTTTACTATACTTTATTCTATTTAATGTTTTCCTTTCCTTTTGTATCTCTTATTACTCGCCCTTCTATTCGGGGCGTCCTGCTGTGTATGTTTATACTCACCCCTGCATGGAATTTTCTTACACGTATCATGACTTATGAAGATGATAAATAGGGTTGATCTTGACTTCAGGGAGATTAGGGTTATAGGTGCCTGAACTGTGTATGGGGGTCACGGCTCGGATTCCAAGAGTGGGGATCTCTAAGCCATTATCCTTTTTTAGTTATCCATCAAGTTGATACACTGATATGGTTGGGCATGTAATTTTCCCCTTTAACTTTTTGTTTACATTTCTTTACTCCTACCTTTTTAGTGATCCATTCATGTTTTTGTTTATTTACAGCTGGTCACATCTTTTTATTATTTTTATTAGCACTTTAGCATTGATTTTTTTGAGTGTGTGCATATATTTTTTTTAGGAAAAGGCCTCCTCAAGTATGTTGGACCTTCAACACTTTTCGGTATCCCCCGAGCTATAGAGGTGGGATTGAGGTAGTTATGGATTAATCCCAGACATGGTTCGGGTCGTAAAAATGTGGGATCAGAGGTGGTTCGACCCTTGGGCCATTTTTAGACATTTCACTAAAAGTTCATGGTTCGGTTTGGGGAAATAGTTTTAATGTGTCTTGATTTTGGATCTCGGGCCAGGGGGTATAGTGATGATGTGGTGGCCGACATAGCCATTCACTAGGACCTGAATTACCCGCTTGTAAACTAATCATACTGAGAAAGTTTTGCAGGGAACTTTGGTACTTTCATCACATAGGATCAATTCTTTTATTTTCCTTGTAGAGTTTGCTTCCCTTTGTTGTTGTTCATGTTATATATATATATATATATATAATCATCTGACTATAGTAATCCTTGATAATTTCTAGTATGCCTCCATGACAGCAGCCATATAGGATACCCACTCTGATTTGTGATGATTACCTCACGAGGGATGAATCCTCCGTTAAAATCTCATCATTCAATCTCTTTCCTTTATGTGGTCCAGTAGCATCACCTCCACCTATGGAGAAGTAGATAGTCTCGTCTGCATAGAATTGTGATGAGAGCAGGATAAGAATTCTCTATGAGTTCCAACACCATAGGCTACTAATGTTTCATAGTGATCCAGACCCTCAGGCCATTGGGGACTAGTTGGAGTCAGTGATCCACCTCTTCATATTTGTGCAGACACTAGTATACCTTATCGTGGCTTTGGAAGCCACCCTATTTCATGGAACATCTACGCGTTGGTGTACCTTGGTTAAATAGATTCATGAGAAGTCATCACTCTCATGGGAAGTGTTTTAGAAGCTGTTTCATGATCAGTACTTCCCATTATGATTTCAATCCGTCGGGATTTCAGAGATTCTGGTGCTTTTATAAGGAGGGATGATAGTGGAAGAGTATCCATCTAGATTTACAAAAATAACTCAATACTCTCTATATATGATCTAAGAAGATTAATTATGGGTATATAATTATGAGCATGGACTCTGTTGAGAGATCCATGCCATAATAGTTCCCCTGTGAATCCCCACCTATGTCGGGGGTGAGGGAGCAGGCGATTTTGACAGAGATCTTCCCATCAGAAAGACGCAAGTCAGCTGGGACTGGTGGTAGTGAGTAGAAGTCTATTGGTAGGTTTTAGGTGAAGTGGATCCTTCAATGACCAGGCTTGGGGATGTGGTCATGTGGAACCAGGTCAGCGCAGAGCACCGAGTTATCCTGGAGAGGGACAATGATTTTCTTGTGATTGGTGTGATTACATGGCATGAGACTATCTGACATGGCATGCTGACAATCCCAGGTATATAACAGGTGTACCACCATAGTAGAAGCATCTCTGTGATCAGGGTGGTCCCTAGGGATACGGTTCTAGAAGAGGAGATGGAGGAGTCGGAGGTGGGAGATGAAGTTATGAGATCCTCCCACCACCCCCACTGTGTGGCTCACATCAGGCTCAGGGATTTGGCAGTCGAGGCCAGAGACAACTACATGCTATAGATGTTCATGATCCTCTAGTTCATGAGATTATCCAAGGTACACACTATGTTTATTCTAATCATGATTCAGTATTAGTATAAACATGAACCAGTCACTCCTTTATATCATTTCTCCTTTTATGGGAGTTGTAGATCCTAGTAGAGGTGTTATCACAACAACTTTCTCTCGAGGTTCCTACAGGAAGTCCTTCTTCTATATCATTTATCTGTCGGATGTCTAAGCTATCATTTGGTGGATAAAGGTTCACATGGTACATACTGGTCATCACAATGGTACCTTAGACATCATCTTGGGAATGGATTGGATTTCCATGGTTTGATCAAACATTTAATATCAACACAGGCCATCCAGAATCCTACACATCGATGGGATGAGGTTCTCCTTTATCAGTGAATGAGACCTCGTAGTAGGGTGGGTGGGTGTTGTAAAGAGGAGGATATAGCCTTTTACCCATTAGTTAAAGAGTGTGACCCTTGGTGGTACATTATCTTCAGGAACCATGGTTCCTTTAGTTGTGGAGGATTATATGTATGTCTTCCCTGAAGATGTTGGGGACAACCTCCGAGGTGAGAGTTGGAGTTTTTCACTTTTTTCCACTAGGGAATGTCCAAATATCTTCTACAACATATCATATGGAACCCAGTAATATCTAAGAGATACTATTATAGTTGGTGTACCTACATGATAAATGTTTCATAAAACCCTGTGTGTCCCCCTAGGCATGTACGGTTTTTTTCATGAAGAATGAAGATGAGAGATTATGACTTTGAATGGATTTTCATCACCTGAACGATGCCATGATAAAGAAAAAGTACCCTTACCAAGGATCAATGAACTCTTCAACTAGTTGTTAGGTGTGATATGGTTCTACAATATTGATATCATGTCTCTCTACCACCAGCTACGGGTTCATGAGGCTGATTTTCTAAATTTGGACTTCAAATGTTGTTATGGGTACAATAAGTTCAAATTGATGCCTTTAGGTCTAAGAAGGTCCCCGACAATTTTCATGAATTTGATAAACCATGTATTCTATCCATAATTGGAACAGTTTTTTGTTTTCTTCATTAATGACACAGTCTTTTACTCTACAATGGAGTAGGATCACACATATCACTTGAGAATGGTTCTCGGTTTACAATGAGATGGCCATCTTTATAGAAAGATTTCAAAGTGCTAGTTGGTATATGAGGTTCACTTTTGGGGGAATTTGAAAGCTAAATATGGTTTAGTTTTGGATTCAGTGAAGGTAAAAGAAGTTATTTCTTAGGAAACACACAAGAATGCGTTATAGGTGCGATGTTTTCTTGGTTTTAAAGGGTACTACAAGAGGTTTGTGGCAGAATTATCTGGGATCTCAAACCCTTTGACAACTCTTACATAGAAGGGACAATCATTTACTTGGTCTGAATAGTGCCAATGTGTGTTCGCGTAGTTAAGGAATAGGCTAAAGAGGGTTCTAGTTCGAAGACTACAAGAGGAGGGTGTTGAGTTTATAATGTAATGTGATGCCTCTAGATTTGGGATCAGATTCATTTTGATGCAACGATAAGAAGTCATTGCATATGGGTCGAGGTAGTTGAGACCCCAAGAGAAAAACTATGTGACTCATGAGATAGAGCTCAAAATTATAGTCTCTTCTCTAAGGATTTGGAGACACTACCTCATGGGAGAGCGCTCTGTGGTTTACTCAGACCACTAGAGCCTCAAGTATAACTTTACCCAGAGAGATCTGAATCTGAGGAAATGACTCTAGTTGGAGTTCATGTAGGAATATGACTTTGATATATTCTATACACTAGAGAAGGGAAATGTTTTATTATATGGTCTTAGTAGTAATTCCCATGCTTTCCTAATACAGGAAGCTTTAGATAAGCTATTTTCCCTAAATTTTACCTTAGGGGAGTAATAGGGTATGACTTTTATATTGTATATGGTACTGACTCCATCAATCCATGAGTGTGTGAGAGAGTACCAACTGGGAAATATCGACTATGAAGTTCTACGTGACCTGGTATCCATAGGTGATTCATAAGATTGGTATTCTAAAAGAGATAATCATGAGACCTTGTTATAGGGGAGATCAATGATTCCTTTCGCGTTGTGGGAGGACGTGATGTGGGAGTTCCATACATCTACCTTAGTTATACATCCTTATATGGTGAATCTGTACAAGGATCTACAATAGCAGTTTTGGTGGACTGATAGGAGACAAATAATATCCAAGTTCATCTCACGATGCCTTACCTGTTAGCAGATGAAGGTTGAGCGTCAGGTTCAGACGGGTTTGTTTCATCCTCTCAATATTTGGGAGTGGAAATGGGATGGAATATCCATAGACATCATTACAGATGTTCCATGAAAAATTAAGGGCCATGATGCCATATGGGTGATTGTGAAATGACTCACCAAGTCATCTCACTTACATACTATCAGGGAGCATAGTTCAGTGGAGAGTTGGGGCAGTTTTACTTACGAGATATCATCTGGCCTTATGAGGTAACCTTGATGATTGTCTCCAATCGTGATGTGTGTCTTAGGTCGTGATTTGTGGAGAGGCCTGTAGAATGAATTTGGTACCTGGCTTTGAATGAGTATGAACTTTCACCCCAAGACTGATGGTCATACCAAGAACACTATCTAGGTGCTAAAGGATATGTGGAGGGCATTCATGTTAGATTTTGGTTGGATATTAGAGGATCACCTGCCTTTGGTAGAGATTTTTTACAACAACATCTACCACTCTACCATCAGCATGACACCTTTTGATGCCCTATATGGAAGACCCTTTAGGTCACCATTATTTTGAATAGAGGTGGAAGAGTCATCCCTTATGGGTCCAGAGTTGGTGTAAGTGATGAAAGAGAAAGTGAATGTCATCCATGAATTGGTGAAAATGGAATAGCACGGAAATAAATATTATGCAGACCACCATCATAGGAACTTGGAATTTGAGTATGGATACCATGTATTCTTGAGATTCTACCCACGATGCAAAATGCATAGGTTCTGATGGTTAGACAAGCTATCCCCAGGTTTAATCATGTCGTTCAAGATCATTCATAGGGTTATTGAGTATGCCTACCTCCTTGACGTACCCACATAGCTGGAGCGGGTGCACGACATCTTCATATTTCGCAGCTGAGGAGATACGTTCATGAACCTATGCACATTATCCACTAGGGTGAGTTGGACATTGATGATATATCCACCTTTGTAGAGCACCCAGTGGTGATCGTGGATCGATATAATCGAACCTTACATGGATTGGCCATCCCTTTGGTTCGCGTACTGTGGCAGTAAGGAAACATACAAGAGATTTCTTGGGAATTGATGACCCATATGTGGGAATTGATGACCCATATGTGGTCTCAGTATCCCATGTTTTTTTCCTTATTTGTTTCAGAGATGAAGATATTCGAGGGAATTATGTAGAAATCTTGTTTTCATCTTGTAAGAATTTCAAATATTTCTCTATACATTTCTAGAGCTAGGCACGGAGAAAATGTAAAATTTCGAGGACCAGTGTTCCTAGAATTAATTTTATAAAAATAGTAATTATATTTTATACTATGAATGTGAAGGAAATGGGATAAATCTTATACGGTAGCTTGGATCAAAAATCCATGGCCACTTTTGAGTCTAGAACATAGTGTTTAACCATGGTGAGACATAACTTTTGTCAATGCAAGATTTCTATGAAAAAATACACCTAGGGGAAAATTCATAAATAAAATAATTAAACTAAATTATTTTACCCTTGAAATCATATCAAATAACTCTCAAAGGAGGACATGGATTTGAACCCTGAGACCATTGTTGAGTTCAAAATGATGTGTTTTACCTAAGCATGACATAAAATGAAGGGGTGTGGGAGATTTGGATTCTGTGCTGAGTGGGACTTTTATAAATAGAGAAAAAGGATTTAGGATTAGGTTTATCCCATAATCCTCTCTCTCTCCCTCTATCTAACCCACCAAGGACTCTCTCTTTTCTTCTTTATCGGATCAAGGAGGAACCTCCACCAAATCCTCAGTTGATTAGAGTGGGAGCACAACGACCATGTCATCAATGAAGAATGATCAATTTGAGGTAGGTTATCATATAATTATGAGATCTAATTAAAATTTTAATTTTAATATATATTCATTGCCTTCTATTTTATCTTTTGAACCATAAATCATCAACTCACGCATGAACATGGCCATTCATCTTTGTTTAAATCTTTGTTCATCATATTTCCTTCAAGAATATTCAACACCAACATTTGGGTACCTCAAACCAATGAATTATCGACATGTGGAGGTTGAAACTATGAAGTTATCAATGTGAGGATGACATATGTTTTCAAGGATCCAAAAAAGAATGAGAAGAGGAAGCCCATTGGTCCAAAAAATAGACCACCAGAGAACTGCCAGTGCGGAAGTCGGTGGCGATGCATAGTGGAGGACCGCTCCGTAGAAGACTATGGAGCAGCGGCAGCATCGCAGCCCATATGTTCCATAAGGTGTCAAGCCACATGGCCCATCCAGTTAGCCTCATTGACCCTGGAAATGGCGACTGACCACTAGGTTTTCCCAGTGTCGAAAGTTGGTCGGGCCCACTCAGAGTGGGCCAAGACGGGCTAACAGGTCAAGTGAAAAACCATTTGGTCAATCCTAGGTAGGATCTCAGTTTGACTTGGGGAAACATTATGATCGACCTTGCACGGTTGACCATGGCATAGTGTAATTGATCACAGTGGATGACTGCCATAGTCGGTGGACCAACCGTGAGTCGGTCCACCAGCCTCATGACCTACTTCTAAAACATCAAACGCTCATATATATTCTAAACTAGACATACATTTGAAACACCATATATTTCCATGATACACTCTATTACCGATTTATATTTTTATTTAAATTTGAGAATTTTATGTTCAGGGTTATGATGCAAGCCCAACCTTGACCCATTCAAGCATATTTCAGTTAAAATAAAATTTTCCCCGGTAATTTGTTTCAGTAAAATAAATAGCATATCCCATGTGTTATTTTGATATAGGATGAGATGGTGGACTCAGATTCAAAATCATGGTTATGATGAAAGTATTTCCAAGCACGATTCTTTTTCAGGGGTGTTCAATGATAGTAGTGACCATGCAATGTGTTTTGTGACTTCCGAGTGAAACCCTCCTGCTGGGAAGGGTATGTGTCCTCAATACCCCTAGAGTGTAACCCTCCAGTCAAGCTGGGCATGGGTCCTCAAACTCTTCAATGTGGAACCTTCCAACTGAGCTGGGCATGGGTCCTCTACCTTTTCAGAGTGGAACCCTCCAACCGATCTACGTATGGGTCATCAACCTTTTCTGAGTGGAACCCTCCAGCTGGGCTAAGTACGGATTCATGATGACATTATAGTGGGACCCTCTAGTCAGTATAGGCATGGTTCCTCATCCTTGAGTCATGGCCTCTTGACTATAATAATCAACGATTACACATGTTTTGACGTAATTTTTGACTCATAAGTAAGAGTGTTCTTTCCCCACCGAGACAAGTCCTTTTGATGTGACCTAAAACCATTTGGGTGATACAGACCCACCCAAAGATGATAGTATCAAGTTGTGGTGTTTGATCCCCTTTGACTTGTAGTTCAGGTCATACATGATAGATGTTGGGCACCGATAGTGGTTACTTATGGAACTGTTGGAGACTCTTCTTATTGGGCTGAGCTATGAGATAGAGATCCACTTACACTCTATAATTGGGTTTCTTTGACTGAGTGTATATATATATATATCATATTGTGAACCCACTCCTTGGTTTTTGGTTACTCTCTTTCTAGGAGAGGCGAAGACGCGCAGGGTATGCCGTGTGCTTTCCATGTCAAGCTTCTTGTGTATAGTTGAGTCTAATCTCCTACTATACCTAGAAAAGACTCAAAGTGGGGTTGATATTATCACTGTTTCTATCTCCTTACATTTTTTTGAGCATATATCATTTTCTGGTTGGGTTGAGTTGCACTCTTTTACTGTACTTTATTCCATCTATTGTTTTCCTTTCCTTCTATATCTCTTACAGCTCCCCCTTCTTTTTAAGGTGTCCTACTAGGTATGTTTATACTCAACCCTACATGCGATTTTCCCACATGTGTCATTCCATATGTAGATGATGGATAGGGTTTATTGCGACTTAAAGGATCCTAGGGATATAAGTTTGTGTACTGTGTACGGTGGTTGCTTTGAGGATTCCAAGAGTGGGTCTCTCTCAACTATTTAACTTTTTTAGTTTTCTGTCTGGTTGAGACAATGATATAGTTGGGTGTGTATTTTTCCCCTTTACGTTTTTGTTTACACATCGTAACTCAACCCATTTTAGTGTTCCATGCATGTTTTGGTTTATTTATAGCAAGTTTCATCTTTTACTTCTTTCCCTATACACTTTTACGTCATGTTCCATGTGTGTGTGTGTGTGTGTGTATGGGTACTTAAGAAAATTTCTCCCTATGTTTTTTCCTTAGAATATGTTTCCACCCTTGGAATATGGAGTTTGGCTTGGGGTAGTTATGGGTTGATCGCCAACATGGGTAAGGTCATGATAATATGTATTAATAAAATAATCAAAGATTCTCTCAATGAAATGATGATGGCATTAAGATATTTTAAATGGTTAAATATGAGTGTATAAAGTCATGTTTCGTAGGATAGTGATTCATGGAGTGACTCTATTATAGTTACTATGATTTTGGTTCTTATATATGGTTCTCCTAGGGATCTGGAGAAAGTGGTTCCTCTAAGAGTATTCATATGTTTTGGGAAAAAAATATTTACCTAGGTGATGTTCATGTTCTGGGATGGGTATATTTCCCTGGGAGGTATTTTTGTTGAGAATGGGGATATTTCCCCTAGGGAGATTACATTTGTTCAGAGACATCTAACATTGGTCAGGGTAGGTTGGTTGATCTCTAGTTTCACTGTAGAATCCAGGAATCGATGATGATGTTTATTTATTCATTATTATTCTTGATCCATATATTTATTTTTGACAACATATCATGCACTTTACTTGGATGTTATATTTTTATAAAAACCATTGGTGGTGGACTACTGAGTCATAATCACACCCTTCTCATGTCTCAATTAGATACCTAAGAAGACATTGTGAATATAGGCCAAGGAATAAAACATATGATGGAGGTTTAAATAGTTATTTGGAATGGATCACGATAGATTAGGAATGGGCTATGACTCATTACCATTTTTTGGGTCATCGATTTTTTTGGTCTCTAATGTATATGATCTACCAATAAGTGATCATTTATATGTATTACTTTCCTACCATTGGTATTAACCTCACATTGTTATATCAAGGTATGTGTTTATTATTATAGCAACATTAATGTGTATCCAATTCTTTATATATATTTGTTTGAGAAATTTTTATTATTTTTTATATTATTTATATTCTTATGAGAGGGTACAATATCCCAATGGTATCTTCATGTTCGTCACCACTAATTATAACCCTTGGGTGTGTTGGGATGAATTATTGCGATCATGTAACCCACATGGTTCCATTAATATTTTGTGACCCAGGTCATGAATTTACATATGTTTATTATCAATTAACATTTGAGATCACCATTTATTTTGTTTCTGTTCCCCAGGTTAAGAGTTAGGGTATTATGTGACATTTTTCTGTAAGGGTTCCATGTGTGAGATATTTATGTGATATATATTTAATATGATGTAAATTTATTTAGTATGGTGTATTACCTCCAAATAAACTAAAACAATATATTTTGGGATGTAATTTGTTAGAATATTTAATTAATATCCATATAAAATGATGTAATATGCATGTAATTTATACTCATGTCATCTTGATTGGAAATATAGTAATGTCTAGTTGTTTTTGTAGATTGGGTTATGTCAAATAAGAGGGATGAACTTGAAAAAACATATGTCTAATTAAAATAGATAGAGGATAAACCACAAATTTATTATATTGAAATAAATGTATAAAACTTTAGGTCATTTTAGGATAATATTCTTATCATATGATTAATTTCTCTAATTATATCATGATACTCACACTAACTTTTTTAGTTTTAGTCAATGACTGGAACTAGAAGGAATTGAGTTAACAATGAGTGTTATGGACAATGAAAGGATCTTACTAATGAGATACCAAATGGATTGTGAGATGGAATTGAAAATATCATGGCTATCCTCACCCAACAATATCAAGCTATGAATAAAAAGATGAATCATGATGAACTTACAAATTCCTAAAGGAAGGAATAACTCTTCTTTGAGTCATTTATTTCAGAACTCCCAACCACAATTAGTGGACCATTCAATCCACTAATTTATGAGTAGCAGATCAATACAATGGTAAATATATTTTCCTTTATCTAGTATAAAGATCATGAATATGTTGTTTTCTCCAATTATCATTTGGAAGGAGAAATTGACTAATAGTAGACTCTCTATAAGAATACAGGTGTGGTGTAAGAAACTAGATCTATGGAATGGGAGGAGTTTAATAATTGTATTTTTAATAAATATTTTCCTTGAACTCTTTATACTAAAATAAGAGGTAATTCCAAGATCTATAGAAAAAATAGGATAAATTCCTTTAGACCTAGGAAGAAACCGTCATAACACTATAAACGTATACTTATTATTTTATCATCAACTCTCAATGAAATATCAATAATTTATTTAGTTGTTTAAAACCATGTATCCAAAAAGAATTGGATATAAGGTACTTTTATGGATATAAATAATTTATTCTGTGTGAACTGAAGGTAGAAATGGACATTATAGACTCCCATTATTCATCTGATTTTGTGGAAAAGAAGAGAAATATAGAGTCTTATGGAAGCTCAAATGATAAAACCCATTGAGAAAATAAAAAATTTCTTCATACATGTTGAAAGTGTGGGAAGAAGTATGGAGGAAGTATCCTTAAATGGATTGGTAAATTCTTTATGTATGGAATTAAGTGCATCGGGTATATGAAATCCAAATATATAGAAAATGGACAGTTAATTATATACATGAAAAGAAAGATCAACTTAATTCACCACCCACAATCTAATTCTTCAATTATAAGGAGTGTAGGAATTATGTGAACTCATGCGAAAATCCATGGGTTAGACATCGGTAACAACCTAAGATAAGGGAAAGGTAAATACTATTCAATCATAACTATGAAAGTAGGTCATTAAAAAGAACTGGTAGAAGGAATACTTTTCTTCCTCCAAGGAACTAAAACTATTTTATTTGATTCTTTCTTTACCCACTCCTTCATATCTGGGAGGTTTTATAAGAAACAAAATCACCAATCTAAGGAATAGATTTTGAATTATCATTGAAAAGTAAAAATGGTGTAATTATCGAATCCCATGTATACAAATCTTCTCCAATTTAATTTTGTGGTAACGTGCTTCCTAAAAATATTATTGTACATTTAGTTAAATTTGATTATATTTTTGGTCATGGATTGTCTATTTCATTATAAATTTCATATCAATTTTAGATATAGAGAAACCAAATTTCATATTTTGAATCATCCCATACTTGTCTATGGATCTGATGTTGACTATGAAATTCATATGGAAGTTACTTCCCTTTTTATGGTTCTTATTACCTTTACGGGAGAGATATATTCCTTAAATGGTTGGGGAAAACCAATATTGAAGATGTGTTGATTATTTGTAAATATATATATGTATTTACAAAAGAGTTTTTTAGTCTTCCCCAAGGCTGTGAGGTTGATTTTTCTATAGAACTCGGGCCTGGTGTTATGCATATAAGAAAGACTCTGTGTATAATGGCCCCTAATAAATTAGGGTAATTAAATAAGAAACTCTAATAGAATATATAAAATTTTATTATTTAACATGTTTCTTCACCATGGATTGAAAACAAAATCTTTTTTAAGAATAAATATTGATTAATGCACCAATACATTGATTATTGTGAACATAACAAGATCGTGATTAAGAACAAAAATCATATAACCCATATTGATGACTTATTTGTCAACTATGATGGGCTCAATAATTCTCAAATATTGACCTTCAATATGGATATTATTAATTAATGGTAAAGTTAGAGAATTTTTCAAAGATAGTTTTCCATAAATGATATAGAAACTATGAATTCATAGTGATTCCATTTAGACTTAAATTTTCCCTTTGTCTTTACAAGTATAATTAATAGAGTCTTTAGATAATTCCTTGATCAATTTTCGGTTGTGTTTATAAGTTATTTTTTCATATATTCCATGGTTAATGAATATCATGATGATTATTTTAGAATTATATTGAATACCTTGATAAAAGAGAAAATATATTATAAATTTATCATGTTTGAATTCTAGCTATAGAATTTATCATTATTGGGTCATGTATTCACAACTGAGGGTATATATATGGATCCTTCTATGAAAAAATTAATTGAGGAATGAACAGAACCAACCATTATAAGTAAGATCCATATCATTGTTATATTTGGTAGAGATATTATCAATGCTTTGTGGGAAATTCATCATGATTTTCAAATACAATAACAAAGTTAAGTTATATGGGAGTCAAATTTTTTTGAAAAGATGAATGTAAAAAAAATCAATGACCTCAAGAGAAGTTTGGTTAGTAGACCTATACTCACACTACCATGTAGTGGATAATCATTCTTAAATTATATTGATACATCAAAAAAGGATTTGGATGTGTTCTCATGGAAAATGAAATGGTAGGATCATATGTCTCACATTAATTAATGATTCATGAAAAAAATTACATAACAAATGATTAAGTTCTAGTAGTGGTAATATAAGAAGTAATGGTATAGATAATTATCTCTATAGAGAATTGTGTGATATATATACTGATCATAATAGCTTAAAGTATATATTCACAAAGAAGAAGTTGAACAATATCCAACAGAGATAGTTAGAGTCTATCAAGGACTATGACTACTCAATAAAATACCACCTGAGAAGGATAAAAAGGTTTTTGATATTCTTTTTAAGAAGAATCATGGGACCTTATCCATGAAAATAATTAAAAGAGACCAAATACTCATGTATTTATAAAGTAAATACCCTGAAATCATAACTGAAGGGGTCAAATCCTATCTTTTTCCAAATTACTTCTCAAATATACATCGATGTGATGATCAAGGAGACATAGAAGGATGATATGGAGCAATAGAAGAGGGTATGCATTATTCTATAATTCCACCTTTAAATTAATGGAAATATAAAATTTGGAAAATGAATATGTATCACATGAATACTATAATTGAAGAACGATTTATATAATCATGCACATAACTAATTAGTCTACTTTTATCCTAGAAGTAGAAAATATGTATAGATATAAGAATAATTATTTATTCTGGGATGAAATGATGAAGGATATTGTTGAGTATGTATCTCGATGCTTGGTTTTATATCAAGTCAATGTTAAGGGACATATGTCTAAGGGTATGGTTCATACATTACCTATTTCTATAAGAAAATTAGAGAACATTTCCACATATTCTATTGTATGTCTTGTCAAGACTTATAAAGTCCATAATTCCATTTATGTAAAAGTTGATTTCTTTATAAATTTGACACATTTTATTATTATCCATTACTACTTTTCACTCAATAAAATTTACATGATATACATAAATTAAATAGTTATGGTGCATGAAGTACCTCATTACATTGTATTATATCAAGATGTGAGGTTCACCTAAATGTCTTGGAAAACACTTACAAAATAATTAATTACGATGTTGCACTTTTTGAATTTATTATAATCCTCATACTAATTGTCAATATATAAAGACCATAAAAACTCTGTAATATATAATGAGATATTTTATAATGGATTTTCAAATGATTTTGGGATCAAAACCTTCCCATGGTATACATCTCATGTAACAAAATTTTCAATTATAACATTCATATGGCACCACATAAGGCTATCTAAGGTAATAGATTAAGAACACCAATATTATGGGAATATATTGGAGAGCATAATCTATTGGTCCTAGATTTTTCTTAAGAAATTTTAGAGAAGATTTAAACTATTCATCATTATATTAAATTAGCTAAATGTAAATAGAAGAGACCTACTGATAATTGGCAATGAGACTTGGATCTAAAAGTATAAGATAATGTATTCACTCAAATGTAACTATAGAATAGGTTAATAAGATTCAAGGGGAAGGGAAAGCTTATCCCCGTTTATATAAGTCATTTCAAAATCATTGATTATGTGGGGTTGGTATATTATCATCTTTCATATTCATAAAACCCCTCTAAAGTTAATTTTATATTCCATATGTCACTTTTTAGGTAGAACATACATAATAAATCACAAGTACTAAACTCAGATATTTTAAGATAGAGAATGATATCTCTTACAAGCAATAGCCAGTATAAATATGGGATCATAGAGTTAAATTATTATAAATAATGACCACTCACTGGGTTAAATTAATCTAGAGTAGTCCTATATTTGAGAAAGTGGGTTGGGAAGCTGAAGATTTCATGAGGGAAAATTGACCTCATTTATTTTCATTAGAGTAATGTAATTTTGTGGGATAGATTCTTTTATGGAGGTAGAATGTAACACTCCATGATTTAAGTATGTAATTTCTTTTAAATAAATCATGTGGGTTCAATAGATTACGATACATGAAACAATGAATTAATGTAAATAATGAGTTATTAAAACATAATATTAAATAAATTAAAATATATTAACATAATAAATAATTAGAAAAATAAATCGTCTATTTAAGGATCATAATTCATAACAAAAAATACCATTGATTTTAAAGAAATTGATTTTTAAGAATAATATATTTTTAAAAAATTTATTACTTTTTAATGATATCATGAGTATAATACATTGTTATAATTCAAGGAGTTATTTTTGAAATCATTTAGTAACACCCAAAAAATTATATAACTATAAGTAGTATTACTTTAACTATTCATGGTTAAATAAAAATGTTTGGTTTGAAAACATTATTTTTATTATATATGTTATATTTATAAACTTTTTTAAGGATTTTAATTAACTGGGTATTTATATTTATATTCAGTCAAGTTACCAATAATTTAATGATTATTATGTGGTAAGGAATATTTAAAAATTCTATTTTATGGTTAATGTTGTTTTAATATTTTTTTGTTGTGTTATGCACATTTATATAAAAAATAATATTTAACACCTTTAAAAGTTGAGTCAAGTAAAAAATAATATTTTAAATCAACCTATAGAAGTTTTATAATAAGTTCAATTTCATTTTTAGCTATAAAAATAAGGGACTGGGATAAAATTTATCCACCACAATAAATGTTAAATTATGGGAAAAGTTTATAAAATATCACAAAAAATGTCTACAAATGTGTGTATAAGGGATTTATAAAACTACACTTATCTTATCCTACATATTTTAAAATTTTGTATCAACATTACTTTAAAATGATATTACTATTATATTAATAAATTGTTGTTACATAAACTCCACCCCTTATCTACTATAAAAGGAACCCTCAAAAATCCACCTAAACACACAATTTTCATTATAAATTATCTTTAATATCTGGAAAACTTATCTCCCACATTATCCTCTCTAATATTTTGGAACCTTTTTCCCCAATAAGGATTACCAAACCCCTAATTTCCAAGAGGATTTCTAATATGATATTCAATCCTTTCGAGGTAATTTTTATCATTTCCTTAATGAATATATTATAACTTCTTAATTTACCTCTTCATGAATATATTTTATCACTTTAAAAACGTTTTTCTTAAATGTTTTATATTTTATAAAAGTGATATTAATATCATAATATAATATTTTCTTAATCATCCAGTCATTATAACATGTTCTTGTTTGGGTCTATTTTACCACCTAGATGAATGATACTATAACTTTTTCATCATGAATTAAAAATAAAACGTAATTACATGTAATATTATGTAATAATTACGGATTTAAGTGGTTTTAATAATTATTTAATCATAACATATATAATTGTATTCATCAATAAAATCAATTTGTTTTACTGAATCAAATCTTATAAAAAGAGAGGTTTAAACCAATCCATGCAAACTATTACCATGAGTTCTAAAAAAACCAACGAACACCAAATATATATCAAACTCATGTAATGAATATTTATGAGCATTATTAAGGTGATTAACCCATGAATAAGTAACTGGTACTAGAACCAACCAACTGAAGCATTTTTGGGAAAATAGAACATTTAACATTTTATTAATAATTTTAATAATTAAAAATTAATATAGAGGTATTAAAGGATTATAAATAAATAGTATAATGTTTAAAAATATGAATAATGTACTTATTTATATTAATATTAAATCCTAAATTTATTATGCATGGGGTTATATCGAATCCAACCTAGAGGAAAATTGAGGTAAGGTTTTCCTCGCCTCAATGTCCTTCCATTGAGATATGCTTCACCTTCACCACTTGTTTCCTTTTTTGAGGTATATGTAATTCATAGGAGTATTTTCTATATTAATTTTTATTCAATAATAGGGATTTAAAAATCCATATAAGTTTCTCTATTTTAATCTATTTTTCTAAAAGTTACCAAGACATAAGGGTTTTCCTTCCAATCTCACTTTGAATTCAAGGTTATTTATATCTAAAATCTTGTTTAAAGAAATGTTATGTTATTTGTATTTAACGACCCATATATTCTAGTCTGAATGGGTTATTTTTTGGGATTCCATGTTTACATACCATGTCATATTTATATGGTACTAAATTAAACTGAAATTATGTTTGTATGTGGAACTAACCTTATCTCTTTTTTAGATGGGAATATTTTCCCTCCATGCCTATATTAATTATATTTTTTATAGATATCATTTACTATGTTTCAATGATTTCCTAAGAATACTTTATTTTATATTTTACTTTCTTTAAAAGGGTTTGGAATGAATGTTTTTAAGTATTTTATATATGAGTAATTTTCTTTTAATTTGACTTTATTTACAAAATTTTTAAAAGAATAGTATTTTTAATTCATTTTGTATGAAGGCATATTTCATATTTTTAAAAAAATAATTAATGAAGTAATATTATCATGTTTTCGTGGTTTTTAAAAGTAATTTGGATCCCCATTTCTTACTCAATATTTCATTATAAAATAAAAGTTATAAAAAGAAAAGGGTATATCTTATTGTTTTTCAAACAAAATCTATAATGCTATTATTAATGTTTTTTCATTTATTTCAATTTACTTATATTTTTCGAATGATTAAATGGGTTTATTAGCTAATGATTCATTACAAATTAAATATTTATATGTATTATGATCATGTTTTTTGGAAGTTTTCAAGAAAACCATTTCTCAAGACATGTCATTTAAGGAAATGGAAAGTAAACCCAATTCATTATTGGACTCTATCTATTAAATTTAAAAGGAAATGGGTAGTTAAACCAATCCACTAAGTAACTATGTCCACAATGTGATGATGGTATTGGAATAGATCCTTGAAAAAGGAAATGATTTTATATGATTATCATTATGAAACACACTTTTGATAAATTTATATTCCAATGTTATGTTTATATGGATCATGATTATTGAATTTTGTCTCTACACCCCTATAAACATGTTCTATGTTATACCAAATATTTATTCCATGAATCATTATTTATGATATATATTTCATTAGGTTTGTTTATCTATTTTTTTGTAAAATATTTTGATTATGTTACCATAGCCATATTCTCACCTTAATCTCACTTATTATATTTAATTAATATCTCCTATGTTTAACTTATTATTAATTTGAGCTCACCATTTCTTATGACTCAATTCCCAAAGTGAAGAAGATTTGTATTATGTAAGATATGTTTATAAGGATACAACATGTGAGAAATTTATGTGTTATTTCTTTTAGAATCTGTAAAAAAAGTTGGTTATGTATTTAATCTACAAAGACACTAAACATATAGGTTATAGTTTTTTTATTTTTCATGTTATATAATGAATATTCATTTAAAATGATTTAATATGAAAGTCTGCA
Source organism: Viscum album (assembly GCA_963277665.1). Taxonomy (NCBI): domain Eukaryota; kingdom Viridiplantae; phylum Streptophyta; class Magnoliopsida; order Santalales; family Viscaceae; genus Viscum; species Viscum album. The sequence goes on along the minus strand of OY728145.1, from coordinate 2,101,174,857 downwards.
CATTTAACAGAGTACTTGTGAAGGGTGTGAGTATAAACTCCATAGGCCACCACTAATTGTGTCTCTAAAAAGTTGTTATATATATATATAAGTGTATAAATATTTCAATATATAATAACCAATATTATTAAACAAACTAGTACACTCCATTCTATACCACACATGGGTATCAAATTTAGCCAATGTGAAATTGAGATGATGTAACCACTGTCTGAAAATTCCATGATAGTGAACGATACTTCAAACCTCGTCTCATAACCAAGAAACACATTATCATTATTCACATGGTATCCAAGTGAATGATTAATAAATAAAACATGTTCAAAAATTATCCACTACACCTCCTAGATCATAAACCCTAAACAATTCGATACATAAGGACCACATCATCAACCGAAAGACTATTATCCATTTTCCATTACAGACATTACATCCCCAATGATAATCCACACTTGTAGAAACTTTTTATCACAAATTAGGGATAAATATCTCACCTCAATTCCATATACACCTAAGGAATATCCTAATATAGTTTTTTGATCAACATAATAACCCTAGGTTTCTCATCTATGAAGGATACTAATAAATATATAGTGGTAAACACCCCCACATGGGATCTTCTCTATGTGAATGTGACTTCAATGACCTTATACTTATAGTGAGAAGCATCATCAAACTCCAATTTCATCAACTTGGTGAAACCTTATCACCCACAATCTTTGAAGGAGAGATCACCATCATACCATTCCAGAAAACCACATCCCCACCAAAAATAGCAGTCATCACCACCTGCATCATATCAGAAAACCACATCACCCACAATCACATCGGCCATGTTCCAAAAAAACCCACCTCAAGTAAACCAACCAATGAACTATGTCTTTAAAATATATAGTAACACCTCAATAAAGTACTGATTTTATCGACCATGATTAAACCATATATATCCTATCTCATCATTACCCATAAGATAATTCCTCCAAGAATCTCTCATGAAAAAATAAAATCACAAGTGAAATAATTATTTGTAACACACATAGATACTCACTCCCACAAATCATAGAATAAATAAACACACATATAACAATATAAATATCTTGGATCCACATAACTAACACTAATAGGATCATGCATTCCAAATATATTCAACCAATTAAAATCCAATTTGAAGAAATGAGAAACCATAAAACATCCCTAAAACATAGATTTCAGTCAAAACCACCCAAATTAGTGAAAAAAACCAAAAACAGATAATATATGATATTAGTACATTCCTGTAGAGACTCCCTAAAAAAGTCTCATGATGAAAAAATCACAGCCAAATGATTTTCCACATTTGAGAGTAGAGTAAATGAAGGAGAGAATGGGGGAGATACCTTTTACTATAACAAAATCGACTCCCCATCTAATTTAATTAAAATTATAAAAACAGATCATTATTTTATATTTAAAAAAATACCCTCAAACACATTGGGTACCTGGTACCCACTAGGTACTCATTATATGTCAAACAAATAGTTTATGGGCCTCATCAAACCATCTGTAAATATAATAATCCCAAAGGATACCTAGTTATTATCAATAAGGTACCAAGTATATTCTATATTTAATATATATGTCCCTACAGTAGGACCTTATCCCCAAATTAGACCTTTTTTCCTTCATTATCCCCTCTGAAACCTCAAACTTTCCCAATAAAACATTATCAGGTCAACCAAAAATAAAATTACCTCACTTGAATACTCAAACCATTATAACCTCCCCACTATAGAACTTATTTTCTTTAAGATGTCACAAACCACACCACTGAACAAACCCAACCAAAACCTAAGCATCCCACTCACTATACTTATGAAATATGAAGATAATTCCAAATTTATCAATCTATTCTTAATCACCCTTATTAAAAAGACTCAAAACAATGGATCCCATTTATGGTTACTCCACACTATAAGAGTTTCCAACCTAGTCCCGTCAAAAAACAAGCTACCGAAATCATCAATAGTAGATTTACCAACAGCAATCCCGAATTCTTCTTGTACAAACTATCAGCACATTACCTCAATTTGTTAACTGAATTGTTGGCATGCTTTATAAATGATTCATATAACTCAACCATCACTTGGTCAATACTATTTCCATATATTCCCAAAATGAATCATCACCCATTATGAATAACCATAATAAATATATTCATAGAATACCTATAACCGTCAATGGATCTCCTGGCTAATCAAAAGTTTTTTTCACAACCATGTTAAATTTCTATGATCTGGGACATTCAAATGACTTAACCACTTTAGATAAACAATCTAAATCAAGAATTTTCCTCCACTAATGATCACCCCCTTCATCTTTTTTTTTCTAGTATATAGAGACAAAATTTGTCTACTAGTTCCCAATACTACTCACATTCCTACCTTATACACCTAAGTCTAATTAGGTATTTGACCTCGAACTGACTGTGAGGTTATCGAAAAAAACCTATGCCTATTCTAATTTTGACAATAAGTTTTAAACCACTTTTTGGTTGATCACACTGTGTCTAAATATTCCATTTTTTCACACTGATAACAATGAGAAGCTAACCCACTCAAATGTTGAATGGATGATTCCTTGCTCTAACCACTATGTTGAGTCTCCTCATACCCCACAATCGACTTTTGGAATCCCCACTAACAGCCCCAACTAGAACCACTATCTAGATAGATAGACTACCATCAGACATGTTTCACTTCATGATCAATGCATGTTTCACAATCTTATTAAATGTGGAAAGCTTGAAAATATTCACATATACCCTGATATCATGTGGAAGTCCATCCTCAAATAATCACACCCTAGTTATCAAAATTCACAATAGTGTTGATGAAAAATTCAATAGGTATATGAAACTAATAGAATAATCCATGACTGATTACTCTCCCTATACCCATTACATAAAATCAATGCCTCGGTTCAACTTCAACATCTTAGGGGAAATTTTATCGTAGATCCTTGTGTCAAAATAATCATATGGCGTCCCCTCATATATATTGGATTTAGTGACATAGAACCACCTACATTTTACTTTAGATTATCTATTTATTCAAAAAATGAATATCAGAAAATTTCCTAAAATATATTGGTCACTTTTCTATATAACATTAAACTCCATTAGAAATTTCACATGTTTTCATATCATTTGATACTATTGTCTATAAATGTGTTTATTGGTCCTTATAATTAAAATTATTATTGATGCATATCAAGAGTCATGTACTTTAATAAATTTCTTAAAATTGTGATAAATAATGTTTTTAGTGAAGTATGATACATTGGGTGAGTCATTAGTGATATGTAATTAATGAATAATCTAATAAACTAATTTTCCACTCCAATACCAAAAGATTATTTCTCAGCCCTTTAATTCAAATGGAATTATTGAAATAAAATCGATGTCTATGGTGATCGGTGAATTAATTTCAGAAATTCAGAGAGAGATATATCAAGTTTATAGGTAGATGACCCAATTATGAAAGTCTCTTGATGATATATCATGATAAAGAGATTATATTACACAGTGAGTCTCAATATTTGGTTTTTATCACATTCACATTAGCATCTTCCTATATGAGTTTCTTTTCATGTTCCTAAATGTTGATATTGGGCTTTAGGAAATTCCCTCTAATGTTAATGAGTAAGAGGCCTATAAGGCCACATAATTAGTGATTCTATTGAACTTAATTTAATTTTATTTAAGTTTAATACTTTAAATAAGTGGTATTCTCAAGAGTAAGTAATAATATTTTTCAAGATTTAGTAATCGAAAATATTCATTCACCATATTTTATGGGAGTTGAATAGTATATCAATATATATTCACAATACCATGAATATAATATTTATTTATTTATCCAATGAATGATATTTATTATTTGAGGTTTAGAAAATGTCAAGGAAATTGGATGAGCTGAGTTAAGGGCTCAATAATGAAAATGACACAATATTAAATATCATTTAAATAAATAAAGAAAAATGATATATAATCTTCCGAATTTGAAGAATTCTGTGATATAATAACAATAAAAACATATTATTATTATTATTATTATCATGTTAAATACATATATTTATTGTTTAATTAAGGTTATTTATGAAATTATAAATATTAAACCCTATCTCTATATGTATTTACTTATATCATTTTAGAGATTTGTTTAAATGATTTATGTTGTTCATAATGAATCATATACCTAAAGATTTATCTAAATGAAGAACATATCTAGGGTTCTTCTCAAGACCAGGAGAATTTAAACACATGATTATTCCCTCTCAAGATCAAGATAAAAATAGATACAATCCTCCAAACCAAAGGATTCTATTGCAGTCAAAGGTGAATGATTTCGAACAATTGGTACTTTATCTCTCACAGAAATGTCCATCTTTGATTCTATAAGATTTTATAGCATGTGTGGATCACCTTTTGAGGGATTCTACTTTGTATTTACTTGATATAATTATGGTATAGTTCAAATGATGTTCTAACAATCAACATCTTCATTGAATAATGAATCACATGATAAAGGTAATTATTATTATTAAATTCAATATAAATTTTAAATAAAATGTTATTATTTGTGTTCTAAGAATCCTATTATCTTGTTTATTGAGTTATATTCAGTATACATGATCTTTATTAATCATTCTACTATGGATTATCCATTATAACAAACAAGAAACCATTGCTGGGCATGGGCCAGACTTTCTTCTGTTGTGACTGAACCCTACAAGTGGTTTCAAAGTAGTCACATTAAAATTTATAATTATATAATTTTATTGGACAATATTTTGATTGTTTTTTTCTATTTTATTTTGGTTTTTTTATTGTAATTAAATTGAGAAAATTAGTTTGTTCGGTATCATATGATAAAGAACGTTCCAGGAAAGGGTGAAGAGGGTATTGATATTTCATCCAAAGGTGCATGATATTCAAGCTACCTGGCCATATAAAATGTCATGTAACCTAATTAAATTTAATATAATATTGTTCAACCACATTCCCATGGGGTTTCACCAATCACGATTGTTCATGAGGGATATCGTCACATGACATGTAATTATACTTCATATTAACAATGAGGACAGAACAAAGTTGGCAGGGTTAAATAGCAAGTAAATTATATAAAAATCATGTAATGTTACATGATTTAGTGTCTATATTATTAATATAAATTTTAATTAATTAATATACATGTCATGTTATGACAAATAGTTGAGATACAAGGGCTAGTTGTGATTAAATACCATGTAGTTAGTGTACACACCATGTAACATGGTATTATTACATGCTAATTCCATGGGTGTATATTACATATAGAAGGAGAATGTGGTGTATGGTGTGTATCAGGTTGTATATGTCATGTAATTTGTACCAGTTTACATGGAGTACAATCAAATCCATGCAATATACCATATAAAATTAATTACATTCAATGAAATAATTTATAGAAATAATACTAAAATTCATGTTTTGTGGCTGACATACACGTCATTTGATGAGGTTTTATAGAATATTAGATGGCTATATTTTGGGAACTACCCTCCGTGTAAGGTAATTATACACACTATGTACTTCATGAACATTAAAAATGGTACATGCCACATTTATTAAGGCATTCCATATTTTCTAAATACAAATTATAATACTTAGATTGACATTTGGATATAATCATAATGTAATAAAAAGAAACACCATGTATGATACATGTCATATAAGTACACAGTGCATGAACGAATGAGTCATTGTGTATTTTAGATAGGTACATGTTTTTTTTTCTCCAAATACACTATATGTACTTATGTAATTTTAATAGAACTAATTTTTTTAATTTATTTAAAATTGTAGAGGATGGTAATATTTTTTATCTAAAAGAGTTATTTGATTCATAATTATGATAAATAATTACTAAATTATTAAGACTATTAATTATTATTTCAAGATACATTTGTCTTAATAAAATATATTTATTTAAAATTAATGTTATAAAGTATTAATGTGATTTTTTTACCTGTATGTGACTGATGATGAGCTTGAATAACTAATTTATGTGTTGGGTTTTTTATATTAACTTTATTTAATTGGGTTTATATGCTATAAATGTTTTATTAAACTAAATATGATGGTATATGAGTCATCCCACACACATTTCTTATATAGGGAATGGTCATCCATGGGTTATTTTATATAATCCATACCCCTGGATCCTCTCACCTATGTGTGAGTAAAACATGTAACATGATGGATATATGAAGACAGAAGGTGTTTTAGAACCCATTTATAGGTGAAACCAAATAATAATATACTAAGGATGATGGTTTAATGATGTAACTTGAGCCTGACATATCTCAAGGAGTTTTTCCCTTCGGTTCATAGGCTGATTTGTAGTCTACTAGATAAATAATCCATTAGATTTCTCATGATGAAGTCACATAATTTATTAGATTTAATCAAATTTCATTGTAATTTGTTCTATGTGGGGAATTTTTATATGACGTTAAAAATGATCACATCAACAGAATAAGATAACTAGATATTAATTATTAAATAAAATAAATGAATAATGAAAAAAATTATCAACACATGGTTAATTAATTTTGAAAATTCTACATTATATTAAAAATGAATATAAAGATAAAATAAATAAATTTATTAATTAATAAATAATAAAACTACTGTAAAATTCATTAATTCTAAAAAATCATTCCTCTGATTAATAATGGAACCATAGAAATAAGTTTTGTTCTAGCCCTCATTGATACACATACATTAATTAGGTATTTCTTATGAAGTTTGAGGGATGACTTTATCAAGTATACATCATGAGAAGTATCCCATTCTAGACTTGATGTCATTTAGAGGAATGTTTCTAGGTGATATGAGTAAGGATTTATAGATTTGTGATTCCACTCAACGGATCAAGGAGTTTAAAGTTAGCAGTTGGAAAGAATGCCTACCTAAATACCTTGATGTAAATGACTACACCCACTTTTTGGTTATAAGAAGAAAAATACATATCCTTTCCACTATAATTTCCATGTGAAAGGACATTATAAGTCCAATGATGAGTGATATTGGTACTTTAAAAAATAGTGGGAGACTAGTAAGATAATAAAATTGTTACATCTCATATATTTTTGTATTTAGCATAAAGTAAAAAATATATACTTTTGTTCATTGAATAAAAAAAGATAATTTCATTGATATATCTGAGATATATATTAGATAAATTCATCCTCCTATTATACTTACTTCCAAAAGTGGTACAAACCCCTTTTATTTATAGTATTCCTGGAAGAGAAGTTTTGTGTGATTAATTCATTGATTTCTAATCCTCCTCCTAAAGAGGTGAGTGAGGAAAAGTTCCTTTCATACATAAAAATCTTAAATGATATGTTATAATTTCATTTTTTGAAGTTATCACCCATGTTTGATAAACACCATATGTTTCATGAGAACATGTATGCATACCATATACTAAAATATATCCATTATCTTTATTAAAAGAGATAGATATATGAGTGATTTAAGATCTCCAATGCACTTTTTATATGAAAACATGGAGTGGGTGCACCCTCTGAACCTCATGTTGTCTAGATAGTTGGCTAAATTGATAATATAAACATCATAGGGTTTGATATTCCTGATGAATTATAAAATATATTTTACTTTCTTCACTCTTGTGGATATTCTAAATTTTTTGTTAATTTTAAAATGAATAGCCTTGATAAGTCTCTCACAGTTCCCTTTACTCTAATTTTCTAGTTAGATAAGGATATTAATAAAATAAACTTTCTCCTTATGGTGAATAAAGGAAAGGGAAAGATAAGAGTTCAAAGACTAAATCAATGTCTAAATAGTATTTTAACATCCCTTCCATGAAGATGAAGATTAACGTGGAATCAAGGGAGAAGGATTTTATCTATTTTCGATATGGAAAAAATATCCACTAGAATAATAACTACACTATGAAAAATATGTAAGGGGATTATTCAGATTTATTCATAATCAAGTGAAACCATTATGTTTCTAAAAATTGTGTATTCTATATTCCTTTTGGTGATCACATTTTTGTCCACTTATACAAACTAGGTAGGTTTAGAATATTTTCTCAAGGTGTGGTGGATATATGAGCCATACTACAGTGGATTTTGGGGATTACCATTTCACATTTCTAATAATATTGAACATGGTTTTAAAGAAATATTTTTAAATTCCATGAATTACTAAAAACATTATTTATATATCCAATATTAACATAGATGTCTTTATCTCCAAATTTTGGAATTAGATCTTATAATTATAAAAATATTACATATATTATAGTATGGGACATCTAAATAATGGTCTTTATATATTCGCATATGAAAACTATGTATTATAAATTGATGACAAATCCAATTCACATGACTCATATCCTACCTATATATGAAATCATAGGCTATACCCTGTAAGAAAAAATCACTTGAAAAAGTAATATCAAGAAGGGTATTTAGATTATTACAAACTAAAAATACTTGGTGAATGTGAATATTTTTTTCAAGGAAAAATTTCCAAAAAACCATTTAATGGAAATGTTGAAAGGGATAAGATGCCTCTTGAATTGGTTTATATATATGTTTGTGGACCTTGAACTATTTAATTAAGTGGTGGATTCTCATACTTCAAATTTTTTACTGATGACTTTAGTAGATATGGATATATTTACTTAATGAGGTAATTTTGGATTACGTTGAGATATTTTTGCAGTATAATAATGACGTTGAGAATCAACTTGGTATGAAGAAAAATAAACACTACTCAGGCTATGGAGAATAATACCTTAACCATGTGTTCATTGATTATCTATATGAGTTTTGGATGTTATCACAACTCACTCATACTTATAAACTTCAATGAAATGTTTTAAGTGAAAGTATGATTCACACCATGATAAAAATTGTTAGATCAAGGATGTTTTATGAAAGTATTCTCTTATACTTTTAGGGATACATATTATAAATAGAATGATACACCCTGAACCATGTTCCAAGTAAGATTAAAAATATAATTCCATTTGAAATTTTTTGTGGAATAAAAACTATGTTCTCTAAATAATTTCCATGGGGATGTGAGGTATTTTTTAACACCTATTTCGGTAAAACGCATGAACCTTAAGGCATGAAAAGACATCATTATAGGATATCCTAAAGAAAAAAGAAAATATCACCTACCTTAACCCTTATATAAAAATTTAATTTTGGCAATATTCACCATGTTTCATGACATGGAGTATATTTCTGAAAGAGATAATGGGAGTGAGATATACATTGATGATGTTTAGGGCCATGATACACATGATTTGGCATAGGAATAGATTCTAAAAAACCCCATGGATGAGGATATTCTTGGGACAAAATTATTATGTATAATAAATAGAGAGGTTAGAGAACTAGAAAGATATGGTTTTATAGTAATCAATTATGGTGACTCATTATTAGTTGATAATGATGAACTTCTGACCTACAAGGAAGTAGTATGTAGTTAGAAGAAACATGATAGAATGAATCATTGAATTTTGAAATGGAATCCATATATGGAAATAAGGTTTTTATTTGTGTATATCCTCTAGTATATGTATATCTCGTTGGTTTAAAATGGGAATTCAAAATGAAACTTCACATGAAAGGTGGACTGAGTACTATTTGGCTAGACTAGTTGCAAAAAAAATTTAATAGCATTAAAGAATTTACTATGATGAATCCTTTTCTATATTTTCTATGCTAAAATCCATCAGAATTATACTTTCCAATGAAGTTTAACATGATCATGAGATTAAGAAATTGGATTTAAAAATCGATTTTCTCAATGGGAACCATTTAGAAGATGTCTATGTGGAATAACTATATGGGTTTGTGATTCTAAATGATATTAATAAGTTATGTAAGCTATTCAGATCCAGTTAGGTTTTAAATATCGAATCTAGACCATGGAAAATATCTTTTATGAATCCATAAGGTAATTTGGATTCATAAATAATGAATATGTGATTTTTTTATACAAGTGGTTTAGTGGGAGTGTGGTCAATAGTCATATAGTGCATATTGACAACATATTACTAATTGGGAATGAGATACCATTCATACAGTGAATAAAGACATGGTTGAAAACATGCTTCTCTATAAAGGATATAGGTGAAGTAATATGACTTATTCAAGATCCGTCATGATAGATCCAAGAGGTTACTTGGACTAAGATAAGGTATATACATTAACAAGATACTAAATAGATTTGGTGTGAAATAATCCAAGATTGTATTCTTTCCAATTTCACAAGGAATACATCTCTCCAAGAAAATGTTCCTCAGACATATGAGGAGATATAGAGAATTACAAGGATCCAAAATGCATTAATGATAGATCTAGTCATGTTTTCCATGATATGTGTGAGTGTTGATATTTCCTATGCCTTTAGTATAATAGGATGATATCAAATGAAAGTATGATACCACCATTGGATGGAATTCATGACTATCCTACTGTATTTGAGGAATAATAATAATATATTCCGTGTTTATATAGTACATAATGAGGGAGGCATTAGAGGATATTAAAATTCTTGTTTATAAATAGATCTGAATGATCTAAAATTACAATCATAATATCTTTTTACCCTCATAGAGGATTTGTGACGTGGAAGAGCTCAAAGCAGCCAATGGTCCCTAGTTCCATAGAAAATACCATGTATATTTTATATTTTTATACATCCAAGTTGTTTGGATATTAAACGTATTCTAGGATATTTATGTTGTTCTAAGTAGTAAAGATTTTATGAAACTTTAATGTGATAATGCAACAAAAATGGATATTTCTAAAGAGCCACAGTCTCATTATTTGATGAAGCATATACTACATAAATATCATCTCTTGGGTGATTTTTAAAAGTGATTTGAGGTCCCAGTAAGCACAGTTTCTATGGAGGAGAAATTGGAGGACCCGTTTACTAAATACTTATCTTAGAATAAGCATGAATTTCATATAATATCTATATAACTAAAAGTATTTGGTAGTTATCTATAGTATAAGTGAGAGTCTTTTAGAGTTGGTTCCCTATAACCAACTACATAGAAATTTATATCACCTATTTATAAAATGAATTTAATATTAATAAATGTCATAACACATATTGATTGTTTTATATGTAACATTAATGTGACAATTTCCTTTGGGTATTTTTCATATCTACAGGTCATAGTAGTTCCCAACTATGATGAGAACCTTGAATTTTCATTGGATATTACAGTCTATGAAAGTGTTTACTAGTCCATAGACATGAGATTCTTATTGGTTTATATCATGAGTTATATACTTTAATATATTTCCCAAAAATATTATGATCTATGTTCCTAATGAATTATGATGTGTTGGGTGTTTCATGAGTGATATGAAATTAATGAAAAAGTTAATAAATATTTTTTCCCTTCCAAGACCAGAAGGGGATATCATGGTCCTTTGATTGAAATGTAATTTTCAAACTAAATCCATGAAAATGTTGAATGAAGAGTTCATTTCAATAATTAAAAAATTAATATCAATCTAATAGGTTACTGACATGATTATTCACCCTGCGTGATGATATATTGGGACAAATGGATTATATTACATAGTGACTGTTCATATGTGTTTTTCGGTAATTGTGTCATTAACTTCATTCTCTATGGGTTATATTACATATTACTAGATGATGATAATATAATTTATTAAATACCACATAATTTCACTGGGAAATTGTGTATTGACCCGTAAATTTCATGGAAATTTTTTTCTTAAATTATTTGAAAATTTACAAGTCCGCAATTTCTGACGGAGCCTGATTCTGAGCCCCGGTGTGCCCGGAATCAATTTCTGTAGTTTTGTTCAGGTACGACCAGTAAACGTACGTGCGGGTTTTTCTATCTTTTCAACCGGTGCATGGAATTGAAATCTGTGGACACCGGTGAAGTTTCAATGTCGGTATTCTCCAAAGGGGACATTTACCGTAGTTGTGTTTGGTTGGGAGGAGAAGTTAATTTTGGGGATTCTTTATAAATTTAATAAAAATTATGTGTTACATATTTTTTTAAGGGGTGGTTATTTTCTCCAAAGAGGAGTTGGATGTGGGACCTACACCCCACATAACCATCCAGGAGAGGATATTGTGTGGTGGGTCCCACACGAACAAAAACCTCTCAACTCCCCTTGAAACCCCCTTTAACTCCTAAAACCTTTCACCTTCCTTCTTTTGAATTTTAAACTTTTCACCTCCTCTCATGAATGTGTCAACACATAATATTAATTAATTCCACATTTAATTAATCTAATTTTGAATTAAATTGAACATATTTTTCCAACATTAAAAGAAGATATTATATTCTCTTATTTGGGTTGCCATAATTTTGGTTGGGAGAACAAAGGAGAGGAGAAGAATTCTTGAAGGAATAATATTCATCCCATGAAGATCATCTCCTCCACTTCTTCAACTGGGTAAATAAGGTGAGGTGATGCCACAAAGAATAACATCTACCTTCCACTTCCTCCGCGTCAAGTGAGAAGATGTTGCCGTCACCAATGACAAATGTTGATGGAATGGCGTCCGTCTTCCATGGGGCCTGATTTCCATGACACCCGTCTTCCATGACTCGTTGACATGCAACATCAATTCCAAGGTAGGGGTTATAATTAATTTTAATTGAATAAAATTGTACCTCGTTTTTCGTTGAATACATTGGTTCATCATTTGACAGATGATATCATCTGATATGGAGGGCACGTGTCAAACCAACACGAATCAGCGTTCCTCCGTTGCTTGTTGGTTTATTTGGCGAAGGAGGCGGAGACGGAAGGGTGTGGTGACGTCACGCCACGCCAGAGGAAGAGGTTGTGTCCATGAGGTGGCAGCGATGGAAGGAGGCAGCAACCAAAGGTCGTGGCCAAGCCGGGCCGCGGCGCTGTTGGGCAGGCACCGTCACGCCGGCCGCGTGGAGGAAACCGCGGCCCAAATCTGCGGGCCGCTCGGACGAACTGAACCGGCCGGCCATAGTCGGTTGGGCTGGAGGACTCCAAAACCCCCTTAGTTCCACGCTACAGAGGAGACCGCGGGCCGCAACGCGGGCTGCTCGGTGAGCGAATTGGCCGGCCGCCTGCCTGGCGGGCTGAAAGAACCACGACGCTGCTTGGCGCCGCGTGCGGAGGAACTGTGACCCGCAACCGTGGGCCACTTGTGCTGGAAAAAACTTGCCGGCTTTGGCCGGCCGGGCAGCAAGGAGGGGCGACGCCGCTCAGCACTGTCGGGCAAGCCGAACCGGCCCGCAACCGCGGTCCGGGTCCGTGGGTGGGTTGCACCCCACTGGGCCTGGCCGACCCCCGAACTGGGTCGGACCCGCCGGGCCGGGTCCCTGGGTGGGCCACGCTCCACCGGTTCGGTCCGACACCTAGCTAGGTCGGACCCACCGAACTGGGTCGGGCCGACCCTCCAGCCTACTGGGCTTAATGGGGAAGTCCCATTTCACTTAAATGTGAATAACTTCTAGACCACGCATCTGATCGATGGTTCGTCTATGGCAATGGGATCCTCACAACGAGACGGTCATTTTTACGATAATCTAAGTGAGTTTTGGATAACTCTGGAAAATGGTTGGGTTTGGAATGAGCATAAATCCAACTGGGCCCCTGGAACTGAAAATCCAATAACTCTCAGATCGGGCGTCCGAACGATGCGTTGTCTATTGCATTGGGTTCCTTTTGATGAGAAGGAACTTCGGGGTACATCAAATTTGGACATCATGATAGTTAATGTATCGACCCCTTTGCTCGAGGAGCGGACCCTCCCAGAATCGAGCGTGTTGTGTGCGGGAACCCTAGAGTTTGCTGCGACTGCGATGACTACTGTACCGGAATCCTACGTGGGTTCGACAGTGGTGACTACTGTACTGGAATCCTCCATGGGTTTAAAAGTGATAACTACTGTTTTTGTATCCTATGTGGGTCCGATAGTTTTGACTTCTGTTCTTGTATCCTATGTGAGTCCGACAGAGTAGCTGGTCTTGTATACTGTGTGGGTCCGACAGCATAGCTAGTCTAGTATCCTGTGTGGGTCCGACAGCTTAGATTAATCAGTGACTACATCTGATCATCTCTATCGCTTTACGAAAGATGTATACCTGTGTGAGTTGGGTCTTGACTTTCAATCGTTATCATCTATGTGATTTACATTACTTTCGTGTGTGGACTGGGTTATGCTTGGGCTCGAGATTTGGAGCTGAACTATGGTTGATAAATTAGGTATATGTATGGGAATATACATATGTAGGGTTGGTTGATACTTTGTGATTGGATATTTTCTTTTGTAGTTTATCCTTTATGGATTCTGGGAGACCTTTGGGGGTCTCAGGGTCCCTGCTAAGTATCGTTATACTCACCCCTGCACGGGCAATGCCCGCACTTCATTGTGTTGGTTGCAACCGATGGACATCACTGATCAAGGCATAGTGTTGTGAAGTTGGACGGTACCCGGAGGTGGACCACTTGGCGAGACGTACACAGAGCGGATGGACGGACCTGAGGTGTTGAGGAGGCCATATGTACCCACCCTTCAGGTGGGATTCCTAGAGGAAGACTCAGTAGTTTCTGTTTACTTTTCTATAGTTGTACTGTACTGTTGGGCTTGTATTTCTGGCCCCTTTCCTTTCAGCACTTACCTTTGAATTCAGTTTTACTTAGTGTTTATTTTCAATTGTTGCCTCTACCGCTTGTGTTCAGACTATGAGTGTGTTACAGGTTAAAAAGGAAATTCCTTCCCTTTTATCGGGATTATGGCTTTGGTGCTAGTCGTCATCCCCTGGCCTATGGAAGGCGGGATTGGGGTAGTCATGGAATGGGCCCCGATGACGGGTCATGAAAAATTGGTATCAGAGGAGTCGGTTTTACCGTAGAACTTAGACTATGATTCATTAAAAGGCAATAGTGTTTAGTGTTTTGGGTGTGGTTATCAGTTTAGGGAAACCGGTGTTGGTGCGGCGGCCGACATATCCATACACCAGGACCCTGACCTCTGATTTCTGACTAAGTGCACAAAAACACTGATCGCGTGTGTGTTTCCTTTAAAAAAGATTTTTTCGTGATTACTTTGTGTCAGCTCACCAGGTATACTATTTTAACCATGGTGCACCTGTTTCTTTTCAGGATGGCCCAATGAAGGAAGCCATCTAGGGTTCCGAGTTACATACGAGATGGTAGCCCACCGAGCAACGAGGACTCAGTGCAGGGTCCCATCACAGCGGAGGCACCAGTGGTACCACTACCCGCTGGGCCACCGATACCACCAGCTCTAGCAGTGGAGTGTGCACGTCACCTGAGTGTGTTGCATGAGTTCTAGCGACAGACGCCGCCCAGGTTCCGAGGAGAGACAGACCCATAGGAAGCTTAGGCTTTGCTGGAGGCTGTTGTGAGAGTTTTTAGATTGGTAGGGACACCGACCAACATTATGGTGATCCTTGTCACGAGTCTCCTACACGCAGAAGCAGGTAGATGGTAGAGCCTAATGATCTAGGTGCATGAAGAGTCATCATTACTCTGAACAGACTTCGAGAGTCTCTTCCGCTCAGAGTTTGTTCCATCCACCCTTCATGCGGTGCGGATTCAAGAGTTACTTCATCTGCAGCAGGGCAGCATGAAAGTAGCTCAGTACTCAGGGAGTTTTACCGACCTCTCACACTACTCCATGGATATGGTATGGGACCCATTCTTCAGGCCCCGGACCTTCTATAAGGGACTCAGGCATAAGATCAGGGATTCAATAATTCCCCTCAGCATCTCGACACAGGCAGGGGTGATGGAGTGAGTCCTTCTACTGGAGATTTTTCTCGCTGAGTAGTCACCAGCAGTGAGACCCACCACAGGGCTACATATAACAGAGTCTTTTGCAGATGGTAGTAGACAGTTGACACATAGGTCTAAGCGGACCTGGTCATCAGGTGGGAGACCTCAGGATACATGTTCGGGTGTGCGGGGCACACATTACAGATCCATCCATACAAGGAGAGGGTAGTGCAATGCATGTGTCGGACAGATTCACATGGCTCGTGACTACCCAACCCGCCATGCAGATGAGCAGCAGATAGTAGAGTGACCTCCCAGGCAGAGGCAGAGGTTTGACCGTGGTGGTCCACCAGGAACAGGCAGATGTGGCAGAGGAGTTGGCCATGTAGCGGGTGGTGGACGACGTTTCGAGGCTCTACCACCACCACCACCAGGAGGTCCCCCCTGACCATTGGGAGATGGAGGATAGAGGCAGGATCAGCTCCAGGCAGTTGAGGCCTACGACCACGGTGCACTTGAGATGATTTGAGGTACTATCTGTGTCTACTCCACCCTTATTGTAGTACTTATATACACAGGTGTGATTCATTATTTTATTTATGTTTCCCTTGTTCGGAGCTCAGAGATTTTGATGGATCCGTTGGATCGATCCTTACGGCTAGATGCTCCTACGGGAGAAGACTCGAAGATTACGCACTAGTGCCAACAGTGTAATCTTACTCTAAGAGGTGAGAGATTTGGATGATATATTTTTATAGTTGCATCGAGGCCTTACGACGTCATCTTGGGTATGGACTGGTTATCCACAGTTCATGCTCATATTGACTGTATTAGGCGCAGATTGCGATGTGTCAGCATGGATGGGACAAGGTTCACCTTCACTGGCGAGAAGGGAGCCTTTTCAGCGCAGGATGGACATACGCAGCAGAGGGGGAACCCGATCACACATCAGTTGGATAGTCTCATACTCAGAGCGGTTGATGTGTGGATTCCAAGTTTTCCTGTTGTGGTGGATCAGAATGTGGATGTTTTCCCTGACGACATTCCAGGACTACCTCCTTCTCGATAGGTAGACTTCTACATTGACATGTACCCCGAGAAAGCACCGATATCTACTTCAGACTATCGGATGGCTCCCGCCAAACTTTGTCAGATGCGTGTACAGATGGGGAAATTGCTGGGGAAGGGATTTATCTGGCCCAGTGTTTCACCCTGGGCATCCCCGATTTTGTTCGCCAAGAAGGTAGATGAGATATTGCGACTGTGTGTCGACTACCATCGCCTGAATCAAGTGATCGTGAAGAACAAGTATCCACTCTTGAGGATTGACGACCTCTTTGATTAGCTCATGTGAGAACAATGGTTCTTGAATATATACCTCAGGTTAGGCTATCACCAGCTCAAATTTCAAGAAGAGGATGTGCAGAAGATGGCCTTCAGGTGTTGGTATGGCCACTATGAGTTCTTGGTTATGCCATTCGGTGTAACCAGTGCTCCAGTAGTGTTCATGAGTCTCATGAATATGATCTTCCATCCTTACCTAGATCTCTTTTTTTGGTCGTCATCGATGACATACTGATTTACACGCCTAATGAGGAGGAGAACACCTACCATTTGTGGGTAGTATTGGATACACTCAGAGAGAACCATCTTTATGGTAATCTCTCGAAGTGCTAGTTCGAGATTTGAGAGGTTCACTTCTTGGTACAAGTCATCCCAGAGGCTGGAATTGCAGTGGACCCAGCGAAGATCGAGGTAGTACTTACTTGGGAGCCACCCAGGAGTGTGACGGAGGTACAGAGTTTCCTGGGTCTAGATGGATACTATCGGAAATTTTTGCCATACTTCTCCAGAGTTGCAACACCACTTCCATCATTGACGAATATGGGGCAACCCATTGTGTGGTCAGAGAGATTCTAGCAGAGCATTCAGGAGATGAGGTAGAGATTGACCAGTGCACCCATCTTGAGGCTACTGGAGGAGGGTGTAGGGTACATAGTTCAGTGCGACGCATCAGGGACCGGACTCGGGTGTGTCCTGATATGGTAGTGAGAAGTGATCGTGTATGGCTCACGACAGTTGAGACAACAGGAGAAAAACTACACTACCCATGACCTAGAGTTAGTACCAGTTGTCTTTTCCTTGAAGTTGTGGCGGCACTATCTGATGGGAGAGCATTTTATAGTCTACTCTGACCACCAGAGTCTCAGGTACATCTTCCAGCAGAAGGACCTGAACCTGAGACAGCGGCTATGGCTTGAGTTCCTCCAGTACTATGACTTCGAGATAGTATATACTCCAGGGAAGGGGAACATTGTAGCAGAGGATCTCAGTAGGTGGTCGGGTATTCAGTTTCTAGGAGAGGTGGTAGAGCAGCTGGTCGTGTTGTAGATATCCTTTGTGGATAGGGATGGAGCATCCATTCTATAGTATGTCACAGTCGCTCCTCTGTTTCTTCAGTGATTCAGGGAGGCACAACAAGGGGACGTTGACTGTGAGACGCAACATGCTCAGATATCCTCAGGTCAGGCACCTGATGGGTTTTTTTATGGTGGGGAGCACGTAATCCTTTTCAAAGGATGTACCATGGTACCAGTTGCAATACAGGAGGAGGTGTTGAGGGAGTTTCACACTTCCCCTCTAGCGGTACATCCAAGAGTGGAAAAGATGTATCAGGACCTCAGACGACAACATTGGTGGATGGGTACGAAGAAAGCAGTAGTAGAGTTTGTCTCTCGATGCCTCACTTTTCAGCAAGTGAAGGTGGATCACTAGGTTCCAGCAGGCATGGTTCAGCCCTTAGAGGTTTTTGAGTGGATGTGGGATGCGATATCCATGGATTTTGTGATGGGGCTACCATGTACATCCAGAGGACATGACTCTATCTGGGTGATTATCGACCAACTCACCAAGTCGGCCAACTTCTTACCAATTGGGGAGCATGGCTCAGTAAAGGGATTGGAACGCCTCTACATACAGGAGATAGTATGACTTCATGGTGTTCCATCAACGATAGTCTCTGATCGAGATGCTCATTTCACTTCCCGACTATGGAAGGGGTTGCGGCAGGCTTTCAGGACGTAGCTTTTCTTGAGCACCGCCTCCCATCTTTAGATGGATGGTCAGACTGAGAGGACCATTCAGACTTTCGAGGACATGCTCTGTACATGTGTCCTCGACTTTGGTCGTAGCTGGGAGGATCACTTACCCTTGTTGGAGTTTGTGTACAAAAACAGCTACCACTCCACCATCGGGATGGCACCTTATGAGGCATTGTACGACCAACCTTGCAGATCACCTCTATGCTGGACTGACCAAGGGGGGTTATCACTTGTAGGACCAGAGATGGTTCATGCTATGATGGAGAAGGTGCGGATCATCCCGGAGTGGATGAAGACTGCATAGAGCAGACATAAGTCCTATGCTGATAGGTGATGGAGACCACTGGAGTTTGAGTATGGAGACCATGTCTTCCTACGGGTCTCACCTCAATGAGGTCTACAAAGATTAGGTTGGGGAGGAATGTTATCAACGCGATTCATTGGGACTTTTTAGGTCCTTATCAGGGTAGGTGAGGTGGCTTACCTCATGTCCCTTCCACCTTAGTTACACCGGGTGCACAACTTCTTCCATGTATCTTAGCTGAGGAGATCCGTGCACAACCCGTCCCACGTCATTGACCACGGGGAGCTAGCCATCGATGACGGGGAGACATTCACAAAGGTCCCAGTAGAGATCAAGGATCGACATGAGTGTGTCCTTCATGGATGGTTGATTCCTATGTTTCATGTTCGCTGACAGCATGGGAACCTCCAGGAGAGCACATGGGAGCGGGAGGCTCAGATGCGTGCTCAGTACCCTCTTTTGTTTCCCTAGTGGGTGTTGTAGCTTTACAGAGACGTAAAGCCCTAAAGTGGGGGTAATGTAAAGACTCATAAATTTCAAGGAAATTTTTTTCTTATATTCTTTGGAATTTTACAAGTCTACAGTTTCTAACGGCCCATGATTTCGAGGACCGGTGTGCCCGGAATCAATTTCTGAAATTTTGTTCGGGTACATTCAGTAAACGTACGTGCGGGTTTTTCTATCTTTTGAACCGGTGCTCAGAATTGAAATATGAGGACACCGTTGAACCCGTAGCTTTGATATTCAACTAAGGGGACCTTTACCACAGTTGAGTTTGGTCGGGAGGAGAAGTTAATTTTGGGGATTCATTATAAAATTAATAAAAATTATGTGTTACATAATTTTTGTTAAGGGGTGGTTATTTTCTCAAAAGTGGAGTTGGAGGTGTGTCTCACACCCCACATAACCACCCATGAGAGGATATTGTGTGGTGGGGCCCACACGAACACAAACCTCTCAAATCCCCTTGAAACCCCCTTTAACTCCTAAAACCTTTCACCTTATGTCTTTTGAATTTTAAACTTTTCACCTCCTCTCATGAATGTGACAAAACATAAGATTAATTAATGCCACACTTAATTAATCTAATTTTGAATTAATTTGAACTTATTTTTTCAGCATTAAAAGAAGATATTACATTCTCTTATTTAGGTTGGCATAATTTTTGTTGGGAGAAAAAAGGAGAGGACAAGAATTCTTGAAGGAATAATATTCATCCCACAAAGAAAATCTTCTCCACATCTTCAACTGAGGCAAGAAGGTGAGGTGACGCCATAAAAAACGCCATCTACCTTCCTCTTCCTCCGCGTCAAGGAAGAAAACGCTGCGATCGCCAACGACAAACATTGATGGAATGACGTCCGTCTTCCATGATGCCCGATAACTGCGATGCCCATATTTCATGACTCGTTGACATACAACTTTAATTACAAGTTATGGGTTGTGATTAATTTTAATTGAATAAAATTGTACCTAGTTCTTTGTTGAATAACTTTGTTCATCATTCTACAAATGATATCATCTGATACAGAGGGCGCGGGCGAAACCAACACGGCCATGCGTTCCTCTGTTGCTAGATTGTTTATTTGGCGATGGAGGCAGAGCCGGAAGGGTGCGGTGCCATCACACTGCACCAGAGGAAGAGGCCACGACCATAAGGCGGCAGCGATGGAAGGGGGATACAACTAAAGGCCGCATAAAAGTCGGGCCACAATGGTGGTGGACCGATACTGTCGCGCTGTCCGCATCGAGGAAACCATAGCCCGCATCCTCGGGCCTCTCAGATAAACCGAACTGGCCGGCCATAGCTGTCCGGGCTGGAGGACCCCGACGCCCCCTTGGCTCCATGCTGTGGAGAAGACCGCGTCCCGCAATGCAGGCTGCTCGGCGTTTGAACTGGCTGGCCGCCTGCCAGCCAGGCTGAAGGAACTGTGGCGCCCCTTGGCACCATGTGTAGAGGAACTGCGGCCCGTAATAATAGCCACTTGCACAGGACAAAAACTACTGGCTTTGGCCGGCTAGGCAGCAAGGAGGGGTGGTGCCGCCGGGCGAGCCGAACCGGCCCGCAACCACGGGCCGTGTCCGTGGGTGGGTCGCGCCCCACTGTGCTGGGAAGACCCCATAACTGGGTTAGACCCACCAGGATGGGTCCCTGGGTGCACTGAACTCCACTAGGCTGGGCCGACCAACAGCTGGGTCAGACCCGCCGAACTAATTCGGGCCGACCCGCCAGCCCACTGGGCTTGATGGGCCAGGCCCGTTTCACTCAAACGTGAATAACTTCTAGATTGCACGTCTGATCGACGCTCCGTCTACGACACTGGTATCCTCACAATGATACGGTCCTCTTTGGATACTCTATGTAAGTTTTGGAAAACATTGTAAAACGGTTGGGTTTGGAATGAGCGTAAATCCAACCAGGCCCCTGGAACGGAAAAACCAATAACTCTCAGACCGAGCGTCCGATTGACGCGCCGTCTATCGTGTTGGGTTCTTTTTTATGAGACAGAACTTCGGAATTCATAAACTCTAGAATTCATGATATTTGATGTATAGACCCCTTTTCTCAAGGAGAAGACCCTACCGGAATCGAGCGTGCTGTGTTCGGGAACCCTAGAGAATGATGCGACTGCGACGACTGTTGTACCAGAATCCTATGTGGGTTTGGCAGAAATGAATATTATACTATGATCCTCCATGGGATCAAAAATGATGACTATTTTTCATTTATCCTATGTGGTTATGACAGCTTATATGAATCAGTGACTACATATGATCATCTCTATCACTTTACAAAAGATGTATACCGGTGTGAGCTGAGTCTTGACTTTCAATCGTTATCATCAATGTGATTGACATTACTTTTCTGTGTGGACTGGGTTGTTCGTGGTCTCAAGATTTGTAGCTAAACTATGGTTGATAACTTAGCTATATGTATGGTCATATACCTAAGTAGGGTTGGTTGATATTTCTTGATTGTATCTTTACTTTTGTGGTT
Organism: Viscum album; assembly: GCA_963277665.1. Classification (NCBI taxonomy): domain Eukaryota; kingdom Viridiplantae; phylum Streptophyta; class Magnoliopsida; order Santalales; family Viscaceae; genus Viscum; species Viscum album. Next base: position 2,101,152,581 of record OY728145.1, on the reverse strand, counting down.
TATCCTTTGTAGATTCTGGGAGACCTTCGGGGGTCTCGGGGTCCCTACTGAGTATCATTATACTCACCCATGCATGGGCAATGCCCGCACTTCGTTGTGTAGGTTGCAGAAAATGGACTACACTGATCGAGGCAGAGTGTTATGAAGCTAGATGGTACCCGGAGGTGGACCACTTGGCAAGATGTACATAGATCGGACGGATGGATCAGAGGTGCTGAGGAGGCCATATGTACCCACCCTTCAAGTGGGATTAACAGAGGAGGACTTAGTAGTTGATGTTTACTTTTCTGTAGTTGTACTTTACTGTTGGGCTTGTATTTCCATCCCCTTTCTTTCAGCACATACCTTTGTATCCAGTTTTACATAGTGTTTATTTTCAGTTGTTGCCTCTACCGCTTGTGTTCAAAATGTGTGTGTGTTACTGGTCAAAAAGGAAATTCCTTCCCTTTTATCGAGATTATGCCTTTGGTTCTAGTCGCCATCCCTTGGCCTATGGAGGGCTGACTTGGGGTAGTCACGGCACTGGCCCTGAGGATAGGTCATGAAAAGTGGCCTAGAGGATCACAAAATTCGTCCCTCCATTGAATTTTATTGAATTTTATTTTAGATTAATAGTTTTAATAAATTTTATTCTCATTTCTAAGAAATAGTATTTATTTTGGATTTATTCATCACCAATATTAAATCACCATATTAATGTGTGTTGAATATTAAATAAATATCTAATCAAAAAACCATTAATATAATATTTATTTATTTATTAAATGAATAATATTTGTGATCTGTGGTTTAAAAAATTTCATGGAAAGTGGAACGGATGAGTTAAGAACTCAGTAATAGAAATTGTAAAATCTTAAATATCATTCAAATAAAATAAGGAATTATTTTTTTCATTAAAAATAATTTTTTTTAATTGGACATATACAACAAAATTTATTTTTATTAAAGGGGGGAGTAGAGGAAGAAGTTTAATGGGGACTAAACTGATGCAAACTAAGGGAGTCCCCAATTACACGATAAGAACATCCTGAGGGGAGGGAGCCCGTCCTGGTGTATACCATTAGAGAAGAGTGGGAGGACACCTTTGAGGAGAGGAAGTAAGATACACTATTACCTTCATTCCAAGTGTGAATAATAACCATCCTACTACTGATGAACTTCTTAAAATTACGGATCACATAAGAAATCTTCCATGGAGTGGGAGAGAGACCCTTGAGAGAGTCGCAGATAATTTTGGAATCTGATTCAATAGTCATTAATGTGATGCCTTTAGAATGACACAGTGTAAGACCCCTGAGGATGGAATTAGCCTCCACACCCAAAAAATCACCTTGTCTATAGTAAGAATTGGATGAAAAATGCACAGAGCTATTGTGATCATGGACAACACTTCCACACCGCATAATGTCTCCACCACATGAGTTGTCTATATTGAGTTTAAGTCCATAGGGAGGGGGAATCCAACAGATCCAGTGGCCATGGAGACTGTCTGAGGGAACTGAATTCTTTTTCAGCACAATATTATTCAAATAAGAAGACTCATACCTGTGTTTCAATAACACTGAGAGCTCGAAGTCAAGGCATCTGGACCTGACAATCAAGGATGAACCTGAGGAATGGAAGTTATTATGATGAACCCGGTTACGCACAACCCAAATACACCAGCAACCCACCGCAAGGAAGAGAGAATGACCCTTCCATTAAGTCGAGTTGGAACTGGTTCCGTTGAACCATAGGTGAAAAAAAATTGATGCTATTTTCAGGTGAGGTGAAAACAGTAAATTCCCCTAACTTCTTCCATTGTCTGATCACCCAGTCGCATTGAAAGAACAAATGTATAGTGGATTATTCCACATATAATTATATAAATGAATATTTTCTTTTAGTGTTATTCTCAATACAAATATAATTTCTCTACCTCATTATTCTCTCTCAAGATAGAGAACACAGAATAGAAAATCCACTAACCTGAAGGACTATGTTACAATCAAAGGTGACTGATGTAATACGATCGGTACATCTTCACAATCACATAAAAATCTATCAGTGATGCTATGAGATTGAGGATTAGGTATGGATAACCACTAGATTTATTCTAATTTTGGACCTTATAGAATAATTATGGTATAATTAAATATGATTTCAAAAAATAAATATATTTATCAAAGAAATAATCTCTATATTGAAGTAATTTTTGTTATTAAGTTGATTATAAATTTACTGTGAAAATATCCTCTCTATGATTTAGGGTTATATTTTGTTCGATATAAATGATGATTGTTTTTAATGTTATTATAGATTATCCAATTGATATAATGAAAACCCATCATTAGGAATGAGCTTGATCATCTTATATTGTTCTAAAACCCTTCAATATCTACCTGCATATGCATACGCCTCCTACCAACATTTCACTAGTCACATAAGAATTTATTTCATCACATCCACCTTCAAATATGGAGGAATCTCAATAAAATAAAATATTTTCTAGAGTAAATTAATCGAAAACTTGGATTCTTGGGATTCACCCTCTTCCTGGAACAATAAAGGATGCTAAAACTGAAACACTTTGGCCAATTACACCATAGAAAACTCAAATCCATGTTTCTATTGGTCAATACTATGAATGAATTGTATTAAAATCACAGCTAGCTTGTCATCAAATAGGTTCCCTAGCTCAGTTGATAGTTATTACTTCTTCATCATCTCCACACAGATATTATTATTATCTCCACCCTCGGGGGCCTTAACCAACTCATGTCATTGTGGTACCAAATCTTCTCCCTCTAGAGTCTCCAATGAAGGTTGTCAAGGTTGTATATTATTTTAAACCAAATTCCATGATCAATATATATATATACACACAAAAACACACACACATTTATATATATAATTTCATATATAATAAATAGGGAAGGATATAATAGTTAGGGCATATCACTAGCCCATATACATCCCTACCTAAACTCATGTCCAATATTATATATCCTTAAGACCTTGCCTACCCAATCTCGGTTCATGTACCACACACACATAAGATCCACATACCTGATAAGCCTTGGAATCAATAACCTTGTTTAGTTGAGTAAAAGTACACTATATGAAAAACATGGAAACATAGTATAGATTATTTTTTACACTTTAAAAAACTAAATCCCTTTCTAAAACCAAGATGTTGATCACAATAAAAAAACACATATCATGTAAGTCCTACCTACCTAGAATGATGTATGAATACCACTTATTACCACTTCGGTCCAAAATTCAAAACCATAAATCAAGAAAATACATTACAACATAGATCAAATAATTTAATTTTAATAATGAAAACTAAAATAAAAATATCAGTTCCCATGATGACTTGGACATTGGACAATATTTGTGTATGCTAGGAACACAATATGATATCCATCCCAAGTCTGGACGCATACCTAAATCTCTATCCACCATAGCCCAAATAAAAAATTACACATGATCAAATTCAAATTTTTATCATTGCCAACTAGAATTACCAAAGCATCACCAAATCTGGTGATCCATTAACCTTAAGCGTGCCTCCTCGTATGGAAAATTCTAGGAACTATAATAATGAATCTGGGAGGTGATAGTGGGAAGAATGTAACCCCTATATAAATGACCATAAGAAATAGTGGAACCAGAATACCTAATAATTCAAAATGACTTAAAATATGTCCATAAATATAACACACTGTATGAAATAAAATTTTTAAAAATGTCACTAGATCATTTAAAAAAATTAAATTGGATCTCCTATAGGTTGATCATATGCTAATATATCCAAAAGTAAACAAAAAAATCAATATAGTACTGAGGATCCACATGGTCTTTCCCCAAAATTCCATTAATATCTAATCCATGCATCCAATACAACATGACCTAGCTATACTTCAGTAGTACTTAATTTTTCCATTCTTACATTACTAATCATAAATTTTTTACCAGTCTTAGAGGGTCCATGTAGTGTGTGAGTATAACTTAAGTAGGTTATAACTAAAGGATTTTATAGATAGTAACAATATATATATATATATATATATATATATATATGAGCGTATTTAAGGAAACCAATATAGTAAAAAATATTCTTCACTCATGCTTCACTATCCATAGATAAGCACCCTACATGCTTTAGCCAAGACAAGAGTAGGAGGATGTACCCGTGGTTTGTACACATCCCAAGAGAGTATAATGAATCACCGCTACTATCTTAACCAATAAACACACCATTTCTATACTCTTGGCCTCTTGGTGAATGAAGGATTACTGAATCACATTCTAAAACCATCCTACACACCTCCTGGATCAACAACCCCAAAATATTCCACACATAAGGCTCACGTTAATAACCCATATATCATTCTTAATTTCTTATTCTTGAATCATCATCCCCAATGACAATATACACATAATAAGAGTGTATATCCTTAATTGGTTATTCTAATCACCCCTTTATTATCATGGAAACCTACAACATATCCCTCCTCCAGTTTAATAGTAAACACTATCAACCTAGGTATCTCATATCTAAAGGGTAATTCTATATATTTAGTGGTAAACACCACCTCATGGGCCCTATTTCCATGTGAATAAGACCCAAAAAAAATATTCAACCCCGTATAGAGTGGATTCACCAAAATTATCTTAATATAACCTGGAGAACCCCCATCGCCCACTATTAGTGGATGATATATCACCATCATAGCATGTTTATGAACATCATTACCACCAACTATAGTTTTCATCACCACTTTTGTTATACAAGGGAACCACATCACCCCAAAAACACATAATCCATGCCTATAAAGTCTCCAAGGAAGCACTTCATGAAAAATATCCCATGAACCACCTCCTAGCAACATATAAAAACCAAGAAATCCCTGAAGCCACCAAAAAATAACAATACATTCATTTTCTATCCCATATTTACACCCACTATACTACCACTAGGAATCTCTCATTAACAATGTAAAATAAAAGTTGTTCTATTATTGGTTTCATACCTAACCCTGCATATAGCCGCAAATGACACGACACATAAACACACATATAGAAATGAAAGTATCTAGGCAGCACCTATATGGTACTAAAATAATCATGCATTTAAAAAATCCTCAGTCAATTTAACTATGGTCTAATGAAATAAAGAAATGAGAAAAGAAATCCTAAAATAGAGATTTTAGTCAAAACCCACATCAATAATGATGAAAACAAAAACATAAAATAGAGGTCATTGAGCCTTACCCATAGAGACTCTCTATGATTGATGCCTTGAATAATGGATCACAACTAAGTGAGATCCAACTTTTGGTATGATATAAAATAAATGGGGAATGGGGCGATCTCCCTACTACTAGAACAAAATTTACCCTTCTCTCATTTAATTAAATTCATCAAAATAATTAATTATTTAAAATAAAATAAAATAAAAGTCCTAGATACCACTTGGATGCCCAGTCACCTTCCACCAAGTACCTATTAAAAGTCCTTAGGTGGTCGATGGACCTCATGGAACTACCCCCATCTTTTCTAGACCCACCTAGTAACTAGTACCGGTCCACTGAGTCATTGGTGGATTCTTTCTTCAAGGTAGAATTACCAAAATGAGACTATATCTCTAAAATTGAACTATTGACCTTTACCAAACACTATGAAACCTCAAATATTCCCAATACCACATGATCAAATTGACCCTGTAGTCAAATTATCTCATCTGAATACCCAGGTCATTACACCAATGCTAGTGAATGTCTCTAAGATATGTTATAAAGTACATGATAAATATTTAATAATATATTTATTATATTTGAATCATATAAACATATTGTAAGTAGTTATGGGTTAGTTTCATAATGACAAATATAACATTTATAACAAAATTATTGTTTTTTGTATTTTATAAAAAAAATAACATGAAAATGATTCAAGTTATTACCTCTTTAATGATTAAGATTAAAAGGAAATGTTTTGAATTTATCATTAAAAGATATTTTTTAATCCTTTTACTCAATGAAAGTTTAAAATATTTTTAATCTCAATAAATATTTTGTTCGGAATAATGATTTAATGAATTATCAAAAGGATAAAAATGGAAATGTAACAAATACATTCAAAATTTTATTATTAGAAAATAAAATATGATTGGAATGCAAGTTCATTAGGTATTTGAGGTATGATAGTAATGTATTTGATTTTTTATGAGTCCTAAGGGTATTTCATATTATTTAAGAATTGGGATTATATGATATATCTTTTTTTAATCCTAATAGAAGTTTATAAATTATTATCAATTAATTTTTATTGAATTTATCATCTATTAATTAAATGATAAATAATAACTCAAATAAAAGCATGTATTTATCACTAATCAATTATTATCATGTATATTGATGGTTTTATATGTTATGATTAGTGTGATTAGGGGATCATATAGAGATAAAATTTTCATTAATGAGACACAATTTTGACCTGTATAATGGTTTCCCCCACATTTAGTAAACTATATGGAATGCCATGTATATATATCATTACTATATTTGGGATGTGCGCTAAATGGTAATCATTAATTATTTAGATTAAAAAAGTATATTAATTTGAAATTTTCTATATTAATATTTTTCATATACTAGTCTTCATTATTGAGTTAATAAATAGGTGGTTAATAATATTATTGTTTGTGAATTAGATTTTTTATAATCAAGATGGTATTTTTTTCATCCTGTATTATGTGTATGATATTTGGGACCTCAGTTATGTTATACCAAGGAAATTCATTCTCTTATAAGTGATATATGATTTTATATTTGACTTAGATGAATGAAATATAAATCATTCATAGGAATTAGTCATTATACATATAAGAATTAAGAATATATTTTTTGGAATATATGATATTGACATATTATATATATATCATTCCTAACAAATATATTAAATAAATAGATTAAATGAGTATACATGTCCTGTATGGAGACACATCTTGTGAATGGTTTTATATAGAGATAAATGTGTTTTATGGAGATTGTTTTTGATATTCCACCAAACCATTATTTTTTAATAGTGTAGGTAAAAAACCAATAGTGTAGATGAGTATTCAAATCATAAAACAAGGGATCATAATTTCTGGTCCAAGACAATATAATATATTTAAGAATATAGAAAAAATCATTTTAATTAAAATATTATAGTTAAATTTCATTATAGAAACTTATTAGCATTGATGTATTTAGAAGGTCATTATATAAAATAATGTAATCCAATGATTAGTGTATAAGGAATATCATATTAGTCACATGAGTAAGGGTAGTTATAATTTAGTTTAAAATCATATAATAAGGTTCTATGGAATTTTAATCCATCTTAGAGCGCATAACGAAAGGGGATATTATGAATAGGTTGATATTGAACCTCTATAAGGATTACTATATATACCTGTTGAGGGAATAAAAATCCATTTAGTTAGGGGTCATAGTTTAAACCCATGTGATAGGGTATACAACTCATCTTTGATAAATGAGTCTTGAAATATTAGGTTGGGTAAGACAGTACAACATGATGTCTAAATATGTGAAGGTAGAGCATACCCATAAATTTAACATCATGAAAAAAATGAAAAAATAAAATATAGTTTAAATTCATTTGGTAAAGATTTATCTATACAGTTTATGGTCGTATATGATATTCTATATTTATACCTTTTATGGTATGGTGACAAGGATAAAATATATTATGGTTAAAGATCACGCAACTAGGACCAAGTGTGGGACTTATATTATGATATACCTTAAAAGAAACAATACCCATATGTTATGGGATGAAATTAGGGATACTAGTTTGGACACACATTAAATTATCCAATGTTATTCTTAGACCCATAGAATCTGAAAACAAATGGGAGTGAGGTAAGACTTATAATAAACTAACCCTAGATAAAGAGTCATATCAATGGACTGAATAGAGGTGTGGGGGTTCCATAAAAAAATAGGTTGGGAGAGAACATGACTTCACATAATATGATTGGGTATTGTATATAAGCTTACCGAATATAATTAGGATCCATTCCAAAAAATATGATTGATTATCAATTAAGTTAAAAATACATAAAATATGAGTGGGGCTTATGTGTAAGAAACATAGGGTTGTAGGGATATTAAAAGAAAATTAAAAAGGAATATAAACATTTAATAATGTGTCATATTACCTTAACACATGGGAAAACCTAAACCCTTTAATTTGGGTGGCCTTAACAAAGTAGGTGGAAGTGACTCTCTAAGGTAAGAGGATGTTTTAAGGTAAATAATTTAATAAATCTTACCTTTATGTGTCATTTCCTTCGAAAAGATGATGAATTAAGTTCAATAAGATCATTTGAGTGAAATTAGTGGTTTCACCATGGTATTTGTCCATGAAAAAGGTTGAGACTTAATAAAATAAAATATATTGGTGAAAATTTCCATATAATTGGAAAAGTATCCTTATATTGGAGCGATCATGGAACAAATTCCCTTCATTGAGTTTATTTCAAAATCAACAAAAAAGAGGAAACTTCACTAAAGATTAAATTTTGAACCATAATGAAGGGATATCTCACAAATGTATTAGGTATGATCCCTAAATATTAAAAAATTAAAACATCTACTTCCATCTCCCTAAGGTTTCGATTCATAAATAACTTATAGGAGTTTATTTTCCTTTTCAATCTTAGAAAATGAATAATGCTGTAAGATAAAGATATCATTTCAATATTTACCCTTTATCTTCCTCATTACCTGATCAATGTTTGATTGGGAAGTCAAGTAGTATTTTTATAATCAACTTATTATTCTTCTATTGGCCTTGACCTTGGCCCATTTTCATCCATCATGTTTTTATTTACTGATTTTTCTTATTAGTCCACAATAATCACTGATCTCAGTGTGTCCTAAACATAGATATTTGGATAAAATAAACCTTAATATTATAGTTCCACAATATATAAATAATATATTATTTAAAATTATCTTCTAGATTTATGAAATTGTGTTGAAATTTTTTTGAGTTCTAATAAATCCCACCCCAATTATAATTAGAACCATTTAGGATGAAAAATATTAAATTAAAAGGAAAAATTAACACTTTTGGTATGTTTGTATTTATTCATTATAAATTAATATATGAATGGTTGATTTTTTACCAATAAATAAGGGTACCTCTACAAATAGAGTTGATTCCTCTAATTTATGAATATATTTCCCTCATAAATTTCATTTATTATTCGACATAAAAAAATATTATTCAAATTTTTTGATAATTTATAGAATGGTGATGATTGAGGATGAGTTTGGAGATGTTTGAATGATCATTAAGATAACTAATGAAACTCAATCCACAATACATACCATTGTATTATGGTTAATTTTAGAGGAACAAAAACTAGAGACCCAAAAGTAACCATGGAACAATCCACATTTTACTTTTTTCAATTACCCTATATATGAATAACTTAGGAATTTTATGAGAGGATTAATAGCATTGTAATAAAGAACACTACACTATAATGGATCTACATAAGACCAATTTTATTTTTATGATTAAATTGGTGATAACAAAGATTAAATTAGAGTAATGTAATAATAACTTAGAGGATCCTAAATCTGAAATATCATGATGAATCACCTCATTCCACAATTAAAATAATCAATACTAAATTATTTAATCATTGTAGTTTAACATCATAACTAACACCACCTTTATGATGGAATCACCTTGGATAGATAAGGAAACATAAGGGTAGGGTTAGATAATTTTATATCTTTTTCCATGATCTCTATGGAATTCATATTTGGAAGATGGAATATATTAGTTCAATGCTTTAGCACTAACTATAATGTCATGATAGTGCTAATGACGGTAAATATAAAGGATTTATATATTAATTTTTTATCTCTTCACACCATTAGTTATAACATTTCATTGTGACAGATAAAAAATATATATAAATAGAACATTTTGCCCTATTTTGAGTGAAATTATTTGTTCTTTTTCTAAATTCTCTATGTTTCTTTTATTACTATTTTTGATCTAGACATTAATTCAAGTATGTTATTTTTTTATAATTTATTTTAATTTCATTATTTCTACCTTACCCAATCTTTAGGATGATGAAGTCAAGTATGAGTCGGTTTCTTTCAACTAGAAGTGGATAGTAACTTAAGCAGTGAGGGATCAGGTGTATAAATATGGGTATTTGATTTCTTCCACCAATTTCATTCATTAATATTATTCTTAATCAGGAATTTTCTTAACATATAACAACTATCTCATTAAAAAATTTTAATTTTACTAAAATATTTATTTAGGGAGGATACCTAAGATAGTTTTAGAAAAAAACATTAATTGTAGTTTGGATTTGACTTATTCTTATAAGATTAAATTTAATTAACTTATTTTAATTTATTTCTCTAGATATTAGATCAAGATTTACCAAGGTAGAATCAATGGATTTAGAAATAGAGAATTTGATTATTTTAAAATGACTATACGTCCAATAAATTCAATTAAATCATGAATGAAAGAAGTATTATTCTTTTGAAAAAATCATTATTTAACATTGACTTAATTCTTATAGTTTAGTATTTTTTTAAATAATATTTCATTTCATTATTTTAAATCTTTTTTGATAATTTTTTTCTTAAAAAATATTAATTTAAAAAATAAACGTACAAATATATTTTGTATTAATTTTATTATTCATGGTACTGAAATTGGATATAGTACATGGGACTCAAATATAGTAAATAAACATTTATTCAAAAAAATAATGGCACAATGAAAATTAAATAATGTCATCATAATAGTACAACATGTTATAATACAAATTAAAGCTAATAAATTTATGTTATTGTGTGAAGTATGTTTTAATTAACCAGAAGTTTTGTTCAAGTGATTCAGGTCGTCAAAATTATGGTCACCAAAGGTGGGGGCAGTGAAATATGTAGACAGTGGAAGAAGTTATTTTCCATGGGTAGTATGGTCATTGGAAGTTCACTTATTTTTATGATTTTATGATGAATCAATGAAGTTACAAAAGTTTGGTGAAGATAAAGGGTCACTCAGTTTGTAATTAAGCTACATCAGTCATTCTTAGTGATTCATGACATCAGGGTAGAAAGTATTACTAGTTGTATAGATTAAATTTAGTATATAAGTTGATGAGAGCATCAATGTAGGGTGTGATGAATATCTAGGATTAATTTTATCTTGTATATATTACTTGTTATTAATAATATTTCTTATAGTACCCTATAACTTTTTATTATAATGAAGTGAGTAGTTGAAATTATCATATCCATGTATGAATAATTTTCTAAATCACATTAATTTATTGATTTAATTTCTTTATTTATTTTTTTTAAAATTTATTTCATTTACATTTGTCTTGAATGTTTTTTAGATTTATTATGTGTGTGATCAAGTATGAATTTATGTGGTAAGTAGGGTGATAATTCTACCCACATATGGTGTACTTAGTTAGAGGGATCTTCTATAGGGTTTTCATTACTTCACTACTATGTGTGAAATTTTCATGGGTTAGCATGTGAAGTTATAGTGGTGTTATCAGAAGTATGGGGGATCAGAGTTTTGGTCCAAACAAGTTGTATCAATGATTGTGGTTAGGTTTATACAGCTCAAGTTTCTTTGTAATTTCTTGTATGATATCTAAATTTCAGTGGGCATTAACTATCACTAGAATATATGGAGTAATATTATAGATAATTTCATGTAGATAGGTTTTATAGAAATAATTTTTGATTCTAGAGAATAAAGATAGAAGATCATATTATTTAAATAATACTTCAATGCACCACTTATCGGTGTTTGTCTAGAGAAGATAGAAATGGTTTAATGGTAATACATTTATTAGAAAAATTTATCATTGGTGAGGATTTATTTGGTGAGTATTGTTTCATTTAATATTCATGAAATAAACATGATATGATATGTGATGAAGGCATTGGTATATATATAAGAGAAAACCTAATTATTGAATAAGGTGTTTATGATGTATAGGTCATTTAAACTATGGTTATTGGAAAGAATACTATTGTAGGACCTTGTGAATAATTTCTATATGATTTTATGGAAGCCTTAATCAGTAAAGGTAATGTTTTTTATTATTTTTATTAACTCCTACTGTCGTGATCACTTGTAGAGAGTTGGTATGTGAGGGTAACTACCATATATAGACTATAGAGGAAAAATATTTTTGGTTTTTGATGATATCAAAAATGTGTTATTTAATGAATAAAATAATCATAGGGAATTCAAGGTACTATTTATAAATGATATTAATGTTTATGGATGTGGATTGCCACCATAACAAAAAAATATAGGAAGAAATCACTAGAAGATAAGCCATGGGAGAAGAGTCGATGAAAATTAGTTGGGCTTGTTCCAACTTGTTAGAATGTTGAAAAAAAGGAAACTACAAGAATAAATATATAAGTTAAAATGAAAAGATTCATAAGACCATTAACTCTATAATGAGAAAATTAATTTGGTACTATGTGTAACATCCCATAACATTTATATCTGGTATGTTATAAACCATGTCGTGTTTTTCTTTTTTTAGGGTCTGGGCTGGGTCGAGAAGGTATTGGGAGGATACATATAATGGTGAATTACGTGATTTATTGGATTATCATATTTAACCAGTAATTTATCTGTCATTTTAAATAATTACATACCATGTAATATGGTTATAGGACGTGTAAATCCGAAAATAAAAATAATTTGTTTTTAGAAAGAGGTGGCAGGTTCTTCGAAGGATATGAGAATTACCAATTACACGACGTGTAATTATGTTACATAGCATGTAAAACCCTGAGCGTTGTTTTTTAAATATGTATCCATCTAATTTATCTTTTTTCCTCTTCCATACTTCCATGATTTTTACCTAGATCCTTCCCATTCAATTTTAGGAGCCTCCAACCCCACTGAACCTTGTTGTTCAGTGATTGATCCTTGTTTTGGTCATTCTTCATTGGTTTTTGTGAGGGGGGTGTGCATTCTTGAGGTATGTGTATTTTCTCCTTTCTTCTGACTCACCTTTTTCTAAATTAAATATATCTTTAGATTTGGATCATATTCTAGGGTTTCCATTGATGTTTTTGGGTTTCGTTGTTGGTGGATCCTATTGCGGGCATGTGCGACCTGAGTTTTGGGGTAGGTTGTTCTGTTTTTAGACTATGTTTGATAAATTGTATTATTTTGGTTTTATAAATTGATTTATAAACTATTTGGAATGAAATTTTCATTTTTTATTGTGCGTTGGAATTGGATTTTGAAGAAAAGTGGGTTCTCCTTGGTTTTTTGAGTAATGAATAGAAAATGGGTATTTTCAAGGCATTGAAAGATTTGTGAAAAAAAAGGTATGGTTACCCTTTTAAATGTTGAATTTCATAAATGGTTTTGAAATGTTTTTCAAAACATTGAGATGATTTTGAAAATAATCATATGGGTTACCTAGGGTACTAGGTGGATGGTTAATCTTAAAGCCATGCTCTATTGTGGGGTTTCACTTTTATGGTGTTCCTCTTATCCTAGAGTGTATATTATTGTCTCTAAGTATATATATGATGTTGGGGTTTCACACGTTGGGTTGTCTCCTTGGTCCTGGGTTGTATATAATTGGTTTTAGGAACCAAATTTCACTAACCATAGATTTTTGGGTATGATTAGTCTGATGTCTGGCCTATTTTATTCCTTGGTGTTATGATACCAGTGTTGCTACTGTTGTTTTGTTCTGCTTCTATTTTTACTATTTTTTCCGTGATATGCATGTTGATTCTCATGAAAGATTATATGGAAAATGTGCTTTGAAATTGATATAACTACATTTGTTTTAGAAATATGGGAAAATGGAAATGATTACCATTATTTCTATAAAACTTCTTTATTTCTTATCATTCCATGTTTTATTTGAAACGAGCTTATGATAATTTTTTATAGAGAATTTTCATAGAACACTTGTGTGGGATCATATTGAGCCTATTAGCTCACACCATGCACACCCCTTCAATGGTTCATAGACCACTATATGTATTCCAATACAGGGAAAGTCAAGGTTTTATAATGTGTTGGTGGGGTTTTATTTAAACTAAGTTGGGTAGGTGGTGGTGAGATGGTGTGCGGTTTCTTATACTATCACATGGGGCAATTTCTTGTTTTTGTTTTACATTGTAGCTAGAATTTTATCTTAGATTTTTATCTACTTTAGTGGTTGTTTTTATTTCCACTATCTTCTTATAGTTATGGAACCCATATACATCTATATTCTATTGTTTCTTTCTAGTTTGAGAATGTATATATATTTCCATGTTCTTCATCAAGGTTGGAAGAAATTGTTCCCTTTGTTTCTTATTCAATTCTCGGGTTCCTATGAAAATCTTATGGGTATCAGGAACACCCTTTGGGTATGTAACGAATAGGGTTAGGTTCCATGTTTGAGGGTAACCTGGGTTGGATCATTAAAAAGTGGTATCAAAGGAGGTTTTTCATCAAGAGTCCTTGTCTTGGGTTGTTTGTTAGACTAGATATGGGATTTTCATGACTTGAAAGGTATGTTGTGATAAGTTCATGGATAGATATTATCATGAAAAGACTTAAATATTCCATGGGTTGTTGGGATATGTGTCTCTAGTGTTGGGTTTTGTTTTAAATCTCAGTTTCTAATAATGGGTTTTCATGTTTAAACTAAGATTTAATTTGTTGTTTGATCAATCGTTCTATGTCAGTGTGCATTATTATGCCTCCAAGACATCTTCCAGAAGTTTGTCAGGAGAGTGAAGTTGATTATCCTCAAGTGAATCTACCAATAGGTCAGAGTCTCATTGAGTCTATAGTATGATAAGTTTGTGTTATTAATCAGAACATACCACGAGTTTAGAATGTAGTTGCTGAAATTAATCCAGGAGATGGAGGAGAGATATATAGATAATGGTAATTTTTGCATGAGAAGCCACCATCATTAAAATGATGAATGAACCTCAAGAGGTAGAGGATTGTATTGATCGGATCAGTCAAATATTTGACTTTCTAGTGACACCATAGAATATCAAGGTGAAGTGTGTAGCGTTCATACTTGAGGGTTTCGATAAGAGATGGTGGTATTCCATAGTCTAAATATATTGACAAGTGGGATTGTATTAGAAGTGTTTTATAACCCTGTTATTCCAAAATTTTGGTATAGAGTCACAGATGCTTGAAAAATATCTGGAGTTCCTCTTTTTTTATAGGGAGATCATTTGCTGTTTGTGTACACAAATCAGTTTTTTGAGCTTTTCTGTTTTTCTTTTGGAATGGTAATGAATGACTAGTTGAAGGCTCAAAAGTACCTGTAGGGTTTTCGATTTGATATCTGATTTTAGGTATTTATGTTAAATCATTATACATATGTGGAGATGGTAGACAGAGCTACAATGGTATAGATGAATATGGAAAAGAAATGTTGGATTTTCCACATCTTCTATTACATACATTGGAAGCTTCCGTGGCATGCATGGGAGGAAGAGGGAGTGGTAGGATGATCGCAGGAGTGGTGGAGGTGGGTCTCAGTAGTGAAACTTCTCTACACTATTTTCTATAGCCAGTAGTGTACCTCTAACTTGCATAAATGTGGAAACATCAAAAAAACTAGGAATTTTTGTTTTATGCCCATGAATACGTGTGATACTTATGGATGTGTTGGTCATTTACAATGTTTTTGTCACGCTATGTATACACCTCATTATGGTCAGGGTTCATCAACTCCAAAGGATACTTCCGGGTAGTATGATTCTTTAAATACTATAATTCCCTAGTTATAAACCTTAGGAGTGAATCACATTTACACAGTAGATGAGTGCCTAGAAGAAGTCGATGTAGTTCTAGCGATCGTGAGACATACTATCCTTATTTAATATTCCATAGTGATTGATTTATTCGATATTATTTCCTCCCAATTTTTTATATATTCATGTATTTTTTATATGCTTAATATATCAATGGAACTTATGTCCTTTATTGTGGAATTTAGGTCAACCCTTGTTAAGAGGAAAGAGTAAGGGATTCGAGTACTTCTTCTTCATTAAAAATATTTGATACCGAGATGGTCTGGGATTTTCTCATTATTGATTTAGATTTTTTTTATTTCATTCTCATTATGGATTGGCTAGTTTCTCTTTGATCTGAGGTTGATTGTTATCATCTATGTGTTTCATTTATTTCTGTCGATGGGATCTCTCGTGTTTTTTATGGGGAGTGGTACCCAAGGTATGGTCATGCATGTCCTTCCCATACAGAGATCAAGAGTATTTTTTCTTCTATTAGAATTGATCCTGATGATGTTTCTTTTGTTGTTGATCTTCCCATTGTTGTTTGGTACTTTTCTAATGATTTCCCAAATCACATCTCTGGTCTTCCTCCAGAGATAGAGTTAGATTTTATGTTTGACCTGGTGTTAGCGACGCATTTTATGTCGATACCTTCTTATCATCTGGAACCAAAAGAGATAAAATCTCTTAATATTTAGTTGGATGACCTATTGGAAAAAGGTATTTTTCACCCTAGTATTTCATCTTGGGAAACCACTCTTCTCTTTTCCAATAAAGAAGATGGTTTAATTTAATTTTGTGGGGACTATTAAAAGTTTGACCAAGTAACAATTAATAATAAGTATCCATTGCCTATCGTGGGTGATTTGTTTTATCAGTTAAATAGGGAAAAGTGGTTTTCAAATATTGAACTTCAGTTGGGTTATCATCATCTTAGAGTTCAAGAGTCTGGTATACTGAAGATATCTTTTAGGTGCAGGTATGGCTGTTATGAATATATTATGATGCCTTTTTGTCTAACTAATTCACCTATATTTTTTATGGATCTAATGAAATATATATTCCATCAATATATTGATACTTTTTTAGTAGTTCTTGTGGATGATATTATGGTCTATTTGAAATCCAAGTGTTAGCATAATGGCCATCTGAGTTTGGTTCTAGAAATTCTGAGATTCTCTATTATTATAGAAATATTTCAAAATGTATTTCCAAGATTAAATAAGGGAATATATTAGGCAATGTGATTTTTGAACATGTCTTATCAATTTATCCTAAAAAGGTGAAAGTTATCTTGTCATGGAAATAACCATAAAATGTCATTGAGATTCGGAGTTTCCTTTGTCTTGTTGGATATTACCAATGGTTTGTTAAATATTTCTCTAAAATGGAATCAAATTTGACAAACCTTACCAAGAATGTAGTGAAATTCACCTGGGATTTGAAATGTTAGTCTTTTTTTATGAATTGAAATGACTTCTAACATCAACTCCTATCTTAATCTTACTTTTGCCCAGTAAGGGAAACGTGGTGTTTTGTAATTCTTCAAGATCTGGTTTGGGTTGCGTGCTTATGTCGGATAATCATGTGGTTGCTTATGAATATCTTTAGCTCTAACTAAATGCAAAGAATTAACATGCTTTTTATTTAGAGATTTTTGTGATTATGCATTCACTTAAGTGTTCACAAAACTATCTTTTTGAATATTTTCATAGTATTTCCAATCACAAAAGACTGATTTATATATTTTCTCCGAAATACTTGATTCTTAGAAAGATATGATGGTTTAATACCTTCAAAAGTTTAAATTCAACATCACCTACACCCCAGGGATGGGGAATATCATTACAGAGTCTTTAAGAAGGAAACTTATGAACCAAGAAGCCAAAGAATCATCCGAATAGTGGATCCTGATGGTTCTTTTTTTCATAGTTTCACATCAAATTCAAGGAATCAGGGGAAGATATCTCCTAGACCGGGGTTAAGTTTACCTCTACACTTCTCGAGATTATTCTTCATAGCAACATATTGATTATAAGTTCTATGGAATTAAAGAATCTCTTAAAGGTGGGGAGACTGCTGTTGAGTGGTCATTCTCCAAAGAGTATTTTCTTTTCTTCCAGGTTTTTTGTGGAAACATAGTTAGTAAATAGATCTGTTATGTGGGACTTCCATAGTTCCCACTAGGATGTTCATCCAGGAACCAAAAAGATTATCAATGATTTTAAGTGGAAATTATGGTGTCCTGGTATGATATAGGACATTGTTGAGTTTTTCTCTCATTTATAAACATCCCAATAGGTGAAATCTGAGTATCAGAATCCTTCAAGTTTTCTTTAGACACTTCCAATACCATATTAGAAGTGGGGTGACATCTAGATGTAGTTTTTAGTTGGTTTTCCACATACCCAGAAAAAAGAATAATGTGATATGGGTGGTGATTAATAAACTAATGAAATAGACTCACTTTATACCCATTCAGAATATAGGCAACGTTGAAGAGTTTGAAAATATCTATGTGTAAGAGATTTTTCATTTGCATAGAGTACCATCTACTGTGGTTTATGAAAGACATACCTGATTCACTTATTAGTTTTATAAAGTCATTTAGGAGGCATTTGGATCTCATGTTTGTTTGAATATGGAATTCCATTCAAATTCGAATGGATACACAAAAAGAACCATACATATTCTTGGGAATATTCTTCATGCTTGTCTTCCTAACTTTGGTGATGATTGGGATGATCACTTGGTTTTGTTGGAGTTTCTTTATAACAACTATTAATATCCCATTGTCAAAATGGATCATTTTTTATCCTTGTATTGATGTCCTTTTAAATCTCTATTATGTTTCTTATAGATTAGTTAAATTTTATTGATTGGATTGAGATTGGTTCAAGAGACAACCACAATGATCCAGTTGATTTTTCATAGGATGTTGATGGTGTAGAAGAATAATAAATCTAATTTGGATCATTGTCATAAAACATTGGAGTTTTTCATTGGTGGCCAGGTGTTCATGAAATTTTCAGCTCTATTTGTTCATTGATTTCATAAGAGGAAAGGGAAACAAGATCCTCATTTTTTGGGACCTTTAGATGTTTTTGAAAAGGTGAGGAAAGTGGATTACCTATTAGAACATCCACCAAAACTGGTGGAGATGCATAATTTATTTCATTTATCTCATCTCAAAATGTATCTATCTAATCCAAATTATGTTCTGAGCAATCATGATAGTGAATTTGAGTTGGACTTATCTTTGATTGGGCATCCATTCAGGATAGTCAATTTTGAAACCAAGGTACTTTGTATAAGGATAATACCTTTGTTCTAAGTTCAATAGAAGCATATTTCTGATTCTCATGAGATGTGGGAACTCGAGGCACTGATGAGATAGCAATGGAATAATCTTTTTATCATGGATACTTCTTTATAGTCTTTTTAGGAATAAAACATTTTTATGGAGGGGAGGTTGTAACATCTCATTACCATTATATTAGTTAATTTCAAAACCATGTTTTTTTTATGTCTGGGTTGGGTTGAGAAGGTATTTGGAGGATACCTATAATGATGAAGTTAGAGATTTTTTGGATTCCTAGATTTAACTAGTCATTTCTATATCCTTCTAAATAAGTACACGTCGTGTAATATGGTTACACACCTTATAAATCCTAAAATGAAAATAATTCATTTTTATCAATAGGATATGGGTTTCTTGATAGATATGTGAATTAATAATTACATAACATGTAACCGGGTTACACTCTGTGTAAAACCTTGAGCCATGTTTTTTAAATAGACAGCTGCTAATTTTTCTTTTTTATTTCATTCAAGATTACTTTCTCTTGACCTAGAGCTTCCCCCAAAAGATATTTGGTGCCTCCAACCCCTCTGAATCTTTTCATTTGGCGATTCTTCCACGGTACATAAGTTATTCATTTGTTTTGGTGTGACAGGTGTACGTTCTAGAGGTATATGGATTTCCTCCTTTTCTCGGACCTGCTTTTTCTAAATTGAATCTATTTGAGATGTGGATTGGATTCTAGGGTTTATTTTTACATTGTTGGGTATTGTTGTTGGTTCATCCCATTACAGGCGTGTGTGACCTGAGTTATGAGGTAGGTTGTTCTTTCTATAGCCTATGTTTGATAAAACATATTATAATATTTTTATTAATTTATTTATAAATAAATTTTTATAAAATTAGATGTTTTTTTGTGGTTGATGGAAATCTATGTTGAATAAAATTGGGTTTTCCATGGTATTTAATAAATGGAAAGAAAATAGGTATTTTAAAAGCATTGAATTATTTTTGAAAAAAATAACAAGTATAGTTATCCTATTAAATATTGAATATCATAAATTGTTATCAAAAAATCGAGATTATTGTGAAAATGATCACATGGGTTACATTGGGTACTAGGTGGAAGGTTTAGCTTGAGGTCATTGTCCCTTATATGGGGGTTACTTTTGGGGTGTTTATCTTGTCCTGGAGTTTATATTATCGTACCTAGGTACATATATCAGGCTTTGGTTTCACACATTGGTGTGTGTACTTGGTCATGGTGTTTATATCATTGGTTGGTGGTATGATAGTGCACGGATCATTGTTTTTTGGGTACAAATATTCTATTGCCTGACCTTTTGTATTCCTTGGTGTTGTTATACATGTGATTCTACTGTTGTTTTTTACTACATGTATTTATACCATTTTATCCATTATACGCATGTTGATTCTTTTAAAGAAAGATATGGAGAATTTTCTTTGAAATTGATATGCCAAATTTTGTTATAGAACTTTGGGAAAAGGGAAATATTTACTATAATTTATATAAAACAACATTACCACTTATCATGCCATGTTTTATTTGAAATGAGAATATAAGAATTGTTATAAAGAGACTTTTCATGGATCAAATTGGTGGGATCCTATTGATCCTATTGGATCACACCCTATGTACCCCTTCGGTAGTGTGTATACCTTCGTATGTCTTCTAATATCGAGAAAGGAAAGGCTTCGTAGTGAGGTGGATGGGTTTCATGTCAGATGAGTTGGGTAACTATCAATGATATGGTGGGAGGTTTCCCACACTATCAGCTGGTGTAGTTTCTTGTTTCTGTTTTCATTTGTATTTGGACTTCTCTCTTGGAGTTATATCCATTTTAGTGGTGGTTTGTTTTCACTATATTATTATTATTTTAAACTATATACATCATTCCTATGTTATTCCTTTCTGCTTTGTGTATGTGTATATATTGTCATGTTTTTTGTTCATGTTGGGAGAAATTGTTCCCTTAGTGTGTTGTTTGATGCCTGGTTTCTTATCTCCATCCCATGGGGATTGGTAACACCCTTAAGGTATGTAATGGATCGTGTTAGGTTCCATGTTTGAGGTTAAATAGGGTTGGTTAGTTACACTATTAAAGGTGGAAGTGAACCATTTATTAGTGTCAATAGCTCGGTGCAGTCACAGTTAGTTGACTTAAGTGTATCATTCTACTCAATGAGGCGACTTGGATTTATTTAATATTATATATTTATAAGGTTTGTAAAAGAACATTTGATGTTAAATGAATATTTGGTGATCATTGTAAAAGTATGTATGAATATATAGATGATGAATGGGGAGTTATTAAAGAAAAATTAAATTATACATTTCCTAGGGCTACAGAATAAACTAATTTCATTTGAATAATTGGATGAGAAAGGTTATAGAAATAATTTTTCCAATGGGGTATGGAAGGTTACTTGGGCCTCTATTATAATTGTAAAAAGTGTAATTGATGTGATTTTGTTTTTTTCTGGAAGCACAAATGAAATTTCAGGGGTTGAAATTTTAATAAAATTAGAATTTTAGCTGTGAATGAATGGTCATCTCAATGATAAGTACCTGAAAATATTAATGAAAAATGGAATACTAATGATTTGTTTCATATACATCATAATTTATATGAACTTTATTTTGTGGAAACATTAAAGGTTTCCTACCATCTAGAATGATATAATAAAAGATCATGGAAGTTAAAACATTTTCAAACTGATTTTTGGGGACCTAAACCTATTTAGTTCCTTTGAGGTTCACATTACATTGTAATTTTTGTCGATTATTCTGTGAGTAAAGTTTGGATTTACTTTATAATGAATAATCTTTATTTGTTTTAAGATCTCATTCAATGTAAATAGAAGGTGGAAATGGATTTATTTCAGAAGATGATATTTCTATGTTTCAACAAAGGTGGTGAGTACCCTAGATATAACTTACAGAACATTTGTAATAATAATGTTTTAATTAATTGAGTAATATTCCCAGAAATCTAAAATATAATGGATTTATTGAGATAATAAATCAAAAATTGGTGGATAAGGAATGAGGAATGAGGTTTCATTGTGTAATTTCCAAATGGATTTTGGGTAGAATATTTTAACACATTGGAATATCTTATCAATAGATGTCCAACATTGGATGTTGGATAGGACATTTCAAAGGATATATGGTCTAGTAAATTTCCTGAAGCTATCGACCTCATAGTCTTAAAAATATTTTCATAAATCCATATTGATGATAAGGGTAGATAAAAATATTGAGGATAAGTTAAAAGTTTTTTCTTTCATTGGGTATAGTGATGAAAACATTGGATTATACCTATGGTATGATGATAAGATACATGTCATCAGAAGCCGATATGTTAACATTAATGAAGGCGCCCTACTGAATGACTGAAACAATGAAGAGAATGATGTAATTGAAAAAGAAAAAATTTATTTCCAAGTTGATCTGGGCAGGAACACCTCAAGGTATGAAATTACCAAGAACTCGGATATAAGATTCATAAGTCTATAGGTGAGTCTAGTAGAAGATGTCCTAAAAAGTTAAAAAAATTGGTGAATCTTGAGTGGGAGTACAAGAAGTTTTGGTACTTAAAGTTAGAACTGATCCACAGTGTAGCCAACTGAGTTGAGGAGATCAATCATTGCCTAAAATATAAATTGGATATTTGAGGTTGATATAAACTTTCTTCTTCTAAAGTATATAGGAGATAGAAAAACCTCAAATAGGAATCCACACTTAGTGATTCCAAACAGTTTAAGTCAGTGATGATGAAGAAATATATTTATTAAAGGTCAATGGAACCTAAGAATTGACTGACTTATTGTAATAGAATGGAACTTGAAAGAAAGCTGGTATTCATGATAAAATAAGAGGTTGATGGAAATAACTAGGACATGTAACAGATTGTAGAAAATTTATTTACATAGAATGAAGGTTTAGAATTCATAGAAATATTCTTAGTGATAGTAAAAAAACAAAACAATCTGGAAGGTTAAAAATATCGTAGAATCATAAAGTTTGTACCTCAAACAGATGTATAGATAGGCTCTATTAATGGATATTTATAGGAATAAATTTACATGAAGCATCAAATAGGCTTCCTGATAGATTTAGACCATAATTAGGTATGTAAATTAAATGGGAGTAATTGTAGGTTGAAGTAAGCATTGTGATAATGGAATCAAAAATTAGATTCATTTATCTTGTAATAGTATTTAAAAATTAAATTCATATCATTGTTATTACTAGAAGTAATTGGATGATGGGATGTTCATCATATTATTGTTATATGTAGATGACATATTTTTTACTAGATCAAATGCTTGAAGAATCAAGAAGATGAAATGTGTTCTATCTATAATATTCTAGATGAAATATCTCAGATGTGAAAATAAGAATATATGGATGAAGATTAATATAGAAAGGATAAAGGATACTCTTTTTTTATCTCATAAGGACTATAAAAACTCACACTTTTTATACATAAATATTACCTCTTAATTGATGAATATTAAATACACTATACAAAAAAATTCTTAAAGACCATATAAGTTTAGTTTCATTAGTGACTAGATACACAATCTTCTTATTTCATTAAATATCTTTAACATCCCCAAAAAAGGTCTCTCCATTGAATAATCTTCATAGATATACCCTAAATAAAACCTTTCTTCATAAAATGGGGAATGGAAACATAGGAAAGGGTGATCTTAGTTACTAAGTAAGGGAAAGAATGGGACATATCAATCAATATATCATATGAAAGAATAAGATAATCATAAGGATATATGATCATGACCATAACTTAAAAAGTTCATAACTAATCAAAAAAATACCCTAAACATGAATAATTGAATAAATAATTATCATTTCAAAAGACATGAATCATAAAAATGATAAATATTCATAAATAAACCATAAAAACATAAGTTTATGCCATAAATTTGTGTGCCACAATCATTAGTATAGAAACCATTTCATAAGTCATGTTTAACTTCAATGACCATATGATCAGGAGTCAACACCTATATCCCAAAGAGGATCAAGCACATCAACTTATTTCCCATAACAGATCAAAAACATTGACCTATTTACCCAAACATATCAATAAATTTGACTTGATTCCCATAACTAAATCAGGATGTATAATACTTTACTCAATGCATTGTAGAGAGATATAGGTCCCATCCATTGTTAGTTATAACATAACCACTATCCTTGGTTATTATGTAACTAACATACATGGTTATAACATAACAACAATTACATAATGAATAAAATACATATGTTTTCCACAAGTTCATAAAACATTCATGAAATAAAAACCCATGAAAATAAATTATTTTCATAATAATTCCATCATAGCATAATCCATGGAAAAGTAATGGGTTTTATAAAAATTCCATTTTGCATCATAAATGTAAACCATCCATAAAAATAAAAAAAATTGTGTCCTTGGATCATATACCCAGTAAATATTAAGTATTAAAAAATGATTTCATATTATATGGTAGTGATTTTAAAAGATATATTGGAATAGTTATAGAGTAAAATAACTTATACATTTTAAAATCTCATCTCTATTTAAAAATATGTGTAATTAAAAATGAAAACATTTTTTCCTAAAAGTAAACATGTTAATGAATATTCAAATAATTGAGGCATACTAATAGTATGAAGATATTCTCATGAAGTGTATGTTAAAAAACATTCCTTACATATTTCTTTAGAGAAGTCACAAACTACCTCCTTTGGAAAATGCCAAAAAATTCTTTTCTAATGGTTTTGTAAAAATTTAAAAAAGGGTTAAAATGATTTTAAAAAAATATTAGAAGAATGGAAAAAAATTATTTATTTTTTTAGAAAACATGAAAATGGAATAGAAATATTTCCCAGTAGAGGCTTAAACATAAATATCCAAAATAATTATGAGATTGTGAAATAAACCCTGACCGCTTTGGTAATCATTGAATAGTAAGCCTCATGAAACAAAGAAATTTAGATGCATATATATATCACATATTTTTCATGAAAATAATAAAAAAACAATTAATGATAATTATATACACCACAAAAAAATAAACAATTATTGTATAAGGAATGTTTCTTATATAAATAAAAGTTAGTTGAAATTCCCTTACCTCGGGTCCGACTTCCTTTGAATGTTCTTTAACCTACTGTATAATAAATTTAAATTTATTATGAATATAAACAAGAATGAATTAAATTATTTTTATATTTTAATATATTCATTATATATATATATATATTAAAATTCATCCATTATGATATAAATAAAAAATTAATCACACGGTTCATGGTGATGGTAGGTCATATCCACGCATGAACGATGTATTCAATTTTTTTAAGGATGCAATCAAAGAAAGGTAAAAAATAATTCATCATAATAGAATCATTATTATGTTTTATATAAAATATATATTCATCATATCCATCCTATTTACCATCTAGGTAAAATAGAAATGATAAATTAATCACATCACTTCATAGAGGTGGCAGTTCACAGGTACACATGAGCAATGTTATTGTTTTCCAACAGTTTTGAAAGTAAAAAAGTTAGGTATGATATTATAATTTAAAAAGAATAATTATTTAATAAATATAATTATAAACATTAAACATTTCATAATTACCATCCATGAAATATGGTTATGGAAAATGAAATATATCACTACGTGGAGATGGTAAGCCATAGGTACACACAAGAAGTACTTTTACATACCATTTAATGAAACTAGGAGGGATATTGATGGTTTAATAATTATAATAAAATTTAATTATATTTAGGATACTGAATTTTTTATTTTATTAATAATATATCTTATTTATTGGAGTTAAAAATTGATTCAAAAAGAAAGTGATCGGTTAAGGAGATTACCTCTTCTTTGA
Organism: Viscum album; assembly: GCA_963277665.1. Classification (NCBI taxonomy): domain Eukaryota; kingdom Viridiplantae; phylum Streptophyta; class Magnoliopsida; order Santalales; family Viscaceae; genus Viscum; species Viscum album. The sequence continues at coordinate 2,101,126,471 of OY728145.1, read as the reverse complement.
GACGACACCATTAGATCTCCTCTTAATGGCTCCAATGTTGGTATAATAATAAGGCCAAAACTAGTATAATTTATATAAAGAATTTATTAAGATAATTGGGTAGTTTATAATATAGATATATCACTAAATTTTCTGTAAATAATTGAGGGAGTACATTCCCTTTTATAATTGAGGGGAGGTGCACTTTTGGAATTTCTCAAAAGATTAATTTTTATTAAATTCAATATCAATGAAAGTACCTCGAAATGTCATATAAGTGAATATGGGATTATATTTTAGACCATAAACTATCTCATTTTATTACTTAAATATATTTATGTTTTTCAAATAATTTAATAAAATATTATTTTCATAAAATAAAAGTTTCTATCAATTTTGAAACTATTCATTACATTGACTATAAACATATAAATAAAACAAACTAAAATAGAAAAACATTTTTTAATACATACTCAAAATGTTATTATTATTTATAAATATCATGGATCAATTTAATTATCTAAAAATATATTAATTATACTATTTTTAATACCATTTGATTAAATTTTTCAATTAATTGAATAAATATTGTTTTGGTGTTGTGTAAGTATTTAAGGTAAATATATAATTACTAGAAATTATAAATAATTTAGCATAATTATTATATTTTATTTGGAACAAAATTAATATAAATATTTTTCCATAACTAATTTTTTTTCCTATGTGAACACATAAATTATATTTCAAACTTCGAGAGTGACATTTTTTCACTTCCTTTGGCTTAAATAGTATACAAGTCATTTTCATGGAAAATTTTCCATTAAACAACTCAAATTTTAGAATAACTTAATAAGGATGTAAATAAATGTATCCAATAATTTATAGGATTAATAATTATGGCTTTAAAACTTAGTTTTAACCTAGATATACCCCATTTACCCGGTACTAAGGTGATAGATTTTACCACAGTTACTATTCATTTTGACAAAAAGTAAAAGGGAACTCTTTAAAAAATTTGAAACTAATTGTAATAAATATGGAATAAATTTTTCACGATTCAATTTCTAGAAGTGTCTGAAATTAATTATAGTATAAATGTATAACACACAATGAAAAAAAGTTTTGAGAAAAATGTGTTTTTGTGCAAAAAAAATGTACATAAAAAAAATAAAGTTTACTGATGATTAAAATTTAGTTTATTTTATTATATATAATTAAATAATACTTATGTTACTTTGAGATCAAATTCAAATAATGTTTATACATTAATGAAATTATGATTTTATAAAAATCATTATTTTCACTATTTACTGCGAATCAATCTTTTCAGAAAAACGTGTTAATTTCTCCTAATGAAAATTTCTATATGTTGATTTTAAAAATAAATTTAATTTTATAAAATAAATTTAATGAAATTTTCCAAAAAATAAATATAATATTTTCTCACAAAAGGGAACAAAAATATATTTTTGAAGAAAACATTTTTTTGAAGAAAAAATGACTACTAAAAATTAAGTGACTTCTTAATAAGAATTTATATTTAGTGGGTATATTTTATATATTTCAAAAATTTATCAATCCTATTCATACCCTCCAAATTAACATCTTGGTAATAACATTAATTAAAACTATTTTAAATAGTATATCAGTGTTTAATATAACTCGCGCTTATGTGTAATTCAAGCTATCGAATAAGTTAAATATATTTGAAAGAGAAATATCATAAAATTTATGGGTTTTTGTAACATCCTATGTTTTAAGAAAGAAATAATATTTTCAATAGTGTTTAAGATACCCTACATTGAGCTTAAATGAACAACTAAATATTATTATTTAAATGTGATCGTTATAACCTATCCATCAGAATGGAGGGAATGAATAGTATTAAATAAATTAGGAAAAATTGTTTTACATGTGTTTATAATTAATTCTCTAGTGAAAAATTAATTATAAATTAATGTAAATCCTTTTTTAAATAAAAGTAAATGTTTTTCTAAAAAACTATTTAAATGAAAATTATTGATTTTATAAAAAAATTAACTATTGTTTGGTTTTCATTAATAAAATATATTTTTAATATATTTGTCACGACCCCCTCCCACCAAAGATGCCCCTCTTGAGCTGGCAATGGTGAAAGGGAGATAATGACCCCCGAGTCTCGCCTCCAGTAGGCCTCGGGGTGGCGACTAGCACCAAGGGTATGAGTTTTCACAAATATGGGAGGCATTACCCTTTTTATTATTTAAGATCGGGAAATAGGACAAGTCAACCACCAAAAAGGAAAAGAACAAGTGTATAGGAATAAAACCAAACTAATCCCACATGCATGTTTAAATAGTTATGAAACAAGGTACAAGTACAAGAAAGCTAAAAAGTACAATACCAAAAGAAACAAGTACAGCAAACTGCAGCAACTCCAGCTGTCCCGACTAGTAGGGTCCCGCACGGCCCTGGTAGTCCTCCTGGAAACCTGAAAGTAAATATAGGGTGAGCATACAAGTATACTCAGTAGGCAAACCTATAGCTCTCGTGCACAAGTGGGGAGACATCCTAATGTCATGTCAGAACAATAGAAGAAACCTAGCAAGGAATTCTATCCACCCAACCTCACCAACCACACACACCAATACACAATCACAACAGGTAGTAGTATATAAGAACATTAGTATGGGGTAACCCGCACCATTTTCACCCACTAGTTTGTTTCTCTTCCTAACGACGATCGTCCTAACACTACCACACACTTCCTGCCCGCACACACCTGGGCCTCACAACCACGTATCCCGCCAGCACACACCTGGGCCTCAAAACCACGTATCCCGCCCGCACACACCTGGGCCTCATCCTGAAGGTTCTTGGGAAATAGTAAAACCTGCCCGAAGAGTCTTAGGATAAACCACCCCAATCGAAACCTACCCGAAGAGTCTTGTGTGTGAGGTCGCCTCAATCCATCACAACCTAGGGAAGAAGGAGCAGCAAAGAGATAGTAACTAAGGGGAAAATACCCTCTCCCATGAAATGGGAGTGTTCGACACTAAGTGGTCAACATGGGTGGGGTTCGATAAAACACAAAGATAAAGATATATATATATACCAAACACTCATCCCAACCTATGGCTTCTAATCCAAGAACTGAGCATGTGCCTCGGCACTGCTACTACGAAGCATGCATATAACAGACAACCCCAACCCCATTTAGGTTTTCATGTTTCAACGGAATCGGTTTATTAGTTCCTTAACTACTGGGAAACTATCCACAACTAACCACAACGATCATTCGTAAAACATATCCTTTCCATCCACAAATCAAGTTCGGAAAACACAAGAAACACAATCAAGTCCTTCTTTTTAACCAACCAACCCCATTAACTATTATTCCCATTCCACAATCATGCCCCACCATTCATTAACATTTCCACTTTTATTTATTAATCACAACCCATAGTTCGCTCACATTCAAACCCATCCCTGCAGCCCCGCTGCCAACCACCATAACCAAAACCACACCATACATCATCATCCCTTGATACCGTTCATCACAGCCCCGCTACCCATCACTAACACAGCATTCACACCAACCCACAACCAAGCCAACCGCAGCCCCACTGCTTACTCGATCCACAACAACCCACAATAACACCCCCCCCCCCTTCACATAAATTAACCCCAACTCCACCCACATATTTATTATTTCATTTTGGTCAACCGGGGTGATCACACAAGGGTTTCGGATTTTAAATCAACCAACTTTACTTGATTATCCAAATTCCACATTCAATAAAGTTACATTCACAAAAATGGTCTAGAAAGATAGTGTAGCATTTAATTGCGCAATCAAAGGCCCCCAATGACCATGATTTTCAGTAGGCATAAGGCTATTCAATTCACAACATAAAATCACAGGAGATAAAGATAAACATAAAAACTTCCCCATCCCCGTTCTTTAACAAGTTATTATCTTTGTTCAAAGGTTCAGTCGTTTCTCATGAAAACAAGAGGATACCCACCCTGAATGATGCACAATTTAGAGAGAAGAATGTAAGATACCTACCTCAATAGGTTCTGATTACAATGCTACCCCGTATCAACTTTAGAATATGTTTATTGGCATCTGTCACTTCTTTTAAAATCCAGGAAAAACATCCTCGGGTGGAATATGGGATGTAAAGGATGGAGGAAAGACAACAAATCCAAGCTCAAGAGTTCCGACTCGTTGTTACGATCCTGTGGCCGCTGATGGATTGTAAATCGGAGCTCTAATGAAGAATTTATGGAAGAAAAAGGATCCTTCGAGTCTCTTGGGAGAGCTCTGCTCAGGGGAAAGGGGAGGATAGGGGTGTGTTGAAAAGGAGGAGGGGACCCCTCCTTTTATAGGCGTGAAAAATAAAAGTACACGATGTGTACCTTATGGCACTTGGCGTGTACCTGGCCATTTCACGTGGCCACCACGCGGCTTCCAAAACGGCCTTCAACACGGTATGCGGTCATTGACTGGTCAACACACTGTTTGAGGGTAACGCATATGCGAGGAGGGACTACACGACATGTAGTATTGGCTACACGACGTGTACTCATTTATTTTACACGGTAAGGATACAACTCCCTCATGGAACACGGCCGTTGACTGGTCAAAACACGGTTTGAGGGTAACACGTAAGCGGGGAGGGACTATACGGCGTGTACTCATTTATTTCACATGTTAAGGACACTGCTCCCACACGCCACACGGTCATTGACTGGTCAACACACAGTTTGAGGGTAACGCGTACGCGGGGAGGGACTACACGGTGTGTAGTTTGGGGTACACGGCGTGTACCCAATTATTTCACATGGTAAAGACACGGCCTTCAACACGGGTTATACCTGGCGAGGGGGTACATGGCGTGTACTCAAACTACACGGTGTGTAGTTTCAAAATTCTAAAAAGTGTGGGAAAAGTCCATTTTACCCTCCAGAACACTTCAAGACCCTCTTTTTGACAAAGGAATGGGCCAGAGAGGTCCGGTTAATTACATCAGAAACCTCTTAAAACATTCTCATCCCTGAGAATTCAAAAGCCAACCTAGAGGAACCCAAAGAGATACCTCTTAGGGCCCTCATTATAACAGGAACCCAACCATTAAACCTAATTATAGGTGTTAGGAATTCCTTCTCCTATGTCAAGATATTATCCTCTTTAGGAGGCACTGACTCGCCTGTACGGGTTTAATCGCATCCTCATTAATGTGTCTCGATTACGAATCTGTTCTACCAACTTCCATACATTATGATTTTTCAACTCACACTACCTCCAACACCGCACAATCCACACACTGCCTTAACATGTGGTTTGGGGAAAATTATTTTTCCTATGTCGAGATATTATGTGCTTTAGGCGGTACTGACTCGCCTGCATAGGTTCAATCACATCTGCATTAATTCATCTTGATTAAGGATCAGGTTTTTCCCTTCCCCACATGCATGGACATGATACACACTTTCAAAGAACAAGTAAACAAAAGGTCTCATAACCGGAAAGCCAAGCATTCCATATATCAATGGTACAAGGTATAATATAAAAAAAAGCTTAGAAGAACAAAGAAATCACAAGTCAAAACAACTCTGGGTACTGAGCGTGCATCTGGGTCTCCCGCACCCAAGTGCTCTCCTTAAGGCCGCCATGCCTCCACAACACACGAACCAAGGGAATGGTTCATCCACGGAGCACCTTCTCTTTACGATCTTCTATTCTGACTGGTCATTCCTTGAAGTTCGTTTCATCTCCCATATCTAACTCTCCCCAATCGATAACGTGAGAGTCGTCGTGTAAGTACCAACGAAGCTGGGAGACGTGGAAGACGTCATGAACCTTCTCCAACTAAGGTGGCATGGCTAGCTGATATGCCACCTCTCCGACTCGTCTCACCACCTCAAAAGGTCCGATGAACCTAGGTGAGAGATTGCTCCCTTTCACAAACCTCCACTACCCCCGTCGAGGGAAAACCTTCAAGAACACATGATATCCCACCTCAAACTCCAAGGGGCTCCACTAATGATCAACATAAGACTTCTGTCGGTCCTGAGCCGCTTTCATCCTCTCACGTACAAGTTGTACTTTCTCTGTGGTTCTCTTCACTACCTCTGGCCAAAGAGCACCTATCTCACCAACCTCTGCCCAGAAAATGGGTGAACGACATGGTCTTCCATACAAAGCCTCAAACGGTGCCATGCCAATAGTAGAGTGGAAGTTGTTGTTGTATGAAAACTCTACTAAAGGCAAGTTTCGTACCCACAAACCTCCAAAATCCAGAACGCATGCTCGCAGCATGTCCTCTAATGTCTGGATAGTCCGCTTTGTCTGCCCATCGGTCTGGGGGTGGAATGTAGTGCTAAGGCGTAGCTGGGTTCCAAAACAATGTTGTAACCCCCTCCAGACTCATGAGGTAAACCGAGTATCCTGATCTGAGACGATAGTATTCGGAACTCCATTAAAATGCACTACCTCGTCTATGTACCTCTGTGCTAAGGTACTCACCGGGCCCGACTCCTTAATTGATAAGATGTGAGCTGATTTCATCAGATGATCCACCACTACCCAGATAGAATCATAACCACTCTGAGCTCTGGGTAGTCTCGTGACGATGTCCATTGAGATGTCATCCCACTTCCACTCTGGGAAAACAAAACGATGCAACAAACCACTGGGAACATGGTGTTCGGCCTTCACTTGCTGACACACTAGGCATTTAGCCACAAACTCCGCCACTGTCCGTTTCACTATGGGCCACCAAAATTGTTCCCTCAGGCCTAGGTACATTTTTTAAACTCATGGATGTACCACCAAGGCTGAGCTATGGAACTCACGGAGTACTCCCTCACGCATCACCTCCAGAACAAACAACCTTCCATGGAAAATAATCTGATGTCGGCTTTCCTTTGAGCATCCCTCTGGAGCGTTTCCCTGATCAACATGATCCCACATTACTTCCTCCTCGAATTCCCCCCACTGAGACTCTTCCACTTACTGCAACAAGAAGGTATACACCATCATCTGAAACAAACAGCCTCTAACAGCTTCTACCCTTGCATCCAAGTGCAAGGCAGCCAACTCTCCCATCGCTTTCTAAGAATTAGTGGATTCCCGAACCACTTCCTTATGCAACTTCCTTCTCAGGGAATCAGCCACAACGTTGCCCTTACCTTCAGTGTAAGATATCTCGAAGTCATAGTCTTGGAGGAACTCGACCCATCTTCATTGCCGTAAGTTCAGGTCACGCTGAGAGAAGATATAACGCAGGCTTTGGTGATCTGAGAAGACCACAAAGTGCTCCCCAAAGAGGTAATGTCACCATAACTTCAGTGAAAACACTAATGATGCAAGCTCCAGGTCATGGGTGGCATAGTTACACTCGTGAGGGCACAACTTCCTAGACCCATAACAGATCACTCCCTTCTTCTGCATCAGCACGCACCCTAGACCAAGGCCAGAAGCATTGCAAAACACCTCATACAACAACCCTTCCTCTAGAAACCAATGTATGGGAGCACTAAACAACTTCTCCTTTAGGTAGTCGAAAGCCTTTTGGCACTACTTACTTCATAGGAAGACCTAGTTCTTCCTAGTCAAAGCTGTCAATGAAGAAGCAACTCGATAGATGTTTGAAACAAACCTCCGATAGTAACATGCTAACCTCAGGAAACAACAAACTTCTGCCACACTCTTGGGTGCCTCCCAAGAAACAACTGCCTCCACCTTCGATGGTGCCACTGACACTCCATGTTGAGAAACCACAAGCCCAAGGAAGTGTACTTCTTGCATCAAAAACTTACACTTCGACAATTTCCCGTAAAGCTGGTGGTGTCGAAAGACTTCCAAGACTGTCCTGAGATGCTCAACGTGATCCTCCTCTGATCTTGAGTAGATCAGGATGTCATCGATAAACACAATGACGAACCGGTCCAGAAACACTCGGAAGACAAAGTTCATAAGTCCCATGAACACAGTTGGTGCATTCGTAACTCCAAACGGCATCACTACAAACTTGAAGTAACCATACCTAAACCTGAAATCCGTCTTCGAGATGTCATTGTCCTTTACCCTAAGTTGATTATATCCCAATCATAGATCAATCTTAGAAAACCAACCTGCTCCCCTCAGTTGGTCGAAGAGATCATCTATTCTTGGAAGGGGTTAATGGTTCTTAATCGTTATCTGATTCAACCTTTGGTAGTCTATGCATAACTAGATACCACCATCTGCCTTCATCACGAAAAAAACTGGAGCACCCCATGGCGACACGCTGGGTCGAAGAAAACCCTTCTCCATCAGATCGTCAATCTGAATCCGCAACTCCTGCAACTCCAAAGGTTCCATCTGATAAGGGGCATCGAAATCGGATGGACACCAGGCTGTAAGTCTATCCCAAACTCAACGTCACTTCAGGGGGGTAGAGTCATAACCTCCTTGGAAAAAACATTGAGGAACTCCCCAATAACCTTTGGGACATCCATCATCTCTGTATCAGCTGGAACCACTGATAACCTTCCTAACAAAGAAAGGAGAGGCTCCAAACGCCAGCTTGCCACCTAATAGCTCCTCTCACCAACAAAATCTACATGCTGCCCGTCCACATCTGAGAACATGAATCTTTTCCAGAAGTAGTCGATAACGGAACTAATAGAAAAAAACCAGTTGATGCCTAGGATGACATCGTATGGAGGCATCTGTAACAAAAGAAGATCCCCACTAGATCGATGTGGTCCCAACGTCAGCCCACATCCCTGGAAAACACAAGATACACTGGTCTGGCTTCTAACTGGTGTACTCAGCACCAGTGGTATGGAAATTCCCTCTATGTCTAGTCCTAGAGCGTGGTCTAGACCAGGTGCAACAAAGGAGTGCGAATCTCCGGAATCGAACAAAGAAGAAACGAGAGTGCTAAACAAAAAAATCGTACCTCATACCACCTCTAGTCCTGGTGGAGCTGCCAACTCTGCTGCGTGAAACTGTCCACGCCCAAATCCTCTGCCTCTATGATGTCTTCCACCTCCCTGACCATGACCTGGTCAAGGTCCCTGAGGAGCACCCTCAGGTTGGCCTCCTCCGGCAAAGTCTGCCCTCAGAGGAGCATGGTCATGCTGCTGTTGGAAGGGCCTCGCCGACAACTAGTGCTGCTGAGGTGGGATCTGAACCTGCCCACCTCCACTGAACTGAGCTCGGGTCGGACACCAACTCTGAATGTGCCTAAAACCTCCACAAGAAAAACACTTCAGTCCTAGGCTCGTGGAAAAGGGATGAGGACTTGAAGTTCTGAACTGGAACAACGGGGGCCTGATCCCCACTGGCCTGAACCTGAAAGGTCCCATCGCATGAGACCTGCTGCTAACTGTCTTCCCCTTCGATGAACCTAGTTGAAACCCCTCACATGGTACACCTCCTAGTGAGTGCATCATCTCTACAACCTCTGCCTTCTTCTGTACTACCAAGTATGTTGTAAGGGTGAAGGGGGTGACAACATACTAAAGTAAAGGACGAAGCGCCTCCTCCAAACGTCTCGCCCGAGACTCCTCATCCAGAAAGAGATCCGGAGAAAAGCATAATAGATCCTTGAACTTCATCCCCAACTCTCGTACCGACATACTCCCCTGTTGGAGGGACAATAACTCCTGTCGCTTCTCCGCCTTGATCATGGAATAAAGGAATTCCTCTCGGAATTCCTTCTCAAAGTCGGCCCACGAAACCTCTACCTCTATCCTCTATCCGAGGTAGAGTTCCCACTACTGTCGCGCTGCACCTCTCAGCTGACTGACTGCTAGGGGAACCCAGTACTCCCCCGGAGCACAGATCAAGGTAAAAGAAATCCCTAACTCCTCAAGCCACCACTCCGTATCTGTATCTGAAGTACTATCCTCGTACTTCTTAAGGGTTTTCCGCTGGAAAGAATAGAGAGCCTTCTGCCCCTGGCTATCTTCCTCCTCTCGGTAAATCCTCATCTGATCGACTGCCTCAATCTGCTAGGCCTCGGCCATCTTAGCCACCTGGGGATAATGTTTAGGTGCCATAGCTATAAGTTAAACAAGATCGCCTAAGCCCAAGTAGTAATGAAATTTCTCAAGGTTTTATTTTATCACATTATTTCAATTTCATTCTTAGAACGCCCAAATCAAGTAAAACACAATCGTGATGATGCATGTACCTTCCCTAGGGTCTCTACCATACAATCAATGTGGTCTCACTTGGTCATTCGGTAGGCTAAGAGTCCTTGCATCGGATCATGGGGGGGCCTAAAATCCCGTGTCCTAGCCGGTATTCCCTGCCCTATGTCACGCACCAAGATTAACCAACATTGTTTCCCTACTATCCCATGAAATCCTCACTGTGCCTAACTCTAGACTCCATCCTATCTCTCAACCATCACCTCTGATACCATTCTTTCATGACCCCCTCCAACCAAATATTCCCTTCCTGAGCTGGAAATGGTGAAAGGGAGATAATGACCCCCGAGTCCCGCCTCCAGTAGGCTCCGGGGTGGTGACTAGCACCAAGGGTATGATTTTTCACAAATATAGGAGGCATTACCTTTTTTATTATTTAAGATCGGGAAATAAGAGAATTCAACCACCAAAAAGGAAAATAAAAAGTGTATAGAAATAAACCCAAACCAATCACACATGAATGTTTAAATATTTCTGAAACAAGGTACAAGTACAAGAAAGCTCAAAAGTACAATACCAAAAGAAACAAGTAAAGAAAACTGCAGCAACTCCAACTATCCCAACTTGTAGGGTCCCGCACAGCCCTGGTAGTCCTCCTGGAAACCTAAAAGTAAACATAGGGTGGGCATACAAGTATACTCAGTAAGGAAACCTAAAGATCTCGTGCAGAAGTGGGGAGACATCCTAATGTCCCGTGAGAACAACAGAAGAAACCTAGTAAGGAATTCTATCCACCCTACCTCACCATCCACACTCACCAAAACCCAATCACAACAGGTAGTAGTATATAAGAACAAGAGTATTGGGTACCCCACACCATTTTCCCCCACTAGCTAACTGCTCTTCCTAATAGCAAACGTCCTGACGCTACCACACTCTTCCCGCCCACACACACCTGGGCCTCACAACCACGTATCCCACCTGCACACACCTGAGCCTCACAACCACGTATCCCGCCCCCACACACCTGAGCCTCACAACCACGTATCCTGACAGCACAAACCTAGGCCTCACAACCCCGTATCCCACCTGCACACACCTAGGCCTCACAACCACGTATCCTGCCCGCACACACTTGGGCCTCACAACCATGTATCCTGCCCGCACATACCTGGGCCTCATCTCGAAGGTTCTTGGGAAATAGTAAAACCTGCCCAAAGAGTCTTGGGCTAAAAAACCCCAATCAAAAACTACCCGAAGTGTCTTGGGTGTAAGTTCGCCTCAAGCCATCACAACCTAGGGAAGAAGGAGCAGGAAGGAGCTAGTAACTAAGGGGAAAACACCCTCTCTAATGAAATAGGAGTGTTCGGCACTAAGTGCTCAACATGGGTGGGGTGCGATAAAATACAAAGATACATATATATATATGTATATAGATATATATATATATATATATACCAAACACTCAGCCCAACCTATGGCTCTAATCCAAGAATTGAGCACATGCCTCGGCACTGCTACTACAAAGAATGCATATAAAAAACAACCCCAACCCCATTTAGGTTTTCATGTTTCAACAGAATATGTTTATTAGTTCCTTAACTACTTGGAAACTATCCACAACTATCCACAATGATCATTCTCAAAACATATCCCTACCATCCACAAATCAAGTTAGAAAAACACAAGCAACAAAACCAAGTCCTTCTTATTAACCAACCAACACCATTAACTATTATTCCCATTCCACAATCATACCCCACCATTAATTAAATATTCCACTTTTATTTATTAATCACAAGCCATAGTTCGCTCACATTCAAACCCATCCTTATAGCCCCGCTTCCAACCACCATAACCACAACCACACCATACATCATCATCCCTTGATACCGTTCATCACAGCCCCGCTTCCCATCACTAACATAGCATTCACACCAACCCACAACCAATCCAACCGTATCCCTGCTGCTTACTCGATCCACAACAACCCACAATAACACCCCCTTCACATAAATTAACCCCAACAGCACCCACATGTTTATTATTTCATTTTGGTCAACCGGGGTGATCACACAAGGGTTTCAGATTTCAAATCATCCAAATTTATGTGATTATCCAAATTTCACATTCAATAATGTTACATTCACAAAAACGGTCTAGAAAGATAGGGCAACATTTAATTGCGCAAGAAAAGGCCCCCGACGACCGTGTTTTTCAATAGGCATAAGCCTATTCAATTCAAAACATAAAATCACAGGATATAAAGATAAACATAACAACTTCCCCATCCCAGTTCTTTAACCAGTTGTTATCTTTGTTTAATGGTCCATCTATTTCTCATGAAAACAAGAGGATACCCACCCCGCATGATGCACAATTTAGAGAGACGAAGGTAAGATCCCTACCACAACAGGTTTTGATCACAACGCTCCCCCGTATCAACTTTATAAGACGTTCGTCGGCGTCCGTCACTTCAGTTAAAATCCCGGAAAAACCACCTTGGGTGGAATATGGGAAGGAAAGACTGAAGGAAAGACAATGGATCCGTGCTCAGAAGTTCCGCCTCGTCGTTACGATCCCATGGCCGCTGACGGATCGTAAATCAGATCTCGGATGAAGAAGTTATGGAAGAAAACGGAGCCTTCGAGTCTCTTGGGAGAGCTCTGCTCAGAGGAAAGGGGAGGAGAGGGGTGTGTTGAAAAGGATGATGGGAACCCTCCTTTTATAGGTGTGAAAAACAAAAGTACACAGCATGTACTTTATGGTACACAACGTGTACTTGGCCATTTCACACGGCCACCATGCGGCTTCCAACATGGCCTTCAACGTGGTACGCGGCCGTTGACTAGTCAAGACACGGTTTTAGGGCAACACGTATGCAGGGAGGGACTACACAGCTTGTAGTATTGGCTATATAGCGTGTACTCATTTATTTCACACGGTAAGGACATGGCTCTCACACAGCACATGGCCGTTGACTAGTCAACACACGGTTTGAGGGTAACGCGTACGTGGGGAGGGACTACACTGTATGTAGTATTGGCTACACTGCGTGTACTCGTTTATTTCACACGGTAAGGACACGGCTCCCACATGGCACACGGTCGTTGACTGCTCAACACACGGTTTGAGGGTAACGCGTACGCGGGGAGGGACTACATGGCGTGTAGTTTGGGGTACACGGCGTGTACCCAATTAATTCACATGGTAAGGACACCGCCTTCAACACGGGGTATACCCGGTGAGGGGGTACACGACGTTTACTCACACTACATGGCGTGTAGTTTCAAAATTTTGAAAATTGTGGGAATAGTTCATTTTACCCTCCAGAACACTTCAAGACCCTCTTTTTGACAAAGGAATGGGCTGCAGAGGTCTGGGCCATTACAGTTTTAAATGTAATTTTTATGATTCATCTCATTTTTTTTCTAGACCTGAAATAAGAACAAATTCAATTATTTGGATAAAATAACTATTTTTAGAAAAAATGATGTTTTACACATTTTTGATAGATAACCCATTTTTAATCTAGTTTTTGAATCTTTTATAAGTTTTTATTTGAAAAAATAAACTTCTTCTACTGAATAAGGAAAAAAATTTACTTTAGCTAAATTTTTGGTATTTTTCTAATAATATTCGTTTTTTAATGAATAGTGAAAATACTATATTTTAATTCAAAACTCGTTTTTCATTTAATTTATTTAAATTGATAGATTATAATTTTAATTACTTTTATCTTATTTTTATATTATTTTTTATCATTTAATTCAATTTGTTTCATTGGAATCAATTTCAAATTGAAGTTAGATATAAAAAAATTTCAAACTTTTGAATGTTTCGCTTTAAACCCCCAATTTTTAGTTTTGTTTGTGGAATTAAATTTTAATGAAATTTTTCTAATTATGTGAATTTAATTAGATAATATAAATTTTATATTTGGAATAATTAGTTCCATATTAGGTTTTATGTTCAATTTAATTTTTATGTTTAAAAAATTACCATGGTAAAAAAATTATTTATCATAGTAAAAGTAAAATTTTGACAACGGTTAAAATTAAATGTTAAGAGCTTAACCTTCCAAACCAAGAAAAAAATTAATGTTTTTTAGAGGTGTGGATTGACACTAACCATCCTGTAAAATATTAATTAAAATCAAATGTTCTGTAATTTAATTCCACCTTCATATGGTTGTCTCTTAATATAAGATAATCAATAAACTAATCACTTGAACCCACCTCTACCCATGTATAAATACCTCTACTCCACTTCCCATTTTCAAAACAAAAAGCCTTTTATCTCATAAAATTTCTTCCCATACCTCTCATCATAACTCTCCCAATGTCCAGGTATTGTTGGTATTACTAAAAGACTAAATATAAGGCCCTCAAGGGTCTTTCAAAGAGGGGATATTCAAGATGTAGTTTTCTCAAATTACATCACTTAATTTATTTTCTTTTTCTACTTTCAACTCAAATAATTGATAAATAAATTCATGATTAATCAATAATCATGTATAAAATGTTTTTTATTTTTAGAATAGAAAATCACATATCTATTTCATTTCTCACCTCCTCTTAATAAAATAAATGAAATTTTTGTCCAAGTTATGTCACTTAATTGCCTCCTTGAATAATGTTTTTGTTCTTTTTTACTTTACCACCTTCATGGATGGTATTAAAGAAATTATTTTGGTAAAATAATATTTTAATATGTATATTATAACCTATTTCATATTCTATATATGTTATTTTAAACATACCTTCATTTTTTCCAAAATATTTCTATATGATAACTTCGTTCGGGGACGTGTGGACTACCACCTTCTCATAATGATGTTTTCATTAACACATCACAAAAAAATGTATTAGTAATTTTTTAGTAAAATTATATGACATAAATGAAATATTAATTCTACTTTAAATATATTATATATGTATAAATATTTAAATACATTTATTTTAATTTCACTCTATAAATATGATAGGAAAAATGAAAATAGTGTTCATGCATGCGTACGACCTACCGTCTCCATGGAAGGTGTTTTTAGTTTTTCTTACAATATTATTTTAAATACTTATATATCTAATATATAATACATTTATATCATGTTTTATATTATATTGATGTTGGACTTATGACCACATGGACAATTTACATAAAAAACAAGTTTATTTTAGACTCAAGTACCGAATATCGATAAAACATATGATATGAACATAAATAATTTTGTAATTTTTAAAACATGGTAATAAGTGATATAAAATAAATAATAAACTATAAAATTTTTCTAAAATCATTTATAAATTAACCTAATATTATTAATCAAGAATATAATGATTTTACGTGATGGGTCAGACTCATGGTAAGTGATTTTTCTTGCTAAATTTCCATTCACTAGGTTATATGTCTACTTCATTTATTTTATTATGAAAAAATTATTTTTTGAATTAATTTTTATTGGT
This sequence comes from Viscum album, assembly GCA_963277665.1. Lineage (NCBI taxonomy): Eukaryota > Viridiplantae > Streptophyta > Magnoliopsida > Santalales > Viscaceae > Viscum > Viscum album. The sequence goes on along the minus strand of OY728145.1, from coordinate 2,101,110,893 downwards.
TTATGTTTTATTTAAACTTCTATATGTGTTTATATACTTTTATACATATAATATCCCCATTTAATAATTTTTACCTCAATGATACGAACATTGTAAGGATTTAGTCATCTTACTTTTTACCTCTATTAGATATATACATTATTCACCACTAATTTCATTTATTTGGTGTGTATATAATTAAATTTATATGAAATATCACGAATATATTTATATTCATGGTATTAATATTTTTCATTTGATTATTATTACTTTTATTGGTTATATAATTCAAAAGATTACAAGTGGTAAGGGAATTTCTTAACCCAATATCCATTCTTTGGGTTAAACTTCTACTTCTTGATTATTTCATTCAACTATTATGTGTGAAATTAATTTTTAATATATTATATTTTATTTCTACTTTTATTATGTGTATTTATAGTAAAAAATATAATATGTCTATTTTATTGACAAAATGATCTTGTTAATGGATTCTTTCAATAAAACATAGTTTTAAATGTTTTAATGATTTATTATACTAAATCTTTATCATTAATGTACAAGTTTTAACAATGTTTTTAAGTATATATTTTTAATGAAACTAATATTTTATAATGTTAATTCCTTTCAAAATTTTCAAACTATTATGGGAAACTTTGAATCAAAATTATTCTTTTTAAACTTTTTGACTGGCTTTTAAAATGGATTGATTACTTCAATTACGTGAAATTTTTTATTTTTTAACGTATACCTCATGAACCAAATTTTTCACTTTCATGTAGATTTATTGTTTTTATGTTCATTTTATATGTTTATGATTTTATATTAAAATTATGTGTTTTTATTTATGACTGCATGGATTTGTAAAAATGAAATGTGGTTTCAAATTGGAAATGTAATTTTTCCTTTATGCTTTCCTTATCTGTTATGATTATGTTACGGTTCATGAGAATTCCTTATTTATATGAGTCTTTATGTGAAGAAATAAGGTTTTGTGAGCCAATGATATCTCTCCAAAAAATTTGGTAATGAGATGGAGTTAACCAGTTGGATTTCTCTTAAGAGATTTAGGGAATATACTATCATGGGTATTCCAAACATAACCCAATTGGTTAATCCCTATATAACTGTGAAATCTACAATGTAATTATGTTATTGATTCCATAAGTTAGATTTATGGATTATGATTGCTATTTTTTTCAAGAATCTTATGATTTCATGAGGTATGTTTAAGCGTTTATGTTTTATGGGTGAAAAGTATGGTTTTTTTATAATGTTTTCATGAGATTTAAATATTCATGTACTAATGATTTTATTACTTATCTTTATATCCCTTAATAATGATTTATGCTCCTCACAAGCCTATGAAATGTTTTTCATAGGGTATTATGATGGGTAAGGTAAAGTAAGAAGTTAAGATGAATGTTATGAATATTATTATCAATGAAAATAATTCATGTTTTCTTTTAAAATGTTTTAAATTATGAAAAAATGGATGGTGTGTAGACTTGTCTACATTGTAATATTTTAAATGTTATGTAATATTTATTTCCTAATTATATAAAAATAAAAACTTTAAATAGATCTTCAATATTAATTCTTTACTTAACCCAAGATTATGTAACATTTAATGTCGGGTCCTTATAGTTGGTATCAAAGGAAAGGTTTAGAAAAATTTTGGGATTATGAGTTTGGTTAAAAATATGGTAAGTTTATATATCTATTTTTACATGAAATACTTATTATATAACTTTTTAAGAATAAGGAAATTTGGTTACCAATGTAAGGAAGAGGATCTCAAATAACATTCCGATATTTTCCTAATGAAATTATTACAATAATTATTTCAAAGCCATGTTCAAATTATTTTTATATTTTTCCTAACATACACCTCTTTTGAAAACAGTTATATGAGATACCAAACACCTGATATGTACCTCAATACCATCATATATCATGGGTTGTTTTTAATCAAATCCTATTTTCTCAACATTTTCATATTTTCAAAAAAGTAAAATATTATCAAAGAATTTTTAAATATTTTACCTTGTCACAAAAATATGAATAATATTATCATTTTGAAAAAAATATTGTAGAAGGAGACCCTTAAACAACCTATTTATACTTTATTTTAAAATATATTATTTCAGAACATACTTATGGTTTTTTAAAAGGACCATTTATTGAATGTTTCAAGTCAAAATTGGTCTGAATGGTTTATAAAAATCATGTTTTATCACATGTTTTGAAATTATATGTAATACATTATTATTTTCCAAAACTATTTTTTTGTGAACACTCATATGACCCTGGTTCTGAACGTTGTATTTGGATAAAGGAATAAAGTTATTTGGAAGAATCTATAAATCATTTTTGCAATGCATAGACTGTCTATCTACATGAACAAAATTATATTAAACCTAGTGAATACCATGATAAAGGTAAAATGTTCTTTCTTTTTTGGAATAGTTTTATTAAATTATAGTGGAGGTGAAATAAAAAAATTTAAATATATATAAGACTTAATGAATTAAGATGTTGAGTTTATTAAGGGTTGGGATGAAAATGATCATTATAAGAATACCTTCTGTGTTATAACATGTTACAGTTATTTTTAGTTTTATAAAAAGGGACAACCTGTTAGATGGGTGAAAAACCATCATGTCTAGTAATTAGATGTGGATCAAACCCACAACTTAAGGGAGATAAGGGTTCTACACCTACCATTATCCTAGGTGAAGTCCCTGGTTAGTATGACTATTTATTTTTAGTTAAATGATTTGATGGAATATGAAGATGTTTATTTTTAGATCGTATATTTCATCACATGGATATCCACGGAATTAGAAAGTGATTTTTAAATTGAGGGATAAATGTTATTTTTGAAGTCATTCACTACTTTGGAAACCCTATATGACTAAAAAAATTGAATAATATGTGATTTTATTTAAGTAGGAATGGTTGAATTTTATTTTGGAAGAATCTATGCTTTTATAGAGGACATAAGGCAATTTAGGTTACTTATAAGAATGATTAACCTATCTTGAGGAGCATGTGATTTTGGAAATTACATTTTTTGGTATGAGATATTAATATTTATTGATGTTATTTAAAGTTAAATGTTAAAATTTACCTTGTAATACTTTGTTATCAAATCCTTCTAATATTTGGGTATCAATATTAGTTCAGATTATTTTGAGGAATTTTAAGGATAATTATTTATAAAATGTTCTATATTTAACTTTGGGTATTACATTTAAATATTCTAGATTAAATGTGGTATTTCATTATATAATGGTTTATTTTTTTGAGGGAATTATCTGATATTACCCTAACCTTTTTGGTTTTGGTTAATGTTTCAAGATAAAACAAATAGATAGTTAATATTTTGTGGATTATGTGATTCTCCAGAATTTGATTCTAGTTCTTCAAGTGTGACCAAGTCATCTTGAATACTCATTTTTTGGAGATAATGATGTGTTTGTGTTAGAAATTTATTAAAGGATGAAACTATACTTGATAGGTATGTTTCCTTATGTTCTTAGTCAATATCATAAATAAATTCCCCAACGTTATGAAAAGGATCTTTAAAAACTGTTTTCTTGTTTACCTTCATTAATATGAAATCAAAGACCATTTAACTCATCACAAATTTATTGTTTTGTGATTATAAACATTCACCAGAAAATATTTACTATCACTATACATCAGAACATGATGGTTAAGTTTCTATTCTATTTCCATTTTTTTCTACATGGATCACTAGTATTTGTTTTCTTAGGTGATCTTCATACTTCCCTTTCTTTAATTTAAATTGGAAGTTTTACTCAACCCTGTTCCGATGTGGAATTTCAGTATAGGTGTTTTGAAAATTCATAACATAGTTATGAACCCCAAATTCAAATTACGAGGAGACAATTAATTAAATGGGATAGGATATAACATATCTATTTTTAAGAAATAAATATTATCTTAGATAGTATACACAGTACACTACATCAAGCTAAAGAGAACCAATAAATATTATTATTTAAATGTTACCATTATAACCTAGTCGTTTGAATGGAAGGAATTAATATAATTAACTTAATTGTTAAAAAATATTTTAAACATGTTTATAATTAATTCATGGGTGCAAAATTAATTATAATTGAATTTGAAAGTGTTTTTAAATAAAAGTAATTGATTTTCTAAAAAACTATTTAAATATAAATCAGTGAGTTTATAATGTAATAACATCACTCTTGTTCTATTTTATTAATGAAATATATTTTTAATATATTAAATTTAGTTTTTAAGATTCATATTATATGGTTTCTATACATTACATGAGAACAAATTCAACTTTTCAAATAAAAGAAGTATTTTTCGGGAAAAAATGAGGTTTTGGCAATTTTTTAATATCAAAACCATTTTAAATATAATTTTTTGATACTTTTATAAATTATATTTGAAAAAATAATATTCTTATTTGGAATAAGGCCATAAAATTTTACTTTGGATATATTTTTGGTATTTGTTTGATAATATTAGTTTTTTAATGAATAGTAAAAAATACTGCATTTTAATTCAAAACTACTTTTTCATATAATTTATTAAAGAATTTAGAGTATAATTTGAATGTATTTTGAAGTATATTTTTTTATTTTTTATAATTTAATCACATTTTGGTCATTTAAATCAATTAAAAATTGAAATTAGATATAAAAACATTTCAAACTTTTGAACATTTTACTTTAAAAACCCACTATTTTGTTTTGTTTAGGGAATTAATTTTTGATAAAAAATTTAAATATTATGTGAATTGAATTAGATAAAATGTATTCTATATTTGAAATAAGAAGATCCCAATTTTTTTAGGCCAATGTAATATTTAGGTATAACAAATTAACCATGGTAAAAAAATTATTTACCATAGTAAAAGTGATATTTTGACATGTGTTAAAATTAAAAGTTAAAGCTTAACCTACCTAAAAAATAAAATATTTAAATTGTTTATGAGGTGTTTATTAACCCTAAACAGATTATAAAACATTAATTATATTCAAAAGTTTTTAAAATTAACGCCACCATTATATGGTTGGCTTTTAATATAAGATAATCAATAAACTAATCACTTGAACCCACCTCTCCTTAGTATAAATACCACAACTCCACCGACCATTTTCAAACCAAAAATACTTTTAGATAATAAAATATCTTCCAAAACCTCTCCTCCTCACTCTCCTCACGTCCAATTTCTACTGTTATCACAAAAGGACCAAATCCAAGGTCCTCAAGGGTCTTTCAAGGAGGGGATATTCAAGATGTAATTTTCTCAATGTACCTCTCTTAATATATTTTCTTTTTCTACATTATCGTTACCTACTAAATACATAAATTAATTTTTACTCCATAATAATGTATATAATTTAGTTTTATATTTCAAATGGAATATCTCATATCCATCCCATTTCTCACCTCCTCTTATTCAAATAAACGAAATTATTTTCCAAGTTATGCTGGTTAATTGCCTCTGTGAATAATGTTTTTGTTCTTTTTACATTACCGCATTTATGTCAGATCATAAAACCATTATTGTGGTAAAATAATATTTTAAAATGTATATTATAACGTATTTCATATTCTGTATATGTAATATTAAACATACCTTTATGCTTTCTATATTGTTGTTATACGATAACTTCGTTCGGGGATGTCTGGATCACTGCCTCCTCAAAATGATGTGATTCGTTCACACATAACATGGAATGTATTAATGATTGTTTTAGTAAATATATATTATATAAATGACATATTAATTATAATTTAATTATATTATATATTTATAATTATTTTTATACATTTAATTTAATTTCACTCTTTCAGTATGACAGGAAAAAAATAGCATTCATGCGTATATACGGCCTATCGTCTCCATGAAGAGTGTTTTTATTTTGAGTTAAATTATTATAATAAAAAATTAATAAATTTATATCATGTTTTATATTCTGGAGATTTTGGAATTATACTCACATGGATAATTTACATCATAAACATGTTCATTTTCAACTCAAGTATCGAATATCGACAAAACATCTGATATGAACTTAAATAATTATGTAATTTTTATAACATGGTAATAAGAGATATAAAACGAGTAATAAAATTTAAAAAGTTTATTAAATAAATTATAAATTATCCTAATGTTATTATTTAGAAATCTAACGATTTTATTGGATGATTCAGACTCAAGGTAAGGGATTTTTAACTCAATTTCCATTCATTGGGTTATATGTCTACTTCGTTTATTTTATTATGCCAAAATTATGTGTGTAATCACTTTTAATTATATTATTTTTTTATTTAAAATTCAATATGTCTGGATATAATTATTCTACACATAATCTCCTCATTTGTTAATTCACACCTCAATGATACAAACTTTGTAAGGATTTACTCATCTCACTTTTTACCTTTGTGAGATATATACATTATTTACCACTAAATTATTTTATGTGGTGTGTATATAAATAAATTTGATATGAAATATCATATATATATTTATCTTATTGTTATTAAATGTTTCATTATATTATTATTACTTTTATTGGTCATACGATTCGACAGATTACAAGTTGTAAGGGAACTTCTAAACCGAATATCTATTCATTGGGTTAAACGTTTAATTATTGATTATGTCATTCAACTCTTATGTGTGAAATGAATTTTGAATATATTATATTTGTTTCTAAATGTTTTATTTGTATTTATAGTTAAAAAATATAATTAGTCTATTTTATTATCAAAATGATATTTTTAAGTGACTCTTTCACTAAAACATAGCTTTAAATGTTTTAAATATTTATTATACTAAAACATTCTCATTAAAGTACATGTTTTGAAAATGAATTTATGGATTTATTTATATGTACATAAATTTTTTATAATTTTAATTCTTTCAAAAACATTCAAGGTGTTATGGTACACTATGATTAAAAAATATTCTTTTTAAATGTTTTGATTGTTTTTAAAAATGGATTGATTATTTCAATTACTTGAAATGTTTTATTTTTTAACATATATGTCAGGAAACTAATTTCTCACTTTTATGTCTCTGTAATGTTTTTTTCACTTTATAATTTTAAACTTTTATTTTCAAATAAAGCGTTTTTTTATGATTGTTCAGATTTGTAAAAATGAAATGTGATTACAAAGTGGAAATGTTATTTTTACTTTATCTTTGTTTTATGTGATATGATTATGTTATGGTTCTTGATAATTTTTTATGTATAAAGGTTGTTAAATGATAAAATGTGGGTGGGTGAGACCATGATAGATTCCTAATGCATTGGATAATGAGATGGTGTTAACCAGTTGTGTTTCTCATAAGAGATTTATGGAATATACCGTGATGGGTATTCCAAACGTAACCATGTAGGTTACTCCCTATGTAGTTGTGGAAGATACAATTTATGTATGTTATGAATTCTGTAAGTTTACTTTATGATTTATGACTGCTAATAAGTTTTTTAAAAATATTATTATTAATGAGGTATGTTAAAGAGTTTATGTTTTATAGGTGAAATGTTTGATTTTGTGAAAATGTTTTCATGAGTTTTAAATATTCAACGACTAATGGTTTAATTCCTTATTTTATATCCCTTACTGAGCTTTTTTTTCTCATCCTATGTTTCAAAAAAAATTCCGCGGGGTATAAGGATATTTAAGAGAAAGGATTAAGTCAATATGAATGTTTTGAATATTTTTATCTAAGAAAATAGTTCATTTTTTCACTCAAAATGTATTAAATTATTAAAAAAATGGATGGATTGTAAACTTGTATACTTTTTTGTATTTTAAATGTTATGTAATAGTTATAGCCTAATTATCTAACTCTAAACCTAAAAATATTTTCAATATTAATTCTTACCATATATTATGATTATGTAACGTTTAATGTCGGATCCATGTATAGTTATATACACCCTCTCCACCCATTAATAACTTTCATCTTGAAATTTTTACCAATTAATCAATGGTTTTTTATTTGAACTTTTTTTTAGAACCCACATAATTACAACAGTTAATAAAACATCCTCTTCAAAACACAGAAAGGGGAGTATTAAGGTCATCTGGGATTACACATACAAGGATTGAAAATAGAATAAAATTAGTGTTAAGTGAAGATATAGGAATGGAATAAAATTAATGTCTATATATAATTGGTCATAAGAATTTAATTAATTAGGATAAAGTTAACCATCACAAAACATTAAAACATTGATGATTAAAAAGATCATAAATTCATCGGAATTGAAGGTTATAGGACAATATTTTTTTGGTATTAAGAATAGTTTCCTATAGTTGAGGAATTAATTTACACTATAGACTAAGAACATAAAGAGATAGACTTACTTAATAAGTTTAATTTGATCCTTTAATTAATTTCCACTACAACCTCATCCTTTACTCCAAATGATGAATATTCTAGATGAATTTTTGAAGCCTCAATTACTTAGATCAAATTATAATGGATCACATAATAAAAAAAGGATAACAATATAATACAATTTTCTATAAATATTAACTAAAACCAAAAATATTATAATATGTTATCCTTTATGTATAAATTCATTAATTTAGAAAACATCAACAATAATGCCCAAGTTTTAACATAATAAAATCCATGAGTAGTTAACTATAAAACTACTCTAAGATATTTTTGGAGTAAAGGATGAGGTTTTAATGGAAATTAATTAAAGGATAAAATTCCCCTTATTATGTAAGTTTATCTCTTTATGTTCTTAGTCTATCTCTTTAAGTAAGGATCAATTTTCTTTATATATTAACAAAAACAAAAATTGTTATAATATGTTATCCTTTATGGATAAATTCATTAATTTAGAAAAAATCAACAATAATGACCAGGTTTTAACATAATAAAATCCATGTGTAGTTAACTATAAAACTCCTCAAAAATATGTTTAACCAAAATCAATACCTAAAAATTTAGAAATAATTTCACTTTGATTCCAAATTCAACTTAAAATTAGTCATCATAAGTATCTCTTACTGTCAGATACCTAATATGTGAACACCTTGGTCATATATTCTCTAAAATCATGGTAATAACCAAAATTTTCGTAATACCATAATGACAAGATAAATTCTTCTAGAAATTAACATTATCCTTTTTCATCAAATAAATCCATAGACTATTGAATATATTCCTTAAATCCAAAATGGAGTAAACAATATAAAAATGGCTTAAATCACTTTATCATAAAATCATTAACCCATTTCAAGTTTACCAGTATTATCCCATCAGGTTCAATAATCTCTTTATTATAATTAAATGTTATTATCTCCAAATTGGACACATATTAAGGGTTATATTTAGCTCAATAATGTGCTTTTGAAAAATGTCATCTTATCAATAAATCACTTTTAGTAGTTATCAGTACCATTTAACATATAATTTCAATTCCTAAAATAAAAAATGTAGTAACAATATAAAGATGTTTCATGATTATTATAATCTATAATATTATTAATAAAATACTTTTAAAACATTATTCATAAATTACAATACATAATCCTTTCAATCATTCCACTTTTTTCTTATTCTATTTAACATGATTCATCATATTATTCATTAACACTTATTTCTATTCATATTTCATTAATATTCCCTTCATCCTCAACTACAAAACCATTACTCATACAAACTTGTAGAACATAAACTCAATATTTCCCCCTAGGACATTGATTTTCATAATGCCTATACCCTCAACATTTGAAAAATTCAACCTTCAATGATACCCTATTGACACCATTATTCTCATGAATTCTATTATCCAAACCATTCAATCTTCCTTACAAATTACTTTCACTATGTCCATCTTGTCCACATGCAAAACATATACTTATTACTTGGAGATATTCTCCTCCATGATTATTCACATGTCCCTAAAATAGTGAAAATTGAACTTTATTTCCAATACGGTCATCATGAAACTCTATTTTATTCCTGTTAGGTTTGTTTAGAAACTCATCCATTTTGAGATTATTAATCATATTATGAGTTTATTTATTATACATAATAATAAGTTTTTTCCTTCGATATCCTATTTTATGTGGTTTCTCATGAGGAAAATCATTACATTTTCCATCACATTCACCATTAACATGAATCCTCCTGGTTCTAGCCAATATTTAAAAATAAAATCATATTGTGAAAAACCATAATCATAGTGGGAAAATTTATAATCATTTATTGGATGTCTAAATAATTACACCTTATTTTCAATCATTGACACCTTAGGTTTATCCTAGGTTATTCATGATTATTATCTATTCAAATCATTAAAAATGGTTAGTAAAAGAAATATAGATTGACCCAAAGAATATCCCCTAGGATTAACAAACCATGTGTTTAATAAAGCCTATTTTCATCTACCTGGTGATGATCGAGTCTAGATCAATGCTTCCTGTTAGGGGTTATTACACAATGGTATAACTATTCCAGAGCCACATTATCTTGTAGTATCCATACAAGGATGTAATTTCTTGTAAATTCACATTATTTTTTCATTAAAAAACATTAGGATGTTATCCTATACTAATACATATCTAGATGGTTTTCAATAATTTTTTTGTAGCCCTAATTTCAAAAGATTGATTAAACCATGCTCTAATACCAACTATAATGTCCCAATATTTTTATACATAAATATTGAAACTTAATAGATGAATATGAAATATTTTTGAAAATACACACTTGATGACTATATAATTTTTGTGTATTTGGAGACTAGATACACAATATTCATATTTCATAAAATATCCTCCAAATATCCCATAAAAATTTCCCCATTTATTAATATCCATAGACATACCCTTTAAAAAACCTTTCTTCATGACTTGGGGTAAGGAAACATAAGAAAGTGTGAGATGAGATGCTCATTGAGGGTATGTATGAGAGATATCAATCAATAATAATATTAAAAAATAATATAATAATAAGGTTATAATATCATGACTGTAACTTACAATGTCCATACCCAATATAAAAAAGATCAAAAACATGAGTAAGTTCATTAAACATTACCATTTCAAAATACATGAATAATAATAATGACAAATCACCAAAACTCAATCATAAAACATAATTTTAATTCATAAATGTGTGTGGAACCAGAATAATTATAGAAAAAATTTAATAAGTCATGTCTAACTACCAAGTCCAAAAAATCAAAATTCAAGACATATTTCTCATACTGGATTAAGCACACCGACTTATTTCCCATAATATGTCAAGTATATTAACTTTTTTCCAAAACATATCAAGAACATTGAATTTTTTAACATGACTATCTCACTAAATATAATAATTAACCCAGTTCATTAGAGAGAGATATAAGTCAGACCAACTATTGATTATAACAAAACCTCCATCATTGGTTTTAAAAAAAACCAGAATCCTTAATTATAACATAACTAACATCACATAATTAAAATCATTCATATATATATTCTAAAAGATTATAAAAAATTCATCAATTAAAAACCCATTAAATGAAATGGGTTTCATAAACATTTCATCATAGCATAACCCATGGATAATAAATGGGATTCATATAAATTTTATCCTTTCATCATAAAGATAAACCATCTAGAAAACCAATATGGATGATGTAATTAGATCATATCCCCATTAAAGACTAATTATATTCAAAGAGTTTAATATTAGATGGAATATTATTTTAAAAGAACACTTGGTTTAATTATTGGGGAAAATAACTTGTACATTTTAAAATCAGTTCCCTTTTTAAAAAGATATGCACTTATAAATGAAAAAAGTTTCTTTGAAAATAAACTTTGGAAATGGTAAATGAAGTTCCAAATAATTTATTAATCTTGATGAAGGGAAACTCTAATAATTCTGTATAAGTAAAAAAAGATTTATTCCTTGTTTTTGTTGTAAATGACACAAAGTACCTCATTTAGAAAAAAACATTTACTTTAAATGCTTTTGTAAAAAATAAAACATGTGTAAAAATGATTTTAAAAAATTATAGAATAATGTTTAAATTATTTTTGATTTTTTTAGAAAACATGGACATGAAATATAAATATTCTCCAATTATAACTTAAACATAAACAATCTCGAATAATTATGATATTGTGAAACAAACCCTTACCATATTGGTAAATTTTGAATAACAAGCCTCATGAAACAAATAACGTTAGATGCATATGTATATCCCATAATTTTCATGGGAATAATTATAAAGTAAATTCATGGGTATAATATACACTATAAAATATAAAAAATTAGTGTATAAGGATTGTGTCCCATATAAATAAAAGTGAATTGAAATTCCCTTACATTTTATCGGCCTTCCTTTGAAAGTTATTTAACCTTATATATAATAAATTTCAATTTATTATTAATATATACCAAAATAATTTACATGATTATTATATAATATATTTTCATTATATATATATATTAAATTCATTCATGATTATAGATATTGAAAATGTATTGCAACATTCATGGTGACGGTAGGTCGTACGTACACATGAACGATGTACTCAATTTTTTTTGAAGGATGGAACGAAAGAAAGATAAATAATAGTTTTACATTTCTAGAATAATTATTATATCATATATATATATATATATTTATAATATTTATCCTCTATATCATCCATGTAAAATGGTAATGAAAAATAAATCACATCACATTGTGGATGTGTTTGTCCACATGTATGCATGAGCGATGTTTTCATTTTCAATGGTTTGGAAGGTAAAAAGATAGATATGGTTTTAATATTTTAGAAGAATAAATATTTTATAAATATAATATATAAACTTTAAACTCTTAATATTAACCTTCCATGAAATATGCTTATGGAAAATGAAATGTACTGCAATGTGAAGATGATATGTCGTGCGTACAAACAAGCAATACCTACACATCTCATTTGAATAAATGATAATGGATAATGGGTTTTAACAAAATTAATAAAATTTAAGAATATTTAGGACAATGAATATATTATTTTATGAATAATATACTAGGTTTAAAGCAATTAAAAGGAGAATGAAAAATAAAGTGATTGGTTAAGGCGATTGCCTCTTCTTTGAGATAACTCCCGTAGATCTCCTCTTAAGAGATCAAGGGTTGGAATTTTGAGAAGGAAAGATCCTTTAGAATGTCTTTAATTAATTTTAGAAGAAAATTTTTAAAGTTATGTTCAAGAAATAAGGCCCTATTTTTTAAAATAAGTGAGTGAGGGGTGGCCTTTTATAATTTTTGTGAGGGGAACTTTTGGAATTTCTCAAAAATTTTAATTTATAATAAATTAAATCTAAAAGAAAATACCACTTGAAGAGTATTAAATTAATATGGGTGATTATTATACACCATATATTGTCCCAATTCTCATATTTTAAAATTTTAAAATAATTTAATAAAATATTATTCTCATAACAAACAATTTTGTCGATTTTGACACGATTCATTACTTTGACATTTAACACATCAATAAAACAAAATAAATTTGGAAAAAATAAATTTCAAAAAATATTTTAATCCATCCTTGACATATTATTATCTATAAAATTCATTTATCTCATTAATTATCTCAAATTATATAAATTTTAATATTTCTTCGACCATTTGTTTTATTTTTCTATTAACTGAGTAAATTTCGTTTTGGCATTGTTTAAGTACATAAGGTAATTATTTAATTCCTAAAAATTATAAATAAGTTACGATCAAGAATATAATTTCATTAGTTATAAAATTAATATTAATATTCATCCATAACTAATGTTTTCTCTATGTAGACACATAAGTGACATTTCAAACTAAGAGAGTGACATTTTGTCACTTCCTTTAGTTTAAATAATATATAATTAAAATTAATTCACAAGTATCCATTAAAAAACTCAGACATAAACCTAAGGTAGAAATTTATAAATTTAATTCAACTAATAAGAATTATAATGAATACTTATTACCTTATCACTTAGTTTGGACCATATTTACCAGATTTACACTTTACTAGTGTGATAAATTTTACCACATTTTCTATTCATTTTGACAAAGTATATAAGGGTATATTTAAAAAAAATTAACCACTAGATTATAAATATAGAAACCACTTTTTAATATTTAATTCATATAGTTACAATAAATTATGTTTTATATAAATGTGAACAGTGAAAGGAAAAAAGATTTCTTTGAAAAATGTGTTTTTAATCCCAGAAATTTGCATAAACAAAAAACATGTATAAGGATGATAAAAATGAATTTAATTATATTATATATGATTAAATAATTCTTATTTTTCTTTGATATCAAATTCAAATAATTATTATACTTTACATGAAGATAAAATTATATTTTTATTAAAATTTGTTTTTCACTATTTACTAAATATATATATATTATCAAAAATATACCGAAATTTTACCAAATGATATTTTTGATATGTTGATTTAAAAAATTAAGTTAATTTTAACAAATAAATTTTTTAAATGTTTCTAAAATTAATAATAAAATTTTCTTATAATAATCTATATAAATTCAATTTTGAGGATTTTTTTTGAGGAATAAAAGGACTTTATAAAGAATTGAGTGATTAATTTCTAAGCATTTATATTAAGTTGGGTATTTTTATATAATTTATAAATAAGTTAATCTTATTCATACGGGACAATTTATATTTTATTTGATACTATTAAAAAAATAATATTTTAAATAGTACAACATGGTATGCTTAAACTCACAGTTGCACATAACACAATCTATTGAAAAAGTTGAATATATTTGAAAGAAAAATTTTATATGATCATAAAGGTGTTATAAAGAAAACATAAAAAATTTGATCCAATTATTTTTTATGACCACAATTAGGATAATCTCGATTCATTTGTCTGCACACTTTAAGTTTTCCATTGAGAAATCAATCAAAAAAGAAGTTGAGTCTATGTATACAAATGAAATTATATAAGCATAAGTGATCATCATTTAGATATATGCAATGTTTTTCACTCGATCAAACATTTATTTTTTAGTGGGAGTTGATGTTGATACATGTGGAATTAATTAAAGATATACTTGGTGGTAGTAAAATGTATCCTTTGGTATTTTAATGGAATATAAGAAATCTAATTGTTCTATTTGACTGATAATACTTTTAATGAATATTTTTATGGTAAATGTTCTAGATATTTATGCACTCGGAAGAGTGAAATATGAATTTTCATGACCTTTATAAGAACATAAATCAATTGGATATTACTACTATTGAATCTTGTTATCTTAAGAATAATGAAACATGAGTATGTACTTTCAATAGAATCTAATTGTTTGGTTAGTGATGTTGTTAAATGTTCTAGTAATGAGTTCGGAAGGAGGTTTTAATTTTTATTTCAACCAAACATCAATCTACTGAGATAAAAATCTATAATTCAATTCTCAAACCAAGAATATCGACCTGTTTTATCATTTCATTTAGAATATATTAGAGGATAAGTAGTTGGAGATGTGTAAAATAGTCTGAATCCAAAATATTATAGTCATGTTTAATAAGAAGATTTTTCAAAAAATTATAAGGCAACATTGTGCCCTCTGGGGCTTGGGTGAACCAAAGAGGAGGATGGAGGAACACAACTTTCTATGAAAGATATTTATATAATTATATATATTATTCAAGGTTATTTTAAATTGGTATTGAAGTGGGAGATTATTGGTAGATAAATTTTGTTTTAGTTTACCATATGTTCATTCAATGGATTCAGGGCATTCTAATTATGTTTTCTTAAGGCTAGAGTAGTGTAGTGTGTAGATAATAGAATGTGTCTTCCCCATAGGTAGCAATAGAATAAAATGATAACATCTTCTTA
Organism: Viscum album; assembly: GCA_963277665.1. Taxonomy (NCBI): domain Eukaryota; kingdom Viridiplantae; phylum Streptophyta; class Magnoliopsida; order Santalales; family Viscaceae; genus Viscum; species Viscum album. The sequence goes on along the minus strand of OY728145.1, from coordinate 2,101,095,007 downwards.
TGAGGTTATGATGAAGAGATAGAGTTCTATAACATAAGTGAATATAATTGTTCATCTAGTTGGTAGTAAAATTTAGTTATTCATTCATAGATATTCATTACATTAGGGGAGTGGGTATTACAGGCTACCATATTGAACTTAATATATAACTGGGTGAGGCCTTCAGAGATGGGTGTGATAACTATATGAGATTAATCATAGCATGTATACGTTACTTGTGATTACTAATATTTCTTATAATATCATTTATCTTCTTATTTTAATGAAGTGAGTATTAATGTTTCTCATGTGCATATAGGACCCATTATCCAAATCAAGTAAACAACTTATATTTATTTCTTAATTTCATTATTTTAATTTAATGTATTTAAATTTTTCTTTAATATTTGATAGTTTTCTTATGCATGTAATCAAGGAAGATTTGTGTGTTGAGTAGGGTGATAATTATACCTATTTATAGTAAACTTTTTCAAAAGTAACTTCTAACGGTTCAGTTTTTTTTGCTAATATGTGAAAGCTTTTACTGGATTAACATGTGATGTTTCAGTAGTGTTATCATAAGAAAATAGGATTATAGTTTCATTCCTGACAATTATCTTTATAATAAAATATAAAACCAATACCATAAAATCATTTAATAATAATATAAATAATAAAAAATAATATATATATATATATATATATGAGTAATAATATATTTACATACATGAATCTCAAACTAAAAATGAGGAGAGTATTTCAATTTTAGGTTTAAAATTCATGACTTTGAAACCAAGAAGGGTTTGTTTTATTAAAAAAAATTATATATAGATAGAATTATGTTTATAAAAGTGAAATTAAATTTGGAATCCACACCACAAATTATATAATGGATAATTGTTACTAATTTTCTGAGAAAATAGAATTCTTTGGGGAAAAATAAAATATTGTATGAATATACGACATGGATTATTACATCATAATGAATTAAAAATTATTCAATGAATAACATAAAGGATTTATTGATAGAAAATTGATTTATCCATTAAAATTATGTATTTATAATTAATATAGTTAATTTTCCAAACCTATTAAGAATCTTCCCAAACCTAACGTGTATTTTAAATATTTCAAAAATAATTATTTATGAATAATAATCCTTTCCACATCCAAAATAATAAATTTTAAAGTATTTTAGTTTTATATCAATTGAGATCCAAAAATAAGGCTTTAAATGTAAATTACAATTGGATAAAATGATTGGAAGTGTAACGGTTTTCATATTTACTAATCTAAGGTCCAAAACCCATGATCTAGAATTAATAATCAAATCTGAACCATTCACTATAAATACCCACCCATCCTCACATTCCCCATCACTATAATATTTTTTAGCATAGATATCCTCCCTTTTTATCTCAAAATATACTATCATATGAGATTATTAGTGTAGATACCCAAGATTAATGTATCTGGACATTACATTAGTTTTGAAGAATAATTAATATATAATAAGAACCAACACTCAAGGAATGTAATAGTTTAGTGTCTTTGGAAACTCGGAACATAATCTTATAATCCTAGTGAAAGATCTTCATCATCTCGAATAAAGATCTTCCCCTTTTGTTTTCTTACCTAAAACATTTCTTTAAATCCTAGGGAAAAGAAAACATATAAAGGGTGAGCTCAAATGCTCAGTAAGGGTAAGCATGGAGAAAATAAAATAAATCATATAAATTTGAACTTAAAAAAACATGAACATAAAGTTTAAACATCAAAATCATGATAAATAAATCTTGAAAGTACATAAGGAATAGATCATAAAAGAAACATAAATCATAATAAAATAGCATGGGAATAATACATGTAATTGTGGAAAACCATTAAGCACATGATATTATTTCCATAGTATCCAAGTCATTGCTTCCAAGACCATCATAGTGGACAAAGTCCATTACTGAACTGGGTTTACTTGTCATTCTAGCTCTGTATTACTAAACTGGATTCACTTGCCATTCTATCCATGTCTATCTCATGAGATATAAATCTTTACCTAATGAATTGGACGGATATATAGGTCTCACCCATCTCATAATGAAATCATTCTTACTTGTGCCACAAAATAAACATAAATCATTCATCATAACCCAAATAATAATATGGGTTTCATAAACACAATCCCATCGTGACTTAATCCATATAAAACAAATGGATATCATTTCATCATAATAAAAATAAAACCATGTAAAAAAATAGACATTATACTTGAAACATAAAAATACTAAATAATGTCATCTTAGATGGAAAATAGTTCTGATAAAACACTTCAAATAAATTCTTGAGGAAAATATCATTTCTTCTTCAAAATCATTTTATTTTCTCGAAATACCATGAAATTATAAAATAAAAGGATTTTTTTGAAAATAATCATGAAACTTTATAGAGTAAGCTTAATTGAAATAATTCATTATGAAACCGTAAAAATCCATTAACGCCGTATAAGTAAAAAAACTTTATCCTCATACTTTTAACGTAAACGTCAAAACGTACCACGTATGGTAAAAAAAAAGATTCCTTCCATAACACAAAATAAAGTCAAAAAGGGGTAAACATGACTTTAAACATACATGGAAGAATATTAAACCTTTAATGTAATACATTTTTATGGACATGGATGAAAAATATAACCCCAGTTAATACTTACGTATAAGCAATCTCAGATAAAAATGACATTGAAAAATTATCCCTTACCTTAGGTCTGATATGATTTGTACGTATCTGAACCTCTTGTATAATGATTTAAATAATTCCATTGACTTATTCTAGAATCAAAGTCATTCTTATGATATCATATATGATTCACTTAGTCCTTTATATTACCAGTTCATTTTTCAATTCCTTGTTAAAGTAATGTTTTGGGTAATATTCGTTTCATTTATCATACGTGTTTGGAATTATTGTTCTTGATATTATTATTACTTATATTATTATTTACTTACTTAAAAATGTAATAAATGATTTATATATCATTTATATTCAATATATATATATATAATAGATATATAAATGAAATGAAACACACCGTTCATAGAGACGGTAGGCCGTACGTATGCATGAACGCTGTTTTCCTTTCCTTATTGACTTGAATGAAAGTAAGTAGATGACATATATATATATATATACATAAATAAAGTGGAATTATTATGTCATATATATCATTATTATTCATTATATATACTTTATAATCATTCTTGAATGGTTAACATGGAGAATGAATCTCATCGCATCGTGGAGACTGTAATCTGTACGTACGCATGATCGATGATATTGTTCCAATAATTATTGAATTGAATTGGAGTGGATGATATAATATCTCAGAAGCAGTATGATGTTATAATAACCATATATAATTATCTTTTACACCATTATACCAATCTAAGTAAGGTGGTGGTGGAAAAATAAATTACCCCACGGTGTGGAGACGGTATTCTGTACGTACGCACACGCGGTGATTTCGTTTTCCATAGGATGGATATAAGGTGAAATGGAGTAGTTTCATATTTATAATAACATATCAGTATATTAGTGATACTTATGTTATTACTTTATAATGAAAAAACTAAATAAGAAGAAGTTGATGAAGAAAGAAACTTGAAAGAACCGGTAGAAGAGATTACCTCTTCTTCGACGCACCTCTTTTAAGCTTCTTCTTAAGGCACTAGAGTTGGTCTTTTGAGAAGACCAGAACCTATATAATATAACTATAAGGGTTTATAAGATAAATTGGTAGGTTTTTGCCGAGATTTAAGGCACAAAATTGAATGAATAGGATAGGGAAGGAGGTGCCCTAATATTGGAGAGGAGAGGGGCACTTTTGAAAACCTCCAAAATATTAATTAATAATAAAATGAAACACCACATAAAAACATACAAAAATGACTCAATTAAAATATGAGATGTGATAGAGTTTTAATCTCATCAACCATTAAAATTTATACATGTTGTACATTTTTTTTAAACCTTATAAACTTGATTTATCATTATTTAATCCATTTAATTTTATATGTGGTAATGAAATTCTAAATTCTAAATTGTTATATATACATACATAAATGTTATAAATTTCCGATAATTGGATACTTTATAACCTTTTATACCATATAATTTTTAATTTTTAGTTTTTAAATGTTTTTGTGATTTTTAAAAAATTTAATAATATGTTATTTTTATAAAATATCAATAGTGTCAATTTTGACACTATTCATTATTTGAATTTAAATAAACACCACACAGAAGATATGTTCGAACCAAAATATCTAATATATTACTGACATGTCATGTTAATGAAAAAAATTCATGGTTCACATTAATTTTTTCATATATTATTTATTTTAATATTTTTAAAACCATTTATTTGGTATATCTCTTAATAAAATAATTATTACAATATTTTTGTATAATTATTTAATATACTTATTTGTTGAATAAAAATTAAAAAAAATCCTATAATTATGATAAATATAATACCTTTCATAATAATATTTTTACTCTAATTTATCATCTAGGAATCACAACATTTAAATTGTTATATTTATTAGATTATGTAGGTGACATCTTTGACATCATTTAAAATAAAATAATATAAATGTCCTAATCGGTTTTATAAGGCTCCAAATGGTCCACAAATCGACCCTTGTATGATTATGGTATAGATATACGCGACCAATAATGTTTGGTCAAGTTTTTGGTCCTATTTATAGGTATTGTTATTTTAATAAAAACTATATTATTGATTTTTCACTAAATAAATAATTTCTACATCATTAATGTATAAGATTTTAAGGTAATTAAATTGTTCTTAAAAATTACAAATAAATTACCATGATAAATAAAAAAATTGTCTTTCAAATGAATATTTATTATCGAATTTATATTCTGTATAACCTTATATTAAAAATAATCTAATTATTAAAGTTTGAGTTAGACATATTTCACTTTCCTTTAAATAAAATAAATAAGAGGTATTAATCAAATGAAAGTGGGTTCCATTAGATTCCATTTAGACCCAAGTATTATTTAGGGAAAAATATAATCATCAAATTATATTAATACAGGTTTTAGGGTAATTTTATAATATTATACTTACCCTTAATTACCCGATTTACCTTTAACTATGGTAAATAAAATTTACCGTAGTTATTATTCATAATGCCTAAAAATAAAAAGTAGATTATTAACATAATTTGGACCTTCTGATTAAAAATATGGAATCCATTTTTTCAAATTCAAAACACAAAAGTTGTAGTATGTAATTTAAAATTAATCTCGCTGTTGCGAAAACGGGTTTTAAAAGTTAAAACGTTGCAAAAGATTGAAATGTTTTTACTTATGAATTCAGTGTAAAATTAATGCTAATGACTTACATTATATTGAATTGTAGAAATATATTATATTTATACTTTAAAACCATCCAATATTATATTTTAACCATATAAATTATCTCGATGAAAAAAGTTGTTTTTTATTAAAATTTAATGTATTTTTACTATTAATCAAAATAACAAACTTATCAGAAAACTATCAGAATTTTATCCAAAGTAAATTTTTATTTCCAGATTCAAAAGAAGAATTTTATTTTGTCAAATTGAACTTATAAACATGCCAAAAACTAAATTTAATGTGGGTGTTCCATCAAAAGGCTGCAAAACTACATTTTTTGAAAAATACTTATTTTACCCAAAAAAAATATTTTGTTCTCATACTATGTTCTATAAAATGTGTAAGAAGAATTATAATTTCATAAAATTTAAAATTTAGTTACTAATATTCATAAAGTCTAGTTAAAAATAATATTATAACAATATATCTTTGTTTAGTGAAACACAGTATTGCGTACAACACACATTATTGAGGAAGGTTGCTCTTGCGTGTAACACAAGCCAAGAATAGTGTTTGTGTATACTAAAAGCTAATACGTTGTTGCGTATACTGAAAGCTAATATTGGTGTAGCGTAAAACACAAGACATCAAAAAAATTAAAAATAATATTTTTCAAAAAATCTCGGGGTGTTACATTCTATCCCCCTTAAAATGAATTTCGCCCTCGAAATTCATCGGGGTTATAAATCGTTTACTACTTGAAAGTTTCATTTATAGAAACCCACATCATAAAAATGAATACTAAAACTTAATTTTTAAAAAGTGATGTATGAAACATAACATTTACCTAAATTAACTCATCACTGGGTTTCCACATAGGAGAACATAGGTGAAAATATGGATATGGAAGAGAAATATAACCATCAACTTCTGATGAAGAGTTTTAGAGGACATGGCTATGAAAAAGACAACAGTCAAAAAGCCCTAAATTTGTGATGATCTAAGGTATCATCTATTCATCTAATATGAGGGTACTAGGACAAAGTTTTTGGTTTTTAGGATCATTTCTATAATGTTAAATAATTAAAAGAAATACTTACTTTATTTTGGTACAATCTCGCTGTTGTTTGTGCCTTGAACAATTTACACTTTAGCTCTTAATGAAATGAAGTTGAATTTGTCTTCTGTGAATTGTAAGCAGATCATGTGATAGAATGATAGGTCATACCATCTGTCTTAAACATAAGGCTAGAAAAATTTATATACATAAGTACATATTATGGTGAGATTAACCCTAAATGATTCCAAAAATGGACTTATACTTCAACTATCATACTGCATAATAAAATAAAACTAATTTCTACTAACCGGGGAATTCCTGTAGGCCAGTGGTAGGTGATAAAGTCTTGTCGCACTTCGGTTGTCAGTTTGATTCCCGCATCCTTGTCCGACACGACGGGTGGTCACCCATCTAACGGGTTGTTCTTTTTCTAAAACTATACTATTGCAACATTCTAGAAATAATATCAAAAAGTTCTAGCCTTAAAAAATACTATCTGATGTCCAACTTAATGTATTACAACCTTTAGGCTTACCATAAATACTTCTATCCAATCTCATAGTATACAAAAAACGACTACTAGAAAGGTCATCTACCAAGCATGTGAATACCATCATTTATCCCCCGTATATCATAAGATATATCTTGTTGGTCACATTCCAAACATGGGAATACCATCATCATGTATTCTCTTAAAACAAGAATTACCATAGAATCTTTGTGAAAACATGAATGCTGTCAAAAGTTAACTCTTTCCACATACCAAAATCCCAAAATTTCGATATACTCAAACCATGATATCACTTTGTCTTTATATCATTCATGAGCTCATGAATACTATCATACATATTATTTTCTCTTTATCCCTTAATTATGCGCATATCATCTACTTTCCAAAAATATCTGAATTACCTTTCATGTTTACTGGTACCATTCAACATATACTTTCAAATACTTTAGGAAAGAAATATTGTAAAAATCCGTAGATGTATCTTTATTCCAGAGTACCATGAAATTAATTATACAACATTACTCTTAATAAACAAGCAATCATTCCACTGCCTTCTTAAACCATTGACCGAGCTTCAACAATTCCTTCATCTCACATATCATTTGTAGTCTCTTCATCATCATCAATATAAATACTACCCATACGACCATGATGATTCTCTTCATGATACTTTCCCTTGGGGAATTGGTTTGCATAATGCATGTACATTCCACATATAAAACATTTAACCATTTCTGATGTCTTAACAATACCATTATCCTTGTCCATGGGGTTAACTAAACCTTTTCCTTTGCAATTACTGGATTTCTGTCCTTATTTTCCACACCCAAAGCATCTTCCAGTTCCTTTGAAACATTCTCCCTGATGCATCTTCCCACATGATTTACATGAGGAAAATTTAACTTTCTTTCCTCTATGATCATCATGAAACACCATCTTTCTGTTATTATCTGAGTTGAGATACTTACCAAAGTTGAGATTATTGATCATATTATGAGATTGATGATTTGGAATAATAATGATGTTTAGACTTCCAAATCCTATTTCATTTGGTTTCTCATGAAGAATATCATTCCATTGTCCCTCATATCCTCCATTATCATGAATCTTCCTGTTTCCAGCCATTTTCTAAAACCCAAAAAGAATAGTGTGAGAGGCAAAAATCATGGTAGGAAAACAACATAATAAAGGGGGAGTACCTTTTATATATAACATATTCAGTTTAATTCTATGATTTTTACCTTAATTTTGGGACTATAACCTATACGTATACTTATCCTTAGGGACATCCCTAGACATACCTTGGAAATATCTCTTGGGATCTCACTAATGTTTTGGCATCCTAGTTTCCAAAGGTTAACTAAACCTTTCCTTTGATACCAACTGTAGAGACCCAAGCTTGATGTACCTAGACATTACATTACTTTCTCGGAATAATTAAAACATAACAAGAACCAAAACTGAAGGACCGTAATAGTTTAGTGTCTTTGGAAACTCAGAACATAATCTTCTAATCATGGTGAAAGATCTTTAACATCTCCTATAAAGATCTTCCCCTTTTGTTTTCTTACCTAAAACCTTTCCTTAAATCCTGGGGAAAAATTATATAAAGGGTGAGCTTAAATGCTCAGTAAGGGTATCTATGGAGAATATGAAACAAATCATATACATTTGAACTTAAAAAACATGAACATAATGTTTAAACATAAAAATCTTGAGAAATAAATCTTGGTAGTACATAAGGCATAGATCATAAAGGAATATTAATCATGATAAAATAGCATGGGAATAAAACATATAATTGTGTAAAACCATTAATCACAAGATATGATTTCCACAGTATCCAAGGCATTGCTGCCAAGACCATCTTAGTGGACAAAGTCCATTACTGAACCGGGTTTATCGTCTTTCCAGCCATATATTACTGAACTGAATTAACTTTTTGTTCCTCCCATATCTATCTCATGATATATAAATATTTACCCAATTAATTGGTGGGAGATATAGGTCCCACCCATCTCATAATGAAATCATTCTTACTTGTGCCACAAAATAAACATAAATCATCCATCATAACCGAAAGAATAGTATTGGTTTCATAAACATCATCTGATCATGAAATAATCCATATAAAATAAATGGATATCATTTCATCATAATAAAAATCAAACCATGTAAAAAAATATAGATGTTATACTTGAAACATAAACATACAAAATAATGTCCTCATAGATGGAAAATAGTTTTGATAAAACACATGAAATGAATTCTTGAGGAAAATATCCTTTTTTCTTCAAAATAATTTTCTTTTCTCAAAATGCCATGAAATTTTAAAAGAAAATGATTCTGTTGAAAATAATCATGAAACATTGTAGAGTAATCTTCATTTAAACAATTCATTATGAAACCGTAAAAATCCATTCACACCATATAAGTAAAAAAACATTCTCCTCGTACTTTTAACAGAAACATCAAAAAGTACCACATATGGTAAACAAAAGAAAAATTTCTTCCATAACACAAAATAAAAGTCAAAAAGGGGTAAACATGACCTTAAACATACATGGAATAATATTAAACCCTTTATGGAAAACATTTCTATGGACATGGATGAAAAATATAACCCCAGTAAATAATTACGTATAAGCAATCTCAGATAAAAATGAGATTGAAAAATTATCCCCTACCTTAGGTATGATATGCTTTGTACGTATCCGAACCTCCTGTAATGTGATTTAAATAATGTCATTGACTTATTCCAGAATCATATTCATTCTTATGATATCATATATGATTCACTTAAGTCTTTATATTACCTGTTCATTTGTCAATTACATGTTAAAGCAATGTTTTGGGTAATATTCGTTTCATTTATCGTACGTGTTTGGACGTGTTGTTCTTGATATTATTATTACTTATATCATGATTCAACTACTTCCAGAATTTAAAAATTGATTTATATTTAATTTATATTCAGTATATATATATATATTATAGATAGATAAATTAAATGAAACACACCGTTCATGGAGATGATAGGTCGTACATACGCATGAACGCTGTTTTCCTTTCCTTATTGACTTGAATGGAAGTAAGTGGATCAAATATATATATATATACATAAATACAGTAGCATTATTATGTAATATATATCATTATTATTCATTATATATACTTTATAATCATTCTTGAATGGTTAACATGGAGAATGAATCTCATCGTGTCATGGAGATGGTAATCCGTACATACGCACGAGCGATGATATCGTTCCCATAATAATTGAATGGAATTTTAGTGGATGATATAATATATAAGAATCATTATGATATTATAATAACCATATATAGTTATTATTTACACCATTATACCCATCCAAGTAAGGTGGTGGTGGAAAAAAAGATTACACCACAGCATGAAGATGATATTTCGTACGTACACACGCGCGGTGATTTCATTTTCTATAGGATGGATAAAAGGTGAAATGGGTTTCTTTCACATTTATAATAAAATATAATTATATTATTGATACTGATGTTATTAATTTATAATTAAATAACTAAATAATAAGAATATGAAGAAGAAATAAACTTGAAAGAATCGGTAGAAGAGATTCCTCTTCTTCGATGTACCTCTTTTAAGCATCCTATTAAGGAACTAGAGTTGGTATTTTGAGAAGACCAGAACCTCTATAATATAACTAGAGAGTTTCAGAAGAAAAATTTTCAGGGTTTGGTCGAGCTTGAGGGCTCAAAATTGAGTGAATATGATAGGGAAGGAGGTGCCCTTATATAGGAGAGGAGAGGGTCACTTTTGGAAACCTTAAAAATATAAATTCATAATAAAATGAAACCCCACTTAAAAACCTCCAAAAATGACTCAATTAGAATATGAGATGATATAGAGTTGTAATCTCATCAAACAATAAAATTTAGACATGATTTACGTTTATTTTAAACCTTATCAACTTGATTTATCATTATTCAATCTATTTAATTTTATTTGTGGTATTAAAATTCTAAATTTTAAATTGTTATAAATACATACTTAAATGTTTTAAATTTCCCAGAATTGGATACTTTATAATCGGTTCGAACATATAATTTTAAATTTGTAGTTTTAAAATATTTTTGTGATTTTTAAATAATTTAATAATATATTATTTTTATAAAATATCAATAGTGTCAATTTCGACACAATTCATTATTTGAATTTAAATAAAAACCACACAGAAGATATGTTCGAACCAAAATATATAATAGTTTCATAACATGTCATATTAATAAAAAAACATGAGGCAAATTAATTTGTTCATATATTATTTATTTTAATATTTTTAAAACCATTTATTTGGTATATATCTTAAAAAATAATTACTACAACATTTTTGAATAATTATTTAATATACTTATTTTTTGAATAAAAAATAAAAATAAAATACTATTATGAATATAAATATAATACCTTTCATAGTAATATTTTTACTCGAATTTATCATTTTAAAATCACAACATTTAAATTGTTATATTAATTAAATTATTAAGGTGACATCTTTGACATCAGTTAAAATAAAATAATATAAATGTCCTAGTAAGTTTTATAAGGCTAAATATGGTCCATAAATAGACCCTTGGATGATTAGGGTATAGATATACTCTACCAATAATGTTTGGTCAATTTTCTGGTCCTTTTGATAGGTATTGTTATATTAATAAAAACTATATTATTTATTTTTCACTAAATAAATAATTTCTACATCATTAATGTATAAGCTATTAAGGAAATTAAATATTTATTAAAAATTACAAATAAATTACCATGATAATGAAAAACATTTTAGATTTCAAATGAATATTTATAATCTAATTTTTATTCTTTATAACCTTATATTAAAAATAATCTAATTGTTAAAGTTTGAGTGAGACATATTTCACTTTCCTTTAAATAAAATAAATAAAAGGTCTTAATCAAATACAAGTTGGTTCCATTAGATTCCATTCCGACCAAACTATTATTTAAGGAAAAATATAATTATCCAATTATATTAAGACAAGTTTTAGAGTAATTTTATAATATTATATTTACCCTTAATTACTCGATTTACCTTTAACAATGGTAAATAAAATTTACCGTCGTTACTATTCCTAATGCCTAAAAATAAAAAGTAGCTTATTAACATAATTTGTACCTAATTATTCCAAAAATTAAATCCATTTTTCCAAATTCAAAACACAAAATTTTCACTATTTAATTTAAAATTAATCCCGCTGTTGCGAAAACGGGTTTTAAAAGTTAAAACGTTGCAAAAGATTGAAATGTTTTTACTTAGTAATTCAGTGTAAAATTAATGATAATGACTTAAATTATATTAAATGGTAAAAATATATTCTGTTTATACATTAAAAACATTAAATATTATAATTTAACCATATAAATTATCTCGATGAAAAAAGTTTTTTTAAATTAAAATTTAGCGTATTTTTACAATTCATCAAAATAAGGAACTTATCAGAAAAATATAAAAAAAAATTCAAAGTAAATTTTTATATGCTGATTCAAAAGAAGAATTTTATTTTTTCAAATTGAACTTATAAAAATTTCAAAAACTAAATTTAATGTGGGTGCTCCATCAAAAGGGGGAAAATTTTCATTTTTTTTTAAAAATACTTATTTTACCCGAAAAATTTATTTTGTTCTCATACCATGTTCAATAAAATGTGTAAGATTAATTATAATGTCATAAAATTTAATATTTAGTTACTAATATTTATAATGGATAGTTTATAATAATATTATAACAATATATTGTTGTTTTGTGAAACTCAGTATTGCATACAACACATGCTATTAACGAAGGTTGCTCTTGCGTGAAACACAAGACAAGAATAGTGTTTGTGTATACTAAAAGCTAATACGGTGTTACATATATCACAAGATAATACTGGTTTAGTGTAAAACACAAGATATCAAAGAAATTAAAAATAATATTTCTCATAAAATCTCGAGGTGTTACAATTAGGTTCAATGATTCTCTTATAAATCAATAATATACTACATTTTAAGATGAGGGTTCCCAATATCCCCATTTAATTATCAATTAAAATCCTTTTGTTATGATTTCATTTAAATTATATTTCATATATTACGATGATTTTAATTATATGGTACTATCATCTACTTCATATATTTTTAATGATATATTACTTATTATCTCTCATTATAGCATTTTATTGAGCTTTCATTATATCGATATAAGGTCCATTAATCCCTTATAATCCTTTATTTGTGTAATCCTCTATAATTTATTTTCATTTCAATATTAATTGATATTATAATTAATTATTATAAATTACTTATAACATCATCAGTGATTTATCACTGTTAACTCTCATTATACTACCATTATAAGTTGTTATAATTCTCAAATTTTAGTGGAAATTCAAGTAATAAATCTAAAACATCCTAGTCATTTTGTAATGTAAAAAGTGTGTGGTATCTTAGAAATGAAATCCCAATATGTATAATATAACAAGATGTATGATAGGGATCAGATACAAGTCATTATAATTACCCTAAAAGGTAAAATGGGTACTAACTCAATCATCATTTTGTTCATCACAAATATTCATATCTACAGAGTTGTTTTGATTCTACTGGGGGATATTATTTTGATAATTCACATGATCATTAAAAAACTTAATATTAGATTTGAATAAACTATTATTGACTCTTTTCAATTGATATCCTTGAATCATTATGGTATCAGAAACCATTATTTTTTATCATTCCATTTAGAAATGTACTTTCCATTATATGGGGAATATCCTATAGTTTCTATGTTGATCATTGGATATTCACCTAGATTGTCATATTATTCCATTGAATGGGGAAATATTGAAATTATATATATATAATTTATTTTTTTATGGATACCAATTGATTACATAACCATGATTATGTATGAGGTTATTTATGGAACATTATAATATTTATTTTTTTACCAATTCTCTTCATATGATGGATGCATTGGAATTTTTATGTGATGGGTGAGGCCTTGAATTATATAGCCCTATGATGCATTGGTAGTCCTCCTGAGACAAACTAGTTGCGTATTTTCTATAATCCTCACCTATTTATATATTATGTCTTAGCACATGACCTTGATGGTATATTTATGATGTCTGACATTTTACATTCCCTCACTATGCTATATTTTATTCCTATATAAGAATATTTTTTATTGTTATGTAATTCATGGATATGTTATACTCACAACACCATTAGTTATATAATTTATTTACTCATGTAATATTATTCATTCCATTATTATATATGATAGATTCTAATGTACACTACCCCTTACTATGTATTTGAACAAACTCCATTATATTTTTTATCATTTCTCTAGGAATACTTGAAGATTACTGCAAGTGACTTATGGAATTTCAAGGAGATAAAATTAATGTATTCAGTTTATCTTCCTTGAGTTTTCAATATAATTTAATGATCATTTATATATCTATTTTTTATACATATAAATTATAGTATCATGTGTTTTATGATCTATTTATTCTATAAAATTATAAAAAAAATAACCGTCTGATCTGGGTTACTAGATTTAGGGTGTTATAATTGGTATCAGATAAAGTTTACTAGAAACATTGGGAATACAATTTATAAGAACACAATTAGTGATCATAAATCTATGATAAAAGACTAGGATGTTTTGGAAATATTTTTATATTACATAACTTTCATTTACTTTAAATTAAAAGGAGTTATATACTATGATTTATATTTTATATTTTTATTCATTAACTAATTAATTATATCCCATTGTTTATAAATGGTTCTTAATAGAAAGAATGAAAATAATTTCAAATCCTATAATAAATGTATTTATTTCCCCCTGAGTAACTCAATGATTCTATGGTTTTGGTGGAGCAGATTAAAACTTTATTAGGGCATTTTACTGAGGTTATGACAAATAACTTTAGCCATATGGAACAACATGGGGTAAAAATGTTAGACCACTTCATGAGGTAGCAACATTTATCCTTAATTGGGATAATGGATCCATTAATATTTGAACTAATTAATCAAGTACCTAGATACAATATTCTTTTATTTAGGATATATTGTAAGTTAAAAGGTTATCATGGTTGTATATAATCTAAGATGCGATGTTGATCAATAATGGTCTTTGATTAAAAACACAAAAAACAAAGATTATAAAATTATAGTCTTAACACGGAAAATATTTTAAATTTTTTTTAAATAAATTTATAATTGAGTGAGAACCAAATAAATAACATGTTAATGGCGACGACAAGCCATGGAACATAAGTTAAGACATAAAATAATTCTCGTACATACCTTCGAAAACATCCAGTTCCTTCTCAGAATCAAGATACAAATCATCAGGCATAACATACATGGATATTACATCATTTTGTATAAATATTTTATCACATTAAAAAAGTAAATAACTGGGGACCATAATAAATTTGTGTCTTTGGAAACTTTTAACACTTTTTTCTAATTTGTTAAATGATCGTCAACATATCTCATAAATATCTTCCCCTTTATTATTCCTACTTAAAAACTTTCATCATAACTTGGGTAAAGGAAACAAAATAAATATGTGAGCTCAGATTCTTAGTAAGGTTAAACATTGAGATATGTAAGCTTAATCACCAGAACAGTTCTTTGAGAACATGAGAATTACATTATAAGATCATACCATGCATATCAAGGATAATATACTTGGTCATGTCATAAATATTGGTAGTTCATAAGACATGAATGATGCGTGAATCAAGATCACAATCCATGTGATCATAATATAGGAAGAATACATAGAATTTTTTGAATACATGTAAGCATGTAAAATCATTCCCTATAAGACAATGATTATTTCAAAAACCTATCAGGGCACTTCATGGGGACAATACCTACTGAACAGGATACATCACCATCCCATGTTAATGGACATTCCTTAGAGTAGAATGGGTTCACTCCCCATACCATATTAGTAGTCAAGGTTCACTCCCAAGACCATATTTATGGACAAAGTCCTTTTTTAACACCCTAATATTTCATAGTAAGTTATTTTCTTTAAAGTAATTCAATAGCTTGCGCTACACGCTACACCGAGTTTGAGCGCACCACGACTTACCAAACTAGTCGCTCAAAAGTGGTTATTAATAGTATTAATTTATTTATGAATTTTATATATTCCATATAATTTTAGAATCCATATTATGTGTTTCTTAGACATAATATAAAAACAATTTCATTTTTTTCAAATAAAATAAGTATTTTTCTAAAAATGCTAGTTTACCACCTTCTAATAGAAAACACTTTTTAAAACCAATATTTGAAACATTTATATATTAAATTTAATGAAATTAAATTATTCTTTAGAATCAAAATATAAAAATTTAGATTGAATAAATTTTTGCACTTTTCTGAAAACTTTCAGATTTTGATGAATACTATAAAATACTAAATTTTAATTGAAAAAAACTTTTTTTAAGTGAAATAATTTATAGGGTTAAATTATGAATTTAAATGGATTAGAAGTATAATTAAATTATATTTTTATCATTAAATAAAATTTAGGCCATTATAAATAATTTCACATTTAAATTTGACATAAACACATGTCAATATTTTGATAGATTTTACTTTTTAAAACCCCACTTTTCGGTTTCGACAACATAAATTTATTTTAAATTAATTAATAAAACTTATTTGTTTTGAATTTGGAAAAATTGAATTAATTTTTGAATTCATAATATCAAAAGTATCTTAGGGTGAATTTTTCTTATTTTTCTAAAAGCATTCAATTTTTGAGGAATAGTGAAAAACACTACGTTATGGTTTAAAACCAACTTTTTATTTAAATATTTATTTATATTATTTAAATCTATTTTTGGTAAAAATAGATATATAACACCTATATAAATTCAATTTAACTCATTGGAGTCATTTTATAATAAAATTATATGTATAAAATTTTATTGAAATTTTTACCGTCTTTTACCCACCTTCTAGGAGCATTTGAAAATTTACATAAAACTTAATTTTACTACTTATGTGAGTTGAATTTAAAAATTAAAAGAAAAATGTTTGACATCAGTAAGTAAAATGTGGTTCAATAAGATGAAAATATTTTTTAGTGAATAGTAAATTTTGAATTTTATTTACCACCATTAAAACTAAATAGGGTAATAAAGGGTAAGAATGATAATATAATTACCCTAACACGTGTCCTAATTCTACTTGATAAGTTTAATTAAACCATAAAAATATTAGGAATAATATAAGATCCTTTTTGGTCCACCTGGATTAGATTAGGACATTTATTATTATTTTATTTATTGAAAAGTTAAAAGGGTTAAATTCAAAGTTTTATAACTAAACCATCTTTAATATAGTGTTATACATAAGATAATTTAGACTATAAATATTCATTAGAAAGCTAAAAATATTTTCAATATAATTATTTTTATTTAAAAAATTTAGACCCTAATAATGAAATTTATTTATGACACAATGATGGTGCAGTAATTACCTTATTAATGAAAGATTAAAATAATTGATATTATAAATATCCAAATTAATGTTAATTGAGACTTTCGATGAATTACACTAATTTTATTGGTTAATATGACATTTTAGGGTTGATTAAATAACTTTTTTTGAAGTAATCACGCTGATATGATTTCCACAAAAACCAAATACTAAATAATGTCAAAATTGACATATATGAGTTTTTAAAACAAATACTTTATTATTGGATGATATAATATTCCTAAAAATCTACAGTTTGTCCAAAGATCTTAAATAATAATATATATGTCATTTATGAATCACTTAATGTTCTCTTGGATGTTTATTGTTTTTTTATTAACCATATAGTGTAAGAATACAAGGAGACGCGGTAAAAGATAAACTATTTAACTAAGAGTTAAATCTAAATGATAAGGTTAGAATGGTTACCTAACCTTGTCTAAAAACTATTGGTTGAGAGGATTTCTATCCATAATTACCTTATATTAGAAATAAATTATTTTGGAGCCATTATAAACCGAATATTATTTTATTATAAAATAATATTTCTTGGTTTTCCTAAAGTGACACTCACCCCTCTTATAAAAGAGCACTTACCCTTCTCTCTAAATCACACCTCCAAAGCCATTTCTCTCGTCCAACCCCTGCATAAATATCCTCCCAACTTCCCTCACATAAACCTAGAGTTATTATAATGATCATAAATCCATCCTATGGATCCCTTTTGATCAACTCAAAAGGAAACACCTGAAGATGAGGTAATAATTTCACCACCCTCTTTCAAGTTCTTTTCTTCTTCCACTTCCTATTTCTTTGTTGTTTCCAAACCAAAAAAATAACTCCAATACCTCCTACATACTGTGATGTTATTATAAATATGTTTCAACCATATTATTTATTCTATCCATCCAATAAGTGACAAAGTCACCATACGTGCGTATGTACGGCTTATCGTCTCCACGTCGTAGTGTAGTTTGTTATTCAAACACTTAATTATTTGGATGGGTATAATAATGAGTATAAATGATGTAAATAATAAATATAACATGTTAATTATTATTTATATATGATATACCATCCAATTACATACGATTCCACCATCAATATAATGATATTGTCGCTCGTGCGTACGTACGGATTACCATCACCACGATGGAATGAGATTCATTCCCAGGTTCACCATTCAATGATGATAATAAAAATATATATTATTAATAAGTATGTAATATAGTACATAATAATTCTACTGGATATATATATATATATACTTACATATATCTTATTCACTTACTTCTGTTCAATACGATATGAAAACGAAAACAGCGTTTATGCGTACGTATGACCTACTGTCTCCATAAATAGTGGCCTCTATTTCATATATCTATCTATTATAAATATTTATATTATAAAAATATATGATATAGAAATCAATTTTATATTCTGTAAGTATTTAAATCATTATCTAAATGATACGATTAAGAATAACAAGTCAAAAACATGTACGATAAAGAAAGCTATTATTACCCAAAATGTTAATTTAACATGGAAGTCATTATTAAATGGGTAGTATAAAGTCATAAATGAATCATGTATGATATAATAAATATTAATATGGTTCTGATATAATTTAATAACATACTATGTTCATTATACATGAGGCCAAATTTACCCTCGACCAAAGGAAAATGCAATGTAAGGGGTTTCTTTTGTCACTTTTAATTCCGGGAGATTTCCATTGTTCACCACTTATTTATCGCATGTGGTGTATTGTGTACATTAATTTGATATATTTCATCATGATTATATTTATATTCATGGTATTGTGCGATTCATTTTGTGGTTATTAACTGTTTGTCATATGACTCGTTTGATTACAACATGGTAAGGGGTTTTCATCTCACTTCTTATTTCCGTGACATTCATGCTATATTGCCAATGTTTCCTTTTTTGGTGTATGTACTACCCATTATTGTATTCCGTATTTAATATAAATTAATTTATGGTTACTTAAAAAGTCATTTTATGATCCTTCTTTCATGGTGTGTATTTTTCGTAAGTCACCAAATCATTAAGGGAATTTCTAATTTCGATTTCCACTCATTAGGTTTTACGCAATCTTCATTGATTATTTTACTCCAATATTATGTGAGAAATTACTATTTATTTATTTGTGTAGTAATTTCCAATCCCCTTTTTTTGCTTATTCTATTGATACACATAATCACTCCATGGATAAATTCTTTGGTCATCGATATGAACTTGATAAGAGTAATCTTAATTCAATATTCATTCATTGAGTTAAACATCAAATTCATTGGTGTTGTTGTTGCAAGAATATGTGCGAATGTCCTATGATTTTTTTACACTAAATATCAAATCATACTTATTTTATTTATATTTTTAACACATAATTATTTCATTGATTTATCCTTAACCAAAGGATACAGTCTTTATAAGGGATTTCATATCAACTAACTTTCCAATGATACTTCTTTGTTATTATGCGCCAATTCACTTTTATTTGGTGTCTATACTATAATTTGACATAATATATCATGAATCCCTTTATTCTCATTATATTATGATGTTTCTATTAGCTCAATTATTTTTCTTCAAGCGTCTCTCATTTGGTTAGGAAATATAACTAAAATATCATTTGAAATTTTTTAAAATTTTATTCTTCTAAATATTTCTCATTAATGTACATGTTTTAAAAATGGTTTTACGGATTTTTTATATGAAAATTAATGTTTTAAAATTAAAATTACTTTTAAAAGTTTCAAATTGGTATGGTACAGTTTGATTCAAAAATCTATTTTAAACAGCTTCTTGATAAATAGTGATACTTTTAAATTTTTTCAAGAAAAAGGGGGATATTTCTCTCAAATAGTTTTGATGATTATTTTAATCTATGTCAATATCACTCATTATTCTCAATTGATGTTACTTTATTATAATAAAATCTCCCATATGGTATTGAATGAGTTATGTTTGACTATAGCTGTGCTATTTTTATACCATTCATGGTTTACAGATAAAGTATTGACATTTTTAGGCTAGTTTTAATTTGAATGTTTAGATTATGTTTAAAACTTTTCATATGAGGAATGAATTGGACTTAGTAAGTGATGGGTGTAGCCCGCTATAGCTCCTTGATGCATAGGTAGGTCTCATGAGACAAAGTAGTGTCTTGGCACAAGGCCTTAACAAAATCTTATTTGTAGTCTTAGAAAAATGACTGGAATATGTGGTTATGAAGCCTGGAATTATGCATTCCATCATTATAAAATTAGCTATTGATATTACAATTGATTATTAAACTAGTAAAATATCAATGTGAATAAGTAAATGGAATTATTTGATTTATATTTGCCGTATTATAATAATGTTTATGTTTAAAAGGGTTGTGTTCTAGTCTTATACATTGCCTTAAATGTCTGTTCTTATTTATGACAGTTTCCGCTATATTGTTATCCTTACTAAGAATCCGATATCACCCCTTTATTATGTTTTATTTTTTACCAAGATGCAAAGAGGTAAATTATGATTAACCTATAGTAATAGACTAGGGGATATAAGAGTGTTAAAAGGGGGCAAAATGTTTTTTTTATTTCATTATGTAATGTAAAACATATGTATGTATCTAGTACTTTGAATCCTACTAAAATGATTAGTCATTCAGGACATTATTCCTTGTATAATGCCAATTTTATTTAATAATGCACCGATTCTAGGTACCTGGGGTCAGGGTGTTACACCTTTACTGAAATGAGTTCAATCCTCATTATAACCTTGTCTATCTCATGAGATATAAATATTTATCTAATGAATTAGAGGGAGATATAGGTCTCACCCCTTCACATAATGAAACCATACATACGTGTGCCAAAATATAATAAAAAACTCATAATATCAGGACCCATAAAATTATCTTGGTTTTCTAAACATCATATCATAACACATGGATGAAATGGTTATCATAAACATTTTTTCATATCATAACTTTTTGAAAAGATAAAAGTTTCATAATCATATAACAACCCATGAAAATAATTAGGTTTCATAATAATTGTTTCATAATATAACCTGTGTAAGGGAAATAGGTTTCATAAACAACTTTTCATCTTAAACATAAACCATTAAAAGAAGTAATAATTATGGTTTAATTGGATCATATCTCTATTAAATCATAGAATATAAAAATTGATAACATCTTATATAGATAAAGATTTTGAAATATCACATGTAACATTTATTAAGAAATATAATCCTTCTTTGAAAATCACTTTTAAAAAACATTAAACACTTTCAAAATATTTTTCTTTGAAAAAAACATTGAAAAATAAAGAAAGGAATCTTTAAAAATTATTTAAATCTTTTTCTTGATAAAAATATCTTTTTCTTATTTAAAAAACTCATTTTAAATCATAAATCATTTTAAAAAAATTTGGTTTCAAAATATGCTTGATAATTTATAAAGGAGTATTGAAAAACTATTATAAACCTTTTTTTAAAATACATATAAAAATAAAAATAAATATTGATAAATTTTTGAAAGACTTTTTCTTTTAAAACAATTTAAAAACATATAAAGAAATCTTGAAAAAAAAATTAAATCATTTTTCTTTGAAAATCATTTGAAAAATTATAAATAAATCATGAAAAAAAATTATTTTAAAACCTATAAATAAATATTGAAAAAATTTTGAAATTTGTTTTCTTTAATAATACTCAGAAAATATATAAATAAAGATAAAAACCATTTTAAAACACTTTTTCTTTGAAAATGTTTTTTTTTGAAAATATTTTTCTTTAAAAAAACATTGTAGACTTTAAAATAATTATTTAAAAACTATTTTATACATTTTTCATTGAAAACCCTTTGAAACGTTATAGATATGGCTTGAAAACATTTTAAAATCCATTTTATTTGAAAACAATTTGAAATCATATAAAGACATCTTGAAAACATTTTGAAAAAATTTTCTTTGAAACACTTTTAAAACATATAAAAAGTATTGAAAACATTTTGAAAAAATTTTCATTTAAAAAAAATTAAAACATGTAAATAAATTTTAAAAACCTTCTTAAAAACCTTTTTTAATAAAAAAAGGCTTTTGAATAAAATAAATTTCCAACCAAAGAGAGAAATAAGAATGTGTTTCCTTAAAAACATTTTCTTAATCATATTAAGTAACAAAGAGGAAAAAATAGAACCATTACATGAGTATATCATGAATCAAAATAGGATAAAAAAATTCATGATAGTTATTTAGATATATATCATAATATATCATCAATGTAGTCATAATAAAAAACAAACATGATAAACAATGAGATTATAGCAATAAACTATTACCACTTTGGTAACTTTGAATCATAATACCCAAGAGAGAATAATATTAAATTAAGATCAAAATATCATGAAAATAATTATATTCATGATAAATAAATTCAAAAGGAATATTATACATCTTATAAAATAATATTGGTTCATAACATATCATGTGTCTCATAGAAGGCCAAATTGAGAAAAAATTATCTTTCAGATTATGAAACTTTTGAAATATGAAACACATGAAAGAGATATCATAAAATGGATATGTAAATACACATAATATTAAGGAAAAGAATTATATAACTAATTCATGGGTTGTACATACACCACAAAAAAGAAACCATTGGTAATTAGGGCATAAGTCTCATAGAAATAAAAGTGACCCTAGAAATCTCCTTACTACTTGAGTAAATTTTTAATCATGGGATCTATAGAAGAATGGAATAAATTATAACTTTTAATATGAAAAAATAAAATAAATTCATTATAAAACTTTTAATAGGGAATTATAAACACTAGATAAAAGAAACTAGTGGTGAATATGGCATGTATCTCACGAATATAGAAAGTTTGATGAGAAATTTATTGCCTTAAGTCTTGAATTTATTCCTACAAGTTCAAAACACATGTATAATAAATATAAGTTTATTATAAATATAAAAAAGAACAATATTATTATATATCATACCATATATGACATTATTAGAAATTTATATAAACCTTTTGTTAATAATTTCATGTTAAAGTTACATTTTGGGTAATAACTACTTTTTCATATATGTTTGGATGAGTTATTACTGATCATATTACTTATATTATGATTTACCTATTTTCATAATGTAAAACAAGATAAAAATATAATATATATTAATTATATATGTATTTATAATATTATATAAAATAATTAAAGAGGAAATGAAATACATCGTCCATGGAGATGGTAGGTCGTACATGCGCATGAACGTTGTTTCAATTTTCATGGCGTATTGAAAGAAAGAATGTTAATTTCACACATATATATATATAATAATAATTAAATAATTATTATTATATCATATATTTCATATATTTTTACTAAAATTATCCTTATTAAATTCCATGTAAATTGTGAACGAATCACATCGGTTTGAGGAGGCAGTGATCCACACATCCACAAATAAAGTATTTATATTCCAAAAAAATGGAATGGAAGAAGATATGTGTTATATAATAATTACATAAGAATATATAAATCATAAATATCATATATATAATATAAAAACTGTAATTTGATCATTATTATCAACCTTTAAAGGTGGTAATGGATGGACGAATGATATCGATTCATAAGGTAGTAGTCTATCATACACACAAAAGAAGATTGTGTATCCCATTTGATGGAAGTGTGTGTGATTATAGATCGTACAATTAACATTAAAACATATTAGTATACTTTGTATATATAGGTTATTATATAATCATGGAATAATAAGAATTTAGGTGTAGATAAAGAAATAAAACAAAATTGTTGGTTCAACGATGTTACCTCTTCTTTGGGTAACTCCTTTTAATTTGTAGAAAAGGGATTCATTGGCTGGATTTATACCCAAAGTGAGGCTTATATGTTGAGAGGAGTAAATTTGGGAGCTTATTTTTTCATGTTATTTATGATCTAAATGTATTTATATGTTTGAATAAGTTAGAAGGTGAGTTCCCTTTTTATAGTGGACAAGGAGTGGCATTCTTGTAAATATAAAAAGGTAACCACTATTGAGATGTCTCCCTTACATCATGTTCCCCCAATAATAGAATATATTTTATCAAAGGGGTGATATGGTATTATAATTTACATATAACGTATTTTTTACATGTTTCTAGGTTACTTGACCCCTTAAGTTAAAGTTTAACCACTAAGTAAACTCAGTTTTACCTTTAGCAGTATAATTAATTTTAATTACTTTCCCTAATATTTTTAACCAAAAACTAACTTGAAATTTCTAGATATTATAAATTATGATTATTAAAAATATTAAATCCATTTTTTCCAAATTATAAACATAGAATTGGTATAAATTAATTTAAAATTAATCTCATAGACGTCATGGGAACTTGGGGTTTTAAAGTAAAATGTTCAAAAGTTTGAAATGTTTTTATATCTAATTTCAATGTGAAATTTATTCCAATGACCTAAATTGGATTTATTTTTTTATAATTGAACTAATAATATATTTAACCTAATTTAAAATTTAATTTAACTATATAAATAAAATATATGAATAATAATTTTTCAACTAAAATTTATCGTATTTCACTATTCATCAAAAATGAAACTTTTGAGAAAAATACCAAAAACTCACAAGAATTAATTTTTTATATTTAGATTTCAAAAATGATTTGTATTTTTTAAAATAAAAATTATAAGTTTTAAAAATATATTTAAAAGAATTTATCCATTAAAATGTAGTAAAATTAACTTTTAGAAAGATATATCTCTTTATTCAAAAAATTGGATTTATTCTTATCTTATACCTATCAAATATATTCAATGAGTGTCAAAAAAAATTATTGAATATATGATATATAAATGTTATCAAAAAAATTCCTAATTTTTTTTTTAAAATTTATTGAAATAAAAAAAATTGCATAGAAAAATAGTTTTCTTAGAAATGGAATTTATTTATTTTAAAATTGTTCTTACTTTCATTTATAACTAATTGATAAATTAATTATTAACTACATGAGTAAATAATATTTTCCGAATTTAGTTAATATTATTCATAACTTCTATTCCAATTGACAGGTGGTAACTATAATAATATTTTAATAACAATATTAATAGTATATTTTAGTTCTGTAAAACTCAGACTTGAGTGTAGTGAAAGCTATTAAAGGAACTCAGCATTGTGTGTAACACAATCCAAAAGTGGTGTTGTGCGGACTGAAATATAATATGTGTGTTTTTTATAGTGAAAGATTAACTTGATTTTTCTTGAAATAAAATCCAAAATTAGTGATTTCATATAAAAAATTCCATATTTAGTGTTATGTGAAATGAAAAATCCCAAAAATATTATATTAATTTGAAAAAAATTACATGATCTTAGGTTGTCACATTCTATCCCTTTAAAAAGAATTTATAACATGAAATTATTATAGTTCATCAAAACATTACTACTTGAAATTTACTTTATTAAAAAATCACATCATAAAAACAAACCCTAAATCTTCTTTTAAAAATGGATATCTAGAAACATAATAGTTACCCGAAGTAACTCAAGACTAGGTTTCCACATAGGAGAACATAAGTAGAAAGAGAAAAAATGGACATGGATGAGAAAAATAATAATCATTTTCTGATGGAGACTGATAGAGAACATGTTTATGAGAGAGTTAATGATAAAAAATCTATAACCCAAGGAGGCTTGAAAAAATGCTATTGATATCAAAAAAATAATAATGATAACATGACAAGATTTTATTTCATGAACCTTTTGCTATAGTTGAAGAATTTTCATGAAAAATGTACTTGGTTTTATTCTATTTCATAACCACAATCTCACCCTTGGGTTGTACCTTGATCAATTTATGCTTCATCTATTATTCCATGAAATGAATGTTATTTTTTCATTCTTAAAGCATTAGCATATCATGAGATCCATAAATTTAATGATATATCATTTCATCTGTATTTATCAAAATAAAAAGTTTATCACATGTTATCCAATATTCATAATTCCACTTATTTAGATATTATAATTTAATGTAAGAAACCTCGCATAAAGTTTAATATAAACCTATTCATAAATGGTTAAACTTTTAACCATTCTAAAATATGAATGTCTAAAATTTGGGTAAGAAGTTCACTAAATTTATCAAAAAATAGGCTATTATTGATCCCTTTCATATCGTAATGTAGCTCTAGTTTGTCACATTCCATACATGTGAATACCTTCATCATGTATTCTCTTAAAACATGGTAAATAGAAAAAATATTTATTGAAAATATGCATTATTTATTATTTTAATTATCGTTGGATATATTATTTAATTCCAAAAATGTTATAAAATCCATCCATAATATCATATACCACTCTATCAACAAATCTTAAATTAGTTCCAAGGTAATCAATACCCTCCAATATACATATTCATATCAAATATGTCTTTATCCAAACATAATTATGTCAACATTAAGAATATATTAAGGGTTATAATTCCCATAATCTTTTGTTTCCCATGATTATCACCATGTCATTAAATCACTTTTCTCTTCTATCAAAACCATTCAACATATTCTTGTAAATCCTTTGTGAACAACATAAAATGAAAAATCCATGTATTTATCAATTCATAATTTATGAATCCCTATAAATAAATACGTTAATTATTCCACATCACTCGTAATCCATTAATAAGGATACCTAATTCTATTACTTAATAACAATTTTATTTCACATTTAACTTGTAGTATCATCATCAGCAGCCATATAACCATTACTCGTACCACCGTATTGATTCTCTTTGAGATCTTTCTACATAGTATATCGATTTTAACAATTCTATTTCATTCCACATTTAAAGTATTCAGCCATCGATGATTCCTTAGGGAGGACATTATAATCATTCATTTTGTTAACCAAACCTTTCATTTTCCCTTTGAAGTTACTTGATTTGTGTCCTTTTTCAATGTCAAAAAATCTTCTCCTTCCTCTAAGACATTCACTATCATCTATCCTCCATGGTCTCCATTACCTGATCTCATAATGAATTCATTTCTTATCTTCTTTGTTTAGTCTGAAAATTGTTTAAGGTGAAAATTTTTAATCATGTTTCATAAAAACTTATTAAGCATGTTCACTGCATCCTTCACTCTAGTGATCAACCCATTTTAATTCTCAACATAAAATTGTTCTTCACATTCAACGTTAACCTAGTTTCTTATGGTTCCCACCGTTGACTAAATCCATAATGCTTAGTTTGATAAGCACTTATCAAAACCACAAAATTGTGAAAAAACACTTATAATATGTCTAAATTATAAAACCTTATTTTAAATCTATGACACCTTAGTATTATCCTTATATATTTAATTATAAAAATCCATATAAATATCCATAGAGATCTTAGTAATTTTTTCTCGTCCTGGTATCCAAATGATGACTAAAACATACCTTTAATACCAACTATAATGACTCGGGATTAACCTAAAAGTATATTACATCGTTTTATATGAATATTCAGAACATTACAAAAGTACATGCCTGAGGACCACTATAGTGTAGTATCTTTGGGAACATGGAACACATTATTATAATTTGGTAAAATATATTCAATATCTTCTATAATTATCTTCCCCTTTAGTACTTCTACATAAAACCATTCTTTATAACATGGGGATAGGAATCATAAGAAATAGGTGATATTATATTCATCCAAAGGTTAAAGAAGGATATATGTAAGCATAATCTTGAGTATAAGGGTTTTAGAACATGATAATAACATTTTAAGATCATTCTCAAAATATCAAGGAACATATACGTGGTTCATAAAAAAAATATTGGGATTTCATAAGATATGAATCATAAGGAAATTAATAGCAAAATACATGAGAGTATTCCATAGAAATATGACATATAATTTTCATCATACACATAATCATATAAAATCAATCCCTATAAGTTAAGTATTATTCCCAAAACCTATTACGGAACATCATGGGGGATACACGTACTAGGTGGGACACACCAACAACCCCAGTCATAACCATTTCCTTGTAGTGGAATGGGTTTACTCCCCTAACCATATTAGAAGTCAATCTTCACTCCTAAGAACATATTAGTAGTCAAGGTTCACTCCCAAGACCATCTTAGTGAACAAAGTACTTTACTATACTAAGTCCACACCCCATTCTAGCAATTTTTATCACATTATACAAAAATATTTACCCAATAAATTGGAGGGATATTTAGGTCCCAATATTCAAATAATGAAATCATACATACATGTGTCTCAAGATAGTAAAACATTTATCATATCATGATCCATAAAAAGAGTTTTGTTTCATAAACATCATATCATAACCCATGAAATGAAATGGGTATAATAAATATTTTTTCATATCATAACATATGGAAAAGAGGAAGTTTTCATGATCATAGTATAAACCATAAAAGGAATAAGGTTTCATAATCATTTTACCATGATATAAACCATGGAAGGGAAATGGGTTTCATAAAAAACTTACCATCTAAAACATAAACCATTCAAATAATGAATAAAAATTTCTTTAGTGGATCATATCCCTAGTAAATAATATATTATATCAGTGGATGAAAACTTATATAGATAAATATTTTGAAATATCACTTGGAAAATTTATTAAGGAAAATTATCCTTCTTTTAAAATCAATTTAAAAAATGAAACTTTTTCAAAGTACTTTCCTTTGAAACCCACTTTTAAAAACATATAAAGGAATATTTTAAAATCATTTAAAATTTTTATTTAGGACAATATACTTTACTCTTTGAAGAATTAATTTTAAAACATAAATTTTTTTAAGAAAAAACATTATTTGATAATAACCCTGAAAACTTATAAGGTAATGTTGAATACATTTTGAAAAAAATATATTTCAACATACTTTAAAAACATATAAAAAAATCTTGAATACATTTTAAAACATTTTTCTTTGAAAATATATTGAACACTCAAAAAAATATTGAAAATATTTTGAAAACATTTTTCTTTGAAAACACATTTAAAACATATAATGAAATCCAGAAAAATTCATGAAAAAAAATTTTTCGAAATCACTTTTAAAACTTTTAAAGAAATCATGAAATAATTTTGAAAACCATTTTTTTTTAAAGAACATTGAAAACATATAAATAAATCTTGAAAAAAAATTGAATCAAAATATCTTTTTTTTTTAAAACTTATAAAGAAATATTGAAAACATTTTGATAACCTTTTTATTTTTAAGAACTTTAAAAACATATAAATAAGTCTTTAAAACATTTTTAAATCATTTATCTTCATAAAACTTATATATAAATCTTGAAAACATTTTATAACTTTTTTCTTTGAAAACACGTTGAAAACTTTTAAAGAAAGATTGAAAAAAATTTAAAAACATTTATCCCTGGATTGGTTTTTGAAAAATTATAAATAAATCTTGAAAACATTTTGAAAACCATTTTTCTAAAACATGGTTTTTGAATAAAATAGATTTTGTAATGAAGATATAAATAATATTGAGATTTATTAAAAACATTTTCTTGGTCATATTAAGTATTAGAGAGTACAAAAATGGTACCATTACATGATGATATCATCAATAAACATAGGAGAATAAATTTCATGATATTTCTTGAGATATGTATCATAATATTTCATCAATTTAAGCATAATCATAAATAATCCTGATAAATGTTGAGATTGGAGCAATAAATTGTTACCACTTTAGTAACTTTAAATCATAATCCCCAAGAGATAATAACATTAAGTTAAGCATAAAATATCATGAAATAATAAAAATCATGATAAAACATTTAAAATGGTATTATATATAACTTATAAAATAATATAGGTGCATAACATAATATTTGTATTAAAGAAATAAAAAATTAGACAAAAATTACCTTACCGAATTGGTGACTTTTGAACTGTAAACCCCATGAAAGAGAGATAATAAAATGAATATGTAATTACCCATAAATTTAATTATGTTTATCATATAATACATTCATGGGGATTATATACACTGCACAACAGAAACCAGTTGTGATTGCGGTATAAGTCTTTCAAAAATAAAATTGAGATAAGAAATCCCCTAACAAGTTGAGTAATTTTTGAATCATGAGATATATAAAAGAATAGATTAAATTGGAACCTTTAATATAATAAATAAATTTAAATTATTATATAACATTTTATATGGAATTATATACATGACAGGAAATAAATTAGTGGTTAATATGGATTGTATCTCATGAATATAAAAATTGAGATGAGAAAATCCTTAACCTAAGTCTTAAATTTGTTCATACACATTCAAAACTAATGTATAATAAATATAAGTTTATTTAACATATACCATAGAACAAAATTATTATATATCATTCCATATAGAATTTTATTTTGAATTTATATTACATATTTTAATTCAATTTCATGTTAAAGTTGTGTTTCAAGTAATAACCGCTTTGTTTTTCGTATATGTTTCGATTTTTAATTCTTGATCCTATTGCATATTTTATGATTTAATTATTTATAGAGTGAAAAAAATAATGTAAAATATAATATATTATCATTATATATTTATTTATAATAATAAATAAAAATTATAAATAGGAAATTACAGACACCATTCATGGATACAATAGGTCATACGTACGCATGAGCGTTGTTTCCATTTTCATGGCGTATTGAATAAAAGTAAGTAAATGACATATTTATATATATATATATATATTATAATTAACATGTAATAATTATGTCATATATATCATATAATTTTACAAAACCCATACTTAATACAATCCATGTAAAGTGTGAATGAATCACATTTGTTTGAGGAGGCGGTAGTCCACACTTCTACAAACAAAGTTATCGTATTCCCAAAAAATATGAATCATGAAGTTATGTGTTATATAAAATTTATAGAAGAATAAATAAATCATAAATATCGTATATATAATATAAAAATTGCAACTCTATGATTATTAACAACCTTGAAACGTGGTAATGGAATAACAAATGACATCAATTCTCAAAGTGGTTGTTTGTCGTACACACAAATGATGATTGTGTATCCCATTTGATGGAAGTGTGTGTGAGTGTTGGTATTACCCTTAACATAAAAAAATATCACTATATTTATGATAATTAAGTTATTTTTTAATCTTTAATATTAATAATTTATGGGTGGGAAAAGAAATAAAACAAAAGTGTTTGTTGATGGATGTTGCCTCTTCTTTGGGTAACTCCTTTTTGTTTTCACCAAAGGGATTCCATGGTTGCATTTCTACCCAAAGTAAGGATAGTAGGTTCATTTGAGAAAATCTAGTATATTATCAGGTCATGTTTTTTATGATCCATAGGTCTTGATATGTTTGAATATGTGAGGGGTTGAGTTCCCTTTTTATAGTGGAGGAGGAGTGAAATTCTTGGAAACATAAGAAGGTAAACACTATTCAGAGGTATCCCTTACATCATGTGCCTCAAATAATGATCCATTCTCTATAAAATTGAATATATCATAAAAATATTTCTATATAATTAATTTTGAACAAGTTTATTGGTTAATTTTTCCATTATGTTAAAGTTTAACCACTAAGTAAACTCATTTTTACATTAATCATTATAATTGATTTTAATTACTTTCACAAATATTTTTTTAAAAAAACTAAGAAAACATTAATATATATTATAAATTATTATTTTTTTAAAAATTTAGTCCATTTTTTCAAAATTATAAACACATAAGTGAACTAAATTATTTTTATATTAATCTCCCGGACGTGATTGGAAAACATGTTTTTAAATTAACAAAATTCAATATATTGAATTATTTTTATATCCAATTTCAATGATAAATTGATTCCATTGACATAAATTGGATTAATTTTGTATAATTGAACAAAATATACTTTAAAAACAATTTAATATATAATTTAACTATATAAATTAATTATATTAAAAAGTATTTTTCAACCAAAATTTAGTGTTTTTCACTATTCAACAAAAAAATTAAACTTCTAAAAAAAATACCAAAAAATTACCCAAAGTAAATTTTGATATCCCGATTTTAAA
Source organism: Viscum album (assembly GCA_963277665.1). NCBI lineage: Eukaryota > Viridiplantae > Streptophyta > Magnoliopsida > Santalales > Viscaceae > Viscum > Viscum album. The sequence goes on along the minus strand of OY728145.1, from coordinate 2,101,062,372 downwards.
AATAAATTTTATTTTTTAAAATTAAAATTATCATATTTTCAAAAATTATATTTTAGATAGGTTCTCCACTAAAAGGTGGAAAATTTACCTTTTAGAAAAATGCATCTTTTTATTCATAAAATTGGATTTATTCTTATGTTATACCTATCAAGTCTATTAGATGAGTGTATAAAATTGAATTTACTATATAATATATTAATTTTGATAAAAAAATAATCAAAATTAGTTTGTATAATTTATTAAGATAAAATTTTGTTAGTACATAGAAAATAGTTTTCCCTAAAATAGAATTTCTTTATTTTCAAATAGTTCTCAATTTCATTTCTAACTAATTAATAATAAAATGATTAATTATATATACATGGGTAAGTCAAATTTTTAAAATTAATTAATCATTTTTGTATTTTACATTCCAACAGTTAGGTGGTAACTATAATAATATTTTGATGAAAATATTAATATTATATTTTAATATGGTAGAGCCCATACTTTCATAAAACACAAGCTATCAAATAAACTCATTATTGTGTTTCACACACAACATATGTAGTTTTTCATATACTTCAATTTAATATAATTACAACATGTTGTGAAATATTAACAATTTTTTGTGTGAAACACAATCTAAACAAAGTTATTTTATATAACTCAATCTATATTCAATTTTGTGTGTAATAAATAATATCAAAAAGATTAAAATTAATTTAAAAAAAATAAAACAATATCAGGGTGTTACAAAGATGGTATAGAGAATATGGAATGGAATTATTTTTATGGTGATATTATTTAAAAATTAATTTCATCATGAGAAATGAGATGAAACAGAAAATTGTTTTCTGAATTTACGATAAAAGGAAGAGAAATTTGTTTTTTATTATGCGGATAACGTTACAAGGTTAGAAGTAAATGATATGGACTATATATATAATCCAAAATGCAATATCAATCACTTATTTTATGTGATAAATCAAATCCTTTGACGTTAATTATTATCTTAAACATTTTACACATATAGAGAGATAGTGAAGATTGTTATTGACATTATGAATGTATTCTCCAGTTCTTTTATATTCAAAGGAAATTGAGAGTAGAAAAGGGAGTTTGATCACCAGGTAGAAGTTAATTTTGAAAAAAAAATGAAGTATGGAATTTAAAAAATGAAATAACAGTTGGAAGAAACACCATGTGGATTATTTTATAGTAATTGTTTTCTAATTTAAGTGTATTGATAAATCCCATTAAAATAAAATGTGCAAGGGAATGAAATAAGCTAGTAATATCAAATGCTTTAATTTGAAGGAGATAGGGAACAATTAAAATTATTTCCCCAAGCGTCAGGGGAATCTACCACATAAGGGGACAGGAGAACATGGTTGTGATTATACACTCACAATAGTAGAAGTTGAGTTCCCAAATTATGTTATGGAAAAAATATTTTCTATAAACTCAATTTTAGTTAATAGATTGTTTGTTTCTAGATCTATGCACTCATTTATATCTTGAAAGTTTTCTAAGAACATTGAACTACCTCATGATACATTAAAGAAGGAGTTATAAATTAATAATATTAGTGGGAATCTTATTTAAATGAAAATATATTATTATGTCTCTATAAAAATACACAGAGGTTTTTAGTTTAGAACATGATGGTAATACCAATGTTCGAATTTAATATAATCCTTTGAATGTATTATATCTCAAAGTATAATTTAATAATTTATTAACGTGTGAAAAATATTTTGATCTATAGGGCTATAATATAATCCTTGTTTTTAAAGTAGATACTTAAATTAATAATTCTTTTTTGAAACCACCTCTAGTGGCTTATCACAGTGAAAATCTTGGTGAAAATGAAAACAATTAATGACAATAATATCCAAAGAATAGAGGATGTATCTATTATGGGAGATTATATTGATGTATTTCTAAATGAACAACCTGGATATCCACCTAGTCATGATGATAAATTATATATTGACCTTATCCATTATGAAAACCCCATATCTAAAACTCTCTATAGAATATATCTAATGGAATTCTTGGAATTAAAGAAACAATGAAAAGGGTTATGGGATAAGTGATTCATATGCCATAGTGTTTCACCTTGGGGAGAACTTATCATATTTTTTGAAAAATAAGGATGGGTATAAAAGGTTATAAATTGATTATAGAGAAATAAATTCCATTACTATAAATAAAGAGTATTGGTTACCTCACATTGATTATCTATTTTTTCAACTTTATGGGGCACAATAATCCTCAAAGATTGATCTCTGTTATGATTATCTACAATTAAAATTAAATAAATATGATATTACAATGATGGATTTTCATAAAATTTATGATAATTATAATTTCACACTAATTCCTTTTGAGTTAACAAATATAACCCCAATGCGCATAGATTTAATTAATGAAGTATTCAAGGACTGTCGTGCAAAATTTATTATGGTTTTTATTGATTATATCTTGATATACTCTAAGTTCAACAAATATAATGAATTTTTGGCTTTATTTAACTAGAAACAAATTTTAGAGAACTTTATTATTACTTGTATTAATTATTTTTAATATTAATAAAATTATTATTGCATCCTGGTTATTCTTATGCATGGAGTAGTATGTTATAATTTCATAAGAGTAACTATCACACTGAAAGGTCATATAATTTCCATACTATGATAAGAAACGTGAATCTCTATGATAGTATTCTTAAAATATATTAAATATAAATAGATGATATAATTTAATAGTACAAAATTTATACAACCTATTAATTTTGGAAAATCATATGGCATTGATGAACTTTATCTTGGAATTTGTTTTTAGTAATTTCTAGTGTATCAGATTTTGAGAACACAACCCACTTGTAGTAAATCCACATTTACATGTTTCATTGGATGTTCCTATGTTTGGATGTGTTCATTGATCCTTATACATTAATATTGTTATTAATAGATATTATTAGTCATTTAATTTTATGTTTTGGTGAAAACTGTGAAGGCATGTGTCTGCAGTGTAGTAGACTACGTTGACTGTGTCATGAGTGATATCACATAAATGAATAATGAGAGAAAGGATTTTTCTCTTATGATCTCTAACATAAGTTGATATCATATGACCTTTTATGATATTATAAAAACGTAAATAAATTCATGGTTGTGGTATTCTTTGGGCACGTTCATTTCTATAAAGTCAAATAAAGAAACATCAAGTACCTAGGTCGATGACACCAACATGTAGCATGTTTAATTAGTGATATTATGATAAATGGATTATATAACATAGTATGTTTATATATGAGTTTTTATGTCATTGTGGTATTAAAATATTTCTTTATAGGTTCCTTGGTGGGTTTCTAGATGCTAATTGTGTACATTGGGAATCTCTTCCTAATGCCACAAAGAAAAATCCCTAGATAGTCACACACTAAGTGTACGTAGAACCTTAGTTAAATATTATTATTTAACATGTTTAATAAATATTATTACTTTATGAGGCTTAAAAATTATCCTTATTTTATTGACCATATATATTTAATCACATGTTATTCAATAGAATATTTGTGAGAAAAATATTTAATAAAGGTTCATTTTCTATTTAGTGAATATGATTTTTATTTGTTTGTTTTTTAATAATGTAGTGATATTTATTTCTTATATAAACATTCATTATTCAAGGATTGATTATTATTTTGGAGGAATGTAAGAATTATTTTAATATTAATGGGGGGAAAATATATATTAAACATTATTTGAATAAATGTTAAGCAATTTATTCAATAAAGAATTTTTAATTAATTTGATATTTTTTCACATATCAAGAAAAATAATAATATTATTATTATTACTTGAACATGAGGTTTACTAAAAATTAAAAAAAAATTATAAGGGATTACACACAATTATTATTTTATTACCATATCACTATTTAAACCCAATTATATTATTTCCCCATAAATATAGGCATTTTTGGTTGTGTACAATAATATCTAGAAAATCCTATCAAGTCCTAAACCAATCCTCTCCAATAACACACTCAATAATAGAGAGAAATCCCCCTAAACCACCGCTATTTATTCTAGATAGAACATGGATAGTTCATCTCTGAAGCAATTGTCATGGTGATCAAATAAGAATAGAACAAGCTTTAAGATCTTCCACACTAGAACTCATAATTTTTAATAGGGTTTCTCAAAGGTTCATGGTGCACATTTGGATCACTGATAGAGTAAATATACACTTTATTCTTATTACATAATGATATTATGACAGATAGATATTTCTAGATTCATCAATAAAGAAATATTATATCACGAGGAGATACTTTAATTGATTAAATTAATTACAAATCAAGATGTTATGATCCTAAATCTTTTGTTATATGGTTATTTTATCAGTTAATACTTGAAATAATTTCATTTTTCTTCACGTTATATATTTTTTAAATCTCATAAAAATCATTGATTATGATAAAATTCTATGTTATAAATTCCTTATGATTGCTTCCACTATTCCCTAGTTAATATAATTTGTGTCATACAGGTTAAATATTAATTTATAGTAATTTTGATTTCATTGAATTATTTACCCATTTATTGTTAGTTTTAAATTCTTGTTTAATCTTTCTTTAAATTGGAATTATAATATTTCATATTATTTCTCCAAATTATAAAAAATATAATAATAATGAATTTATTATGGACAAATAACATTAGGAGAAATCATATGGAGTTTTCAAGTATTATTTCTAGATAAAAAAATACACAATGAATAACCCATAGTTACACATCGTGTACCCATTCTTAACACACCAATATGACTCATGAATTAATTTAGAGTGTCTTGCATTTATTTTGTGTGGTGTGTAATTAACACACACCATGTGTTGACTGATCTATCATAGAACACAATTTTCAAGATTACATAGTGTTTAACCTGTGTATATGACCTATAATAAATATGTTAAAGATGATTCATGTGTTTATTACTTGGAACATGTGATTGGTAACCATGTAAATTAGAGATAACATGATTTGTAGACTAAGTATATATCCTGCAATCCATTAATGTTGATATAAAACCAAAACACTCAATGCCTAGATGTGTTTCACAAAGAGACGGTGACTAACTACATATAATGAGTAGTTGTATAGTATACACCATGTATATTTAATGTTTATTTAGAATTTAAAATTAATTTGTTATACTAATTAAATATTATCAACATGTGTTTTGTTTTTCATTTATTTGACACAAACACACTCTTTAATGGGTTTCATATATATTAAATGTCTAATTAATTTCTATATAATATTTGAAACTTCAAATTGTTTATAATTCATAATACATCGATTAATCTTAAGACATTAAAATCATAACATATAAAGTAAATAACATGTGTTCATGCATCATTTTTTGATAGTACACACAATAAAATTTGGTGATAACACATGTATGCTACATATTCTATGAGTAAACTATATACAAACATCATATATATTAGGAAGTTCATATGGGTAATCATTGTACTTCCCCTAAAGGTACATTTTTTATACATGGTCAATTTTAAATAAATTATTTAATTTTTAAAAAATAATTATGTAAGATAATATCAAGAAAATTCATATGATAATTAATAAAAAAATTTGATTTATTTATGAAGATAATTAATTTATTTGAGTGTAATTTTCCTTAAATAAGAATGATTTGGGATAAATTTCATTGTATTGAATCCATAATTTGCTTCATGTACATGGATGATCATGAGAATAGAGAAGACCTTTGTATGTGATTGGTTTCCTTTAAATTTATTATTATTAATTAATAAAATTGATGTCTAGAGTATTTTTTATCCCCTCGTTATGAAAGATTATGCATTCCCATAGTTTCATTTTATGTGAAACCACCAAACCAGTCCTTTATTTCCCATATCATGCATGTGTGTAAAATCTCATGTAATGAATGGAGATCCTAGATGTGTTGAGGTCATTCAAATTTTAGAACTAAATCGAAACCAATCTAGGTGGTACTTGAAAGGATAGGTGAAAGCTACAACATTAACTAATTAAGCATTCAAGGTGTTTTCCCCAACATTCAAGGGTTAGTTTAACATCCTCTAGATAAATATCTATTAAGATAGGCTTATCATCATACTACATCTAATTATTTTATTTATATCTAGTTTCATGGTTAATTTTATTATATATTTTCTATCACTGTCACATAAATTAATGAATTAAAAATCATTCAAGATAGAACTCAAATATATTTTATTATTATTTAACATTATATAAGACATAGGTAATCACTTAAGTAAATCCACATAATATTAAAAAGAACATAATAAAGTTAAAATGGGAAATTTATTAAAAATGATAAAAATACCTCAATTATATATATTAATTTTTTTAGCCTTCCACTACATAAGTTAAAATAAAACCACAGTTTAAAGTGCTTAACTAGCCAATGTCAGGGTTCTTTCAGTTATCTAGGAATTATAACTTCATTTTTGGGCTGAATTAACTTATTTCACATAAAGTTTTGACTATACATGGTGTACTTAAGATGAAAGGGTTGAGTAAATCAAAATCTATTATTTCAAGATTGGGCATTCCACTCAACAGAACAAGGAAATGTGATTTAATGTAGTTGTAAAAATTATGCCTACTTAAAACCCTTAAAATAACTTTTCAGGCCAAATTTTAGGTTAGATGAGGAGGAATATGGGTCCATTACACCAGATCTCCATGAAACTCAATATTCTAAAACTAGTGGTATGAACTAATGAGTTTTGATAAAATAGTGGAAGAATAAAAAATTTAATATTTACTATCTAATTTTATAAATTAGATAATGTACTGAAATTATTCTCTTCTTAATTGTAGAAATGTAAACCCACGTGGCTTCAAATATGTCACCATGATCCATAATTGATGAGGATAACCTTTTTAGTAGAACTAATTTCAAAAAACTAAAATGGTTTTTGTGAATTATTTTACAACCTGAAAGGAAGTTATATGTGTAAGAAAACTCTATTTCAGAAGTTCTTGGACATGAGGCTGATAAGGAATAATTTCATCACAACATGAAACTTTTGGATGATTCCATAAATGTATAAAGGTTTTATGATATCATCCATGTTCAAAGGGTTTTTAAATAAATATGAGGATATGAACATGTATAGCTTCATGTCTCACTTTCATGATATATTTCAAGAGAAGGTGAGACAAGAGAGATATGATATCTCCAATACATTTTTCATGTGAAATCTTGGATAGTATTCCCAATTTGGGACAAATATAGTCAGGATGATTAAGTACATAGAGTTTCTAGACATATTGGGCTTTAATATCCATTATGATATACACACATATCTCATCCTTCCCTTACTACCAAATCCTACTATATTCTCATTACGAATTAAAAATGAGGGATAGTGAGAATACATTTTTGTAACTTCTTACTCTCACTCATCAATATAAAAAAGGATACGGGGCCTGAAAAAACTCTAGTTCATAAAGTGAATATGAAAAGGAAGAACTTGGTAATGTTACCTAAGGGTCATTACATGTCTAAGCCTCTTGAGCACCATCAGTCCAAAAATAATAATATTATAAGTAAATCAAATTATTAAAACACCATATGTTTTTCATTTATAAATCTAGGCCATTAGAAGAAGAACTGAACCCAGAATAAAGGAGGAGAATAACGTTCATTCTTTATCAAGTGAAATCTTTAAATATTTATACATTGAGTATTAAATATAGTTTTTGGTGTTCACAATTGTATCTAAATTCCATAACCAAGTATATTTTGAAATATTTATAGAGTATAGGTTGAGCTTCAAGCATCCAATATAGAATGACTTAATGTTTTAGCTATAGGAGACTACCACTGTATGTTTCCGACATGGATTATTTTATTTTTGAATAACTATTAAATTTTTTTCATGTGATACTATGGATATCAAATTTTTTCTTGAATTGAAATGGATGGGTTTATTCTGATAATTTTACTTAAATAATGCATCTTTTAAAAATAAAATATATTTTATGGTATAAGAAAACTAAATAATGGTATTGTTCATTAAATTATAAAAGAAATAATTGTAAATAGATATTGAATCATGTTTTCAAAAATCATATAACACCCATCTATGGAATCCCTACCTTGGTCACATAAATGAGAAGCATATAACAAAACTCTATCAAGATGGTCATTTAGACTCTTTTAAGCTAATACCACTTAAAAGATGTAATACTTGTTTATAAATAAAAATAACCAAACCCAAATTCCATGAATAGGATGAAATATATAAATATATTCTTGTATTGACACACACTGATGTGTGTGTACTTTTTTAATACATTCTATAGGTGTATATTCTTACATTATGACTTTTACTGATGACTTGAGTAGTTATGGTTAGCTCTACTTGAAGAGGTGTAAGTCTGAGATATTTGAGAAATTCAAAGATTTCAGGAATAAAGTATAAAATAAAATTGGTAAAAAGGTAAAAAAGATCTGATCTAATTGAAGTGGTGGATATCTTAACCAATATTTTAACAACTATCTATGAGATTTTAGGATTTTATCTCAACTCACTCTACCTTATACACCACAGTTGAATGTTGTTGTTTAAGGGATAAACTATACCTTTCAAGACATTATAAGGTTGGTAATGGGTCATGTGAATCTTTCACTATCCTTTTCAGGATATTTATAACAAAATAAGTTATAAACACAAAACTGGGTACCAAATAAATTGGAAAACATTATTCTCTTCAACTTATAAAGAGGAAAAATACATCTTTTTTCACATTATAATGTAACGTGATGTGAGGAATTTTTTAAGAACTCTTTTAGAAGAAAAAATACATCTTGAAGTATGATGTGTTTATTTATAGGATATCCCATTAAAAACAAGGGATATTATCTATATAATCCCTTGTAAAAATTTATTATTCCAAGAAAATATATCTTTCCTAATAGGGACTTCATCTTCAATAAGGATAGAGAGAGAAATATTGACTATGATGAAGTTAATGCTCAATATACACAAGTGTTGGAATAGGAACAATTTCCACAGGTTCCTATGAAATAATTGTTTCCTAAAACATAAGAAATAAGTAAGATCTCTAGAGACCAAATATAATTATAAAGATCAATTTTTCTCGTCATCGAATATAGTGATGCATTATTGATTGAAAATAATGAACCTCTCTCCTATAAAGAGTAAATAGAAATCTCAAAAGCTACAAAATAGAAAGGAGGCATGAATTATGAGATAGATTCTATATATATAAAAATAATATGAGGTTCTAGATTATCTTCTAGTTGATGTAAATTTTGTTTGGTGTAAATGGGTATTCAAGAGAAAACTAGACATTAAAGGTAAATTAAATACCTAAAAAGAAGGTATAGTTAATAAAGAGTTTAAACAACATCAAGGAATTCATTGTGATGAAACAATTCCTCCATTTTCTATATTTATATTTACCAAAATTCTACTACCTGTAATATCTTTCTATGAATATGATATTTTTTTAAATAGATGATAAAACAACCTTCCTTAATAAGAACCTTAAAGAATATGTCTATATAGCACCACCAGAAGGGTTTATGACCTTGGGTAATTCCAAGAAGGTGAAAAAGTTCCTAAGATACATTTGTGAATTTAAGAATGAATCCAAATAATGGAATATTTAGTTTTATGAATATCTAAAAGAATTTGGTTTCATTAATAATGGATGTGAGACATGTGTTTACAAGTGGTTCAGTGAGAGAGTAGTTATTATCCTAGTTGTATATATCAATGACATATTACTTATTGGAGATGATATACCATTCTTATTGTCGATTATGAACTGGTTAAACTAGTGCATATCCATGAATTACATACATGAAACATCTTATATTCTTGAGATAAATATCATTCATGATAGATCCAATAGGCTGGTTAGACTAAGTCAAGGTGCATATACTGACCAAATCATAGAGAGATTTATTATGGAAAAATACATGAGAGGACTAGTTCTAATTTCATATGGTATAAATATTTCTAATAAATTGTGTCCTCACACAAAATAGAAAAGTGGTAGAATGAGTAAGATCCCCTACGATTATATTATGGCATTAATAATGTATTTCATGTTATGTATTGGGATTCATGTCACCTATGCCTTGATCATGGTAGGTAGATATCAAGCTGATCTAGGTAAACAGAACTAATCTTCTGTTAAGGATATCCTCAAGTATCTAAGAATAACTCAAAATATATTCTTCTTGTATAGAGGAGATAAAGAGACATTCATCAGTGGTTATACTGATTATATATTCCAAATAGATAAAAAATTAATAGTTATGATATGTCTTCAGTCTCAATAGAGGAGCTATGAGATGGAATATTTCAATGAGGAAAATTGTGTACAATTCTAGAGAAAATTTCAAGTATATAGAAGCTGATGTAGCTAATGATTTTTGTATATGAAATGTTATACAATAACTTGATGAGGTTACTAGAATTAAAGACTCTATCACCTTATATTATTACAATAATTTAATGGTGGATCTCACAAAATATTCATGGTCACACCAACTGACAAAGAGCATACTATAAAAGTATCACCTTAGGATGGATTTTTTTAAGGTTTGAAGTTTTTATGAGTAAATTTTCCATATAAGAGAACATTGTAGAGCCCTTGACTATAGCCTTATTTTAGTATATGTGTTATTATCATGTTGTATCTAGAAGAATAAATTTTCTTTAGTAGTTTTCTCTAGTTAATGTGGGCACCATTAGATTTGGTGAACAAATACCAACTTATATGAACTTTACGATTAATTGTTTTGATTTTTTGAATATTAATAAAATTATTATCATGTATTCATTATTATTTTGTGTGATATAATATGTAATTATTTTATAAGATTAATTATTTCACTGAAAGGTCATAGTAGTTACCCACTACTACGAGAACCTCACAGTTAGATGATAGTATTACTAAAATATATATTATATAGCCAGATGATATAATTTGAAAATATTAAAATAATATAGGCCATCATGGGTGGATAATCATATGAAATTGAGAAACAATTTCATGGTGTATGCTCTGGGTAATTTCCAGTGTGACATATTAGGATAACATAACTCGCCAGTAAGAAATCAATATTAATATGTGTCATTGGATGTTCCTATTTCAAAATTGGATTTATTGATCCTTATACTTTAATATTAATATTAATGGATATTATTATTCATGTAATTTTATGTATTGATGAAAACTATGTGAACATATGTTCATAAGTAATTGGGATACATTGGGTACATGACAAGTTATATTACACTAATGAATAATGCAAGAAAGAATTTTAACTTATATATTTAATTAAGTTTGATATCTCAAGCCCTTTGTGGGAAAGGAACAACCTAAACAAATCCATGGACATGGTGTTCGCTGTACAAGATCATTTCTTGAAAGTCAAATAAAAAAACATTGAACACATAGGTTGATCCTACCAACATGAAACCTATTTGACAAGAGATATTGTGATAAAGGGATTATATTACATAGAAAGAATTCATATGAGGTTTTATGACATTATAAAAAAAATATTTATCTATGGGTTTAGTGGAATGTTGTTAGATTATAACCATGGGATTTGGGTGAATCTTCCAAATTACACTGAGAAAGAGGACTAGAGGGTCACACAATAAGTGTATCCAAAACCGCAGTTAAATATTATTATTTAACATGTTAAATAAATATTAACTCCTATATGGTTTAATAATTTAGCATTTTTTTATTGATCACATATATTTAGTTACTATTTATTTGATATAATATTTGTGAGAATAATATCTAATAAATATTTACATGGTATTTAGTAAATATAATCATTATTTGTTGATTAGAGAATAATGTAGTGATATTTATTAATTAAATAAATGTTCATTATTAGAGAACTGATAAATATTATGGTGGAATGGACTACTAATTTTAATATGTCTGTGGATAAAAAATATATTAACTATTATTTAAATAAATTTTAATCCATTTATTCAAGAAATAATGTTTAATTAATTTTTGAGGTTTTTCCATGTCAATAAAAATTAAAAATATATTATTATTATTATTTGGACATGGGGTTTTTTGGGAATTATTAATATTATGAAGTTCTATATGTAATTATTATTTTCCAACCTTATCCCTATTTAAACTAAGTTATATTATTTACAATCCTAATTTTATTCATCTGTTTGGTTGTTCCCAACAACATCCATAGAATCCACTTAAGTCCATGAGAGATCCCCTCTAAGAATTATATCAGGAATAAAGAGTGATACTCCTTGACCACCCCTATAGATTCTAAAGAGGTCAAGGACGGTACTTATTTTAATTGATTATCATGGAGATCAAATATGAATGTCACCAGCAATAGTATCTTTCATTCTAGAACTCTTAGATTCATATGACATCACTCGAAGGTTAATGGTGCATGTGTGGATCACCAATAGAGTTAATCTAGGATTGATTCTTACGACAGAACAATAATACGATGCATAAATATTATTGGATTCATCAGTGAAGAAATAATTAAATACAAGTTAATTCATTAACTACTTAAATTAATTATAATTCATTATGTTATGATCCTTAATTTTTTAGTTTTTTAGGTTATTTCGTCAATTAATAATTGAAATAATTATATTATACATTATTTTCTATGTCATGTACTATCATGACTCAACCCAATAAGTACCAAGCCATAACTACCCAAATCATGTCTCTAATAGGCCATGGGATAGTGTCTAGCACTGAGTATGAATATCACAGAAATAGAATTCCTAGTCATGTGAAACTTGTACACACACACTTACATACATCTCCATAAAATATTCTATAGATAATAATGCTCAAATTAATTGATTGCACACATCTTTCCCACAACCAGAGTCCAATAGTATTAATGAAAGCATAAAAAGGGTAAAATAAAATCCCACCAAAAAACAATAAAAGAATCCAACCTTCTATGATTGATGGGATAACAGTTAAAGGAAATCGTTGGAAATCCCCCCAACCAAACACTAGAAAACACCTCAGTTGGTCTAGCACACTAATCTCTAACTACTCTAGGTCCTCTTATGCCTCTATAAAAAGGTCTATCATCTACACTATAAACAACATGTTTGAGAAAATATCATGTAGGGTGAGTAAAAAAATACCTAGTTGGTTCCCTAAAACCCAAAATAAAATAGAGCAACTGAAAGGAAATAGTTCTCTTAGTTCAAGTTAGAGGGAACCCAGACGAGAGAGAAACTACATATCGACCCATCCCCAGTTATACAAAACTAGTCATATCAGTCCACATGGGGTTTCCATCAAATTATTTTACAGCACCACCAAGACTCCTAGAAAGACCCATATATACACGTCTCAGATTCCAATTCTCATGAGGTTCTGAACTCATAGCCAGCTACAGGATTCTACTTGAGGATAAAAAGTACACTCACCAAGGAGAATATAGTCCATGTGCTCAACCATCCTAGACGTAACATCCAAGAGATACACTTCGTCGTGTAAAACTCTCCCATGCCTAGTGGCCAATATGAGAGATACCACTCCATCAGGTATTGTAATGTTGATGGATCTTCCCTGACATTTCAAGTGGAATATATACATTAGAACATTCTTATCGGATATCACCATTAAGAAAGTCACACTGGAACATAAAATATATTTATACACATATAGGTGATTTCTCCCATTCTTAATGTGGGGTGATATTAACCTATTGAAGCAATGAAATTTCTAATCACTCGGAAAGTAGATCACCCCCATAACCATTGGGGGCACTATAAACCTAGTCTAGAACACTGAATACCACATCTCCTTGGATAGTGGATCACTCCCATGACAACTAAGTTACACCATGAAGCCAATTTGGTAACTCAAATATCTCAATCAGATATTGGATCACACACAAGAAATCACATCAATCAGATAGGGGATCTCTACCCATGTATTGTTGGTCACAATGATTCCACAAAACCCATGTGGTATTATTCACGATGTAGAGCATCATACTTATTGAGATACCACAAGACCTAATTAAATTTCATCCTAAGTTGGGGATTGTGTACCCAATAATGCCACAAATCCTAATAAAACTACCCAATACATTGGGGATTTTATACTAAAAAATGACACAAACCCTACTAGGATCTCTTTTAAGATAAGGGATTTCCACCCATGTAGTGTTTTCCCTGGTGATACCAAGAACATTATCTATGGTAAATGATATGATAGAGGATCCCACCCAAACCTCCTTGGAGGGATGGAATAAATATTTCCATGTTCATCCTATCAAGGGGATCACATTCATGTTATGAGGATATAAGTCACATTGTACACTCATTGGGATAGACCAAGGTACTCACTCAACTTTTGATGGTCCAAACATCACTAACATATGTGACCAACAACCATCACCTTGCATCATGACATAGCCATGGGTAGGGGACTCATTCCTTGAAAGTAGGGGAACACCTCTCTACCATCTCAAATATTCCATTGGACCTGATTCCTGATATTACAGGGACGGGTAGAAAACCCGACATCTCTCCAGTGATCCACCTAGATAAAAAATGATCGAGCACTGCTACTAGAACATCATGCTCAAATATTTCTACAATATATTTCAAAATCAACCGCAAAGAATACCATCACATTCTAAATATAAAAATATCCAGGATGGGCTACTCACATGCCAGAATCTGAGCCTCAAATATTGAAATGTGAAGGGAGTAATTCTTCAAGAGAAGTATATGGCATTTACTAGGGTCCACATAGTGTGTGACCCTACCTGAACACTTTTATATGTCCTATACTACATGTATTGGTTTTCCATGTAATCTTACATAGTGTTTACATGGTGTACCCAGTGTGTCTCACCACACCCAGGCCCCTGGTCATGTCTTTCCCCATACAGATTATCCAGTCATCTCTCACACATAGCATGTGCCCCGTGGTATACTATGTGTCTCAGATAACTAGAATCTTGGCCATGTAATCTTCCAACCCCCATGTCCATCACCCTATTCTTATTTACTCTAGCAATGTACATTCTCATGGCTATGTATCTTGACATGGAAACCCTAGCCCTGTGTCTTGGCCACATGGCCTGGGATCACTACATGGCATGTGACCCAAGTACGTGACGTGTAGTTCCCAAAAGTGAATATTCCCTAAATGGGAATAAGTCATGGATTGTAACATGTAATACATGTTGTGTGATCATGAATTATTAATGGTAATTCCCCACCATCCACCGAAATCACCTCGGTTTCCCCATAAACCTATAGATCGACCCACATGGGGTCCCTAGTAGTCATAATGGGCCTCTAAAACCTTAAAACAATGTATTAAAAGGTGGATCGGTAATTAAATTAAAATATTACTACCTCATGTTGTAATTTTGAAGCTTCGAGGGATCATCCAAGCTTTGAAGCCACTGCACCACAACACATAAGCGATCTCCATCGAGATCAGAGATCAGAAACACCTCTTATCCATGGTTACACCTCAGTTCTTACATCACCCTAAAGGGGGGGAGGGTAATTCCCCATATCTTCCATGAATATCACAAGGCTATAAGAGGAATATTTATTTAATTTTTTTAAACAAATATCCACCATTTAACACCTCATGAATGAATCTCCTCCGACTCGGTACATAACACTGAAAAAATTTGTGCCATGCTTAGGGTAAAATACATGTTCTAAACTCATCCACATCCTCAAATTTAAAATTTGATACTCCATACTGAATTAAAAATATTTTTACAAAAAAAATCATGCATGATAAAATATGTTTAATATTTTTAATATCACTATGTTGAGGCTCTTCGGGCCACGGAATCCCTCGTTGACACTGCATATGGATTCACAAATATTCCTAGACAAATTATAAAGTCATACTGCTCAAAACTGGAGTCACTAAATACTCCAAACCTTAAGGATTTTCATCCCTGAAAAGAAAAATATTATGAAGAAGGATAAAAATTGATCTCTCCACTAGGACTCTCATGCCAGTAATCCCACCAATGTTTCTTATGCTACCTACAAGCTCTAACTCAGGGGAACCACAAAGGCCAAACCACACACAATGTCTATCTCAAACCAGGTTTAAATCTTGAAACAAATATAGAACATGTATCTATAGCTACGACTGAGGGGAAACCACCAAGCATCATGGTCCATCAAAATTCATAGGGCCTAGTGGTACACCACCTCACTATAATGACGTAGATACTAAAAAAACCTGATAGTTTTCATCAGCCCCTAGATGAACTACACCTTGAACTCCTCAATCATCCCACATAAAAAGGATAACATAGATCACAAAAGTGTTTCAATGAAAAATATAGTAAATCCAAGTGAACACACTGGGTCTTACCATGCCCTCTATGCAAACATCTAACTCATAACCTCTCCCTGAACACACAACACTAAGGAACTCATCCACCACATCTTGACACTATCCACTATAGGCAGTACTAACTTGAAAACACTATTTTTATGAAATACCAAGATTGCGTCGTGGTGGGGGAATCAACCCACATCATTATTGATTCGGAATATACATCAAACAACACTTTTATAGGGTTCTACTAATACCCCATGTCACCCTAGATAAGTCTCGAGAAATAAGTGTAAAGTAGAGTAATTACAAATAGTGTATCAAAACTATTAAAAATAGTATAAAGGACACAAAGTGTACCTCAAATCATCCTCTGAGCCTCTGAGATATAGGCCTCCATGTATTGTAGCAACCCTCACCCCTTTCCTCTGGCTCCCTGAGCCTATAATGGAATCCCTAAGGTGGTATTGGAAACATATTGAACCATATTACACCTCATATTTCTACCCACACTCTACCATTTCCATCATCACATGGAACTCCATTCTCCAAACATTTCCTCTTCTAGGGTGGTCCATAGATCGGCTCCTTGTCAACAACAAAATGGGACAAAACATATTGTGCAAGGTGTCCCCATCCATCGCAAGTGTAACACGACCTCTCATGTGGTTGCCCAGAACCAACCTGAAAGCCTTGAGCCTCAGACCCTCTGTCCTGGGATCATTTAATGAAGTGTCTCACATGATCGGATCCTTAATCCTTCCATCAGCTACCAGCTACTGAGGTATCATCTCTAATGTTCCTAAAACTAATAGTTTTATTCTTATCATCCAAAAATATACCTACCACCTAGGCCCACTAAATCACTCCATCATAGGTGGGAATGAAAAAAAAATCCACTAACACCCTAATCTCCCAATGTAAACCCTACTTGTAGGTTCCTTCTCCAAAAATATATCTCGAACCTTATCCAAGGATTATCTTGATATGTCTTTAAACCTCCCTAAATACTTTACCATGGAAATTTTATGCTTCAAAAGCTACAAAAGCTTCTAGATATGACCCTAAATTAATGTGGATATATAAAACTCTTCTTTAAAGAGCCTTTAAAACTCTTCCCAAGTGAGCATCACCTCATCGTGGGTCTGTATCACCATAAACCACCATCAGCAGGCTGATCCCTATAGAAGGCTCACTTATAGTACCAAAATCTTATCAGTAGGTTTCCTAGTTGGGAGGAAAACATGCATGAATGCCACAATCCGTTCATCAATCAAAGAGGAGATCACTCCTATAACTATTAAGAGACATTAAAACCCCATTCTAGAACACTGAACATGACATATCCCTGGATAAGGGATCACTCATTGGACCACTGGGGGATATTAAAAACCCAATATGGAGACTCATAGATCTCACTAATATAGGGGATCACACACAGGAGGTCATATCTCTTAGATAGGGGATATCAACTCATGTTGGTTCGTAACAATGATTCCACAAACCCCATCTGATTAAACTCATAAAGTAGGGGATCATCCTTCTGATGATACCAAAATCACTACTCAAATCATCTAATTAGTAGGGGATAATATAACTAATGATTCCAAAAACACTACTAAAATTTCACACTACTTAGGGTACTATATACCTGATGATTCCATAAACCCTGTTGTGTTATCCTACTAGATAGGGGATCATTTCCCATGTAGTGCTGGTCATGAAGATACCAAGAAACCTGTCTATGGTAAATGAAATGATAGAGGATCCCTCCCCGAAATCGCTGGATGAATGAAACCACTCAATCCAGGCCCATCCTATCAACAGTGTCACAATCATGTATTAAGGACGTAGTGCATGACTTTTCCCTCATAGGGATAGACCAAGGGACTCACTCAACCATAGCTAGTATAGATTTCTCTAAAAGAAGAATCCCACAAAAATCACCTCATGTCACAACATTTCCATAGGTAGGGGACCTATTCCCTACTAGTAGGGGAGTACTACTCTACTACCTCAATAAGTCTAGGAGACCCACGTCCCAAGATGATAGGGAAGGGTACTGACCCTAACATCTCTTCAGTGATCCTCCCTGATTGTTAATGATCTAGCACCATTATTATATAATCACACTCATATCACACCACATCATATCTAAAAATCCACCACAATGGATACAATCACTTTATAGATGGATAACTTATCAGGAAATTCTACTTGAAGAACAGAATTTGATCCCTGAAGATGAAGAATACAAGGTGTAATTCTCCAAGAAACGTACACGACATTTACTGGGGTCCACAAGGAATCTTACCCAACTTGACCACATTCTTATGTCTCCTTATATATTTCATTCCTATCCATGTGAGAATGCATGGTGTGTTCATGGTGTAAAATGCATGTATTGCCTCACCATGGCCCCCGGGTGTGTCTTTCCCCACACAGTTTGGTCATCCATGTCTCACACATGGAATGTACCCCGTGGTACATTTAATTTCTTAGATAAATTTCATATTGTGTAGAATCATAGGATTTTCCTTATAATATATAGGAATATTTATAAATAATTTTCCAGAGATAGGTTATGATACGATGTACGATTTTGTGGCCCAATGTGGCTGGAATAAATTTTAAAAAAAATACTAAGTATTTTTATACTATACACATTCCAGAAATGAGTGATAACTTATACAGTAGCTCATATCAGAAAATCGAGGCTAAATTTGAGTCTGGAGAGTAATATTTTCCCTAAGTGGGGTATAACCTTTTCAGGTGTAGGCCTTCTATGGAAAAATATATTGAGTGTGTTTTCATATATAAATTAATTTATTTATTTTGATGTCAGATCTTGTATGACTCTTGAATGGAGTCTCAGATTGGATTTATGATCTCACTATTATTTTTAGAAAGTCGGGTTTACCCAAGGTGTGGCATAATCTTTTTCGATGCCAGGACTCGGGTAGTGGCAAGTGTTGGAGATGGGGTGTTAAGAGGGTATTGTTTAAATAAAATTAAAACAAATATCCTCCTCTATCATCCCTCCCCCTTGTGCACATGTAGGAACCCACTCCCCTCCTCCTCTTTTCCAACGAACGGTCAGCCATAATGAATCAAAAAAATCACCGTCAATCTTGGATCTTGACAACGGATGCTCCGAGATCATGCTATAGTGGCTTCAGAGCACTAAATCGACTCTAAAGAATTGGCGTCTCTCCACAAGGTTGGTTTTCATGAACCAAATTGGGTTTCCATCAAACTGTCACCCAACCCGGTCCTTAGCGAGGCCTGAAGGGCATTCCTGATCCCCACAGGTTGGAAAAAGTGCTCGGGTGCCATAAATATATCTTTGGAATGATTTACCTGAATAGATAACATAAAACAAACATCAAGAAAAATAAATTAAAACTAAAATCAGACAACCAAATATCCCCTTAAATTATATTCAGATCTAAAGTTTATAACTTTAACTAAAAACCCAAAAGATACTACAAGAGAGGAAACCAAAAAATCCAACTCAAACCTCCATGTGACATGAGGAGTCACATCCCCAAGACCCCGCCACCAACCTACACGAGAAAACCAATACAACTCAGACCATCATCGCTAAGCCCTATGCCTCAACCTAGAATACAAAATAAATAAAATCTACAAACGCCCAAAGGTGTACGTATGTTGTGAGACAAGATCCCAATAGTATTAAACTATGAAAAAGGTTCCATGCATAATTATTAAATGTCAAATACATTTTCAATTTAACAGAAGGAAAATAAACAAATGCCTAAACAATTTTAATGAAAACAATTTTAAGGATAAATATTTTCAAGAAAACATCTTAAATTAAAACACACACACTCTTTAGTTTCCATGGTCACCCCAAAGTCACATTGTGTGTTGACGGTGAACAAAAATTAACGGAGTAGAACAATACATGGGAGAGGCCCTAAAGGTACTAATGAGAAGTGGAGCCCTAGAAATTCACATCTTAGTGAATAATGGAATTAGAACACTACAATATATGATCTCATGCATGAGACACTAGTAGGGTAACAAATATATAACCTAGTAGTCTCCCAACATCATCAAAAATATTAGTTAGTGTTGGGGTCATCAATCTAGCTCAGTGAAACTAGGTTGATTCCACTTCCATGTCACTAGCGCACTAGTCCTAGTCCGCCCACCTAGTTCCCAGGCTTCCTATTTGTGATCAAGTGGTTCAGAGTTCATGTAACATGTAAAAGATAAATAAAAAATGTGGTGCTACCTCTATCCAACACCACACTTGAACACACAAAAACCATTTAAAAAATAATATGCACACTTAAAATATCTCAAACTAAATTTGGATCACTTACAAAATTAAAGAAACCATCAACACTATTTAAACTACTATTTTCATGGTTAAAGAAAAACCAAAAAAAATTATTAACCAGTTTCAAATATGCTGCATGAATTTAAGCATCAAAAACTTATTTTATATCTAAATTCACCTTGACAACAAACAAAAAACACCACTACATCCATTACACATTTTATTAAAGTAACAACATAGTTTATATAACAGTAAATAGAGTGACATGGGTTTTTTCGTAGAAAAATCAAACTCATATGGCATAAAAATGATACAAGTAAATAAGTGAAAATGTCCATTTCGGAATTATGTGAACCCCAAGACAGTTTTCAAAACCAATTCACAACTTCCATATCATGAAATAAATCATTAAGAGATTCTATAAAATACTTCCAAGTGACGTGTAAAATCCCAAGCTTCCCCGGTATACTTCTCTTTGAATAATACAAAAGCGTGTGTTGTACGCAACAATGAGTTCAAATGCACCATGACTCACCAAACTAGTAGTTCAAAAGAGGTTATGAATAGTATTAAGTAAATTTTAAATTTTATATTATCCTTATAATTTTTTAATCCATATTATGAGTTTCTAAGACATAATTTAAGAACAAAATAATTTTTTTCATATAAAATAACTATTTTTCAAAAAAATGAAATTTTACCACCTTTTAATGGAGAAGCCATTTTAAATCAAATATTTGAAACTTTTATATATTCAATTTGACAAAATTAACTTATCCTTTAGAATCAGGACATATTAATTTAGTGTCAATAAAGCTTTGGTGTTTTTCTGATAACTTTCAAATATGGGTGGATAGTGAAAAATACTATATTTTAACTGACAACAACTTTTTTAATCAAAATAATTCATATTGTAAAATTATACATTTTAATGGTTTTGAAGTATATATAGATTAAATTTTTACCATTTAATCCAATGATGGTTATTGTAAGTAATTTCACTTTGAAATTGACATAAACAAGTGTCAAACTTTTGATAGTTATTATTTCTTAAAAAAACGCCTTTTGGTTTTGACAGCGGAAATTAATTTAATAAATGAAACTTTTATGCTTTTAATTTGGTAAAATATACTTCATTTTTGGATTTGGAATAGATAAATTATCCTAGGGTAAAAGTTTGGTACTATTCTGATAACTTTCATATTTTGATGAATAGTGAAAATTAATAAATTTTAATTAAAACATCTTTTTTAATAAAAATAATTAATATTGATAAATTATGAATATAAGTGGTTATAAAGTATATTTAGAATATATTTTTACAATTTAATTCAATTTTTTTCATTGGACATAATTCCACATTTAAACCAGACATAAACAAGTGTCAATCTTTTGATAGTTATTATCTCTTAAAAACACGGTTTTTGTTTTTAACAATGGGAATTAATTTTAAATTAATTTCATCCACTACTGTGCTTTGAATTTTGAAAAATGGATTTCATATTTGGAATCAGGATTTCCAAATTCTGTAAATAGGTAACTTTTATTTTTAGACATTTTGAATAATTACTTCGGTAAATATTTTATTTACCATGGTTAAAGGGTAAATCCAGTAAATAAGGGTAAAGATTTAATATTATAATAATAATAAATTAACATAAAACATGTCCTAACCTTATTGGTTGATACATGTTCCACTATGGGTATCTTTGGGTCGATTTGTGGACCCCATGGAGCCACTTGTAAGTGATAATGACACTTTATATTCATTAAGTTAAAATAAATACAAAAATGACATAAGCATATATCTTTTAGTAAAACAACTTTTACATAGGGTTATATATGTTGGATTTTGGACTATAAAGATTAATTATAAAGATAATAATATTTCCTACATAATTGTATTTTATTTATAATTTTTAGACATTTAATAATTAATATTATTTATGACACAATAATGATGCAGTATTTTCCTTATTAATGAAAGAATCAAATAATTGGTATTATAAATGTTAAAATTATTATAATTTGAAATATTTGATGGAATACATGAATTTTATTTCATAATATGACATTATAGGATTTCTTAAATTAATTTTGTTCGAATTAATAATGTTGTTAAGACTTTAACAAAAATCAATTATTGAATAGTGTCAAAATTGACATAAAAGAGTTTTTTTAAAAAAATATGTTATTAATTCAGATTAAATTCCTCAAAATATACGGTTCAGACAAGAGACTTATATGATGATATTTTTATCATTAATATACCACTTTTGGTGTCTCTTGGAAGTTTATGGTATGTTTATTAACTATATAATATAAAAATACAAAGTCACATGGTAAATGTCAATCTAATTAACTAAGGGTTTGAACTAAAATATAAGGTTAATATAATGACCAAATCTTGTCTAAAATCTATTGGTTGAGTGGTTTTCAACCTATCCCCACATAAACCTTTAAATAATCCACTTTGGATCCATTATAAAACTAATATGAATTTGTTATAAAATAATATTTCTAGCTTTTCCTAAAGAGCCCCTCACCCCTCTTATAAAAGGGCACTCCCCCTTCTCATTAATTCACACCTTCAAAGCCTTTTGGTTCGGCCAACCCCAGACAAAATACTCCCTAAACATCCCTCACTTAAACCTAGAGGTCTTAGTTTGATCATAATTCCATCCTAAGGATCCATTTTGATCAAATCAAAAGGAAGAACCCGAAGAAGAGGTAACGTCTTCACCACCCTCTTTCAAGTTCCTTTCTTCTTCAACTTCTTCTTTCTTTGTTATTCCCATTCTAAAATAATAAATCCAGTATATTATATATACTGTGATGTTATTATAAATGTGGTACAACCATATTCATTATTCTATCCATCCTTTGAATGACATGTCACCATACGTGTGTACGTACGGCTTACCGTCTCCACATTGTGGTGTAATTGTTATTCAATATATTATTATTTAGATGGGTATAATAATGATGTGTAATTCATGTAAATAATAAATATAACATGATAATTATTCTTTATATATGATATAACACCCAATTATATATTATTTTAATATCTAAAGGATGATAGTGTTGCCCGTGCGTACGTATGGATTACCGTCTCCATGAACGTGATGAGATTCATTCCCCATCATATCCATTCAAGAATAAATTTCATTTGATGATTAAAAATAATGTTTAGAGACATGATATAATTATGGATATGAATTAGATACATCCTATCCATAACAAATATGGCTCACATAACAAATGTTATAAAGTAAAATGAATCTGTTAACACTCGAAACGACGATAATACTAAGTTATTATAAACAAATCAATATTAAAAGGTCATATATGATATCATATTAATGTATATTATTCTTGTATAATTAAATAACAATTATTTCACTATTATAAAAGAGGTTAACCTACCCTCGACCAAGGAAAAATTACAATGTAAGGGGTTTCTTATCTCACTTTTAATTCCGTGAGATTTCCATTGTTCACCACTTATTTATTGCATGCGGTGTGTGTACTTCCCATGATTGTATTAATTGTGTAATATACATTAATTTATGGATATATACATTATAATTTTATTATCCTTCTTTCATGGGTGTATGTTTCATAAGTTTCCAAATCAATAAGGAATTTGAAATTTCAATTTCCACTCATTCGGCTTTACGCATACTTCATTTATTATTTTACTCCAAGATTATGTGTTGGATCACTCTTTATTTCCTTATGTCATAATTTCCACTCCCCTTTCTATGTATATACTTTTGATACACATAATCACTCCATTGATACATTTTAATGTTGGCGATATGAACTTGATAAGAGTATTTTTAACTCAATCTCCATTTATTGAGTTAAACATCTAATTCATTAGTGTTGTTTTTACAAGAATATGTGTGAATGTCCTATGATTGTTTTACACTTAATATCCAATCATATTGAGTGTACATATATTTGTCACACATAATTATGTCGTTGATTTTTCCTTAACCTAAGGATACGGTCTTTATATGATATTTCATCTCAATTTACATTCCATTGAGACTTCTTTGATTGTTATACACCAAATCACTTTTATATGGTGTATATAATGTACTTTGATGTAGTATATCATGAATCCCTTTATTCTCATGATATTACAATGTTTTGATTACCTCAATTATTTGTATTCAATTGTCTCTCTTTTGGTTAGGAACTCTAACTAAAATATCATTTTAAATGTTTTAAAGATTTATTATTCTAAATATTTCTTATTAATGTCCATGTTTTAAAATTGATTTTAAGGATTTATTTTTATGGACATTAAATTTTTCAAATGAAAATTCATTTTAAAAGATTCAAATTGGTGTGGGAAACTTTGATTCAAAAATATATTTTAAATGTCTTCTTGACAAATAGTGTGACTTTTAAATGTTTTCAAGAAAAGTGGGATATTTATCTCAATAGTTTGATGATTATTTTAATCTATGTCAATATACTTAATTATTGTCGATTGAGGTTAATCTGATACAATACAATATTCCATATTGTATCGAATGAGTTATGTTTGACTGTGTATGTGCTATTTTTATACCATTCATGGATTGTGGATAAAGTATTGACATTTCGTATGCTAGTTTTAATACGAATGTTTATATTATGTTTCAAAATTTTAATATGAGGAATACATTGGACTCAGTAAGTGACGGGTGGAGCCCCCTATAGCTCTTCGATTCATTGATAGGTCTCATGAGACAAACTAGTGTCTTGGCACGAGGCCTTGAAAAAATATTTTTTGTAGTCTTGGCACGAGGCCTTGGCTAAGTGGTTATGATAGTCTGGAATTATGCATTCCATCGTCACGAAAGTGGTTATTGATATTGCATGTGATTATTCAACTAGTAGAATATCCATGTGAATAAGTAAAAGGAATTATTTTATTTTATATCTGCCATATTATGATGAAGTTCAAGTTTAAAAGTCTTTTGTTTTAGTTATACATTTACTTAAGTGTTTATTCTTATCTATGAAAGATTCTGCTATATTGTTATCCTTATTGAGCATCTGAGCTCACCCCTTTCAATGTTTTATTTTTCCCAAGATGTGAAGAAGTAATTTTTGAATGACCTGCAGGGATAGTATAAGGGGATATGAAGACAAGATGTTGTTGTAGTTGTTTCCCCTTATGATGTAATGTAAACCTTATGAATGTGTCTAGTACATCCAAGGCTACTAAACTAATCGGTCTTTCGAGACTTAATCCTTTGTGATCATGCCAATGTTATGCAATATTACACCGACTCTGGGTAACTGGGTTCGGGGTGTTACAGTTGGTATCAGTGGAAGTTTAGTACAAACCTTGGAAGCTATATTTAGATAAACTCTGATTAGAGCACATAGACCTAAGATGGACTTTGAGGATTAGTATAGAAGAACTTCCTAGAATTTTGGTATTGTATAGATTTTGTGAGTTTTCCGAGCAATACATCCATTTCTGGATACGAGCAGGTAGAGGTGGCTCTGGAACATATGTACCTAGGGGTAAAACCCGAAAACACCGCTTTGATCTAGACTCGAACGGGAACTAGTGCATGACAACGGGCCTTTCTACACTCTTGGTTACAACACTCCCGGGGGATATGGTTAGGATAACTCTCATTTTCGTTATAAATAATTATGAAGGGTTTATGAGTATATAATTCCTCAAAGAAAACATTTTTATGATTATGGATTATATCCATAAATAGTTCAATTTATGTTAAGTGTTTTACAAGTATGGAATTATGTATTTTGATTCATAAACTGATATTGTTTATGACATTGTTTAGAAATTGCGCCCAATAGAAGGAATGAGAACTCCAACAATAGGCATGATCCAAAGAGTAAGAAGGATCATATCTTTCATGGTCTTAAGCCATAATTTAGAAGGGAAATAGTCTCCCACGTATTATCATCATATGAAGAAATAATATCATCTGTTGATAAGATAAGTAAAGAATTCTCGGATTCCTGTGGATTTGAAGGGAAGCCATAGAAGGAAAGGATGGTAGAGAGAAGGATAGGTAAAAGGAGGAAGGTAAAGAAGGATTTTCCCATATGTGATAACTGTGGAAAGAATCATCTTGTAAAATGCTTGAAGGGAATGGGAGTATGTTGTATGTGTGGAGAAAAAGGACCCCAAGTACGTGAATGCAAGGGTAAGAAAAAGGATTCAAATGTACAATGCTTCATCTGCAATGAGTTTGGACACTATTTGAACCAATGTCCTAGTCATTGGACTATGCCGCAAATGATGCTATTAGATAATAATCAAGTTATGATACTACCACAGATGAAGAGGAATGACTAGTGTTCTTATGTTGTTATTTTGGAATTATTTCATTGAAGTGTTGTATCAATGATGTACTGGAAATAAATAAGGATTGTAATGTAGTACTATTTCATTGAGGATTTTAGATTTTATGGTACTAAGAAAAGTGACACTATAGCAAGTTAAACTTTTTTGGAAACTACACGGTTGAAAGATAGATAAACCTTAATATGGTCTTAATATTGATGTAATGATTTTGAAATAAGATATGGTTGATATTGTAAATTATATTGGATATTCTTGACTACCTTGAAACTGATTAAAGATTTGTATATTCCATCATTGTTGGAGTTTAAAACATTTTTGAATGGATAATGTATATCCAGTATTCTATAAGGAATGAGGGAGCCTGAATGTAATCAATAAGGTTTTATGGTAATTCAGTATGTTTCAGTATTTTAAAAGAATACATGATGAAGGTATTCACATGCGATTACTGGGTAAAAAGGATCTTTATTGTGTTTACCTTCCTTATAAATTTTGGACTGTGAGTTTGGACAGAAGTATTTTGGATAATTCTAGTTTGAGATTATTTTTGGATTTCCAGAAAAGGACAACCTGAAGGTCAGGAGGAAACACGTCGTGTCCGGTAAGGCCGCGAGACTTGAACCCATAACCGAAGGGCGACAAGGGTGTATCACCTACCACTGGCCCTCATGATGTCTTGGAATGAATAATATAGTCTTTTTTTAAAAGATTCTGGTAGATGAATTATAAATTCATTTATTTTTTTGAACCCTATATGAATAGGATAAATAAAATATTATTTTTATGTTCTATTATCTTTTATAGTGAAAAATGAGTTGGTGCTAGAAATTAATTAGAGGATGGGACTCTATTTGTAAAGTATATATTTTTCTTCTTCTCTTATTCAATGATGAAATTAATTCTTATACTTTAGTGAAGGGATCTTAAAATAAAAAAATGTTTTATCCTAATACCATATGTTTTGTTGAACCGATGGTATTTTAAATCATCATAGATTTATGAATTTAAGACCCTCAATTTTACACTGGTTTGTGATTGATGACCTCAATCACTACCAACAAATATTTACATTTTTTCACCAATTATATGTCTCTAATTGACACCAATGTTCCCCTAATCGAGATCATGATTTGGTGGTAACCCTTTAATTTCTCTTTCCTCTCATTAAGACTAAATTTTATTAACCCAATTTCGGATGTGGGTTTTCCCACAATGATATTTTCAATTTTCAACCTTTTATTTTTGATAAATAATTTCAAATTGAGAGGAAGAAATTTATTGAAGGTGGAGAGAATGTAACACCCCAAGATTCCATGGTATGCTTCTCTTTGAATAATACAATAGTGTGTGTTGTACGCAACACTGAGTTTAAATGCACCACGACTCACCAAACTAGCCGTTCAAAAGCGGTTATGTGTAGTATTAACTAAATTTTAAATTTTATATCATCCTTATAATTTTAGAATCCATATTACGAGTTTCTAAGACATAATTTAAGAACAAATTCATTATTTTCATATAAAAGAATTATTTTTAAAAAAATGAAATTTCACTTCCTTTTAATGGAGAATACTTTTTAAATACAATATTTGAAACTTTTATATATTCAATTTGACAAAATGAACTTCTCCTTTAGAATCGGGACATAATAATTTAGTTTCAATAAAGCTTTGGTGTTTTTCTGATAACTTTCAAATTTGGGTGGATAGTGAAAAATACTATATTTTAACTAAAAATAACTTTTTAAATCAAAATAATTCATATTTTAAAATTATACATTTTAATGGTTTGGAAGTATAAATAGATTAAATTTTTACCATTTAATCCAATGATGGTTATTGTAAGTAATTTCACTTTAAAATTGACATAAACAAGTGTCAAACTTTTGATAGTAATGATTTCTTAAAAAACAACTTTTGGTTTTGAAAGCGGAAATTAATTTAATAAATTAAACTTTTATAATTTAAAATTGGTAAAATAGACTTCATTTTTGGATTTGGAATATCGAAATTAGCTAGGGTGAAATTTTGGTACTATTTAGATAACTTTCATATTTTGATGAATAGTGAAAATAATTAATAGTGATAAATTATGGATTTGGGTGGTTTTAAAGTATATTTAGAATATATTTTTACCATTTAATACAATTTTGGTCATTGTACATAATTTCACATTTAAACAAGACATAAAAAAGTGTCAATCCTTTGATAGTTATTATCTCTTAAAAACATGCTTTTTGTTTTAACAACGGGAATTAATTTTAAATTAATTTCTGCCACTTCTGTGTTTTGAATTTGAAAAAATGGATTCTATATTTGGAATCAGATTGTCCAAATTGTTTAAATAGATAACTTTTATTTTAATACATTTTGAATAATTACTTCGGTAAATATTTTATTTACCATGGTAAAAGCGTAAATCCGGTAAATAAGGGTAAAAAAATAATATTATAATAATAATAAATTACCTTTAAACGTGTCCTAACCTTATTGGATGATACTTTTCCGGCCATGGAAATCTTTGGGTCTATTTTTGGACCTCATGGAGACACTTTTAAGTGATAATGACACTTTATATTAATTAAGTTAAAATAAATACAAAAATGACATAAGCATATGTCTTTTAGAAAAACAATTTTTACATAGAGTTATATATGATTATTTTAAACTATAAATATTAATTAGAAATATAAAAATATTTCCTACATAATGGTATTTTATTTATAATTTTTAGACATTTAATAATTAATATTATTAATGACACAATAATGATGCAGTATTTTCATTATTAATAAAAGACTCAAATAATTGGTATTATAAATGCTAAAATTAATATAATTTGAAAGTTTTGATGACATCCATTAATTTTATTGCTTAATATGACATTATAGGATTTCTTAAATGAATTTATTTCGATTTAATAATGTTTTTAAGACTTTAAAAATATAAATTATTTAATATTGTCAAAATTGACATAAAAGAGTTTTTAAAAAACATATATTATATTATTAATTCATATTAAATTCCAAAAAATATAAGGTTCATCCTAGAGACATATATAATGATAGGTGTATCATTAATGGACCGCTTGGGGTCGCTTGTATTTTTATGGTATGTTTATTAACTATATAATATAAAAATACAAAGTCACATTATAAATGTCAATCTAATTAACTAAGAGTTTAAACTAAAAGATAAGGTTAATATAATGACAAAAACCTGTCTACAATATTTTTTTTGAGTGGTTCTCGACCTATCCCCACCTTAACCTTTAAATAATCTACTTTGGAGCCATTATAAACTGAATATGAATTTGATATAAAATAATATTTCTAGCTTCTCCTAAAGAGCCCCTCACCCCTCTTATAAAAGGGAACTCCCCCTTCTTGTTAATTCACACCTTCAAAGCCTTTTGGTTCGTCCAAAACCTGCCAAAATACTCTCTCAACTTCCTTCACTTCAACCTAGAGGCCTTATTCTGATCAGAATTCCATCCTATGGATCCCTTTTGATCAAATCAAAAGGAAGAACCCGAAGAAGAGGTAACGTCTTCACCACCCTCTTTCAAGTTCCTTTCTTCTTCAACTTCTTCTTTCTTTATTATTCCCATTCTAAAATAATAACTCCAGTATATTATATATACTGTGATGTTATTATAAATATGGTATAACCATATTCAATATTCTATCCATCCTTTGAATGACATGTCACCATACGTGCGTATGTACGGCTTACCGTCTCCATGTTGTGGTGTAATTGTCATTAAATATATTATTATTTATATGGGTATAATAATGATGTGTAATTCAGGTAAATAATAAATATAACATGATAATTATTCTTTATATATGATATAACACCCAATTATATATTATTTTAATATTAAAAGAATGATATTGTTGCTCGTGCATACGTACCGATTACAGTCTCCACGAACGTGATGAGATTTATTCCCCATCATATCCATTCAAGAATAAATTTCATTTGATGGTTAAAAATAATGTTTAGAGACATGATATAATTCTGTATATGAATAAGATACATCCCATCCATAACAAATATGGCTCACATAACAAATATTATAAAGGAAAATTAATCTGTTAACACCTGAAACGATGATAATACTAAGTTATTATTAACAAATCAATGTTAAAAGATCATATATGATATCATATTAATGTATATGATTATTTTATAACTAAATAAAAATTATTTCACCATTATACAAGAGGTTAACCTACCCTCGACCAATGAAAAATTACAATGTAAGGGGTTTCTTATCTCACTTTTAATTTCGTGAGATTTCCATTATTCGCCACTTATTTATTGCATGTGGTGTGTGTAATGCCCATGATTGTATTAATTGTGTAATATACTTTAATTTATGGATATATACATAATAATTGTATGATCCTTCTTTCATGCGTGTATGTTTCGTAAGTTTCCAAATCAATAAGGAATTTGAAATTTCAATTTCCACTCAATCGTCTTTACGCATACTTCATTGATTATTTTACTCCATGATTATGTGCGGGATCACTCTTTGTTTGCTTATGTCATTATTTCCACTCCCCATTCTATAGATATACTTTTGATACACATAATCACTCCATTGATAAATTCTAATTTCATCGATATGAACTTGATAATAGTATTTTTAACTCAATCTCCATTTATTGAGTTAAATATCTAATTCATTGGTGTTGTTTTTACAAGAATATGTGTGAATGTCCTCTGATTATTTTACACTGAATATCCAATTATATTGAGTGTAATTATATTTTTCACACATAATTATGTCATTGGTTTATCCTTAACCTAAGGATAAGGTCTTTATATGATACTTCATCTCAATTTACATTCCATTGATACTTCTTTGATTTTTATACACCAAATCACTTTTATATGGTGTATATAATGTACTTTGACATAGTATATCATGAATCCCTTTATTCTCATGATATTATAAATTTTTGATTACCTCAATTATTTGTATTCAATTGTCTCTCTTTTGGTTACAAACTCTAACTAAAATATAATTTTAAATGTTTTAAAGATTTATTATTCTAAATATTTCCGATTAATGTCCATGTTTTAAAAATGGTTTTAAGGATTTATTTTTATGGACATTAAAGTTTTCAAATAAAAATTCCTTTTAAAAGTTTCAAAGTGGTTTGGGACACTTTGATTCAAAAATCTATTTTAAATTCCTTCTTGAAAAATAGTGGGACTTTTAAATGTTTTCAAGAAAAAGTGGGATATTTCTCTAAATAGTTTGATGATTATTTTAATCTATGTCAATATCCTTCATTATTGTCGATTGAGGTTAATCTGATACAATACAATCTTCCATATTGTATCGAATGAGTTATGTTTGACTGTGGATGTGCTATTTTTATACCATTCATGGCTTGTGGATAATGTTTTGACATTTCGTATGCTAGTTTTAATATGAATGTTTATGTTATGTTTCAAAATTTTCATATGAGGATTGTATTGGACTTAGTATGTGATGGGTGGAGCCCTCTATAGCTCCTCGATGCATCTGTAGATCTCATGAGACAAACTAGTGTCTTGGAATGAGGCCTTGACAATATTTTATTTGTAGTCTTGGCACGAGGCCTTGGCTACGTGGTTATGATAGTCTGGCATTATGAATTCCATCATCATGAAAGTGGTTATAGATATTACATGTGATTATTTGACAAGTAGAATATCCATGAGAATAAGTAAATGGAATTATTTCATTTTATATCTTCCATATTATGCTGAAGTTCAAGTTTAAAAGGTTTTTGTTTTAGTTATACATTGCCTTAAGTGTTTATGCTTATCTATCAAAGCTTCTGCTATTTTTTTATCATTACTGAGCATCTGAGCTCACCCCTTTTAATGTTTTATTTTTCCCAGGATGTGAAAAAGTAATTTTTGAATGACCTGCAGGGATAGTATGAGGTGATATGAAGACAAGATGTTGTTGTAGTTTTTTTTACATTATGATGTAATGTAAACCTTATGAATGTATCTAGTACTTCCAAAGCTACTAAACTAATCTGTCTTTCGAGACTTGATAATTTGTGATTATTCCAGTGTTATGTAATAATGCATCGACTATGGGTAACTAGGGTCGAGGAGTTACATGACGTCACAGGATTTTTCACACACAAACCTCACATGAAAACTCTTTTTATTACAAAATTCACATCATCACCACTTTATAACCCAATTCGCATCTCTTACTAAATTAAAAAACTAATTTCACAACTTATATAACACAATCAAATTACTCAATAAGGTTTTTCACAAAGTAAACACTTTTCACTATACTAACATGCTACAAAATAAATCAACACATGTTAAATTCTTTTTAAAAACTAAGTTCTCACCCATGTAATTAATGGGAGGTCTTGCTAAATTAATCGAAAAAGAAAATTAATCCATCAAACAATATCTATATGTGAAACAACCTACCTCAGTATAGAGTATCATATTATTTCGATGTGAAACTGTCACTGCATCACTACGGGAAAAATGGATAATAGTGATGGGGTATTTGCGACGGGGATTATTCCCATCGCAAATACCTTATACAAGGGCTTATTTGCGACGGGAAACTATTCCTTTCGCAAATAAGTTGTTATTTGCGACGGGTTTCTTTTACCCATCGCAAATGGTTTAGCGTGAAATGCGCGACAAACTAGGCAAAATTTATTTGCGACGGGGTTCTAACCCGGTCGCAAATAACCGGCGGCGGTTAAAGACTATTTGCGACGGGGCTGCAGGCTCGTCGAAAATATTGGGTTATTTGCGACGGGACCCGTCGCAAATAACCGTTTTCATGCCACCCATAATTAAATGCGGTCGGGGTTATTTGCGACGGGCCCGGTCGCAAATAAGCCCGTCGTAATTAATATAACCTATAAATACTACCAACCGTTACAGTTTTTTTCACTCTGAACTTCTTACGGCGATCAGTTGTAAAAACATTTTTCCGACTTCGAGGAGTCAGTTGGTGGTGTCCTACAACTACAGCGGCTCGACATTGACATCGACATCAAGTTCAAGGTTTTTATCGGAATTTTAATTAAATATTTATTTTATTTATTTATTTTAAATTTTTTGATTTTTTTCTGATTTCTAATTAGAAATAATCATGAATAACTATTAATAATTAACAGTAATTAGAGACAATTAAACACTAAATAATTTAAAATAGTTAGCTGTAATTACAATTAATTGGCAGTAATTATGAAAAATTAAAATTAATTTGAATTAATTAATAATAATTAGAAATAATTAACATTAATTAGTAATAATTAAAAATAATTATCAATAATTATCAATAATTATGAATAATTAGTAATAATTAACAATAACTACTAATAATTAGTAATAATTTTCAATATTTACTAATATTTACCAAAAATTGTCAATAATTGTCAATTTTTTTCAATAATTACCAATAATTACCAATATTTACTAATAATTGCCAATAACAGTCAATATTTACCAATAATTAGAAATAATTACCAATAATTAGGAATAATTACCAATAATTAGGAATAATTACCAATAATTAGGAATAATTACCAATAATTACCAATAATTAACAATAATTACCAGTAATTAGTAATAATTAACAATAATTAGTAATAATTAACAATAATTAGTAATAATTAGTAATAATTACCAATAATTTCCAATAATTGTCAATATTTACCAATAATTGCCAATACTTGTCAATATTTACCAATAATTAGGAATATTTACCAATAATTAGGAATAATTAGGAATAATTACCAATAATTAGGAATAATTACCAATAATTAGGAATAATTACCAATAATTAGGAATAATTACCAATAATTAACAATAATTACCAACGATTAGTAATAATTACCAATGATTAGTAATAATTACCAATAATTAACAATAATTACTAATAATTAGGAATAATTAACAATAATTAACAATAATTAACAATAATTATCAATAATTAACAATAATGACCAATAATTACGAATAATTACTAATAATTAGGAATAATTAGTAATAATTACCAATAATTAGGAATAATTACCAGTAATTAGGAATAATTACCAATAATATGTAATAATTATCAATAATTACCAATAATTAGTAATAATTACCAATAATTAACAATAATTACTAATAATTAGGAATAATTACCAATAATTAGGAATAATTAGTAATAATTACCAATAATTAGGAATAATTACCAATAATTAGTTATAATTATCAATAATTAACAATAATTAGTAATAATTACCAGTAATTAGTAATAATTACCAATAATTAGTAATAATTACCAATGTTTAGTAATAATTACCAATAATTACCAATAATTAGTAATAATTGCCAATAATTAGTAATAATTACCAATAATTAGTAATAATTAACAATAATTACCAATAATTAGTAATAATTACCAATATTTACCAATATTTACCAATATTTACCAATATTTACCAATATTTACCAATATTTACCAATAATTACCATTAATTAGGAATAATTACCAATAATTAGAAATAATAACCAATACTTAAAAATAATAACCAATAATTAGGAATAATAACATTTTTACATTATTAGTATATTTTATTATTAATATTAAAATAATATAATTTTCTATATTATATACAATTCTCCTTTCATCTGTGTGTTTCTGTCTCCACATGTAATATTTGCATTCTTTTTCAAAATTATCAACCTACTCACTAATGGAGAGGTGAAAGTGAATGAAAATATTACATGTGGAGACAGAATGTTAAACACATAGATGAAAGGAGAATTATATATAATATACAAAATTATATTATTTTAATATTAATAAAAAAATATACTAATAATGTAATAATGTTATTATTATCCTTGCTTGAGTGTTTTTTCTAACAAATTATTCAAAACTAGTAATGTTTTTATATTTTATAGAAAAATATGGAACAAAGAGGTCGTCAACAGTCATTATTAGATGACCGAATATGGATAAATCAACGTAGAAATCCAAATAGTTCTGGTTTAAATCCAGTATATATAGAGGGCGTGGAGACTTTTTTATCATTTGCGACATCAAATCTAGAATTTGTTTCAAGAGGCACAATAAAATTCCCTTGTAGAAAATGTGCATTGAGAACGTTTGATACGTTTGACAAAGTGGGGGAACATCTCTTGCGTTTTGGTTTTCAACAAGATTATGTTTTTTGGTATCAACACGGTGAACGCAGTTTTAGAGTAGGTGATACCAACTTGTTTCTGGATCCATCCCGGTTTCAAGATTTAGTACATGATGTTACAGGTTCATCTGTTCAACATACAGAAACTCCGACTGATATAACTTCAAATCATGAGTTGGCACCATCTGATTTTTTTGAGTTGTTGAGGTCTACTGAGGATGCATTATATCCTGGCTGCAAGATGAGAAAATTAGAAGCAGTTGCAAAATTTATGGCTATCAAGTCAGATAACGGAATTCCAAACACCAGTTTTGACCATATATTTTCTTTGCTTAAAACACTATTACCCGAAGGAAATATTTTTCCTGCAAATTACTATGAGAGTAAGAGGATGGTTCAAAATTTGGGACTTACTTGTCAGAAAATTCATGCATGATCAAATGACTGCATTTTATATTCTGGGAAAAATGAGTCGTTGGATAGTTGTCCCACATGTGGGCAACCGAGATATAAATAAGGGCAACATGGGAAGTCTGGTTTGATTCCTGTAAAATAGTTGAGATATCATCCTCTTACATCCAGACTACAGCGTTTATTCATGTCTAAGAATACAGCGACAATGATGTCATGGCATAAAGTGAATATTTCAACCGGTAAAATTTTGAATCATCCAGCCGATGGTGATTCATGGAAACATTTTGATAGAGTGCATCCATCCTTTTCTTTAGAAGATAGAAATGTTCGATTGGGCCTTTCCATTGATGGTTTTTGTCCGTTCGGATCTTATGGTAGTCAGTATTCATGTTGGCCTATTTTTTTAACTCCGTACAATTTACCTCCATGGATGATGATGAAGGAGCCCTATATCTTTTTGACTTTACTAATTCCAGGACATCGGATGAAAAATATTGATGTTTATTTGAAACCATTGATTGATGAATTATGTTTATTGTGGAGTACTGTTGTCAGTACATATGATGTTGCTACAAAACAGAATTTCATACTAAGAGCTCCATTGATGTGGACAATTAGTGACTTCCCATCTTATGGGATGTTATCTGGATGGAGTACACATGGTCAGAAATCATGTCCTTACTGTACGGGAGAGAACAAAGAATTTATTCTCATTCATGGAAAGAAACCTTGTTATTTTGACTGTCATCGTAGATTTCTTCCAGCTGATCATCCTTTTCGTAGAAACAGATCTCATTTCAGAAAAGGAACAGTTGAAAGCGATGGACCTCCAAAAATTCTATTAGGTTCAGAGTTAAAATCAGTTGTATTTTCATTACCTCCCATCACTTTTGGTCCCACAATAAACCAATAGAAAATTTCTGGTTTTGGGAAAGAACACAATTGGATTAAACGTAGCATATTTTTGGATTTTCCATATTGGTCTGATTTGTTGGTCCGCCACATGTTGGATGTCATGAATATTGAGAAGAACTGTTTTGATAATTTGTTTCATACAGTTTTGGATACGCCAGGAAAGAGAAAATACAATGTAAATGCACGTTTAGATCTTGCCCAAATTTGCAAGCGTCCAGAACTGGAACTATTTGATAATGTCAGAACAGAATGGTTACTGAAACAAAAAGTAGCTTATACACTGTCTAAAGAAAACCGTTTATTATTTTGTTAGTGGATTGAAGATTTGAGACTTCCAGATGGTTGTGCTTCCAATTTGGGTAGATGTGTAAAGAATGGTCATATTACTGGATTAAAAAGTCATGATTGTCATGTTATAATGGAAAGACTTATACCCATTGGATTAAGAGGTCTGTTGAATTCTGTGATTTGGGATTCGATAACAGACATGTCATATTTTTTTCGGGACATTTGTTCGGCTACAGCAGATTATGATGCTCTATGCAAACTTGAAGAAGATGTTGTTGTAATTATATGTAAACTGGAAAAAATATTTATGTTGTCTTTCTTCGACTTAATGGAACATTTGATATTACATTTTCCATATGAATCCAAATGTGGAGGTCCAGTACAGTTTCGATGGATGTACCCATTTGAAAGATACATGCAAAAATTGAAAATAAAAGTACGTAACAAAGCATTTGTTGAAGGATCTATTAGAGAAGCTTATTTGCAAGAGGAAATATCTTTTTTCTGCTCCCATTATTTTGAATCAGAGTATCCTTCATCACACAACCGAATGGGAAGGAACGAGAGGAATATTGATGAAATCGACAACCAATTATCTATTTTCAACCAGCCAGAGATTGGTTTTGGTGGAGTTCATCAATGCTGGCTTTCGGATGATGAACATCACAGTGCTCATACGTATGTTCTGCTCAACTGTGAAGAGATGACATCAGTTGTACTGTAAGTGTTTATATCACGTATTCTATCATTTATGTTTTATTAAATAACTTTTTTTTATAGGTTGTATGATAATCATATCAAGAAACAAATTCCACAAATTACAGCATCTGCTCTCGAAGAACGCCGATAGAAAAATTTCTCTCATTGGTTTCAAAAACTGGTAAGATAAATTCTTTATCTTTTAGCAACTCATTCAATGTATAGTTTACTATATTGATAATTATTTCACAAATTTTCAGGTGTCTTGACATACTGATAAAATTGACAAACGGTTGTGTATATTGAGTAACCCACCTTCCAAACATGTTAAAACTTATAATGCATATGTGGTCAATGGATTTCGATTTCATACACATGCATATGGGGAATAAAAAAAAACAATGAACAGTGGAGTTAGCATTAGAGGATCTCATCATCGAGAAAATGAAGTTGACTTTTATGGCATGCTTGTTGAAATCACTAAACTCTGTTATCTTGGAAAACATTACATAACCATGTTCAAATGTCGGTAGTTGGATACAGAGAGAGGCGTGTGTTTTCATCCAACTCATGGAATCATCGATATTAAATGTAAAAGTATTCTCACTGTAAATGAACCATTCTTATTGGCTCAATAGGCATATAAAGTTTTTATGCAAAGTACTGTGCTACATAAAAAGAATTGACTGATTGGTGGAGTATAATAAAAATCAAAAATCGAGACAATCAGTTTAGTCAAAGTGAATGTGCTTTCACTGATGTGCAAGGAATTTATGTTTTTCAAGAGAGTACTCAAAATCAATCTTTTTTATAAAGAGACATGACTATCGATGATGACACCCCACATTTAAGAGTCGGTGATGACGATGATGTTAATGATGTCATATATGAATATGAAATGGTAAGAGATGAAGAAACTGGAACTCGAGTGGATATCGATGATGTTGAGGAGGAATATGAAGATGACATTGACATATATAAAGATGATGATGAAGATGAACACTGATAGAATTCCATGGTAGTTATATATAATCATAACTAATATATATGTATATATAATAGTAATTATCAATTATTTTCTAACATCATTAACATTTTCTATTTCAGATGGACGAAGATGAATTTCATGATTTGACGGATACTGACCTGTCTTTCGATGTGGATGAGTTGCTGGCAGATGACCTTCAGCCTGCAGGCGCTTCAGGGCGTACGCGGAGGGGGAACGGTCTTGCACGATTGATGATTCCTGAACCCGTCCCCGAGCGACGTACACGTCTTGGGTTTGATCCACGCACACGGAGGTGTGATTACCTATGTGATAACCTATGGATTTGACTAAGATTTCATTAATCTATTCACATAATAAAAGTTTATTATTTTTATAGTTTTCTGCATATAGCAGTCGGATAGGGCAGCGCTATTTTGCGCAACTATTTCTCTCAGCCTTGGACCACATGGGAGCAGATTCCCATTGATGTGCAGCAGACCATGTTCGGCCATTGGTTGGTACGTATGTAAATAAATAATTTTTTTTTTGAAAATTATTTCATTTCTAACTTGATATTTTGTTTTATTTGTAGGGTTTATGGTATCTGATCGAGGATATCATGCGTTGCGCCATCCACAATGCATGGGAGGTGGTCATGAGTGATCGCTTTCGTTAGTTTTTTCACAACTTGAGGAGAGCGGCCATGAAGAAAGTAGGAGTGTCCGTTTTTTATGACTCTTATAGAGCGCACCGACCACAGTACATTTCATTCCACATATGGGATGGATTATGTGTGCACTGGTTGAGTGATGCCTTTTTGAGGAGATCATCGGTGGGGAGGCAGAATCGGGGAAGACAGGAGGTGACTCATCGAGCTGGGAGTCGTACTTTCAGTACTCATAGACAGCATCTGGTACATACATTATTTATAAATATTTTATATAACTATAAATATTAATAGTTTATTTTTTATTCTTATTGGCTGTCGAGCACCCCGATATTACAGAGTACGACGTATATCGGAGGATGTATAGTGATCCTGCTACTGGGGAGATCAGAGGTGATCGTCAGCGTCACATCGTGGTTAGTATTATTTGTTTTCAAGTTTAAAAATTAACTGCATATAATATATTCACAATTTTAATTTTAAATTACAACTACAGGAGTCATATGAGGTCGCAGCGTCACAGACCCAGCCTGAGAGTCAGGCTGAGGCTTTAGATTAGACCAGTGGCCATCAGTTTGATGAGGCGGCATGGATGCAGGCCACCCAGTATGCCTTCGAGAAGGGCCGGGTAGTTGGTATCAGCTCTCGACTGACTCCCGGAGATTATTATGGCAATGTTGCGATGTCGACGTCCAACTCGAGAGGAGCTCGTGCATCATCTTCTGCTACACAGTATGAGGATCACTTGCGATCTCAGACTGCACTGATAGAGAGTCTCCGACAGGAGCAGGAGGAGATGCGTCAGTAGCAGCAGCAGCATGGGGAGGAGCGTTGATGCCAGCAACAGCTGCACGAGGAGCAGATGAGTCGGTGGCAGCAGCAGCAGCAGGAGAAGATGGAGTACATGCACCGACTCACTCGTGCTTTAGGGATGGAGTTTCCTCCACCAGCATCTGTAGATCCCCCCTTCCTCCCCTCCCCCCTCCTTCAGATTAGTGTTTTTTTTATGTTATCAATTTTGTAAAATCAAAATATGAATTTTTTTCTATTCGTAGTTTCTGTCTCATTATAAAATATAAATAATATTATATTTTGAAATTACAATATTAATATGAATAATAAAATTATTTATAGTTTATAATATTAAATTATATATATATATTAAAATTTTATAATATTAAAATTTAATTATATTTTTTTGTAATATTTGAATTATTTTAATATTTGAATGTATTATAAATTTATTATTATTATATTAATTAAAATAACTTATTAATATTTTTTTATTTATGAATTATAATTCTAATATTATTATATTAATTAAAATAATTTATTAATAATTTATTATTTTTTATTTTTGAATTATAATTCTATTATTATTATATTAATTAAAATAATTTATTAATAATTTATTATTTTTATTTTTGAATTATAATTCTATTATTATATTAATTGAAATCATTTATTAATATTTTTTTATTTTTTTATTTTTGAATTATAATTGGATTATTATTATATTAATTAAAATACTTTATTAATATTTTATTTTTTTTAAATTATTTATATTATTTGCGATGGGATACTATGCCCGTTGCAAATAGTATTATTATTATATTAATTAAAATAATTTAGTAATATTTTTTTTAATTTTTTTTAAAGTTATTTGCGACGGGCCCGTCGTAAATAACTTTTAAAAAGTTTTTTAAAAAATATAACGACTAATATTTGCAACGAGAATATTTCCCATCACAAATAATACTTTTAGCGACGGGCCCATCGCAAATAATTGTTGTTGCGATGCAGTTTTCCGCAACGGGCTATTTGCGACGGACCCCCGTCGCAAAAGCACATTAGCGACGGGATCCCGACGCAAATGGCCCGTCGCAAATGTCCTTATTTCCAGTAGTGCATTCCCGACGCACCATTAATGACACAATTAGAAAATAAAAACCAAATATCAGACCATTTACACCATAATCGATCCAAATGCCAATCCAAAACCTTTACCGCAACTTAAAAAAATTAAAATAATGAACAATAGAGTTATATTGCACCTACAGAAAGGGGTCAGAGAAGCTTTCCTAGTGAGATGGAGGGTGACAGAAGGTATCACACCAGCTAGAGCCTTGTTAGAAGAAGGCACGGCCAAGGGAGTCATGACTGGGGAAGCCGCACTGGGGTGGGTTTCAGTGCGAGGCAGGTAGAAGAGGTAGCACATGTAGTCTTATGGATAGGAGGAGGTTCACCGTTCTATGGCGTCTCCAGTTTGAAGAAAGGGTACGAGAGAGCAGTAGTTTGGGGAGGGGAAATCATCAACACAGGTAGGGTGAGAGGCGTGCTGCAGGGTGGCGCGAGGTGAGCCGCAAGGGTCAGTTTCATCACCATAAAGAAGCACCAAAGGAGGAAGGGGGTGAAGAGCTACGGCTAAGGGAGGAGCAGACCTATGCAAAAACTAGGGGAAAGGGGGCCCTAGTGCGACCTGAAGAGAGGGATAGAAGAGGGAGAGTGGAGAGGAAAAAAAGAAAACAAAATAGAAGATAAAAAGGAAATCGAAAAAATGGAATGAAGCCTAAAAAAATTAAACTAACCTAAAAATAATAAAAAAAAATAATAGTAATATTAATAATAAAATGTTAATAATTTTATAATTATAATGATTTTTTAATAATATAATTTTGATAATAATATCAATTGTAATATTTATCAATTTTAGTAAAAATATTAATATTAATAAATTTATAATGATAACAATGACTTAAGAAAAAAATTATAACCTAATTAAATTGTTAATAAAGATAATAATAATAGTAGTAGTAATAATCTTAATCTCACCATTATTATGATTATTATTATTATTATTTAAACAGTTCTAAAATATATTTTTTTTGTTCACTTTAAATTTTTTTCGGTCAACATATTAATTAAGCGTGTACTGGGTAGCCCATACAGTGGTCTAGCAGACTCACACGGCTTCAACCATGCCTTGAAAGTGTGTCGTACATTTCCACGCCACAATGCTCATTTATCAGCAAAATTAAAAAACAATTGTGGGGTCCGTCCCACACCACAAAAAAGAAAATTTAAATCCAAATAAAAATTATAAAATAAAAATAAAAAATACTACAGTTGTCTAGGTGTGACAATTCTCCCCAACCTAAAACATTCTTCCCCTAAAAAATCCAAAAAGACTTGACCAACTCAATAATACCAGCAAGACCACAAAGATACCTAAAATAAATACTCAATCACCTAAATACTCTGTATTCAAAATTCCCATGCCATGAAACTTCAATGATATAAAAACTATAATCACCATGAATAATATTCAATAGTAAGTAATTCACCTCCAAACACAACTACAAAA
The DNA here is from genome assembly GCA_963277665.1 of Viscum album. Lineage (NCBI taxonomy): Eukaryota > Viridiplantae > Streptophyta > Magnoliopsida > Santalales > Viscaceae > Viscum > Viscum album. The sequence continues at coordinate 2,101,018,757 of OY728145.1, read as the reverse complement.
TGGAACACCCTGGCCCCTAACCTAGGGATCACCGGGGCTACTCAAGATTTTCCAGAACCCTTTTCCAGGGACCCACTACCCAAGATAACCAATTAGTGTGTTCAAGGTCGGGCGGAGAAAAATTAAGAGGTTTCTCCACCAATAAAACATTGAAAACAATGTTTTTTCTCACAAGATCATCCTATTCTGGTCTCCCCATGATTTTAGGGTTCTCGTCAAACATTGGTTTTCCAAACCAAAATGACTCACAAACCTAGAAAACCTCTACAAATGGCTTGAACCTTCAAGGTCCCTAATTTTAACCAAACCAACACAAGAGGGGATGCTAGTGAGACTCGTAGTGGGTCTCCCCACCATTTTAGAATTTTACTAACACCATGGAACCTTCGTGGGAATTATGAGTTTAATTTTAATGATACGTACTGAAATCTTCATCAAAAACCCACCAATACAGGCCGACCTGCATGGATGATTTCTACACTGGACAATACTATTCCACAAGAAATAGTTTTGAAAGTAGAAACCTCTACCCTAGGAGAAAATTGTATAGATGTGTGTCAATCCCACAAGACAAAATCATCTATAAAACACGTGCAATTTTGATCCATAACTGACCACAAGAAGGTTCACAGTGCACACCTGCTGGATTTACAAGAATTCAGATTCTCAAAACCTCTTTAAGGCCCAAGAGAGACTCCCATAAATTAATACCACAACAAAGAGACAAGGGATCCATGCCCCTCACAATAAGAATGATGTGTTCAAAGACAATATCTCAATAGGTAAATTTATGCCACCCCCATCCCAACACTGCGGATTTAAGTCGAACCAAGCCCATACAATGTCCGATGAGTATTTTACTACATGCAAGCTTCACCCCGAGACCTATGGTTGGGGCCCTGATGTCTAAAGCATATACCTACTCATAATCATAAGCTGAACACCTCTGACTAGAACTTCCTCTCCTATAAAAGTAACCTACCTACTTCTCCTCATGTCCCAAGTGGCCACTCCATCATCATACCATCTAATAATTGCATAGAATGACATAGAGTGCCTGACTGACCACACGAGAGATAGAAGATTGAGCGGTCTGTCAAATGCATGATGTAAACTGATGGAAGGGGATCTCCCATAATAGGTCCCTTTGGTTCACACTCCTCATAGAATGAGAAACCTACACTTACAATAATATTAACAAGACCAACAACTATTCTGAGATTTAAAATGATTGTTCTACACAACCTCTAGGGAACATGAAACTAGCTCATTAGAGAGGTCAATGCACCTCCTTATCCACCCGTTGACTGGTCAAGCACCTATAAGATCCACCAATTTCCCTCACCTTCACTTCTTTATGTATGACTACAGAATGAGGCTAGTCATGAGGATAGCTCTGGACAACCCCATTTTCAAGGAAAATAGAACAATCAATGTTTACCGGTCTAGTCCCACTCCCCTAGACAAACTCGAGACAACTTACACCCACACAACTTTTGGATTTCCTCCAAAATCAGAGACACATCCAACATTACCAAAGCACTCAACAATATTAACCTGACCTCAATGTCTATAAATAGGCGACACAACCGAGATGAACCCAACTGCACCACACCATTAGATATTTGGGATGAGCCAAGAGCTGAAAGACCTACTGAAAACTCATCAGAAGATTCAAGGGGAATATCCTAAATAAAAAAACCAGCCTTCCTCAAAACCAAGCACCTCACCAAACAAACATCCACATTCTAGCCACAAATCCAAAAATTCCAACCTAAGGCATCAATTCAATTTTAATGAAAAAACTAACTTGAAAAAAAACATGTACCACCCAAAAATGTATAAGATCTCTTTTGAAACAATCATTTTCACTCTAGGATCAAAACCATTTTCCAATTACAAAACAATTTAATCATAAAACCCCATTTTAAAGAAACCCTCACTTTTTAGGAAACAAGAAGTAACCTTAAAAATCAATCACTCACTACTGATATTCCATGATGCCTCAAAAATATTCATTTTCATGCCACTCAGAAACCCATCCACATGATCCACCATCTGTTCATTAATCACGTCCACATTTACACGTGAGCACGCATAGGAATACCACTAGAACAAAACGATACTCTTCTGCTTTCAAAACATAACATTCCCAATATTCCAAAAATACAACCTTCTTTTTCCAAAAACCATTTCAAATATGAAAGAGATATTTCCAAAATTCTTTCCATTTATAAAACAACCTACTTAAATTTCAGATAACACAAGACATTATTTTAGAAATTCAATTTCAACAAATGAAGCACCAAAATCCGAAAACAAGGTTCAAAAGAAACACACCCCAAAATCATGTCAGAATCATAGTAAGAGAAAACAAGAGCAACCCCAAATTCAGCATTCCTTTTAAAAACCCATTTGCGCCAAGAAAAAACTATACCAAGACATCACAAAAAAAATCCACCTAGATGGAGAACAAGTGTTTGTGCCTAACCCAACTACATTGTTTAGCAACTATACCCTAGGTAGGCCCTAATAACCCGGAGTGTTGAACCGTACTCTTGGGAATCACATGGGTTGTTACTCTATGTGAGACCGCATGTCATACTAGTTTACTCCTATTTTCATCCCCCATACACAATAGACAAATCTAATAATTTAAATCCCAAACTACACCTAGTTACTCAAGGATTGGAATGAGTAAGATTTAGTGATGCTCTTCATGCACCTACCCCTCCAGTACCGACAGTCCTCTCCCTGATCTACTTAACATTCCAAATAACAAGAACAAACCTCCTCGGATACCATTTTTTAATGAACCAAATTGGTTATCCATTAAATCAACACCCGAACCAGTCTGTAGCAAGGCCTGACGGGCATTCTCGATCCCGACAGGTTGGAACAAATGCTCGGGTATCAGAAATATAACATGGGAATGATTTACATGAATAGATAAATATTAAATAAACAGAAAGACGAATAAATTAAAACTAAAATTAGACAACCAAACATGCACTTAAACTAAGTTCAGATTTAAAGTTTAGAACTTAAAATAAAAAGTCAAAAGATACTACAACATAAGAAAACCAAAACTCCAACTCAATCCTTCATGCTACATGAGGATTTACATCCCCAAGCCACCACTACCAACCTGCATGAGAAAACTAATACAACTCAGACCATCATTGCTAAGCTCAATGCCTCGACCTGGAATAAAAAAAGAATCTACATACACCCAATGGTGTATATAGGGTGTGACCCAAGACCCCAGTAGGATGACACCAAGAAAAAGGTTACACACATATTTATTAAATGATAAATACATTTTCAATTTAACAGAAAAAAATAAAAAAATTCTCAAACAATTTTAATTCAAATAGTCTTAAGGATAACTATTTTAAATAAAATAGATTAAATTAAAACACACACACACACTCTAGTTTACATGGTAACCCCAAAGTCACATTGTGTGCCGATTGTTAGTGAAATGTAAAGGAGGAGCACAATATATGGTAGAGGCCCAAATGATACTAGCGAGAAGTGGGACCCTAGAATATCGCGTCTCAATGAACAATGGTATAGTAACACAACAATATATGTTTTTGTGCATGAGCCACTAGTAGTGAAACACATCTATAACCTAGTGATCCCCCTACATCATCCAAAAGTTTATTTAGTGGTGTAGTCATCAACCCAACTAAGTGAAAATGGGCCAATGCCACTTCTGTGTCATAGGCACACTAGTCCTAGTCTACCCACTTATTACCCAGACATCCCATTTGGGCTCAAGTGATCTAGCGTTCATGTCACATGTAAAACAAAAATAAAAAAATATATGAGCTGCTACCTCTACCCAACACCACACATGAACACACAAAAATCATTAAAATATAATACGTAGACTAAAAATATCTCAATCTAAATTTGCATCACTTATACAATTAAAGAAACATCTTCATAGTTTAAATGACCCTTTTCATGGTCGAACAAACACCAAAAAACATTATTAAACGGTTTCATATATTTTTTATGACTTTAAGAATAAAAAACTTCTTTTATATCTAAATTCACAATAAAAACACATCCAAAACACCACTGCAGCCCTTACATATTTTATTAACATAACAGCACAGTTTATAAAATAGTAAAAAGCTTAACATGGGTTTTTCAAAGAAAAATCAAACTCATATGGAATAAACATTTTACTAGTAAATAAATAAAAAATGTCCATTTTGGAATGATTTTCACCCCAAGACAGTTTTCAAAACCAATTCAAAATGTTCATAACACGAAATAAACCATTAAAAAATTATATAATATACTTCCAAGTGAGGTCACATGATTTTTCACACACAAAAATCATTTTATTAAAATATGCACATCATCACCACTTCATAACCCAATTCTTAGCTCTTCATAAATAAAATAAAATAATTATACAAATTATATAACACAATAAAATGACTCAATAAGGGTTTTCACCAAAATTCACTTTTCTATATAATAAAATCCAACAAAATAAATCAATTCATGTTAAATTGTTTTTAAAAACTATGTTCAGACCCAAGTAATTAATGGAAGACCATGTTAAATTAATCGAAAAAGAAAATTAATTTATCAAACAATAGTTATAATTAGAACCGCCTAACTCAGTGCAGAGAATCACAGGATTTTAGTGTGAAACTACCATCGCACGCCAAACACACCATGAATGACACAATTAGAACCTAAAAACAAAACGTCGGACCGTTTACACCATAATTAAACAAAACAGCAATCCAAAACTCTAACTGCAACTTAACCAATTTAAAAGAATGAACAACTGATGTATATCGCACCTACGTCAAGGGGTCCAAGAAAGTGTCCAAGTGAGAAATAGGGTGTCAGTAGGTATCACGCCTACTGGAGCCTCGTCGGAAGAAGGTACAACCAAGGGAGTCGTGACTGGGGAATCTGTGCAATGGGGGTTTTCGTGTGAGGTGGGTAGCAGTGGCTTGGCATGTGGTCTGCAGGATAGGAGGATGTACACCATTATACAGAGTCACCATAGAGACTCAAGGGGAGGAGAGAGCAGCGTCTAGGGGAGGGGAAATCAGCAGTGCAGGTAGGGTGACAGGTGCGATGCAGGGCGGTGTTAGGCGAGCCTTAATGGTCGATTTCATTGCTGGAAAGAAGCACCGGAGGAGGAAGGGGTGTGGCGCTAGAGTTAAGGGAGAAGAAGACCTACACAAAATCTAAGATGAAAGGGGGGGTGTGATGTGAAGAGAGGGGTGAAAGAGGGACAGTGGAGAGAAAAAAAAGAAAACTAAAAGACAAAAGAAAAAAAAAGAAATGGAAAAAAATAAAAAAGGAATGAAGCCTAAAAACATAAACTAACCTAAAAATAAAAAAAATAGTAATATTAATAATAAAATTATAATAATTTTATAAATTTAAAAATGATTAAATAATATAACTGTGCAAATAATAACAATAATAATAATTAGTAATTTTAATAAAAACATTAATGTTAATAAATTTGTAATGATATCAATAACTTAAGAAAAAAATTACGACCTAATTAAACTGTTAACGAAGATAATAATAATAATAATTGTAATAAATCTTATCTCATTATTTTTATTTTTATTTTTATTTTTATTTAAAAATTTCTAAAATAATTGAATTTTTTCATTCCCTTTAATTTTTATTCCGTAAACTTATTAATTAACCACGCACCGGGCATGTCGTACTGTGGTTTGGTGAAGCCACACATCTTTGACTATACCTTGCACGCGTGTCGAACATTACCACGCCACATCACTCATTTATTAGAAAAATGCAAAAACAATCGTCGTTTCTGGCCCTCACCCCAACAAAGAAAATTTAAAGCCAAATAAAAATTATAAAAATAAAAATAAAAAGTACTACAAATTTCCATGTGTGACATAGGTGGATTTTGGTTTTAATCCAAATCCCATTTGTTCTTTTTGTATCAAATCATCACCATTTTTATGTAGATCTGATCTCAAGGTTTCTAAAACATGTCTCGGACTAATTTTTGGTGCATCAGGGTGCTCTCGTTGGTCTGAGGAAGGTATGTCGGTGAGCGGAGGTCCATGGCGGCCGGTGGGGGCCGCCGCCGGGGGAGCGGAGCACCAGAGACCATAGGCATGTGGCGTGTTGGGAGTGTAGGCTGTGGAGTGGCGGGTTGGGCTAGTGGTTGATCCTTTGGATGGTGGGATTATTTGGGTCAGCCGAAGCTGGGCGGTCCAGCCAAAATGTGTCGGGGGTTTTTTAAGCCCCCACAACTATCAAACCAGATGTATGATTCATGTGTCATATACGGTGACATGATCCTTGCTTCTAGGAGGACCTTTTGAGGTAAATTTTCTCTCAGGATTGACGTTTAGTGGCATGAAATTTCTAATTTTTATAATCATATTATTATTTTTATTATTTGGAGTTTCTTGTGTCAGATTTATCTCATGCGTCTGATGTCTGATTAATGTGTCGTTACTAGTGTCGTGACCCTGAATGTAATGTGAACTGTAATGTCCTGACCCAGCATACCCCTGAACTGGGGGCCGGACCAGTCACCACATAACCTCAACCGTGTCTCCTCGTACACCAGAGGCTGTTGACTAGCAGTGAGGGTATAAGGACAGTTAGTGGGGATACTATAACCTATTATCAGACTTACGCAGTGGTATATCAGAGTAAATAACAAATAATGGAAATAAATAGCAGAAGCAGTCTAATAAATGACAAAGCAGTGGAAGGAATATTTTTTAAATCTTGTACAAAAAAATGGCCAACGCCAATTATATAACAGATGCATTCATGACATTATAATGATACAAACATGGAAAATAGTGAACAAAATAGCATTCTGAACATTTCATTACAAAACTAAATAAACAATGACTCTAATCCATAAGGTTGGTCTCCTTTAGAATCATGAGCGTCCTCTTGGTCCTTTGCTCCTATCATCCAAGTAAATGCAAACAAAACAATACTGCAACCAAATAGAATCTACTCAGGTACCCCAGTGCAATGGCATCCCGAGTAGGGTGTGAGATATAAATCATAGTAGTACGGGACCACCGGTGTCTACCCCAAATCCATACAATTAATAAACAATTCAAACCTTGTGAAAGCATGCGTAAATAAAGTAAGCAGTACAAAGTAACTATACCCCCAAGTACCTGCTTCAGCCCTCAGCAGGCGTCTAAAACATCATTATACATTTGTCTTTCATACTCAACAATCATTACATAATCATATTCAATTTTCAATTATTCAAACCTCATTAAATTATGAAAGTATTGAGAATCATCCTAAGCCCAGCATCCCCTGAATAAGTCACTCAACACAGATGTCTCTAAAGTCCATCTAAGTAATCTAAGTAAAGACCGAATCTAATCTTGTTCTTTGGCTTGGACAACGCATCATAAGTTATTAAATTTAATCTTTCATATACTATGTCTGAGCCCATCCACTAAAATAGTGATTCGCTCCTGGGTCTATCCACTAACGGTGATTCACCAAATTCATTAGTAATTCTGAACCCTTTATCATATTCAATTCACAAATCATTATGTTACAACAGTTTTCATTACCCATTAATTCATTTAATGTACAACCAATTGGACCCATAGTCCAATGTCAATTAATGGGTGTAGAACATCATGTTTAGCACCCTTGTGAGTATTTAGAGCGGTAGTCTTTGTCTCACAACCCATAGGTATTTGGAGCATCAGTCCTTATCCCATAAAAGGATATTTGCATGCAATATGGGTGTAGAACGCCATGTCTAGCACCCCATGAGTATTTGGAGCTTCAATACACATCTCACAAACCATTTATCAATCATACATATATATTTATCATTGGTGTAGAACACCATGTCTAGCACCCCGTGAGTATTTGGAGCTTCATTCCTTGTCTCACAACCCCTTTATAAATCATACATATATATTTATCATTGGTGTAGAACACCATGTCTGACACCCCAAAACCATCCATTAATTAATTCTTAAATTAATTAATCCAATCCGTTAATTAATTCAACAACTAATTAACAACATAAATCGTTCATCTTATAATTAAACAATTATTTAACCATTCACCATATCAATAGTAATTAATTAATTAATGATTAATTATTCATATCAATCCTACTAATTAATTAACTCAACATTTAATTATCCCAATTCTTTAACAAGACTGAACCATTCCACTCAAACAGTGACTCTTCCAGGACATTAATAATTTACATTAATGTTATAATAATCTCAAAAAATATTGAACAAAGCCCAGATATTTAGAAACCATCTCACACAGCATATCATATTTTTAGACAACTCAATCCAAGAAAACTTAAGGCAAGGAAAAGTAACAAGAAACAAAAGGAACCCTTGGACAACAGACGTAACAAACAATCAATTCGCAATCTTATTTTAATGCAAGAAAATTAATTAATTAAATAATTAATCAATTAAATATTATCTATTTAACCAATCATCAATTAATTTTCCATTTACCATTTAACATGTAATAATTAATCCATCCATCAATTATTACTAGTTTCCAATTTATATTCTTAACACGTCAAATATTAAATATTCTCAATAATCAGTAAAATCCATAATTATATTCCAAATCATGACATGGTAATTAATTATAAAATTAATTTAACTATTACCCATTATTTCCAGGAAAAAAAATAATTGTTTAATCATTCCAATTTAACCAAATTAGAAAAACATGCTTAAAATCAACACATGTTCAAGTCCTCATTTATCTCATGTGGGCAGCATCATTTAATAACATCAAAATTGTCATGTATCGACATATAATAATCAAGGAAACTCACATTATCAATTTATTTAGAGAAGCTATAATTATTAAATAAAGTGTTAAGGATTTGGGACCCTACCTTGAGGTTGTACCATTTTAAATCTAAAGCGATTTAATACACTTAGCGGCAACCACTCAACAACTGGTCCACAATCGCACGTGCGTGCACCTTATATATATATATACATACATACATACATACATATATATATATCTACATTGATATATATATATATATTCACACATGTGTCATGAAAAAATATAAATAAAATTCATAATATTAAACAGGTACTCAGAATCAAAGCATTAAGGACCAACCCACCTCTAACTAGGTACCAGGGACTCATATAAATTATCAAACACTTAACTGAATGATGTGAAACAATACCACAGTTAAATAACTATAACAACCCAGACATTACATAAATTGTGTATACTTCAAAATTAAAGTACACTTATTACAACATATAAAAAACCATGGTTGGACCGTATAGGTATAGTGTCTTTAAAAATTGGGAAACATAAACAACTGGTTCATAAATCATCTACATTGTCTCCCATTTATTTCATCATATCTAGAATCCCTTTTTGGAATATCCTACATAATACTCTTCTTCCTGACCTGGGGAAAAGAAAACATAAAAAAGGGTGAGCTCAAATTCTCAGTAAGGGTAAAAAAAGAAATATCAATCACATCATATTCATAAGAACACAACATTTTGGAAATCATAACCTACAATAGAGATCATAATATCATAACATGGGATAAATCATAGTAGTGAAATGTAATCCTAATAATCATAACTTAAAACATGAAACATTGTGTCATACACACATAATCATAGAGAATCACTTCTTAGTAGTCAAGACTCATTTCAAAGACTATCTTAGTGGACAAAGTCCATTTCTGAACTGAGTTCACACCTTATTTCAGTCCTGTTTCACTTAACCGAATTGACCTGCCGTTCCAACCATGTATATATCATGAGATATAAATATTTACCCATTTCATTTGAGGGAGATATAGGTCCCACCCATCTTATAATGATACCATTCTTATGTGTGCCACAAGATCATAAATCATACATCATAGCATAACCCATGTAATAAAAATGGGATTCTTAAATTTCATGTCATCATAACATAATCCATATAAGATAAAAGGACATCCTAAAATTAATTCCATCATAAAAAAATCACATAAATGTAAAAATATGGATAGAAACAGAACCCTATATTATCTTAGATGGAAAATAATTTTGATAAAATTCTTGAACTTCATTCTTGAGGAAAATATCCTTTCTACTTCAAAAACATTTTTCCTTTCTTAACATGTCATAAAATTTTAAACTAAAAGAAGATGATTAAAAATAAACTTGAAAAAATTTAAAGAAAGATTCATGGAAATAATGTTTTATGAAATCATAAAATCCATTCATGCCGTATAAGTTAAAAAAAATTCTTCTCATACTTTGGCCGAAAAAGTCAAAAAATATCTCATACTTAAAACGACAAAAGATTCCTTTCATATCTTTTAATAAAAACTCACCTAAGTGTAAAATTGGATTTAAAAAGTTTTAGGATGGTATAAATAATATTACATATTGAGGAAACATGGATGTGGATGATAAATATTCCCCAGTAAGTTCTAAAGTATAAACAATCTCAGATAAAAATGAGATTGCGAGATTTTCCCTTACCTTAGGTCCGATTCACTTCATACATGTCTAAACCTCCTGTATAATGATTTAAATAATGTTATTGACTTATTAAAGATTCATACGCATTGTTATGATATCATATATGGTCATATTCTTAGCTTCTTATTAGTAACATTTCATTGCTACTTGTTATTCAGGTGTTTATTCCTTTTTGCTCTTTTGTATGTTTAGTCGAATAAATTCTCATTCTTCTTTTTAGGTTTTAGATACCTAATTTCTAGAATTTTATTAGTGTAATATATATCATATTTATTCATTCAATTCATTTATATAATCATTAAGAATTGAAGATCATGTAGAACGAGTCGCATCACATCGTGGAGACGGTAGTTCGTACGTACGCACGAGCGATGATATCATTCCCATGATTGTGGAACTATATTGAAGTGTATGTATACTATTTAAGAATCAAAATCATTTTAAAATAATCATATATAGTTATTCGTTACACCATTATACCCATCCAAGTAAGGTGGTGGTGGAAAACAGATTACACCACGGCATGGAGACGGTATTCCATACGTACACACTCGTGGTGATTTCATTTTCCGTAGGATAGATAGAAGGTGAAATAGGGTTGTTTCATATTTATAATCACATATCAGTATATTAGTGATATTGATGTTATTACTTCATAATGAAACAAATAAAGAAGAAGAAGTAGAAGAAGAAATAAAGTTTAATGAATCGGTAACAAACATCACCTCTTCTTTGAAGCACCTCTTCTTAACCTCCTATTAGGGAACTAATGATGGTCTTTGAAGAAGACCAAGACCTCTAGGATGTTTATAGTGAAGTGGAGAAGATAAATTTTTAGGTTTTGGCTGAGATTGAAGGGTCAATTTGGTGTGAGGAAGAGAGGGATGAGGTGCCCTTTTATAAGGGAGGAGAGGGACACCTTAGGAAAAACATAAAATATTATTTTATTATAAAGTCATATTCGGTTTATAATATCTCCAGATTGATTTATTTCTAAGATAAGGTGGGGATGGGTCGAAATACTCTCAACCAATATATTTTATACAAGTTTAGGTTACTATTTTAACCTTATCATTTAGATTTAATTCTAAGTTAAGTAATTTAACTTTTACCATGTCTTCTTGTTTTCTTACACTATATGGTTGATAAACATACTATAACAAGCCAAACGAACCCCAAGTGGTTAATTATTAATATATATAACCTTATATAAGTCATTTGGCCGAACCGTAGATTTGTAGGAATAAAATAACAATTAATAATATAATATTTGTTTTAAAAACTATTTTATGTCAATTTTGACACTATTTGATAATTGATTTTTGTGAAAATCATAATAGAATGATTAGTTCTAAAAAAGTAAATTAAATAAATAATAATATGTCATATTAACCTATAAAAGTATTCAAATTCATGAAAAGTCTCAAATTAAATTTATTTGGGTATTTCTAATGTCAATTATGTTAATATTTCTTTAATAAGATAATTACTGCATCATCATTGTCTCATAAATAAATTAAATTATTTAAAGTCTAAAAATTATAAATAAAATACCATTATGTAGGAAATATTTTTATCTTTCTAATGAATATTTATAGTCACATATATCTTATTTATTACACTATATTAAAAATGTTTTAGTTATCAAACGTTGATTTTAACTATTTTAACTCTTCTTTAAATAAAATAATATTATATGTCCTAATCTAATAAAAGTGGACCTAAAGGGTAATATTTTATCCCTAAGGTTGTTTTTGGTCGAACTTCACTTATCCAATAGAATTAGGACATGTGTTAGGGTAATATTATTACCATTTTTACCCTTAATTACCCTATTTACCTTTAACCGTGGTAAATAAATGTAAAAAGTTACTATTGACCAAAAATTATTTTTATCTTATTGAACCACATTTATTCCTTGATGTTAATTTTGACTCTTGGATTTTTGAAATTCCACTCACATAAGCGGTAAAATTATGTTGTATGTAAATTTTTACTCTCCTAAGAGGTAGGTAAAAGACGGTGAAAAGTTCAATAAAATTTTTATATATCAAAAATTATTATAAAATGAATCCAATGAATTACATTGAACTTATATGGGTATTATTTATCAATTTTTACATAAAATGTATTTAAATAAAATAAATAATTATTTAAATAAAAAGTCATTTTTTAAATAGTTACGCAATGTTTTCACTATTCATCAAAAATTGAAAATTTTCAGAAAAATACCAAAAATTCACACTAGGATAATTTCGATATTTCAAATCCAAAAATGAATTCCATTTTGAATGATAAAATTTAGAAAATTTCAAAAAGTGGGTATTTCTACTCATAACGGTTAGTTTTAATAATATTTTAATAGCATATCGTTGTTTAGTAAAACTCTGTATTGCGTACAATGGAAGCTATCGAGGAAGGTCGCGATTGCATGTAAAGAAAGCCAAGCTAGTGTTGTGTGTAGTGAAAGATTCCTTTGATGATGTATATAACATAAAAACAAAATATTTCTCATAAAAATCTCGGGTGTTATATTCTACCCCCCTTAAAATGAATTTTGCCTTCGAAATTCGTCACTTTATAACAAACAGATGAGGATACTTATCCCTCATCATATCATCAAGCTTCCATGTATCTTCTTCTAATGGGTGGTTTCACCATAAAACTTTCACCACGAGAGTGTTCTTATTCCGTAGGACTTTTTCTCTATGATCCAGAATCTCTATCAGTTGTTCTTCATAAGAATGATCTTGCTCCAGCGGTAAAACTTCTGAGCTGAGTACATGTGAAGGATCGGGTGTGTACTTTCTCAGGAGAGATACATGGAACACATCGTTAACTTGACAGAGATTCGGTGGAAGTGAAAATAGGTAAGCTACCTTCCCAACACGATCCAGTATTTTGAAAGGACCGATATACCTAGGGCTCAACTTTCCCTTCTTTCCAAATCTCATTACTCTCTTCCAAGGAGATATTCGTAAGAAGACTTTATCACCCACTTCAAACTCTAGGTCTTTTCTTCAGTTGTCAGCATAACGTTTTTGTCGACTCTGAGATGCTCTTATGTATTGTTGAATAGATCTCACCTTTTCTGTCATCTCATCAACAAGATCAGGTCCTAATATCTTTCTTTCCCCGACTTCATCCCAACAAGTTGGAGTCCTGCATTTCTTTCCATAGAGAGCTTCATAAGGATCCATCTGAATATTGTAGTGAAAGATATTATTATATGAAAATTCCACCAAAGGTAGGTGTTGATCCCAACCACCTTTTAAATCAATAGGTCAAGCTCTTAACGTATCTTCTAGAGTTTGAATTGTCCTCTCAAACTGACAATCTGTCTGAGGATGATAAGCAGTGCTAAAACTCAACTCTGTATCTAGAGTATGCTGGAGACTTTTCCAAAACTTTGAGGTAAACCTCAGATCCCAATCAGATATAATGGAAAGTGGTACTCCATGCAATCTTACCACTTCCTTCACATATATCCTGGAAAGCTGATCTAGAGATAAATCTTCTCTAATAGCAATGAAGTGTGTCGAATTTGAAAGATGATCAACTATGACCCAGATAGCATTATTGCCTTTGGATGTTTTAATAAGTCTGGTGACAAAGTACATAATGATGTTTTCCCATTCCCATTCGGGTATGGGTAATGGTTGTAACATCCCCTTAGACTTTTTTTGCTCAGCTTTAACTTCCTGACAAACCAAGCATCGAGAGACATATTCAGCAACATCTCTTTTCATGCCATCCAACCAGAAGTACTCTTTCAGGTCCCTATACATCTTCGTGCTTCTAGGATGAATAGATAATGAAGAATTATAAGCCTCCTCCAGCAGCTCCTTCTTTAATTTAGGGATGGTAGGAACACAAACCCGATTCCTGAACCTTATTATCCCATCACAATCAAGGTTGAATTCTGGAACATTTATCACAATCTTTTGAAACTCTACATCTTCTTTTTGTGCCTCTTTAATCTTCACATGTATAGATGGTTGAACATTCATTTGAGAAAGATAGAATTTTTCCCCTTCCATTATAATTCCAAGATCCATCCTTTGTAAATTCATAAATATTGTATCTTTTGTGATCCTCATCATGGATAAGCTAGCATGGTCTTGTCAACTTAATGCATCTGCCACCTTGTTTGCTTCCCAGGGTGATAATGAATTGAGTAATCATAATCCTTAATCAGATCCAACCATCTTCTTTGGCGTATATTCAGCTCCTTTTGTGTGAAAATATACTTTTAACTTTTATGATCAGTATAAATATCACACCTTTCACCATAAAGATAATGCCTCAAAATCTTTAATTCAAAGATTACCGCAGCTAATTCCAAGTCATGAGTTGGGTAATGTTGCTCATGTGTTTTCAACTGTCGTGAGGCATATGCTATCACCATATCATTTTGCATGAGAACACACCCCAATACCTTCATGGATGCATCACTGTAGATCACAAACCTTTCTCCACTACAAGGCAGTGTGAGCATAAGTGCACTGGATAATCTACTTTTTAACTCCTTGAAATTCTCTTCACATTCCTCTGTCCAAAAAACTTAACTCCTTTCCAAGTTAATTTGGTGAGTGGGTTAGATAATTGTGAAAAATCTTTCACAAAACGTCGATAATATCCTTCCAAACCAAGAAAACTTCGGATCTCAGTTACTGTTGTTGGTCTCGACCATCTTTTAATAACCTCTGTTTTTGTTTGATCCATAGGTATCCCCTCTTTTGAGATTATGTGACCCAAAAATGAAACTTTTTGAAGCCAAAATTCACACTTGGTAAATTTTGCATAAATCTTCTCCTTTCTCAGGGTCTTCAATACAATTCTCAAGTGATATTCATGTTCTTCCTTGCTCTTTGAATAGACAAGAATATTTTCTATAAAGACTACCACAAACTGATCAAGATAGTCTCTAAAGACTATATTCATTAGATCCATGAAGATAGTAGGTTCATTAGTAACACCAAATGGCATCACTATAAATTCATAGTGTCCATACCTTGTACGGAAAGCCATATTTTGAATATCCTCCCTTTTGACCCTTAATTGATGATACCCTGAACGAAGATCAATCTTGGAAAAGTATTGAGCTCTGCGTAGTTGGTCAAATAATTAATAAATGCGTGGGAGAGGATATTTGTTCTTGATAGTGATCTTGTTAAGTTCTAGATAATCAATGCAGAGTCTCATTGATCCATCTTTCTTCTTAACAAATAGAATAGGTTCTCTCCAAGGTGACGCACTAGGGCGTATGAATCCCTTATCATGATTCTCTTGGAGTTGCTTCTTCAATTACTACAACTCAATTGGGGCCATTCTATAAGGTGTCTTTGAAATCGGTAAAGCACCCGGTATGAGTTCTATTGAAAACTCAACTTCACGATTTGGTGGAAGACCAGGAAATTCCTCTGGAAAGACATCATCAAACTCCTGTACAATGGACATATTATTAATCATGAGTTTCTCTCCAACCATTTGAGATAAATAACCTTCATTTAGTGGAATCAAGACCCATAAGATGGAAGAAATTTCCACTGGATGGTTATATTCATCCTTGCATAGATAGACGATCATTGATTGATCTGGAATATGAAATGTGACTTCCCTTATTTAGAAATTAATATGATCTCCATATAAAGAAATCCAATCCATTTCAAGAATCAAATAAAATTACACTATAGGAAGGATCACAAGATTTTCAGGAAGCACATTCCCACAAACTTCAATCGGAGAAGAATTATAAACTTTTGATGCGACTGTTGTGCAATTAGGGGTTGTAACAGCTAACTCAACATCTAATTGTTGAGGTAATATGGCGATACCCTTAGAAAAGTCTTTAGAAATAAAAGTTTGGGTGGATCTAGAATCAAATAAAACATTTTCTACTTTAGAGTGGATGGTAAGTGTACCTTTCACCACTTCGTTATCATACACCACACCACTGATAGAAATTGCATGGGACTTTCCTTTGTCTTTATCATTAAGAGTTTGTTGACGTCGATCATCATCAAAAGCCCATGGATTAGGGAATTGATAACAATATTGACCCATTTCCTTGCACTTGTAACATTGATGTGTAGGAGGTGCAATATGTGTAGCCGTTTCTTTGTTCTCATCACTAAACATCTCCTTCCCATCATTGTGGAATTCAAATTCCTGATGACCTTATTTTCCACATTTGAAACATTTACTTGTCCCTTTAAGACAACTCCCTCCATGTTTCTTTCCACACTTTCATTATAAGGGGAAACTCGTCTTCTTTTCAGTGTGCTCTTTAGATTTCCCTTTGAATTCCATTTTCCTCTTCTTATCAAATGCATATGGTTGATGGGTTACTCCAATCTCCATATAAACCTTGAGAGCACATCGAAGGATTTCCCCATAGCTATTGAAGTCCCTTATGGCTAACGCCCTTAGAAGACTCGGTTATAAGCCACTAAAGAATCGATCGATCTTACTCTCAGGTTGGATAATAATCCCAGAAGTGTACCTTGCAAGTCATATAAAATTTTCTTCATAGGTAGCAAAAGATTTGTCATCCTTTTACTTAAGTTCAAGAAACTCCTTCTCCATCTTTGTTCTAATAATACGAGGGAAGTACTTATTGAAAAATAACTTCTTGAACTCATCCCATAGCCTCGTATTCTTAATAAGATTTCACCATTTATCAGCTTCACCTTCCAAACGATATATTACTAAGATGTCTTTATCATGTTCAGAACATTGAAGAACTGAAAATATATATTCCGTAGTACTGATCCATTGTTCAGCAACTAATGGATCAGTAGACCCATTGAATGAGGGTGGACGCTACCTCATGAAGGATTCAACAGAATGTTGCTCCTTCCTTTGCTCGTTTGGAAGTCCTGCATGATTCATAGATTGATAAAGTTGTGTGAGCATGACTACAAGATTTTTCATTCCATATCCCATAATTTTTGGTTGCTCAGGGGGACAATCATTGCATTGCTCGTCACATTCCGCATTAACACGGTTCCTTAGGGTTCTATCCATTGACTAAAACCAAGAAGAATAGTGTGAGAAAAACAAATTATAATAAGAAAACCACATAATCAAGAATAAAATTTCACACTTAAGGCCTTATCATAGGTTATTCATGGCCATTTCTAAAACACTAAGATTGTGTTCTATGCTTAAATATATCCTTAGGGTTCTTACTAAAGCTTCCACATCCTAGTTTCCAAAGGTTGACTATACACTTCCTCTAATACCAACTATAAAAACCCATACTTTACATACATTGTGTATACGTCAAAATTGAATCAAAGTTATTACAACATATAACAAAACCATGGTAGGATCATATAGGTATAGTGTCTTTAGAAACTGGGAAACATAAACAACTGGTTAATAAAGAATCTACATTGTCTCCCATTTATTCCATCATATCTAGAATCCCTTTTGGAATATCCTACTTAATACTCTTCTTCCTGACCTGGGGAAAAGAAAACATAAAAAATGGTGAGTTCAAATGCTCAGTAAGGGTAAAAAAAAAAGAAATATCAATCACATCATATTCCTAAGAACACAACATTTTTGAAATCTTAACCTACAAAAGAGATCATAATATCATAACATGGGATAAATCATAGTAGTGAAATGTAATCCTAATAATCATAACATAAAACATGAAACATTGTGGAATAAACACATAATCATAGATAATCATTTCTTAGTAGTCAAGACTCATTGCCAAGACTATCTTAGTGGACAAAGTCCATTTCTGAACCGAGTTCACACCTTATTTCAGTCCTGTTTCACTGAACCGGATTGACCTGCCATTCCAGCCATGTCTATATCATGAGATATAAATCTTTACCCATTTCATTTGAGGGAGATATAGGTCTCACCCATATTATAATGATACCAGTCTTATGTGTGCCACAAGATCATAAATCATACATCATAGCATAACCCATGTAATAAAAATGGGATTCTTAAATGTCATGTCATCATAACATAATCCATATAAGATAAAAGGACATCATAAAACTAATTCTATCATAACAAAATCAAATAAATGTAAAAATAGGGATAGAAACAGAACCCTATATTATCTTAGATGGAAAATAATTTTGATAAAATTCTTGAACTCTATTCTGGAGGAAAATATCCTTTCTACTTCAAAAACATTTTTCCTTTCTTAACATGTCATAAAATTTTAAACTAAAAGAAGTTGATTAAAAATAAACATAAAAACATGTAAAGGAATCTTCATGGAAATAATGTTTTATGAAATCATAAAATCAATTCATTCCGTATAAGTTAAAAAAACATTATTCTCGTACTTTAGCCGAAAAAAGTCAAAAAGTATCTCGTCCTTAAAACGACAAATGATTCCTTTCATATCTTTTACTAAAAACTCACCGAAGGGTAAAATTGGATTTAAAAAATTTTAGGAGGACGGAAATAATATTACATATTGATGAAACATGGATGTGGGTGATAAATATTCCCTAGTAAATTCTGAAGTATAAACAATCTCGGATAAAAATGAGATTGCAATATTTTCCCTTACCTTAGGTCTGATTTGCTTCGTACGTGTCCGAACCACATTTATAATGATTTAAATAATGTTATTGACTTATTCCATATCCATTATCATTGTTATGATATCATATATGGTCATATTCTTAGCTTCTTATTAGTAATATTTCATTGCTACTTGTTATTCGAGTGTTTATTGCTTTTTGTTCTTATGCATGTTTTGTCAAATAAATTCTTATTCTTCTTTTTAGGTTATAGATACCTCATTTACAGAATTGTATTAGTGTAATATATATAATATTTATTCATTAAATTTATTTATATAATCATTAATCATTTAATATCATGTAGAACGAGTCGCATCACATCGTGGAGACGGTAGGCCGTACGTACACACGAGCGATGATATCATTCTCATGATTGTGAAATTGTATTGAAGTGTATGTATACTATTTAAGAATCAAAAAAAAATTAAAATAATAATATGTAGTTATTATTTACACCATTATACCAATCCAAGTAAGGTGGTCGTGGAAAACAGATTACACCATGGCGTGGAGACGGTATTTTGTACGTACCCACGCACGGTGATTTTGTTTTCCATAGGATGGATAGAAGGTGAAATAGGGTTGTTTCATTTTTATAATAACATATCATTATATGAGTGATACTGATGTTATAACTTCATAATGAAACAACTAAAGAAGAATAAGTAGAAGAAGAAATAAAGTTGAAATAATCGGTAACGAACATTACCTCTTCTTTGAAGCGCCACTTCTTAACCTCCTCTTAGGGCACTAAAGACGGACTTTGAAGAAGACCAGGACCTATAGGATGTTTCTAGGGAAGTGGAGAAGATAAATTGGCAGGGTTTTTGAGAGCTTTAAGGCTCAAAGTGGTGTGAGGAGGAGAGGGAGGAGGTTCCCTTTTATAAAGGATGAGAGGGGCACCTTGGGAAAAAGTTAAAAAAATTATTATAAAGTCATATTCAGTATTTAATAGCTCCAAATTGATTTATTTCGAAGCTATGGTTGTGATGGGTCGAAATCGTATCAACCAATAGATTTTAGACAAGTTTAGATTACGATTTTAACCTTATCATTTAGATTTAACCCTAAGTAAAATAATTTAACTTTTATCGTGTCTTCTTGTTTTCTTACACTATATGTTTAATAAACTTACTATAACAAGTAAAACGAACCCCAAGTGGTCAATTATTAATATATATAATCTTATCTATGTTTTTTGGACGAAACTTAGATTTGTAGGAATAAAATAACAATTAATAATATAATATTTTTTTTAAAAACTATTTTATGTCAATTTTGACACTATTTGATAATTGATTTTTGTGAAAATCATAACAGCATTATTAGTTTGAGAAAAGTTAATTAAATCAACATTAATATGTCATATTAACCTATAAAATTAGTGTAATTCATGAAAAGTTTCAAATTACATTTATTTGGGTGTTTATAATATAAATTATGTTAATATTTCCTTAATAAGGAAATTACTGCATCATCATTGTGTCATACATAAATTAAATTATTTAAAGTCTAAAAATTATAAATAAAATAAAATTATGTAGGAAATATATTTATCTTTATAATGAATATTTATTGTCGAATTAACTTATTTATAACACTATATTAAAAATGTATTAGTTATTCAACTTTGATTTTAACTATTTTCACTCTTCTTTAAATAAAATAATATGAAATTTCCTAATCTAATCCAAGAAGACCAAAAGGGTAATATTTTATCCCTAAGGTTGTTTTTGGTCAAACTACACTTATCCAATATAATTGGGACATGTGTTATGGTAATAATAATACAATTGTTTCCCTCAATTACCCTATTTACTTTTAACCATGGTAAATAAAAGTAAAAAGTTACTATTCACCAAAAATTATTTTTATCTTATTGAACAACATTTTACTCCTTGATGTTAACCATGTCTCTAAAATTTTCAAAATTACACTCATAGAAGCGGTAGAATTATGTTTTATGTAAATTTTCAAACTCTCCAAGGAGGTGGGTAAAAGACAGTGAAATGTTCAATAAAATTTTTATATATCTAAAATTATTATAAAATGACTCCAATGAATTACTTTAAACTTATATGGGTATTATATATCAATATTGAACTAAAATAAATTTAAATAAAATAAATAATTATTTAAATAATAAGTCGGTTTTTAAATAGTAACCCAGTGTTTTCACTATTCATCAAAAATTGAAAGTTTTCAGAAAAATACTAAAGATTCACTCTATGTAACACCCCGACCCCAGTTACCTAGAGTCGGTGCATTATTACATAACATTTTCATGATCACAAGAAATATCAAATCTTGAAAGTCCGATTCGTTTAGTAGCCTTTGAATAACTAGATACATTAATAAAGTTTACATTACATCATAAAATTAAAACTACAACAATACAGTCTCCATAGTCCACACTCTTATCCCCTAATACTATCCCTGCAAGTCATTCATAAATTACTTCTTCACATCCTGGGAAAAATAAAACATAGAAAAGGGGTGAGCTCAAATGCCTATTAAAGATAACAATATAGCGGAAACTTTCATAAATAAGAATAAAGATTTAAGGCAATGTATAACTAAAACAAAAGCCTTTTAAACTTGAACTTCAACATAGAATGGAAAAAATAAATTGAAATAATGCCATTTACTTATTAACATGGATATTCTACTAATCGAATAATCACATTCCATATCAATAACCACTTTCATAATGATGAAATGCATAATGCCAGACTATCATAACCACATAGCCAAAGCCTCGTGCCAAGACTACAAATAAGATTTTTCCAAGGCCTTGTGAGAAGACACTATTTTGTCTCATGAGACCTACCGATGCATCGAGGAGCTATAGCGGGCTCCACCCATCACATATTATGTCCAATGCATTCCCATATGAAAAGGTTTAAACATAACATAAACATTCATATTAAAACTAACATAAGAAATGTAAATACTTCATCCATAAACCATGAATGGTATAAAAATAACACATCCACATTCAAACATAACACAAAACCTTCAATAAAATATAGAAGTTTTGCATCATAACAAATCAACTTCAAATAAGCGTAAAATCTATCAAAGGATATTGACATAGATGAAATCAAAACTCTTTTTAGAGAAATATATCTTTCTATTTTGAAATCATTTAAGAGTCATATATTTATAAAATATAACACTTTCTTTGAAAATATTCTTATAAGATTGTAAGGGATGCTTCAAAGATTTTATAACGGCCGAAAATAGCCGCACCCACCGTATAAGTTAAAAAAAACATTATTACCTTAATTCTGTCGAAAAGGTTAAAAAGCACCTTGTTTGGAAAATGACGGAAATATTCCTTTATAAACCACTTATAAAAGTCAAAAAGGGTATAAATGACTTTAAACCCTATTATAGTAAATAGTAAAAATGTTTTGAAATACATTTTTAAGAAACATGGATGTGGATGATAAAGAATTCCCAGTAGATTATTACGTATAAACAACCTCGGATAATAAAGAGATTGCGAAGTAAACCCTTACCTTGTACGTTTTCTTGGTTGGGGGTAGGTTAACCTCCTGTATAATGGTGAAATAATTGTTATTAAATTATACAATAATCATATACATTAATATGATATCATATATGATCTTTTAACATTGATTTGTTAATAATATCTTAGTATTATCGTTGTTTTGGGTGTTAACTTAATCATTTTATTTTATATGATTTGTTAAGTAAGCATGTTTTTCATGGATAGGTTGTATCTTATTCATATCCAGAATGATATCAAGTCTTTAAACACTATTTTTAAATCATCAAATGATAATTATACTTGAATGGATACGATGGAGAATGAATCTCATCGCGTTCGTGGAGACGGTAGTCCGTACGTACGCACGAGCGACAATATCATTATTTTGATATTAAAATAATATATAATTGGATGGTATATCATATATAAATAATCATTATCATGTTATATTTATTATTTACATGAATTATAAATCATTATTATACCCATCCAAATAATAATATATTGAATAACAATTACACCACGACGTGGAGACGATAAGTCGTACGTACGCACGTATGGTGACATGTTATTCAAAGGGTGGATAGAATACTGAATATGGTTGTACCATATTTATAATAACATCACATTATATATAAGATACTGTATTTATTATTTTATAATGGTAATAACAAAGAAAGAATAAGTGGAAGAAGAAAGGAACTTGAAAAGGGGTGGTGAAATCATTATCTCTTCTTCGGGTTGTTCCTTTTTATTTGATCAAAAGGGCTCATTAGGTTGGCTTTCTGACTAAAGGAGGGCCTCTAAGATGAAGTGAGGTAAGTTGAGAGAGTATTAGTGCAGGTTTTGGATGAACCAAAAGGCTTTGAAGGTGTGAATTAATGAGAAGGAGGAGTGCCCTTTTATAAGAGGGGTGAGGGGCACCTTTGGAAAAGCTAGAAATATTATTTTATAATAAAATCATATTCAGTTTCTAATGCCTCCAAAGTGGATTATATAAAATTTAAGGTGGTGATAGGTCTACAACCACTCAACCAATAGGATTTAGATAGGTTTGGGTTACTATATTGACTTTATCTTTATGTTTTAACTCTTAGTTAATTAGTTTGACACTTACCATGTCACTTTGTATTTTTATATTATATAGTTAATAAACTTACTATATACATCCAAAAGACCCCCAAGTGGTACATTAATGTTAAAAATATCATTATATAAGTCTCTTTGCCGATCCTTATATTTTTTAGGAATTTAATATCAATTAATAATAAAATATGTGTTTTAAAAACTCTTTTATGTCAATTTTAACACTATTCAATAGTTGACTTTTGTAAAAATCATAACAGAATGATTACTTCTAAAAAAGTTAATTAAATAAATACTAACATTTCATATTAACGTATAAAATTAGTGTAATTCATAAAAAGTCTCAAATTATATTTATTTGGCTATTTATAATATCAATTTTTTTAATTTTTCACTATTATGGTAATTACTGTATCATCATTGTGTCATATATAAATTAAATTATTTAATGTCTAAAAATTATAAATAAAATATCATTATGTAGGAAATATTTTTATCTTTATAATTAATATTTATAGTCAAAAATACAACATATATATCCATATTTAAAATTTTTTTTCTAAAAGATATATGCCTGTGTCATTTTTGTATTTATTTTAACTTAATTAAAATAAAGTGTCCCTATCACCTACAAGTGGATCCATGGGGTCCCAAAATCAACCCAAAGATACCCATGGTCATACATGTATCAACCAATAAGGTTTGGACACTTTTTAGGGTAATTTAGTATTATTATAATATTATTTTTTAACCCTTATATACCGGATTAACCCTTAACCATGGTAAATAAAATATTTACCGAAGTAATTAATCAAAATTTCTAAAAAAAAGTTACCTATTTACACAATATGAACATCCTGATTCCGAATATGGAATCCATTTTTCCAAATTCAAAACACAGAAGTGGTAGAAATTAATTTAAAATTAATTCCCGTTGTTAAAACAAAAAGCGTGTTTTTAAGAGATAATAATTATCAAAAGATTGACACTTGTTTATGTCCGATTTAATTGTAAAATTATGTACAATGACCATCATTGTATTAAATGGGAAAAATATATTCTAAATATAATTTAAAACCAATCAAATTCATAACTTATCAATATAGATTATTTCGATTAAAAAAGTTGTTTTTAATTAATATTTAGTAATTTTCATTGTTCATCAAAATATAAATGTTATCTGAAAAGTTCCAAAATTTCACCCTAGGATAAATTTGATATTCCAAATCCAAAAATGAAGTCCATTTTGAGAGATAAAATTTATAAAATTTCAAAAAGTACATATTACTATTCATAACGGCTAGTTTGATTGATTGTGGTGTGTTAGAACTCGATGTTGCGTACAACACATGCTATCGCATTATTCAAAGAGAAGTGTACCGTAGAAGATTGGGGTGTTACATTCTCACCTCCTTCAAATAATTTCATCCTCGAAATTTCTATAATACTACCACATGAAAAGAGTCGGGTGGTTCTTCATCATAAGTTCCTCGGGTTCCCACGTTGCCTCTTCCATCTTATGGTTTCTCCACAAAACTTTTACCAGACGTGTCGTCCTGTTGCTCAGTACTTGTTCTCTCGTATCAATATTCCTGACGGGCTCTTCGCAATATGACAGATCGGGTTCCAATTATAATTCCTCATAGGTGAGTACATGCGTTGCTTCAGGCATGTATTTCCTCAACAGAGATACGTGGAACACATCGCGAACTTTGGAGAGACTTGGCGGCATTGCCAATCGGTAAGCTACATCCCCAATTCGTTCAAGAATTTCAAAAGGTCCGATGTACCTGGGACTCAATTTACCTTTCTTACCAAAATGTATGACTCCTTTCCATGGAGATACCTTCAGTAAAACATGATCACTGACTTGAAATTCTAAATCCTTCCTTCGATTATCGACATAGCTCTTCTGCCTACATTGAGCTGCTTTGATGTGACTTTGGATTACCTTCACCTTTTCCATCGTTTCCTCCACTAGTTCTGGACGTACAAGTTTTCTTTCACCAACATCATCCCAACAGTTTGGTGTGCGACATCTCTTCCCGTATAACGCTTCATATGGTGCCATCTGAATACTCGAAAGAAAGCTATTGTTATAGGAACATTCTACCAAAGGTAAATATTGATCCCACATACCCTGAAAGTCAAGTGAGCAAGATCTCAACATGTCTTCTAAGGTTTGAATAGTCCGTTCTGATTGTCCATCTGTCTGAGGGTGGTAGGCAGTGCTCAAATGAAGTTCACTATCCAGGGATTTCTGAAGACTCTTCCAGAATCTTGAAGTAAAACGGGGATCACGATGAGAAACAATCGATAGGGGTACTCCATGAAGTCTCACAACTTCATTAATATATAGTCTTACTAGACGTTCCTGTGGTAGATCTTCTCTAATAGCAAGAAATTCGGCTAACTTGGAAAGACGATCAATAATAACCCCTATTGCATCGTTCCTTCTAGGAGTCTTTGGTATCCCCATGACAAAGTCCATCGTAATATTATCCCATTTCCACTCAGGTATAGGAAGAGGTTGCAATACTCCACCAGGTTGTTTCCTTCCAGCTTTCACTTGTTGACTAACCATACATCTTGACACAAAATCAGCAATCTCCCTCTTCATGTTGTCCCACCAAAAATTTTCCTTCAAATATCTATAAATTTTGGTGCTCCCAGGGTGTATAGAGAAATTGGAACTATGTGAATCATCCAGCAATTCCCTTTTTAGATCAGGTATATCGGGAACACAAAGTCTCCTCCTGAATATCAAAATTCCATCTTCATACACAAAGTCTCTCAATCTCCCATCATTCATAGCTTTAATCTTCTTTTGAAATTCTTCATCGTTGGTCTAATAACTCTTAATCCTTTCTAGTAAAGATGGTTTGGAAACCATTTGAAAAATAATTGATGTTTCACCTTCCATGGTTATTCCCATGTCCATCTTCACTATATCCATGAAAATTGGGTCCCTTTCAATTCTCATATTGTTCAAAACTCCATGTTCTTTTCTACTCAAATAATCTTCCACCTTGTTTTCTTTCCCCGAGTGATAGTGTATCGTACAATCATAATCCTTGATTAATTCAAGTCATCTCCTTTGCCTCATGTTGAGTTCTTTTTGTGATAAAATATACTTCAAAATCTTGTGATTAGTATAAATTTCACATTTTTCACCATAGAGGTAGTTCCTCTATATCTTCAAAGTAAATATCACAGCTGCTAACTCGAGATCATGAGTAGGATAGTTTTGTTCATGAATTTTCAACTGTCGTGATGCATAGGTAATAACCCTATCATTCTGCATAAGGACACAACCAATTCCTTTCTTCGACGCATCACTATAAACAACCAACCCATCATTCCCCGATGGTAGAGTCAATATAGGAGCATTGACTAATCTTCTCTTTAGTTCGTTGAAACATTCTTCACACTCTTCTGTCCAAACAAATTTAACCCCTTTACGTGTGATCTTTGTTAATGGGTTAGCCAACCGGGAAAAATTCTGGATGAAACATCAATGGTATCCTTCCAAACCAATAAAACTGCATAACTCAATTATACTTGTAGGTGCTGGCCATTCTTAGATTTCCCTGGTCTTAGAAGGGTCAACAAAGATTCCATCTTTAGAGACAATATGGCCAAGAAAAGAAATCTCATGAAGCCAGAATTCACACTTTCTAAACTTCCCATATAATTCATGTCTTCTCAGAGTCTTCAGGATAATGCGCAAGTGATTTTCATGATCTTCGTAGCTTTTTTAGTATACCAAGATATCATCAATAAATACCACCACAAAATCATCGAGATATTCCTTGAAAACTCTATTCATCAGATCCATGAATACAGAGGGTGAATTAGTCAATCCAAAAGGCATTACTGAAAACTCGTAATGCCTGTACCTGGTTTGAAATTTTGTCTTTGGAATGTCTTCCTTCTTTACACACAACTGATGGTATCCAGATCGAAGGTCAATCTTTGAAAAGTATTAATCTCCATCCAGTTGGTCAAATAAATCATCAATGAGAGGTAGGGGGTACTTGTTCTTTATTGTTATAGCATTGATCTCCCTGTAGAAGATACATAACCTCATAGATCTATCTTTCTTTTTATCAAAGAGAACAGGGGATCCCCATGGAGAAACACTAGGGCGAATAAATCCCTTATTACTCATTTCCTCTAGTTGTTTCTTTAGTTAAAATAATTCCATAGTGGCCATTCTATAAGGGGTCTCCGATATAGGACTTGATCCAGGAATTAAATCAATGGAAAACTCAAGTTCTAGTTTTGGAGGATGTCCAGGTAAATCGTCCAGAAACACATCTACATATTCTTTCACAATAGGTACAACCTCTATTTGAACATTCATTTCCTCACCCATAGTCATTTTTTTATCTTCCTCCCAAATAATTGAATTTAGTTGAGCTACTGGTGGTGGATCTAGATAAGAATTAGGTGGTGATGATTCTGATCTAAAGATAAGGTGTTCTTTATCATCATCAGCAAGAATCGTAACCTCTTTCTTCTTACAATAAATCTTTGCATCATAGTCAGAAAGCTAGTCCATACCGAGGATTATATCAAACTCAATCATAGGTATGATGATGAGATCAGCAGATAAAGAACATTTATGTGCTCTAATGGGGACTGATTCACAAAACATTGTTGCAATGATACTTCCCTTAGGAGTTTTAACTGACAAATCCCTTGTTAAATCAAATTTGAAATATCTAATTTTCTTAGAAAACTGGGAAGATATGAAACAATGCGATGATCAAGAATCAAATAATTCATTTTCTAAACTTGAGGAAACCATTAAATTACCTGCCATCACGTCTTTCAGAGCTTCTACCTCAGCAGTAGTGATATCATAAGCTTGGCCTTCATCCCTTGGCCTTTTCTGAGGTAAGTTCCCCTGACGCTTAGGAAATTCATTTGCATAATGTCCCATCTCCCTGCATTTTTAGCACTGAACATTGGTAGCTTCCTTCTTCCCTTTGCAATCACGAGCTTGGTGGCCTTTTACACCACACTTGTAACAGACACCCATTCCATTCAAGAATGTACCATGGTTTTTCTTCCCACATTTACCACAGGATGGATATTCAACATTTCCCTTCTTCCCCT
The DNA here is from genome assembly GCA_963277665.1 of Viscum album. NCBI lineage: Eukaryota > Viridiplantae > Streptophyta > Magnoliopsida > Santalales > Viscaceae > Viscum > Viscum album. The sequence goes on along the minus strand of OY728145.1, from coordinate 2,100,989,922 downwards.
TATTTCCATTACCAGATTGATCAACAGATCTCTTCTTCTCTTGCTTTTCTTTAAAGTCATAAGACTTAGAGAATTCCTTTTCGGTCTTGATAGCACATGAGACAATGTCTTCATACGATGAGAAGTATTGTGAGACTAATGCTCGACGAAGAAATGGTTTTAACCCATCAAAGAAACGATCAATATTACTTCTTGGGTTACGTATATAATCTCCATCATACCTTGCTAACCTTTTAAAGTTAGCCTCATACTTTGTGACATTCTCATCCTCCTTTTGTCTTAGACTCAGAAATTGTCTTTCTATATTCGCTCGATGGTCGCGAGGAAAGTGTTTTTATAAAAATAGATCTTTAAACTCCCTCCATTCCATATTTGATACTTCATCATCTTCCTTCATGTTTTGAATCAATGACCACCATTGATCAGCATCTCCAGTGAGGTGGTAAACTTCCATGATAACATTTTCCCTTTCACTACTCCCCAAATCCTAAAATATTTTCTCTAGGAAATTTATCCATTTCTCAGCTACTAAGGGATTTGTACTCCCATTGAACGTTGGTGGTTGTTTCCTCATGAAGCGATCTAACATTGATCCCCCATGCTGCGGATCAGGGTGCTCCATACAGGTAAGGTTATTAATCATAACCTGAGTGAGTTGTCCCAGTATGGTGATTAGCTGATCGGCAAAAGTTGCGTCACCAACTTCATTATAATTATCTTAAGAAAGAGGGAAATCCCTACATAAAGTGCTTGAATTGATACGGTTTCCATTTCTTCCACTAGGCTCCATTTCTAAAAAATGGCATAAACTAGATCAGTTTATGAATCAAAATATATAATTCCATACTTATAAAACACTTAACATAAATTGAACTATTTATGGATATAATCCATAATCATAAGAATGTTTTATTTGAGGAAGTATATACTCATAAACCCTTAATAATGGTTTGTAAAGAAACTGAGAGTTATCCTAAGCATATCCCCCCGGGAGTATCATTACCAAGAGGGCAGCAAGGCCCATTATCATGCACCAGTTTCTGTTCGAGTCTAGCTCAAAGCGGTGTTTTCGGGTTTTAACCCTAGGTACATATGTGCCAGATCTGACTCTACCTGCTCGTATCCAGATAGGGATGTATTGCTCGGAAAACTCACAAAATCTCTACAATACCAAAATTCTAGGAAGTTATTCTATACTAATCCTCAAAGTCCATCTTAAATCTATGTGCTCTAATCAGAGTTTATCTAAATCTAGATTCCAAGGTTTGTACTAAACTTCCTCTGATACCAAATGTAACACCCCGACCCCAGTTACCCAGAGTCGGTGCATTATTACATAACATTGGCATGATCACAAGAAATATCAAATCTCGAAAGATCGATTCGTTTAGTAGCCTTGGAATAACTAGATACATTAATAAAGTTTACATTAGATCATAAAATGAAAACTACAACAATATAGTCTCCATAGTCCACACTCTTATCCCCTCATACTATCCCTGAAAGTCATTCATAAATTTCTTCTTCACATCTTGGGATAAATAAAACATAGAAAAGGGGTGAACTCAAATGTCCAGTAAGGATAACAATATAGTGGAAACTTTCATAAATAAGAATAAAGATTTAAGGTAATGTATAACTAAAACAAAATCCTTTTAAAATTAAACTTCAACATAGTATGGCAAAAATAAAATGAAATAATGTCATTTACTTATTCACATGGATATTCTACTAATTGAATAATCACATTCCATATCAATAACCACTTTCATATTGATTGAATGCATAATGCCAGACTATCATAACCACATAGCCAAGGACTCGTGCCAAGACTACAAATAAGATTTTTCCAAGGACTTATACCAAAACACTAGTTTGACTCATGAGACCTACCGATGCATCGGGGAGCTATAGTGGCTCCACCCGTCACATATTAAGTCCAATGCATTCCCATATGAAAAGGTTTAAACATAACATAAACATTCTTATTAAAACTAGAATAAGAAATGTAAATAATTCATCCATAAACCATGAATGGTATAAAAATAACACATCCACAGTCAAACATATCAAAAAACCTTCAATACAATATATATGTTTTTTATCATAATAAATCAACTTCAAATAAGCGTAAAATCCATCAAAGGATGTTGACATAGATGAAATCAAAACTATTTTTAGAGAAATATCTCTTTCTATTTTGAAATCATTTAAGAGTCATATATTTATAAAATATAACATTTTCTTTGAAAATATTCTTATAATATTGTAAGGGAAGCTTCGAAGATTTTATAATGGCGGAAAATAGCCGCACCCACTGTATAAGTTAAAAAAACATTTTTACCTTAATTCTGTCAAAAATGTTAAAAAGAACTTTTTTTGGAAAACGACGGAAATATTCCTTTATAAACTACTTATAAAAGTCAACAAGGGTATAAATTACTTTAACCCATATTCTAGTAAATAGTAAAAATGTTTTGAAATACATTTTTAAGAAACATGGATGTGGGTGATAAAGAAGTCTCAGTAGATTATTACGTATAAACAACCTCGGATAATAAAGAGATTGCTAAGTAAACCCTTACCTTGTACTTTTCCTTGGTTGGGTTAGGTTAACCCCCTGTATAATGGTGAAATAATTGTTATTAAATTATACAATAATCATATAAATTAATATGATATCATATATGATCTTTTAACATTGATTTGTTAATAATATCTTAGTATTATCTTTGTTTTGGGTGTTAACTTAATCGTTTTCTTTTATATGTGTTGTTACGTAAGCCATGTTTGTCATGGATAGGTTGTATCTTATTCATATGCAAAATGATATCAAGTCCTTAAAATTATTTTTAAATCATCAAATGATAATTATACTTGAATGGATACGATGGAGAATGAGTCTTATCGCGTTCGTGGAGATGGTAGTCCGTACGTACGCACGAGCGACAATATCATTATTTTGATATTAAAATAACATATAATTGGATGGTATATCATATATACATAATCCTTATCATGTGATATTTATTACTTACATGAATTATAAATCATTATTATACCCATCCAAATAATAATATATTGAATAACAATTACACCACGACGTGGAGACGGTAAGCCGTACGTATGCATGTATGGTGACATGTTATTCAAAGGGTGGATAGAATACTAAATATGTTTGTACCATATTTATAATAACATCAAAGTATATATATGATATTGGAGTTATTATTTTATAATGGTAATAACAAAGAAAGAAGAAGTGGAAGAAGAAAGTAACTTGAAAAGGGGTGGTGAAATCATTACCTCTTCTTTGGGTTCTTCCTTTTGATTTGATCAAAAGGGCTCCTTAGGTTGGCTTTCGGACTAAAGGAGGGACTCTAGGATGAAGTGAGGGAAGTTGAAGGAGTATTTGGGCAAGGGTTGGCCGAACCAAAAAGCTTTGAAGGTGTGAATTAATGAGAAGGAGGAGTGCCCTTTTATAAGAGGGGTGAGAGGCACCTTTGGAAAAACTAGAAATATTATTTTATAATAAATTCATATTCAGTTTCTAGTGGCTCAAAAGTTGATTATTTAAAAGTTAAGGTGGTTATAGGTCTAAAACCACTCAACCAATAGGATTTAGATAGGTTTGGGTTACTATATTGACCTTATCATTAAGTTTTAACTTATAGTTAATTAGTTTGACACATACCATGTCACTTTGTATTTTTATATTATATAGTTAATAAACATACTATATACATACAAGAGACCCCCAAGTGGTACATTAATGATACAAATATCATGATATAAGTCTCTTGGCCGAAACTTATATTTTTTAGGAATTTAATATCAATTAATAATATAATATTTGTTTTTAAAACTGTTTTATGTCAATTTTGACACTATTCAACAGTTGATTTTTGAAAAAATCATGACAGAATGATTACTTCTAAAAACGTTAATTAAATCAATCCTAAAATGTCATATTATCCTCTAAAATTAGTTTAATTTATAAAAAGTCTCAAATTATATTTATTTGCATATCTATAATATCAATTAGTTTAATTTTTCACTATTATGGTAATTACTGCATCATCATTGTGTCATAACCAAATTAGATTATATAATGTCTAAAAATTATAAATAAACTATAATTATGTATTAAATATTTTTATCTTTCTAATGAATATTTATTGTCAAAAATAGATCATATATAACCCTATGTAAAAATTGTTTTTCTAAAAGATATATGCTTGTGTCATTTTTGTATTTATTTTAACTTAATTAAAATAAAGTGTCCCTATCACCTACAAGTGGCTCCATGGGGTCCCAAAATCGACCCAAAGATATCCATGGTCGGACATATATCCACCAATACGGTTAGGACACGTTTTAGGGTAATTTAGTATTATTTTAATATTATTTGTGAACCCTTATTTACCGAATTTACCCTTAGCCATGGTAAATAAAATATTTACCGAAGTAATTATTCAAAATGTCTAAAAATAAAAGTTACCTATTTAAACAATATGAACATCCTGATTCCAAATATTTAATCCATTTTTCCAAATTCAAAACACATAAGTGGTAAAAATTAATTTAAAATTAATTCCCGTTGTTAAAACAAAAAAGCGTGTTTTTAAGAGATAATAACTATCAAAAGATTGACACTTGTTTATATCCGGTTTAATTGTAAAATTATGTACAATAACCAAAATTGTATTAAATGGTAAAAATATATTCTAAATATACTTTAAAACCACTCAAATTAATAATTTATCAATATAAATTATTTTGATTAAAAAATTTGTTTTTAATTAAAATTTAGTAATTTTTATTATTCATCAAAATATAAATGTTATCCGAAAAGTTCCAAAATTTCACCCTAGGATAAATACAATATTCCGAATCCAAAAATTAATTCCATTTTGAGAGATAAAATTTTTAAAATTTCAAAAATTAGGTATTACTATTCATAACGGCTAGTTTGATTGGTTGTGGTGTGTTAGAACTCGATGTTGCGTACAACACACGCTATCGCATTATTCAAAGAGAAGCATACCGTAGAATCTTGGGGTGTTACACCCTAGGATAATTTTGATATTATGAATCCAAAAATGAAGTCCATTTTGAAAGATAAAATTTATAAAAATTTAAAAAGTGGGTATTACTATTCATAATGGCTAATTTTAATAATATTTTAATATCATATTGTTGTTTAGTGAAACTTGATATTTCTTACAACGGAAGCTATAGAGGAAGGTCGTGATTTCCTATAAATAAATCCAAGCTAGTGTTGTGTGTAGTAAAATATTCCTTTGATGATTTATATAACATAAAAACAAAATATTTCTCATAAAAATCTCAGGTGTTACAATAACCTTACCCAAAACATGATAGAAAACCCAAAATGAACTCAACTGCCTCGCCTTTGTCGGAAGATGCTGGAATACAGACCAAAGGGTCTAGAGGATCCCCTTACACATCCCTAGAAACTAAGAAACAAGGAAACCCAATAAAACCCGAACCTTAGGATTTTTGCTGAGAAAACAGGGCGAGGGAGGAGCCAGACGGCCCTATGCGAATCACAAACAAAATGCATACGGACTCAACTCATCTAGATGGAAAAGATTCGAGAAGGCACTGGGAAGATTCTATCACGCAAAGAGGAGTCGATGAAGGTGGTGTAGTGCACCTCAAAGGAGGGGCCTGGTGCATTTTTGTCCTTCATCCCATATGGTGGTGCGCCACCCTCATGTTCTCTCCCCCAATTATCAATTACACCCAAGATAAACTAATATTCTTATTATAATAATAATAACATTTATTATTGTCATTTAATATATTGTTACTTCATTAACTAACCTTTAAATAAATGTTTCACAATTAATTTTTAAAACCATCATTAATCATCCAATAAAATTAATACAATAATAATAATAATAATATCCTTATTATTATTATTATTATTAAGTATTTATTTTATTTAATAAAAATAAAAATAAATCATTTTAAAAACTGGGTAACTGTACAGTTGACCCACAACATTTAACTAATCATTCTCAAATCGATATCTACATTTTAAATGGTTTAATTAAATTAAAACCAACTCCACATTTATTCCTCATTTAATATTACCATTTAAAATTAACTTTCTTAGATAAGACCCAACTTCTCATTTACACATTATTTAATTATATTCAATAAGAAAAATTGATTAAATAAATTCCAAAATTCATTTTTTTATTAAATTATCTAAACACAATTAAATTAAATTTAAAAACTCCAACTCATCATTATTTTATTAATTATCTCAACCCAAATTAATTAAATAAAACCCACTTCTTTGTAGCGATCAATTATATTCATAATGACCTTTAATTTAATTAAATTAAACCCCAAAAAATCATTATTATTATTATTCATAATAATATTAACAACCACTCATAAAACCATAATAATAATAATCACATTATTATTATTATTATTCAACCTTAGATAAAACCCAACAAATCTTATTAAATAGAAACACTTCTTTATTAATTACGAAACTCCTCATTTAATTAGACGTTTCTTTGAGATACTCAAAAGCCTCATTAATTTCAAATAACTACTACACCTCATTAAACATCCAACTAAAATATTTTAACATAAATGTTACACACCATAATTAAAAACGCGTCTTCATGAATTATTATCTTAGTAAACATTTCATAATTAATTATGAAACTCCCAATTTGTTACAATATCATTAATATTATAAAAACTCCAACCCATTACCCATAATTTAACTACCATAATAATTATTATTATCACATTCATAAAACTAAAATAATAATAATCTCATTATTATTATTTTTTCAACTTTTGATAAACTCAACACCACTATTTAATAACAATGCTTCATTAAATATGAAACTCATCATTTTATTAAATATTTCTTTGAGAAGCTAAAAACCCACATTAAATTCTCATAAATGATATTTTCCATTAACATGCAATTAAAATATCAAAGCATTAAAATAATTTATGACACCATAATAATAATAATAACATTATTATTATTAGAACATTATTCTATTTAATAATAAATAGTCCTTTAATAATTTTGATACTCTTTATTTAATTAAAACGGTTCTTTGGTAAACCCAAAATCCACATTAATTTCTTCAACTATCATTTAATTAATTATTTATCTTTCATTTAATTAAACAACCACATTAATATTAATAATTTTAACATCATTATTATTATTATCAAAACTTTCTTTAAATTAATCACAATATCTCATATAATCTTATTTAATTAAATTAAATAATTTATTAAATAGGGTAAACTGCATGGGTTGGACTGCAACTGTGCGTTGCCCTTGCAGATTTATTAAAGAGGTCTTTTCCAGATATGGTGATCTTGAGACTCATCATAAAACCTATGAAAATTATCAGGTAATTACACAAGTCCAAAAATGACACCTTTAGGCATTCCATCACTCTGAATAAAATTCCAGATCTCGTTTAAAAAAATAGCCCATTGAAAAACTGAAAAAAAATAAAAAACATTCATATTTTAACCTGGTTCAAAAACACAGCACTTTACATGGACGTTTTAGGAAAATTTTCATGTGATCTACCAAAAATTGAGGCAAGGGACCCATGAGGCTGAGTTGGGTGTTTGCAGTGAAATGTGACTTTTTCACCAAGTGTTCGTTTTGGATGAATTGGTAGCCTATCCTACTTATTTTCTCATATTGAATGTGATTGTCACCATGGTTTGGGCCTAGGAGATGTGGTGTGGAGGTGATTTTTTGTGGGTCTCTTTGGTCAGCGACTCATTTACCAACAGGGTTGAGTCGGTCCCCCTAGTTGCGGTTTGTGATGTTTTGATCAGCTGAGTTGAGTGACTTCCCCAAATCCTTTAGATATTAGGGTTTTCAGTATCATGTCCCCTATACTGGATGATGACCACTTTTTGGCTACTATGAGGTTTTTTGTTATTACATCCTTGATACAGGATTGAGATCCCCTCTATAGGATGAGATCAGATTGAGTTGTTGCATCCCTCTGGTGTGGCTGGGGTGGAATCTTCTAGCTTAATGCATCCCTAGATTGGGTTCTTGGTATCGATGGGATCAACACTACATGGGCAGTGATCCCCTATCTATCCAGATAACCCTATAGGTTTTTTTTGTAACTTTGGTTATTTGATCCCCTATGCAGCGAGTGATTATAGTAGGGTTGTGTTATCGTCGGTTATATGATCGCCTACTCAGTTTGTGGTTTTGGTAGGGTTTGTGGTTTCATCGGTACGATCTAATACTTCACGGGTTATATCATATGGGGTTTCTGACAACATCATGACCACCAATACATGAATGAAAATCCTCTATCTGAGTGATGTGACTTGTAAAATTTCATATCAGGTAGTAGTTTTCCCCAGTGGTTTTTGAGAGTTATACCCTATCTGATAGATCTTTGAGTTACCAGTTTGGGTTCTAGTATACCCTAGAGGTATCTAGGAGTGATCCCCTATCTGAGTAGTTCTCTATTTCCACTAAGTTTTAGCATGACATTCTTAGAGACAATATTTAACTAGCGTGTTCTCTCAGATGGACCATTTGGGATGGTGGTGTGAGACCCGATGGAGTGTATCTCTCAAACAAGTGTTACATAGGAAGACAGAGCTTGTATAGTGCGTTCTCCTAGTTATTTATTGACTTAGAGCCTTGAGTAGGAACCTATCTCTATAAATTAGGTTAGAACCTCTAGATACTTGGTGCCTTATATGATTCTATTTGGTGTGATTTATATATTTCCTTGTGGTGTTGTTATTTCATGGATCACACACCCTTTGGTTTGAGTTGAGTAGTCATGTATAGCTGAGGATGGTCTCGATATAGAGTTTCTATGTCATTTGGGTTCCCTCTGACTGGTCCGAGCTAATTGATTTCAATAAGTTAATCCTTTTTTTGTTTAGGTTTTTGGGGTTCCTACTGAGTATCTTTATACACACCCCTGCATGATATTTTCCCAAACATGTATTGTGTTTTGTGCAGAACACATGCCTTTTGATGGAGTCTCATGAAGACCTGGAGCAGGTGGAGCTTAGTGATTTGGATTCATTGGGGTACTTACCTGAGCTGGTCCAAGGATCATTCGAGAAGGTACATTTGATAGTGATCTCCTCCTTTATAAGAGGTTGGATGTTTTTTCAGTTTTAGTTTGGTGGCCCCTGTATTTTCCCTTTTTTTACTTTTGATGTACTCTAGTTGGAATATATGTGTGCATGAATTTCTTTTTAGTTTTTATATATCTCTACACTATTTCAGGGATGTATATGTGGGAGAGTTTGTATACGTATAATAGTGAAAGTCCTCTCATGTGTGATATAAACTACTCGGTGCTAGTTGCCAGCCCCTGGCCTATTGGAGGTGGGCTTGTGGAATCATAGATCGAGCCCCATTGGGTCGTGTCATGACAGAGTGGTATCAAAGGAGGTTCTAACTTTGGGAACTCATAGATATTTGGTCTAGTTGTGATCTTGATTTTAGTTTCAAAGAGATGTTGTTAGAGTGTTTCAAGATTTTATTTTAGGCTAGGGACTCCAATATTGGTGCGGCGACTGATGTATCAATTCACCAGGACTCTGATAAGATTTCATTTGACTTGGAAAATAAGGACACTAATCATAAGTGAGATAATGGAACATTCACCATATAGTACTGGTTTTTGGGTTTCTCTTGTCCTTCATGAGTCATCTCTATAGATATACTCATTGATCGTGGTGTGTCTTGATGTTTTTTTAGGATTCTTCCACGATGAAATCCATTCAAGGTTCAGCAGCGGGATTGTGGTGAGGATCTGCCATAAGTAGAGGCTTTAGAGAAGAGCACTGGTTCTGAGGTGGGACCTTCAGGTGGCCCACCAGTTGAGCCACCACCTATCTTACATTAGGTTTTGTCAGTAGTGTATGATGAGGATTCACATAAGCCAAGTGCACTATGCAAGTTACAGGGGAAGCGAACTGTGAGTTTACAAGGTGACCCTGACCCCCAAGAATATAATGATTGTCTTGTGTCAATTGCATTCATTTTCTTCCTTGTGAAGACACCTCTGGGTCAGATGGTGGTCCTATTGGTGATACTTTTTCATGTTTCATCCAAGTGCTAGTGGAGTCTCATGACACAGACCCATGATGATGAGATACTCTCTTAGGCAGATTTTGATCGGCTCATAAAGGAGTTGTTTTATCTGGCTACACGGAGGTCATCACGTATCAATTAGCTTATGAATCTTCGGTAGTAGTTTAGTACCATGTAAGTTTACTAGGAATGGTTTACATACCTATCACATTACTCCCTAGATATGGGTTGGGATCCCTTCTTCCCAACATGGAACTTCGAGCAGGGATTTTGTCAAGAGATCATGACTTCAATGGTGCTGTTGTGCATTCCCACTTATGTTGGGGTGCTGGAGCAGGCCTTAGTGATAGAGAGTTTCTTGGATGAGAAGATTTTGACCGTCAGTGCTGGTTACATGGGAGTTAATACCTCGAAAACTAGTTTGGGAGCAGGTAGCCAATGAAAGACATAGGTGTTTGGGCATGTGTGGAATTTCATATGGTAACCTCGGGATGGGGGATCCGATGCGCAGGGATCTTAGGCTGGTTCATGTTAACCACTAGAGAGGCATTGTTATGATTGTGATGGTTGGGACATCTTACTAGAGAGTGTCTGACCTACCGTGTTGCTGAGAGGGATACGTCGATGGAACACCTTGGTAGAGGAAGTGTTTTGAGCATGGAGTTCTGTAGGGCAGAAATCAGGGTAGATGAGGGTTTTTAGTAGTGGGAGGTGGCATAAAGTATGAGTTTACACCACCACCACTCCCAGGTGGTCCAAACTAGGCTCAAGGATCTGTAGAATGGGGTTGGGTACAACTACAAGCTATAGAGGACATTGACCCAAAGGCACTGCAGATGTATGGAGGTATGCCATGTGTCCTTTCTACTTTCTATAGTAATTTTGATAGACACTATTAGGTGGTACTCCTTCGATTCTCTTCCTTGCTCTAGGTTTGTTCAGGGTGTCAGTAAGACCCTATTTTGGTGTTGTTCATCATATCTTCGAATGAATGATGAAGAGAGATCATTCCCCCACCAGGATTCACTTTTGTGATGTGACTAAAACTATATGGGTGACTCAATGTCACCAAAATCTGACAGTGTCAAGGTTTGGTGGATGAGTCCACCTGGCATGTGTGTTTGGGGTGGGGTTTTGTGATGGTAATTTTTCGTGAAGGGCTTGGTAAAACCCAGGGTGCGTGCTTGGCCAGCCCTGTTTTGTTCATTTATACCCTCATGTGTTCATCATCATCCTGGTATGTGAGTCACTTGAGGAGGTTGTGGTGGAGTTAACATGGATTTGGAGTCACATGAATGAGTGATGATTTCCCCACTAAGACACATTCTTGACACATGATCCAAAACTATAAGGGTGAGTCATTTCCACCTAAAGAGGATAGTATCTTGGTGTAGTGGATGAGTTATTTTTTACTTGTGTGTTCGGAGTGGTTTTGTTAGTCCCTGCATCAGGTTAGTGTGGTGTCATGCCGCTAGACCCTATGACATCTAGAGATAAGGAGCTTGGTGTTTTTCCACCTATCATAGCTAAGGAGACATGTGCCTAGTGTCATGATGTTTTCATGGGATGAACTTTACTTTTTTTGTCCTTGAGGTTCCCTAGAGTGTGTGATAGTTGGCAGCATGGGAACCCTTGGTTTCTTTTTGGTGGTTTTTGGTGTGCTCACTGGCATGGGATACCCATTTGATTATTTAGTTACTTTCCCTTATGCCCAGCCTTTATATTATTAGGGATGATAATTCTTAAGGCGGGGAGGATGTAGAGACTCAGGATTTTCCTTATAAGACTTTGGAATATTTCTATTTAAAGTTCCTGAGCTAGGAAATTAGACAACGTGCAATTATGTGGTCTAGTGTGCCAAAATAAATTTTATAAAAATATTATGTATTTTTATAATATGAACATGGAATAAATTAGTAATATCTTAAACGGTAGATCATATCAGAAACGGGAGGCCACATTTGAGTTCGGAGCATTCCATTTACCCTAGGTAGGGTATAAACTTTGTGGGTGTAGGACTTACGTAGAAAAAGTTATCAAAGGCATTTTTGTAAATAAATTTATTTATTTATTTTGAAATCTGATCTCAAATAACACTTGAACTAAGTCTCAGATCATATTTCTGAGACCGTGATTTTGTTCATAAGTTTGTGTTTACCTTAGGTACGGTATAATCTTTATTGGTTCTAGGAGTCGGGTCCAGGCGAGCATTGGTGATGGGGTGTTAAGAGGATATTTTTTAATAAACTTAAAAAAAATATCCTCCTCTCTCCTCCATCCCCCCTTATGTGCAAGTAGGAAGCCGCTCCACTCCTCCTCTTCACCGATGAACAACTGGTCAAAATAGAGAAAACGGAGAACCATCAGTCTAGAATATTGATGGCAGACACTCCTGGATCATGGAGAAGTGAATTCAATGAGTTGGATTGACACCAAAGCATTGGAATTTCACCACGAGTTAGGAATATTTTTTTTAATCTCAATACTTTTTATGCTTCATTTTTTGTTCGAATTGTAAATGTGTCAGTGTATATCGGGTCTCAAGGTTTTTGAAACAGGTCTCAAGTTAATTATTGGAGCACCAAGGTGGTCCCGGTGGTATGTGAAAGGTCCTATGGTGCACGGAGGTTCGTAGAATCTACCAGTGGCACTGGGCGGTGTGGCGATAGAGGCTATCAGGCACGATGGTGGCGGAGGTCACAGGGTGGAGGTGGCATGAAGCAACAGAGGGAGGAGGCCAACGGTGCACCAGGAGCGTGGGACACAAAGTAGAGGGCCAGACTAATGAATGATCAGTGGGCTAGTGAGTTGATTTGGGTCAGCCAGAGTGGGCTACCTCAGGTGGGGCAGACCGGCCGGAGTGGGCTGGTCTAGAAAAAATGGGTAGGGGTGTTTTTAACCCCTGTAACTCTCAAACCGGATGTTCGATTCACATGACTTCTATGGAGACATGGATCTTTCTTTGAGGAGGACCTTTTGAATAAAATTTGAGTAAAATAATTATTGGGCTTGAGTCTTGGTGGCATGAAACATCCAATTTTAATAATAATAATATATTTATAATTATTATTTTATGTTTCTAATTTCAGACGTATCTCCAGTGTCTTATGTCTAATGGACACATCATCAATGGTGTTTTGACCCTGAATGTAATTTCGATGCTTTAGTACCATCTTCAAGTGCTCAAAAAAATTGATTTTCAGGCCCCATATGGCCTTGTTTGGGAATTTTCAGTTAAATGTGACATCTTCAACGGGTGTCCGTTTTGGACGAATGGGTAGTCTATCTTACATGTTTTTTAAATAGAAATCGATGGTGTTTAGAGTTTGAGCCTAGGATATGAGGTGTGTAGGTCATATTTTGTGGGTCTCGTGGGTCAACAATGCCTTTGATGGCAGGGTTGAGTGGCTCCCCCTTGTTTCTATTTGTGATGTTTCAATCAGCTGAGTAGAGTGAAATTTCATTGGTCCTTTAGCAATAAGAGTTTTTTGTATGACGTCCCCTACACCAGACATAAACCCCTCTTAGTCTAATATGAGGTTTTTTGGTATTACATCCTTAGTACAAGATTGAAATCCTCTCAATTGTATGAGCTCAGATAGAGTTGTAGCATCCCTCCGGTAAGGGCAGGGTGGGATCCTCTAGCTTAATGTTTCCCTTGATCGGGTTCCTCGTATCATTGTGACCAACACTACACAGGCAGTGATGCTATATCTAATAGGACATCCATATAGGGTTTTGTGGAATCATTGGGTATATGACCCCTACACAATTTCCAATTATAGTAGGGTTCTGGTATAATAAATTATAGGATCCCCTACTTGGTGTGTGGTTTCGGTAGGGTTTGTGGTATCATCGATATGATCCCCTACTTTGTGATTTGTACCAGATGGGGTTTCTAGGATCATCATGAAAACTGATGCATATGTGTTGATCCTATATCTGAGTGATGAGATATATAGAAGGTTATATTGTGTTGTAGTATCCCCCAGCAGATCCTGGGAGTGATCTCCTATCGGAGAGATCTTCATGTTACCAGATTGGATTCTTGTATCCCCTATAAATCCTTATGAATGATCCCATATCTGAGGAGTTTTGTGTTTTCACTGAGTTTCAGTATGACATTCTTAGCAGAGATATTCGATGACTGTGTTCTCCTGGATGAACCATCTGGGATGGCAGTGTGAGACCTGATGGAGTGTATCTCTCATACAAGTGTCATCTAGGAAGACAGAGCTCATGGAGTTTATTCTTCTAGTTATGTGTTGCCTTATATACTCAAGTAATAACTTGTCTCTAGTAATGAGGTTGAAACCTCATAATCCTTGGTGCCTATGATGAGTATATCTAGTGTGATTTCTATATTTCCTTACGGTGTTATCATTTCTTTGATCACACACCCTATGGTTTGAGCTGACTAGTCATGTATATATGAGGATGTTCTTGAGATGGAGTCTCTCTCTCATTTGGGTTCGTTGTGGTTGGGTAAAGCTAACTGATGCCTATCATTTACTCCCTTTTTTGGTTTGGGTTTTTGGGGAGCCTACTGAGTGTCTTTATACTCTTCCCTACATGGGCTTTAATCACACATGTCTTTTATCTTATATAGACCACATGCCTTTTAATGGAGTCTTTGGATGACCTAGAGCTGATGGAGCTTAGTTAGATGGATTGACCAAGCTATTTACTAGATTTGGAATAAGGATCATTTAAGTGGGTGCATTTGACAACGATCCCCTCCTTCATAGGAAGTTGGACACTTTAGAGGTTTTAATTTGGTGGGCCATGTATTTTCCATTTTTCTACTTTTACAGTACTCTAGTTGGGATAGATGTATTCATGCATTTCTTCTCAGTTTTTATATATCTATGCACTATTTTATGGAGGTGTATGTGGGTACGTGTGTATAGGTATGATAGGATAAGTCCTCCCATGAGTGTGATAGCCTACTCAGTGCTAGTCGCCAGACCCTAGACTATTAGAGATGGCCTTGGGGAGTAACGGTTCAAGCCCCATTGGGTCGGGTCGTGACATATTGGACATGTTATCTACTCATTATTATGTCCAAAACCCCATTCCTATGTACTATGAAAACATACTTTCACAAGGAAATGCCTCCTTACATAGCTACCCTATCCATGTCCCTTGGTAACACGTCCTGGGCTCACAGTACGACATGTATCCCTGGTGCCCGATGTGTAGTTCCCAAAATGTCAACTTCTATAAATAATAAGAAAACATGGAATGTGGCCCTACACTTCACATCATGTGATTTAGAATTATAAATAATAATTCCTCTAAAGCTACCTAAATCACCCCAGTTTTCCCCAAAATCTATAGATCAACACCGACAGGGTCCCTAAGAGTCGTAATAGGGTTATAAAACCTTAAAACAACACATAAAAGAGTGTATCGAGAGTTAAAACATAAATAATCCTACATAATGGTTAAACACTAAATCTATGGAGTTATATCCACGTTCCAAACCCACTACACCATGATCTGGAAGCAATCTTCGTCATGATCGGAGATCGGTGGTGCCTCCTCTCTTTAGTATCACCTCAATTCATCCATAGCCCCAAAAGGGGAAGGGGGATTTCTCCTCTATTCCATGCATCTCACAAGGGGGAGTGGGATATTGATTTAATTTTTTTAAAATAAATATCTTCCATTTAACACCTCACCAACAAATCACTTCAAAACCAGAATGTGGATTTGAAATTTTTTATCTCGCTTATAGGGTAAATAACACATTTTAAACTCAACCATGTCCTTAGATTTATGATTCGAGACCCTACATTAAAGTTATTCTATGTTTATAAAAACTATTTTTTATTATAAAATATGTTTAATATTTTTAATATCACCATGTTGAGGACCTCCTGGCCCTGTAATCTCTCTCTAACTTACTGTCTAGCTTCAGAAATATTCTTAGAAATATTACAAATTATCACAGGTCAAAACCCAAGTCACTACAAGTACATATAAAAATAATCATTGATTTTGATAAAAATAAAAGTTTTTAATTCCCTATATGTGCTTCTGATGTGCCCTAATTCTTATTAGAAGACAATTTGGGAATTATTTTTAAAACAATAAAGGAGAGTGAGATTTATGGGAAATTTAGTATGTGAAAATATTTACATCAAAAAGTTTATTTGCATGTTGATGTTGTCTCTAAGGATGAAATAATTGTTGGCCCCACAATGATAATAGTTATTACATAATGTAATCCACCAAAAATATAACTGATATACATATTCTACTTGGTTCATTTATCTACTATTAGTGGTTTTTTGAAAATCATTCCCAATTAACAAATTTTTTAACCATGTTGACATGTAAAGGGGTCGAATTTACATGGTCCAAGGAATGAGGATATATCTTTGAGGAATTAATGAAAATATTTATTAATGGGCTTGTATTGACATTACCATCTTTATAGTAAGGATTTATTATATATAGTGATCCATCTAGGAAAGGATTATGGTGGTTCCTTATAAAAAATTATAGATTATTTTTATGCATAGATTAAATTAAGAACCCATGAAAAAAACTATCTAAATCATGGTCTTGAGCTAGAAATTGTTATATTTTCATTGAAAATATGGTGGCACTATCTTTATGAGGAAAGATATGGAATATATATCGATCATAAAAGTTTGAAGTATATATTCACTCAAAAATAATATTGTATAAGACAATAGAGATGTCTTGAACTATGTAAGGACTGTTATTGTGAAATACTCTACCACCCATAGATGGTGAACAAGTTGGTTGATGCATTGAGAAAGATAGATCATGGAGTTTTATCCTAGATAATGATGGAAAAGTATCCCATATTCATGGATTTGGTAATGTTTTGTAAATAATTTTTTAATTTAATGTAAGAATCATTCCTTTAAAAAATCCAAGAATATATAATAGATAAGATAAATAGGTTTCAACAAGATGAAAATGGTTTAAAAAAGAAAATCAAACCCATAAAAGAAGATAAATGTATAAATTCCATCTATGAATATTATGTATTGATGTTTGGAAAGAGATTATATGTGTTATCAGTGCTATAGATAAAGGGGGAATTACTAGATGAAGCTCATAGCTCAAACTTCTCTATAAACCCTAATAGTACCATGATGTATAGTTATATAAAAGAGTTATTATGGTGGGAAAATATAAAGTATAAAATTGCTTAGTTCATGTCAATATTATTAGTATTCTAAAAAGTAAAGTCTAAGCGACAACTTATAAAGGGAATCTTAGAACCTCTACCTATACCAATTTGGAAGTGGGACAACATAAAAATGGAATTTATTACTGAACTACCTAATAAATATAAGAATAATTATGTTATATAAGTCATTATGGATCAACATACCAACTATAAACTTTTTATAGAAATAATGGAGGATCAACCACTTGAACATCTTATATGGTGATATATAAATGAATTTATAAGACTTTATGATACACCTTTATCAATTGTATATAACTATGACCCTCATTTCACTTTAAAAATTTTTAAAAGTTTTCAAAATTCATTTTTCATAGAGATATATTTGACTACTACATATCATCCTCAAAACTATAGGCAATATAAGAGGACCATACAAACATTAGAGGGCATACAGTGGTCAAACTCACTTGACATCCAAAGAAAAATAGAACAATAACTTCCTTTAGTGGAATTTACCAACAATAATATCTTCTATTCAAACATTTAAATGTAACTATATGATACCATGTATAGAAAAATATTTCATACACCAACTTATTGATATGAAGTTGGAAAAAGGAGGGTAATTTTTCTAAAAATCATTGTGGAAATAACTGATAAGGTGTGGACTATACAAAATCATATCAAAACAGCTCAGAGAAGATAGAAAAGTTATACTGATAATCATATTAAGGTCTTGGAATTTTCTATATTAGATCACGTCTTCTTGAAAGTATCACAATAGAAGGAAGTTATATGGTTAAGTGATAAAGGTAAGAAACATTAGATATATATCATTCCAATTGATATTTTAAAGAGAACTAGATATATGGATTATCATTTTTCTTTTCCACCAAACCTCTCTAAATTTTATTGTGTCTTCTATGATTCAATATTAAGAAATTATATTCCGGACCCTAATCATGTAATCCCCCCAGATGAAATGTTGTTTTAAGGTTGTTTAGTCATTGAGTGTGGAAATATTCACATTCATATATCCTTTAATATTATATGGATAACAATTGATTATTTAGACATGATTATGTTTGATGATAAGTAGGGAACATTGTAATATGTATTATTTAATCACTCTCTCCATATGATGGATGCATTGGACTTTTCTTGTGACTAGTGGGGCCCAAAATTATATTGCCCCTTAATATATTAGTATGTATCATAATACAAACTAATTGGGTATTTGGTATAATCCTAAACAATTTATGCATGATGTCTTGGCATGTGGCCTTGATGTTTTATAAATGGTTTTTTGTATTATGAAATCTATCACTCTGAGATCAGTTATTCTTATCTATGAATTTATTTACTATTATGTAATCTATTGATATATTATGCTCGTCACTCAATTTTTTATTGAAATTATTTATTCTTATCATATTGTTTATTTAATTATTACATATGACATATTTTGTTGTATTATACCACTTATTGGGAATCATAGCTCACTTCATTATATTGTCTTTCATTCCCCCTAAAAACATAAATATTACTACATGTGACTTAGGTTTTTTTAAGGATAATAAATATAAAATGTTAATGTATTCAATTGGTGTACCTGGATTTTTCAATGTTATCTAATTATCGTTTATTATCTAGTTTCCTAAGACTACTAAATTTCTTGATCATGTATATTATGAAATATATATTTTCTAACATTATAATAAAACAACCACTAGTTATAGGTTACTGGAGTTGGAGTTTTAAATTAGAATCACACTATTCTATGATTTATTAATATAATCAAGGATTGAACATATTATTAGAATATAAACCTGAAATCCAATTGTACGTAATGATATTGGATTCCTCGAAAAATTTCTCATAATCTAGGGAGGTTAGTTCAACCTAAGAAGATGGAACTATATAGACCCCATCTTCTATTATCGAAGAGTATGAGATTTTGGAGAGTTTAAATTCAATGTAAAAGCATCTTGTAGATTTTAAAACAACACTATATAAATATCACTTTCACATAAGTAATTTTTAAAATATCTTATTATTTGAAATTATTAAAGGAGATACTTTAAAAAAAGTGATTGTTTGAGGATATGGGAGTCGAATCTCCTAGTAAAGAGCATTAATAAGTAGTAAAATGAAATATCCCATAAAATATATATGATCTAGAAAATTTTACTATCTAATTAACAATTGGTTTATACACATTTTGGAAGGAGCTTTTTTATTTTTGATAAAGGTTAAATTTTATGCCCCTAAGTGAGTTTAAAAGTTTGGATTGGATGAGCCTAATACAATATGATTTGTACTCCAACTTATCTGTTGATAAGTTAAGTCCTTAAGAACTTATCAAATATGTTCTTTTCAATGTGGGAAATTTTATATTTCATGGTAATTTTTCTATCATTAATATGAAAGAATAATTATATGTTTCCACTATCATTGTGAGACCCTTCCTATAAGCTGGGAAATCATTGATTGATGATATCCAATGAAGGCTAATTTTTTAATCTAGTGATGAAGAAGTCACATTTGATCCATTTAACTCTATAAATCATGGAATTAAGTTTAAGGATTTACATTCCATTTCATCTATTGAATAAAATCCATATGTCATGATTCTACAGCAATAGAAAGAGGAAAAGATGATATAACTCATTAACAACATGGTGGATATCATGAAGGATGAAAGTAATTTTTAAGATGAACAATTATTTGAATATATTTAGTGGATATAGAACTTATCAATGGATTCCTACCCAGAATTGGACCCTTAAATCATCAATACACCAACCATTAAGATGAATCCACAAACTCGAATATAGAAGTATTCTTTTTTGGGACATAAAGACATTTTATCAGTGATAATAAATGTAGAATTAATGGTGGAACAATATGATAAATTATTATAAATTTTAAAGAAGTAGAATAAATAAATAATTTGGGTATTTCAACTTCAACGGAATTGGCCTAGATATTTTCACACATAAAGTGATTCAATATTAAGAAAGTAAAGTAAAATAAATAACATAAAGGAGACTCACCCCACTAATGAAGTGGGTACTTAATAATGATGTTCTAAAAATCCTAGATATGGGAATTATCATTTCCATATTAGATAATGAATGGGTGAGTACATTGTTAGTGATTCCAAATCAAGGAGTCATAATAGTGATAAGGAATGAAGATAACAAGATCATCCCTTCATGAAATGTTATAGGATTGAGATTATGTGTGGATTATTTTAATATAAACTCGTAATTATGGAAGGATCACTTTACATTTCCTTTCATGGATCAAATTCTTGAATGTATGGTTGGTCAAGAGTTTTATTTATTTCTATATGGTTACTTTTTTTATAATCATATGTCAATGGATTCAAATAACCAATAAATTTTGAATTTGAATTTTCCCATATAAAACCTTTTCCTATCTTCACATGTCATTCGAAAAGATTAATGAACTAATGAAATTTGAAAGGCATATGACACATATATTTCAGGACATGGTGGAGGAGTTTCTATAAATATTAATGGAATATGATTCAATCTATCTGTGATTCAATTAGGTAGGTCTATAAAATGAGGATTTGGTATTTAAAAGATATAAGAAAATGTGATTAGTTATAATTTAAAAAAGTGTTATTTCATGGTGAAAGAAGGTATTTTACTTTGGAATAGAATATCCCAAAAGTTAATTGAATCTAATGAATCTAATATAGAACTAATAAAAGAGATACCTTATCCAACTATGATGAATTAGATTATAATCCTTCTTATACATATGGGATTCTACGACCATTTTTTCAAGGATTTCTCTAAGATAGTTATAATAATAAATCACTATCTATTGAAGAATGTTACCTTAAATTTTTATGAATAATGGAATGAATACATCATTGATTTAAAGAATAATTTAGTGGCAACCCCAATCGTGATATCTCCAAATTAGAAGAACATCTTTGAGATAATATTTGGTGTTAGTGATTTCATTGAAGGAAAAAATCTTGGACAATGATTTGCATATATTTTTCATCCCATTTATACTAAAATTATCACAATCAATGAATCTGTGATTAATTATACAACCATAGACATGGAAATTTTAGTAGTGGTATTCACATTTGAAATTTTTATATTATATTTTGTTATTTATAAGTTAATTTTATACATCATGTTTCTTTACAGTACATGTTTAATAAAAAGGATGCAGATCCATGTCTAATTTAGGGGACCATGTTACAATAAAATTTTGATATTATGATCAAAGAAAAACGTCCTCATATAATTTCATGGATAATAATTCATAAATATTATAATTAAAGAATATCTAATAAGGGGAGGAAATATATATTGATGATGATTTACTAAATAAGAAATCATTATATGATAATTTAAAAGCAAGTATATAGTTTTTTATATCAAAAATTAATTTTAAAATGAGAAACTCTATCCATAATTTATATATCAATAATGGAAATTTTTTTATTTGATACATTGAACTATTTCATAGATGATCACATATTATTCAAACAGTTTATATATGGATTAATTTGATGATGTGTGTCTGAATATGAGATGAAAAGTGTTATGGAATTATGTCATCCATAACCTACATGAGGATACCATGAACCCAATATAACAGTGGATATGATCTTACAAAGTGGATTATTATGGTCTATTATTCACAAATAAGAAATATAGTTCATAAGAAGCTATGATTTATGCCAAAGAATAGAAAATATCCGGACAATATTGGAGATGCCATAATAACTAATTCTAAAAGTTGAAGTGTTGGGTTTTTAGGGAATCAATTTAATTGGACCCTTACTGAGATCATAAGGAACCACATAAATACTCAAGAGTATATATTATGTGTCAAAATGGGTGGAATTTGAGGCCACTTCCACAAACACATCCAATTTGGTTATCCAATATTTGTAGAAGAATATATTTTATCAACTTAAAATTCCTCATTTACTCATTTTGGGCTGAAGAATTAACTTAAATATTCGATTTTTTATGGTACATATCAAAAATAATGACATTTGATACAAAAATATAACCCCTAGTCTCTCAAAAAGTAGTGGTAACTGGAATTGTTTGACTGATAGATTTATTAAATTTTGGAGAAAACAGTGAATTCAAGCTAGGGGTTAGAGAAATAAGCTAGATGATTCTTTATGGTCATAAAGGAAAATGTTTAAAACAGTAATTGTTAAGAATCCATTTAATATATTCTAGTAAAATAAGATAAATTTGTTGGTGTAGCTTCATAATTTCACATATTAGGTTGTAAGGAAAGTCAATATGGACTTACATCAAGATGGGGAAAAATATTTTTATAGTTTGATGAATTAGAATATATCCAAAGATATGGATATGATAATTAGAAGATACATAAATATAATTAAAAAATTATAATGATAGATAAACCAACTAATGGATATTTACAACTTTAGATAAGGTGCTTTTGTTTAACTCTCATTTTAAATTATATCTAAGTAAATTAAAGTTTTTTTAGTCAAGACACTTCACAGTGATCAAAACCTCTCTCCATAAAGCTATTGAGATTTAAATATAGAAAAATAATTTTTTTGAAGTTAATAGATATTGTTAAATCACTTTATGGACAACTTCCAAGAGGGGTTAAATATCTCTCTTTAATTTTATAGAGGATGAAAAGGTCTGTCTATCTATAAAATTTAAATAAAGCACTAGCTAGAAGGCAACCCATGTTTCATTTATTTTTATTTTTTTTCATTATATTTAGGTCATATTAGGACTTATTAGGAATAATTTTAGTAAATAATATATATTAATCTTTTCTACTCACATACTGAAACTCTAAAATGAATAACATTTGAATTCAGAATAGTATTGATCAATGGAAATAATTTCATGGTATAGCTAGATTTTTCATGATATAATACATAACTGGTAAAAGTTTCCAAAAAAACTCAAAATTTAAGGATGCTAACCATGTCATAATGGATGATAAATCCGAAAATAAAGAAAAACATAACATTAAAGGGTATAAATCACACTACAATCCAACCATATATTCTCATTTTAAAAATTTAAATTTTTTATATGTTATGGACTTAGTTCTTTATGTCATAATAATTCAATTTTATAGAATAGAATAATAATTAATTTTTATATCATTGACTACATGTTGTGATCACAACTAAAAATCCATCACTAGTGAGAAAAACACGAATGGTTATGACAACATACCTTTTCCCACCTTTCAATAACTCCAAAATTATGAATTTGATGAATATTGTGGTTTCAAAAGTAAACAATTCATACCATAAATGTCAGTTCCATACTGCAATGAATTTTAATTATATAAATATTCAACACAAAAGCATAAATTATTTTGGGCATTTTTTATTTTCCCTTTTTCTATGCATCCCTCGACTGATTATCTTAATCACCTAGTATATCTTTGATCATCATCTAAGGAATGGTAATCCTTTTTTATCCTATCCTGCGTGATTTATTCATCTCCCCATACCTAATCTAACTCTCATATTTTATCCTTTCCAAAATGATATCTTAAATGACCATATATTCAGTGGAAAAATACTATATTTCCAAACAACTCTTAAACACCATTTAAACCCCCTCCTCAATTAACCTTATAAAACCTCCATCCATTCCACCATGGACAAAACTAAAACTATAAACACCAAATCCAAAGATAAACACTAACGGTATCAAAGACCCAAGAAACTACCAGAGTGCCCCCATAGAAAATAAAATTTCCAAAATACCTCCACCAACACCTAATACTTCAACCATGGTCATCACATATTCCATCATCAACTCCATAACCCACCTCAAGACAATACAACCAAAAATATAATTGATCATGTATGAGTGGGTAACCTTTATAGCATCACCTTTTTTATTTCCTATAATTTACCAATCCTATGTACTGGGAGAGGCTATATAGATTTTAGGAAAAGTTCTTTTTCACCAATATGATATTTGAAATGTATATTATAGAGAAAATTTGTATGGTTAATCTGACTATTTAGGCGTCAAGATCCATGAAATTATATCACATTATTCAAGTCTGAGAGAAGGCTTATAGGGATCTTATATTTTAGTTTTTCTCAACATTTGAGCTAAAATTAGAGCATGTAAAGTTTCTATAAGATGATATGTTTTGGATCCTTATTTTTGTATATTTTTGAGTATGATTGGTCCTTTATATCCCTGGGTTCATGGTTACTTCAGCCTATGTTGAGATCAAATAGAATCAAATAAGAACTTATCCCATAAGTGATGGATAAAAAAATCTAAATACCATTTGGTTGGCATTACCCCACCAAAACCAAAAAACCTCATCTAAAGTGTGATATCTTGAGGATAATTCACAGTTTCATCACTCACATGTGATTATCCAAGGGATATTCATAGGTATTAGTTAACCAGCTTGATGTTTTCATTCTATATACTATCTCTAGAGGGGGTTGGGAATAAACATGGATATGATGTTTAAGATTTACTTTAAGGGGAAATTGATGAAGGATAAAAGAATGATAATGGGAGGGAAATTCATCACATTTCTGAAAAATAATAGGGGGTACTTATCTCATCATTACCCATGGATTTATTAGGAAATTTTCATCTCATTGAACTCATGTAAATAGCTAAGTTGGACCTATTAAATAAGGATGATAATGAATACAAGTTGGTTGTAGAGTATGATTATATTATGTAAGAGGGTAAGGCCACTAAGGGACACACTCGGGTTCCCTCTTCTTCGTGAGCATCCTAGAACTAAGAGGATGGCCAGTTAGTGCACATGATCAAGCTCTACCTCCCTCCATTCCTTAGGATAAGTGGAATCAACATTTATATGATTCACTCAAACATAAAATTCTGATTCAAAACACTCTATTATAGTTTTTTGTGTTTCCATTTCTGACACCACCCATTCCACTACATGACACAACACCTCCCTCATCTTCTCCACCACAAACATCTCAGGGGACATCTTTTAGGGTTATCCCCACTCCTCATTTTAACCATAAATGACCATTCAAATCCACTTCCTATATTATTCCACCATAAATATATCATACCTATCAAAGATATCCTAACCCATTTAGGCTTATGACACATGAGATTATGGGATTCCTAGTGTTTTTGGATTTCTTATGTGAATTTGAGTTGGTATCACATGGTAAGTGGAATGGTCTAATGACTATGATCATAGTGGAAGTTCCCTTTTTAGATCAACACATTTTCCTTATTTCCTATCTCGCAATTAGGGAGATACTTGAAGCATAAGTGACTAAGCATACCTCATATATTTTTCTTACACTGCCACTCAAGTAGACCCTATAAATTATATTTAGGCTACAAATGTTGGTACTGATATCAACACCCCAATTTCTCTCCCTATATGAATTCATTATTTATAATGCCTTGAATTAGATATTTTAACATTAATATAATAGAGATAGAACCCTCACTCAACAGAAAAACCGCCCACAACCTATGATACCACTAAGATCACCTCAGTTTAGAAATCTACTCAATAGTAGTTAATTATAACCCTTTATGTTTTTAGTAGTATATAAATCATTGTAGAGGTGATTTCTACAACATCCTAGGTTTATCCTACTCTTATCTATCTCCTACAAGTATCCATTATAGAGGTGATCATTCAATAAGAGTCTATTAAAATTCAATAATGGTAGGTGTAGTATCTAAGAGAGTTTCTTAAGTCTATAGTTGTAGTCCCATAAGATGATGAGCACAATAGAAATATAGTGTATGATACAAAACAGTCATAGTATTTCCCCTATCACATGTTTTTGTGATGGCCATATATTTTTCATTTTTCTCTCATATTTTTGTTCATCTCATGTATTATTTTATTTTAGGATCTTAATATAAATCTCTTTTTTAAAGTAATTAATGAAAAATATTTCGTGATCAGCACTACGTCTTTAAACATTATGGTTTTTCATTAGAACTAATGTATTTTCAGGGGAATAGTTCAAAACTCAAGACCTAAATAAAATTACACTAATTTATCTTAAATTCAAATATTTAAACCCCAAACAGGAATTGATGAAAATATACTTGTTTCAATTTGAGATGATATTAGTTATATTTTTACTTTTTGGGTCTTTGATTATGTAATTTATTTCATTCAATCATTTTCATATATCTCATACTGATTTAAAACAATGGGAACATTATTCAATATTAATTGGAAGGGAGGTATTATGGGGCCCACTAGACTTTTTCCTTCAAAGAAATGTTTTATGAGACATTTTTAACATAAATATTTCTTTTAACATAATAAATTCCGAATAATCATTGAAATAAAAGTGAGCATTTTGGTGGAATTATTTTCAAATAAACTGTTCTTTTATTTCTATTTTCGAAATATAAAATTATTATTGAAATCAATTTTTCCTCTGATTTAAATTTTCAATGTTTTTTAAATTAATTTATTACTTAAAATTCATGTCATGGGTGATTTTATAACTTTTGAAATCTCATTCTTGAGAGGTATTCTTATCCATTAATTCGTATTATTTCTAGTTTTTTCTCTCTTGAGTAATTCTTAGTACATGCATAACTACTAAAACTTACACATTAAACTTTTCATAGAATGAGGGTTTTTTAATTTTATTGATATTATTGAGAAAAAAATTAACCCTTTTTAACTTTTTCAATACCCTATATATAAATTATTTTTAATTTCATAAAATAAATTTAATTCCTTGATAGGGAAGACACATTATAAGCCAATTTATCCTGCATACCCTATATTATTTGGTACAATTAAATGATTTGTATTTCAAAAATCATGACGTAGATTGGTTATATGTGGAATTTTGGGTGAGATTTCCATATAATGGAATATGTGAAGATTCCATTAGTTATTGGGAATTTTATTTGCAGATATTTTACATTATTACTACTTGATTCCTCAATTATTTTTGAAGAAAATTTTCATTAATGGATTGTGTCTTGGAAATTTTTATTCCCCTTATACTAAAAATATTATCATATTAAAACTATTAAAATTAGTTTCATGAGGAGATAAAATTAAGGTACTCTGATGCGTGTAAAATATTTTCACATGTGTAAACTTCCATTTAAAAAAATAGAGTAGAAATGAGTAATTTAAATCATTTAATTATCTTTTAATATTAAAATTGAGATTCCTTATGTGATGAGAATATTAATGGGATACAATGTATTTTAAAGGATAAAAGGAGTCCTTATTTCTATTAAGCAAAAATTGAAAACCATATATTGTGGTCAAATGGTAAATACCCCTTTTTAATCCATTGATTTAAATTTTTAATTCATAAAAAACCACCTTCATCCTTATAATCATTTGAAAGTTTTTGAAAATTTATATTTATTGGTGTTTTTTTCATTTTTCTAGAGTAAATATTGTGATATTTTTAAATATTATGGATAAATTCAATGTTCTTGATAATGATAATAACTCCACTTTTATATTATTCTTAATTGTTGAGTGAAACTTTTTTATAGAAATGTCTATCAAAACATGAGCATGTATTTGTAAGTAAAATTTTAAAAAATAATAATTGATGGGAATAGTAATTATAGTGATAATTTAATAGTAAATAATGACTAGATACCTAAAGATGATGATTATTTTTAAATTTGATGATTTCTAGTTAATCCTTTGTTTTTTTGACATTCATAGAGCTATTTTTATCTAGTTGAATATTTATTTTCATTTTATATATTTATTGAGGCGATTTTATTAATGGTGGGAAAATATTCATGTTTTGGGGAGTTTTATACCTCTAATTTAGGCATATATTTTCACTATAAAATAAATATATTATTAGACAAAATAATTTTTAATTTGATGGATTTTTTATAATTTATATCTGGATGAATATTGAGGATGGATTTTGATATATTTGGATGATTTTGATGATAATGGTGAATATCATAACGCAATACATACCATAATAGTGTGTTTTATTTTATTGGGACATAACTAATAGGACCAAGATGTGACTGCAACACAATCCACAATAATCACGCCTCAATTCCCTTGCGTATAGATAACTTGGGAAGTAAATGAAAGGATTCATTGCATCATGAAATAGGAAAATACTACACAATGGATCTATATTAGAGTATATTGAGGGTAAAAAGATTAACTTGAGGATATATAATATTAAACTATTATTGTGTATGAATAACTTATAAGTGCCATATTTTTTTATATGATGCATCACCTCATGCTATAATCAATAGAAGGAGTTAAAAATTGCAGCACCAAAATTTTATTCCACAACTAACACCCTATTCCTAATTTTAAGAACCTAAGAAATATAAAGAAATATAAGGGTGTAGATGAATACTTTAGGGTGTTGTGTCATGATATCTAGGAAATTCAAATTCTGAATAGGGAATATATAAGTGTCATACTATAATAGTAAACAATTTTCATTTTGATTCTACCCAAGGTGAATATATAGGATTTATATCTTTATTTATTATCTATTCACACTTTTATATGGTGCATTGTACTCGGATAGATAAAAAATTATAAATAAGACTTGGTATTCAAGTTTTATGTGAATTTTTTGTCCTTTTCTGAATTATCTTTGCTTCCATGAGTAATTTCATAGATCTTGTAATTAATTCAATTAAGTTAATTTGTTTAACAATTTATTTTATTTTATTTTTTCTCTATTACTCACTTATTTATATTTTTTAAGTCAATAAATAATTGATTTCCCTTAACCATGAGTAGTTAATCACTTAACGGTTGAAGGACCAAGAGTAAAAGGATGAGTATTTAATTTTTTTCAACCAATTTCTTTCGTAAATTGTTATTTTGAATAATAATTTCATTGGGAATTAATATTTATCCCATTTATTAATAAAAATTAAACCAAAATATTTATTAATGAAGGAACCCTAAGGTGATTGAAAAAATTAAACTATTACTAGTTGTTTGTATTTACCTTATGCTTATAAGATGGAACTAATTATACTTATGCTAGTTCATTTTTCTAACTAAGTGGTCTATATTAACCTATTTATAATTAATTAAATTCATAACAAATAATCTAGTAATTTTACAATGATATTATAGCTAATATTTTCAATTAATTCATGAATCTAATATGTTGTTATATTTTGTGAAGTCGTCCTTTGAAATTGATTCATTGTTTCATGTTTATTTAGTTTATTTAAACCTTTTTTAAATTGTTACTTTTAAATCTTGTTTAATACAATTTTATTAAAAACTATTAGGTTAAAAATTTTCACATAAAAATCTATAACGTTTGATCTACAAGTATAGTATATAACCCTTCCATTACTAAGAATGTATTCAATAATGCACGTATCTTTATTACAGAATGTGATCAAAACTAAAATTCCAAAATTATATAATTTTAATTTGATGAAATGAATTTTATTTTGGAATTTATCATTTAAATATTATATTAGGTTGAATCTTTTATATTTTTTATAAATCGTTGATTTTTTGTCGAATAGTGGAAAATACAGATTTTAAAAATAATTTCATGTTTTATGAAATTATAACTATATAATAATGACATTTAATGTTTATGAAAAATTCTTATAGAAAAAATATAAATATATAAATTAATATAATGTCTTTAAAAATATAATTTTGAACTTATTAATCTATGTTCAACATTTTCGAAATCCAAGTAATATTTTTTTCAGATAAAAACTATTTTTGGTTCATCATTTTTAATGAAATATTAAAAAAGTTCATTTGGGTTTTGGTTTGATTTAAATGTAAAATAATTATAATTTGATTAAAAATAATCCAATTAATTCCATTTGAATCGACTCTACACATTGTTTTTGTATAAAATCCTTGTTATACTTAAATAAGGCATTAAAACGGTTTTTTGGTGAGTTTTATGAACTTATATTAAAACTAATTGATGGAAATTATAGAAACTGAGTATTGTAAAATGTATTATATTTTTTACTGAAAATAATTAATATTATTTAATGAGGTTATCTTAGTTTTTTTCATAATGAATAGTGTCCAATGTAAAAACTTATCACTATGGTAAGGGTGAAAAAAAGATTAATGAAGGGGTTAAACATAAGTGATAAAGGGTTAAAATAAACTAATTTTTTTTATAAATATTATTATATGAATAAATTTAGTCCATTTATCATACCATATTCTAAATTTTTCCCATTTTGAGCCACTTACCCTTGTGATAGACTTTATAATATTTTTTTGTTCTTAATATTTATAAGTTTTCCACCAACCTGACTAAAAAAAAGGAAACCTTATACAGTCTTTTATCCACACTTCTTGAGCCATTTATCCCAGACAACACCAACTAAAATACCTTAAATAAAATATTTTCTATGAATTATATTTTTTTAGTACTCTAAAAATACCATTTCAAGAAGTCTTAATGTGTAATACAAAGGAGGTTACCAAAAGAATATGTATAGGTTCCTACCGATCATTTTCAACTTCTTTTCTATCTAAACATACATGAAAATATTCAATAACCATATTAACATAATTAAATAATTATATTTAATACACTAATATGTTTTTATGTTATTTTTATATCTATTTTATTTCTCTTTTCCATTCTATGGAAAATGAAAACACCGCATGTGTGTACCTATGGACTACTGTATCCACGTAGAAGTGTATTTAATTTTTCATCCCCACTTCACTTGGATGGTTATAAATTTGGAATTAATAAATATATATATATATATATATGAAATTTATAACATAATTATTATTCTGAAAATATAATATATCATTTACCTTTTTACGCTCTCATCCTTTGGAAAATGATAACGTCGCTTGAGCATACATGTGGGATACCACCTTTATGAAGCAACGTGATTAATTTTACTATGAACAACATGAATTTATGATAATAAAATTGTATATAATGAATAAATTTTATATTCATAAAATTATTAAAATCATTAGGTTGAATAAACTATTTTATAATACCTTTTTCTAAGCTCATAAAATTGGAGTAATTTTGGATAAATTAATAGAACAACCTTAAGTGGTTGTTGTAAGAATGAACTATTTAATGAATGGATGTCAAATTTTTATAAAATGACATTAAAATGTAATATAGATGAAAAAAATTATTAATAAATTACTTAAAAAATTAAATTAATTATTCAGGATGATATAATACATCTGACCAAGCATGAATCTGTAGTAAGGAATTGTAAAATCAATTCCACTCTATTATGACATATTTTATATTATGAACCTAATTTATTTTAAATGGTGTATTTACTAAAATTTTAAAAATTATTTAATTAATTCCTATTTTTTATTGTCATTTAATTTTTCAATTAAATTGTTTCTCTTTAAATGTGTTTTAATTCAAAAGTGATTAAAGTTGTAATAGTTTATTTTACAATCTCATCCTTATTTAGGATTCTAAATTTTAATTGGAAGAATTATATTCTCCTTCTCTTCTTATAACACATATATTTTATTCTATTATATATATTTTTATATTTTTCTTTTTTTTTAAATTCTCATTTATTTGGTACTCTAATACCAAAAGAACATTTAAAAAAAACTAAAACTATTTCTCTTTTTCTGTTGGGAATATTTTCTTTATATATTTATATTCTTAAAATTGTATTATGAATGTTTTTATATAATTTTAAATTATTGTTAAAGAGATCTTTATAATAAATTATATTTTTTTTTAAATGTTTAAAATGGATCTTCTTAATTTTTTTTGAAAATTTATTTTTTACTTTCTTTACAAAAGTATGAAAGGAATGTTTTGTTTAACATATATGGAATGAATAAATTTTTCCATCATCATAGTAATTATTATTTTTATCAATTTATCTATAAAATTTTCAATGGTTTTTTGAAAAAAACCATTTTACAATGTTCGATGAATTTTTATTTTTTATATTAAAATAAAAAGGAATTATTTTCTAATATATTGAAATGAATTTTGGAAATGGTTTTTAACTTCATTTTTACAAAAATGTTATAAAATATTTAGGTAACATTCTTTTTAAAGTTTTTCTTCCATTTTGATCACTAATTATTAAAATACTTTCCATTATATAAACACTGTTTTCTAATGAATTAATTGAATTTTATCATCCTTTACTAATTTATGTATTATACCTTATTTTTTATCATTCACTTTATTGTGATCATTCACTTTATTGTGATAATTCACTTTCTTGTGATCTTGTTCTCTATCACTATCCATTACTCATTGGAAATTATTTTTATTACTTATATCCATATTATTTTATATCATGGATATATTTTTCATTTTAATGTTTTATTAATTGTGTACCATTACTAAATATGATGTCAGTTAAAGGAAGTTTATTAAGAAGTTATTTCAATTGATGGGGAAATCTTTATTTTCTATATTTTTTATTCAATATTGATATTTATTATTTATTAAGGAATATTGATTATGTTTTTTATTTTTGATTCAATATATGATGAATAAATTGGGAATTTGTATATGATGGGTGGATTATGGTTATAGATATCCCCTTTATCCATTTATGGGTATCATGGAAAAAATATTGAATAATTATTTTGGGTATTTTATGTATACATGAACAATTATTGAAATTTATTAGTTCAAAGACTTGATGATAAGGTTAATGATTAATTTTCATGAGGCCTTGATTGTAATATCAAAATGCCCTACATTATACATTTACTTTATTAAGATTTCAGTTATTATTATCAATGTGATTTTTTTCTTGATATTTTCCATGGATTCATTTTTATTCTATATTTATTGATTATATGGTCGATATATTTGTTATCGAATCAATAATTTTATTAATTATTAATTTACTCATGATATCCATCATTTTATTCTTTCTCTTATAAAGAATTTTAAATCACCTTTTATTATGTTTTCTTTTTCTTGATATATGGGGAAGGAGACTTTGAATGATTTTCAATGACATGAGAAAGTTTATTGTGATAATTTTTATTTTTAAAATATAATATGGAAATCATGTATATATCTAGTATCCAAAGACTACATAACTGTTCAATTCTTCATTTTTTGAACCCTTGTATCATGTACCAATATAATAAAGTAAACATTGGATTTGGGTTACTGGTGTTGTGAAAAACATATCGTGGGAATCACTCATATACATTAAGGGACCGACCTCAAACTAACATTTTTCAATTATTTATTAGTATAGTAAAGTATTGATCATATTCTTAAAAAATAAACTTGGCATGCCTTTGGAAACAATGATGTTAGTGGTCCTGTCAGGAGAACACTAATTAAATTAGAAAATCCTATAGACAAAATTCTCTCTTTTCAAAAAGTTTTAACTTTAGTGCATGGATCATTCATATTAGTATTTGGAAAAGAATTTGTTATAAATTAAATTAATAGTACCTTCTTATAGGGTCTTAGAAAATAATGAAAAAAAGTTAAAAATTTTAGTTTTGAACCCCACATCAAAGTTTATGTATTCTAAAGTGGCTCTAAATTTGTTGGATGAACTTGTACTAACTATTTGATTTTCTTTTCCAAAAATGGAATACCATTCAGAACACATAACCAATATTTATGCAGACCCTATTTGAATTGAGGAAATGATAGATAAAATTAAATCATAGTAGGTACATCACTCTTGATCTCAAATTTAATATCTTACAAATGCCCTTCCACAATGTTTGTAGAATTTTATATTGTCAGATCGCATGCCATTATATGTACTTGGACAATTAATTGATGTACCTATTATAAAAATTGAACATAATTTTTCTTTTTCATGTTTCACTCAAGAATCATGACTATAGAGGGTGGAATATCTCGTTGTTCATATTATATATCGATAAAGAGCCTACTGAAGTATCATATCTTTTGTGTCACTTGACCACCACCCCTAAAGAGCATCAATATATTTTAGAGACAAAGACATGAAGTTATCCATCAATATATCACCTATTTCATACTGATCATCTTCAATTTTGGAGAATAAGTCGGGACCTACACCCTAAGGGTGTATATAAATTTGACTAGATGTGGGTATACTAGGTAAGGAATTTTTTTTTCCAAATTTTCTAACTAGATAAAAGTTATAAGTTTTATGAATCTATTTAGATTTTTAAAATGTATATTTTAATGATTGGTTCTTTACATACAAAAAATTTAAATGTATGGATCCCACAAAAAAACACATTACACTTGTTTTATAGGGATTTTGTCATTAGTTTATAGTAGGAAACATGAGACACTATGGAGGAGGAATACCGACCAAGATATAACATTGATTTTGAGACCTCGTTGACTATGTTTATGAAGGGGTATAAATATGGTCCTTGATTAATTTATATAATAGGGTTCAAAAGTATATTTTTATAGGGTTCATAGAGACATATTATCTTCATCTGTTAAAGGGTCTTTATTAAGAATGTGGTTAATATATCATCCCTATGGTGGACCCCTTATTATTTATGGTTATATACTTAAATATGTGGTTAAGTGGGTACCAAAAAATAGTTAATAACTCCCATATTTTCAAGATGACTATTATGTTTTCTAATATTTATCATTCCTTATTTTATGGGTTCTAGGGATAGGTATTGTTTCACGTATCAGGGTTATTATCAGTCTGATGGGGATGAATTTATTACCAGTATAGCATATAATAATTTATATATATGTTGGAGATTCATTGATGTAAATACAAAAAAACATTCAAATTGTATCTTGATTATGTCAATGTCAATGGATATTCAAGTCATCATCAAGGTCATATGGATATTCTTCTAATTCAATCTCTCACTATACATTGAAGTATAAACTAAAGAAATCATTGATGATGGCTCTAGAATTTATGATGAGTGGTTATATAATATGGAACTATAGGAAAGAATATGTGTATTTCATATTAATTGTGACCTGATTTGTGAGGCATACACCCTATATTAATTGTCTAATCCATTTTTATACCTCTGGAGGCAGGTCCTATCCCCATTTATTGAAGAAAATGTAGAGCATCTCCCAGTTGTGGATTGATAAATATGTTTGATGATGATATAGGAATATATTAATGATTGTATCATTATATTTTTAGATGATGTTTCTTCTATAATGATCTAATATTATATTAAATCATAGATATTATCTTACCCTATGCATATGCTGAAAGTACAGGTGGTTTGACTTAAGGGCCCTCTGACTATAGAGATGGAAAGATGAAGGGCATGTAGTATGTGAAAAGTGACAACTTAAGTGAAGGTTCCAAATTTTTATAGTCAAATATATATGAATAACATTCAAATTTTATGGACTATAGAACCACACATAGTATAGAATGAGATGAGGTGATCTATTTAGAGGAGGAAAAGCGAGGTTGTAATGAAGTTGGAGTAATTAAAAAATAAATAAATCATAAGAAACAAACCTCTTCTACTTGGAAAGAGGATCCATACCCATAAATTCCTAAAAATTTCACATACTTGAAGGTTAATCACTTCTGGGAAAATTATGAAATTTGTTAAATTTTATGGGGTGTATAGGGTATTATTCAGGTGAATTTCTACATCACCCAAATTAGATACTTTAAGGCCCTATATAGTGTAAATTATGTGGATTATTCTATAGATATTAACACTTATGTTTAAGATTTAGAGAGTTTGATATATATTACTAATCATAATACCCCCTAAAAATTATGGGTTATACATATTATGGATCGTAGTTACTAAGTGGTTGTATTTTTTGATGAATTTGATGATGATAGGGTCGAATATGTTGATGACATAGAGGTAAAGTGAAAATATCTACAGTATGACCTTTAATTATTTAATAAAAAATATCATGCATGTGTTTGTATCTTTATTAAGAAAAATGGTTTTGGAGACCTTGACTATCGCTTTCTAATACTGCGAGTTAGGTGAACCAAATAGAGAAGTGGCAGATCTTGGTGGGTCCTGACAGAGAATGATTCATCATTAGTGCATATAGAATAGTAAAAGAAAGTTAAGGAGGATACATTAGATACCACCCTAGTCACATCCCATATTATTTTATTAATGGTAACTATAGATAATAACTCCAAATTTATGGGTCACAAAATAAAATTTCTCACAAATCTTTATATAGGTGATATGAGTAAGTTTTTAAGATATCTTCTTATATATTGGCTAAATGTGTATACTTGCACAATGTAATTTATAAATTTAAATTTTTTTATTGGTATGAAACTTAGTTTTTGGTGAGGTGGCTCATATAATGAATCCATTAATTGATTTTTCATCATTAGGTGTCATGGTGGAAACACAATTTTTTTGAATAGACACCTCAGTATATCAGGTGACGAACTATGTAGTCATTGTAGAAAATTAAAATACTTGAGAAACTCCATTAGTATATAAGGAAGAAACATTACTATATAATATAAAAACCATATAATCTCAAATAGTATATAAAAATTAATATAGAGAGAACTCTAATTGCCATGTTGAAAAAATGCACCTCATACAGAAGGGAACTCTTCCACCTGATCTATTGAACATATTTTCTAATCCTTTAAATGATTCCAATTTATATTTTACCATAGACTATTTAAAATTATAAAATGAATTCCAAGTAAAATCAATTAATGAAATATCTCAAGATAATCCTTTATGATTATTATGTGTTTTTAATCGAGCAACTCAACCATTTTTACTCCTCATTAGAAGGATGTGGGTACCCATCAAGAGTTATTGTGTATTTTGGTATAATAATGTTATATGTTCCAACATGGATGCACTATTAGTGATATTTTTCTCTAAAAACATGTAAATCTTCATTAAATAAGGAAAATCTCTATGGTACATGTTTTCATAGGTAAAGTTTCGTGTTAATCAAGGTCCAATGCCTAAAGCGATTTAACTATAATTTTCAAGGGTGACCTTTAAGAGCCTTTAAAGGGAACTGTACTAGGTTATTTCCCCATATGAGTTTATTGTTAGGAAAATATTTATGGTAGAATTTTATGTTTCAATGAATAATTATGGATACTAATAATATATTTCAATAATCTATTATGTATTCTTGACCAGGAAGTTTCTTCTTTTATCAGATGCAACAACACCACTTTGGGCTGTTAATGGGTAGGAAGATGAGATAACTACTTTGAAAATTCCTAATCTAGAGAAATAAAAAAAATCCCACTCAAACTCAAGTTTTTGTGGAATCATATGAACCAGCACATGTGGTTTCCACCACACATCCCCTAAGTGATATATTACCAAAGTATAATATGTTTCCTATGGATGTTTTGGATTCAAACCTATAGTCTTTCACTTTCATCCAAATGGTGTAATAAAAGGTGTGTAAAAATATATAAAACATAGTTAGTTTGACTCTGATGGATGATGTGGGTGGAGAAACTCACCTTCCTTCAAACTTATTCATAACCATAGGATTCTATAGTTTTGACTATCACATTATCCTCATTATAATAAATGAAATCAAAGATGAAGGAGAGTGATTAAAGGTGTGGTGGGTTATACAT
This sequence comes from Viscum album, assembly GCA_963277665.1. Classification (NCBI taxonomy): domain Eukaryota; kingdom Viridiplantae; phylum Streptophyta; class Magnoliopsida; order Santalales; family Viscaceae; genus Viscum; species Viscum album. Next base: position 2,100,952,043 of record OY728145.1, on the reverse strand, counting down.
ATAGTATAAATACCAAAGGGAAATTTCATAAAATATATAAATTTAGTGCTTTAGGATAACACCTTTCATATAGATATGAACGATGGGAACTAATATTTTCCTACTAAGTAGATGGTCAACACAAATCACCTTTGTCAACATTTTTTGTGGTTAAATTAAAAATAATGGATTATCAAGTCTAGATAAACAGGATTAGAAAGAAATATGGGACACTATAATAAGGCAAAATGAATTATACCCTGGTGTATAAGATGAAACTATGAGGCTAACTATAAATCGATGGACTATTGAGGACTCACATCAATCAATGTTCCAACTTCAAGTTCTAATTGAATATGAAAATTCAGAGTACTTGTGTGATATTGTATTTTTTCCCATTTCTTCCAAATTTTTTAAAAACCAAGAAGAATATCCATGTTTAAAATCATTCAAATATTTTAGTTGATTAGTAAAATGTCATAATTTTAGAATAATGTCTACACTATTGCAAAAATTCACATAAACATGTATTAGAGAGGATAAGAATGTGAGATATCATATGTATCGGTTATAATGATATGTCTCTCATAGAGTTTATTTTAAAAATCTAGGACTTCTTCATCCCATATTTAAATTTTCTACGATGACTTGTAGAATTTTTTGAGAGTAACACCAAATGAAATTGAGTATAATTGAACATAATAGGTGATTAATTTCATAAATCCTGATTTAAAATGTTTTTTTCAAGGTTGAAAATGGTGGAAATATCGATTATCTTTTAAAAATTTGGTCTTGGGTGGGTATATGTTGGCTATATAGGGAAAAAAAATTATCACCATAAACTAAGGTTATCTTATAAGAAAAATGATTAAGGATTTATTTATTCTATTACATGTACATTTTGATGGATATAAGTCGGGCATATGAGGGATCATGTTTGATAACCATGAACCAATATTTTTCTATTTTATTAATTGATTAAAGAAGATTAATTTATTGTAACACCCCAGGAAAATAAAGAATATGACATTTTCACATTTATCCATATTTGTGAAAAAAAATATTAATATTACGTTAAAGGGGACGCTATGCTCGATGGCGTACCCAATACGCAACAATGAGTTTCTTGGGAATCTTACGTTGCACTCTAATAATAAAATAATATTATTTTAAATGGTAGTTAACGCCTAGCCATTGTAATGGCGGGAATGAACTGAACTAACTACAAAATGAATATATATATTTGTCAAATATTTTTACTTTTTACAATAAATGTTAGAGGATTAAAAATGCGACTGAATCCAATTTTTAGCGTAAACATTCTAATATTCTTTAAAAGGTCGATTAACCGCCTTTTGATGGAGAACCTCTTTTAAATCCACTTTTTGACAATTTTATGTGTTATATTTGACAAAATAAAATTATTCTTTATAATTGAGACATCAAAATTTACTTTGTGTAATTTTTTGGTATCTTTTCGATAAAGTTCATTTTTTAATGAATAGTGGTAAATGTTGTATTTTAATTCAAAAACGCTTTTTAGTCTAATTTATTTATATGATTAGATTATCTTTTTAATTTTTTTTAAAGTAAAATTAGAATATATTTTTACCATTTAATCCAATAGTGGTCATTGGAATTAATTTCACTTTGAAATTGGACTTAAACTAGTGTAAATCATTTAATAGATATTGTTTCTTAAAAACACGCTATTTGTTTTGACAGCGGGGATTAATTATTAAATTAATTAATGCATCTTATATGTTTTGAATTTTTTAAAATAGACATCATTTTTTATTTCGGAATATCAAATATAGCTTAGGATGAATTTTTGGTATTTTTCTGAAAAACTTCAATTTTTGATGAATAGTGAAACCACTAAGTGGTAGTTAAAGAAACTGATTTTTAGTTTAAATGAAAATTTTCCACCTCTGTGTTTTTAATTTCAAAAATCCGACATACATGGTTGTCATTAGGAAGTAAAATGTGGTTCAATGGGATTAAAATAATTTTTTGGTGAATAGTAACTTTTATGTTCTTAATCGCGATTAGAGGTAATTAATGTAGTTTAAGGTAAAAATAATGTTTTAATAATATGAAATGACCTATACACATGTCCTACTCTCATTAGATGTGTCATGGCCAACCAAGACAATCCATGAGTCAACTTGGGGACCCCATGGAGCCACTTTGGTAGGAAAATGACATTAATATCTTTTTATTTAATGTAAAAGTAAAAAATGACACAAACATGAGTTGTTTTACTAAAACAATTTTTAAATGTGTTTATACAAGTCCTATTTTTGACTATAAGTATTCATTGGAAATATAAAAATATTTCCTACGTCATAGTATTTTTTTTATAATTTTTATACATTAAATAAATTAAATTATTTATGACACCATGATGATGCAGTGATTACCACATTATTTAACGATTTAAATAAAGTGGAAATATAATGTAAAATCTAAGACCTAAACATGTCCAAATCCAATTGGATGGGTGGATTTCGAACCCTTGTCACCTTATCCTCGAAACACATCAATTTGGGACCATTAAAATCCAAAACAAATTCTAAAATAAAGTAACATTTCCTTAGTTTCCAAGAGTGCCCCTCCTCTCCTCTTATAAAAGGCCCCCACCTCTACCTCCTTACCCACACCTCTCAAGACTTTGGCTCAGCCAACCCCTGCCCATTTTGTCTCTCCACATTCCTCTATTACTCCTAGGAGCCTAACTTTGGGCAGAAGTCTTCCCAAGGAAGCCTTTGAGCTCAAATCAAAAGGAGTTACCTGATTCATAGGTAGTGTCTTCTCTTGTGTTCTTTTGTTTTATTTTGCATCTCCAACCCCCTAAACTCTTTTTATTACATTATTTTATTACAAATCCAGTATATTAAATATACTAGGATGTTGTTATAATATGTATTTGATCTAAACGTACACACACCTTCATCTAATGGTTAAAGAACATACTGTTTCTGTGGATGGTGAATTTCTGCCTCACGAAACGATGATTGTTCAACACTCATATAACACCTTAAAAGGTGGCCATTAAGATGTAAATCCATTTATATATGATATATATTATGTTTATGTTTTCCTTATGCCTCTATATTTTTCATTTGTATCATACCTTTATGGTTTCCATTGTGTGTAAACACGATAATTTCATTTTAGGAAGTGCGGACTACCGCCCACTCAAAGTGATTTGATTCGTTAATGCCATATGTGGGACATATAAAGGATGGATTTAAAGTTATTATATATTATTTTATACTGGAATTATAATATACCTTTATATCATTATTATTTATTTCCATTAAATTATGAGATAGAAATGGAAGTAGCGTTCATGCGTACGTACGGCTTACCGTCTCCATGAACGGTGCATTTCATTTCTTATCCCCAAATGTAATGTAATATTATAAGTACATATATATAATGGATATATATTATGTATGTTACATCTAAATGATTAATATACTTCTTGAATTGAACTATACATATCTCTCATTTAGTTTTAATTCCATTAATATGACATAAAATGAAAGCAGTGTTCATGCGTACGTACGGCTTACCGTCTCCATGAACGGTGCATTTCATTTATTACCTCTAAATGATTATATAATATTATAAATACATGTATATGATGGATATATATGATATCAAAATCATGAATATCATTCTGGATATAATGAACCTTTGACCACACGAACAACATGTAATTGTAAGAAGTCCACTTTCGACTTAAGGACCAAATATCGACAAAACAAACATTATTAACTTAAATGATTACATAATGTTTATAACATGTAAATAAGTGATATAAAAGGAATAATGAACTTTAAAAAGGTTCTTAATCAATTATAAATTAACTCATGTTTATCATTCAGGATGTTAAAGAACAATCGAGTCAAGTCGGACCCGAGGTAAGGGTCTTCGTCTCAATCTCCTTTCATTGAGGCATATTTCGTTTTATACACAACTTTCTTTTATACAGTGTATAAAACCCTTTGACTTTTACTTTTATATAAAAGGAATATTTTTCTATGAATCGTTTTACTAAACAACAAAAAGGAATGTTTCTTTTAGCGTACATGGTGACAACGACCTTTTCCGCCGCCGCGAGTGTTATTTGGTCTTTGGCTTCCTCAACAAGTCGTAATGTTTTCAAAATGAAATAAATACCATATACTCTTTTATGTATTTTGGTATTGAAAATGTTTTTTATAATGGATTTTTTATGTCAATATATTTAAGTGATATATTGTGATCAAAGTGTGGAAATGTTTTCTTTCCATTATATTTTTTTATATCTTATGATTTTATAATGGTACTTGGACATTTGACGGGTGGTTACGTGATAAACCATATGACGGGTGGTGACATCAATACCAGGACGGGTGGTTACGTTATAACCTCCAATGAATTAGGTATGGAAGTTGGCCATATGGCTATTCCATTAAGTATTTATGGAAGTTGTCCGAATGGCTATTCCATTAAGTGATATGTGTGGAAGTCAACCGTATGGTTATTCCACATATGTATGTTTATGTCCCATGATACCTTTATATGTTATGTGTTCTTTATATTGGTTTTATGGTAATATTTTGGTTACAAAAGGGTATGTAATGATATTTTATTCAGTTAAGAGTTTTTACTAATTCATAAAGGTGAAGGTATTACTTTGATAAAGTATACATGGTTTTATTGTTGTTTTAAAAACTAACAGTTTTCATTCTTTATGTATCCCTTACTGAGCTTTTTATGCCCACCCCAAGTTTTTTTTGAATTTTTTTTCACAGGACTTAATGTGGAATTGGGTCAAGGATGGGATCCAGGGAAAGTCATGCTATCTAAAACATGGAACTAGACATGTTTCATTTTAAGAGTTTTTATTTTATGGAAATTTAGTAGAAGTGACAACTTTGTAATATTTTGAGTTGTAATAGTTATGTCCTAATTCTCTAAAACTCTAACCCTGAAAAGATCCTCAATGTGAATTATTATTTTAATTCAATATTAAGTAAGGTTTAAGGTCGGGGCCTTATAGTTGGTATCAGAGATCGGTTTAGATAACTTTAGAGGTTAAGGTATTCTCTAATTATAAGTGACATTACCATAATGGTTAGGATTTCAGAAAAAGTCCTAGTTTTAGATGAAGTGAATGAGTAAGTATATCTTAGTGTTTATCTTCCTCTTTAGTACATGATGGTTTTGTTGATATGATCACACTGACCTTGTTGGTTTTAGTAAATGGCTGGATCTAGCAGGCACCAAAGTAACGGTGGATGTGAATGAAACTGTGACAGTTTTCTGAGTGATCAACTGAATGATATGGGAGCTGAAATGAGAACTCTTGTGTTTATCCTCAACCAACTATCTGGAGTCATGATTGACCACCTAAACCTTGGTTATTTCTATAAGGCATCATATATGCGAGAAATAAATCCCAACAGAACTACAGGTAATAATCATAAAGGTAAGTGTGTTCAAAAACCTTTGTGTCAAAGATGTGGAAAGAAACGCCTAGGAAAATGTTTCAAAAGGACAAAAATATGTTATAGATGTGGAAATGAAGGTCATAAAGCAAAAACCTTCCATGGAAAAAGGAAGCATCCAGTTGACTTGAGGAAAGGTAAAGAAGTTATTTCTGAGGGATCAATTGAATGTTTTAAATGTGGTGTGCATGGTCATTATGCAAACACATTTCCTATGAAGAAGTTTTGGGAATGGGATCACGAAGATCGCAAAAATATTCGTTTACCAATACCTAATGTCATTCCGATTGAGGATGAATAAATTAACAATGACCAGTCAAAGGTATGGATTATTTCTTAACTTTTGTTTTCCTATTTTGGAATCTTAGGATATGATTCATGATTTTGTTTGTAGGAAAGAAGTATTTCAGAATAAGTTGGAAAGGAATGGTTAATAGATCATGAAGAATGTTGAATGAGTAAGAAGTAAATGTATAAGGGATTCAAGAGTTATGGTGAAATTATTAAGAGTATTAAATCTCTTTTGTTGATGGGGTTACATTAGAAGACTTTTTATAGTATGTGTAACCCTGATGTTTGATATATGAAAATTTTATTCAAGGAATAGTTATCTGTTCTTTTGTGGACATTGTTATAAAAAACCATTTGGGTTTATATGATCCTTACTTTTGAGGTAATTATGGGTTGCTATATGTTATGATGGAAAGTGAAAGGAATGTGATAAAATTGTGGTTAAATTATGTTATGGTTATTTTTGAAGATTTTATCTCGTTGTTGGGGAATGTTTTGAGAATTATATAGTTTTGGAAAATGGACAACATGCAGACCGTGTGACAACTTGTTGCTTCGGACAAAGCTGCGGGAATCGAACCCACAACCAAAGTGAGACTGGTATTTATCGCATACCACTGGACTACGTGAAGTCCCTGGTTAGTTTCACTAATTCTTTTTAGTTAGATGATTTTAGGAATCAAGAGTAAGTTTATTTTGGGTTATCTACGGAAATTATTAACCTATCATGGAGGATATGTGATTTGGTTAATTACTTTTCAATATGAGAATTTAAGAGCAACTGATGTTATTTGGAGATAAAAGTTAATTTGTACCTTGGAAGACTATGTGATTAAATCCTTCAAATATTTGGGTTTCAATCTTAGTTTGGTTTTCTTTGAATAATTTTATGGACAATTGTTTATCGAATGGTCTTCGTTGAACTTTGGTTTTTTTTTTGTTTTTTTTGGACAAATTTTGGAGATTAAGAATAGCTTTTCTTTTTATAAAGGATTATACTTTTGTGGATTATCTAATCTCATACTAAAAATTTTGGTTTTGGTTTTTTTATAAAGACATGGGAAATATATAGTTCTCTTTTGTGGATTAGGTGATTCTCAAGAAGTTGATTATAGTACTCTTAATGCGAACAAGTCTTCCTAAATACTCGTTTTTGGAGAAAATTTGAGTTTGATTAAGGAATCTAGTAAAAGTTTAAAGTCTACGTGACATGTAGGTATGTTTCATTATGATTTAGTTAAGCTCAAAAATAAATTCCTCAATGAAGTGTAACTTAAAAAAAATGTTGTCTGTTAACTTTTCCTACTGGGGAATCAAATACCGTTTAACCCATCACAAGTTTGTGATTTTCTTATGGTTAAATTTCTCCTAGAAATGATTACTATAACTCTCCCTCAGAACATGACCCTTTGTTTTTTCCTCCATATCCATGTTTTCCTACATGGAATCCTAGTATGGGTTAACTCGGGTGACCTTTGTACTTCTCTTTCCTTATTTTAAAGTGATTGTTTTACTGACTCTTCTACCGATGTGGGATTTTCAATGAAGTTTCCAAGCCCAATTTTAAAATTGCGAGGACGCAATTCCCAAAAGGGGGGAAGGATCTAACACCCCAGGTAAATAAATAATATGACATTTTCACATTTATCCATATTTGTGAATAAAATATTAATATTACTTTAAAGGGGACGCTATGCTTGATGGCGTACCCAATACGCAACAACAAGTTTCTTGGGAATCTTACGTTGCACTCTAATAATAAAATAATATTATTTTAAATGGTAGTTAACGCCTAGTCATTGTAATGGCGGGAATGAACTGAACTAACTACAAAATTATTATATATTTTTGTCAAATATTTTTACTTTTTATAATAAATGTTAGAGGATTAAAAATGCGACTGAATCCAATTTTAAGCGTAAACATTCTAATATTCTTTAAAAGGTCGATTAACCACCTTTTGATAGAGGACCTCTTTTAAATCCACTTTTTACAATTTTATGTGTCATATTTGACAAAATAAAATTATTCTTTATAATCGAGACATCAAATTTTACTTTGTGTAAATTTTTGGTATCTTTCCGATAAAGTTCATTTTTTTAATGAATAGTGGAAAATGTTGTATTTTAATTCAAAACCTCTTTTTAGTCTAATTTATTTATATGATTAGATTATATTTTGAAGTGTTTTTAATGTAAAATTAGAATATATTTTTACCATTTAATCCAATAGTGGTCATTGGAATTAATTTCACTTTGAAATTGGACTTAAACCAGTGTCAATCTTTTAATAGATATTGTTTCATAAAGACACGCTATTTGTTTTGACAGTGGGAATTTATTATTAAATTAATTAATGCAAGTTGTATATTTTTAATTTTTTAAAATAGACATCATTTTTGAGTTCATAATATCAAATATAGCTTAGGATGAAGTTTTGGTTTTTTTCTGAAAAACATCAATTTTGATGAATAGTGAAACCACTAAGTGGTAGTTAAAGAAACTGATTTTTAGTTTAAATGAAACTTTGCCACCTATGTGTTTTGAATTTCAAAAATCTGACATACATGGTTTTCATTAGAAAGTAAAATGTGGTTCAATGGGATTAAAATAATTTTTTGGTGAATAGTAACTTTTATGTTCTTAATCACGATTAGAGGTAATTAATGTAGTTTAAGGTAAAAATAATGTTTTAATAATATGAAATGACCTAGACACATGTCCTACCCTCATTGGATGTGTCATGGCCGACCGATAAAATCCATGGGTCAACTTGGTGACCCCATGGAGCCACTTTGGTAGGAAAATGACATTAATATCATTTTATTTAATGTAAAAGTAAAAAATGACACAAATATGAGTTGTTTTACTAAAACAATTTTTAAATGGGGTTATAAAAGTCATATTTTTTACTATAAATAATCATTGGACATATAAAACTATTTCCTACATCATAGTATTTTTTTATAATTTTTAGACATTAAAGAAATTAAATTATTTATGACACCATGATGATGCAGTGATTACCTCATTATTTAACGATTTAAATAAAATAGAACTATAATGTAAAATCTAAGACCTACACATGTAAAAAACCTATTTTATGGGTGGATTTAGAACCCTTATCACCTTATCCTCGAAACACATCAATGTGGGACCATTAAAATCCAAAACTCATTCTAAAATAAAGTAACATTTCCTTACTTTCCAAGAGTGCCACTCCTCTCCTCTTATAAAAGGCCACCACCTCTACCTACTTACCCACACCTCTCAAGCCTTTGGCTCGGCCAAACCCTTCCCATTTTGTCTCTACACATCCCTCTAGTACTCCTAGAAGCCTCACTTGGGGCATAATTCTTCCCAAGGAAGCCTTTGAGCTCAAATCAAAAGGAGTTACCCGATTCAAAGGTAGTGTCTTCTCTTGTGTTCTTTTGTTTTATTTTGCTTCTCCAACCCCCTAAACTCTTTTTATTCCTTTCTTTTGTAAAAACTACAGTATCTTAAATATACTAGGAGGTTTTTATAATAAGTATTAGAGCTACACATACACACACCTTCATCTAATTGTTAAAGAACATACTGTTTCTGTGGACGGTGAATTTCTGCCTCACGAAACGATGATTGTTCAACATTCATATAACACCTTCAAAGGTGGCCATTAAGATGTCAATATATTTATATATGATATATATTATGTTTATTTTTTCCTTATGCTTATGTATTTTTCATTTGTATCATACCCTTATGGTTTCCATTGTGGGTAAACACGATAATTTCATTTTAGGAAGTGCAGACTACCGCCCCCTCAAAGTGATTTGATTCATTAATTCCATATGTGGGACATATAAAGGATGGATTTAAAGTTATTATATATTATTTTGTACTGGAATTATAATATACCTTTATATAATTATTATTTCTTTCCATTAATGTATGAGATAGAAATGTAAGTAGCGTTCATACGTACGTACGGCTTACCGTCTCCCTGAACGGTGCATTTCATTTCTTATCCCCAAATGTAATGTACTATTATAAGTACATATATATAATGGATATATATGATTTATGTTACATCTAAATGATTAATATTATTCTGGAATTAAAATATTCATATCTCTCATTTAGTTTTAATTCAATTAATATCACATAGAAATGAAAACAGCGTTCATGCGTATGTACGTCTTACCGTCTCCATGAACGGTGCATTTCATTTCTTACCTCTAAATGATTATGTAATATTTTAAATACATGTATATGATGGATATATATGATATCCAAATCATTAATATCATTCTAGATATAATGAACCTTTGACCACACGAACAATATGTAATTGTAAGAAGTCCACTTTCGACTTAAGGACCAAATATTGACAAAACAAACATTAATAACTTAAATGATTACATAATATTTATAACATGTCAATAAGTGATATAAAAGGAATAATGAACTTGAAAAAGGTTCTTAATCAAGTAGAAATTAACTCAAGTTTATTATTCAGGACGTTAAAGAACGATTGAGTCAAGTCGGACCTGAGGTAAGGGACTTCATCTCAATATCCTTTCATTGAGGCATATTTCGTTTTATACACAACATTATTTTATACGGTGTATAAACCCCTTTGACTTTTACTTTTATACAAAAGGAATCTTTTTCTACGAATCGTTTTACTAAATGACAAAAAGGAATGTTTCTTGTAACGTACGCGGTGACAATGACCTTTTCTGCCACCGTGAGTATTATTTGGTCTTTGGCTTCCTCAAAAAGTCATAATGTTTTTAAAATGAAATAAATACCACATAATCTTTTATGTATTTTGGTATTGAAAATGGTTTTTTATAATGGATTTTTTATGTCAATATATTTAAGTGATATATTGTGATCAAATTGTGGAAATTATTTCTTTCCATTATATTGTTTTATGTCTTATGATTTTATAATGGTACTTGAACATTTGACGGGTGGTTACGTGATAAACCATATGACGGGTGGTGCCGTGAACACCAAGACGGGTGGTTACGTTATAACCTCCAATGCATTGGGTATGGAAGTCAGCCGTATGGCTATTCCATTAAGTATGTATGGAATTTGGCTGAATGGCTATTCCATTAAGTGATATGTGTGGAAGTCGACCGTATGGTTATTCCACTTATATATGTTTATGTCCCAAGTTACCTTTATATGTTATGTGTTCTTTATATTGGTTTTATGGTAATATTTTGGTTAAAAAAGGGTAAGTAATGATATTTTATTCAGTGAAGAGTTTTTACTACTTCGTAATGGTGAAGGTATTACTTTGATAAAGTATACATGGTTTACTTGTTGGTTTAAAAACTAACAGTTTTCATTATTTGTGTATCCCTTAATGAGATTTTTATGCTCACCCCAAGTTTTTTTGAAATGTTTTTCAGAGGACTTAATGTGGAATTTGGTCAAGGATGGGATCAAGGAAACATCATGCTATCTAAAACATGGATCTAGACATGTTTCTTTTTAAGAGTTTTTATTTTATGGAAATTTAGTATAAGTGACAACTTTGTAATCTTTTGAGATGTAATAGTTATGTCCTAATTCTCTAAAACTATAAACCTAAAAAGATCCGCAATGTGAATTATTCGTTTAATTCAATATTATGTAAGTTTTAAGGCCAGGGCCTTATAGTTATTCTTAAACATATTCACTTGAATGAATATAATTATAAAATATGGGGTTGAATGTTCAATCACCATGAAAATAGTTTAGTTCATTTAGATAAAGGAAGTTAAAAGGCTCGAGGTAATTAATTTAATGAAATATATATAGTGATAATGAAAAAATTTCTAGAAATCGATTGATTATCCTAGGTTTACATCATAGGGCCTTTATAAAGTAGCGAGAAAAATTTATATGAGTTGCATTAAAGTGGTTTTTTTATTTTAGAACCATAAAATCATATTTTGGATTTTTTTCTTGGATCAAATGTTGATCCAACTTGATTTATGCCTCTTTTATTTTATATTCTATTTTTTAAAAAGGTTGTAATGTGTCAATATTAGTGAGAATAGACTTGATTTTTTAATGGCATACCATTTATAGGTTTTCAACTAAGAAATTTTTGTTTATTTCCTATGCAGTTTAATGTTTTATAATTTAGAAAAAAATAGTTCAATGTAGTTTTATTTCATAGTACTCGGGCCAAAGTGTCATACATTTCATACTCTTGTGATATATATTAATTTGTCCCAATGTGAATGATGAGTGAGTCCAATATATGAGTAAATAACCAAAGTAGGGAAATTGTTTAATATAGGTTAAGGTCATGTGATTAGGAATATGAAGGTGTATGTGGTTTAAGGTCATCTTTATTAGAAAAAAAAATATGTAGTTTATTCTCTAGAAACATGTAGGATTTATAATATAAATTGAGAATCTGTGAGGTGAGGTATTTTACCCAAATTTAATAAAACCAACCTGACATAAATGAAGAATAACATCGATGCTAAAAGTTTTTTTATATAGGAGAAATAATATTTTGGTATAATTTTATATAAATTATAAATAAATTATGCAAGATATTGGGTACTATATAGAATAAATAACATATGTTATTGATTGTGTATAAACTAATATAAATTGGGAATAAAATTCTAATTTAAATTAGTGGGAGAAGGAATTATGTTGTTTAAAGTTATATAGCTTAGATCAGTGGTAACACATTATTTTTGTGGTCATATAGCTTATACCAATGCTGACACTTATAGATAAAGTTAAAATAGATTATACTAATGTTTTTTCTCCTATTTTAAGTTCATAGAACTCAAACTAAAATATCACATAGTTTAATCTATTGTGACATGGAACATGGTTTCAATTATATTGTCATCCACCCAATGAGAATAAAGCTGATCAAACATTAATAAAGAGATAATACAATATAATAGTAAATGATTAATGTAATAAAGTGAAAAAATTATCTTCAACATAAAATTGAGAAAAAAAAGTAAATATAAACATGAATTTGATGCCAGTTTTTTTTATAACATGTATAATATATGAAAGAAAAAATCCATAAAAATTTAAAAACTATTTGATCATGGTAATATTGAATTATTTAGACCATAAAATGAAATATTTTAAATGGATATGATGAAAAAATAAATAGATAGACTTAGAAAACCATAAACCTTGTTTGGATGAAGGGTCTGTTTCAATATTTCTAGGAAAGTATAATGAGGATGGTTAATAAGAACATTTTAATGATGGGTTTATTTGTAATTCTAACAAAGTCGTATGCAATTAGAGTCACTTTTCATCAATAAAAATATATGTACTTGTATGGGTATCGATAGGCTATATAGAGGGTACATGTTTCATCTTTATAGAAAAAATTGGTTCATATTAGATCAAATTCACCCATTGTTAATATTCATAGAAAATTTATTGAAATTCAAAAATTCTAGGAATAAATTTTCTCAGATTATGTATGACGTATTGAAAATATATTTAAGTTATTATATATTTATATCCTCATATATTAGGTAATATAATTGAAGATAATTTTTTTAAAATGGTTGAGATGAATAAATTTTATTGATAGGACCATGATTAATGATTTGAGTGTCATTGTGTATCCTCTAAATATAGTAATAAAGGAATGTGTAGTTCTTCAAAATGAAGAAACCATAGTATAAGTGTGGCTAAAAAAACTCAACATTAATTTATGGGGTCATAAACACTATAGTGGAATGGATAGTGGACACTCTAGTGTTGAAACATTTATGTGAAATTTTAAAACATTTACCACCAAAGAATGGTATAGAAAATGGAAAATTATATAAACATGTGACTAATATAAGGATAATAGATCTATAAATCACTAAGTATCCTATAAATATAGGAATAAATATATACATATCTTTGGAAATATTTATCACTAAGAAATATAATTTAATTACAGTAATACTGAAATAATATGAAGTTGACATGAATTGGTGAAATTTTAGTTCCATAATGATATCTAAAGTGTGATTGAGATGGTAATTATGGTTGGGTCCAAGATAGGATACCCAAAAACCACTATATATCCTATAAAAATAGTAATAAATACACATGTATCACTCAAGATAATCATGGATGTAAATTAAGGGAATGAATCATATTTATATATTCGGATTCTTTGAAATATTTGTGTAGATTGGGTTCGTATATGGGGGAAATGGGATTTATTAGTTTAAAATAATATTTTAAGGGAATATATATGTATTTTATGGTCATGTGATGGATACCACTCCATTTAATTTAGGTTAATGTGGCATAGAGCATATAATATTCAGTTTTTGTTCATGTGATAAGGACCACTCTAAATGGTTTAGGTCCATATAGGAAGGGACATATGTCATGTTGTTATGGTCTTATGAAAAATACCTTAGAACTCAAGGTAATCATTGATGTAAATTAAGGGTATGAATCATATTTATATATTGGGATTCTTTAAAATATCAGTGTATATTGGGCTCGTATATGGGGGAAATGGGATTGATTAGTTTAAAATCATATTTTAAGGGATGATCTATGTATTTTATGGTCATGGGAGGGATACCGCTCCATTTAATTTAGGGTAATGTGGGATAGACCATACAATATTTAGTTTATGGTCATGTGATAAGGACCACTCTAAATGGTTTGCAGCCATATATGAAGGTCCATATGTCATGTTTTTATAGTCTTATAAAAAAGACCTTTGAATCTATAATGGGTTTTTATATGAAGTATTTTTTTCATAAAAGATTCATTTTTAGGATGTGTAATGCAATCATCATTTATGGTTGTCAAATAACATGTTTCATTATAGTAGAATAAATGCGTGAAATAAGTCCCATTCTAAATGGGTTTCATCTTAGGATCCCTATTCCATATTATCATTAGTTTCCTCAAGGAAATATTGGGTTGTCTTAAATAAATGATCATATACTATCCATTTTATTAATTTATTAAGAAAAATGATTTTTATGAACCTCAAGGTTATGTAGTGATTGTAAACTCTTTTTTAAAGTCATCTATCTCATCTAACCAAAGTTATGATCATTCATCTTAAATCAATTGATCATAAATATAAATACAAGGATATGGTAACTGAACCTCAATATAAAAAACTGATCAAATCCCATATAATAATAAATATGGGATTTATTGCATAGGTCTATGCATAACAGTGTAGTAATCCTAAAAAGTATTAACAAGTTTATCAGACCATGAATTCATATCCTTTTCCACCAACTACTGTAGGATATTTCATAAAGCCTTATTAAAGGCCTATATCTTCCCATTTTCAATTTTATGATAGTGGTAAGAGTGGTTTATTATAAATTGTATTTATAATACAACTACTTCAACTCATACACACAAAATTTCATGCCACTTTCCATGAAGATAGTATGAGGGACTCTAAATATACTATTGATACTGTATTTTATAAAAGTGATCATAGATTTTGTTTCTCTATCTTTCCAGGATATCAATTTAGACAATATATAAAATAATTTAAATATAGTGATAATGAACTAGAACAACCTAATGGTATTTGGAGTGTATGGACCCATAATATCTATTCTCCATATAAAAAATGGCCATGACTGCTTTTTAACATCAATAAATTGTAGGGGTAAGTGATTGAAGTTATCATAGATGTAGAATTTATGAAACTTATTTGAAAATTACATATAATTGTGCATTATGGAAGGACAAATATACACAATTGTCTTGATTTAGTAAAAATATTTGGTCCATGTCTAATGTGTATCATATGTGTTAGTATGGACCTCTTCTATAACTTTGAGGGAATATTTTCATAAAATGTACTAGAGAAGGACCTTGTTAAATCATTGTTTGTAAAGGTTTTTTAATAATTAAGTATATCAAAAAGGATTAAATTGATTTCCCACCGATGTTATTACACTTTTTTTGTGAGATATTGAGGGAAAACATTACACTAAAGGTCAAAAACTATTGTATATCTATAATTGATTATATGTTTGATTTTTTTGGATGAGTACTTGACTAATCCAAAGTGGTATTGATCCCATACACCTCTTTTGACTCTGTATTTATAAAGGTAATTACATCCCTTCATAGAAAATGTGATTTTTCATTTCAATATGATCTAATTTATTGTGATTGGTTCCTATATTGATATCACATTATCTTAGTAATTATACAGTTATGAGATCTAAGATATTATTGGATCTACATAAAACTATTCCATCTACATTCATGTATGATCTAGTAAGAAAAAAAATCCTCATTCATGATAGAACATTTCTCATTAGTATTTTTAATCTCACAATATAAATCACATTTTATGCTAATTTTAATGAATGGAATATGTAAGGTCCATTCCAAGATTATTAATAGGGTTTAGTATTCCACCACATTGTTGGTGAAACCCTCCAAGAAAGGAAGAAAATTGACATGAGTTCATTTTATGGAGAGAAGAATATGACTCCCAAGTTAAATTTATTGAATTTTTTATCCTATATCCTCTTCCTAATAAGAATTTTAATGTTCCATAAAATTATTTAACCAATGTTATAAGGATTAATTAATAAATAAAACTTTATCACCAAGGAGATTAGTGTCCCAGGGTAACTACATTAGTATAAAGTGTGATTTTAGGATGTCTATTAGTGTTTTTCCTTTGGTCACATTCTAGGAGATAAAAAATACTAAACTATTAGTTAATGATATCCCATCTCACTTCCTACCTAGTAATCAAGTGATGATTGAAAATAAACATCAATGGATCAATGAAGGAGAGCAGGTAGACCTCATTATATTGTAGGTAACAATAATATTTTATACTATAAAGGTTAAGGTTAGGTAATTTTTCTCAATAAGTGTATACTTTTCACTAGTATCTAACATCATTATATTCTCTTTACCCCCATCATTAGTTTTGGTCGAAAGGGATCCATTATGCTATTATGAGACTTTCACATTGTTATTGAGAGCCTTATATCCCATAGGTGGAATTAAGATAGTAGGATTTGTCAAAAAATTATTAAGGATATCAAATGTACTCTGATATACTTTATCCCACTGGTAAGATGCTCCATTTTCATTATCCTTATGAAGGGTAAATATTTTCCAATGAGGTTTTTAATGAAATTACCAATGTATATGAGGTATCATTAAATTCGTTTTAATTCTAAATGATTCCCCAAAGGGGGTATGTCAATGATCATCTTGGTTTCCTAATGGTTAACCATGATAACACAATAATAGACTATGAATCTATTAAATTTCCTACAATTCACATCAAATTTGAACTTTAGTGAATTTATCTTCAGATTTTGCACTTGTAGTTTGAATGAAATAACCTTAAGTTCATAAATTTTTTAGGATACTAGCATTACTTGACTTTTGTATCATTTATATGACACTTTATAGTTTAACTTAGGAGGGTATTAAAGATGTGGTGCATGGAACTTTAATAAATAGATCAAACATTCTTGAAATCAAAGATCATCACCGTATATTAATAAACGTCTTAAGGTTACCTAAAAGATATAACTTCATTATCTTTAGGGGAATATAAATACCTATAGTAATCTTTAATTAAATATGGGGATTAAAATATTTTTATTTTGTTAGTGAGTACTTCTATTATTGGATGGAAAAATAATTATTTGTCTAATTATGGTTATGGTGTCAAAACATGATATATACATTGATCTATCTATTATTATTCTTGATGGTGATAATTTCAGTCAATCATTATGGGTATTGAACCTCTTGTGTGAAGTGGGATTCGATCAAATTTTACATTTTAACTTTTACCATGTCACTATGGGATGGATGTATTCATCCTACTGGTTACATGAAACCCTTATAATTTCCTGATAGAATCAATCAATGGATGAAAACTTTTGGATTTAATTTAATCCTTGAATTTTGGCATTAATACATTAAAATACATCCAAATTTTGTTTAAATAACTCTATATACAACTAATGTTCATAATTATTCTTAACCATGATGATTGTTATAGGTCATTGATCTTCTTCAAAGACCAGATTCACTTTCTAAAGCTCATAAAACATGAAAAAGACACCTTATTCAAATATGGGGGTGAATTTTTAATATTATTATCATATGTTTTAGAGAAATTGAATTTTTTATTGAATTATAAAACCTTTTATGTTTTTATATTTTTATCATCCTCTATATTAGTTGAACAGTCTTCATAAAAAAATTTCCTTTGGGTTTTACTAAGACCGTGTGAATGGTGACTGAGGTACCCATCCCCTATGTTCCCTTCTTATAATGTACTCTCATTTCATAAAAAGTAATTTATTGTTTTTTATAGGATCCAATTAAACCAATATTTTAATGTATTCACTCTAATATAGGTACAATTCAAATGGGTCTCATAAGGATAATTTTTCTTTTTTTCCATAGATTGGGATTATTAAATAAAATTGTCTACTTTAATATCATAGGAGAAGAATTTATTTTAGTGGTCGTTCCCCTTAGTCTAAAGTACTAGGAGACTTCTCAAGTCTTACATTATTTCTTTGAATAGAAGGGAAGGGAACATGAAACTCTCCTTCACATTATTTGAATGATTAATAATGGTGGAACCTAATACATTTGTATCTATCACATGCACTGTCTTCTTGTTTTGTACCTAGTCCCCCTACATCTTGTAGTACCCAATATCAATGTATAAGGTTTAAGATGATTTAAAAGGGGAACTATCACCATAGGTGGGGATATCATCTTGTTCTCTCGGTGCTAGTGTTGTGACAACCTGGGGAGTGAGTCTCCTTGGAACCTTTTCTTTGGGTGTGAGTGGGAAAAATACCTCTGCTCCTTTTTAGCGCAACGTCTTAGCATGGATCTACATGGGGATTTTGTGGATGTTTTTATAGGTTCCCACTTTCATGAATTTGATGCAGGGAATGGGAATGATAAGGACTGTGCTGTTGTGGTCACTATTGTCTGCTAGGTTCTCTGGAGGCTTGGAACTCTAATAGGAATGGAGGTATGGTTTCACGGCTTGGTGTTATAGTGTGTCTGCTGGCACCTGTGGCTGAACTTCAGCCACTCAAGTGAGGGGTGTGGCTCTCGTAAATTTCATGACGGTTACTACATGCTTTGGGGAGGGGTTCTTCAGGGGTCCTCCCCTTGCGGCTGGGATCCTAGGATCAGTGGCAGGCCCCTAGGTTGGGTCTAAAGATGAATGTTGATGGCTCTTGTGCCTAGGGAATCATGTGAGGATGTGGGATGGTTAGATATAGCATCGTCTTCATCCTTCTTGAATTCAACATCTACCTTGGTTAGGGAAATGTGGTTGGCACGGAAGTGAGATATCATAACTACTGTATTATTTTGTGCAATCTCAACAGTCTTAAGCTTACCTATGTGGAGATAGACTCTACGGTTCTTTGGATTATCCTTGTTACTTAAAAGGACCCTCCTTGGGAAATTGAGTACATTATAAGGGATTACAGAGAGTGGATAGGAGAAGGTGTGGAGGTTAGGCATACTTGTAATGAATGAAACCAAGCAGCATACGCTTTGGCCAACTGTGCAAAGGAGGAGGACACCCTTGTCCTATTTTACACTTTTCATTCCTCCCCCACCCCTCATGTAAGGGTTCGGTTTGTGGTGATGATCTGGGACTCCACCACTTTCAGCCCTCATAATTGTACTTGTGGTTTTTTTCCTTCTATAAAAAAAAAGGGGGAATTTTAGTTTTAATGAAATATGAAGATTATCATGATCATTTGGGAATATCTATATATAAATCATGAAATCACACTACCTTTGTCAAGGTAAATCGACATGTATAAGTTTCATTACCAATTACATATTTTTATAATAAATATGTTCCAATAGGTCCCTCTATGGATGATTAAACAGGATTCATAATGGTATTTTAGTAGTTTAATTTTTCACTTAAATTTAAGTAGATTCTATATAATGGTAACACTAAAACGAAGTGAGATATATAAAGATAGAATTTTTCTTTTATAAAGTACATAATCCATTGAAAAAGAGTCACTTAAGACCTATGTTAAGCTTCTATATACAGAATTTGATTTTCATAAAGGTCTTGTGATGCTCCTATGAGGGTATGAATGGAGTTTCATAAATATAAGTGTATTTAACTTTGGATGAAGGTTGTCTGAAGGTAAGAAGACTATGTTATATAAATTTGATCTAGAATTTCATTATGTACATAAGGATAACATAGAAAATACACTACTCATATAAAGGTAATGGATGATTTCTATAGTGTACATAAAATTGGGAGTAATCTATGAACCAAACAACCTATATAAAGTTTACTACATTTTATAGATATATAATCTTAAACATCAAACATCAAGTACCATGTAAAGGTATAAGTTTCAACTTACTACATTCATGGTTTTTGAGTCACATGAGCTACCCTTGATGTTTTCAATCCAAACATGCTCAGATTTTCAAATTGTGATTTGTTGAGGAATAAAAGATCATTTATTTTACTTCATTAAAGGATTAAAGAATCATATATAGAAACTATTTCAAAACTAAAATCCTGAAATAATGGAGATATTTTAATTGAGGCTTCCAAAATTCATATTATGGAATGAAACATGTGACATTTTTTGGGAATTCATATTTTAGAATATGAAAAATATATCATGTTATGAATTTCATTGAAAGAATAAAACCAAGAAATTTATAGAGTCCACAACTTCAGAATGTGGAAATATTTACATTCAATGAAATTGAGGTGTTGGTTTCATGGGTGTTTTATATTTTATAAAATGAAAATATTTTCATTTATGTAAATAATTTTTTGAAATATTTAAAGATTATTTTCATAACTTATACGATAGAACTATACTTGACCCAAATAACTAAAGAATTCTATATTTGAAATATGGAAGGATGTCCATCTAGTAACTTAAAAAAAAATAGAGTAGACAATAGAAAATAGTGGGGAATGCACAATACTATCATACCTATATAAAATAGAAGAAAATAATTAGTAAATATTAATTTTAATGGAAGGAAAATATAGGGAGTTACTATCTTTTAGTAAAGAATAAGGAATTATAGATTCATTAATTGAAATTTAAGTTCTAAATTTATTCTAGAAATAGGAATACTCAGTATACCTTGAAGATATTAACAAATTAATAAGGGGATTACATGATCTTTCTTGGTAGGATGATACTCAAAGTAATGTTCACACCAAGGTTGTGAAGGATCACATGGAGTTCAAATGAACCTACTCTATATTTTGTGTAACCTCAAAAAGGTGATATTGTTCTTGGTCTACATGTCAATCTTATTTTTTCCTTCGTAGAATTGAGTGAAGGAGGAAATTATGAGGGAAGAAATCTCAAGTAGATAGTGCATCTACCCTAAACCTTTGAAATGGAAATGATCCCAGGTAGAAGTGTCCTAGAATGAAAACAATAAGAAATGAGCATATTGTTTTTGGTGTACCAGCACATTATTTGATGCATTCTCCTTGGAATGTCTCATAGTGGTGAACTAAGTAAAATCTATGTGTCCTTATTCATAAATTTCTTTACATGATACGAAACATAATTATATAATGATGGTAAGATAACCATAACATAAATTGATATAAAATTCAGGTGAATTAAATGAATCAAAAAAATAATAAATAGAAAATTAAGTGACCCTTACTATTAAGGGGTCAAGATCCAAGTGAAGTGCTGAGAGTTTTTGTAAAAGTGATAAAATTTTGATAAAGATTCCATACCTCGATTCAAATACCACCTCTCATGGTATATCTTTCCCAAGGCCCTTTTGTACATAATAATTGTTATCATAGTATAGGTTTATTTATCATTATTTTTTTTCTAAATTGGTTCATTTTATTATAAAAGTTTTTGTTTTAGTTTTATCTTATATTTTTTTGTTCCGTGGAGAAGGAAAGGACTTCAAAGAATAAGAATATGTATGGTGGAATTCCTTAATGTGGAAGTCTCTTTAGAAAGAGGGATATTAAGTTGGAGGCGACCATATACATACTAAATAAAGTTATAAATAAATCATATTGTGAATATATGGGTTCATTTAATGATGATGTAGGAATTTCCAAGGAACATGATATCCCAAGTGAATTAGGAAACACTAATGATGAATAAATTATAATTAAGGAATAAAGGAAATATGTAAACTTTATAGAGGTGATTAATAAACAATTTAAAGAATAAAATTTAAATCTTAAATAGGAAACAAATTTTTAATGAATCTGGATCTAAGTGAAAAACATTTAAGTCAACAAGGTAAAATGATTAAATAAAAGACTCATTAAAGTAGATACTTGTATAGAAAGCTATAATTTTGATACAGATATATCATATATTAATATATGACAATGAATTATATAACATAACAATCCATTCCAAAATCATATATTTCAAATTCCTTTGGAAACTTGGACACATAAGAAAGGAGTTTATAAAATATCTATATTGTCTCCCACTAAGTTATTCATAAATATAACCCTTCTTACACATATCATTATCAGTGCCTTTATTCATAACCTGGGGAATGTGAACATAGAAAAAGTTTTAGAACAGATTCTTTGTAATGTAAAAAAGGTAGATATCAATAATCACTTGATCATAACATGAAAATTAGTGTATAAAAACATGATAAGGAAATTTAAAAATCATACCATATATATTTTATAGCATAATGGTTAGTCATGGTATAAAATATGTATGTTTATAAAACTTTAATAATAAAAAAAATTATCCGTTAGAGCATGAAATTTGAATTAGACATAAGTTTTTAGAATACACACAAGCATAGAAAATCATTACCTTGTTATTTAAGGGTCATTTCTAAGACTATCATAGTGGAATCGGTTCACTCCCCAAGCCATCATAGTAGTCAAAGTTCACTCCCAATATTATCATGGTGTACAAAGTCCTTTACTAAAATCGGTTCACTCCCCATTCCATTCATATTTATCCCATTATATATCAATATTTAACCAATTAATTAGATAGAGATATAGGTCTCACCCTTCCTTGGTTATAACATAGTCACTATACGTTGTTATAATGTAACCACCATCTTTGGTTATAAAATAATTATCATACTTGGTTGTAATGTAACCATAATCCTAGGTTCTAATGTAACCACCATCTAGAAATTAAAAAAATACATTTGTGTTCCACAAGATCATAAAAATTCATCATTTTATAACCCATTATTATAAATGGATTTCCTTAACAGTTAATCATAGCATAACTCATGGAAAATAAATGGTTTTCATAAACATTTCATCATTTAACCAGAGTATAACTTCTAGAAAAGAAAATAATTTAATAAATATATTATCATAAAAAACATGAACCATCTATATAAATAATAAGGGTGATATCCTTGGATCATATCCACAGTAATGTATAAGTGAAATAAAGGGTTGTTTTCTTTCATGAATAGAAATACTATTAAAACTTCATTAAGATTTTATTGAGGAAAATAACATTTCCATTAAAAAATAACTTCTTTAGAATCTAAAAAACAAAATAAATTAAAAAAATATTATAAAATAACCATAGAAACTTATAAAATATGCTTCAAATAATTTACTAATCACGATGGTGGGAAATTTCATTCATGTAGTATATGTTAAAATAAAACATTCCTTTCAAAAAAATTGTAGAAAAAAAAAATCAACAATCACCTCATTTAAAAAATGATAAGAATATCCCTTTTAATCCATTTTAAAAAAAAATAAAACATGGGTAAAATGTCTTTAAGAATCATTGAAAAATATTAAAAACCTGTTTTAAAACATTTTTAGAAAACATGTATATGGAAGAAAAAAATTGGCCAGTGAGAGAAATAAAGTCGATTTTCCTAGAAAACATATTTTTTATCTCTTGAGTACATAAGGTGATGTAAATGAAATTAAAACATTAAATTTCAAGAGATAACCAAAGGAGAATAAATTTCATCAATATATTGAGAGGTAGATCATAATATTTCATCATCCTTGCTTAATCATAAATAATATTAATAAAATATTGAGATTGTTACATAAAACCCCTTACCACTTTGGTAACTTGTGAATCATAAGCCACATAAAATAATTAATTATAGATGAATATATATATATATCATATAATTTTCATGATAAAAATCATAAAAAAATTCATGGGCATTATATAACCCACACAAAATAAACAAGTGGGGTATAAGGCATGTGTCCCATGGAAATAAAAGTGAGATGAAAATTGCATACCTTCAGTTACACTTGATTTGAAGGCTCTATAACCTCATGTATAATAAATTTAAATTTATTATAATTCTATATAATAATAATTTACATAATTATAATACCATATATATCCATTATATACATATTTATAATCATTCAAAAAATGTAGAGATAGAAAAATGAATCACACTGTTTATGGAGATGATAGGTTATTCGTATGCATGAATGTTGTTCCCATTTTTTGATGAATGGTATGAAAGAAAGGTAAATAATAAATAACCTTTTATGAAACATTATTATATCAAATATATTCTTAAAATCCTTCATTATTACCATCCAAGTAAAACAAAAATGAAAAATGAATCTCATTGCTTCGTGGAGGTGGTGGTCTACGTGTACGCATGATCGGCGTTATCATTCTCCAATTGTTAGGAAGGTAAGAATTTGGTTATAATATTATCATTATATAATTATAATTATTTAAAAATTGTCATATATAAATTTTAAACTCATCATAATTTCCATTCATAAAATGTGGTGATGAGAAATGAATTGTATCGCTACATGGATATGGTATGTCATACGCACACAAGAGTGATACTTACACTTATTATTTCATGTAAATTTGGTGAATAATTTTTTTTTCATAATCATGAAAACATTTTATTATATTTAGGGTATTGAATATATTATTTTATAAATTATAAAACATATTTATATGGGGTAATAGAAGAATGAAAAGAAAGTGATTGATTGAAGAGGTTACCTCTTCTTTGAAGATATCCTCTTAAGGGATATAAGGATTGTATTTTTGGAATATAAGTACCTCTAAAATGTGTCTAGGGGAGTTTATAATGGAACATTAAATATTTTAGTCATGATAGAAGACTCAAATTGGTGTGAATAAGATAAAGGAGGGGTTTCCTTTTATAATTAAGTGGAGGGTACTCTTGGAATTTCTTAAAATATTAAATTAATATAAATTAATTTTGATATAGAAATGAATCTAAATTGATAATATTAAAATTTAATATGAGTATCGGTCAAAATACTCTTATTAAATAAAATTTTGATAAGTTTGGATTCCATTTTTAACCTTGTCTTATTTTTTAACCTTACATTAACCCTTTTGACATTATCATAATATTAAAGTTTTCTACCCATTATTGGTTAATAATATTTCTATAAAATAATAAACACCCCATAAATACACCTTGGTTGATTTTTAAAATCATATCCTATTCATTTCACAAAATATAATTTTTTTGTAATATTTATTTTATATTATAAAATATCATTACTATCATTTTTTAACACTATTCATTTAATTTGACTTTATGTTGATCAAGAAAAAGGTGGATTTAGAATATAATGATTTAAAACCAACCTAATTTGTTATATAGATCTTGATAATTTTTGGGACTCATTAACTTATTAAAATTATATCAATTTTCATATTTTTAAAATAATTAATTATATTTTTCTATTAATTCAATAAATATTTTATTATCATTTCACAAGAATTTAAGGTAATTATAA